>OZ004693.1:16475689-18875689 GCA_963924545.1 Pogonocherus hispidulus
GACGTGTCTTTAAAATGAATAAAATTTTGTTACACTAATTTTGAAGAATTGCGCTACTTGATTACTAGGTATTAGAAACATGAAATTTATAAAAAATTTCCACATACCTTGTTACAAAAGCTCTTCGAAATTTTGTCCCTCGACTTGTACACACTTTTGGGCATGCCTTATTCAATTTTGCCGCACTAAAGCGAATGTTCCTCCTGTTTGCTGATCTTGTAAATGCAAATTATTAAGTAAATTGGGGTTTTCAGCATTTTGCTACAACAACCACTCACAAAACCTAACTCGTAATTGATAATCCGCTGGTAACAGTGCTTGAACACGTTGGATATGATACGTATAAAACTGAGCTTCGTGTAGTAAGCGCCACACCGTTGATTGGGGTACCCCAGGCACCTGCCTAGCGATCTGACTTTTACTTATTCGCGGATTTTCACGGACCAGATTCAACACTTGTTCTTCAGCTGCTAAAATACGTTGTGGTCGTCCCGGGTCACCATCTCGTCCACGATTTGCACGTAAATTACCAGTATCACGCCCACGTTGTACCACTGCCGTAAAAGTTGCATAATTTGGCGTGTGTCGATTGGGAAATAGATCCACATACAAACGCGAAGCTGCCACTGCATTTTATCCAACTTCACCATAAATAAGAATCATGTCCATTAAACTCAGCATTACAGTACACTTGAGCCATTTTGAAAATTTTAAAGTTTAACACTCCTACGATAAATAAAACAACAAACAACAGTACTGACTTCTTTACCACCGGCACTAAGAGAGTGACACAGATAGACAATAGAGATATTATCCCCACTCCAACTCTATTCGCTCGGTCTTGACCAGGCGTTCCAGATACAAAAACATGTCTACTTTTTTTTTGTAGGAATGTGGTATATCAGATGTCGTTGAAGTACAGTTGCCCATCTACGTGGTCCTTTATAATGGTATAACTTTGAACATTGTTTATGGGAAATCCAAAGACTTTAATTATAAATTTTTTTGGTGATATCGATTTCTTATTTAAGGATGCACATATCCTCAAAGTTTTAGAGATAAGTTCTGAATAACCCTGTATATACAGTTAGATAATAATAATAATAATAATATTAATAATTCACTAAAATAAACGATTAAATATATATGGATGGCATTAAATGTATTCTTCCATATTAGATGAAATAAAAAATTACTTAAAATAACTGCAGTATTTTCTAAAAATATAAATATGGAGCTTGGCATAAATTAATGTAAAAACTTAGTGGGAGAAGTTAAACTACTTTTCTATTTTAGAAACTTAACCACAGTCAGTTCAAGCTGAGAATGCAATAAATTCATTTAAATAATAATAATAATCATAATATATAGCTTGACTTTATATTTTCGACATCAGCTTTTCCCATCATTATGACAAATTTAATTTACTAACTAAATATTAACTAGTAATAAATAGTTATACAATTGTTAAAATATTAATTTATGGCAATATTGTTTCTCTTGCTTTCGTAATAGTATTTTTAAAGTTGCAAGTGAAGAGGGAGAAATATTTCTGGTAGGAATATACTGTACCACTAGAATATATTATATTCGTGTGAATATACCTTTACATAGTAAGTATATCATAATCAATAATTAAATAAAATCATACAAATTCACAATTATTACCAGCATAATATTTTCTAAATTAATGATATTTTATAATATAAATTATTCATTTGAAAGAATGAAATATATGAAGCACTAAGTGAATTAGAATTAAAATATAATTAATGTCCAATTTTATCACAATTTTTTTATAATAAACTCTTCACAATAACATATTTTTTTTAAAATTGTATAAAATAAATAAAAACTACTAGGTAAAAAGTACTTGCACACATTAATAGTAAGACAAAATGTCGTAAACGAGACAATTAAATTATATAGATCGAAATAAAAAATCCTTAACTATAATCCGTTTCAAACCTGTCATCATGTTCCCAGCCTTTACCCGGTTTCATATTTTTTCGTCCATCCCCCCTTCCACCCTGATTTTTCTGGCGATTGTTCCAACCACCTGACTGATCTCGATCTCTCCAGTTTGAATTGGACTCATCATTCGATCTATTCTTATTAAATCTGGCACCGGATCCTAAAATGGGCCTCCCGTGCTTCCCTGAATGGGAATTGGAGTCTTTATTCATGCTGGAACTTTGACTAGAAGTATCTGATGCAAAACCGCTGCTACTGAAAGATGTGCTATTCAAATCGGGTTGTGCATTGCTGGATGGAGATATTTGATTGTTGGCTGGTTCTATGGGAGTAGATACCTGGAGCACATTCACACTGCTCTGATAACTATCCAAAGTCGCGCTGCTGTGCGTTGTTTGAACACTTAATGTACTATGCACTCCCTAGAATAGAAAAACGTATGAGTATATTTTGATATTTTGCCTTGCCTTTGTCTAATAATAATTTTTATTATACAAATAATAAATGACAAAATATCTGTTATTGTAACTTTAGGCAGCAGGATTTAATGTCCCCAATAAAAAACGACATTGATATAAGGACCTACTTGTTACAGACACAATATACAGGGTGATTTTTTTTTAGGCATCTATTAGAAATATCTTGAGAACAAAAAAATATTTTGATCTGAAAATTTGGCAACGTGCATTCTGCGATAAGATCTATTTACGGAAAATATTTTTCAGGCGAAAGTACTTCCAGAAATACCGAAAGTTGACCCTAACTTCGTTATTTTAAATGGAATATCCAAGTTTTTATTACTGCTTCCTTATTACTATTGCTTTCTTATTTTCAAACAGGGAATTAAAGTGAATAAGTTTTTTTGCTACATGTTTTGAAATAACAAGATATAAAGTAAATAATTCTGTGTGTTTTCTTTCTAAATTGGTTCTAAACTGGTTTCTAAGGTCTAACTAAGGGAAAACTCTATTTTAAGATACAGCATTCTACATTTTGTTTTAGTAAAAATAAAACATTAAATTTATTTACCTGAAAACTTGCCATAGCTGATTCTCCTAACTGGTCCTGATAAAATTTGTATACTTCAGCAGGAAGAAGCGCAAATCTACTGCTGGCTATGTCTAAAGCCAGCAATAACCACAATTTGCATTCTCTTGTCAGTGATTTTTCAGAAGCCAACAAAAGACGAATATTATTTAAAACTTCAATAATTTTTTCGGGACATTCAGTTTTAATGGAGGCACCATTTAAATACAGCTAAAAATAGATGCATTTGCAGGTAGAAAAATTGCTACAGTAAAAAATTATAGAATATTGCAAGCTACCATAGCAGTTGTAATAATATGCCTAATAAATATCCCAAGATTCAAAATATAATTTTATATAAACTGTTATATCAACTTAAATTTCATGCAAGTATCCTACAGTTTAGCCATGTTTTTTTGGCAAAAAATAACATTAAAAAAGTAACAATAAAACATTTTTTGTCTAAAACAATTTTGAAGGTTTCATGATATGATAACAGGGTTGCCAAATTCTTTCAAGTTTTGACGATATAGAGGAAAATTTTATTTATGGTTCTATTGGGTCATCCGGTTAAAATAATAAAGCCAACTCAAATAATGAATAATTGGAATTATGTATTACAATTTTTTGATAGGTGAAGTTACGTTTATCAGTAGAACAGTAAATATCAACATTAATTCATTCCAAGATGTTTATAATAAATTTGTCAGAAGAAAGAAAACCTTCAGTAGCAACTTGTACTTAGAGGGTGTGAAATGGCTGAACACATTTTATGTAGACGTCACACTGGGGAGAGGATCAGATACTCTATATATGGCAAAGCACAACTGCTGAACGAGGATGTCATAGACCCTATCCCACTTACTTTTGAACCTAATGTACCTTAGTAACAGTCCCATTTCTTAGTCTTTATTTATTTATTAGGCATCCACCACACTTTTACATTAAGCTGTACATTTTAATTATTGATTTTGATTTCGTTTTAATATAGATGCTTGTACCATTTCAAAGAAAATGGATTCTATACCTAGCCCTATTTACTCTTTTGTTATTTTACTTATTCTATAAGTATCATTTTTGTAAACTGCTACCTACTATTTGCTAATAAATAATATAATTTTCTTTGTTACCTGTGTTGTAAAAAGTTTAAGATCTTGGGGTTGTGCTGATTCAAGCAGCATTTCTAAGTAACTCATAAATGGAGTTGCCATAAAAGTTAACTGTTGTCCATTTGCTAATCTGGCTTTGTTATAGAATTCTCCTAACATCTGAACACTGTTACGGAAGGCAGCTGGATTGGTTTTCTGTAAAAGTTTACTACCTAAAATAGTAAATAAGGAACATAAAAATATTTCAACATAGTTTTAATTCCTGTGTAAAAATTACCTTCAAAATTATTCTGTAATTTTCGTAAAAACATCAAGCGTATATTTTGATCATGAATTTCTTGACTGATAAATGATCTGGCCGATATCATATAAACAAGTTTAGAAGCTAAATCAGCATCACTTAAACATGCTTGATGCATTATATCGAAGCAACGTCTGAAAAATGTTTGTTTCACAAAAATTTTATTATGTATATAAATAGACATACTCAACATCTTCGCTAGTTTGACAGCATTCCTCCCAAGATTCAAGAATATGTTTTTTCTTCTGGTTAAATTTGATGCCATCATCATTCAAATTTAACTGTTTCATAATATTTATGAGATCAGTAAATTCATTTGATTTGTCTGCAAATTGCATTACTTGAGAATCATCTATTAAAGTTAAGTTGGGGGAAAGTGGGTTAACTAATGTAGGACTGGGTATACTTCCTGGTCGAGGGGGTACAACTGCAGAATTTGGATTTTTACTTAAATTTAACCAGCCTCTTCCTCTACCGACTCCGCTAGTTGTCATTTTTCTAAAAATAATATGATATTTAGGTTGACACCAGTTACAGTCTATATTCATTTATATTCAAATATATAGAAAAAAAAATATATTTTTTCTTACCTATAAACAGTTGTATAAATAAATATTAGAACAAAACGATGATGACAACAAATGGGGTTCTTAACCTCACTTCCTGAAGTCTGTTTGGCACAGAATACAGAATATTTATTTTATAAGCAGAAGCACAGAACAGGGTTTGAACTTTGAAGTTTGCTCAGTTAATACAAGAGAGTTGGAATAGCTCTCTTGTTAAAGGAAGAGTGCGTTCGGATGAAGTTGTTTTACCAAGCCGGGGTGAAATGATGTCACAGAAATAAATCAAATCAGAACCAGTGGCGTAACATTTATTTTTTAGAAAAGGGGTCCGAGAGTGCAGGTTGCACGCCACTGGCTATTCCCATGGAGCTGAAAGTGTTTGTGGAAGTAAAGATTCATAGTAGTAGCATTTACCAAATAAAATTTGAAAACAATTGGTTTATTACTGTAAGATATAAATAAAAAAAATTTTTTTTTTAACTTCAACACCCTGTATCTCAGAAACAGTACGGATTTGGAAATAAGTTTATTTAGCAAAGTCCCATTATTTTTACTGGCTCTACATGTTCCCGAATTTTTTCAGCATACAAATGGGACAGCCTGTATATGCACAGTAAGTATCTCCGTAGTCATCGTGAACTTTTCACGGTGGTTACGGTATCTCATTCTTAATTTTACACATTAGAAATACCTAGTCACCTATTATATAGGTACCTTTTAACAACCAATCTGTATTCTAATAATTTCATTTTTGTATTCAGCTAATTTACATACTATTATGTTATGTTGATCATAGCAGGTAGGTAAATAATTTCTTTTAAAAAGATGATGATGATGAAGTTAATTTGATGATGTTTACAGTAAGCAACAAAAATATAGATCTTCAAAATCCTTAGGTATATTCTTACAAAAAAATATGAGTTTAATTCTTACTGCAGTCCTTGAGATCGATATGTAGGTATATAATGTAGGAACACCTAATGATAAGGAAATAATTAATTTTTATGGCCTTTTTAAAGTCTATCAATAATCAATGTTTACCTGTTTGTTACTAAATAATTTTTATTATATTTTGACAACGTCGCGGCGCCTTTCATGTTTCCTGCAAAATAGTTTGAAAATCAGATAAAAAATATAATTCATTATTTTTTGAACTGAAATTACGTGATGTGCCTACGTATCTTATCTTTCTACTAAAATAAACTTAACAAACAATTTTATGATTTTAAATTATAAAATCTAAAAATATATGTAACAACTTATTTTTTGTGGTGTAGGTGTATTATGATTTATGACTCATAGTAATTTCTTTTGGAATTGCCACACTTATAAAATAATAAGAACAGGAAATTGGAAGTATTCAAAATAAAGAATCAGAGTGAATAGTATCAAAGCAAACTTTTAAGGAACAGGAACACTGTATAATACTTAAATATGAAGTAAAAATAAATGTAGTACAAGTTAAAAATATAAATTGAATAAGCTATACAGGGCGCCCTATTTCTTGACCCGTTGCATGGGTAACTTTTTTATTAGTAGAGATACAAAAACGCTTAAATGAGCAAATTAGTGCAGGTTCGTATTAGTAATTCTACGGTAAGGCGAAAAATTATATACGGGGGAAGGTTGAAAAGTTATTGACAAAAAACGAAAAATCCAACTTTTCTATTATCCCTCGTAGCTCGTTCATTTGAAGAGTTAGAGAAAAATGCTTCACATGTTTTTTGCATATTTTTCATGTAAAATGACATGCACTTGCTACTTTTTATATATCTCTTAAAATGGTTGAGAATCACAGTAAAATATATTTTTTTTAAATGTAATGGATAGGTGGCTGTGACATTAACCGAAAGTCCCCTTTTTTCTCTTTCAGATAATATAACATAGTCCATATTTTATCCTTACAAAAGTAATAATAATCGTTGTTTTTAAAGAAAGTTTATTGTCACATCAAGAATGCTATGGAAATAAAACAAAAAATAAGATTCCTGATATTTTTAAAAACGTCTAGTTGGCATTTAATTATTGACAGATCATAAGTGACATTTTTAGTTTTTGTTAAGTAGTTTATTGTGTATTATTAATACTGCATACAAAATAATAGTGTTGCAAATATGTACACCAACGAAGAGAAAAATCATATGCTATTTTGTTATTATAACCAAAATCGAGATGCACAAGCTGCAGCGAATCTTTATTTTGAAACTTACATGGAACGAAGACAACCCCATCATAGAATATTTAGACAGCTGGAAAATAATATACGATTATACGGTTCTTTTTCAAAGCCTAAGGATGAAAGAAACTTCAATGAAGACACTGAAATAAATGTTTTGGCTTATGTAAATTTTAAACCTGATTCTTCAACTGCAGAAATTGCACATCACTGCAACACTTCCAAGGAAACTGTAAGAGTTATTTTAAAAGGTAACAATTTAAAGCCTTATCATTATTCCATATGCAATACTTTATATCCAGCTGATAATCAAAGAAGGATGACATTTTGTCGATGGTACATTTCAAAATGGGAAGAGGATCTAGACTTCTGGAAAAAGATTTTATTCAGTGATGAAAGTAGATTTACCAACAATGGTATTTTTAACCGCCATAATAACATAATGTGGTGCCGAGAAAATCCACATCTTGTTTCTGAAAGAAGAAATCAACGTCAATTTGGGATAAATGTGTGGTGTGGAATTTTTTGTGGCAAAATTATTGGCCCATATTTTTACGAAGATAATTTGAATGCGAATAATTACCTTCATTTTCTAAGGAATACTCTAACAGAGGAATATTTAAATGAATTACCACTTCATATTTTTAGAAATCTTAAATACTTCCAACACGATGGAGCACCTGCACATAATTCCCGCGAGGTAAAACAATATTTACATGAACAGTTTGATAATGTTATAGGAAATAGAATGGATATCGACTGGCCAGCGCGAACATCTGATTTGACCCCCTTAGATTTCTTTCTTTGGGGGTTATTGAAAGATAAAGTTTATGTGACAGCTCCTCTAGATATAGAGGATCTAAAAGTCAGGATTCAAGATGCAATTAGAAGCATACATGGACATACAATAAATAATGTTTTAAGAAGTATCCAGAAACGTTGCTTACTATGTATCCAACAGGATGGTGGTCATTTCGAACATTTACTTCAATATAATTAATTAATTAATAATTTCTGTTCTCAAAACATTCTTTTGTTCCATAATCCATAGCATTCTTGATGTGACAATAAACTTTCTTTAAAAACAACGATTATTATTACTTTTGTAAGGATAAAATATGGACTATGTTATATCATCTGAAAGAGAAAAAAGGGGACTTTCGGTTAATGTCACAGCCACCTATCCATTACCTTTAAAAAAAATATATTTTACTGTGATTCTCAACCATTTTAAGAGATATATAAAAAGTAGCAAGTGCATGTCATTTTACATGAAAAATACTGCAAAAAACATGTGAAGCATTTTTCTCTAACTCTTCAAATGAACGAGCTACGAGGGATAATAGAAAAGTTGGATTTTTCGTTTTTTGTCAATAACTTTTCAACCTTCCCCCGTATATAATTTTTCGCCTTACCGTAGAATTACTAATACGAAACTGCACTAATTTGCTCATTTAAGCGTTTTTGTATCTCTACTAATAAAAAAGTTACCCATGCAACGGGTCAAGAAATAGGGCGCCCTGTATAGAGATATAGTTAGATTTTATTTTAAATTTTAATATATTTTGTTGTTTAAACATAATTCCAAATATCATTTATTATACAGTGGGTCCCAAAATGATTAAACAAAATTCATATTTTTTTTGTAATTGAGATTTAAAAAATCATTGAAATAGGTAGGTCAATTAGTAGGTAGGTAGGTAAGAAATTGCCACTTTTCTGCAATATCTCCTATTTTTTTGAGCCATGTTTGATGGAGCTGCGTAACATTCAACTTCTGTACTTTAAAAAAACGTACCTATAATGTCTTAATTCGTATTAATCTTTTCATAGGTATCGTACTTACTTTATACCATTTTTCCCCAAAAAAAAAAAACCTTAAATTTTAATTATTATTGGATGCAGAGATAAAATCCGTAGTCAACAGGAGGTATGCTACTTTTATTTCGCTATAAGTATCCAGACCATAGAATTAGTCGAGCTCCAATAAGTGAAATATGCACAAAGTTTGAAGAAATCGGAAGCATCGATGAGAAGCTGGTCAGGGCCAAGCTATACCCGATATTGTGCCGCACCAGCGAGCTCAGCCTAAAGAATAAGCGAAACCTGACCAAGAATATCACCCAACCCCAGTTGACATATGCATCAGCGGCATGGACGATTGGTGCAAAGACGTATATAAAGAAGATCCAGGCCGTCAAAAATATCGCTCTAAGGACCGCGGTAGGTGCACCCTGGTACCTGCGGACAGCCGATATATACCAGGACCTCGACTATGTCCAAGTCCTAGAAATCATCAGGAGGCGCGGAGTCAAGACGCCAACTGCTGGACCCAGGATGAGAGTAAGATCTTCTTATCTCTCAGATTCCACCCGGAACAAGCGTAGAGGGCTACGAAACGGCTAAAAAACGACCCTCAGACCTCCCCTCGAAGCCACGACAGCCGACAGCGGTCGCGGACTCACTTCGAGTACCCTTATTCCTTTACCTAGCACAAAGCTAAAGGGTCAGTTGGCTCCTTTAGAGGTGCATCCAGGCTACACAGCCACTCCTGACCTACCCCCAAACCACCACCCAGGACGGGAGCGGCACTTGCCGCCCCCGCCCGAGACAGACTACCCCCGGTGGGTTAGACATGCAGGCGAAGAAAGAAGAGAAGACAGAAGAGGGCCAGAAAATCCTACCCAGCCTGCAGGGTAGAGCCAGGCCAGGAGGAGACACCACTACGAATCGCCCACACCTATCACTTTTTCTGATCGGGGTTGGTGAATGATGGGGTCCACCTCTACGAGGCAGTCCAGGCCTACAGCGATGAGTAGGGTAAAGAGCGATAATCCTGTCGGCCCCAAACCATCCCAGGTCATGAGGTCAATGGATATGGCAGAAGCATCGATAAGTTATTAATTAATTCTGTCCGGAAGAAGATTTACCTGGATTTCTTAATGGCTATAATAAAAAAATAGGTATAACCTTATATAGCTGAATTTGTCTTTAGAAAGGCTATATATTTATACTATGAAATGTCGTATCCACCACAGACTATATATAGTACCTATCCATCGATGGGACTATTAAATGGATACTCCCAACTTACTGAATTGGTGGAAATAGTAGAATGGTAGAATTTTGTAAATTTGTGTGGGGACTAATTCATAGTGCTGACTTTTTCACAAATATGTCGGACATACCGAAACCATTCTAAATTACTTATGGAGTAGTAACTTTATCCATATGAGTAACTACTCGTATATCATATGACTTTATCGATGCCGAAAGTCAATTCAAATACAAATTCGCTTCTCACTACAGGGATCTCGGAAACGGTAAGAGATACGAACTAGCTTAAATAGGGGTAAAGTTGCGTAATCAGGGGACCAACATTATGCCTCTAAAAAATCAAGGCTAACATGATTAGTTTTCGAAATATTCGAAAAAAACCGAAATTTTGGATATCCGTTTTTGTTCCATTTCAGCCTTGTTTGAGGTAATATTGAAAAAAGAAGAACACTTTCTCATGGCAACTTTTTGCCGTCTATCGAATGGCACAATCAATTTTTATATGTAACGTTTCGTCTTTCCAGGACCATCATCAACTTCATTTTTTTAAATACGGCCCTGGAAATTTTATTACATCTTTTGCAAGCCTTCATGACCCTCAATGCTGTACTGCCTCAACCCGAACCAGATTCATAAGTTTTGTCTCGAAAAATTCATCTTCAATGTATTTGTTAAAAATGTATCTAAATTTTTTATTTAGATTTCTATGTTTATTGAATTATCATATACTTTAAGTGTCGTTAGACCCTGTGAAATCCACCTGGTTATTTAAATTATATTTTAAAACATCACGCGTTATAATAAAACATTATTAGAGTTTTTAACTTGTGCCCATATTTATTTCTAAGTTTCTTAAGTGCTCAAAATTCAAACAAATTCTAATCTAATTTTTTTGATCTAATGGTAATAGTTTAAATAACTAGGTGGATTTCACAGAGTCTAACGACACTTAAAGTGTATGATAATTCAATAAACAGAAATCTAAATAAAAAATTTAGATAAATTTTTAACGAATAGATTGAAGATAAATTTTTCGAGACAAAACGTCTGAATCTGGTTCGGGTTGAGGCAGTACAGCATTGAGGGTCATGAAGGCTTGCAAAAAATGTAATAAAATTTCCAGGGCCGTATTTAAAAAAATATGAAGTTGATGATGGTCCTGGAAAGACGAAACGTTACATATAAAAATTTATTGAGCCATTCGATAGACAGCAAAAAGGTGCCATGAGAAAGTGTTCTTTTTTTTCAATATCACCTCAAACAAGGCTGAATTGGAGCAAAAACGGATATCAAAAATTTCGGTTTTTTTCAAATATTTCGAAAACTAATCATGTTAGCCTTGATTTTTTAGAGGCATAATATTGGTCCCATGATTACGCAACTTTGCCCCCATTTAAGCTAGTTCGTATCTCTTACCGTTTCCGAGATGTCTGTAGTGAGAAGCGAATTTGTAACAGCCTGTATGGTACCAGAGACTTATAGAATCTACATAAGTCTCTGATGGTACCTATATAAAACTATATTTTTTATTGCATTTTTGATTTCCTTGATATATTTAAGATCAGGCTTCCCAGGATTAAGAATCGCTTGTACCATTTATGAGATATATTTTTTTTTATTTAGAGATCGACTTGCGTCATTTTATATATTTAACATTTTCCAAATAAAACCATCAAGAAAAAAAAATTAGAGACTTAATAATATAACATATGATTTTTATGATTATTATAATCTTGAGGTACAGTCAATAAAGATATAGGTACCCATTCTACATGTTTTCAGGAAAATGAATCAGTATATAGATACAAGGTATCTAATAAACTGCATTTTTTACTTGCCAGTTATTTATTACTTTTGCTAATTCGCTACATTATGAGAAACTAGTTTATCTTTATCATCTATAAATAAAATAAAATATGTTTGCGGAATATGTACTTAAATTGTGATGCTATTACAATTATTCTCAGTTGTCCGTTATACCGATTGAAAATTTTTACTTTTAACGTGGATCAGTCATGAACATATTTTTAGTGGTAAGTCAAATATTTTTTTTTTACTATAAGTTTGCACTTCTATTAATAATCTAGTCACATAAGACTATAAGACATAGAAGGTATGCTGTATATTTCTACAACATAAAACTACATGCATATGCCAGGAGAGTCAAACCAATGTTACGAGTATATACAAGAAGCATATACACTACAACATATACAGGGTGTCCACCTAGTGCGCGTAAGTCCAATATCTGGGTTAATAAAAGAGATAACTTAATTTTTTTTTCTACAGTGTTGTCTAATATCCCGAGCTGCACAAAATGAAAATATATTTACATATTCAGGGTGTTCAGTTTTTCCTGGACAGGTACCAACTTCATTTTTTTAAATGGAAACCTATATTTTTTATGGCATTATCGAATTCTACGTAAAAAATTAGTGGGACTTTGTGCATAACACTGCTATTGAAATATTGATAGTTTTCGAGATATTTGACTTTTAATTTTTTTTTCTTATGTTTCGTCACTTCTAATAGTTGACATAATTATGGTTGTATGACAGCTAAAAATTATTTTTTTTTTCAGAAACTGTAGAGTGAAGATGGCTCTTTCGAAAAACGTATCAAAAGTTGACCTGCGTAATACAGGGGGCAACAGAAATCGTGCCAAACCTGATGGTTTAAAATTTAAAAAATCTCGACTTTTTCAAATGGAACACTCTGTGTTTTATGATTTCATTAGATGCCTTTCTGTAGACTCTACAATTTTATAATAGCTTTCCCTATACCTAAGTTGCGTAGTTTTTGCAAAAAACCCACTTTTATGAAAAATACCCGATTTGCGCACTCCTTTGACGGAAAAAATATTGTAAGGCTATTTATTTTTATAAAATGTATTAGTTTACACTTCTTAAAATAAAAATAACTGAAAAATTTAGATAATTTCAGTTTAATAAACAAGTCTTTATGGAAAGTTACCATTTATTTGTAAATAAAAGTAAAAAATCATAAAAGCTCTACATGTAATCAAGAATTAGCAAAACTGGCGTATGCTTTAGAAGAAGTTCATGATAATTATCAACAGCAGAAACCACAACATTAAACTAAATATTATCGTTGTTACTCCCATGTCTCCTGGTAGTTTTCTCATAATTCCCATTTGCTGTTCTTTCAAATCTTTCTTTCACATTTTCAAAACAGTCAGCACGTGGGAATCTCTATAAATACGTGCTGCTAGCAAATAATTCCCATGAACTTCTTCTAAAGCATACGCCAGTTTTGCTAATTCTTAATTACATGTAGAGCTTTTATGATTCTTTACTTTTATTTACAAATAAATGGTAACTTTCCATAAAGACTTGTTTATCAAACTGAAATTATCTAAATTTTTCAGTTATTTTTATTTTAAGAAGTGTAAACTAATACATTTTATAAAAATAAATAGCCTTACAATATTTTTTCCGTCAAAGGAGTGCGCAAATCGGGTATTTTTCATAAAAGTGGGTTTTTTGCAAAAACTACGCAACTTAGGTATAGGGAAAGCTATTATAAAATTGTAGAGTCTACAGAAAGGCATCTAATGAAATCATAAAACACAGGGTGTTCCATTTGAAAAAGTCGAGATTTTTTAAATTTTAAACCATCAGGTTTGGCACGATTTCTGTTGCCCCCTGTATATCGCAGGTCAACTTTTGATACGTTTTTCGAAAGAGCCATCTTCACTCTACAGTTTCTGAAAAAAAAAATAATTTCTAGCTGTCATACAACCATAATTATGTCAACTATTAGAAGTGACGAAACATAAGAAAAAAAAATTAAAAGTCAAATATCTCGAAAACTATCAATATTTCAATAGCAGTGTTATGCACAAAGTCCCACTAATTTTTTACGTAGAATTCGATAATGCCATAAAAAATATAGGTTTCCATTTAAAAAAATGGAAGTTGGTACCTGTCCAGGAAAAACTGAACACCCTGAATATGTAAATATATTTTCATTTTGTGCAGCTCGGGATATTAGACAACCCTGTAGAAAAAAAAATTAAGTTATCTCTTTTATTAACCCAGATATTGGACTTACCCGCACTAGGTGGACACCCTGTATAAAATGGATATATACTATAAGTACGCATATTATGTACTCGACCTACCATTTTAAAAGTTGAAATATCGGTACTAATATTTAAATTAATGAAGAAACAAGCATATGATTCTCAATGCCAACTCTAATGAGGTGGGTTGGGTATTATTAAATTTTTATATAGGGGTAGTCCATCCCGAAGTAGCCTAAGTACTTAATAGTTTATTCATGGTGTTAGTAATTAAAGTTTGCAGAATTCGCTTATTCTTAGCAAAGAGAACAGGGTTCATGGAGGCCACAAAATCAAAGTCTTCAAGTCACAAAGTATGTTAAAATAAAAATATCTTTGGGTACCTATATTACGTTACATTACAATAAAAACACTTAGTATAAAATATTAATTTATAACTTATAACAGAAATAGGTACCTACCAAGGACATTTAAACTTTATTTAAATGTCCTTGGTACCTACGTATAGGTATATTAAAAAATCAAGATTATTATTATTTGCTTGCGTAAGAACATGAAATATAAACCCAATATATTTTTACAATAATTCTTTAATAATACTTGAAGGTAGATACATTGTATGTTCTCCCATTTTTTCAATACCAAATTATCAAATATTGTACGGATGACTCATACTGAGAGTCATAAGTGCAACAGTTCAGGAAATTATTTACTTCAGAAATATAAATGCGACTAGGTCTGGGGTCGGCAACCTGCGGCTCGCGAGCCACATGCGGCTCTTTGGATGTGAAGCTGCGGCTCTTTAGTAATAGTTCCTAATTTAGTTTCTAATACGCAAATATTATTTATTTTATCAAAAAAAAAAACATTTAAAAATCGCCGCGAGTTGAGGCACTTATATTTGACGCATAGAATAGTCTGAAGTGAAGAAGTTGGCATTTGGAGTACTAACTATCTTCGGATCGACATATTCGTGCGGGCAAGCGTTCTCTTGCATGAATATAATTAAAAGTAAAGTAAGAAGCCAACTAACAAATGAAAATTTAGAGTCGTGTTTGAAACTTAACACAACAAGTTATAAGCCAAATTTATCCAAATTTATTTTATTGTTTGCTCAAATGTATATTTTTGTTTTTTTTTATTTTAAGTACAAGTTACATTGTTTAGTAAAGTTTAAATTTTCTACTAGAATAACCATGCAAAGCCAGCGCTCCCATTGTCTTTGTTTGCTCAATTGTTTGTTATTGAAGTACAAGTTAGTGTTGTAAGTAAATGTTTAATTGTTTTAATTTTTTACATTATCTAATAATGCCATATATATATTATCTAATTTGTTGTGAAAAACACTACTTATATATAAATGCATAGATATTTTTTCTTATGAATAAATAGATTAGTTTTTTTTATCAAAAAACTGTATTTATGCGAGTACTATTTATTGTTGGCAAGAAAAAATTTTGTGGCTCTTTAAAAACTTTGAAATTTTGTAAATTGTAATTTTTTACTCTTCCGACTCAAAAGGTTGTCGACCCCTGGACTAGGTACATGTTTCGCCAAATTTTTTTCATACAAATTTATCTTCAGATCACAGGAAACTTGTCAGTGAATAATAAATAAAATAAACTGTCTGCTCCTAATAGGGGTCTTTATAACTAACTGAAATAATGATTAAAATAATTATTAACTATGACATCTACTTAGTTTCCTAGGATAGGATTAATTCAATGCTGGTCGGGGCAAAGGTACAGTTAGTATATAATATTAGTTTCACTGGAAAATACGAATTAATTTCCAATAAAATACTACCTATACTATATGTTATATACTATATTGCGTTTGACCTTCCATTAACAAATTAGTGTTATCAAGAGAATATATTTTAGAGAATACTGATTATCTGGATTTCTTTTGTAATTAAAGTCTGTCTTAAACAGGTATGATATGTTTATATGAGTAGATATAGCAAAAAAAAACTGAAAATCGCATTTTCCGTAGGTATATCGACAAAAGTAGTATTTTAGTATTTTAGTGGAATATCTGATATATTAGATCGACTTCTTGTGATAGAGCAGAAAAAGAGATCCAAAGGTAAAATGATCTGTTCAGTGCTAAAACATACTGGTGTAATTTTTACGCCATATAAGTACTTGGAGAAAAAGCTATACTGACACTACTGGGCCGAAAAAGGTCATGCCCGCCAATATCCATTGACCGCGGTCATGACCTGGGATGGTTTGGGGCCGAGCGGGATTCCTTCTCTTTACCCTCGCCATCGCCGTAATCCTGGACTGCCTCGTAGAGGTAGACCCCATCCCTCACGAACCACGATCACAAAAGTGATAGGTGTGGGCGATTTGTGCGGTCTCGTCCTGGCTCTACCCTGCAGGCTGGAAAAGGTCATACAGCATCAGTAAAAGTAAACACAACCAAACCTTTGAGTAAATTGCTGATTTCAATGCTCAGTGTTGTTGATCTTGATCATCATCTCAGAGAACAAGTCGTCTATATCTTCAATATTTTATAAAATAAATTCCATACCTATTTAAAAAATTAGTGACAAAGTTGAACAGTTGTTCCGAAATATTGCCAGTTAGGTACTGTTGATAATCCTACTGACCTTTTTCCGCTGATGCCGTTCCATAATTGACCTATAGGCAAGATCCCTAGGTACCTTTGACTATCCTATACTGGTAATCAGTACTGTCGTCTTTATTTGTGCGACAAATGGAGATGAGAGCAGGTCGCGATCTCCTCCGAGACCTGCGTCCCTCGGAATATTCAACAAACAATTTAACTATAGTTTAACCTAAACTGATACTTTTGAATTTCAGGTTCTTGCCACCTTGAATCTGCCAGTGTACCAAGTACGCGGATGTGGTGTTAAAAATGTGCAATGCCTTACAGATACAACTTACCAATTTTGCTTCACAGTGGGAACCCAGATTGTTCTAGTAGATGGTGTAATGACTTGTTCAGATGGAAATGTATGCAATGAAAACGATGGAACTTACGTGTAAGGCACCTGCACAAACCTTTTCATATTTTCCTTTTAATTTAAGATCTAATAATAGGTTTTAATTCAGACCATGTATAGCTGGTAAATATTTGGGTTCTGAATATGTACAGTTTTGTACAGTGACTCTCCAAACAATAGGTAATAGTACCTACATTTAATTTTACAAGAGACAAAGTTAATAAGATTATGTCCTCGAGCGCAAGAGCGTTTGAAATTAACCATAAAAGCGTTTTCGTCTTTTTGAGTACCTAGGTACCTATGCAAAGTATATAATAAATTTTTCCCCTCATAAGTAGGTTCCCAAGTTTGTAGAGAAAGTAAAAAAATTCTACTTCTAAGGTCAACAATTTAGACATTAGACAAAAAATTCAGAATTCATGTTTGTGGTAGGTATTGTTTTAAATTACGCAAGTTTGACCACATCTCAAATAAATTTCGGTTAAATTTTGACAAAAGATTTCGATTATATACTTATAGCCTCGTTAATAATGTCCACACTCACTCCACTACACTTATTAACACTCAACCGCCTTCTGTAGTTCCCAAACCTGCTACAACTCAATACCGGAACATTCATTTTCCTATATTACAGTAAACATTTTTAGTACTATTTATTCCCCAAGGTGTCAAACTCTCATCAAGTATCAAGTAGGTATTTATTACAAACCTTCAGATACATATAAAAAATATTAAGAGACGAAAGTGTGTAAAATTCTTTTTCAAAATATTTTATGTTGTTTTTATTACGTTCCTTTTATTGTTATAATTATTTTACTTGTTAGTTGCTACCAAGGATTGTTACCATAAATTAATAACACATTGTTACTACTAGATTGGATTGATACTACTATTTACTGTTATTATTAGTTATTACTGGTTGTCTGATCTGAAGAATTTTTAACTTTTTTATTTACAGTTGCATGGCTGGAACTGCGACTGCTACTACTACCACTAGCGCAACTACTGCAACAGGTATATATACAATATTCAACCGGTATTTCCGTCCAGTTAAATAAAATTTAAATTTAATATCACAATTAAAAAAAATTAAGTGTCCATTTTTTGTAATTGTTTACACATCTGCCATCTGAAAAAGTAATTTTTAGAAAAAATTAGATACTTAATTTTTGTATTTGTATATTAAAATGTACGAGGTCCTACAGCTTTCAACACGGGCACCTTATCAAAATAAAGCCAAATTGCTTTATTCTTCACGAAAAGTAATTAAAATATGAATTTCCTAACTCCAATTCTTTTTCTAACTCTAACTTTAGACTTTCGACTGAAATGGCAACTTAGGAAACGGCACAGTTACTTTTCCGTTTGTCTTTTGACGGTTTGACGCTTCACCACAGCGCGCCAACAAAAGGAATTGGCGCGTCTAGTGTGGGACTATGAGTTTGTCCCAATTAGAGTTTCTGCCTGTCATATTAATTTACTTTTTAGAGATTAGAGTGGTCCGAACAAATAATGCAAAATTTTTGTAGAAAACTACAAATTATTTAAAAATTTGTGAGATCCTAAAGACAAGGATTATTTTAGAAATAGAAAAAAAAATTATACGCACCTTAAGATATTATTCAGATTATTTCAAAATAGTACTGTAGGTATTACAAAAAAGCGCGATACAATGTGAACCAAATGCACCTATTTGTCTGCCGTTTTATACGATAGACACACACACAAGCTGAGGTGTTTCGGGACGTTTTCGTCTATAAATAAAACTTGTGTTTCATATCTTCGTATAACCATATAATTTAATTATTTAAACTGTGGTACGTACAACCCATTTTACTTATTAGACATTCACAGTAAGTATATGTAGGTGCCTATTCATCATAAATATTTGACAATAAATCTTTATTTTTAATACTTTTGATTATCTGTTTTTTATTTTACATTTTAGGGGTGGTGTAGGTAATCCCATAAGCAATTAGGATGAACTGATAATTAAATCGAATTTTTTCAGGGCCTCCCGCAAACTGTACTGAGGCTGGCAAGTATCCAGCTGAAACCTGTAATCAGTACTACGAATGTGTAGCCGTCTTATGGTGGTACGAGCTGGTCCTGCAGACATGCGGCACAAATTTGTCTTACAACACCACTTCGCAGGAGTGTGTCGCCAATGGGACTTGTGCTAGCACGACTACCACGGAAACCACAACTGTTATAACCACAACTATCGCTGCAACAGGTATACAGGGTTATTCAGAACTGATCTCTAAAACTTTGAGGATATGTGCATCCTTAAATAAGAAATCGATATCACCAAAAAAATTTTAATAAAAGTAATGAGGATTTCCCGTAAACAATGTTTAAAGTTATACCTACCATTATAAAGGACTACGTAGCTAGACAACTGTACTTCAACACATCTGTTAACTTTTCTACCACATTCCTAAGAATGTGATAAAAAGTAGACACGTTTTTGTCTAGAACGCCTGGTTAAAACCGACCGAATAAAAACGCTCCAAATCTTTTTTGCGCCGGGTGTCGGTATACTCTCAGATCTTCCGAAGTTTTTTTGTGCTAGCCTGTTTGCATTGTCAGTCCCAAGGTCACACCATTACAGTGGACCGTGCAATGAAAAATTTTTAAATAGTTTTAAGACCCCGCCAAAAAAATTTTTTTTGCACCACCACATTTGTACATGTATGTTGAACATCCCAAAATTTTATTATGGATGAGTTCTGAATAACCCTGTAGATTTTTTAAAATATACATATTAAATTAAAAATTATATACCTACATTATTTTAAACTGACTATTGGAAAATATGCGGGTCAACATGTTTTATTACTAAGTATGCAAAATTTCAACTTTCTACATAAAACGCCTCTAAGAAAATGGCATGTGACGGGCAGACAGACACGGTCATATGATATCCGTTTTTCCATCGTTTATAGGTACGAATCCTTAGAAATGGCTGGTTCAGTATTTTCTTGAATTTCCTATAGGGCCTCCTGCTACTTGCACTGAAGCTGGCAAGTATCCAGCTGAAACCTGTAATCAGTACTACGAATGTGTAGCCGTCTTATGGTGGTACGAGCTGGTCCTGCAGACATGCGGCACAAATTTGTCTTACAACACCACTTCGCAGGAGTGTGTCGCCAATGGGACTTGCGCCAGCACTACTACCACGGAAACCACAACTGTTACAACCACAACTGTCGCTGCAACAGGTATAGATTTTTTAAATATACATATTAAATTAAAAATTATATAGGTACCTATATTATTTTAAACTGACTATTGGAAAATATGCGGGTCAACATGTTTTATCACTATGCGAAATTTCAACTTTCTACATCAAACGCCTCTAAAAAAATCGCCTGTGACGGGCAGACAGACACGGTCATATGATATCTGTTTTTCCATTATTTATTTTGGAATCCTTAAAAATGACTGGTTTAGTATTTTTTCGAATTTCCTATAGGACCTCCTGCCAATTGCACTGAGGCTGGCAAATATCCAGCTGAAACCTGTAATCAGTACTACGAATGTGTAGCCGTCTTATGGTGGTTCGAGCTGGTCCTGCAGACATGCGGCACAAATTTGTCTTACAACACCACTTCGCAGGAGTGTGTCGCCAATGGTACTTGTGCCAGCACTACTACCACGGAAACCACCACTGTTACAACCATTACTATTGCTGCAACAGGTATAAAATTTTCTAGACAAGACGAAACATTTTTTTTTTGAGAAACGAGACTTGCCTCAAGAATTGTTATTCAAAAAAATTACATTGTTTCATTATTTTACAATACTTAAGTGGTGTTTTTTATCATTAAATATATCACTTTATATTAAAAATCAAATAAATTTATAGCAAAAGCATGATATAAGTACTATTACTCCTCCTGAGGTTCTAAAGATAAGTGAGGCTTTTATACAACAGTAAAAATCTTTATTTCACACTACAAACACAACACAACCCTTCTTGTACAAAATCTAGTTAAATAGGTACACCCCGGTTCGAAAATTGCACTTATTAGTTCACTATTATTGCTTATTTGCTCGCTTCGCTGAGTGATTACTGACTTTTCGCCAGCACACCGCGGCCTTTATACCATAGGTAAACTAGGCTTCTAGATCCTCGTTCCATCGAATACTCACTAATAATCCGTATACTAGGGCAGTTCAATAATTAATCGACAGCCAAGTTATACGAGGGATATTCGATGAGTACCTACCGCTGGGGCTCTATTCTCGATTCGTGCGAATACATTCGTATGCGAAAATGACGTAAAAAATACGCAGGCGATCAGTTCTTTACAGCAAGAGAACTATCAAACTACGTCATATTGACGTCATTTTCGGATACGAACCTTTTCGCACGATTCGAGAATAGGGCCCCAGGTGACATTCAGGAAATGTGGGCAAAAGGGTCTATCTCCTTTATTTGAAGGCCTAAAAGGTTGAGACTTCGCCCTTGGGGGTTGTCCCTGGCACCCCCAGAGGCGGTATTGCCATATTCTGCACAATTTCCCTGGCTGACCCAGTTAGGGTTTGGTACCGCCGGAATCGTTTTCCTGTAAACTAAATTCTAGTAACTTAATTTATTTCATCATTTTATCGCCAGTAGTTTAGACATTTTCGTTAATAACTTTTGAACTATTTACATATTTTTTCTTTAATTTATATTTTTGAAATCTTAATGACTAGCCCTTACAAACGACACCCCACACGATATTTGAAAACGAATTTCTTTTTGGGTACGTGACTCCCTCATTAAAATAAACAATTATATACATATTTTTATAAACTGAGTATTGGGAAATATACAAGTCAACATGTTTTATTACTATGCCAAATTTCGACTTTCTACGCCAAACGACCTTTGAAACAACAGATAGACACGGACACATGATTTCCGTTTTTCCATCATTGGTTTAGTATTTTTTTGAATTTCCTATAGGGCCTCCTGCTAATTGCACTGAAGCTGGCAAGTATCCAGCTGAAACCTGTAATCAGTACTACGAATGTGTAGCCGTCTTATGGTGGTTCGACCTGGTGCTGCAGACATGCGGCACAAATTTGTCTTACAACACCACTTCGCAGGAGTGTGTCGCCAATGGGACTTGTGCTAGCACGACTACCACGGAAACCACCACTGTTACTACAACTACTACTACTGTAACAGGTAAACCTATATTATTCTTAATAACACAATTCGCTAGGAATCAACTTAACTACCTATACAATTTTCCAAGTGTGCTAAATTTGGCCATTTGACCGAGTATCTATCTGAAGTTTTACTTCTTGCCAAAATCTATTAATTGATATCTAATGATACAACGTTCATTAGCTTAAACTCACCACCATCGCATGAGTTTAAATTTCTGAAAAGAAATAAAACACACACTTTTCTGTCGACTTAAATGAAAGTTGGAATTGAATGTTTGTAAAAAAATAAAGAAGGGTGTCTTTATAATCTAATAATTTGAATTTGAATTGTAAAATAAATATTTTGACTAAGCCAGAAACTGTGGGATTTAAAATTAACTGTGAATATTCCAAAATATCACAGTTAAAGCCTCAAATTATTAGATTATAAACACACCCCTAATCTATTTTTTTTTACAGACATTCAATTCCAATTTTTTTGTTTTTAAGTCGACAGAATAGTGTGTGTTTCCTTTCATTGCAGAAATTTAAACTCCCTCTGCAGTTTTGTATATAAGTAGCTCGGATGACTTCAATCGCAGCAAAAACTCATTGCTGCCTGCTGGCTGGTACATACTATAATTATTCTGTAAACTTTGGTACATACTTACCTACATTTGAAGCATACCCTCCGTAAAAATATCCTATTTGATTTTCAAAAGTTGAGGTAATTTCGACAAACCCGAATAGTCTGGGAAGTTTTCCAAATTTTATAGTCATAAATATCTATAAATTATAATAAAGTAGATACTCGAAGTGGATGGTTCTTTATGAAACATCGTGAAAATAATTGTTTTGAAAAACTGATCTCATTTAGATGTTCCAAGAAATATATAGAAAACACTCTATATACTAGTATTTCAGGCCTAACAAGCCGAAATACTAATATACAGAGTGAGTTTTATGTATGGAACGCCTCAATTATCTCGGAAACGGCTTGCCCGATTTTTATGAATTTTGGTTTATAAGGGTTTTGTAATATGGCCGATATTATTGTGGCATTTACATTGTTGTCATATCTTTCGTTTTTCCGGAAATATACTGAAATTTGTTATTTTAAATGGATCACCCTATATATTTTTTTGTTTTTGAAATCTCTAAGAAATTTAGAATATTTTTCATGTAATGTTCCCTATACCTAATTGCCATAATTTCGGAGTTACAGCTACATTTGCAATATCTCCGCCGAAGTTAAAATATTACATCAGGGCGGCTATGTCTGCGACAAAAACAATTTTGACGTTTTAATAAACTATTATTGTTGGTATTTATTGAAAGTTACAATGGACCGTTTATCTGACAAAGAACGAATTGAGATTTTAATGATATTAGGATATGGTGATGTGCGTAGAAGTCAACAGGAAACGTGTAATATCTTTAATAATTTATATCCTAATAGAAATCCCATAGGATCTTTTGAAAACATAAAGTAAAGGCGGTTACAGCTGATGCTCAAAATGTTGCCCGTTTACTTCCATACAAGAAGCCATGCGATGTTTAAAACTTTGCAGTACATTTTGTAACATTCCTGACTGCTCAATTCTTCTTATCTCTGTGGTAATCCTATCTTTTAATTCCTGAATATTGGCAGGTTTGGTTTTATAAACAATATTTTTTAAGTGACCCCACAGGAAATAGTCTAAAGGATTCATGTCGGGTGATCGCGGGGGCCATTCGATAAAACCACGCCTTCCAATCCATCTTCTGGGAAACACATCGTTTAGGTATTGCCTCACGTCACGCGCATAGTGAGGTGGAGCTCCATCTTGTTGCACCCAAATATTGTTATTTGGGACATTGTTATTGTCTGAAAGTTTCAAATAATAAAATTTCTAAATTAACAGGCAATTGAGAATACTTACTTAGATTTGGAAATAACCGAGCCAACTCAGGTATAATATTATTCTGTAATAAATTTAAATACGCCGGACCATTTAAGTTTCCTTCAATGAAAAAAGGACCAATTATTTTGTCGCCTATTATTCCAGCCCATACATTAATCTTTTGTGGAAATTGGGTGTGGGATTCTCTCATCCAACGAGGATTGTTACGTGACCAGTATCTGCAATTATGCCGATTTACGTTTCCATCAATACAAAAAGTGGCCTCATCGGAAAACATAACATTATTTAAAAAAATTTGATTATTTTGATCGTAACATTTTTCCATCATTGTGTCGGCAAACTCTTCACGTCTATCGAAATCATCATCTGACAACTCTTGAACCAATCTTACTTTGTAAGGATGGAATTTATTGGCATGTAAAATTTTCATTATGGATGTTTGAGAAATATCAACTTCCCTGGATATTTGTCTAGTACTCAAGTGTGGATCTTCTTCTAACATAACACAAACATCTAAAGATTTGTCTTCAGTTGTTGCAGTTTTTATAC
Source organism: Pogonocherus hispidulus (assembly GCA_963924545.1). Taxonomy (NCBI): domain Eukaryota; kingdom Metazoa; phylum Arthropoda; class Insecta; order Coleoptera; family Cerambycidae; genus Pogonocherus; species Pogonocherus hispidulus. Next base: position 16,500,519 of record OZ004693.1, read on the forward strand.
GCCCTGATTTCGGTAAATCTTTTATGGCTCCAGTTTGGTTAAACTTTTTTAACAACTTACTCACAGTAGATCTTGTTATGGGATTTCTATTAGGATATAAATTATTAAAGATATTACACGCTTCCTGTTGACTTCTACGCACATCACCATATCCTAATATCATTAAAATCTCAATTCGTTCTTTCTCAGATAAACGGTCCATTGTAACTTTCAATAAACACCAACAATAATAGTTTATTAAAACGTCAAAATTGTTTTTGTCGCAGACATAGCCGCCCTGATGTAATATTTTAACTTCGGCGGAGATATTGCAAATGTAGCTGTAACTCCGAAATTATGGCAATTAGGTATAGGGAACATTACATGAAAAATATTCTAAATTTCTTAGAGATTTCAAAAACAAAAAAATATATAGGGTGATCCATTTGAAATAACAAATTTCAGTATATTTCCGGAAAAACGAAAGATCTGACAACAATGTAAATGCCACAATAATATCGGCCATATTACAAAACCCTTATAAACCAAAATTCATAAAAATCGGGCAAGCCGTTTCCGAGATAATTGAGGCGTTCCATACATAAAACTCACTCTGTATAGAATGTTTTCTATATATTTCTTGGAAATCTAAATGAGATCAATGTTTTCTTCAAAACAATTATAAATTATAAGGTAGGATTAAATTTTCTTCTTTTTGCAGGACCTCCCGAAACATGTACTCAAGCTGGTCGGTATCCAGCTGATATCTGCAATCAGTACTGGGAGTGTGTGTCGACATTGTGGTGGTTTGATCTAGTCTTACAAACGTGTGGTACAGATCAAGCTTACAACTCCACTTCTCAGGAATGTGTTGCTAACAGTACTTGCATTATTTGAATGAGTGATCACCTGGCATATATATGTATCTGGTACAAGTGGTACAGAATATAAATGATGGGCAAAGAGTCTAATAATACCAATACGAAAACATGTAACCAGTAAAATAAAAAACAAAAAACCATTTTGCTTATTTTATCACCACCTTCCTTTCCTTAGAGTTTTTTTGTTGATTTGTAAATACGTATCTACCTAATTAAAACACTTATTTTAAAAACAAGGATTCCAGGAAATATTCCTAGCCGTATTCGATTATTCGTTGCTTTAAAACATATAATGAATAATTTTGAGAGAAAAAAATGATATTTATTAACACACCTATACGTACCTATCGATTAGATATATTATCTACCTACTGGATGATTTCTTAATTTCGTTAACCCCCTTAACTTCATAAGCAACAGCTACGTTAAGTTGCTTATGAAGTTAAGGGGGTTAACGAAATTAGTTGAGTCGCCCTGTAAAAAAACTATATATATAAAATAAGGGAAAATAAAAGAAAATCGACGGGTCAGAGCGCTTTTACAAAAAATTGGAGACCTATTTATTTTGTAATATAACAAATTTATCCACCACTTTTCGAAAGCGCTGTATATGTAGGTACGCTTTTACCAAGTGGGAATATGGTTATTTAAATTTCAGTGCCGATCTTAGTAGATATTCAGTCACCTCCGTAAGAAAAATTGAAAAGTCCCTCCTTTAGTTTTCTGAACTTTCCTAAATTTTTTATTTCCAATGTATTATTTTTTTGTTATTTACATTGTTTTCAGTTGACACTCTGTAAGTCGATATATAGTAGGTACCTGCCTATTGTAGTAGAATGAAAAAGATTTTGACGCAGCCGCGGATCGAACCCGGGACCTTCGCGGCTCTCCGGGTCAATTGGCGATTCCAAAAATGAATGCGCCCTCTGCTTGAAAATATTTGAACCTACTTAAAAGGTAATTTTTGGACGCTTATTGCTGATATAATGATAAATAACACGTATTTGGTTTTGTTTAACGTAATAATTTAGTGGCGCTTGTGATTTTTTGGTATTACAAAGTTAAAAACGACGTGATTAGTATTTGTACATCTTTATTTTTACGTTTTAAAATGGCATTCAAAAGAAATCAGCACAACACAAACTGCCGTGTTTATGGGTGTCATTCCACAAAGCCTACCACAAAGCGTGTCAATAGGAGTGTTTAAGATAGAAGATAGGTAGAAAGTTTGGCCCTAATATAAGAAACTGTTTCTTACTCATTTCTTCAAAAGGCATGTAACAATTTATTAACAGAGAACACGTTTATTTACACAACATAACCACTTTGTTGCAGTTTATCTATACTTTTCTATTATTAGTCTTATAAAAACAGAATATATTTTAATTTAAACATTATTTAACAAAAAACAAGCACTAATATGGTATCACCATACAGTTTATCACACTTATTTTAGCCCAAAATGTAAGTAAACAAAAACTAGGGTATCAATTTCAACCCAAAAAATTCATATAATTAGCAATGAAGCACTTATGAGACGTTTGACTGCTTTTACCACTCTTTTTATCTTTTATTTCACCCTAACTGGCACATGAAGTCACTATATTTATTGAAGTTGAATGCTAAATTGCTAGATGATGTGATATGAAATGCAAAATTTTTACTCGTGTTCCTCCATATTTTTTTACAATTTGCAGCGCCCTGGTAATTGGAATCGCCAATACTCTTCCAACTGAGCAACCGCGCTTCCACACTTACATTCTAGTATTCGGGATACCGTTCTTCACATAATTTACTACAGTTCGGCCATACTTGACAACACAACCGTTCTCAGCTGCCGGCCATAATCCGACTCCTTGGTAAACATAATTCATAATCATAAGGTGAAACGCGCTATCAGGTGGATTCCCTATCCCACTTCTGAAGCTGTAGTAGAATGAAAAATGTTTCGATGCAGCCGGGAACCGAACCCGGGACCTTCGGGTTTGCGAGCCAATGCTCTTCCAATTGAGCTATCACGCTCCCACACTTCCATTATACATATGTATACGTTCTTAATAATTTACTAGACTATACAAATCGGTTTATTTATTATTACTTGCAAAATTAGGGAATACATAATATACCGCCTACTTATGTGGCAAATAAATTAAAACTACAAAATTATAATTTTCTCTATGGTTTTTCCAACAACCTTTTTTAAATTCTTTATTTCGAAAATTTCATTAACGATGTAAAACACTGATGAAAGAAAAAAGTATGGAAAACGAAAGACATTATCAGACATAATTTTAATTTTTATACTTTATCTCCTTAATAAGGTAAGCTAATATGTAGAACTATACTTGATAAATGGATATTATCTCCTAATAATGATTGTTAAGAGTTCTTTTTATATTTATTAATCTCTTACACCGTGCGATCGTGCTAAGCACTCCAACCCACATTTTTTCTAACCTAGCCCCTCTAATATGACCCATTGCGCTTTGCGCGTTGCTGAAAACGGCCCCGTTTATAGGTAGTTTAAACATCAATAAATTAAAGATGTAGGTATCTGAAGAGTGCTAATTTATTGTTATAATATAGTGTTTGTCGTAACTACTGATTTGGTAATGATAATTTTGTTGATATATTCTGTTATAGATTTGACAAGTATAGATGAGTAATTAGTTACTTTTTGGTACTTCCGATTTAGAGATAAATATCAGACTATTTATAAACTAGATAGTAGGTATTCGATTTGGGAATTTCAGAGAAAAATCTATATCTATTTTGAATTTCAACTTTAAGGGTTTCTCGCGTTTCGTCACTTATATCAAATTCAAAAAAATTGACATATCCCTTAATTTTCTTACCCTCAAAGACATGTGTAATGCTCAAAAAAAAGTCGGTAGACAAGAACCAAGGACGTCTGTGTAAGGACCTATTCGTTACGAAATTATAGCAGTTGTGACCCAGTTAAAATTGTGTATTTAGCGGGATTCGGAAAAGATAACACTTTCACTATATTTACTTCAATTATTACTACCGTTATTGTCTTAGAGACAATTGTCTTTAGATGCGACATTCTGGACCTGCTAGTATGGCTATTAGGTACAACCGTATAGTGGAACAAATAAGATCTTGAGAGGTGGTTTAAGTTATGATTTGTGAAGATACGTACCTAAATATTTTAAGTGAGTGAAACATGAATACTTCTATAGTGAATATTTTTATTTTGGTAAGTACCCACTATCTTTATAGGTACCTCAAAATGTTAATATCGGCTGCTTTACTTACTAATTTTATAATCTTTCATCCTAATTTGATAGAAAACTTATATGTTAGTTCCTCAAATTACATAATAGTACATTTTTAACAATAACATTCAAATTATCGCATTTAATTGATACGATTTGACAATTGTTTAAACTTTGATGTACTAAAATAAAAAAAAAATAATTAAAAATCATGTATTATGTAGGTACCTACATACAATTTCTTTTGATTTCTGATAATGCTGAAATAGTGCATTGTTTTAGCGGCCTTTTCATTTTTATTTTACTATGTTTAGATTTACTATATTTGGTTTTGCCGTTTGTATTTTTTAAAGTTATAGATACCTATACCTACATATAATGAAAAAACTTAAATTTTATCGTAATATTGTATTCTTTTCTAATTTTTACAACGGATAGAAGACGCTTTTCAGAAAGTCGGATTAAAGAGCGTAGTAAGGCTAAAGCCGACCCTGGCCGTTTGCTTACCGATCCGATTTATTTCTTCATAGATTTGGTTGCTATCCTCAACTATTATGTTGCGATACGCATTATACCCGGATTTTCACCGTTTGCATAAGTGTAAAATAATAAACTTAATAACATAACACATAATACATAGGTAAACATAATACTTAATCGATTTCCTCAAATATTATATGATGGAACAGTACGTTGACTACTTTTTTAATAATTCTACCAGTATTAGACTCTAATACTGCAGAATCCAAAAATGAAAAAATATACAGGGTATTCCATTTAAATTAACGAAGACGTTACCAGTTTTACGGTCAACTGGCAACACCGCACTCTCGAAAATATTTTAGGCCGATAGAGCATGTCTGGTTAACTTACTAACAAATTTTCAAAACGATTGGTTGACCTGCTCTTCATATACTTCTATTATCCACTACATCGACCGTGAATCACCCTGTACAGGTACTGATACCATTCCCTTATGGAATTTAGGGAATGGGAAAACTGACGCAAAATTTAAAAATAAAAATAAAAAGCAAACAATTCTACGTCGCTTTATTAATAAACTTAGACTTAATTGTTTAAGGTATATTTGATTGCCATCAGTTCCCATCTAGAAGTACTTGGATGCGGTTCAAAGAGAATATCTTGCATATCTGAAACTTCCTTCAAATTCTGTTTCATTGTTGGAAAAATGATCATGGAATTTGGCAACATCAAATATTGCCCAAGGAATACCAAATGTGACGAAAATGAGGGAACCTTACCGTAAGTGAGATGACCATTTTTAGTTTTTATACCTACTTACCCTTGCTATACCTAATATAGGAAATTCTTTTACAAATATATAGGGTAGGTATCTAAATGCTTCATCTGCTTCACTCAAAAATGCAACTAAATCGCAGGATTTAATTTTCTAATTATATATCAAATAGGTAACACCGATGTCTTAGTTTTCCACATAACACCAAAACACTATACTGGACTCGACGCGCGTTTATATCAACAGTAACTCGACACGCGTTTCGTCAACCAAGTTGGCATCATCTGGAGATGATTAAGACTAAACCTATGCTAACATTGTGTCCTATTTATACCTTAACTATTTCTACGGTTCAGTGAACCATCGCGACTGATCGGTGAACCGCGGCGACGGATTAGTGAACCATGACTTATTAACCAATAAAGCGGACTATATGGGATTGACCCTCTGTCACCATTCATACTATTTTTACATTTAGCAATTTCCAAACTGTCAAAAGCATCCAACTGTCTGGAATTTGTCACATTCCTAATTAGTCATAAATTGCTACAATCTATTTTATAGTTGTTCTCAAACGCATAATGAACGACAGTAGACTTACGTACCTATCTGTTCTACCATATTTGAGATGAGCCATATGTTCCTTGAATCTAGTTTGAATCGACCTTCTAGTTTGTCCAACATACTTTTGATTACAGTCTTTACAGCTAATTTCGTAAATCCCCGACTTTTTACTTAGTTTCTATTTTGTCTTTTGGATTACCTAAAAGTTGTAGTTTATTTCCCGATAAATAAACTACCGGCATACCTATATCTTTAACAACTTTACCAAAACCACGGGTGAAACGAGGATCGTATGGAATAGATATGAATTTTGGATTTTCTCTTTCATTTTGAAGTCAGAAAGTCAGAACATCAGTTGTGTTCAAAAATTCGTTAAGGCATCGCCACTAACAGAATAAGTCACTAATTGACGTTACTTCTTACTTTATTTTGTTTGTTGGTAGGACACAAAAAATAACAAAACCTTATTTCGTGTTGTAGGTACCTAAATTAAGTATTCATATTTTATTTTATTTGTCTGTTTGAATCCACGTTAGACCACTCTACGAACTGGCTTGTGATCATTGTGATCTATCATCTAGCAGGTTATGAATTTTATATTTTTATATAGGTAGATATAAAACCTTCTTGACCTCTGTAGCACAATGAGTGTACCTACCTACTATTTTAAGTGTTTTTTTGAGTTGCGTATACTAAGTACCTATATATGGTCATCTTTTGAGATATAAGTATTAATAAAAAACCAAATAAGTAGGTAGGTACTCCAATTTTACATTATCACTTTGGATGTTCATCTTGGAGGAATCATCCAAAGTGATAAGTGTAGATTGCCTTTCATTGGTGTTGCATCCAAAGTGTACATTAAAAATGAACGATGAAACAAATCGAACCTCTACCTATTTTTGATGAAAGAGATGTGCCCTGAACCGATGATTCATCCAAAGTGAAGGCTTAGTGAAAGATGTCAATACGATGAGTTCATTTTCGTCGCTACTTCACTTTTTAGTTTTAGTACAGCCGCCAGTGCCATTGTTTGTTTGTGGCTATTATAAATAAATATTTAAATCAATTATATTATATTATATTGTTGATATAATTGAGTTCAATTCATTTATCAGTCCACTTGAAAAGTCAATGCCATCGCGTATGAGATTTTTATTGTTTCTGGAACGAGACATCCTGCCGCCTGGTACCACAAGTTGTTGCACCAAACACGAAATGACGAAATTCTTAGGAACAGTGAATAGTGACAGAGGTGAAACCACAAAGCTGAATGAAAATATGTAAACAAGGGTGATCACTCCGGATGATTTCACTCTGGATGATTCACTTTGGATGTAGGTACATCAAAAGTGATACAGTGTAAATCCCGCTTTAGTAAACTCAATACTTGATTTGTTTTTTACTAGTTCTGGTTAGGAACATACATCAATTCAGTTATTTAAGCGTTTTTTGATAATTCCTCTCAAATGGAATGTGCTACCCTTGTTTATGTAATTTATACACATGGGTTCTTAAGTCTCTGGTTCTACCTACCTACCTACTTAAAGTAGGTATATACTGCTGTTTTCGATAAAATCTTGAAATTTTATACCTGTAGCCTGTATAAAATAAATATATTATTGACCTATTATACCCATACCTATAGTTGAAAATATAGTGACCCTCATCAAAGAATATATTTGTCTTTGCTCGCACCATGTAGGTACCTACATATAATTACTGGCGCATTCGCCATAAATTCAAATATAAGTTGATTTATCATTATCTATCAGTGCGTAATAATATACTTATAAAGTGATCACAATTATTTATATCTACAAACATGTGACAATAGAATTGATCTAATAGGACTATTAACCTGGCCTTGAAAAAATAGGTCGAGACTGTGTAATTAATATATGTCTGCAACTTTTACACTTTCGGAGTTACCCTGGATTCCTGATTCCTGAATGGACTTCTTTATACACTTATTGTATTTTACAGATGCCTTCAACAAATGGAAAATTTAGATTTATCAACAGAAATTACTGGTAAGTTCTAATAATATAATGCTAAGTTAACTAAGCATACAGAAACTTGGATGTTTATAAAGAAATTTTCAACAAATGATGGTTTTTAACATTTCTCTTAATTAGGGGATAAATATGTCTCACATGTATTAATATACCTAAATTTGTAGATATTCTTAAACAACATCTATATTCAGATGCACCGACTGAAGAAACATTAAAAATAACCTCCATATTACCAGATTCACTTAGGGTGACCCCTATAGGTAATTGTTTGTAGTAAAAAATGTATTTATTTGAGACCCATTATCTCATATTTTTATTTTAGAATCCATATTAGAAGAAAACATGATCACACCAACTGATGATAGTGTAGAGGTGCTAGGTTCTACTGTAGGTCACGGTAAATACACACAATTCTTACATATACCTACACCTGCCTGTTGTTACTAAATTTAGATCTTCAAATATAAAATATTAATATATTTTTTAGAAGAGACTGGTGTATCCGATGCCACAGATAAAACAGAGATTTTTAGATTTAATATGCCTGAAGCGACTTCAACCTTTGGTAAAGTTTTAAATTTATCTTGAAATTATTATAGATGGCTTATACATTTTACATAATTTTTAGATTCAGCTGTTGAAGAAACAAGTGTTTCAAAATTGCTTGAAATGCCAGCATACATAACGAAGACCATACCTACCCCTACAGCTTTTACTACCTCCACTGAAACTGTAATCCCCCCTCTTCCCTCTCTCTCAGTAGAGTCTGTCCTTCCTACTATTGGTGCGATGTTAACTACGGCTATTCCTTCTACTGCAAGTCTTTCATCTTCAGTTAAGACTACACCTTTCATCACTCTTCTTCCCACATCACTTGAAACTACATCTTCCCAAACTTCTTCAGTTAACCCTTTCACTACTCCTACTCCAGGTAAGAGTATACCTTCCATTACTCTTTCTACTACTGAAACTTTCATGACTGTTTTTTCTACATCAGCTGTGACTATCCCTTCTACTGAACTTTCTACTTCAACTACAACTACACCTGTTTCTGTTACAGCTAAAACTGCTCCATTTCTTATTCATTATACTTCAGATGACGTTCCAACTTCCCCCACTCTTACAACTTCGAGCATGACTACAGCTTCAACTCCTTCTTTTACTTCACCTGAACAAGTTTCAACGCAATTGCTTCAGTTTAATACACATTTCCAAGAATATTCGGAAGTAGAGACTTCTCACTTTTTAACAACTGACAGAGACTCTGGTGTTATATATCAGCAAATAGGTAAGGCACCCAAGTCAGCCAATCTTCTAACATTTTAATATAAAATTTAAAGTTTAAAAGTGGCAATTTTTTTTTAGAAGCAGACACTGGCACAGAAAGTAGCGAAACTAAAATAATTTCTTTAACACAGCCAACACCAATACCAAACAAACCAACGGGCGCTAGTTTATTAGGTACGTACCTACCTACTCAAATAAAGAATCCTAAACTTGGTGCTATTGATATGTCTGTTATTATATAAATGAGAAACAAGCATAGCACCACCGCTAAGTGACAAACACAAAATGTGATCTAATATTATTACTAGGTACTATGACTAATTGTATTATATTTCTTTAATAAATACAGTATCATCACCCGACAAGCCAGCAACCCCTTTATTGAAATGGCAGCAGTTAAGCTCTACTCCAGATCTTAATATTTTTTTTACAAAAAGAATAGCAAATGTAACTAATTCGGGAACAATAGGTAAATCATACACAAACTTCAAATCTTGGTTATGAACATCCTATGCTCTCTTTTCAGGTTCATTAACACCTAGCACAGAATCTAGTACTCAGAGTTTATGTCATCTTGGTGTTACAAAAGGTAATATAGCTACACCTTTCCTTATATTTGAAAATATGTGAAAAATATATCTCTTTTTATTATAATTTCAGCACCAACTTTTGGGACGGACTTAAATATTATTACAAGCGCAGCTTCTTCTACAAAAGGTATATTTTATATCAGATAATAAACTGTATCTGAAATTGTAGTTACTTCTTTTGAATTTATTAAGTAAAGATCTTGCGAACTTGCAGAGTATAGAATATTTTGACGTACATAAGTAATTCTAAATAAATTCATATTATCAGATATACTTATCCAACCTAACTTCATTATTAGTTAAAGGTCAGTGTCATCTGTATATACCTACTAATTTATATTGTTATGTTATTTACAGTAACTGCAGCTCTAAATTTCAAACAATTAAGTGTTGCTACTACTACTGCTATTACTACTAGTACCAGTACAGCTGCTAGCATAAAAGGTAGGTGCACATCATCCATAATCGATTATAAACAGAATAAAACTAAAAACTGGGTGGTTTACTCGGTGGCCAAATTTAGATGTGAGTACAGGGACACTGGAAACTATAAGACATAAAGCTAATTACATAGGGAGAAAGTTATACAGATAGCATTCAGCTGCATTCATAAGCTGTATGCAGCTGAATTAGGAATATTCTAGGCTATTCTGCCATAGACAATGCTTAATTGCAAAATGGGATCTTCAGTTTCAGTCCTTTTCTTATATCATGAAATGATGTATTCCTCAGTAAGTTGCAGTCCTATTATTGCATACCTATTAACACTCTATGGTCTCTTGTGGCTGCTACAGTCCATTTAGTCAAACCGACAAACACCTCGTCACTCTGCTATTGTAGATGTAAATGATGAAAAATGGTTCACAATGTATATCCCGTAACTTTTTTTAAAAGCAGAAAAAACAACACTTAAATAAATAATGATCTTATAATAAGACTTAGGAATAATAGTCCTACAATTATCGATGGAGTAAGCAGGATAGCTAACTTAAGCCATCATCTGCTAGATCCAGTCTGGGTGACTGTGTAAAACTACTCTGTCGAATTAAGTCAACTTTTGCGTACTGGGAGTCCGGAGTTGTCTATTTCATTACTTCATCTCTTTATACTTCATAACCTTATTGATTGCTTAAGTACTATGAATTATCATTACTACTTATAGGAATTAAAAATGTCACTATTGTCATAAAAGTCAATTTACCTACCTAGTAAGCAAACAATTGACTATAAATTATCCTTCAGTGCTGTCTTTGACTTGATAAGACTTTCTGCCGGTAACATAATTTAGCCAATAGTGGTGAGGCACTGAAATAAACATAATTTTCTCAAGTGTATCAGGCGTGGAAATACAAATCCGTCATAGGTTTGAATCCCCATTCCACCAGACAATTTTTAATTAAAAGATCTAGCCGCATATCAAGGCTTGTTCGCAGAGATGGATTGGCAATCATCCTGACGATAACCTAGGATGGGAATAATGTCAGCTTGGTGTTAATGTGAGAGATTAAAATCGGTTGATGTTTGAATGTCCCCCTAGCTAATGAGGTTTTCCAGGTTTCCCTCACTGCAGCACTGAATGATGGTTAGGACAACCAATGTAAGTCTATCATGAGGCACAAATACTGCCCATGAAATAGTAATATGCCACTCCCTCTCTCACAAAGTCTGACTTTGCTAAGCCTCGTGATTAGAATAAGGAGTAGAGATATTATTATTGTATTATCACTGTTTCATTTTATTTTTATTATAAATCTACATTAAGGGGTATGGTTCATATTAGAAAAATTGCAAACATAAATCATAAATGTAAACGAATTCTATGAAATGAATAAATGTCGCTGAATTCTGAATGGATAAGAGCCTTGTATATAATAGGTGAAAATTAAAACAAAACAGAAAATGATATAAATGTAAAGTTGTTTGCTGGATTGACAGAGCGTCCAATTGAAATTTTCTTTACACCACAATATGTAAACAAAAAAGTTATATTGACTGTGTTCCAGCTTTCCTTAACATCATAAAAAAAAATTAAATCAAATAAATTTTACTTGGTACACCAATTCCAAGAACTGTATTGCTGTTTAATATGTTTTTTCTGAATATTTTTACTTATACATGCGCAACGTTGTCCCAATGTAATTAGCTTTGCAACTTCAGGAACACTTCCTATTTGAAATTGACCCATGTTGTATAGTAAACTCATCAGTTTTGTAGACATTCATGAATTTTTTTGTAAGGCACAAGTAAAATCCTTAACTGTTTCAGCATCCTTACCAGTTTGTAGAAGTTATGGAAAATATCCATCTCAACTCTGCAACCAGTATTATGAATGTATAAGAATTATGTGGTGGTTTCAAATCAGGATCAGAACGTGTCGCTCTGGAGATGCCTTCAATTCTGAAACATTATCCTGCGAGCCTAACGATACTTGTCGAGACAGAAAAGTAGTATATAGTTAATCATTACACTGCTCAAAGCTTGTATATATTTGCAAAAAATAAGTCTGCCCACTGTACTTCAAGCACGTTCATTTCTCATGATTTTTTTAATGAAACCGACTGCTTAAAGCTATTTAACACACCTGTGTATATTTTTAGATATCTATTGGTAACCAGATACATTTGAGGTGTAATTATGTTCATATTTCCTATTGCAGGCTGACTGTATAATAAAGTAAAAACCTAAATAAATATCATATTTTAAAGGTTTTTTATTATTTTGAGTTCGGCTTTGATTAACACGTTAATCGCCATGTGACCCGACATCTGAGTCTCAACAAAATTATACCACCAGGCCCTGTGACCCCTATATGGGCTTCACGACTTGCTTTCGTTCTCGGCTCTGTGAATCGCCGTTTAGTTCTTGCTTTATATTACTTCATATGGTAAATTGAAATATGGGGCCTGGCCATCCCAAACAACCTTTGGCCCTGGAATTTTTTTGGTTTTGATTTGACAAATATGCATAATAAAATATTCGAAAAAAAATAGCACATTATATTATTAGGAGCAAAGTAAAACTTTATGTGCTGAAGCTGGCGAGTTGATTGGCGAACGAAGTGAGGCAGCCAAACCAGCTGAAACACATAAAGCTTTATTTTGCTTCGAATAATATATACTATTTTATTTTCAAATTATAACATTCAAAATTACAGTGAGATTTTTCGATTTATTTGCAAGTAAATGTGACTCTTCGAGCGTACAAACAAGTCAAAACAGGAATTGGAAGCCTGGATAATACGTGAATCGTGTTTTGAGTCACAGGGCCTCACACATACATAGGCTCCGAGAACCAAACGTTGGTTCACATTTTAAAATTGTTTTTTTTTCATGAAAAAAATATCTCACAAACAATATTTGTAAGTTATTACATTATTTTAAAGTTATCAATAAAAATATCCCTAGAGAGTTTGGGCCTGCGTGGAAAAATTTTACTATTTGACATGGGCGATTAACGTGTTAATAAGATTTGACAATTTGATGGAAAGCTATGAGATTCTTCTTCCTAGTTGCTGCGTTATCGATTAGTAAATCAGGGTTTTAGAAATAGTAATATAGAGAATTGTTATCTTTATAACAACATAGTTTTATTAGCATACTAAATAATAATTAACAAGGTATTATTTAAAATATATTTCAGTACATTTTTATGTACATGTAAGGCACATAAACATTTAAAAATCAACAATTTTTAACAACTGCAGAAGTTATCTACAACTTTTTATACAGCACTTTGAATATAAAACATTTAAAAATTTTCATGCCACTAACCTTCACACTAATACTGCATAGTATTTAATTTTAATTATTTTGTTTAAAATAAATACTGTTAAAATTTTAATAAAACAAGAAATAAATAAAACGATAACAAAAGAAATTAAACACTGCCCATTTCGTTCAGTTTTCTTGCCATGGTTGGTGAAATATCAAACTGATTTTCATCAAAGTGAACCGGATTACTGTATTCATGTTGTCCGGGTTGCAAAAGTGGTTTCTCATCACTAATTAAGGGTTTTGGCGAGGACTCAGGATTGTAGAATCGAATACTGTTATAAAATAGAAATAATAACGGTGATAATTAATTAATGTAATACTTTTTGTTACTGATGGGTTGGCTCATAATCCACATATTATAATTTGGCATTAAAATCACACGGAATTTGTACAAAAATGTTTGTGGATGTGAGAATATATTTTGTTTGAGTGCATTTATAAAATAATAATGAGGAGACAACATGCACCCTGTAAAAAGATCCGTTGTGAATATAATAGTACGTTGTGTACTGGACCTTCCGATACCGACATTTTCACTGTTACTAGTCAGTAAAAGATAATTGAGTGTACTGGCCAAACAATTACGCGGGTAGTACTGGAAATGTTAGAAAAATTTTAACCATCAACAAGTCAAGTGTTCATTTTTGTCTCTCATGGTGCCGCGACAATGCGTTTGGTCGGCCGTTTTCTCAAAAACACGGATGTCAGTTTGTATATGTTTGTTACATCACAGAGACTGTTATGTGTAAAGTGCATGCTTTACATTTTGTAGCAGAAACTATTCGTCAAGGTTTTCCAAAGGTAGATACATTAATAGCTAATATAAAAAAGTCTTTCTTAAATATCCTAAACGTCTCCACGTATTTCACAGCCAGTGTCCAGGTATTCCAGAACCACCACAGCCACATGGTACTTTTTCAGTAGGTAGGAACTCGTGTTTATACTTATTATAATTATTAAAATATATGGAAAACTCATATTGTTGGAAATGTAAAAGAAAAATAAAAATTAATACCATAAATGTTAAGAGCATGTTCAACGCCATAATTTCAAAAATTTTATGAAAAAACTGAATATGTCACTCTATTCAGTATGTCAGTATTCAGGTCAATATAATTCGGCCACATTCAAATAACTCCCTTTTTATCAAAAATCAATTTAGTTAGGTTAGGTTTAATAGACCTACTGTTTAACTAAGTGTAAAAAAGAGAACAAGACATCTGTATCAGTGTTTTCTCTCTATCGCCGTATAATTTAACTATTCCCTGTAATCCTAAAATGATTCACATTTTACTTTATACTTAATTTATAATAGTATTTAACAATAAAAAATTATGTAACTGACTTACCTAACATTAAAACTACCACTGCGTCTTCTCCTTATCACAAATGTGACCATTGTTATTAAAAGTATTATGAAGATGGGTATCAAAATTCCCATAATAATTGCGCCGGTGTTCTTATTACTTTTTCGCTCATCCTGTTTTACTGAAACTGATTTAACTTTAAACTTTCCACTGTCGTCTTCTGAGTTACCCTATAAATATATATTATTCTCATATACTACTAAACTATCAAATAATTATATCATGGTATTATTCCAACACAATCTGATTGTGGTGGAATTTTACCATGGTGTAAAGGATCTTGATGTTTCAGAGTAAGGCAATGTTTTATAAACTAATCTCATGTTGGAAAATAGATGAAAGAAAAAAACACGGCCAGTTACGGCTTGACCAAAAATAACACCAAAATTTATATGACAAAATTGATGTTCAGGTTAAACAGTCCATCTCTAATGAGGGAAAAATGACATAATATATTAGTGCAGCATATATTTTTTTAAAAAAGAAATATTAATAGAAAATATTGTCTTTATATTGCCAACTGAAAGCATAATTTAAAGGACTAAGAAATTTATAGTAGTGATTACCTCAACTCCTAGACATTTTTCAGATTTTGAAACAATGTCTCCATCTTTACAGAGACATTTATACTGAGACTCCGAAGGCAGACACAAATAAGTACATGTGTGATTTTTACACACATTTTCATGGCGTGGCTGAAGTGATTCCTGTACAATTGTAAACAGATCACTGCTATAACTGTGTATTTTGAAGTTTACACAGATACGGTCTTCAAACAATTTGCACTTAAATACATATCCCCCACTTGTGAGATAAAACAAATGATCTTCAAAGAATTTCAAGCCAACTGGATTGGCTTCAACTGTGAAGAGTACAGTCTTCATTTTTCCTTCGTAAGTCACCATTTTTATTTGGGCACTATGTTTGTCGATGAAATACAAGTGTTTGTTGTTGAAATCAAATGTAAGATCAACCACATAACCTGTAAATAATAAAATCATTGATTAATAAAACTATCATGCTTAAGATTATTCTGTTTTTGCTAGCTTTAATAACCGTTGAAAATAATTAAATAGGACAAAGTTCTCATTCTCATAAAGAAGGTATACAATATTTCACGTTTCATACCTGAATTAAACTTTACAACCTCAGTCCTCCCACTTCCATCTAAATGACACTTATATATGATAGAGCTTGGTGAATTAAATACCCACCAATTCGTCAGTGAATAGAACATAACTTGATTCACTGAGTCAACAGCTATAGCAGATACTTGTCTGTGAATATCGATATTAATCAATTTCGCACATAACATCTCTTCAAAATTACACACATTGATGGACTTTGAACGAGAATCGGCACTGTAAAAGTATACATTCTGAGTCACCCAATCAACAGAGACTTTCTGGGGTAGGCTAACATGTTCTATATATTCCCTGACTTGGGTTTCTTGATTGATGCGATGGATCGTTCCTGTTAGTTCTACGCTGAAGTAGACATTTTTAGATTGTTGGACATAGTCTAGACCGGTTATTTTTGGCATTTCATTGGAATAAATAATACTTAAACTGTTGGTTTTTTGAGTCAGGCTTCTTATTTGACTGCCAGAAGTAAAAATCAGCGACATTGGCAGTCCTTCTGCTTTGCATGATTTTTTATCAGACCTAAAATAATTAAAAGAATTTGATAAATGTTTTCTCAAAATACCTTGAACAAAGCATTTTTACGAACTGAGAGATTAGCAGAAGATGAGTTTGACATATTTTACATTACTTCATATACGAATAAAATCTGAGTCTTAATCTAAATAGCAATAAGTAAATTAAATGTACCTAAGCAGATATCCATCAAAACAGTCACAAACATAACTACCATCGTTATTATTACATAGCTGGCTGCAGACAGGTGGCTCCATCTGGCACTCATTGAGATCTTCACATGTATGACCATCTCCCACTAGCTTGTATCCCGGATTGCACTTACACAAGGGCCCCGTGGGTGTTGGAATACATACCTGGGAACAAGGATGTTTCGGGGCTTCACAAGCTTCCGAACACAAGCCATTTTCATCAGAATCATCAAAGCAGTCACGTTTACCATCACAAACAGAGGAAAGTGATACACAATGACCACTCTTGCACCTTAAAAGAAATAATTAAAGATATTTGATGAACATATAACAAAAAACAGTCATATAAATATGTGTTAAAGTTAGATGAATTTGGACAATATACACGTTATACAGGGTTATTCAGAACTTATCTCTAAAACTGTGAGAATATGTGCATCCTTAAATAAGAAATCGATATCACCAAAAAATTTTATAATAAAAGGCTTAGGATTTCCCGTAAACAATGTGTAAAGTTATACCATTATAAAGGACTACGTAGCTGGGCAACTGTACTTCAACACATCTGATACTTTTCTACAACATTCCTAAGAATGTGATAAAAAAAAGTAAACACGTTTTTGTCTGGAACGCTTGGTTAAAACCGACCGAATAAAGTTGGAGTGGGGATAATAATCTCTATTGTCTATGAGTCGTCAGTCTATGTGTGTCGTTCTCGCAGTGCGGGTGTTTTATTTATCTTAGGAGTGTGAAACTGTAAAATTTTCAAAATGGCTCATGTGTACAATAATGCTGAGTTAATGGACATGATTCTTATTTATGGCGAAGTTGGACAAAATTCATTGGCAGTTTCGCGCTTGTATGCGGAACAATTTCCCAATCGACACACGCCAAATTATGCAACTTTTACGGCAGTGGTACAACGTGGCCGTGATACTGGTAATTTACGTGCAAATTCAGGACGAGATGGTGGCCCGGGACGACCACAACGTATTTTAGCAGCTGAAGAACAAGTGTTGAATCTGGTCCGTAAAAATCCGCGAATAAGTACAAATCAGATCGCTAGGCAGGTGCCTGGGATATCCCAATCAATGGTGTGGCGCTTACTACACGAAGCTCAGTTTTATCCGTATCATATCCAGCGTGTCTAAGCACTGTTACCAACGGATTATCGATTACGAGTTAGGTTTTGTGAGTGGTTGTTGCAGCAAAATGCTGAAAATCCCCAAGTTACTGCTGATGTACTAGTTACAGATGAAGCTTTGTTTAATCGAAATGGAATACAGAACATTCACAATACACACGTTTGGGCACTCGAAAATCCGCACGCAATTCAACGAAATCACTTCCAACACCGTTTTTTTGAACAGCTTTTGTAACAAGGTATGTGCAAATTTTTTATAAATTTCATGTTTCTAATACCTAGTAATCAAGTAGCACAATTCTTCAAAATTAGTGTAACAAAATTTTATTCATTTTAAAGACACGTCACTTTGGTCACATCTATCTATCTTGTAAGTTTATTTTAAAGTAAAAACGCTGGAAATCTTTTTTGCGCCGGGTGTCGGTATACTCTCAGAACTTCCGAAATTTTTTTCATGCTAGCTAGTTTGCATTGTCAGTCCCAAGGTCACTCCATTACAGTGGACCAGTATCCAGGGGCATGCAATGAAAAATTTTTAAATAGTTTTCAGAAGCCGCGAAAAATTTTTTTTTTAGCACTACCACATTTGTACATGTATGTTGAACATCCCCAAATTTTATTATAGATAAGTTCTGAATAACACTGTATAACAAAGCTGATGGTCTAATGATAAAAAACTAGGGATAACAAATTTTTAAAAAATACATCGAATTTACAGAAAAATAAACAAATACCTAGGTATATCTAATATAATCAAGAAAACTATATCACATAATATGTGCTCTCTGTAGTGCAATTTAAATTTTTGATCTCTTAAATTCTATATTCTTGACTATTTCGAAGAGAATCCAAATAGCAAATGATATTTTACATTAGTGTGATAATAAAGGAATAAATATATTTCACTTACCGAAAACCATTTTCACAGGAAACTTGAGTAATAGTCTCGGAAGGGGTAATATCACTAGAACAAAGTTTTGTGTTTTCATCAGTATTATCTCCACAGTCATCCATTCCGTCACATATCCATTGAATAGGGATGCACTTCTTATTATCACAATTGAATTCCTCTATGTTACAATCTGAGCAATCTTTTTCATCTTCATGATGAGGGCACTCTGATGTGCCATTGCATTTTGCAGAATTTAGAACACAAATGGAGGTGTTTGAAGAACAAGCAAACTCATCAAGTCCACAGTTATTGACGGTAGGTACATTGCATCTCTCCTCATCAGAGTTGTCTCCACAATCATCCACTTTATCACAGACAAGTTTTTGGTCGATACATTTTCCGTTTAAGCAAGTAAGCATTGTTGGAGAGCAAGTAACTGAAGCTAGAAATGTTATTTTTTATAGATTGTAAAAGTTGTTTTGAAAGACTATAATACAAATTAATCGTTAAAATGTTGCACATTAACTGCCTGTATAATTAGAATTTATTATTCTAAAAAAATTATTATTACCTACACCTACTTTATTCAAAAAAAGAAAGAAAAAATAAGCGAATGTACATGGTGGAATATTTTTTAAAATGAGAAAAATATTTATATAAAACTGATATAAAATGATATATATGAAATGACAGTCACTCATATCAGCGTATAATTTCACCTAAAAATAATACCTAAGTAAAAAAGAAAAATTAGGAGGTTTTGTGTTCGCCCTACTTTGCATTCACGCAAAAATTATAATGGTAGTAATCATTCTAAATGATTTGAGAGCCAATGACGTTTTTTCGCTTAATGTGACGGAAGTTTAAAAAATTTGGTAGAATGCCAAAGCAACTGCGGATTTTGAGAGTTTGATGTTTGATAACCCAAGTGGCTCATAAAATATACTAGAATAACATGGGGTTTATAGACGCTATACCTGGGCATGAACGACTAGCTATTACTCTCAGGTTTTTAGCTACAGGCAGAGACGTATAGAATCTACAAAGACGTTTCACCTTTATGGGCGACATGAAGCCGAAAAGTTACTGGCCATTCGTAGATGGCTCTGCTGGAATTTTACCAGCAGCGCTTGCAGCAGTGTCCATTGGAACTAAATTGGACATTCTCCACAATTGTTTCCACCGTTTAATACCAGATGTCGCTAAATAAGGTTGACTGCACATGTATAGGTGCTGTCGCTGTTGCCGGATTTATTATATTCATAACTGGTGTGAAATATTATTTGTGAATATGTTTTCTTAACAGTTGTCTACCAAATACTTCGCATTTGATATACTTACATTATAAAAATCAAATTACAATAATACCAATTTAAAACATTCAATAAATGAAAGTTTTGCAAATGTAGTCTACAAAAATCTAATTTTTATACGTGTCATTAGTAACACATTTGATTATTTCATGGCGTGTCACCCGAGCGTCCCAGGTTCGATCCGTAGTCGATAACGATTTTTTTCTTAAGAATTCGTGCCATATGGACGTGATGCATACACATTGTCTAAAAATTATGTACTCAATATCTCCACAATCTGCAAGTTTGGGACTTTTGTTGCTGTTTGTGGTGTTCGTATAACGAAGATATAGGGTTATAGGTATACATACTACTGTGCCTACTAAAAAAGTAGGTATTTAAATTACATTACATTACATTAATATTGCATAAAGTATATGGAAATATCTCGAACTATATAAATTAGTAATTTGTGTAAACACAATGAAGGGTTGATGTGTTTATACTAAAACACTGATTACACTGGGTTAGTTGCATAGGTATAATAGTTTTAAAGAATGTGTAAAAAATTACACCGTTAAAGATCGTAGAATGTTTGAACTGTTGGTGTTTTATTTAGGCTTCTGTATCTTAACAATCTCGTTTATTTTTTATAGCTTTTTTTTAGGTAATAACCAAAGTGTAGGTATATATGCTTTGTAACTAACTAACTAAAATGTCACTATTTTATAGAGGATAATTTTAGTCGCTGAAATAGAATTTTAGAACGTTGTTATGGAGTCCAATTTTACAAAATTCTTGTTTTTCGAATAAGTTCCCTTGGTGCAGCGAGGTAGGTACTTTATATACCTACTTAGATCTACATCTGTAGGTAGGTATTCGGCGCTGTTAATAGCTAATTTTTATATCGGTTGATATTCCAAAGTTTACAGAATATAACTATATCAGTTGCTTGCTCCTCTCCGTGGGAACTTTTATTTTTCGAGATCATAATCGTGCCGCCGCGATCGGCCATCTACGTTCGACAGTAAAATCTCCTCGTTACGAGGGACATTACAAAGATAGTTTGGTTTCGCGCCGAGAATATTTGATTACTGACTGGGGTTTTCCAAAAGTGCAGCATTAAATTATATAAATTGAAATTATTCAATGGGTAGGAAGGACTATGTTCAAAAATACATCATACTAATTATTTATGTTTAAATTGTGCCTAAGTAAAAGATTAAACACTTTTGGAAACTGGTGTCTATACCGAGCGGCTAAAAGTTTCTAAGTATCCTATTAGATTATTTCAGAGACCGAGACCACTTGGATTTAAATTTTGAAATTGGTAATAATATAATGGCGTCCCTGTAGCTCTTCCGGTTACACCGAAAGTTGGCGTCAACTTTGTTATTTACAATGGAACATCGCAGTTTATTATCGCATTTTTGGATTACTTTTATCAAGTTTCCCTATTCCTAAAGTTAACCATTTTCGATATATTTTTTTTTTATATGTATATATTTTATAGTTTAAAACCCCGTGTTTTTTATATTAAGAAAGATAGAGGAGTATAATAGCATAATCACAGAGGAGTCAGTTAAATTCATAAGCTTTCTAATCACATCTTCAGGGTTGGTGGTTGCTTACAGGGTGGTAAAAATTTAATACCATATTTGCTCAACTGCAAGCCATAAAAACTTGAATTTTTACATGGGACACCCTGTATATTATGGCATTTTTGGATTCTACACTTTCGGTCGGTATTACGTTCACTTTCATCAAGTTTACCTGTTTTCGAAAAATCGAAAATCCTAACTTAAAACCCTGTGTTGTTTATATCAAGAACGATATAGAACGACAATATTCATAAGTGAGAGAGTTAAATCCATAAGATGCATAACCTTTCTAATCATACCATCAAGGTTATTGATGGATGCATGGATTGATGGGTTGAATAATATACAGGGTGTTCCACTTAAAGTTGACGTCAACTTCCGGTATAACCGGAAGAGCTGCAGGGGCGCTATTATTTCATTTAAAGAGAGCATCCCCAAAAAACCTCAGAATACCAAATTTTAAAAATTAAATCCAAGTGGCCTCTGAAATAATCTGAATATCATTCATCTATACTATTATTAACAAAAATTACAAATGTTGTAATTTTGAATGGTTTGTATTAACTTTGCTGGATGCTGTCCCGGTTTTTATATTTTGCTTAACAAATTTTAATGTAAAATAAATAGAGGTTCTGATATAAAAATTAATAAAATAACCCAAAGGAAACTTTTTACCTTGAGGTATTACTAAAAGTTATATTTAAGAAATGATTTTTTAGTGTTTTTCCAATATTTTCGTGGCAAACTAATTCCTCAAATTTACTAACACAAATGTCTTCTCATACTACGACCAATTATCCACGATGTTTCTAAATGGTACAATTAATACCCCTGATTTTGTGCTACTATAGGATAAGATTACAGAACGTGGCTTCTCTATTTGCTATAATTGCTACAAATTTCACAGGAATGTTGTAACACATTTTCTTAAAAAGTATTCGGTTACCAATATTGCGAGGGGCAGCTACCCACACTATAATCTACCACAGGCATTTTTACAAAAAATAAAATAAAATAAAACATAAATATATAATCACTTGTTTTTCTCATTCTAGGTATATCAATCGCACCCAACACTTTACAGGTCGAGCGTGAGCTCCTGTGTAAGTAAACGTTTGAGTGCCGAACGGTACCCGAGTGGGGTAACTTATTTAATTCTTATATAACTAATATAACACTTTTTTTAATCTTCAGTCACTACCTATATACACTATACTAACGTGCATTTTTTATATGATTATTAAAAAAACTATACATTTTTATAGTTTTTATTTGAGCCGTGACTATTTATTGCTATTTATTTATAGCCGCAGTTGAATATTTTTTATTCTATGAGGGCCACTATATTAGAACAAATAATTAGTAAAATTCTAGAATATTTATGTATTTGATCTTATTATAGTTATTCGTACATAATAAGAAAAGCTTATCTTTATATCCAAGAAATTTTAATAATTTAATTTTAATGGGCGGCTCATCAAAGTAAATTTTTTCAATAAACATGTAGGTACCTATAACTGTCCTCAGATAGGGTCACCCATAGATTTATAAGTTATAAGACATGGGGTCACCGCATGTAACTAACTGTAACTAACCTTCCGCACACGCAAAAAAGACTCGCGGCAAGGCAAAGACAATCATTCATCTATATTTGGTACAGGTTTGGTAAACCGGAACTTTTAGTCCTCCCTCACATTTTTTAATATAACCTTTTGTATAGGATGCCGTAGAAAAATGAAGCATTAGTTTTGAGATTTTAGGTTATATAGATACTTTTTTCTTAGGTACCAGTTTTGCAATACACATTTATTTAATCCCAATATTATTTGTTAACTGTACATATGGAGATATTGTAACTGTGTCCAATTTTATAATTTTTTTTGGATTTTTCTAATATTACGAGTAGGTACCTACTACCTACTATGATGGTTTTAATAATAGCAGCGAGGTATAAATATTGTAGTAAGTACCTACCTAATAAGGTCTACTTTTATTTATTACATTATTGAATTCATTTATGTACACGGCATGCATAAGATACATACAAATTTCTTTTTTATAATGTAGTAAATATTTTACCCGAAATAGTAAGTTTAAAACAGCGTAGGGAGGTAGCTCAGTTGTAAGAGCATTACCTGTTATGCCGAAGGTCCCGAGTTCGATCCTCGGATGCCGTTTAACGCCAAAGCACTTTTTATTCTACCAGAATATTAAATAAATACAATAATAAAAGTATTAACGTAGGAGAATTTATACTTCCGTGTAAAATTATTAAAATGATGTTTATGTTAAATCCATAGCGTTCGTTAGGTTACGTCTGACAACACTGCACTATTCTCTTAAACGTGTGCACTTGAAAAATTAAATTCCTGTATGGCAATGCGAAGCGATAGTAGAATCCTACACATGTAATCTACTGGTACTGTGGGGGCGCAACTTGCCGGGTTGAAATTACTCGATTTTGATTGGCTAATTGTCATCTCGTATATATGGTTGCATAAAATCAGGAAAAAGTCTATACTTCAAAAAAATACATTAGGTGAACGGTCTTTGTAGATGTATAAGTCTCTGCTACAGGGGACTAGTACAACAAAACAAAAATGGAGCAACGGAGGCAATAATCTGCTGCTAATCTGCAATAATCTTTTGGAGAATTAGTATATAACACAAAAAAAACCCGGAAAAATAAATATATTTGCCCTTACCACACTCAGCGTGTTCATCGGAAAAATCACTACAATCATAGTCATGATCACACTCCCATGACTTTGGTATACATCCTCCTGAATCACATCTAAAAATCATAATGAAATTAAATTAATTTTAAAGTAATAAAGTGTAATACAAAAGGTTATTTATTTATTTCTAAAGATAAATAAATAGAATAAGTATTTTTAGAATATACAGGGTTATTCAGAATTTATCTCTAAAAATTTAAGGATATGTGCATTAAATAAGAAATCGATATCACCAAAAACATTTATAATAAAATTCTTAGGATTTCCCGTAAATAATGTTTAAAGTTATACCATTATAAAGGACTACGTAGATGGGCAACTGTACTTCAACAACAATCTGATATACCACATTCCTAAGAATGTGGTAAAAAAAAGTAAACACGTTTTTGTACCTAGAACGCCTGGGGGATAGAGTTGGAGTGGGGATAATATCTCTATTGTCTATTCAGTCATCAGTCTATGTGTGCACTCTCTGTGTGCCGGTGTTTTATTTATCGTAGGAGTGTTAAGCTGTAAAATTTTCAAAATGGCTCATGTGTACAGTAATGCTGAGTTAATCGACTGTTACCAGTGGATTATCAATTACGAGTTAGGTTTTGTGAGTGGTTGTTGCAGCAAAATGCTGAAAATCCCCAATTTAATTAATAATTTGCGTTTACAAGATCAGCAACCAGGAGGAACATTCGGTTTAGTGCGGCAAAATTGGATAAGGCGTACCCAAAAGTGTGTACAAGTCGAGGAATATTATTTCGAACAGCTTTTGTAACAAGGTATGTGCAAATTTTTTATAAATTTCATGTTTCTAATACCTAGTAATCAAGTAGCGCAATTCTTCAAAATTAGTGTAACAAAATTTTATTCATTTTAAAGACACGTCACTTTGGTCACATCTATCTATCTTTAAGTTTATTTTAAAGTAAAAACGCTGCAAATCTTTTTTGCGCCGGGTGTCGGTATACTCTCAGAACTTCCGAAGTTTTTTTTTGTGCTAGCCAGTTTGCATTGTCAGTCCCAAGGTCACTCCATTACAGTGGACCAGTATCCAGCGGCGTGCAATGAAAAATTTTTAAATAGTTTTCAGAAGCCGCCAAAAAAATTTTTTTTTGCACTACCACATTTCTACATGTATGTTGAACATCCCCAAATTTTATTATGGATAAGTTTTGAATAACACTGTATAGAAAGTAAATTAACGGAAGAGTAAAGTGATCGGCTACAAATATGGAGATTACCAGATCTCATTTACATCTCATTTACATCACCTGGCAAATTCATGTCATCCATTCAATGTCATGAATTATATGCAAATTGATAAATCCGTCTCAAATTATTTTTTTGCTTGCTTAAATGAATTATTACAGGCATATAGACTTTTTCCACAGATGTCTTATCACATGTACAAATAGCATCACCAAGATTATTACTGTTTAGGTGACTTGTAAATTATCGGGTTATCTACTTTTTGTGACAGAATTGTGGGAGTAAAAGAAAACATTGTAATTGTGTAAACATCGTGAGACAAACGATACATTATCAAAGCAGTATTTGTTACCCAACAGGTTCTCAAAGTAATAAGTACTCAATAAAGTATTTGTTCTTTGTCTACTTTTGGCGCAGCGATAGTAACTACTAACGGAATAGTGTGATGACTATGATACGATATTTATTTTGAATCTGTTTGATGAGTGGTCTATAGTTACTCGTACTAAGATCCCCACCCACATCACATAGCAACAGCGGTGTGGATGTGGAAAAGATTGAATCGTGGATCGTACTATCGAGTGTAGAGACTTTAAAGGCAATGGATACATTATTGTTTCTAAATTCTATGCAAGAATATTTATAATTATTTATAGAAGATATGACATAATTATTTATACAATCGGGCCGGTGGCTCAGGGCTTAGCGTCTCGATCGCTCAACCCAGAGGTCGTGGGTTCTAATTCCCACTCCGCCAACAATTTTTAATTAAATTCTTTGCCCGTAGATCAAGGCTTATTCGCAGGGATGGCTTGGCAACTATCCTGGCGATGGCCTAGGATGGGAAGAATGTCAACTTGGTGTTAATGTGAGAGATTAAAATCAGTTGATGTTTGAATTGTCCCCCTAACTAATGAGGTTTTCCAGGTTTCCCTCATTCCAGCACTGAATGGTGGTTAGGGCCTACCAACGTAAGTCGTTCCTGACGCGCAAATTCGGCCCGCGAAATAATAATATGCCGCCCCCTCTCCCACACAAGTCTCAGGCTTTCGGGCTAATCCTTGTGATTAGAATGAGGGGTAGAGATATTATTATTATTATTATTATTACAATAGTTTATGAGATACCTTCATTTAACTAAAATTTATGAAAGGCAAAAATACGACTTTGGAGATTTACTTAAAATGTTTCAACATCTTGTATATACATTTCCATTCTGGTCAAGCTTCACAAGAACTATCTTTCATTTTCTCCGGCAGCTTATGTTTGACTACCAATATTAAATTTATAGACTGAAATTAGAAACAGAGAAACAGCAAATTCATAATAAGCAATGATTTCATTGAATTTCAAATATTTTTTATTTTATATAACAGTCGATATATATTTGAAGTGAAGAGATAATGAATATTTTGTACGTATATTGGACACTGAGCATTGAACGTGGACTACAAATAGCGATGGTTGAAATCATACATATGTGGTTTGGTGAAACAGAGTTATACACATAGAAGAACACATAGAAAACATAGAACACATAGAAAAATTGTTATGCACTACATGTCAAATTGTGGCCGATTTGAAGATTTATCAAAGAAGTTTTTCTTAAACAACTTATTAATTGCAAGTAAGTATAATTTTTATTAATAAATAAATGTATATAAAATATACTCTTAAACACATTTTTAAATATGAGTAAGACTGATCAATTTCATTTAGAAAGCTACAGTTCAAAATCAACATTGAACTTCATAGAACTTGTAAATTTAACTTGGTTATTTATGTTTAAAAATAAACCATATAGCAACAAATTAATGTAGCTTCAAATTTTAAAATATAATTTTTTACCTGAATTGGTCGACATTACAAGAATGTGTCATACAATTCTCTTCATCTGAGTGGTTCTCACAATTTTTTTCACCATCACATACAAATATGATTGGTATGCACTGGCCATCGCCACAATCATAATGAAGAGGCGGGCAAAATTTCTTCTTATTCCTATCTTCACAATTGTGCTCATCTGACTTATCCTTGCAGTCATAATTGTAGTCGCACACTTTATCCTGTTTGATACAATCGCCATTATTGCATTGAAATAAATCAGATGGGCATTTTCTGGGCGATTCGCAATCTTGTTCGTCTTCACCGAAACTACAGTCTTTGTGCCCATTGCAGCGAAAACTGTTTAGAATGCACATGTTAGAGTCATGGCACAAGAATTCTGTAGCATTACAATGTTCTCTTTTGATGCAAGTGTGATTGTTAGATGTCAAATCCCAACCAATCGGACAAGCACACACTACTGACTTGTGAGACATGAGGCAAAGATGACTGCAATTGCCATTGTTTGTGAGGCACGGGCTGAAGTGCTGTTTTTTTGGGGTGACAGAGACGATATGTAACTTTCTTACATTACCTGGAATATCTAAAATAAATAAATAAATATATATATGTATGTCTGTTACTCTAGTACACCTATCAGCTATGATGCGAACATTTGAAGACTTGAAGATTTCAAAAGCACGGTAGATTCTTATCTATCTTGTTTTTTTATTATCTATGATATGCATGAAATATAGATATTGACTACATGCCTTTGATATAGTTGTAATATTAAAATATTTGTAAAAAAAACGTAACATCTGCTGTAATTCTAAAAGTTATTCCAGCAGAAGTTACATTTTGAGCAGTCTGGGTTAGACTAGTTATTTGAGACATTTTTTTCTTTCTTATTACCAAAAATTTGAAATTTAAAAAATCCTGTTAGAAAAATTAAGTATTTTTTCTTAAGCAGTAGACAATAATAAATAAATAATATAAGTTTAGACAAATGCAACACAGTAACATGTCATTAATTTATCAATTGATATTTTAGCAAACATTTTACATCTTTAATGTAACTAAGGTACTAACCTTAAATAATTTTTTTTTCTAATGCGAATAAGATATTGAATAAAAAAATAATAACTTATGGATATATACATGCAAGAGCAAGTATATGATATATACTTAATTATTACAAAAATAAAAATTTAAAGTTAAATAGATAGGGACCTCTCCACTGGAGAAGAAAATACCAAGTCGTGAATTTATAAATTATGTTTATATATTATTATAATCATGAAAAAGAGTAATAAAATATGGGTATACTTACCTAATGTAATTTTTTTATTATAATTTGTGGTGATATTTTTTTCAGCCCAATATAACTTTTTTGAATATTCATTAACCCAAAAAATATCATAGTTTAGGGAGGCCAAACCAGCAGGTGAAGTTGTTAGAGATCGAAAACCATGCCTATCATCACCTAGAATTAATAATAAACATATAACCGTATTGCAAAGGTTCTTAGGTTGGTTTTCCAGAATCATCAGAAAATTATCGTTAGGACCTGAAGTTACCAGTAATATTTTTTACTAATGTGTATATTATTACAGTAAAATTCTTTCTAGACAGCACATTGCGAGATAAATTCTAATATATATTTTTAAAACATATCGCATTTGCCATGCACTACTATTTTATGCTTCGGTTAAGACTTCATTCAGAGGGTAAAGATTCAAATATACAAATATGTTTGAATATACAGTCACATATTTTTAAAAAATTTCAAAATTCAAAATTTTATAACTTTTTAGCACATAATGGCTATTTTATAGTTTGAAAATTACTAAACTGCAGTAACAGAACATATACAGAATAAGTAGGGTAAGGGTAACTGAAAAACATAAAAATTAGCAACTTGTATTGTAATTCTACACCACACTTATACTGAAATTATTTTTCTAAAATTTTTAATAACCATGTGACAAGATTTACTTTGTATAATATAATAATAAGAAATAACCAATAAATATTCGAAGATACCCACATAGAAACAACAATCTAAAACTAATCCAACAACATAAAACAGTCTGATTATTTACTTAATTGAGCCTAATATGAAAACAAACAGCCTCTAATGGAACAGTACTAGTTCTGACAGCTATAGGAGAGTTTAAGTTACTAATTTTTTATTGAATAGATCAGATACATTCTCAGACTTACCTTCTACACTTGTGGATTCGATATTGCCTGTACCAGCATCTGCAAAGAATACTCTGTGCACGTCTCTGTCGTAGTAAATGCTAACTGGCCCAACGAGCCCCTGCTCAACAATATGAGTTCTAAATAAACCATTCATAGTGAGACGGTCTATGTGAGACATGAGATTTCCAGTTTTTCTTAAAGCAATGAACATCACCCTGGGTGACAAGAAATGACAATTATAAAAGTGTAACTTTTTCCTTATTGTAATGTAGATTTTTATTAGAAAATACTTAAATTACTGTAGAAGGCAAGCACTTAAATTACTGTAGAAAACATTCACATGAATTTTTTTGTCACATACGCACAGTATGACAAATAAAATCGGCAATCAGTTTTTAAAATATCAGTCAAGTTTAAATTAAAATTATTTGTAACATAGTAAAATTAGTATAGAATCATAAAATTTCAACTTTCAGTAGGTACTCCTCTGAGCTACCACTATTTAAAATAAAAAAAATTATAATTAACTATTATTTTGACATTTACTCTTGAAAAATATCATAAATAAATCTATAAGTTGAGACATGTAAGAAATACAATTGCAATATGGCCAGTTTTGCAACGAAGCCCAAGTCATCCTACCATCAGCATTGAACCATATTGCAATCTATCGACACATTCTTGGATCTTGTTTTGTAATTTTGATGTCTTTCTATAGCGATTCAATAGTTCTCTTGTGAAAAAACATTTATAATAATGACATAAAAGGCATTTAGCGTAATACAGTATTTATAATGTAGCAAGCAAGTAGACGATTTTTAAAGCAAATGGTTGTTGAACAAGATTTGGTCGGCCAGTGGCATTTTGCATTTGGTCATTAATAACAAAACATTAACACTGTTTCTCACCACAAAAGCCATTGGTAACATTAATGACTATTTACCTATTATAGTCTATGCTATTATTAAACAATCCCTATCTCTTACTGAAAGGAGAGAAAGATTGAACTTACTGTTTGCTTCTATAGGGTGACCCATTAAGAATGGAAACACTAGCTTACAAAACTTGTTTATGGACTTGTTTATTGTTGTTTATATAAGAGTAATTGTTGGTTATTTTGTGTATACTGGTTTGTATGGTTCTTATTAATAATTACACCAGTGTTTAAGCTGTTTAATTTTGTTTCTCTTTGGGTTCTATTCGATTTTTATAAAAGAATAGGTTCACCGACAAAGGCAAACACTGGTGATGCCGATATTATCATAACTTTTTTAGGAACAAACTTTTTTTCGCAAAAATAGGTAGAAATGTATTCGAGGGACTCCTAAATCCAGTGGTGTAGTCAGATTTTTTATAAAAAAATCGCTAACAAAATTTTGCTATTTTTCACTTAAAAAAAAATTCGTAGTAGGCCTTGAAAACCAAAATTTCGTCTTCAAATTTTGCATCAAGATAGAGCTTTTGGAAATCTACCTTTTAAAAAAAATCCGGTTTAAATCGGCCCATAAACAACTTTTGTACGCAAGTGTTTCCATTCTTAATGGGTCACCCATGAGTACCTCTATGTTTATCTGTCTAGGCCTACTCACCCTTCTTCTGGAACCAAAGTTATTGATTCTGGAATCTCACCATGCATGTCATGTAACAGAATTTTTCTCGACTTGGTGTTAAGATTGACTACTTCGACAATTGCCTTTTCCTCATCACACATATATAGATTGTTTCCCATAGGATCTAAATTTTAGATAAAAACAAAGAAAATATTAAAACATTCTGTCAGTATGTTTGGTTTTACACAGGGTATCCCACGATGAGCTGCATTAGACAGAAACCAAAATTGCCTCAAATCTGAAATTTTTTTCTAGGGGTTGTCGACACTGTCAAGTTCAATGAAAATATTGGCAGTGGCGTACTACCTCCAGTTATACTGGAAATGGCCAGCAACTTCATTATTTTAAATGGAACCCACCACTTTTTATTCCTTTTTTGGATTCTACATGAAATTTTACCTAAACTTTTATAAAAATAGATCGTTTTGGAATTATATCGATTTTTACGAAAATTTTGCAAAAATTTAGGTTATACGTTCAGGCACATAGATTTGCTAATAAGGCAGCCAGCAGGTTTAAATTTGGTAGGAGTATTAGCTATTTGTAGTAAAGTTTTGTAAATTAGTACAAAGTTATACGGCTTATAAGAGTGTTGAAAATACCGAGACAAATTTTGGGAACTTCAGGTTCAAAATTCTCGCTTATTTTAAATAGAACACTCTGTATTTTATATTACCGTTTGATTCCTCTCATTTTTAGCTATTGGACTGTATTTACCTTTCCTATAACTATCTGTCCTGGTTTTCGAGATATTTCAGAATTTGTTCCAAAATGTTATAGAAACTTGAATATGGGATCCATGATTTATTGCCATTGTAGCATGCTATGCCAAACAGAATTCAGAATAATGGGAAATTTAGTAAGCAAATTCTTCCAAATTACAAGAATTTGTGCCACATTAGCTATTCGCATAAATTACTGCGAATAGTAAATGACGCGAATCTAGGAGGATGAATAATTGTTTTTAAAAAATATAATTTGGACCGACGAGGCAAAATTTTCCAAGAATGGTATACAGAATAGAGGTAATAGTCATTTTTGGACATCGGAGAATCAAAATGTTAGTTTTTCATAATAAAAAATATAAACCTAAACTTTAATCATGACTAATAAAAATATTAGTTTCTTAAAAAACTTGAAAACTCGAATATTTGGAAATATTCTATATTAGAATGAGAATATGGCTTATATTTCGAAATATATATAATGTTGTGAATGCTAGAAGTTTCTTCAAGTGATCTTTTACAAATTTACATATTCTTGAATAACTATAAAGACATACAAAAATAAAAGGCTAATGTGTGTACAACACTTACCATAATCCATGGCAGAAATTTTTCCCAAACCTTGTATATCCAATGGTTCACTATATCCTGTGTTTAAATTAGTACTTATAATTGTTTTGGTGTTTAAATCACTGATTAATAAAGTATTGTTGATGCTATTGAAAGCTAAACAACCAATATTTTTAGCCATTGAAGGTACAGTTGTGACATCATGTTTTCCTAACAACTGATGTTCTACCTGAATCAATGTATCTTTGAATCCAAGAATTAATATTTGCTTTTTCCTCACATCTAAAATATGATAAATTGTTTTATAAATTACAATATACTATCTTGACACTACTGTTTATTTAAAAATAAAAATATTCTTTTCAGAATACTTCATTTATCACTCCATTATTCTTCTTTTAACAAAACATAACTAGACTATACGTAAAATACATAACATCAGGAATATCGTTAGCAAATCACTTAAATTGGGTTTAGTTCAGAGATGTAAATCTATTTTTTGCAATATACACTTCACTTGGTAAAATTAGTTTATTATTCTCTGGCGCGTCTTCATCTTGAATGCGCATTTTGTTTGTAGTCTTTCAAGTACAATATTTAAAGAAAAAATGCAAATGGTGGAACATAAATTCCTTAGATATATTAGTATCAAATTCAATATTTATTACATTTCAGATGATGACCTGCTGACTGAACCACATGTACCCTATTATTTCTCGTAGCGAAAAAAGAGATGTGATGATCTTTTATAACTTATTAAACTTTAGTGTTACTTGTCCCTCTCTTCTTAATAAAATTAAATTGCATGTCCCACAAAGAACTATCAGAGGCTCAATTCTTGAATCTCATTACAGCTGCCCAAGCCCGTTGGGTTCAGCTATTTAAGCGGGATATCCTTTTCTAATGTTAAGTAAGCCTATGTTTATAAAAAACATTCAGATTATCGAAAGAGCAACTCTTGGATATTTTAAATGATTATTGTGAATCTCTGAACAGAAATTCAGTATTGGATAAACAAACAAAGATCAGAACAGTTTTTATTGGGTTCCACAAGCATGGAGTAGTTTGAAAAATTGAATTTTCTTCAAAGGTGTAAAATTAATTATACACAACTTAAAAGTTATTAAAAGTTTTGCTTACCTTTGCAAACATGCTTGTCATAACTCAGAACTTTATTCTGAGGGCAAGCACAACTATATCCATCCCCTTTCAATAGACATATATCACTGCAAAATGCCCGATCACATGGGTTTTTACTTCTGTTGTGCAAGGCAGAATGAAATATGCTTATCCCATAAATATACTCCTTAGAATCTTTTATAATGGTGTGATGATCTTTGCCAAAGAATTTGTTGCATGACTGAATTGAATGTGTCGCCCAGTCTGACCAATATAACTGGTTTTCAAATACAGCTATTGCATATGGATGCTTGACTATCCCTTCCAACACAATCTATTCCAAATAAAGATGAGTTCAGTTATTTTATTATACCGAATATGCTACATATCAAAATAACACAAAAATGAAAACATAAAACCCATCTTACCCTTCTGTCGGTGCCATCTAATCGAATGCTTTCTAATGTCATTTTTCTAGCATCTGTCCAGTATAATCTCTGGTTGGGATAGTCCAATGCCAATCCATTTGGCCAGTGTATATCGTATGATACAAAAGACTTGTCATTTGATCCATCCATCAAAGAATATGCTATCTCAGCATGCTCGCCCCAGTCTGTCCAGTACATGTCTCTGGGAAAATATAAGTTTCAAATAAAAATGTTGGGAATATACAGAAAAACATAACACAAATCTAACTTTTAACATTTTCTATTAAAGAAACAATGCATTATCAAATATGTCTATGATCAAACCCTACCCAAGCTCTACATTCAAAACGATTCCTCGTGGTTTATGAACATCCTTATTCACTAAAACAGTACAGTGTTCTCCAGTATTCGTACAAACACCTATATGTTGCTTTTCTGTATCTGTGAAATATATATTGCTTGTCAACCAATCAACTGCTAAATCTTCTGGCAAACCTAGTCCTGAAGTCACTAAAAGCTATAAAAACCAACAACATTGAATATAATATAGGCGGTTCCCTTTTCTTGCAATATACTACCTCCTTTTCCGATCCATCTTCAAGGGACCTTATTATACTTTCATGTTCGGCAAAAATATCTGTCCAGTAGATATGGTGACCATCATAATCTACACCTACGACTTGCTTCAAACGTTTGGCAACTGAAAAATATAGCCCTGATTGGATGGTATATGCTCGTATCTCAGTCTTTGAACTAAATATCATCATTGCTTCTCCACCTTCTGCTTTACATGTTCTTTTATCTGCTTCCAATATATACTTAGGATCACAGTAGCACTCATAAGACCCCGGCTTGTTTCTACATTTTTGATCACAGATTCCTAAAAATATATTTAATTAAATTTCTGAACTGAGTGCATGGAACGTGAGGAAAAAATTCTTCAGTCGAACCTTATGTTATTTATCCGGAATCGAGTATTTAGATTACACTGTGATATATATAGGTAGTTGGTACACTTACCATATCGTTCACATTCATTGATATCTTTACAATTCTTTTCATCGATATTGTGATAACCCATAGGACAAAGGCATTTCGGGCCTGTGGGCAGTTGGATGCAATTATGAGAACAATTATGTTTTGAGCAAGACATGGTTTTTAGAGTACACATAGGTCCTTCATCAGATTTGTCTGGGCAATCATTGTGAGCATCACAAACCTTTCTCAAATCGATGCACATCTTGTTATTGGAGCAAAGAAATTTCTCCTCATCAAAATTACACTTTTGGATATCAAAGTGGTGTTCTATAAGAAAGTTACAAATTTGATTTACTCTTTAGATCACATTGTAAAATATAAAGATACTAAAAGACCCAAAAACTAGATAAAAAGGCAAACTTTTTTATACTGTATCTGATTTCATGAAATATTTCAAATCATAATTAAGCATAGTCGTGTTTGCAATGTATTCCATAGTTCCTAATTTTTGTAAATTGAATAATCTGTTTTTGCTAAATTATTTAAAACCACAGCATCCAATGCTGGTTTAAATTGCAGGTTTTGTTTTTTAAAAACAGTTCATCCACACATAATCTGCTAGCAGATCGCAGTCCAGTTGGCTGTCGTCAATGTGATCTAAGTGATAATGATCTATAAGATCTATTAGATCTATGTATTTGATTCATAATACACACCAAATTAATATACCCTAAGAGCATCAAACTAACTTTTACAAATAATGAAACGTCAAATGGATGCTTTTCAACAATACAATAACTTACAGGATAGCATTAAATGAATTGAAAAACAACTGAATGTATCCTAAATGTGAAAGTCAATGGTTTCAAGAATTTTCTATTTAATAATAAATAGAGTGAAAGATTATCATTTTTTAAAAAATTTTTGAAACTCTATAGACACAATAACCCATATTAGGTTAATTATAATTTCTGACCACAATATGGAAGTTTTTTTGACAAATATGCAACCCGACAGATCAAATTAGAATTTATTAATTATTAGTAGTCTTTGTAATCTAATTTGAAACTGCATAAAAAATTCCGACAAACGACATGTGCGTAAACAAAGAGGCCACAGTCGAAGTGCAGGTGTTTCTCTTGTCGGAATTTTTTTTTCAATTTCAATTTACATTATAAAGACTATACTACTAATATGAACACCAAATATAGTAAAATCCATTCATTTTATTTATTTGTATCCATTATAGAGTATATCTTCTGAACAATGAACGAAGTACTTTCGCCCCGTTTAATAAAATGAAGTATTATAGATACCCTTCTTTCAATTTCTTGGTACATATTTTTTGTTTATAATTATACAAAAAATTTACAGGATAACCATTTTTTTTGAACAATTGTAAGTACTTATTTCACATAAATAACAATGGCTAATAAGAGATCTATATATTATGAAGATTAGATATATCTCAGATCTGTTACATCTAAGAGTACACAAGAAAACAAAATAAGAGAAAACGAGTACAGTTTTTACTTAATGGGTTTATACAAATAAATAAGCAACTATTTGATTTACCTGTATTAATTTCATATATCAATTAAAATACTTATTCGATAAATAAATAAATAAAATACACACAACATCTCTATTATCCATTTATTGTTAGGCACTGGACAGATTCAAGTCGAATCCTATCTCATAGTAGTAATATAAAAAATCATTCTTACCACAATCCTGTTCATCACTTTTATCATTACAGTCATTGTGTCCATCGCATACCCATTCATTCGGTATGCAATGACTATTGTTGCACTTGAATGTATCACAATCAATTGCAGAAGTGCATCCTATTCCTTCATCAGACTGATCTGAACAATCTGGCTCTCCATTACACACCAAATCATTTGGTATACAATTTTTTTTATCTGTGCATTGCCATTCGCCTTTAGAACATGAGATGGGTTTGACCATCTATAAAAAATTTCATATGGGAATATATATCTACCCAACACAGAAAAGAAGATTTTACCTCACGAGAACATTTAAGCTCATCAGAGAAATCTAAACAATCATTTTCACCATCACAAACAAATGATTTGCTAATACATCGTTTATTCTTACAGCGGAAGTATAGTGGTTCTTTACAAAGTATTAGATCTGTGAAAAATAGGAACTAATTAAGTATTTGAAATGCATAACTAAAATTGTAATGGTATACTGGTAATGGAAAAAATGGTACTTAATAACAAAAAATAGAACATGAATGGAATTCCTCAATGTTGTTGCTCGCTTGCATTTCTCATCAAAATACCGAGAGTATTTTTCAATGCAGTATCAGTCATAGTCAGTATCCACAACAATTACCTTTGAAAGTTGTAATTCTTAAATGCTATTAAAACATTTAAGTTTGTTAACATTTGTAAACCATGTTTTATTGGAGATGATGAGTTAAAGCTTTGTGTACCGACTCCTGTTGTATTTGCTCATTTTATTAATTTTTTTTTTCGTGAACAGGTAAAATTAGCACCTGCTTAAGAATCTCTCAAAAATGTGGATGTTCTGGAATAAAGTTTTGTTACCTAGGCAAATAACTTACCTGTTTATTTGTCTGAGCTTGTTACTACCTAGTAAATTTTAATTTGACAAAAAATTTTTAGGAAGATTATATAGCTTACCACATGCTACTTCATCAGAGCCATCTCCACAATCATTATTTTCATTACACCTTGAACTGGCAGGTATGCAATGCCCATTTCTACAAGCAAATTCGTTTGCCTTACAATTATTTTTTTGAGATGCCCAAAGAGAATCCAAAAATGCAGATGTGTATGCGACTACCCCAAGCAACAATATAAAAGATACCATACTAGAATAATTTAATTAAATATTATTAAATATATATTTTAAAGAATAATATAATTAATATGAAACTTATGTAAGTATAAAAACTGAAAATAGGTACTTACCTTTTATATAAATCTCCAAAAACGTATAGAATCGTGTGCTCTCTACAAGTTGAAAGGTGGAAAAGAAATTAACTATATGGGCTTGGTTTTTATTAGAAACTTTTTTCAGTTGATTTATTTTTTGCCTATTTTGAAAAACAATTTAAACACTGGTAGACCAAATTCAGAACCACCAGTTAGTTATTTATACCTACATATTCTAATGCCTACATCAGACTAACAAATTTATTGGATAGAATAATATGTGACTCAAACATTTGTTTGCTTCAATTGGAGCAAAGAGATTTTTATGTTCAAACAACATGTTTTACCAAACAAATGTGACAAAAACTTGAATGTGACGTGAACCTAAATTTAATTCAGTTAATATACAGTATGTAATATAGTTAGAACCAGAACCATATGTTACTGTATTCTTTTTGCACAAACTTTTAATGCACAAAAAACACTCACTGTCCTTCTATCTATCTAGATACTATCTCTTTCACTCACTATCTTTTAATATTTCATCCTGAGAATTCTACTTTAACCCTTAATTTTATTAAATCATTCCCCAAAAAAATTGGTTAAAATTTATATATAGTTTACATTATTTATTTATTTAAATACAATATCCAACGAATTAAAAATCCCAATAACAGGATAAGATTAGGAAATAATGAACATATATATTTTGCATTTAGAAACTGGCCATTTTCATTTATTTTTTAAATTCATCATTCGTTTGAAATAGAATAGAATAGAATAGAATAGAACTTTATTAGCTTCATAGCTATTATAACAGTACATAATTACAGTATCGATAGTAATACAAAATCGAAATATATCCTCCTAAAAATAAAATTTTCTTAACCTACTCCTAAATGTATTTATCCTTGTACAGGTTCTAATCGCCATTGGTAACTGATTATAAATACTCAAACCCTCAACAAAGGTGGTTTTTTGCATTGATGCTGTGTTGTATGGTTGTATATAAAAAGTTTCATTAAACCTCAAGTTATAATTTATCATATCACACCGTTTGGTTAGAAAGTTCTGTAGGTATTAAGGTGCACATTTATTTACAATTTTGTGTATCAAGGTTAAATTCGATTCAATAATCAATTGATGCACGTTTAAAAATTTTAGTGATGACAACATAAGATCTATAGAAGCATATTTGTTGCAACCAAGCAATGCACGCATTGCTTTGTTTTGAATCCTTTGTAGTCTTTCTATATTTTGTACAGAACAAGATATTAATAGTGACATGCAATAGTTAAAGTGTGGGTAAATAATAGTGTTATATACAACTCTCTTACACCATGGGGATAGCTTTTTTGCAATTCTAGTAAAATACCCTACCTTTTTACCCAGTTTTTTACATACATAGTCTACATGATTATTAAAGTTTAACTGAGAATCCAGCACAACACCCAGATATTTTATTTCATTATAAAAAGTTACTGCAACATTATCTAAAACAGTAAGGTGATTCTCAGATTTAAATTTCAAACAGTTATTCTTAGTACCAATTATCATGCATTTAGTTTTGTCCACATTAAGTTTCAATTTATTAAATTTCAACCAGTCTGCAAGAACACATAACTCTCGGTTAGATTTAGATCAAAAATCATTTCATTTTTGATCTAAATTGTTCTAAAAGCTATGATATTACTAAATTTATAATCTCTTTTGAAAATTTTGATATTATTTACATCTTCTGATTACAGAATTCCACAAAAAATTTAAAATTATATCAATAAAGAAATATTTTATTTAAGAAATAGTTTATTGTGTTCATATACAGGGTGTTTCATAATATATGCGCAGGACTTCGGGATGTTGGATCGGTCGAGGAGGTCCACACCCTTGACCCCGCGATCTCCCGAATTTAATTGTTTAGATTTTTTCTTTTGGGACCATCTCAAAACCCTAGTCTACGCTACTCCAGTTGAAAATGTTGACCAATTAAGAGAGCGCATTGTTGCATCTTACGACATAATTCGGAACACTCCGGAAATTTTCCTGCGTGTTATACAGTCAATGCGTCGAAGAATTGCTGCGTGCATTGAAGCTAACGGCGGACATTTCCAACAACTAATTTATGTTGTTGGAAATAACTGTTTATGATTTGTTATTGTTTTTTTTTTAATTTTGCAATTATGAAGTTAAAGTTTGGTTTCGTTACTTGCTCTAACGTTTAAATAAATTTTGTTTAATTAGTAAGAAAAAAATTTTATTTAAAAAAATTGACCATGTTTTTCAACATAAAAGTTGATTTTTCTCGAAAATGATCGACTTTAGAGCTTATGACCAAGAGTACCTTTTTTGTTTAGAAAACATTGGCGGTTCAAGTGGGGTTATACATTGAAGCTAACGGAGGACATTTCCAACATTTAATTTAACTGTTTACGATTTGTTTTTTTTTTTTTAATTTTGCAATTATGAAGTTAAAGTTTGGTTTTGTTACTTGCTTAAATAAATTTTGTTTAATTAGTAAGAAAAAAATTTTATTTCAAAAAATTTACCATGTTTTTCAACATAAAAGTTGATTTTTCTCGAAAACGATCGACTTTAGAGCTTATGACCAGTACCTTTTTTGTTTAGAAAACATTGGCGGTTCAAATGGGCGTCTCAAAATCGTACTTTTTCCAGTAGCGTAGAAGTTGGGGAGAAAAACACCAACTACCCTTTCAAAACCTTCACCAAAATTATGACTTAAAAAAAAAAATCCGCACAAAACATAGTTTATTATGAGTAGAAAATGCTTAAAAAAGCTGTTTTCTGTACGATAAAGGGTTCCGGAGATATTCGCAAAAAACGAAATTTTTTTTCAATTTCAACACCCTGTATCTCTAAAATGGTGCATTTTAGAGGGTCAGTTAATAGAAACTTTTTTCATATTTTCGGATGAGCTATTACATCCTGAAGTCCTGCGCATATATTATGAAACACCCTGTATATACCACTATTTGGGAATAAATTTTCTTGGTCGCTCGAGCTTGATTAAACATTCAATTTCATCAATCAAGCATTGTTAAACACATATGGAGAGTGAATTGAAATAATGGCATATCTTTAATAAATTTCAATAAAATTAAATGACGATATTAAAATGTTATTAGCATTTATTCATATTTGTTACAATTTGGCTAAGGATACAGTGCAAATTATTATGGAATACTCAAAGAAAAAAAATGGATTCTCTAACATTTATTATTTAATAATTAAATTAAAAGATATATTTACAATTACTATTTTCTACAGATTATATTCTAAATAAAAAGTGATTCTTACATATTTTTCTTGAACCACTTTCTTATTTCATTATTTAACTTAAAACAATAAAATAATTCATAATTTAGAGTTAAACAAAAACAATATTTAACGTAATATCATTTAGCACAATATATATTTTTACATCTTTTACAACAATGTTTAGTAAAGTGATAAGGGGATAACTACAAATATAGTTCTAATTTTATAGTATTATATTACTGTCTCATAAAGGTCTAAGGTCAAAAAATTATTTAAAAAATAAATAAACAGTACGCTTCTAGATTTGGCATAGTTAGGTTTGATATTTTTTTAAAATAATAAGTAAATTTTACTTAACATTAATTATATTAATATAATCTTAAATTGCAGGCTAATACTATGGATGGTGTGTGCTATACACAAACTATAGTTATATTACATTTTCTATTTTAGTAATGTACTATAATTCACAATTCACATTGAATGTAAATATTTACTGTTGCACTGACAACTTCAACATAAATATCCAGATTTAATTATTATTGCATCCCATATTTTATTACTAACTATTCAGTGATTATAAGGAATGGAATATATAAACATTCTTATTAGGATAAATAAGTTATTGTTTTTCGCAACTTGGATATTTACTGAAATGCATCTCATACACTGCTGAAATGTCAATGAAATGATGATACGGAAAACTTACACTCAACAACACAGTTTCTAATACATTTCTTTAACCCAGAAGATACCACAATCAAGAAAATAACCCCAAAACTTTACTGAATACCTACTTATTTACAAAACTTTACCCTAAAATTTAAATAACTTGTGATATTATAAAAGCTACAAGTTACTAAAAAGTACGACGAAAAATAAATACGAGTAACATTTCTGAGTCAGCATTCTTGAAACAGATGCTATGTATATGGCGCCGTAGACCTTGGAGCATTGAGTATTTATCTTTGAAACTTATATTGAAACAAAGTCCTTTCCGTGCACAATTTAATGTGGACTGCCATGGAAACATCCCTGATCATAACATAATTCTGAGATGGGTCGAAGCGTTTAGAGCAACAGGGTCTGTCATGAAAAGGCAACGGGGTCTGTCAACCTCAAACTGTGCATGGAAACGACGTTGAACTGTAATTACGGACTGTATATTTTGTTTCAAAGATAACATTTGATGCTCCAAGGTCCACGTCTACTAACAAGAGGCGAAAATCCACTCTTCTCCTCCTTGCCGAGTACTAGCCGACATATATATGAGAGTAATAACATAAAATAAAAAAATATGCATATTTATATGTTCCTAAAATGGTATTGGCAGCTCATTTCCAAACATTATGGAGAGACTTTTCAAAAACCAATCCCAATTGCACCACTAGTTCTGGCAAATTATTTTAATATAATTTAATTATCTCAAAATGATTAAATCCTTGCTTTGATGTTATTACCACTAAGTGAGCGATATCACAACACTTGTTTCAGACAGTTTAGATGTAGCGATACTTTTTCAAGTGAGCAGGTCAAAAAACGCACTTTATTATACTAATTGCCTAACAGTTATCTTATAGACCATGAAAGTAAAATGAGTGCTTCAAGTATGAGTATGGAAGAATAGTATGTATAGGGCTTAAATACACTTTATTCTCGTGGTACATATTGACGCTGATATGCAGTTTTTTTGACAATAGTAGGAAATAGAGTAATTTTTGGTAGTACATACTTGAAGATTAACAAATGACACCATTTCACTGACATGAAGGTAAAGTGTACTGACATTTTTATTCTTATAATTTGACAATTCAGCAATTGTTAAATTATATGAGAATAATGTCAGTATACTTTACATTCGTGCCAGTGAAAGTATTTTACTCTGAAACAAAATCACTGAAGAGAAAAGCTGTTATCAATAATTTAAAAAACAAATGGGAAATTTGGTGTGAATTTAGTATGCAGTAGTAAACGTAGAGTAATGCACCCACCTTGGCAAACACATATTTAAAGGTCAATGAAGAAAAATAATTTCGCCTTAGAAATGTATACATACTGCTTCAAAGCTTCCTATATCTTTGATTTCAAGATTCTATGTACAAATATTTAATATGTGTGAACAACCAAACAAAAAGAAATATTAACATTCCAAGTCCATATCATACAACTAAATATCAATCAACTAAAAGCAGAACGAAAAACAACACACAAAATTTCTGCCATATCTTTGAACATTTTAATTCTCTCTAATATTAAGTTTGTTTAATAGATCAAATAATCCCTGCTGCGAGACAAAACAGACCAGGTAAAATTGATCAAATTTATTGACACAACGTACTTCAATAACTTCAACCCACTAACCTGCATGTTTTCTAAGGAATATATTATATATTTCTCAATCTTCTACGTCTAAATAACATTCAATAACGCTATATCGAAAAGGGAATAGTTGTATTAATACATGGATTATCACAATGTTTTAGGTAAATTCTACTTAAAGTAGTTATTAGTCTAAATCTTATAGCGCAGCTTGAGCAGACTGAGCGTCGGTCGTAGTGGGAGAATTCACGTTGCCGCTGATTGTTGTCACATGGTTGCCAATGCTCAGGGCAGCCACCTTGGCACGTTGATAAGCGCTGAGCGTATTTTGACCCAAACACCTTCACACAAAAATATTATTTGATAAATGAAAGAAAAAAGTTTTAAATCTTGAAAAATGTTGCGAACACAATCCGCTACTTCGCAAAATGTTTACACGTGTACTGCGCACAAGAGAGACAGACTTCTATGAATATCCAATTACCTCAACTATGAGATACGAAAAAAACGGAAA
Organism: Pogonocherus hispidulus; assembly: GCA_963924545.1. Classification (NCBI taxonomy): domain Eukaryota; kingdom Metazoa; phylum Arthropoda; class Insecta; order Coleoptera; family Cerambycidae; genus Pogonocherus; species Pogonocherus hispidulus. The sequence goes on from OZ004693.1 coordinate 16,544,692, forward strand.
TTGACACTAATTTTTAATTATTTATTATCTCTAGGATAGTTAACAAAAACAACCCTTAACCTTGTAAAATAAGGACTGAACCAAATTTGGCAAAAACAGCTATTCTCCTGGCTAATGCCACGCCGAGCGCTGAATTACAAAGCAAAATTTGTCGTATTTTGTCTAACAACGTTAAAATTCAAAATACAATGTTTTGGATTGCAACGAAAACTACGAGGAAATACTCTGGACCTCACATCGTAGGATGTCACTAATTGCAGACCAGTTTCGACATTTTTATGTGCAATTTATGTGTCTCATCAGTGCAATATAAGTGAGCATACCTACGAATGCAAAGACCTGAGTATTTGGCACAATAGGTAAGCCTTGCGTATGCAAGCCCTAATGGCGCCACCTCTTGGTAGTTCTCACAACACAATCCAAACCCAACGGGCGTACGCAAGGCTTACTAATTGTGCCAAATACTCAGGTCTTTGCATTCGTAGCTATGCTCACTTATATTGCACTGATGAGACCATAAAAAGGTCGAAACCGGTCTGCAATTAGTGACATCCTACGATGTGAGATTCAGAGTATTTCTTCATAGTTTTCGTTGCAATCAAAAACATTGTATTTTGAATTCTAACGTTGTCAGACAAAATACGCCAAAGTTTGCTTTGTAATTTAGCGCTCGGCGTGGCATTAGCCAGGAGAATAGCTGTTTTGGCCTAATTTGGTTCAGTCCTTATTTTATAAGGCGTGTTTACAGATGGACGATATAGGGGTATCCTTACTACACTCGTAGTAGTTTGTTTTTGTTAATTACCTTAACCATCTGTTAAGCTGTAGAACTCTTTTTCTACACCTTGTTGTTATCTCTAGGATACTCGGAATGCATAAACTTCGTGCAATATCTAATTTATTCTTGTCTATTAGTACAGGCACTTAACACCAAATCTTGTCACACTATTTTATATCTGTCTGGCATGTGGCTTTGACAGAAACTTGACAGTTAAGCTAACCTATTTCCATTTCGTAACTACCTGACAAGATAATTTTTGATATCACGTATTTAATTAAATTCAAACAACCACAATAAAATTTCTAACAACAAAAGGTATTTCTGTTGGTTTTCAGTTTATGTGCCATTTGACGATTATCTGGGGTAAGATTGAATATCAAAAAATTGATAACTGAGCAACCAAAAGTGAAATACGATTTCTAATAAAAAGCCACCCAAGACAAGACTTTTTGATCACCTGTTAAAAATAAAAAAAACTGCAAAATGACACTTACCTAATACAAATGTAGACCACCAAAAGAGCAACGCTAGCACTGAGCATGCGGATGTAAGAATTATTATACAACTGAATTACGATCCAAGCTCCAGCAACCGTTACGCACATACATGTTACTATAACTGCGGTGCTTCCCCAGTGATGAGCAGTGAATCCCCTATCCCATTTCACTTCAGTGTTTCTGCATATGTCGTACTCATACTTGCAAACTTTACATCTCAAAGGCTCATTGCTGCCTGAAGAACTTTCTATCAGCCATCTGATAAAAACAAATAATACTATAGTATAATATTTTATCAGAAATTATTGTTAGAATTTCCATTAAACACAAAAATAACATTATGGCATAACATAATTAAATATTTGAATTTGAAAGGTGTACTTTCATCAAGGTTCCTTATATTTACATTGCACCATTTTTTATATATTTTTTTAAATTATTTATTACTTTGAATTTTTTTATTATTTGCTGTGGGTATTTTGAAAATATAAAAGCTAATGTTGACATTATGAATCAAAGAACCTTTAATCTTCGCACTGATGCTTTCAGAATTGCTAATCACGTAAAGGTTGCTCAAAATATAATTTCATTTTAGCGAAAATTTAGTGTCTTACTATTACGACAGTAATAGTCCGAGAACCGAGAAATACTACACCCGCTACAAACACCCTCTAATTTATTGTGCAGCTCTAGCAGTTACACAATAGCTTAACTGATTACCCAAGATATACCTAAAATTAATTTTTTATTTTAGACTTCAAGATCTTTTATGTCAGAAATGAACAAATTTTATGGTCCATTCATTCTTCACCTAAATACTATTTTTATGCTGTATACAAAATTTATTATAAATACAGTGTTCCACGACGAGTTGCGACAATCAATCTCTAGAAAAGTAGCCGTTGGAAAATTTAAAAAATTTGGTAGTATACTAATTAGGGCAATTCGGCTAATATTTTCAAAATGGTAGCACTTCCAGTTATACTGCAAGTACATGTCAATGGGGTGTTTTCCTATTTTTTTTTTTTTCACATCGGCAATGGAAAGTAGTTGGAAAAAGAGATACTTATTTCTGGAATTTTAATATTAGGTTCATTTAAGTCCATAAATAATTTTTTTATTGTGCGCAATATCTGTGACGTCACTAAGCGAAAATTCATAATTTGCGCCATTTTTTAGTGATTTCTAGGATATTTTCATTTGTGTGGTTGGTGTCACTGCATGACAACTTTACTTTTGTTTATGTTTAAATTGTTTGGTTAGGGTAAACATCATGGTAAACATAAGACATTGTTTTTAGTTTCTATTTTTACCTGTAAATTGTTGTCTCTGCCTGTGACTACAAGTGTATTTATTAGTAAAGAAAAACATCGTAGTTTGTAAAATTTTTGAATATGTTTAATCGACTTTGCAGTAATACTGTTAAGTTACATACTAACCTTACATTTTTCATCCCTTTTATTTCTGAAAGGATCTATAGGATCTTTATCTTAAAAGGATCTATAACCGGTAAATTGTCGGACTTAGCCTCTACAAAACCTTGCTCAATGTTTAATAAAAGTTTACTTCACAAGAAAACAACAATACAACACGTCAAGTTGTCAAGCCAAACACAAACAGGAAATTTCAAATGTCAATTATCGAAATGTCGACTATCGTTTCTCGTCGTTACAAACTGAAACTAGCCAAATATTATCAGTGTGGCCTCTTTATAGATACATATACCCTAGTTTTCGCTTAGTGACGTCACAAATATAGAATAAAGTTTCAAAATTGAATTAAAAATTTTCTACCGATTCAATCTTAATAATTTTTATTCTAATATAAAAAAAATATATTTCATAAAAATACAGGTTTCCATTTTCACATCGATTGAAGGAAAATACCCCATTTGCTTATTTTAAATATATCATCCTATATATTATTTCATTTCTAGATTCTACATCGAATTCTAAACACATTCCATCTGTAATATTCTATACGTAAGTCTAACCATGGATTCAAATTAAATAATAAAGGCTTCCGTATAGGAAACATTGGTAATTATGTTTTGGCCTGCAAACGTCATTCTTGACATAAAATTTAAAATGTCAAAAACGGGTTAAACTTGGGTATAGGATATTATACATGGAATGTGTTTAGAATTTGACGTAGAATCCAGAAATGAAATATTATAGGATGTCCTATTTAAAATAAGCAAGTTGACATCTACTTCCGGTACAAACGGAAGTTACACCATTTTGAAAACATTTTAGCCGAATTGCCTCCATCAACATTAGTATACTACCAAATTTTCAAAATTTTCCAACGCCAACTTTTTGAGAGATCGATCATCGCAGTTCGTCGTGGGACACCCTGTTGTACTATTTGTAAAAAGATATGTACCTTCTAAGACATTCATGATGTACACTGGACACATCTCCTGTGCAGTCGCATGGTTGAATAAGAGGTTCGACCTTGTCGCCATCGTAGCAAATCCAGCACTCTCTCTTATCCAAGAACGCTTCATTGTCTCCATCCAAGGAAGTCTGCTGCTGCCCAGGAGAACTATCCACATTCCTAGGCTGGTCTAGTTTGGCTAGCAATTTCCGTGGATTCAATATCCACAACTCCGAGGGCTGCATACAGTTCCAGAGTACTGCCGGAAACCATATAGCTACACCGATCTCAACTACGCGGAATATTACGTCATGAAGATTGCGCGAGTTGATTGGTACTTTTGCCTTCCAGAATTCTGAGAGAGTTTCGGAGAAGAGGAAGCCTGCGATGATGATCAACATCAGTGCCTGGCTCAGCAAACCGATGCGAGACTGATGCAACTGGGAGATATTTATCCGAGGCCTTAGGTCTGCTTCATTCTGCAATGGTTCAGTCTCATGTGTGTTACTTGCCAGCTGTAGAGGTTTAGCTACAAAACCGCCTCGAACCTAAAATGATTACAAAATACAGTGTCAGTATGAAAAAAATTACTAGTTTAAAAAAAGTAGTCGGCGCAAAGGTTGATAATTAACTTTTTGTACTTTTCAGTAGTGGCAAAATACCCAAATAAATAAGAGTAATTTAAACAATGCTACAAATAAATACTTTCATACATTATGAAAAAAATGTGCTGCATTTTTTAGATATATAATATAACGTGTAATAATACTGCAATACAAATTCCAGTTTCAAAAAATAAAATCTGCAATTAAATTATATATAAAAAATAAACTTTCAAAGGCATGATATGTCTTATGATTATGATAATGATGGATGCCCTGGATTCTCATTGAAAATGAAACAGTTTGTCGAGTAGTAAAGAAATTATTACTGAAACTTTTATTGATAAATTCTGCTGAATAAATATAGTAAATTGATAAACAAAATAGGCCTTTGTTCGGTTAATTTCACATTGTATGTCTATTGTTAAAACTGTATTAACAGAGAGCAATGTACAAGGTGGCCCGTTTAATATGGGCCTATACCTTATCTCAGAAACTATAAGTCCCATGGAAAAAAAATTATATGAAATTGTTTTTTTTCAAAGTTATCTTCAATTTTTTAATATTTTCAAATTTTTAACCTGTTTATATACAGGGCTATGAACTTTAGTTCCTTTTTTTTAAATAGCATACCCTATATATTATTACATTTTCAGAAAGCCCTTCTAAAGACAAGTTCAATGATATATGACATGATGGGTCTGACGCCCACCGTTTCGGAGTTATTGAGAATTATCTTCAGAAAATAGCCCATATTAAAATCGTGCTAGAAAAGTTAATAATTAAGTTTTTGCACATTAACTTGCGCCAAAAGATTTCTAATTTTATTGACTTTATGTAATTACTCAATATTCAATTTATAAAAAAAAAATTACCATGTTGCCACATTTCGAAAACTATAATTTCTCACGATTTTTTTAAATGGAACACCCTGTATATTATTACATTTCTAGAAAGCCCTTATATCGACAAATTCAGAGATATATGATATGATGGGTTTGTATCCCATCGTTTCTGAATGATTATCCTCAGAATATGGGATTTTAATATTGGCTATTTCCCGAAGATAATACTCAATAACTCCGAAACGGTGAGCATCAGACCTATCATATTATATATAATTGAACTTGTCTTTAGAAGGGCTCTCTGAAAATATAATAATATATAGGGTGCGCTACTTAAAAAAAAGTATTATCTTCGGGAAATAGCCAGTATTAAAATCCCATATTCTGAGGATAATCATTCAGAAACGATGAGATACAAACCCATCATGTCATATATCTCTGAATTTGTCGATAGAAGGGCTGTCTAGAAATGTAACAATATACAGGGTGTTCCATTTGAAAAAATCGTGAGAATTTATGGTTTTCAAAATGTGGCAACATGGTAAATTTTTTTTATAAACTGAATATTGAGTAATTACATAATAAAGTCAATAAAATTAGAAATCTTTTGGCGGAAGTTAATGCACAAAAACTTAATTATTAACTTTTCTAGCACGATTTTAATATGGGCTATTTCCTGAAGATAATTCTCAATAACTCAGAAACGGTGGGCATCAGACCTATCATGTCATATATCATTGAACTTGTCTTTAGAAGGGCTTTCTGAAAATGTAATAATATATAGGGTATGCTATTTAAAAAAAAGGAACTTTAGTTCATCGCCCTGTATATAAACAGGTTATAAATTTGAAAACATTAAAAAATTGAAGATAACTTTGAAAAAAACAATTTCATATAATTTTTTTTTCGATGGTTCTTGTAGTTTCTGAGATAAGGTATAGGCCCATGTTAAACGGGCCACCTTGTACATACCAGTCAAGTTGGCAAGCGAAACTAATCTATTTGAACACTTTGAATACAGTATCGAATAAAATAAGTATCGAGGCAGCCAGCAACTTTTCTTTTCTTATTTTTTACTTCAACTAATATATTGAATTTGGTTTAGTTTTAAACAAACATAACTGAGACTACTTATAAATGTAGACGTAGTAGAGACCATCCGTACTATAAGCCTCAAAAAACTAAACTAATCAATAACTCTTTGTCCAACTCATGAACTAATCAGTGCTTTTTTACATAAGTACTATATTTCAATGGATTATACTCCATTTGAGTGATATTATATCATGCAACGTAAAATATAATATGCCAATTCGGTTCAGATCCTGAAAAAATCATAGTACCTTTACAATATCACACTATCTTCAAAGTGCTAAATTTAGAATCTTAATAGAAAGACTCCTTAAAAAAAATACATTTAATAACATATTTCTTCTTGAAATCTAAACCTAAAAAAGTTCATTTATTTTATAATTTGCAGTTCTTATTCAGATGAAAGGTATATTAACGGTATTAGATCAACAATATATATGATAAAAATTTATACCGATTAAATTTTACAATAATTACCTTAAAGTACACTTCAACTCCGTAGATAAGGAAAAACACAACGATAATAAACATCAATACAGCATAGCATCCATTGAATAGATGATGGTAGAAACTGGGATCATCTGGTGGTGGTTCTGCAAGTTGTGTCGTTATAAATTCGGCAAATAACAAACTGTAGCTAATTATGTTAAAAGTTATGAAGCCCAGAAAAGATTTTGAGAGAAACTGTGGTTTTTCCCAACGTATCCCCTGTAGATGAAATACCTAGTAACAAAAGAAAAATGTAAGATAAAATAGCATAATAAAGAAATTATTGCTAAAGTGGGTACTTATTTATCTGTACATAAAAATGAAATTTTGAGCACACCAAACATTGAAACACCAGAGAATGTATACATTTCTTTATGAATTTTATTAATTGGGTTGACAACAGAATAAATATAAGAATTAGACGAATTTATGCTAATACATGTTAATTTGTTGTTAAAAGAGAGCAATTTAGTTTTTACATTACTAGATTTTGGTGCTAATAGCTCCCAGAATGAGGTGTAAAACTTTTTAAATAAATAATACTTTTATCTTTTTATTATTACAATAATAGAACATAAAAACAATTTAATATTTTAATGTTATACATACCTCTGCCCAAAAACAAACAATGAGGGAAGCACTAGACATCAGCAATGGATAATAAGAGGATAGTAAACTACTTGACCAGCCATAATCAAATGATTCCTGAAACAATAAAAATTATCTTCATCTCAATAAATAAACATATCAAAAAAGATAGACAGCATACATATTTAAATGTGTGTTTATATGAAATATTATTTGAAGTATATTTTAAATATGCTAAATTTATGTACCATTAACCACCAATGATAACCTATGCAAATATTAATACATTATATTGGATTTATAAAATGTTGATGTCTTTGTATCAGTTAAAGTTTTAGATGCTTGTAGTTTATTTATTGTTCCTGAGAGGAACCATTTTACAAATTCTTTGAATTTGTATACATAATTTTAATAAGCTGAAGTGTCTTAATTAATTATGTATTGTATTATTATAAAATACAATAAAATAGGCAAAATATAGTTAATTCCACATTATAGAAACACCAAAATCTGACATTTTTTAAAGAATACTTTAGTACAGTTTTTTTTAAAGTTTAACACCCATATTAATAATAATCACAATAACATCAAGTTAACTAATGACAACTAACTGCATTCTTAAATCAATCTAAGTAGTTCATATTAATAATTAAATATTTATAGACAAATAACTAACAGCATGCTAAATAAGAAGTTAATGTGACAACATCTCATTCTATTCTATACATAGAGCTAATTTCACTGCAATAAATATAACCTGCATTTACAAACATTTACGCAAAGTGACAAGACTGACAAGTGTCTTGTGTCAATACTGTTTTGTGTTAATACGCAATCAAGGGCGGATTTAGCTTTTCAACGTGGGGGAGTATCTCAAAAAAACACATTTTTAAAAAATGTTGTGAAATTAGAAATTATCTGTGTATTTAGATAGGTACGTTTTTCTTTGGACAAACATGAAATAGCAAATAGAAGTGTTTAATAAAATATTCTTAAGTGAAGTACGCTTATATTTTTTTTACCTAATTACGTTTTTGCTTTTTGCTAATGTAAAATTTTAATTCATGGTAAATCCGCCCTTGATAAGCATTAACTTTGCTTTTATAATAGGGAGATTTTGAACACCTTAAATTTTTACCTTATCTTTATCGCAATTCGCAATCGTTATTCTGAGCACGCGCAGTGCCAAAAATGATACTCTTTTTGGAATTGCACATGCTCAGAATAACGATAACGACGTGCTAAAATTTAAGGGGTTCAAAAACTCCCTAATGAATTCGATAAGTAACCATACCATAATAAAATTTTATAATGATTATTGAGGTTACTGACATATAAATACGGAAAATTTCGCATTAAATTATTTAATATTTCAGAAAAATGTTCTCGATCTGTTAATTTGGAGGGAAAAGAAAAACTGCTGTCATTTTTGTCAAACTTTTAGGTTAACTTTAACTTATTGTAAAACATCCCCAAACTGATAACTAGTGATTTAACATCATTCTAGCGTTAACATGCATTTAAATGACATTATTAATAGTTTTCACTAATGTCATTCTAGTGAGGTCTTAGAACATTCTAAGTTTTATTATTAATAAGGCTGAATGTGTTTTATAGAAGTTAGGTTGAACTTGAAAACATCTAATCTGTCATTAATTTCATTGTAAGTTTTACCCTTGTATATATAGATTTTTATATACAAGGGTGTTACACATAATATTAAGCGGAGAAAATATTTGTATGTTGCTTGTAAGGTTTGGAAGATAAAATAAATTAGACTCTTGGAAGGACATTAGTTTCATGACTTCATACTAAGATTAGAAATTTAAACTTAAAAAAATGTAGGGATGGGCACGTGGACCATTACTTTTATTCGATTCTGACCACGACTACTTGTTCTGCGTAATCTAACAGCTTATTATTATTATGTATCAATACATATATCTTATCAATATAATATAATTGATATACAATAATAATAATTTAAAAAAGACTAAAGACAGAAATAAAGTAAAAACATGATCAACTTTTTCCATATAAAAAAAGTATGAATATTTATTACTTTTCCATAATAAGTAATTAATTAATAGTACTTACAGAAAGAATTTTTTTGAATTTCCTACAGAATCTTGAAATTTATATATACAGATGTACTACTTATATGTATGCTCAATATTTGCAATATTTAAAATACTGCAAACATTCGAGGGACGAAGGTAAAAATTTGTGTAGAGTTAAAAAGCATTATTAATGTCGGATTTGAAAAACATGGCTTTTTGGTAATATGAATAACAATTGCAATAAAATATACCTTGTATTTGATATTGCTAGAAAGATATTGCTGTTAGAAGTGCAATGGACGGGACATTTACTGGGATATTCAATATTTCGGAATTTTCCTATCCCTAAAAAATGTACCTACCCTATACCTAATTAACCATTTTCATCAATAACCGTTAAATTAAACCAAAAGGTCCTATGAGGAATGTGGCATATTATTACTAAGATTACATAGGTATTACATGATAAAATGGGTACTAACCTTGGTACAAACTACTTAGTTAATAATATATATATATACCACATCTACATATACTAAATTATCAAGGAAACTGTGCCATAGATAATTTATGACTGACTAAAATAAAAAATTATGTAACAAATAATTATGCTTAATAAATTATTTAGAATCGCAAATGTGCCAAAGAAAATATTTCGTTGCACTTTTAAGAGTAATTTTGAAGGCATAATATTAAAAATTATTATTATACATCTAAATATTGACTGAGACATTGAACCTGGTAATACCAGGGTCAATATAAGTTAATATATGGCAATGATTATAAAAAAAACATTTCCTTTATTTGAAGGAGATGCTGAAAACAATACTCCACGAGCAATGTGTCCCGACTGGCATTACTTAGGCATCTCCATAGGAGATGCCACATATATAGCAACTCCTATGGAGATGCGGAAGTAATGCAATGCCAATCGGGGCACATTGCCCGTGGAGTAGTTGTTTTCTCCTTCAAATAAATAAGTAGGATTGTCTTCCTCAAAGACAATAGAGGTCACTGCTGTAATGGCACATGGAAAAGCAGGTTGTTATCCGTCTGTCAATTTGACAATAATTGTCAGACAGATAGTAGCAAAGACCCAAAGAGGGCACTACGGTGTGTTTCTCACCACTACTAATAAAAACATTTCTTGTTTACGCAATAATCACGTAATACCTATTATTTCATAAAATTATACTTACTGGAAAAATAAAGTATGCTCCCCTAATTAAACTAGCAAGGCAAATAACAAAGTAAATAACTTTCTGCGTGGTTACTTTGCAAGCCTTGAGAAAAGTAGGGGCCTTAAGTCTTGTGTATTCCGAAATAATGCACATTATTAGTTGGATTGCACAAACTACACCAATAAAGAAAAATACTCCACCAATCCCTGCATGGTATGGCAAGTTGGGATCATTGCACAGTTCTCCTGTAAAGCGAATGTCACACATGCATGTACCATTGTAGCATTCACCTCTTCCTGAACAATCCCTGGTGCAACTGGAGCTTAGCCCTGACATTATAAGAAGGTGTCGAATCATTCCTCTGATATTTCTAGACCTAAAAGCAAAATGTAATTCAATATTTACCTTGATAAGAACAAAGGATGACCTAGATATCCTTTCATTACAATACTTACCATAAAGTTAACAATTTAGAATCTTTTAAGTTCGGTTCCTTTGATCAAAAAAGACAAGTTTTCAACATCATTGACAGAAAAATTCATCATAACAAATTATAAAAACATTACTACCACTGATTACTCATAACTCATAAATCTCATAAACGAAAAGTCAAGTCCACCATATTGAAATTGGAGTTGACAGTTGACCACGGATTCAGTTGACGTCTTGTCTGTGGTTGACGGACACCAAGGATTGTTAACTGTTTACAGGATTGCTCGATCGCTCAATTTTGTCATCCGCCTTTCTGACGTCATCGAAGATCTATGTAATCGAATTGTCGAAATATACCTATTTTGTGTTTGTTATATTTCACATTTGCACAAGAATTTTCGTATTTGAATGATTATTAATATTATTATTTATTAAAGTTTGTAATAATAGTATAAAGTGTACCTATTTCTACAAGTTCGAGATCTTTGGATCTTTGATGACGTCACAATTATGGATTACATTGTAGTATAGGGATCGAGCAATCCTGTAAACAGTTAACAATCCTTGGACGGACACGACAAGAGAGTTGGAATAGGACACAAGCACAGACACAGAATGGCAATGGCACAGATACGACACGACACAGATAATCCAAGTGGAGTGGAAAGTGTAGATGTGGATGTGGAACATAGGGAAAACAACAAGAAGAAGTTTGCCTCTCTGGGTTCGTAGAGTGTCGTAGGTCTAGATGAAAATCCATAGGTAGTGGATCATAGAGAATATAAAATATAAAGTAGTGGACTCGATGAACGATGCTGCGACATTGTCATGTACTAAAATGTTACATGAGCTCGCTGAAGATGGTAATGCCTCCACTAAAAGGTAAAATCAAATATACGCTCAAACGCGAGCATGCCGGCAACGGTCCAATTTGGGCGCAGCGCTACACTGGGCGAAACCTCCGCGTACCGCGGGTGAGGGTTTAAAAGAACGCATCTTTTGGCTTTGGCCTCAACCTCATATAGTCAGTCGTATGTTAATCGTCAGTCAGTCGTCGGTCATCCTCGTCGTTTCAACATAATCATCGATATTTCAAAATTCATCAAACATCTACATTCATCAATAAGTCGCACATCTGCGAGTCGTACAAAATGTACGGCACAGTTTAGTGTGCGGTGCTGGTACGACTCATTTTTAACGTGTTATCAGCACCCATCTATATGTCAAGGAGTGAGACAGCGAGACCAACACCAACTAACACAGGACCCTTCACAGGGCATAGTACCCATGATACAACTACACTGATATGCCTATGCGCATGGGGGCGTGGTCTATCGATGAGCGTGACGTCAGTTTTGATACAAAATTAAATAAAATACTTGTAAACAAAGATAACAATATAAAAGAAACGTCGATTATGGAATTATAATACACGATTCATACAGGGAAACTAAAATAATAGTTGATTAATATCAATCTTTCTTATTTTAATTCAAACCGCATTCTGTGTACCGATCTACCTACCGAATATAATTCTAACCTAAATTTTATAATTTGAGGAGATAATAAGAAGCACTACTGTAAATAAACACCACCATATAATATAAAAATGACAACTTGATAACCCTCGGACCTCACAATTATAATAATACGGGAATACAATTGACAAACACGAAAATAATTATATCACTGACAGTCACGTTGACAGTAACGCATTTGAATTTTCGCCATTTTAGCATCAAGAATGACGTCGTGCGCAGAACAAACGAAATTTGGTCAAGTTATGAGCATATCAGTGTAGTTGTATCATGATAGTACCTGACACATACTCATAGAAAATAAAGTACTAACGTTAATTTTCTATGCACATACTACTGCCACAGCTACTGCACGGTTTTTACTTTTTTATTAGTTGTAGTAGTACAGCGATACCAGCCGATGCTATACGCGATTCGTTTTAAGATCGAAGCGCCAAAATGGCAGTAAGCTATACTAACCTTGGGCCACTGACACTGACGTTTGAAATTTTATTCATCAAAGATTTGTTGTCGAGAACTTTAAACCAGGTAAAAAGCTTGTAAAACTATTTTGAAAGGGCAAAGTAGTGATATAAAATTAAAATAGATTGCAATATTTTTCGAGCGTTCAATCTGAAAATGAAACTTAACCTCAAAATATGTCAAATTCTTTATTGGGCAATCAGAGTAATAAATAAAGGGGAGACCGTTATTTACACTCTAAAGTGAAGCCTTGAGGTAAATGTATTTACAAACATCGGTTCCTGCACGTCCTTGACATTGATGCCGAAGTTACTTTTTTATTTTTATAGCTAGGTACAGCCCAAGGATTGTTAACTGTTTACAGGATTGCTCGATCGCTCAATTTTGTCATCCGCCTTTGTGACGTCATCGAAGATCCATGTAATCGAATTGTCAAAATATACCTATTTTGTGTTTATTATATTTCACATTTGCAAGAGAATTTTCGTATTTGAATGATTATTAATATTATTATTTATTAAAGTTTGTAATAACAGTATAAAGTGTACCTATTTCTACAAGTTCGAGATCTTTGGATCTTTGATGACGTCACAATTATGGATTACATTGTAGTATAGGGATCGAGCAATCCTGTAAACAGTTAACAATCCTTGGGTACAGCCGTCATCATTTTCATTGATTAACATGTAAAGATCTACCACATTCTTGACCTCAATCAATTTACAAATTAGTTACATTGTAATATGTTTAAGGCTACCCACTATTTTTTTGTGACTTGTGTTATAATTATAGGCTCTCCATATCCATCAATACATTATTGAAATTTCTAGCGATATTAAGCGCCGGAAGTGGCAACATTGCCTGGTATTAACCTAATATAGCAAGTAACGCCATTATTTTGAAATCAAAAATTGGTGAAGCCGAGTGTTTTATGTGTTCTTAAACTGTGTTTTTGAACTTAACTTTTGTATATAATTATGTATATTGTAAGCATTTCCGTGATATAGCTTGATACGCCACTACGCTGATACGATCAGGGACCATCGTGTGTTCATTATGTATTGTTTGTTTATCAACATCCAGTAGGTTGAGGTTACATGTTTACATTATGCTTTGAAATAGGGAATGCGGTCTCCCCTTTATTTATTACTCTGATATTGGGCATACGGCATACATACCTTTATGGAACTAGTCATCCTTAGAAAAAGGTAAAGAGCACACTCTCTACTCTGCGTTCTTTAGCTTCTTTATCCATACTTGTCTCCTGTAACTCTAATGCTCAACTTATAGTTTCCGCGATAGCTCCAGATTTTCCCGCTTTTGGAAAAGTATGGAACTGATCTCGGGGTTTTTCTTTGTACAAGAGGAACAATGACGCTCACAACAATAATGATTCATATCTAATCAAAGCAATTAACTAATATAACAACGGATATTTCAAAATTCACAATAGACATACATACGCAAAACTGAACCAATACCACATGCGTTAGTTGTGCGTGCCTCCAGTAGGTAGCGTATTGCTTAGCAAGAATCGCGTATAGAACAGGCATCAACACAAAATCATCTAGGTCAAATTAAAAATTTTCCATAATTTCTGCGAAATGTCATAAGTATTTTGAAATACAATCAATTTATTTGGCGAATCGAATATAATATCCGCTTTCGGAATTCGCGACTACATTATGAACCAGACTTGAAGCCGTTAATTTACCCGGTAACTTTTCTATTCTGCGCGATAAACATCTATTCTATGCCATAAACCAAACCGGCGTAACCTTGGTCGTAACCGTATATCGTAACGTCGTAACGAACTGCGGCCGTATACTGCGGACTGCGGCACGGCACCGGCACACCCTAATATTTATTGGCGGCACGTGTGCGGCAGTCAGCGGCACTGCGGATAGATTGCGTACGGCGTACGTTTTTTAACGCAAATTTGGTACGGATTACGGATAACCTAAAACCAAAATTTCTATTAATAGTAATAGGTTTTGGAAATATGGTTCATGTCAGTTTATTATTATTAAATAAGTATTAATACTAATGAGCTGCTATTGAAATATATTATACAACCTAACACTAATAAGTGAAAAATTGAATTGCAAAGTTACAAACTGGAAAAGTTATACATATCTAAAGGAGAAATGAGAAATGTAAAACTGATGGAGTCTACTTTCTCGTTGGGACTGTTGAAATAATTTGGTTCTACCTATGTGCGGTACTAAAGCAACCTTCTACTCTTGTTTTTAACAAGAAATAGGGGTATGTACAAGCTTATTGCAATTTGCAATACTTTTTAATTTCTTCTAAGAATGAATTTTCTTTTTCTTGTAACTATTTTATTTTTATAACTAGTTTCCTATTTTAATATTACTTTATAAGGAAATCCAAGGTGTCAAGTTATCTGTTTACTTCCCCGCTCCATAAAAACTGGTTTTGAAGTTATTTTGAACAACCTCTACCTCCTATTACTATTTCTGTTTGTTTTAAGTGTTGACTGATTAAATAGTACTTAGTACTTATATCACTCAACGCTTTAAGTAATTGAGCCTAGTCTGTGTAATTAATTCCTTATCTCTTACTAGAACCTACTTATATTAGTAATTCTAGGTTTTGTGACATTATTCCCACAGTAAAATAAGAAAAAATAAAATAAAAAAATTAATTTGAATTTTTTTTTTATGTATGATGTACTAGGTACCTACTTACTTCTTTCTTTGAATTTACATCGTATCTACATAATTTTTCTTGTGATCTGCTGATTCTCTGTGAAATTGGTAATATTAATATTCGTAGTATATTTAAAAATATGTACTTAGAGACACAATACACCTATACTATCAGTACCTACATATCTATCTTGGTTAGACAAGTTTTATAGTGCGTAGAAATGCCCATAGTGTTATCTAAAGCTTTATATCTAAAAAACTGTTCAATTACTACAAAATGTTCATGATCAAGATAAAAATTTTTCTTTTAAATATCTATTCCATTTTTAATGCCTGTATTTATAAAAACATGTATTTAGTGATATCTAGGGCATCTATTTAAAATGTTAGTTACAACTCATAAATACCGAAGAGGTCAAGAGGTGTTAATTTAGGCTCAATAACAGAAGAGATGACAAGCTAAACAACTAGAACATCTATCATATACCGTACATCAAGACCTACACTTGTGTAATGTTAATCGAGATGTTGATTGAGTGTGATGGTTGTAATAGATTACAACATTACTATATAAATTTACTTCTTTATTAATATTAATGTAGGTATATACATAAAAGTATTCCAATAAATTTTATTTAATTATTTTTGCCATTGATCTTGAATAAGTATATAATAAAAATTTAATATCCTATAAGCAGCATAAAAACATATAGTACACTTAAATTATTGCTTAGATAACATTATTAAAAAATATTGAATTGGAGTATTGATATATGGAGTAAGTGATATTGTTTTTCAGATCCTCGATTTAAATACTGGTAAGATCTAAATTATTTTGTTTGTTCCCTTCGGTATCTGTCATCAAATAAAATAAGCACTGTACTGTAATGACGTTTCGGTTTATTATTATACTAAACCTTCAGATCTGTAATAATTTACATTAAAAATTATTACGGTAATTATTAAGTTAAATATTAAGTTTATACAACTGAGTAGGTTGTTAAGCTCAACTAACAGTATTTATGTGTGGGGCATTTATAGCCCTTGAGTTTTTTAAATGTGTGTTAAGTAGGTACAAAATTATCAAATATTTATTACTTCTAGATTTTAAAGGAGTTTCCTCCTTTTTTAAATATTGTTTCGACTAACCGGTATACGTACCTGTGTGATCTTGGCCATTTATTTTATAGACAGTATTTGTTTGTTCATTGCTGTTTATATTCGGCTTGAGTTTAGTAAAAAGTTTTATCATATTATTTGATAGCTTTTCTGCTATTTTTATGTTATACGCTTCTAAGCTTCTACTAATATTTTTATTAATGGTTAGTATTTGACTTAATAGTTTGCGTTTTATTGTTCGTGGTTGTGGACTGTTTATAAATTTTATTGATTCTGTGCCTTATAATAGGAATAAAACATTTTTTCCGGGTAACTATTTTTTCTCAGTGTATCTTTAATTAGATCCAAATATTATTCAAAATATAGGTACCTATTTCGGATATGTTGGGTACAATAATATAATTTCTCTATCAGTTAGGCTGCTATAACATTTTTTATATTTATTGGGTACATTTGAATCATAAGTTTGTACTAGTATCATCATAAGTATAGTCCTTATGTTTCACTGAATGTTTTACATTCTGAGATAGACATTTTCATAAGGGAGATCTACAGTCCATATCTGAAATTGCATATTAACGAGATTTTTTTATCTAGAACAGGAGGTAGGTATTATAAAAAGTGCACTAAAAAATGCAAACTAAGCTTGTAACTAGTCATCGCGGAAGTAAGAATCATTACAGGGTTGCACCAGCTCATACAATTCTCTACGTATAATAAACCGGTGTCTTAGTTTATATATGCTTGTTAACAAAGTTGAATGGTGCAGGAAAGTGATGCTTGTTGATCCTGCTATGATCCTCACTTCCACAATGTCTACTTATAATAACTATTAACTCAGCACTGCAGTTTGGCAGAAAACTGAAACATTAGTTTATTGTTTCGTCACTGTGTGAAAATTGAATAAGCATAAAGGAGTGTGTTGTAACATCAATTCATTTATCAGCTTTTAGAGAATATTTATACATGCATTTTTTATATTTTTGAGGTACTCTCTTATTTCTCCAATATCGAGTCGAATATATTTGCATCTGCTCATGTGTTTCCATTTTCTTTGACTATTTCTTTTGGAAATCTGTCCCAATCTGGTCTTGCTCTTGCCCTTTCCTTTTTCCTTTGTATTTTTGTCTTCCTATCCATTTAAATAGTATTGTATTTCCCATCTTTTGTAGTTGTTCATTGTCTTCTTTCAATAAACCCAAACTTGTCTATATTGTAAATGTATTTAGATTTCTAAGATATTTTTTTTTGTTTACTATATACACATATTTTTCTCTTGGTTTTTGCCAGCAGTCATGATTTTTTATTAAAATTTAGGACTGGCATGTAAATAGGTTTGAAAATATTTTTTTGTTTCCCTGTAAATTTATTTCATGTTGAGATAATAAATGTATGGTTTATCATCTTATATAATTTTGTTTTTTTTTATTCTGATGCACTAATTGTATTTCTTGTTTTGTCTTCCATTAAACTTCCATTTAAGTTTTGAAATTTTTTGTTAATATTAATTTGTCTATATCTATGGAATATCTATATTTTCTTGTTCTCCTACTTCTGTTACATTAATTAGTTTTACCACAGATTAATCAACCGTTACAAATGGTTTTACTTTTATTTAGTGTTATTTCATTTTCTTGCAGTTATTTTGTTCCTTATTTTCAAATTCTTCCATAGGTACTTTTTACTTCTATGCTTTTTAGAAACACATATTTATTGAAAGTATTTATATTCTTTGGACACTTTTAATTTTTAATGATCATTATTAAAATATTTCCAATTGAATTGTAATAGAGGCATATTAATAAGAATGTAAATATCAACTTGAATCACTCTGTATAAAATAAAGGTACTTAGCATGTAATAAAAATGCATAAGTATGCTTATTCATAAATACTTACATTTAAGTAACTCAGCAAACTATTTATTTTTTTCCTTTTTGCATTATCTATCTAGAATATGTGAAATTGCGTCTATTTAAAATGATTACATCATATTCAGCAACTATTTTGATAAAATGCTTTAAACCTAAATTACACATTAATTATTCCATAATGATAATGTTGCTATTAGTGGAAAATTGTGATTTTCGTTTGCACTTTTAAATTAAAAGCTAAAACCAATTTTAGATGATTCCTCACCATTAGAACTATGAAAGATTATTAGAATTAGAACTATTAGAACTATGAAAGACCCGAAGGCGTCAAAAAAGGTCCTGTTTGGGGTAGCTGTAGAGGGTGAAATATGAAAATTACCCTAAAAATGATTTTTGGATATTTGGATCTAAAAAAACAGCTGAATAGTTATACATAAGTAGGTACCATTTGCCTCAGAACACTGGAGATATAAAAAAAAATTATTGAATATTACATAAAGCACGTTGTATTGCAAGACCTTAAGACTTCAAGCGCTCTAGTGAAAGTGTAAATATTTTAAGCATGCTCTACATCTAACCTGCTGTAACGTTTTTATATGTGATCCAATTAAAAAATACCATGTAATAACTTTGTAGAGCAGAGTTTTCCGAATCTGTAGGATATTTTACTTTTTTATTTGGATGATTTGCAATTTTTGACGAATTTTTATTTGAGCGCGCCCACGGGTCTGACTAAGGTCGAATATCGCTTGCGTTACTCAGAGTTGTAGCTCATTACGGTCGAATATCGCTTAATTCTCTTGTGCATAGATTAGGACAGGTCTGTTCTTGCAGAAGTTTCTGATGGTTGAACACTGTTTTTTACATGCAGACAGTGCATTTTTTATTGTCTGTCAGTTTAACGTCTGTGAACGTGAACAGTTTTGTTGGGCGATTGTTTTTGACACTTTTTGACGGTTCCGGACTGCTTGTATTGCAAGAACAGACCTATTAAAATTATATAATTGTTGAAATACGTAAGTAACGTTACTGTAGACTGTAGGTATATGAAAAGCTAACAGGTGCTACAAATATAATTTTTAAATTTATATATTATAACACTTCAATACATATAATATGAAAATCATAAATAATAAGAATTAGGGGCACTTTAGAACATTATCGGATTCCAATTCCGCCGATACTTCTGGCGTATAGGTCAAAGTCCGCTTCTGTGGTGTCCGGGGAAAAAGGGATAAGTCTAATTTTGGTCAAATTGGGATATGTTCAAATTACCGCTTTGCACAATCAAATCTTTCTTCCGGGATATCTCATTTGAAGTAAAAAATTGTTACTAAACTTAGGTTCATTTCGAGGTATATCTATATACTTAGGTAGTGTCTTGAAAATGTTCCTGTAGAGATATGTAAACTTATCTGCTTTCGTATAAAAAATAAAGTTTTCTGTGATTGTCAACACAAGATAACATATCTCAAATCATCCAAATAACTTTTCGGATATTAACGTAGACAAAACATAAACATTAACATTTTGTTCAATTCAGTTTGTACTAAACTATTACGAGTCGTTTCAATTGAAGTTTTTTGCGAGAAAATTACAGTGTAAATTAGTGTAAAATTTAATAATCTGGTCTAAAATTACTGTGTATAAATGGAATCCAGAGGAAAATAAAAATGTTTATTTGAAAGCAATGTATTTTTCTATCTTCAAATCGCATCCAAGGCAAAGGCACGAAAAGGCAAGAAAACGGACGGAAACACCAATAATTCACCATCCCATGTTGGGTCAGTCCCAATTTCCGAAAAAAAAAGAAAAAAGAAAGCTAATCTAATGGAAGTAATACCTTATATTTCGCATATATTTTGGGAATTCTACAAATCCTTACCAACAAACAAGGACACACATCCAGATATTTTCTGATGAAGATGATAATTAATTTGCTTTGATTTACATTTTATCTTTTATTTATTTAAATGAATGTAAATGGGTAATAAATTGTCTTGTTTCTAAACACTTTTTTATTTTTGTTTAAAATAGTTGAAAGGTAACTAATGAGATACATTTTTAATTAGTTCAAAAAGGGATGAGTCTATTATTTTCCAAAATATTAGAAACATTGAAAGATGATGAGATATTTAAATATAAAAGGGCAAAGTTCTTTTTATCTTATTCGGAAAATTGTAAATACATAAATAGTATAGTATATTTGATTTATAAATTGTATGTTTGGTAGTTCACGGGTAGACAGTGCTGATAAAGACTATCTTCTATGGGAGGTAGTTTGTTTATAGGTTTTGAAGAAGCCATAATTCTGGGTAATGATTTATACAACTGGTATCTGAAGTTGTATATAACTTGACTTAAATATATCTCCATTAAATTTCAAAGCCCCAACAGTACTTAGCAAATCATGGTACAATAAATACATTTTCCAACATATTTTTCCGGTGTTTTTCCACCAATAAATAAAGTATATATGTCCCCTATTTTGTATCCCCTATTTGTCTCTTATAATAATACATCTGTCATATATAGTGTTTTTCAAAAGTTCCGGAAATTTATTTTTTCGAAAAATTTCCGAAATTTTTTGGTAAAAATGGAAAATTTGGAAATTTATGCAGTAAATTTCTTGACAAGTTGTCCTTTATACGTTTTGTTACTTTTTAATGCAACTTGTATTGTCTTCGTATGAGATTGTGTGGAAAACTAATTAATTTGATACTGGATGTAATCATATTGCTCTCTTGTGACTTGTGTTTGTGATTTAAAATAGTCTCGTTGGAATTAATATTCAGCCTATTGCTGCAAAGCGACAAAATAGAAAAAGTACGTGAAATGTATGGTAAAGGTCCGCAAGACCAGGAGGAAGATTTTAAGAGGTGAAGTGAAGGCCTAAGTATTGATGATGTGCTTGTACCAAGTGACGATGTGACTGTTGGAGATGAATACCAACAGGCTGATTATATGGTGGATTCACAGTTGGAGCACTTACAAGATTTTTCAGGCAGAGACGGAGGAAGAACTAGAAGAAGAAGAAGTTCAAATTATGAAAATGAAAACAGCTCTATATATTCTATAGCTCTTCGGAAGATGAGGAGAAAAGCGAAGATAATAGTGCCAAATTTTTATGAAACTGATAAAATTGGGGAAAAGAGGCCAAAGCGAAGGAGAAAAAGGAAGGAACGTCCCTACTATTTTATTCCTGTATAGCTATAGGAAGAGCAATAACTAAATATGTATATTATTTTTGTTTTGAAATTAAGTACATTATGTTTTGTTGTGAGAATGTTTGTTTTTCTTATTTACGTAATTCTATTTAAAAAATATATTTTTTGTTTTTCCAAAAATTTTTCTGGCCTTTGAAACACTATAGTCGTATGGCACAAAACTTTAGCAATATATTGTAAATTATATTACCTACTTTTACTAATGCTAATAAAATGAGTAGGTAACTATAAATTTTTAATTTAATTCATTCTGATAACATTTTAATTATGTTAAAAATTTCAAAAGAATCATAATGCAATTAAACAAAAATATTCATTATTGGGGACACTGCAAGGCTCAGCAGTTATTCACAAGAAGCTACCATAGTTCTAAGCAGCTTATTAAGTAGTTTGAATGTGAGTTGAGGCTGTTCTGCAGTTGTTAATGCTGGGTGTACAGTGCTCACCTTTTTGTCTCTAGTGAACACGGTCTATTAAAAAATAAGAGGTACATTTTATATCAATAGAGATATGTACAACACTCATATCAGTTAGTCACCACAGTTCCAGTCTTTTACTCTCTGTGCACACCTTATTTACATACATCACTGCAACAGTGGTGACGTAAGTTGATGAGTGTTGAACAAATCAATGATTAAACAAGAAAAAATAAAACAAAATATAAGATAAAAAGAGTAAATCTTCTGTCCATCTAAACAGTAATTCGTTTATACTTTTTGTATATAAGTAACTAACTTATTCTATCATAAGCTAAGAAGGCGGTATCTTAAAATAATAATAATAATAATATTAGTAATATTAATAAACACATTTTATTTTGTTAAAACAAAATTTTTTTTTTATTCGATACGTTTGAAAATATTTACCGTTTCTTTATGTGGTAACAGTTAAGTATATATTATTTTCTAAAGCTACAACACAAGTCATATGTGACTAACATTTGTTGGATATTAGTTGTAGACTTTTTGTTGTAAAATAAATTTTTTTTTTGTTTGTTTAATTTGTTGATTTCCAAAGATCAATGTAGATAAGTATATTTTATATGAATTACATAAAGAAAAAGATATATCTTCTACGTTCTAAATACATATTAGAGCAGATAATTAATTCACCCTTGACAAACTTTTAAGCTTATATTAAATATTTATAAGAAATAGAGTGAAGAACCTTTATGGCTATAGATAGAAAAAAAACTAGGTAATTCTATTTTAGTTGTTAGAGGGTATTAACATTCAGGGCCACAAGTTAAAAAAGTTAATAGAATTTATAGAATCTACTCAAGTGTGAAGAAATAATAACATTGTAATACTTTTTATATGTAAAAGTATATACTAGGGATTGCATTTCCATAGAATTGATGATTTCAGACTTCATTTAGTGTTCTTTCCACTATTTTTCTGATATAAATTTAAATATATGTTTTGGGTTTGAGTTCAAGGATAACCAACTATAATTTATAATTCTATTTATTTGCATGAACAATGAGTTTCTCAATTTCAATAACGGAACAAGTAAATACTACAAAATTACTTTTTTACTAAGAAAACTGATATATCCATTTAATTACTTCGGCATCTCCATAGGAGTCGCCACATTTTTCATCGAAACTAACCACCAGACACTGACCGGTTTTCCGCTTATTATGCGCTCGTCAGATTCGACCTTCGCAGGTCGCTGTCTGTCTATCAGTTTGACCATAGTTGTCAGACAGATAGTAGTAAAGACCCAAAGAGGGCACTACGGTGCGTTTCTTACCACTACTAATATAAATATTCACTTTAATTTAAAATTTTTTTTTTCAGCTTAAAATATGTCGTCCCATGTAATATCAGTGTGCATTTTTTGCCTCATATGTGCAATCCATTCTCCGTGCGCTTCCCATGCATCGGTTGGCCATGAAAATGTTAGTCCACATAGTCAGTACGATGATCCAAATAAACCACTGCTAATAGAAAATCTACAAATAAAATCTCGGGAAAAAATTAGAGACAATCCTCACACGACTGATCACACTCATGACGACACTGCTGAAATATTAAAAATCGAACCAACACATAATCTAGTGAAACGAGACAGTGTAGGTCAAAACAATAATAGTGCAAATAGCGAAATTGTAAGTGAGTATTTAAGGAAAATATTTTTAATATATGGAAATGGTGATACAATAAATATGGAAGGATTTGAAAGACTTATAAATCATTTGGATTTACATCAAGCTTTATCAGAAAATCCACATATTCATGATATTAATGAGGCTGCTCCTGTTTTAGACTTAACATTAGATAATAGTACTGCAAATTATTCGGTAAGTCTGATATTTTTGTGTGATTAATATAATATCCCATAAAAAGTAAAATTGCTCTGATTGGAAACAAAAAATGAAATAAAAGGATTGGTATTCCTAGATTAATTAATATTTATCATTATTTATGTGATCAAATTCAAACTGGCAAGTTTTTTGCTCCAAGTATGGCAAGAATTATACATTAAGTGTTCAAATATAATTAAGGTAGTAAAAATGTAGTAGTATTTTTTCAAATATTTGAAGTTTTTTAATTTTGTTTATTTTTACATAAATATGAGGAACATAATCTTTAGTAATACAAAACTGGGCCTGTACTTCACTAATTAGTACCTAATAAAGTTTAATAAATGTGTATTATACACACTTTTGACCTTAATTATTAGGTACTTACAATTTAAAATATGTAAATTTGCTAAAGACGTTTCATATTCATCATAGCTTCAATTAGGATGAGACCATTTACACTAATTCTGACATTTCTATGTCTGTACCAAATTTTAAGTAGGTAGTTTATGTCATTGTCCTTACCGTGATACTGCTATCATTTTCATTTGCTCTTACTAGATATTTTATCCAATATAGATACTAACAGTGCCCTATTTGTTATTACCATAAGAAATGTAAGCAAACTTAGTGGCTTCTTGTTTAAGTATAGTGCAGAAAATATAATTAACAGTTCGAACACATTAACAAAGTGAATTATGATAATTCAATTATACTTACTTTTAATGTGAAACACTGATTGCATTTTTTGGTAAATATCAAAACGTTTAGAAAATGTTTTCAACATGTGATTATGTATTTTAGTGTGATGATCGCGAAGAACTGATAACAATCATAAAAGAAATTTCCACGCCTACTATCAACTACACAACATTTAACAAGGCATGTCCAATAATTTTATATAGCATGATTGCTCGAAACTGTCAGGAAGATGAAGAGGTATTCCACGTTAATGCCATGGCACCGCTCAATGGAAATGGCTGGGTTTGGCTTTACTCCATATTGGCAGTAGTTGTAATTAGCGCCTGTGGGGTTCTTTCTCTAGCCATAATACCAGTGATGCAGAAGAAGTTTTATAAACCATTAATACAGTTTTTAGTGGCTTTAGCTGTGGGAACCTTGGCAGGCGATGCCTTGTTGCATTTACTACCACATGCAATGAGTCCTACTCATAGTCACGGTCATGAATCTAATCACATTCAGGAACATGATGAACAGGACCATAACAGCCACGATGAAAATACATGGAAAGGCTTTGTAGCCATGCTTGGCTTAACTTTCTTTTTCATTATGGAGAGACTGATTTTACTGGCGGGTAAATGGAGAAAGGGAAAGCAGAAGCATACACATTCACATGTCACTGTACTTAACGATAGAAGGGAAAGTGTTAATCAAAAAAGTGATACACAGTGTATGGATCGATATAATCCTTTTCCTTATTGCTATAAAGATATTATGAATAATCCAAGTAAGTATTAGTCTAGTAATAGATGTTCTGGATGTTTCCTGACAGTAAAACAATAAAATTATCAAAGAGTAAAGTCTACACCAAAATGTTTTCTAAACTTATTTTGTACATTGTATTTAATTACACTTGAAACTGTTAACTAAAAAGTCAGAGGAACCTATTTATTTTGTCATGTTAGAAAACTCATCGATCAGAGATTTAAATAGATTTTAAATTACCTTATAATTTTAATTAAAAAACATGATTTATATTTATGTCATATTTTTATGATTTTTAGATAAAATTTGTAACGGTTCTAAATTAATTTCCATAATAATATCTATGACCAGAATATGTACAGGATCTTCACATATATTTTGAATTAGTCTTTAACTCCTGGATCTTTGATTTCACAAAAAAACGAAAGAAGAGCTTTTGAAGATTCAGAATATGCCATCAAAAACAATAATTGGCCATCTGAGACCAACATTACATGACAAACTTGATTTTCTTAAAATAGAACATAGTTACTGTATATTTTCATAAATCTGGAAAGACCTTTTTCTTCTATTTTGAAAAATATATAATTTTGATAAAATATCCCTAGGCATTTTTGAGATGTTTATTTAATATTAAAAATATTCAGCTATTCTCCCACATTACACTAATAAACGCAATAATAATAATATCTCTACCCCTCATTCTAATCACAAGGGTTAGCCCGAAAGTCTGAGACTTGTGTGGGAGAGGGGGCGGGATATTATTATTATTTCGCGGGCCGCATTTGCGCCTCAGGAACGACTTACGTTGGTAGGCCCTAACCACCATTCAATGCTGGAATGAGGGAAACCTGGAAAACCTCATTAGTTAGGGGGACAAGTCAAACATCAACTGATATTAATCTTTCACATTAACACCATATTGACATTCTTCCCATCCTAGGCCATCGCCAGGATGGTTGCCAAACCATCCCTGCGAATAAGCCTTGATCTACGAGTAAACAATTTAATAAAAAATTATTTGGTGGAATGGAAATTAGAACCCACGACCTCTGGGTTGAGCGATCGAGACGCTAAGCCCTGAGCCACCGGCTCGCCAAATAGCAGGCCAATATCAGATTCCAATTGTGATTCTGATAGCATATTTTCAATCTTATTCTTAATATTCAAAAAAACACTCTAAAATTCATATTAGCAAAGTTCTTTATTGTAAAATCAAAGATAAAGGATTTCGAACGTACATAAAGACCCGGTACCTGTTACCGGGAAGAGCCGCGATCGATTAATGGAATAGTACGTACGATTTTGCAAATTTGACACCCTGTAAAATTTAAACGGTTTAAGATCAAGCAAAACGGTTGGCACATATAAAGCTACTGTTTGACACTAATTTCAAATTTAACGCTGACCTTTTTCCAAATAATCCTATACGTACTTTTCCATAGATTGATCACGGCCCTTCCCGGTGGGACACAATGTATAATTCGGTGACTCTAAATTAGTGCAGTTATTTTGACAGGAGGAAGTATACATACAGAGTGGACCAATGAAAAGTGTTCACCTTTTGAATAACTTGGTATACAAGTCAAGTTTTTTAAAACAAATTCCAGATATTTTTATATTGGCATTTATACAGGCTGTACTGGTCAGTCTTAGTCAATAACATTATGCATTATGTACCAAGTTATTCAAGGTGGAAGCTTTTCATTGACTTACCCTGTATAGATATTGTTACGGAAGCTCACCTACCTTGCTAGTGAATCTGCCTGTTTTGTTAATTCATTTCTTATTGTTTATAAATTAACATTTGTAAAATCTTTAGGTTGACGTTTCTAATCTAGAATTTTCGTTTAAGTCATAGAATCATTCCATTATGTTCCGGAATCCAAAAAGAGGCTCCCGAATATTCCAGAAGCTTGAAAAATATATAAATACTCGTGATTTCAAGAGGCCGGGGAGTTTTTAATCGAAAGCGTGAGCGCGTTAAGTCGAAACGTCAAACTAAGGAATTTGTGTTGACAGTTGTGAAAAATAGTTGAAGTTTGTATCTAGTGACAATAAAGATTTGTGTTGTTTTGTCGAACAAGCTGGTTTAATCTGTTTGGAGGTTAGACAAACGTTACATTTGGTGTCAGAAGTGGGACGTTCCACGACGTGAAACGTTCGAAGATTAAAAAAAAAAAAAAAAGGGATCAAATAGTAAGTGTATGCCAGTTACCAGATCGAAATCGATAAAAATGGATGAGACCTTGACACAATTAATGGAAATGATGAAGGAAATCAAGAATAACCAAGAAGAATTAAAAAGTGAAATGAAGAACAACCAAGAAGAACTGAAGAATAGTCAAGATGAATTAAAAAACGAAATGAAGAATAACCAAGAAGAACTGAAGAACAGCCAAGAAGAACTAAAGAACAGTTTAGAAGAAACTAATAAAAAGTTAGAAGAGCTAATGAAAGAAAAATTCAAAGATTTTGAAGAAACTGTAGAAGAAGAAATAAATCAATTGAGGAATAGTATGCAAGACGAAGTCCAAATTGTAAAAGAAAGTGTGAGTACGCTGAGGTGTGAAGTCGAAGAGAGAGTCAACGAAATGCAGAAAGTCAACAGTACGTTGAAGTGTGAAGTCGAAGAGATGCAGAAAGAAGTCAACCGAAAATTCACACAGCTGTCCACGACAGGAGTTATTAAAGTTGAAGGTAATTCTGCATCTTCGAGGGTCAAGCCACCAACATTTGATGGAAAGGTACCATGGAGCACATACTTAAAGCAATTTGAGGCGGCTGCTATGGCAAATAACTGGTCCGAAGGTGAAAAGGCGATATCGTTAACTGTAGCTTTAAGAGGTGAGGCTATGGAAATCTTAAGAACGATGCCTGAGCAGAACAAAACCGATTATGAAATGCTGAAAAGTGCTCTCGAAATGAGGTATGGTGAAGCCCACATGCAACATGTTTACCAGGCTCAATTAAAGGGTAGAAGACAACGATTCGAAGAAAATATTCAGCAATATGAGGCCGATATAGCCCGGATGGTGAAGCTAGCTTACCCCACTGCCCCTGTAGAGTTCCAAGAGCAATTAGCTGTAAGTAGCTTCATAGATGGACTGCGAGACCCTGAAATCAGTCAGGCGTTGAGGTTAGTCAGAAACAAAACCATTTCCGAAGCCTTGGCGCAGGCGTTAGAAATTGAAGCTGCTCAACAAGCATCCAGACGGGGTCAAGGCAGAGCAAGGCTAATTAAATATCAGCCAGCCGACTATCGAAGTAATGACAAAAATGTGGAGGTATTGCTGAAAAATTTTCAAGATTTTTTGAACAATTTCCAAACCGAACGGAATCATACCGACTCTGCTACATTTAGCAGACGTAGACCCATACGATGCTGGAATTGCGGGGAGGAAGGGCATCTCAGGAATCGATGCCCTAAAAACACATCGGAACAGGACCAGGGAAACGCCAACTAGCCAGCTTTGAGGGGCGAAAGCTGGTGAGGTGCTACCAAGCCCCACCAACCATGAAGATCAAGGTTACCCGGCTGCACAACAACGGCAACAGCTTGGTAGTACCAGGGCGAATATGCGGCCGGGAATGCGAAATGGTCCTTGATACTGGCTCAAGTCACACCATAGTAAGGCCAGACATCGTAGCCCATTGTAGAATTCAGAAGCCAGACAGAAACTTCATTTTGGAAACAGCAAATGGGGAAGTCATACCAGTAAAAGGCATCCATGTGGCAAACATCTGTTTAGGAACAAATACATTCCAACAAGACATCCTTGTATCCGACATCACCGATGACGTCATTCTTGGTCTGAATATCATGACTGAGCAAAATTTTATCCTGGATCTTCCCCAGAGACTACTAAAGACCAAAGGTGAAGAAATTTTAATGCATTATCCTGAAGTGAGAAATCTACCGATTAAAACCGTTAAAGCATTAGAAGACATTATTCTACCCGCGGCATCAGAAGTAACTATTGAGGCAATTTGTAACAGTTCGGTGACTTTTGAAGAAACAGTAATTGTGGAACCAGAACCGGAGAGCAATCTTTCCAAAAGAGGAATTTTAATAGGAAAAACTCTAACACAAAAGAAGAACAACTCAGTGTTGGTGAGAATGTTAAATCTGAAAGACTACCCACAAAAAGTGAAGAAAGGAGAATCCTTGGGAGTTTGTCAGATAGTCGATGTAGTTTTCAAGAATGTAGAATCATCAACAGCACGCTGTGATCCTCGAATACTGCCGGAAATTCTGCAAAACCTGGTTAACCGATCCACGTCATCATTGCCATCGGATGACGTTCATAAAGTAGAAGAATTATTAAGACAGTACCAAGATGTATTCTCACTAACTGAGAACGATGTAGGAAGAACTGACCTAGTTCAACACCGCATAAATACCAGCGGCATCGCTCCAATTAAGCAAGCCCCACGAAGAATTCCATTGGCCAAACAAGAAGAAGTATCGAAATTGTTGAGCGAGATGCAACAACAGGGAGTCATTGAACCATCACAAAGTCCATGGACCTCTCCAGTAGTTTTGGTGAAGAAGAAAGACGGCTCTACTAGATTTTGTGTTGACTACCGAAGATTAAATGATGTCACCAAGAAGGACAGTTATCCGTTGCCAAGAATAGACGACACTCTGGACACACTATCTGGATCTCAATGGTTTTCTACTTTAGACCTGAAAAGTGGCTACTGGCAAGTCCAAATTCATGCGGACGACAAAGAAAAGACAGCTTTCTCCATTGGGACAGGTTTGTGGCAATTCAACGTTATGCCGTTTGGGCTTTGTAACGCGCCAGCCACGTTTGAAAGACTGATGGAAACAATTCTCCGTGGAATGACGTGGAAAACCTGTCTAGTCTATCTTGACGATGTGATAATACTTGGCAAGAACTTTGAAGATCATTTAAAGAATGTACAGGAAGTCTTGCAAAAGTTAAGAGAAGCCCAACTGAAGCTAAGTCCCAAGAAATGCATGCTCTTCCAAAAAGAAGTCAGGTATTTAGGACACATTATTTCTACAGATGGAGTCAAAACTGATCCGGAGAAAACTGAAACCATTTGGAAATGGCCAGTGCCGAGAGACAAACATGAATTAAGGAGTTTTCTGGGACTCTGCACATACTATCGGAAGTTTGTGAAAAATTTTGCCGATATCGCCAAACCTCTGCATCGACTTACCGAAAATAGCCAACCATTTATGTGGACGGAACAGTGTCAGGAAGCTTTTCAGAAGCTTAAAGGCGCCCTGTGTTCTCCCCCGATCCTGTCATATCCAATTCCTGGGAAGAAGTTCATCGTAGACACTGACGCCAGTAATACTGGAATTGGAGGGGTACTATCGCAAGTAGAGGAAGGACAAGAGAAAGTGATTGCCTACTTTAGCAAAGTCCTTTCCAAGCAAGAGATGAACTACTGTGTGACTAGGAGAGAATTACTTGCCATTGTCAAAACAGTGGAGCATTTTCACAAGTATCTCTATGGTCAGCCGTTCATTTTGAGAACCGACCATGCTTCATTGAAGTGGCTCCTGCAATTCAAGAACCCGGAAGGCCAAGTGGCAAGATGGCTTCAACGTTTGCAAGAGTACGACTTCAAAATTGAACACCGAAGAGGACAGAGCCATCGCAACGCTGACGCTTTATCCAGAAGGCCATGCCTTCCTGATTGTAGATATTGCTTGCGACAGGAAGCAAGGGAACAGGACGATTTTCATTGCCGAAGAATTAGCATCCAAGGCCCAGAACATTGGGATAGTAGAAGCCTTGCTAAAGAACAGAGTGAAGATCCAGAGTTTGGCCCAATTTTCCAATGGAAAATAAATAAAATGGATAGACCTGATTGGCAGGATATTTCCAATAAATCTCCATCTCTGAAAAGTTACTGGGCATTATGGGACTCCCTAGTTGTAGAAAATGGCCTACTAAAAAGAGTATGGGAGAGTCCGGACGGTAAAGAAAGGAACTACCAGACTGTATTACCCAGGACAAGAGTTCCAGAAGTTCTCCAAGCGGTTCATAGTGGTGTTGGTGGTGGACATTTTGGAATCAATAAGACTTTGAACAAAGTCAGAGAGCGATTCTACTGGCTTGGGAGTCGTTCCGATGTGGAAGAGTGGTGCCGGCATTGTGAAACCTGCGCCTCTAGTAAGGGACCAATGACTCGAAGTCGCGGACAGATGAAGCAGTACAATGTCGGTGCTCCATTTGAAAGAATAGCTATTGACATAGCTGGCCCATTTCCTCGAAGTGACTCTGGCAATCGTTATATCTTGGTAGCTATGGACTACTTCAGCAAGTGGCCAGAAATATATCCTATACCTAATCAGGAAGCAATCACCGTAGCAGAGGTTCTATTTGAAAACTGGATATGCCGTTATGGAGTTCCGAGGGAAATCCATTCTGACCAAGGACGGAACTTCGAATCTGAGGTATTTCAGAATATTTGCCAACTACTAGGTATCTCGAAAACTAGAACAACACCTCTTCATCCACAATCAGATGGAATGGTCGAGAGATTCAATCGAACCATTGAAAATTTCCTGAAAACTGCCGTGAATGAAAAGCAGACCAACTGGGACACCTGCCTTCCTCCATTTCTCTTAGCATATAGAGCGGCAGTTCACGAAACCACTGGTAAAACACCAGCCAGTGTGATTTTTGGCAACGAATTACGTCTACCGATAGACCTCATTGCAAATAGACCAGAACATCAGGAAAATATCAGTGACTATCTCCGCCACCTGAAAGATCGAATAAAGTTGGTACATGAGGAGGTACGAGAAAAGCTGAGAATAGAAAGTGACAGAATGAAGACCCGTTACGACTTACGTGCCAACAGTAGTGGGTTTCATGAAAATGATAAAGTTTGGCTGTACAACCCAAAGAGGACTAAGGGCAAATCACCTAAATTACAGAGATCTTGGGAAGGCCCTTATTCGATTGTGACCAGGTTAAACGATGTCGTGTATAGGATCCAAAGAAATCCTCAATCCAAAATGAAGATTGTTCACATAGATCGACTGACGCCTTATCAAGAACACCATGCGGACAATGGAGTAACCTGATCGAGACGATCAGTTCTGAGAGGGGAGCAGTGTTACGGAAGCTCACCTACCTTGCTAGTGAATCTGCCTGTTTTGTTAATTCATTTCTTATTGTTTATAAATTAACATTTGTAAAATCTTTAGGTTGACGTTTCTAATCTAGAATTTTCGTTTAAGTCATAGAATCATTCCATTATGTTCCGGAATCCAAAAAGAGGCTCCCGAATATTCCAGAAGCTTGAAAAATATATAAATACTCGTGATTTCAAGAGGCCGGGGAGTTTTTAATCGAAAGCGTGAGCGCGTTAAGTCGAAACGTCAAACTAAGGAATTTGTGTTGACAGTTGTGAAAAATAGTTGAAGTTTGTATCTAGTGACAATAAAGATTTGTGTTGTTTTGTCGAACAAGCTGGTTTAATCTGTTTGGAGGTTAGACAAACGTTACAATATATTAACGCCTCTAGAGACATGCATACACAGCATGCATCATATAGGACAATTTTTTATTAACATTTTGATCAATATCGAAAGGCACAATCTCTTCTGATTCATTAGAATTTTAAAAAGTATTAAATAATGTTAGGTATATTTGTTTTAGATTTTGACAGGAAATTAAAAAAATTAAAATAGAACATTTCGCACCAAAAGTCACCGTATATAGAAAGATATCCCAAACTTTGATAAAAAAAACTTGTTTGCAATGAAGGATTAAAGCTATATACAAATTTGAGAAATAATTAAGAAAAACGTTTTATTAGGCCAGAACAAATATCTTATTTTACAGTGCTTAAAAGTTTTTTTTTTTAATGAAAAGTATAAATTGCAATTTGCTTTGTATTGAACCACCTTATAAGATGGCACTGAGATATGCATGTTACAGTATTTATTTTAACTTATTTACAGTATTTTAATTTATATATATTGCTATAAAACTTCATTTTAAATTAAATTTTGTGATATCTTTGCTTCAGTGGCTTTTAAAACATATTGCTGATTTTTGTTTTCAGTCAAACCCTAAAATATGCACCTTACCTTTTAATACTTCTTGTGATTTTTAATAATGCCAAAATGATTGCAATAAATATCAATGTTTATCAAAATATAATAAAAAAATGTTAAATATACTTCATAAAAGTTCTTGTATACCTATCAACTCAAATGATTCTAATTTACTCTGTATAGCCTATATTACCTACCTATGGTATTCTAAAACATCTGTTACAGATACAACTTTCTATGAGTCTGACAGAACAGCGACGACAATGCTTGAATTAGACTCTAACTCGGACGTGCAATCTTGCAGAAAGTCAAGATCTCCCACCATGGAGAAACTGGAGACCAATCAGAATAATATGACGGACTCTTCTGGCAATCTGAACATTAGCACGTGTACGGAAATAAATAAGATGCTTCCATCAGATCACAAACGTGAACACGAAGATTATACTGTTATTGTGAGGGAACACAAGAATGAACATCACGGGCACTCTCATAAGCATGGGCATGTTCACGCAGCACCTCAGAATTTTTCATCTGTGGCTTGGATGGTTATAATGGGTGACGGGTTGCATAATTTTACTGACGGAATGGCAATTGGAGCGGCATTTTCAGGAGGAATTGCTGGAGGGTTTTCCACCACGGTAGCTGTATTCTGCCATGAACTGCCTCATGAATTGGGTGACTTTGCAATGCTGCTAAAAGCTGGAATGAGTATCAAGCAGGCGCTATTCTATAATATACTTTCGAGTGTTTTATGTATTTTTGGAAACATATTTGGACTGTGGTTGGGTAAGGATTGTTTTATATACATTTTTGTCATAGTGGATAAGTACTTAATACTTTGTTTTGAAAAAAACATTGATCTCATTTAGATGTTCCAAGAAATATATAGAAAACACTCTATATACTAGTATTTCGGCTTGTTAGGCCTTTTTCAATAGAGTAAACGTCTATTACTAAATAATTCCAAGTGCGTTTTCGTTATTTATTTGTTTACGAGCCTACCTCTGGCCATCTGGTGAAGCCCGAGTTTTTAATACCGTTTCTAAGAAGGGCGAGAGTGTAAAGTCTATCTGATCATTGGTAGTACACGGATTTATAATTAAAGATTTTTTAATTTCTAATTGCTCTAACAGATCTAAGCGCTTTCCTTTCTTTTCCCGATGCAGTACCTTTACGCTTGTTGACAGTGTCAACAAGCGTACTATTGGGAGAATTTTGATAAACAATAAAGAAAGGGTTAATAAATTAAAACAATCGGGTGTATACCAAATTAACTGCGCGGATTGTAATGCCGTGTATGTGGGTCAAACTGGCAGAAGTATCGAAACGAGAGTAAAAGAACATAAAAAATCCATATTAAATAACGCAAAAAATTCAGGATTAGCGACGCATTGTATAGAAAACAATCATTTTATAGATCAGAAAAATGTAAAGGTACTGCATCGGGAAAAGAAAGGAAAGCGCTTAGATCTGTTAGAGCAATTAGAAATTAAAAAATCTTTAATTATAAATCCGTGTACTACCAATGATCAGATAGACTTTACACTCTCGCCCTTCTTAGAAACGGTATTAAAAACTCGGGCTTCACCAGATGGCCAGAGGTAGGCTCGTAAACAAATAAATAACGAAAACGCACTTGGAATTATTTAGTAATAGACGTTTACTCTATTGAAAAAGGCCTAACAAGCCGAAATACTAGTATATAGAGTGTTTTCTATATATTTCTTGGAACATCTAAATGAGATCAATGTTTTTTTCAAAACAATTATTTTCACGATGTTTCATAAAGAACCATCCGCTTCGAGTATCCACTTTACTTAATACTTTATTTTGACTACGTGTAAAACATATATAGTGAATTACTTTATTTACAATGCCATTGGCGCATATCGTAGTTGTGGATTTTAGTATACACCTGACCTACTTTAACATTGGCGTCATGCAACTAGTTGATTAATTTTGGCAGTAGTGTCAAAAAGTGATTAGTAGGCATCACGAATTGGTCGTACATTCCAGGGTCGTATTTTATTTGTCATAGCTGGATGATGATAAATGGCATTATATTATAAAACGGTTTTTTCAGTGATCAGTAAAAACACAAGGTTAAACAGTCATAGTTGGCACTGTTGACAGTGGCAGTTATAGTTTAGACAAGAAGCGAGTCGGGCGTTGTTTAGCGCACAAATTTCATTTATTTATTATGTCTCGTAAACGTCCTTCACTTGTTATTCGCTTCGCTTCCTTCGCTAGTAGAAAAGTGATTTAAGAATTTTCTTGAACTTAGAGTTCGATGAAGTGTTTCAGGAATTTTTTCAAAATTATATTGAAAGCCAATTCAACAATGTGAGTCTGCCCGCGGAGATAACCCTAAGACGCGGTTATTTATCGGCAACAAACAAAGACATTGTCTGAAACAACTGTATATGCTGAGGTGTGTGAAAAAACATTTGGGTGAGTGTCAACGAAACCAGCGATGTAACAGATCGTAACATCGCCAATGTATTGTTTGGCAGCATGGAACAAACTGTATCGATACCCGCAAGGCTACTTTCGTCAACAATACTTAGAAATCACAAATTCGAAAATACTTTGTAGCTTGTGCATTATATTATCAACAATTTTTTCCCATGAAAAATGTATTTCGTAATGGATAGGGGGATTTCATCACTGCCGGCAAAGTGTAGTTATTGGTTTTGGTAAAATTTTGATTTATAAGTTAAGTGTTCTCTTTATTCCTAGTGCATTTCTGAATAACAAATGTACACCTACATAGGTATTATATAGTACAGAACAAGAAGCCACTTTAAAACGAAATAGTGAGAAACTACATAATACAAAGGTTAAAGCAAAATAGAAAATTAAGTTGTTTGACAACCTATGTAATCAATGGGCCTTTTCCACATCTTTCTTTTATTCGCTTATTATAAAATATATACTTCGTTATGCCTAAAAAGTATTTTTTTAAATTTTTTTCTTCGACAGATATATGTTGAAAAAATTGTTAAAATTATCATATATTTCAAATAACGCGCCATTGACGTCATACTCCAGTTCGTTGTTGTCTGTTGGCTGCCCTGCATTTTATGTTCTGTCAAGTGAAGTGTACTTAACCTAACTTTCGTTTTGTGTTTCGATTAATTTGATTTAAAATGAATAAAATTGAAGAGGGATATCTTAAGGCTGATTCAGACAATCTTCCAAGAGTCGACAGTGAAATGGTTAACGATTTCTACCTCACAAATATGAACTTTCTTAAGTGCTGAAGTGCGTAATGTTAAGACAAGAAGGTTAGGATTTATAACCTAAGTTATCAAATCATCATTTAGTTGATTCTAGCATAGATTGTGAAGTCTTGTCACCTTTAGTGAAAAATACCTAAAAATTATTTTGCTCAAGGGATAAATTGTAAAATAATCATGTTGATTTGCTTTAGTAATAATTTATGGAGAATATTTCACCTAAAAATACATATTTTCATTTCAAAATTACCATTTCACCTAAAAATACATAATATTTTCTTTTCAAAATGACTAGAATGTAAATTTAATCGTTGCCAAGAAAAAAGTAAAATTATATGTGGCAACATGGAGCCGTTCTTTAACTTGTCTACATTTTATTGGCTACTGGAGTGTGATGTCAGCGAACCGCGCAGTTTGAAATGATTCATGAAGACCGGTCACTTTGTACTTGGATAACTTCACTTAATTACAATTCTTTAATAAATTGTTTTGATTCTACCTTTACTTATGTACCAGTATAACGTTTGATATTAATAAAATAGTAAAATTTAATTTAGTGGAAAAGGCTCATTGTCCGTCAAATTTTCCAATTTGAAAAATTTTTAAATGCAACATGATATTTATTTATTTATTTATTTATTTATTTATTTATCCAGTGCGTACGAACAGACAAAATCCAATTATACATACGCACTACCTATTCCTATTGCAATACAATACAGAAACACAAAAATTCAATAAAACATAAAAACACATGGTTAATGCAATAAAATACAGATTAAAAAGGAAATAATCAAATGTATAAAACACACACACATACCATACACACAAATATCAGTGAACATCACAGGCAAGAAAGTAGCCTATTTTTACTTATATTAAAAATGTCAACATCATGATTTCTGAGAAGATTATTAACAGCCGACAAACAGCTTTCGATGGGAGAATCTATATTAGTTATCTTAAAAATATTATTTCTAATTCTCAATCTAATATCGGGTACATTAATATTTATAGCCAACAGTATGTCAGGTACCACCATTCGATTATGCAATATATTAAAAATAAATAAAATTTGAGCATTTTCACGACGCTTGCTTAAAGGACATATATTAAAATCAGTTCTTTGGTACTCATATGATATTAAAAATGGATAAGTCCCATGTCGCTTTAAGTACAAAGATCTTAGAAATCTTTTCTGGATTTTTTCCAACATTTCAGTGTATATCAGAGTTCTAGGGTTCCATATAACACAACAGTATTCGAGTTTAGAACGTACATATGAATTAAATAGAGTTACAGTTATGTCAGGTCTAAAATCATGACTGGCTCTTAAAACAAAACCAAGTTTTCTATAACACTCTGCTGTTAACTGCAAGATGTGTTGATTGAATGAAAAGTGTTTTGTAAAGAGCACACCAAGGTCTTTAATTTCATTCAGTACCTCAATTTCGACACCATTTACAGTATATGCTCCTACCAAAGTACTTTTCCTTCTGTTGTATGATACCACTTTACATTTTGTTTCATTCAGGGCCAGATCATTATCCTCACAAAAATCAGAAATGGCTTCAACATCAGTCTTCAGCTTATCAATATCGTGATTTGATCTTATTGAAAGATAGATTTTTAAGTCATCTGCATAAAGCAGGAATTTAGCATACTTAATGTAATCGGATATATTGTTAATAAACATTACAAATAGCAATGGCCCGAGTATAGAACCCTGGGGAACCCCTGAAGTAGTAACAAAGGTATCTGACTTGCTATTATTAAATTTGACAAAATTAGATCGATTGGTGAGATAGGATCTTAAAAACTGTATCAAGTTGTCATTAAAGGAAAAGGAATGCAATTTTTCCAACATGATATTGTGGTTAACTCTATCGAACGCCTTTGCTAGGTCCGTGTATACAGTATCAATCTGAGAGTTGTTTATATTTTTTGCAATGTAGTCACTGTAAACACACAAATTTGTTAAGGTAGATTTTTTATTCACAAAACCGTGTTGCTCCTCTAAAAGAATTGGCGAAACATGGAAATATATTCTGTTGTAGATCACTCGCTCAAGAATCTTAGATAATGATGGTAAAACCGTAATTGGTCGATAGTTTATGATATAACTAGTATTCCCCGATTTTGGTATAGGAGTTATTCGTCCAATTTTTAGTTTTTCTGGAAAAATGTTAGTTTCCAATGCTTTATTGAATACAATTTGCAGAGGTAAAGCAAGCACATCAGCATAAGCTTTATATAGATAGGAAGGTAGTCCATCTACTCCGACCGCAGCTTGCGGCTTCAATGATTTAATTGCATTTATAATTTCATCTAAATTAATGTTTTGAATTTTAAAATTTTCCAAATTGTTGTGTTTATATTTAGGGTTTTGTTGAGATGGAACACTTTGAGTATAAACAGATCTGAAGTAATCTGAAAATGCGTTGGCAATGTCTTTTTCATGTTCTAGGGACTCGCCATTATAAGAAAATCTTGGTGCAATCTTTGAGTTACGTCTTTCATTTCTAATATACTCCCAGAACCTTTTTGGATTCCTATTTATATCATTTTCGATGTTTCTAATATAATTTACATGACAGGCATTAATTAAACATTTAACTTCCCTCCTTAGCTGATGATATCTTTCAGTATACTCGGGGTCCTTTTTTGACTTTTTTAAGTAACGGTGTTTAATTTTTATTTTTTTAATAAGTTCGGCTGTGAACCAAGTAGGATATTTTCCAAGTTTGTGTGTTTTTTTTTGAGGAATACATTGATCAAGTAAGTTATATAGTACACTATAAAACTGCTCAGCACATACATTTGGATCTTCAGGTTCATTCAAGTTTTCCCAAGTGCACTGACTGAGCAAATGATACAATGTGATATAATCACCTTTTCCAAAATTATAGTTATGAACATTTTCTTTGGGAACTTCGATGTTATTCAGAGTTTTGTTAATAGTAATACCGAAATAAATCTCTAAAGGGGGATGATACCTATCAACACCGACCAAGGACGTTCTAGATAGAGATACCTCAGCCTCGGTTATATTTGTAATTACTAAGTCAAGTGTGTTATTAACATGGTTTAACACATTATTAATTGTATATAGGTCATACCTGTCTAAAATTGTCTGAACTATTTTTGCTTTGCTGGAACCACCTCTGAAATTGTAGGAGATACCAGTTATTTCAGGAATATTGAAATCGCCCACAATAAATAAATTTCCTGAGCTATGATCATCACTTACTTCTAAAGAATCCAAAAATCTCTCATACACTGAAACATTAGATCCAGATTTTATATATAAACAACATATTGTAATAACAATTTCCCTAATCTTTAACTTAACGCAAAGCCATTGAAAGTCAATATCTTCACTTTGACCCACGGACAATATTTTAAACTTCTTCTTAACGCAGCACAACACACCACCTCCTCGTTGGACGCCAGCTGTTTCGTACATTTTATCATTTCTGAGTATTAAATATCTTCTATCACATAATTCTCCGTCATATATTGAGTCATTAAGCCAAGTTTCTGTAATACATATTACATCAAAATTATTGGATAGTATATTTTCATAGAAAGGTTTAACTTTTGATCTTAAGCCCCGAACATTTTGATAAAAGATGGAAAAATGTTTTAATTGTTTTTGACTTTGTTCAATTTCTTCTGGACTTTGGCATCGTTGGTCATCTAGAAATTCGTGGTGATCCACTTCATTTCCAGATTGGAAATCTTCTAAATGTGTTCTTGCCTTTTCTTCTACATCCTTTGGACCCCTAAAAAAGGACTAGCCATTTCCAGTGGTTTGTGTTTATCCACAATAACATTAGTTCTCTTAAAGTCAAACCTTGAGAAAGCAACATTTTTGGGCCAGAATTCTATGTTGTAAACAGCATCCATGAAATTGTAATCTATCCCCACTTGAAAACACTTACTGTTTGATCGCTCCTCTTCTATTCTTGTTGGTATATGTTTAATAATGATATCTTGATCGTCTGTAATATTTGTTTTACGCTTTATATAACTCCTTACCATGCCTTCATCCACATCTTCAGAAACTCGAGAAATAAAAAGCCAAACTTTCTTTCCCTGAGTTTTTCTACCAGTAAATGACTCATTATCATTAGTTGCTCCAGAGCCTATGTATATTTTCCTTCGGTGTTTGTATTTAGTTTCATTATTTGAATTAGCCTTTTCTGTTTGTGGACTCAACTGGACTTTCTTGGCTCTGTTATTACTTGCATTATTTGTATTTTGTACTACCTGCGTCCATGTAGGGGCAGGCTGTGCAACACTAACTGCAATTTCTGGCTGATTACGCGGTGATTTTATTACTGGCAACTTCTGCTGATTCTGTTGTGTGGTAGGCTTAGAATTAATTACTTTTTGTGACTTTACATTTTTGGTATAATCTGGTGTTAGTTTATTTTCGTTTTTTTGTATCTGTAATTCATTCATCGGTTGTTGTGTTACTTTGTATAATTTTTCTTCTAATAAAAGTTTATTTTCTTTTAATAATGAATTGCAGTTTTTTAATTCTTCTATAATTTGTTTTAAGTAAGTGTTTTCCATCTTTAGTGGCTCATTCATATTTTTAGTTTGACTCTCTTTTCCCGCTATTATTTTGGGAGATTCAAAAGATTTTATTTGCGTTTTCAGAGCCCTTTTTTCTGTTTCCACTGATTCCAAGTTTTTTGTCAAATTATCATTTTTAAGAGTTATTCGCTGGATCTTAAAGTTTAATTCTTGAATATCATTTTTAAATTTGATAAGTTCTTCTTGATGTTTTTGAGTCTGTTCTTGAATTTTGTTTTTCTCTGTTTGCAGTTTTTCTTGCATTAGTTCAGCTTTGTATTTATGTTCCTCTATTTCCTTTCTATAATTTCCCTCTATCTCCAATACATCATCCTCAAAAACTTGAGATGTTCTTCTTTGTTTTGTAATAAATTCATCTTTTTGATCTAATTCAATTCTAAGTTTCTTAATTTCTTCCTTCAGTGGATTTAGATCTTCTTTATTATCATACTGTTCTTCACAGCCTTTGGAG
The DNA here is from genome assembly GCA_963924545.1 of Pogonocherus hispidulus. NCBI lineage: Eukaryota > Metazoa > Arthropoda > Insecta > Coleoptera > Cerambycidae > Pogonocherus > Pogonocherus hispidulus. Next base: position 16,586,637 of record OZ004693.1, read on the forward strand.
CATAATATTAGGCCTTTACCTACTGCCGTTACATTTTTCCTTTCCAAACAGCTTTTGTGAAAGGCATGATGACATGATACACACACCACAACAGTTAGTTCTTTAGATTTACAACATTTAAATGTTCCAGATAGGGACATCTTAGGTTTACTCCTAATTCATTATGTGTAAATATTTGGGCCACTGTGTATCACAGTATTCTGCTCTGTTGTATTGCCACTGTTATCTTATCAGTTTGTTTGTACTCACTTTTGTCGACACTTTTTTTGTTTTTTGTTTTTTTTTCTTACCATAAAACCCCAAATGGAGTTTGTGGTTTTCAGTTAATCTTATATACTAAATTTCTCGTTTATCACTTATCAGAAAACTGCACTTCCATTACATCAGCTCTGGCATAACTTTATGTACAGATTGATGCAAAAATATTTTTAAACAAATTAGTATAAACTATATAATTAAGTTGATTTAGTGAAGAGCTTTAGACAACTTGATGTTGACATATGTTGTTGATATATGGTTTATAATAATTTATCCATGTAAATAATATAATTATTTTTAAAAATTTCTACTAATACCTACCTCTTTATCCTTTTGTAGGTAATACTGATTCTGCAAGCTCTTGGGTATTTGCTGCTGCAGCTGGCATGTTTATCTACATCGCGTTGGTAGATATGATTCCTGAATTGAGTTCTGCTCATGAGGACGAGGGAAACTTAGTCCAGTGTATACTGCATTTAAGCGGATTACTCTTAGGTTTCGGCATAATGACCTTAATAGCTCTTTATGAGCATAATTTGAAAACTTTATTTAATGACCCCGAGTAAAAATTTTTAACTGGATAATTAGATTTTGAGTTGAATTGGTGTATTATTGTATTATTAAATTTTCACTTTTGTACATATATATATGTAGACGCTATAATTCGAACTCGTATTTTTACTTAATTTGAGAGGCATTTTTTCGTATATCAATAGTGAAATAAGTTTTATTTATTAAGGCTGTTTTCGCAGTGGTCGAATAAACATTAAATGTTTTTTTTCGTTAAGTTTTCAACCAAATCGTTTCATTTTTAACTATTATCTATCTAATTATTAGAGAGTTTTTGAACCTCTTAAATTCTAGCACGGCGTTATCGTTATCGTTATTCTGCGCATGCGCAGTGCCAAAAATAGTATCATTTTCGGCACTGCGCATGCTCAGAATAACCATAACCATAACGATAACATAAATTTTAAGGGGTTCAAAAACTCTCTATTATCTATAACTTTTTGTCGTTATTTTTTTTAAAACAGTTTTAGAAAAAAAATAAAACAATTTGTTTGAAATTTAAACTAATTTGACATCCCTTATAAGAGAACATTTGGCCGCCACCAAGTGATAGATATAAATTTTTTACGATTCATCATTTTTATTTCTTTTGAATATGAACATAAATAACCACGAAAAACTATGAAAATTTTGATAAATTTCAGTAAATCACTGTGATGTAAGTTGATATGTGGTATGTCCGAATGCTGGCGGGAACATGCTCCGCCTAGAACTCATTTCAAAGACTGGTTCGAAAGAGATGAAAATATCCTAGCCTATTTGAAGCCTATTTTTATGGATATTTATGTTGAATATTATAATGTAACAGTCGAGGAAGTTTAACAATTATTTTATGGAATTTAAATGTATTAGGTTCTTATAAATATAATAATTTAAACAAGTATATAATAATCCACTAGCTAACAGATAGCTAAAAATACTTTCCACTGATACTTTTTCTATGAAATACCAAAATTGTACAGAGTGTCCAGTTTTTGTTGTCTTTGAAGGATATCTTGAAGGGAAGGGAATACATGTTTTTGGGCCTTCAACGTCATGTAACTAATTTTAGAATTGATGACATGTTTCACTTGGATTCTCGTGTTGACTGTATTATTTATATATATTCATGACATAGGTATAAAAGATTTTGTGATGTACAGTTACACTTTTAATTGATAGTAGTAATAAATTAGAAAAGTTGTAGCTAGTAATAGTAAGTAGAATTTCATAGAAAATATATTTCAAAATTCAAACCTTGTACCATTTCATGCAAAACCAAGCACGAAAAAAGTGTATTTTGCGTCACAAAATTATATGATGTGTCGTAAATAAATCTCCGAAGTTAATAATTAAGTTTAAAAAACAAAACGGCCACTCTGCGTAGTCATACCTTATGTTAATTATTTTACAACCTGAGTATTTCAATAAGGGTAGTTCGGAGTTACGACCAAAAAAATATTCACAAATAAATTGTAAAAAAATGTCCTAGAAAAGTACAGGCAACACACCTTTTCTGTTTAGCATCAGCCGTAAAACATACGGTATGACATAAGAAACGAATATTTACAAAATCTATAACAATAGTTTATTTCTACGTTAGGTGGGTATTATTTATATTTTCAAGAATTAAAATTATATATGTAAATAAAACATTTAATTGTTTAATAATTATGTGTATGGTCATTCAAATAATAAAATAAATTCGATTGTATCATGCTGTCCATGTCCTGCCTAACATAATAAATGATAGTAAACATAAGAACAGGTGAGACAGGTCATCAACCCTTTGAACTAGTCTTTGCGGGGGGAACGGACCATTGTGATTCAATCAGGTTAGATGGTAGTCTATCTTTCTCTACTAAGGGATTAACTATTTTGTACTTGTTAGTTCTCGGAAGTAAGTACTCGGCCTATTTCAAATCGCATTTATGGTTCACTGCGAAAACAACCTTAGGAGTGTTAAGACATACATACAATAGAATATAGTGTAGCTGTGTTAATTAGTTTAAGACAATTTTTGTTCAAAATGTAAATCTTACAGGCTAAGTATTTATTTTTTCATCTGTAATCATATATCATATATATACCTGTTATACAAACACCATTTATCCGCTGTCCCCAGTGCTATTTTATTATTTTTTTTTTTTTAATATAGTTTAAATTACTTTCAACTTGTATTATTTACTTTCTAAGTAATTGCAAGAAATATAAATAGATGATTAGTGAAGTGGCTGCAATGCAAACGAATATTTTTTCCAGTATATCAAGAAGGGGCAAATATATTACTATATTAATCGACTTAGTTTGGAGGAAAATGTTACGAGATATAAGGAGATGCCGAAAACTACTGGTGTTTTCGGCATCTCCTTCAAATAAATAAATAGGATTGTCTTTCTTAAAGACAATAGAGGTCGCTGCTATAATGGTGCCTGCGGAGAAGCAATTCATTATCTGTCTGTCAATTTGACTATACTTATTCGACAGATAGTAGCAAAGATCCAAAGAGGGCACTACGGTATGTTTCACCACTACTAACATTCACGATGCCGATTAGGCAATTATGTCGCAACATCGTTCATCGATCCACTACTTATGGCATTCTGATGAGCGCATAATAAGCGTGAAACCGACCAGTGTCTGGTAGTCGGTCTCGATGAAAGATGTGACGACTCCTATGAAGGTGCCGAAGTAATGCAATGCCAATCAGGGCACATTGTCCGTGGAGTCATTGTTTTCGGCATCTTCTTCAAATAGATATAGCATTTTCTAGTTAATTTTCTTACTCTAGTTTAATGAAACAATTAATCTCAAGGATAATTTTTATTAATTAGCAAAACTTTATAAAATAAAATAATTAATACAAGAGAAACATTTTAATAATTAATCTTCATAAAATTTTGGTAATTCATTTCCTAAAACAACTCTTCGTTCAACTCCTTCCTCTGTAATAATACCCAATCGAATAACACCTCCCGATGAACCATCTCTTGACATTGCCAGTGCCAATGCTAGACAAAAAAGAGTATTAAGAGTACTAAATAACAGTAACAAAATTGTATTTAATTCCTTTTTGTAACCTAATCATTTGTTATTGCTGTTATTGCAAAGACAGAAATGAATGTAAAACTAAGCGGCAATATACTATACATATTTGGAAAAACTACAAATTCGAATACATTTTTCAGGAATTATATTTTTCAGAAAGAATAATACATAATTATTTATAACATACATATAGCGAACATGAACATCAAAAGAATCAATTTTATCTGCTATTATTGCAGATGTTTTGTCATACACGCAAATATAAATCATAATACATTTCCGTTCATCAATACTATCATAAATTAGTAGTGACGGAAAGGTCATGGACAAATTTCCATGACGAAAATGGAAAGTTTTTTTATGGGAAATACATCACTATAAATTAGTAACAGATGCTGTTGATATAAAAGTTAGTTGCATCTACAATAATAAAAAAATTAACAAAACTTAAGAATAACTTATTGTACTTATTTATTTAGTATACTTACTATTAGTAACGAATTTAACACATTCTTCTTTAGACATATTCGGTTTAAAGTTGGCATCTACATAACCGTAAACATAACTAGAACCTGAACCACCAATAGAAACAGGCTGTCTAACGCACATTCCTCCTATGGGGATAGAATAAATCTGGCCACCTTTTCGTTTGTCCCAACCAGCAACAAGGATGCCAGCCATAAGAGAGTCTCTATAATTATAGCATAGTTCCCTAAATATTGCTGCTCCCACTTCCACTAAAGGTTCTTCGCCAAGTTCCATTCTAATGAAAAAAAAAAGTGTGTAGGTCTTAATCTCATTTTAATTGGTCCTTTTTCTTGGTCTAGTTTGAAACCGTCAGTGATATCGCTCTAGTTCTTTCATTAAGTACAGGCTGTTGATGACATAAGCTGGTTAAATATTTCAAACGGTTTGAAACCAGTCCATGATTGCTGCTCAAATAAACCTAATATCATGTTTATTATACATACAATGAATCTAGAGAATCAAGTCCATTATAGTCTGAAGAACATTTTAGGATATACCGGACAGGGTGTTCAGCATAATGCGTATATAAAATTCCCTGACTTTTACAGGTTCTTCAGACAAATATTTATTTTTTCCAGTAATTAAATGGTTTGTATGACAAAGAATCACACATTATTTTTGGTAAACAAAAATGTATCATTTATAATTTCTAATAATTGCATTGCATAAAAATTAAGTACTACGATAGTAAATGAAATCCAGGACTTGGTTTTATGGAAAGGAAATGATATCCAAACAAAAATTTTAATAAATATTTCGTCATCTAATTGACTAACCTCTATGAAAGGAACATAATATCAACATTTTTATATTTTCATGCACAAAGATGTGGTTTTTCAGGATTTCATATCTGTATAATTTATGTAAGAAAACATTTAAAATAAATAAGAAAAATATTCTCGTAATCTTAAGAATAGAAGTCGATAGAAAACGAAGTATTTCAAATCTGAAATTATGTTCTTTTGTTCCAATAAATAAGAAATTCATAAATTTTGGAGCATATAGTAGATACATACCCATGAAAATTAAGGTGATAAGCAACAATATCTGCAATAGCTTGTGTATCTGCTGCGGATCCTGAACGACAGCAGTATATATGGTCTGTTATTTTTGTCAGTTTATCAGAAACACGATTAGCAATATAGGCACTGAAAATGAATACATCTATTAAATTTAAATAGTTTTAATGTCAAACAAATTTACCCTGTAGTAGTTCTAGAATCAGCCCCAATAATAACGCCACCGGAAAATTCAGCTGCCATAATCGAAGTCTGAAAATTTTAAGTTACTTAAGTATGAACTCGCATAATTAAACAAGTGTTTCTGTATGAATGAATGAAGATTTTTCTAACTTACCCCTGTACTGTGTGCAGCATTTGTCCAATCATTTAGATTATCTACTGTTCTAGAATATCCACTTAAAACAGGAGGCATTTTATTGCAGAATTTAATTAACCAAAATTACTTCACAATACAAAGTAGAGAATTAATGCCCGTAATGATCCCTTATTATAAACTCAAACCAACTCAAACACAATCTCTACAAAATTAAAATAAAATTGTCATGTTTCTGTCAATAGTCAATCGTCAATTTAATAAATACCACAAGCCAAAAAACAGATAGATCAAATACCCTAAACACAGTGTTGCCAGAAGCAGGAAATCTATAAGGCCAATGTAGAAATACAAAATGTATTACATTTGACATAAGCCATCATAAATGTACCGCATCCGACCAAAGATCAAAAAATCGATTATGAAGAAAATCGTTTTTAAAATCGAATCGATTTTAAAATGAGCACTTCGGTACTTCCGTTGGTGATTAATTCATGAGGCCATTTTTACCACTGGCACTATAATAATTAGCCTGCTAATTTTGAAAGGATTTTTAGCCGACGGATAATTATCGATAATTATCCGGCATTATCACTGTTAATTAATAGGTATTATTAGGTCATCATATTATAAGTCATAGATAAGAAGAAATTAAATCTGGAATCTGGAGGTAACGATTTTTCTGTTTTATTTTGTAATACCGCAATCGTGATGTCAGATAATTATATTTTTTTTAAACGGATAATTATCCGGCACATAACTGAAAAAATATATCTTTTTCATGAAAGAGATCGATCTTCAACAAAATTGATTTAAAATCGGGATCCCTAATCCGTGTCTTAATCTATGCACAAAATATAAACGGAAACAAGTTCTGTGGTGCTGTGGTGGAAATTCTTATAGATATTCTGTGGTGGAAATGCTAGATTTTTTAGGTTATAGTTGGTATTTGAATAACTAAATATTAAAATATTAATGCTGTTAAAATCATTAAAATAATCTATTTTAGTAATTTCTTTATTAATCAATTAATATGGAAGAAAGCAATGTGCTTGATAAGAAAAAATCACATCGAGACCGTCATTCAGGTTAGTTTAATGCAATCTAAGTCATAAAGTGTCTTTTTCTTCTAACATGAGCATGGAATTTATTAATTTTATGATAACGTTTGTTAGGGAGAAAAGCTGACAAGAAAAAACAGAAAAAAGATGCCCAAAACCCGGTTTTGGAGGAGCTCTCTGACAAGCAGCGAAATCCTAAAGCATTTGCATTTAATTCAGCTATAAGAGCTGAACGCAGGTTTAGACGAAAGCAAGACATTGAAACAAAAAAACAACATATACCAATAGTTGACAAAACTCCAATAGAACCTCCCCCTATTCTAATAGCAGTGGTAGGGCCGCCAAAAGTTGGCAAAAGTACATTAATTAAAAACTTAATAAAAAATTTTACAAGATCGCCTCTAACAGAAATTAAAGGGCCCGTGACAATAGTTACTGGAAAAAGGCGTAGAGTAACTTTTATTGAATGTAATAATGATATCAATTCAATGGTTGATTTGGCTAAAGTTGCCGATTTAGTATTATTATTGTGCGATGCCAGTTTTGGATTTGAGATGGAAGTTTTCGAGTTCTTAAATATATGTCAAGTACACGGAATGCCAAGAATTATGGGTGTGCTAACACATTTGGATATGATTAAAAATAATAAAACACTTAAAACCACGAAGAAAACTCTCAAACATAGATTTTGGACTGAGGTTTATCCTGGTGCAAAATTGTTTTATTTATCAGGAATACTCCATGGAGAATATTTAAGAAATGAGATAAAAAATCTATGTCGCTTTATATCGGTTATGAAATTTAGGCCATTGCAGTGGAGAATAACTCATAGTTATATACTTGGAGACAGGTATGAAGATTTAACTAATCAAGAACTAATTAGACAGAATCCAAAATGTGATCGACATATTTCATTATATGGTTACATTAGAGGAGTTCCCCTTAAAAAAGAAACTTCCGTACATGTTGCTGGTAAGTTCTTTTTTTTAGCTGTAATTGCACATACCTAATAAATATGTATATACGTTTTAGGTTTGGGTGATTTAAGAATACACAACATGTCTTATCTACCAGACCCATGCCCTTTACCAGAACAAATTAAAAAAAGGTCTTTGATTGAAAAAGAAAAGTTCATTTATGCACCCTTTTCAGGTGTTGGTGGTATAGTCTATGATAAAGATGCTGTGTACATTGAAATGGGAAATTCGCAAAATTATAATAAACATGCAGATGATGAAACAAATGCTATAATTACTAATCTTAAGGAAACAAAGGCTCCTCTAGATGTGAAAATGGAGCACTCAAAAATTCAGCTGTTTTCAGGAGGTGACCAACTTGCAGCTAAAGATCTTGAAGAAAATCAACTACATGTAACTGAACATGTAGAACTCTTTGAAAAGGAGGAAGCTAAGCAAGACGACAATGACCTCGATGCTGAATTAAGTGAGTTAAGAGAAAAAAATTCAAATAATTTTCATGAAGAAAAGGTAGAGGATTCTGGAAGGATTAGAAGAAAGGTTGTGTTTGAAAATGCTGATGCAGATTTTTCAAATAACTTAAGTGATGAGAGCGAGGATGGCAATGAAAGTGATGGCGATGAAAGTGATGGCGATGAAAGTGATGGTGATGAAGATGAAGTTAAAGAAGTGGTCAGTACTTCATTTGAATACACTGATTTACGAGAAAATAAAGATAAAGATATTCATTCCAAAGTTAGCAATATTTTAAAAGAACTAGCTTCAAATGAAGTCAGTATACAAAAAAGGGATAAAGAGGCTTCAAAAAAGAATAATGAGGAAAGTGTTTCTGAAAGCAGTTCAAATTCATCTGATGATGAGGCGGATCAGATCGAAGATGTTGAAAGTGGCAGTGATAAAGATGAGCCGGATAATCATGAAATGTCTGTTAAAGATCAAGAATCGGAGAATACCATTGAAAATGATATTTATGATACAGATGTTAAATGGAAGGAAAATTTAGCACAGAAAGCTAAAGAATCTTTCTTAAGTCGTCACAATTCTAATAAAAATTTAATGAAATTAGTGTATGGTAAGTATAAGTGGGTAGGTACCTATTTAACTTTCCTTTTTAACCTATTTTATAGAGATGTGTCATCTGCGAACGACCTGTTCGATTGAACCAGGTCTCAGCCACGACCAAATGTACCGGCTCGTGTAATTTTAATGAACCGGTTCCCGGCTTTTTATAGTCTGTGGTTCCGGCTCAGCGGCTCACCAACTCCTGACTGAACTGAACTATCATTATCGACGCACACGCGATGCTGTTGACAACTGACAACTCTATTCGTTCTTCGTTCATTCATTCGCGAATCACGATTTCAACTGGCTCAATTGAGCCTGTTCAGTGAACCGGATCTTTCTACTGACTGAGACCCGGTTCCTTGAAAAGAGCCGGGGTGCCCACGTCTACTTTTCTAATAAAAGTTGCTTTTAAGATACTTCATTTCAATTAGATTTATTCTACTGATTTATAAAAGTATTTAGCCCTATACTAAATATATATTTACTACTCAGGTGTATTTGATTCCAAACTAAATCCTGCAATACAAGATAAAGAAGACAGTAATAGCAGTGATGAAGAAGATATCGGGGGACTTTTTAAAAAAGTATCAAGGGACCAGGAAAAATTCAAACTTAACAAAGATAGTATGAATTTAATTGAGTCTTCATTAATGTTACCTTGGGGTACTTCCACTAGAGATTGGCTGGATGAAGCGGTAAGTACTTATGTAATTATTGATAAATATAGGTAAAACCAACTTGATCAAATTGAACTTTACTGTAATGACTGTAATGTAACTGTAATGAAAATAAATCACTTAATTTTTAATCATTTTTCATTAACTCATTCTGATAATAACGAATTCTCTAGATTCTGATAATTGTATTTATAATTATATAGAAAATGGGCTTTTCTTATAAACAAAAATCTTACCTATTCAGTTTTACAAGTTGTAAATGAATTTTTCGTCATTCACTATTTTAAGGAATGTTTATTTTACTTTTACAAAGAACATAATCATGTAATATATTTATAATTAGTGGTATGACAATAAGCTGTTAACAAAATAGTCCAAAAAAGAACTATAGAGTTTGGCCAAAATTATAGAGAGTGACTTGTAAGTAGTATTGGAGCACTATTACTATTCACCGCATTAAATAATCTTTATCCGATAAAATTATTGTGTATAGAATTTAATGTGCTGTTCCCTACAGACAGTGATCTTGACTATAATTTCATGGACTCTATATCAGGTGCAATGTGATTGGTGCATTTTAAAAAATAAGCAATATGATTGGCTAATACTGAAACATCAAGCAGGTCAAAAACTGGAGCATCTGCACTTACATATCAACAATATCCCAGTTTTCGTGGAAGTGGCATATAAAACAACTGATGTTTGACGATTAATTAAGAGATCATTTATAACATCGTTTTTACGCTTGTATTTGCAAGAGCGGGAACTATTGGACTTTCTAGTATTCGTAAAAGACCTAATTTAACCTATTTAAAAATGTTTTAAGTTATTTTTATAATTTTTAAAATTCGGCTCTATCTTACCAGACTATGGAATTGCGATCCCTTGTCACCACTCGTCGGACAGCTCTATATGCTGTGAATGAGTCACTCTATAATTTAGGCCAAACACTAACCAACAAGGTTTTAATTTTGGGGTGCGTATCGATTTTCCAGACAATCCATAATAGGTATATAATAGGGATACCGATACCCGTTAATTTTACTACCCGGGTACCCGTTTTCAATACCCGGTATTTATCCGCTACCCGTTAGTAACCCTGTATACACGTTAATTACCCGTTACCCGCTATTTATCTATTACACGATATCAACCCATAGCATTATATTTTCCAATTCATATCATATTTTATATCGCCAAACCTGAGACAACGCAAAACCGCAAAAAAAAACAAGTTGTCATATGAATATGAGTGACATAGAGGGCGACTGAGTGCTGGTGCTTAGAGGGTTATCGGGTATTTAACGGATTATTGGGTTTTTAACGGGTTATCGGGTCCTAAAATGGGAACCGGGTAGCGACTCGTTATCGGATAGCCGGGTACCCGTCGGCATCCCTAGTATATAAGTAGTTTGGTATTCTGTTTATACGTATCTTATCTATTTTATAAGTTATCAATAAACACACGAAATATTAATCTTCTAGAATAAAGCTCTTATTGCTAACTGCTTTGTAACGGGCAAATGGAAAGAGTCTGAAGATGCGGCTGAACTACTAAAATTAGATGATGCTGAAGATTTAAGTGATGTAGATTCAGAAGTATTTGGTGATTTTGAAGATTTTGAGACAGGACAGAAATTTCAGGCCTCAAAATTAAATGGGCAACAAAAACAAGGAGAAAAACGTAAAAGAGATGACAAAGAGAAAGATGAAGGAGCCGATAAGCAAGCCCTCGCAGAGAAAAAAAGAAAACTAAAAGAAAAGTTTGATGCAGACTATGACAACACTGAAAAGACTAGTTACTATGATGATTTAAAAATTACTGCGGAGAAGCAAGCTCAGTTAAACAAAACCGTTTTTGAAAATATGCCAGATGATATAAGGGTACAAATTGAGGGATTTAGAGCGGGGATGTATGTTAGAATTGAGTTTGAGAATGTACCGGCTGAATTTGTTACAAATTTTGATCCCGCTTATCCTTTGATTATTGGCGCCTTAAATATGGGAGAAGAAAATATAGGTTATGTTAATGTTAGAATAAAGAAACACAGATGGTATAGCAAGATATTGAAAACAAGTGATCCATTAATAATTTCTTTGGGGTGGCGGAGGTTTCAGACTATACCACTTTATTCTAAACTAGAAGATGATCTGAAATACAGGTATTTAAAATACACCCCTGAGCATTTAGCTTGTAATGCTCATTTTTGGGGGCCAATTACACCTCAGGGCACAGGATTTTTAGCTTTACAAGTTGTTGACTCCACACAGGAAGTAAGTATAATTGAACGTTATTTTTTTAAACGAATGACACCTAATTTCTTTAAAGGTAGTTAAGAAACTGGGATTTAGAATAGCAGCTACAGGAACTGTTCAAGAATTAGATAAGTCTACACAAATAATGAAGAAATTGAAACTGATTGGGTATCCATTAAAAATATATAAAAAGACGGCATTTATAAAGGGAATGTTTAATTCGGCCTTAGAAGTTGCTAAATTTGAGGGAGCTCGAGTTAAAACAGTTTCTGGTATTCGAGGACAAATTAAAAAAGCTGTTAGAAAACCAGAAGGATGTTTTAGGGCTACATTTGAAGATAAAATTCAGTTGAGTGGTAAGTGTTTAAGAGCATATGTGTTTAAGCTGTTTGTAACTAAGTACCTACTATGCAGATGTAAAGTATATAAGTTTCAGTGTTTCTGTTGTCTCATTACAGAAGTAATATGTGTCGTTCTCAGCTTTACCTATTCATTTGAAATCATATGTCACTAGCCAGTGTCTCAAGAAAATGCCCATTAACAAACAGTCTTAATTTCACTTATAGAGTTCAAGTAGTCCTTTGGCTGTTTTATACAAATAGTTCATAAAGTTTAAGCTTGCCTTTGCTCTAGAGTTATCCTCCAATAGAAGAATGTTTGTTCATTCTCCTATTTTGTTACCTCTCTATCTCAGAGAATGGTTTTGGTCTGATATTTGATGAATGATTTTTTAACGCATTCTTGCGCATAAAGATCTAGCATGGATTTTAACTTGAAAGATGGATGATATCCTACAGTTTAGTCCATTCATCTCCACAGTTACTCCTTTCTTCACCCATTTTTCCCTTGAATTCTTTCCAAATTTCAGTTCAATGTCTCCTAGACTCCTTCGGTTTAACTTCTTTTAAATTTATTTCAATTCATTTATTACTTCTGTGTATACACTATAATTTTTCTGCTATAATGTTTTTGTTAGGTATCCATTATTACAAATGATTATCTTATTACATGTGTATGTGTTTTTTAGATGTCGTTTTCTGTAGAACCTGGTACAGAGTTGATGTCCCTGAATTTTATAATCCGGTTAATACACTGTTATTGTCTCATGACAAGAAGAATGCTTGGAGAGGCATTAGAACTACTGGTGAGATTAAAAGAGACGAGGGTATCAGGAATCCTGTTAATAAGGATAGTTTATACACGGTAAGTAGGTAACTGGCAGAAATAGTTATTTGTTTAACTAGTACAAAAAATATATGTTTTCGGGACGAGTAAAAGGGCTCAAAAAAATTTTACGAGTCAAAAACGTATTTTTTGTATGAGTTTAACATAATATTTTTTTTCTAACCGCTTCTAATTAACACCACCAGTTTCCATATACAATAATTTTGCAAACAATCATAACACATGCATGTCACCATAACAGATGACTTAAGTATAATAGTAAATTCAACAGAAGACAGTACTTCGAATAATATACATTATAATATAATAAACTTTATAATCGTTTTTAACTATTTTCATACACTATACGTACCCTTGATTTTTTGGGTAATACACTGTTCAGTTCTAAAGTGGCATTTTCTGCTGACTTTTTTATATCAGGCCATGTACCGGGTGGCCAAATTTGCTTGCTTTTATAGGACAACCCGAGAATTAAGAGAGATACAAAAAAATTAACCCCCCTTTGTCGAGGTCTTTTTCTGAGACAAACTTAATGCCGAAATGCAAAATGGCCTATCTTCTTTTGTTCGAATATTCGATTTTTCAAATTTTCGATGCCTTCGCATATCTCGGTTATTTTAGATATTAGAAAAAAACAACTTATATGTTCTTCAGACACTTTTTTAAAAGGAATGTAGTGGCGTAGACAATATTTTAATAAATTGATAAAATTTCGAGTTATGACATAAACTTGTATTTTTTTAAATGAAAATCATAGTCGGCTATGATTTGGTTAAAAAGATAATTTTTTTCTCTTTTCAGCGATATATAATATGTGTGGTTAATTTATTTGGCTTGACTTTTTTTAAGGAATCTTAGAATTTCTAAGGTTATTAATAGCTGCCATTTTGTTTTGGCATAGTGGCCGTAACTTCACAGTAATAATTGTTTCTTATATAATATTCCAGTATGTCAAATTTTTCATAATTTTGAAATGCCATTCTTGAAATTTATAGATAGGTATTCTTAAATTTCTAGGAAACAACTAATCGCAGATCAATTATTATAAGCGGTATAAATTACAGACACAAAGTGATAAATGCAGTTAGAACTGTCAATACTTAAATTTCAAACAAAAGATATACGTCTACTACGCGAAAACGAAATGGGAGCTATTAATAACCTTAAAAAGTCAAAAATTCTATAAAAAATAGTTAAGTCGAATAAATTAACCACACATATTATATATCGCTGAAAAGAGAAAAAAAATATATTTCTAACTAAATCATAGCCGACTATGATTTTCATTTAAAAAAATAAAAGTTTATGTCATAACTCGAAATTTTATCAACTTATTAAAATATTTTCTACGCCACTGCGTTCCTTTTAAAAAAGTGTCTGAAGAACATATAAGTTGTTTTTTCCTAATATCTAAAATAAACGAGATATGCGCAGGCATCGAAAATTTGAAAAATCGAATATTCGCTAATATCTCAAAAACAAAAGAAGATAGGCCATTTTGCATTTCGGCATTAAGTTTGTCTCAGAAAAAGAGCTCAAGAAAGGGGGGTTAATTTTTTTGTATCTCTCTTAGTTCTCGAGTTGTCCTATAATAGCAAGCAAATTTGGCCACCCGGTACAATGTTGAAAAAACGATTCATCGCAGTCGCTATCCATTTCCATTTTTCAATTTCAATAAACCACAATATGTGTCAATGTCAAAGTCAAATTACAACAATCTCTTTTTTCTTCAAGTATATAATAATACTTACATTATATTATGTAAGACCTATTATAGCGAAGGCCTATTGTTTTACTAGTAAAGACATATTCCCATTTTTTTTACTAGTTCAAAAAGTAAAAGTGTAACCATAACAACGGATTAAAAAAGTCATGTAGCCATGATTTCTCAGAACTGTCAGTTTGAAATTAAACGTCATGTCATGTCAGATTGCTTTTTATACAAGCATAAATGTCTTAAGAAATAGTTTTAATTTTGACGCTTGAAGAAAACAGTATGTGTCTCTCGGAGTGTAAAGCTCTTTATGTGTTTCGCCCAGTTTACATAGTCTTGGCTAACTCCTCGGCTGTATAAGCTTCTGGGCTCAACAAATAATGTTTGCCTTCTACTTCTAGTAACATAATATACTATTTTGTACTGTTGCTATGGCAATCTCAAACAGTCTCGAAATGGCCTTACTTATTTATTATATAAGTGATAGTTGAAACAATGAACATATGAATATTCTGTTTCAGCCTATCGAGAGGCAACCTAAACCATTCAAACCACTAGTCATACCTCAGAAGTTACAAAAAGCATTACCATATAAAGATAAGCCTAACCATGGGGTCAAATATTCAGAAAGAAAGGCAGGCATCGATAGAGTAGCTGTTATTCATGAACCATATGAACAAAAGGTAATAGAATTAGTTATTTCTTTCATTTTAAATGTCTAATAAATATCTTCTACTTAGGTATCGACTATGATAAAAATGATTAAAGTTGCATATGAACATAAACAAGAAAAAGTAAAGAAAGAAACAAAAGAACGATTAGAGAAACACAGGCAAAAGATAGCTGCTCAAGAGGCTAGTAAAGATAGAAAATTGAAGCAGAAAAAGAAGGAAATTTTCAGAAATAAAAGTAAGGCTCAAATTCGAGAGGAGAAGAAAAGCAACAAAAGTTAATTGTTGAATATTTTTTTTTAATAAAGTTATTAAGTTTTTCATACTTTGTCGACACAAAATTTTGTGTTCATTATTAAAAAAAAAAAAAAAAATCTGAAAATCAAAGAACTAGCACATCATAATCAATCTTAACAAAATTGCCATTGTTATGGTACCAGGTTAGTATATTTATATTTGAGATTATCATGAGGAACTAGTGGAAGTCACTTTTCATCAATTACTCCAAGTGCTCTGAAAAGTATTTCTACATGCAGACAGTTTTCTGTTGTTTAAAGGGTAAGTATGTTATATAATTATTGATAATGAAACATTGAAATTGGATAATGTCAGGTTACAAATTTAAAATTCAAATATGGTTTTTAGGTGCCCAGTCACTTCGTGAAAATTTTCATTTATACTCAGTTTGATGTTTTGTATTTTCAAGTACAATAAAACAGTCTTCGGTGTTTTTTGACAGATTGGTTGAGTTGTCCTTCTATTGATTTTAAAATTATTAAAACGATTGGCACTTATAAATTTTGGTAACAAATCATCAAAGTTGTTGGTAAACCAGCATAATTTTTTTAAAATAGTTTCATCATGCTAGAAAAAGCTACAACTCCATTGTTGCCAGTTTTATCAACATAATTAGTTGATAATTTAGAAGTTTTTATTGTATTAAACTATGTACCTATAGTTACCTTTACCTGCTTCAAATTAACTAATACCAGCGACATATGCAGTGAGGACATAAAGTCCGTGTCCCCCCCCCCCCTCTAATTTTTGAACCACTGGGTATATTGTGATGAAATTTGGAAGGATAATATATGAAAAATTCTGCATTTTTTGACATCAATGACAGCTCTGAATGTCAAAGTGTGGGCACTTAATAGGAATATTTTTTTAAATGGAAATGGGGATCGAGTAATAACAATAACTCATTTTGAAGCTTTTTTTATGCTCAAAACATCCCCCAATTTTGAGAACATTTGGTTCAGTAATTTTCAAATAAAAACCAGTAATATTGATTTCTATTATATCATTTTTACATTACATATTACAAATTATTCAAAGCAAAACAAAAATTAAAAGTAAACAAATGACAATAAACCATCCCTAACCTAAAATAATCTAAATTAAAAAATTATGAAATAATTTAAATTAAACGTAGAGGCAGAAACAAATTTAGAAAATACGTGTTACTTCAAAAGATGTTGAAAATGACCACCATGAACCTGACAAATGAGTGTTTTATAGGTAAGTTCACTAAGTTCTATTATAAAGATTATGCGGTAAAAAGATTATGTTATAAACTGATATTACTGGTTTTTATTTGGAAATTGCTGAACCAAATGTTCTCAAAATTGGGAAATGTTTTGAGAATAAAAAAATAGCTTCAAAATGAGTTATTACTCGACCCCCATTTCCATTTAAAAAAAATATTCCTATTGCGCGCCTAGCTGTCACTTTGACATTCAGAGCTGTCATTGATGTGTCAAAAAATGCAGAATTCAGTCATATATTATCATTCCAAATTTCATCACAATATACCCAGCGGTTCAGTTAAATACATTGAGCTATTAATTTAATTGGAACATTAATAAAATTTGCTAATTTATACCAACAAATATATTAAGTTTATTATTCTTATAAAAGGTAATCAACAACATTAACATAAATAATATTTTAGGATAATTAAGGTACACAAAATAAAATATATCTAAATATATACACATTTTAAAAATATTGTCCATGACATCAATTACTAGCAAACTGTCGACAAGAGTGGAGAAGTGTCACTCGTCCAGTGTAATACTGATTGCTGACTAACTAATGCCCACACGTATGGAATAAAAAAGTCTTCAGGCTGATCCTCTTCAACATACTTAAATTTTAGATCGGGGAATTTCTACAAAACACTTATTTTAACTTCAAATTTTTAAAGTGGCGGACAGAATCTTACCGTTAACTTTTCTCTAGGCCAGTTTTTAGCACCTTGTTGTATGACGAGCAAAACTTGATGAGCATCAACTTCATACTGCTGTGACTTATCAGCTAATAACTGGGAGAAATATTTTATTATAATGTGTATGTTATGGATTATATCTTGGAAAACGACATTGTCTTTAAAAGATTCAAACATGTGCCTATTATAAAGCAAGGTATAAATTAAGTTTGGATTATTTGTTAGTTGTGTTGATAGACAGGAATTTAAAATTTCTAGAACCATTCTCAGAACCTCTTCAAGCACAGACAAATCCTGTTCCATATCTGTGAAATCCTGATTTACTGTTATTGCTACTTCGTTATCTTTCTGGTTTTTCTCACTTTTCAGTCTTTTCATGAGCCTAAGATATTTTTTCGCCAATGTTTCAAATAAAGAGACTAAACGTTGGCTAACATACGGGTGCAACTCTCTAAATTGTGCCGACATATTGGCTAAGGCAGCCAGGCAATTCGTATGCAAGTATTTATCTCTCATTTTTAACATGTTGTATTGCACTGTTCTTATGACCACAAGAATTAGAAGTCCTCCCAATGATATTTCTGTTAAAGCTCTCTCTGTGTACCATGTTACGTTTTTTAATCTCTAAAAAATGCATAAACTAATACTTATAAACAATAAAATTATTATAAAAATAATTAAAGATATACAGGGTGTTTCATAATATATGCGCAGGACTTCAGGATGTTATAGCTCGTCCAAAAATATGAAAAAAAGTCTCTATTAACTTACCCTCTAAAATGCACCATTTTAGAGACACAGGGTGTTGAAATTGAAAAAAAAATTTCGTTTTTTGCGAATATCTCCGGAACCGTTTATCGCACAGAAAACAGATTTTGTAAGCATTTTCTACTCATAATAAACTATGTTTTGTGCGGGAAATTTTTTTTTTAAAAGTCATAATTGGTGAAGGTTTTGAAGGGGTAGTGGGTGTTTTTCTCCCCAACTTCTACGCTACGATTTTGAGACGCCCATTTAAACCGCCAATGTTTTCTACACAAAAAAGGTACTCTTGGTCATAAGCTCTAAAGTCGATCGTTTTCGAGAAAAATCAACTTTTATGTTGAAAAACATGGTCAATTTTTTGAAAATATGGTCGATTTTACCTTTATGGTTTGGGGAATTTTGAAAAGACAACTTTTGTATAATTTTTTCATTTTTTTTTAATTTTAAAATTATGAAGTTAACGTTTCGTTTCGTTACTTGTTCTAACGTTTAAATAAATTTTGTTTAATTAGTAAGAAAAAAATTTATTTAAAAAAATTGACCATGTTTTTCAACATAAAAGTTGATTTTTCTCGAAAACGACCGACTTTAGAGCTTATGACCAAGAGTACCTTTTTTGTATAGAAAGCATTGGCGGTTCAAATGGGCGTCTCAAAATTGTACTTTTTTCAGTAGCGTAGAAGTTGGGGAGAAAAACACCCACCACCCCTTCAAAATCTTCACCAATTATAACTTAAAAAAAAAAATTCCGCACAAAACATACTTTATTATGAGTAGCAAATGCTTACAAAAGCTGTTTTCTGTACGATAAACGGTTCCGGAGATATTCGCAAAAAACGAAATTTTTTTTTCAATTTCAACACCCTGTATCTCTAAAATGGTGCATTTTAGAGGGTAAGTTAATAGAAACTTTTTTTCATATTTTTGGACGAGCTATAACATCCTGAAGCCCTGCGCATATATTATGAAACACCCGGTATATTCATTTTAATATTATTTATAGGAAATAAAAGAACTAAAATGGTGTAACGGTATTTTTATTGAATTATTTATAAGATAAACATAAACTTACCGTTTCATGTACTGTCTTATTAAATGAATCATCCTCACTTAATATGAGTAATATGATAAGAGACATGTAAATATGATGGGAATTACTATTTGGTGCATTATACAGCGTCTTCAAAATTGGTATAATCTAAAAGTATAATCATAATTATGTAAAAAATATGATATGAGATTTATAATATAAAATAGAAATATGTACTAATTAATAAATAATATTTTTATTCACAAAAACTTATTATTTAAAAAAAGGTAGAGAAACATCTAGGCCCTTATTATTATCCCGAGTTAACTCGTGTCACTAAAAAAGGTCGAAATAAATTCAAATATTTGTCAGAATCATTTTATTAACTGCTTTACAGTAAAATATTAACACCTATTATATATTTCCTCTGATATGGTAGTCTCGGAAACAGGGGTAACCATTGATACCTAGTTTCCTTTCTTATTTTTCCCCGAAACGCTTCGTTCGCGACTACACATGGCACATATCCTTGTCAGATACAACTAACCTATTTACAACTGTATTTACGACAAACTGAGATGACAATAAACACTATCTAGTACAAAAAATCAAGTGAAAAATTATTTCGGGTATAAAATATTGCACATCTACTCCAAAAACGACATATCTCGGGTTAGAAAGAAAGAAATTCATTGCATGCCGCTGTGGACCGTTTTTAACCGTTATATGTTCTTGTAAATAAATAAGCTGAATGCACCGGAGTTAACTCGGGATAATTAAATAGTAACCCGAAATAAGACGGGATAAATTCTGTATGTGTCATAAATTACATGCTTTCAAGTTGAAAATTATTTAGATTTCTAAGAAAATTATATGTTTTTTTATTTATTTAAACTGAAAAATAGAAAAATATCACAAAAGAAAAAGTAAGTTAACTTGTAAACAGAATCTTGTAATTTCATAGTTGTCAATTATTAAAAATGTTGAGAAAATAGGTTTATATTTAATTTAAGATACACTTAACATCATTAGAAAAACCTACCAGTTGTTCTAAGTCCAATCGACTTAGAAGATATGTCTTAAATGCAGGATTTCGGTGTAATAATAAATATAAAAGTAAGGTAGCAGCATCCCCAGAGGCTTTTTTACATAATGTTATGTACAATGCATTAAAATCTGTCTTAAATAATGAAGAAACATTTGATGGCGGTACTGGATTATTGTCTGAAACAAAGAATGTCAATGTAAATGACATTTACACCACCAAGGCATTAAAATATTCATGATTAACTCGAATGGTGAATTTATGCAAACACATTTAACATTTATCAGTTAAGGAACACTAAAGGAAACATTTAAGAGAAGATAAAAGTTGGCCAACTCTTAAATTGACAGATCTAGATCTTAAATCTTGAATGTGTTGCATAATGAATGTATTTAAAAGTGTTAAAAGTGTTGTTTTATCTCTGAGATGAGAAATCAGAACTTGATAAATTTTAAAATCTCAAGTGATAAATGTTAAATGTGTGCATAAATCCGCCATAATCCAAATATTTTTAACAAAATTATTTTCATTAGCTACAATACAAACTGAAATATAATAATATATACAAGTACCTATGTCGTATACAGTAATATAATAATACAATAGTGTATTAGACAGGAATTGACTGAATTACTATCAGTCATCAACACATTGTTACTAAGCGGTCAATGCAGAACAGAGTGACTAAAAGTTTTCTTTGTCTTGACTGGGTGGTATGTCATAACTAATTTTTTTGCAGACAATAACAAAAATAGATTTATTCTTTGGGAACAAGGTGATATATAACATCCATGACAGAGAATAGATAATGTTTAGACAAATTTTGAAAAGTCTTCTGATTTTAGTACATCTATCCATTGTCTACGTTCAGTTATTATTTAGTTTATTTGTCTGATTTGCACAGTGTGGTTATGGCGTTCAATTGTTGATCAATGACAATTGCAACTTAACGCTTACGTGATTGGTATGATTCTTCAGGTTTTTTAAAGGAAATTACTCTAGAGCCGCCTGACACGAGACTTAATTTAGCACTGAATTCAGTAGTCAAATTGCGCGCGCAGATTTAGCGGACTTGTATGCTAGAAATTAGAACATGTTCTAATTTCTAGCATACAAGTCAGCTAAATCTGCGCGCGCAATTTGAGTACTGAATTCAGTGCTAAATTAAGTCTCGTGTCAGGCGGCTCTTAACAGTAACTTTTTGGATTTACTATTATGTTTTAGATATGTCTTCCAAGTTACAAGGTAACCCCTAGAAAAAAGACTTGTGTGGGCTAAAGAGTAGAGAAAACCACACTCAAAGAGTGTGGTTTTCCTACTAAAATAGGGCACTTTGTGATGTTTTAATAAAAATGTAATTAACAATAACGGCGAATAAAACTATGAATGTCCAGTATTGTTTAAATGTAAATATACTAAATGGTTTTTGTATATTTTAGTTAAATCAGTCAACCTGCTAATATCTCAAAATATTCAGCAATCAAAATAAAATTTCATGTTTTAATATTTTTGATTGTCTACAAATTATAAAATATGTTGATAAAATTCATATTTACATTCCTTATTTAGACTTTTTGGATACATATTAACTTTGTTCCTACACAGCAGTTTCTGATAGTTTGCAGCACTGGTTTAATGCACAAGTGCGATTCATCCGTCAGTTGGAAACTAATTTGAATTATTGTTGTGGGAACACAATCTTTAGTTCACATAATATCCAGTAGAAGTGCCAACAGCGTTGCTTTGTTTTGTTGATTTCTATTCCCGAGTTACTTAAAAAAATATCATGCATACCAGATAATAAAAAGCAAGTTGAAAATTTACTCGTAATTGCATGTTTTCTTTAGATTTCATGGATTTACAAGAATTTTTAATTCTCAGTTCCATACTCCGTACTCTCATATATTTTATACTCCGTACCAGCAGTGTTGGAACTACAGCAAATGCTCATGCAAGTCGATTAACCACTGGTGCAGAGTGCGCACTGCGGAGACACAACACCACTTGTGCGGTGACACATGAGGCACAGGGGACACATAATGTCACACTGTTATTGATAGATTTATATAAGAAATAGTGGAATAAAGTTGGAATCCATCAAACATCCAGAGATTACTTTTCGGTTTCACTTAAAATAAAAGTTATAACACTTTTAACACAAAACTTAGGTTGGTTTAGTTAAGATTTGCCAGTTTCATGTTCTATGATTACTATCCACTATTCACTACGCATGTGTTTGACTGGTAGTTTGTAAATAACCTTCAAATCGATTTGACAGTCACCAAACTGTTGGAAACCTAGTCACTTTTTTGTTGGATCGGTAAAATATTACTACTGGTTTGAGAATGATTATGTTTGAACGGGTAAATATGGTCTGTACAGGCTCCTGACAGTTTGGGTGATAATTTGGCGCTGTGTAGGAACAAAACCTAGTGATTTGGTTGAGTAGTCAAGCAATATTGTCAAAAAACATTACCTAAACTGTTTAAGCAGGAAAACAAAGAGCTTCTGTAAGGATTTGTTTGAGTTGTCCAGTGATGAACCAAAACTAAAATTAATAACAAACTTTGTGTAGCCAATGGCGTCTGCTGAAAGTCATTTTGGTCATTAACATTTAATTCTTCAGACGACTTTCTACTGAAAGTCAAAATTGACCAGAGGTCAGATGCTAGACCTAAAAAGATTTAAAATACTAATTATTCTTTTGTCAGATTGTTAATTATGGGTGATGAATATTGAATCAGTTAAAATAATGAAATTTAATTAGCGACTTTTTATTTTATAGTTTCTAAATGATATTTGGGTGATTTTAATAAAAGTAACATATTCATCAAAATAATTGAATATTACTTTAAAAGTAATTTACTGTGTTTATGCAAGTAAACTGTTGATATATACAGTACATCTGTACAATAAATGCTGTCAAATATAATACTGTAGCTCGATTCTTTTTTGTAAATCGACTCACTCCATTCAATTTATTAATTGTTCAATCATGCCAGACAAGCGGAAAATTGTATCCTAAATTGTGAATGGATTTATGCAATTCCCTTTGAACACTCGTTCAATCATTGCCCACCTTTACTATTAACTGATGCAAAATCCTTTCATCGGACGTTGAAAATTTTCTTTTTCCTAGATTTTCCGCGTGTTTCTAAATTTGCCCAGGAAACATTTCTTGTGCTGCGACAGGAACTTTTTTAAATTAAAGCTAGCAAAATAACAGAAATTCCTTAAGTTAAAAAGTAAAGAGAACTGAAGTGTTGGTAGACTGTTAATAGACATCAAGGTTTTTATAGCAGATTTTCTGTATGGTTCTCAAAACTGTTTAAGATGCATAAATGCAGTAAATTTTTAAGTATTCTGAACCTGTGAATGTATTGCTATTTGACAGAAGATAAAATTACTTAATTTGACAATAAGTAGAGAGGTGCAATCATTTTTTATTTGTCTATTGAAGACATTGATTTATGAGCACAGTTTTCAATGTTTTAATACATACCCAGTACAATACTATGTCCCTGACTGCCTCCATATCCATGAGGTAATTTTTCTTGATTGATGAAATTTGTTAACAGGCTTTTGATTAAAACTGGTGCATGAATAACATGTTTACCTTTCATAATAACACGGTACACATTGCTCTGATCAGACCTCCTTCCAGTATGGATTTGTATGGATAAAAGTACCAGTAAGCAAGTGACTGCTTCTAAATGGATCAAGTATGTAGAATCATTAACTGGGACATCAACGATGATTCCAACAAGACTACCAATCAGTGATTCAAATGTATTCCCATTACCTCTAAATTCGATATGTTCCATTAATTGCTCTTCAGTCGTAGTTTCTGATAGGAATTTTAATACACATCTAATTGTAAAAAGTGTATTAAATAACTGCCAGTTAAAGAGTCTACTGAAAAAATCACCAAAAAGTATTTTGAGTAGGTACCCCATAGGTACACAAGATTTTCTTAAACTCATACTTACGCGTCTGAATTAGTTGCAGATAATAATTCTGTTGACCTTATTAAAAATAACTGAATAATAGAACCGATATTCCCAGATTGTAAATTATTTTTTAGAAGTTCCTGGCATAGAGGTTCTATTCTAGACTCAAGAGCAAGTTGTTCATTCCTGAAGATTCAATTAAACTTATTATAAATATTCTATATTTCAAGCTGAACTTACATAGTTGTTGGAGGAGTAATATTGAAAGCTAAAAATCTATTCCAGAAGGGATCATTTGGAATAATATGCTCCTTTCTAACAAATTTTAGGCAATATTCATTGGAAGATATCTCTAAATTTCTACTAACTGTAGTACCCATTACACTAGAAAAATATAAAAAAATTAGTATTGTGTGTTATTAACACACATTATGTACCACCTTTACTTGAAAAGTAAATTTTAACTATAATAAATTAAAAATTTAACATCGTATAGTAAAATTAAAAACACTCCACATAACCTGCATACGTCAGTCATCAGCAGGTTGGTTGGAGATAATCGCAAAATATATACAAAGGGAGATAAGAGATAATAGGCCTGTTCCTGCCAAGGATTGTTAACTGTTTACACTGTTTACCGTTAACAATCCTTGTGTTCCTGCAGCAATCACCAACTAGTCAGAAGGATTGTGATTGGTTGAAAACAATTTGCTGACTTGTTTGGAATGATTTGATTGGATCTGACTAGTTTGTGATTCCTGCAGAAACAGAGCTATAATAAGCAATCACCGCGGATTTCTTAAGAAATTCGTGGCCCGTGGCTATCACGGAATATCGATATAGAAATATAAAAACCCAAGGATTTTTAACTTAAAAAACCGCCATTGTCAGTGTTGCCAACAATATCAAATCAGTTTTTACCTTTACCAAAGATGCCAAAACGCTTCAACGTTTGCAAACGCTTTAATCATAGAAAATATATCATCTACATTTCTATGGCTTTAACTAAAATACTACACAGATTATAGATCTAATCTACTAGAAGGTAGAAGATTCTGTGGGTAGAAGTTTGAATTTTCTCCATATTTCTCCAATTTATTGTTTAAAGCATATAGATATTTAAATAAAATCCAAGTCTAGAAACAGAAACCAACATATATTTGAAAATGTAAGGGGGCCGATGATTAATAATAACAGCACTCAAACTACTCTAATTTAATCCATAAAACCCATATATATAATACTACTATATGGAGCCTATGTAATCTTTACCATGTTTCTCAAGTGAAGCCAAATTAGAGTAGTCCAGAATCATATCTATTGTCTCTTTCACGGAGAAAATACCAAATACTCATGCGCAGCAAACCGCGGGAATTTTGCTCCATAGGTACTGTAGAATACAATAAATTAACTTTATTTTATATTGTATTTTATCTACATATAACGGTTTTTCAATCTTGTTATTGGGATGTTCCCGTATTTATCAAGTTTACCAAAAGAGTGGATGCAGTTTGTATTTGAAAAGAAAATTTTAAAAATACATACTTCAGGTACCTATGCGACTTCATATGGAATATTTCCTTCGCACAAAAGACAAAACCTCGACTGAGTTTTTCGTTTCGGCATTTTGCGATATCTGTGGAATGAAATTAATGAAAATGAGGTACAGTATAATTCATATACCTAATTCACTACATATTTAAATTTACAAAATGTTCTTATATACCTAAACCTGCAGTTGCGACTGTAAAAATACCGTCGAAATAATTTGATGAGCAAATGTCTCTAATCACTAATAAGTCTAATAGGTATATGAACAAAACTAAAATTACAAGTTACACATAAATAAATCACTTCTAAAACTGCGGGCTCTACGAAAAACACAAATTTATTTTCTGTGAAACACAACTAACCTGAAATACAAAAGATAAACTGTGACATAACCACACCACAAAACGCATATATGACAACACACATACAGGGTGTCCCAGTGTGAGCGAACAAAAATTTACCAGTGTGTAGGCCAGACCAAAATAAGAATAAAATTCTTATAAAAAAAAATTCTTCGCTGCACGCCTAACGAGTTCCAGGGTGTTATTTTGTAAAAAAAAAAACAATTTTCCGAGATAACTTAAAAACTCGTTTCGTAGATTTAGGTAATATTTGGATGACGTGTACATCTATTAAAGGTCATTAAAACTATATGGTGTTTGTTTAACTCTAAACTTTAAAATCATTGCATATATTTTTCTGCATAAAGGAATACAGTCGGTACTTTACACTCAATTTACTCGAAAATGGTTGATTTAAGAGCTGTGTAACAAGAGCACCTTTTTTGTTCAGAATTGATAGCCGATTAAGGAAAACTTAGTTAATTCACAAAAAAGTAGGATATACAAGAGTTATGAAGACAAACCCATAAAGAAGAGTAGACCTAGGCCACCACAAGTGTCAAAGTTAAACAAACACCATATAGTTTTAATGACCTTTAATAGATGTACACGTTACCCAAAAATTACCTAAATCTACGAAACGGTTTTTAAGTTGTTAAAGTTATTTAAGTTAAGTTATTACGGAAAATTGTTGTTTTTTTACAAAATTCTGGGATGTGTACACTTCATACCCTGTAACTCGTTAGGCGAGCATCAGAGAAATTTTTTATAAGAATTTTAATCTTATTTTGGTCTGGCCTACCCACTGGTAAATTTTTGTACGCTCATACTGGGACACCCTGTATATGACAAAACAAAGCCCGGTCTTTCTTTACTTTCGCGCCACATTGAAATTCTTGGATTGGATTGGACAACACTTGGGCATGTGCACAGGAACATTTGTCCGTGAAAGAGAACGAAATATATAACTCCATCTCATAAACCGGCTTCAAGAAAAGCTCGAATAGCTCAATATAGTAGTATTATATATATGATAAAACCATAAGATATTACATAAAGTATACACATAACCATAAGATGTTTTTAGCGCCTAATCATAACCATTGAACATAATTAATACAGCACCTCTGAACAGCGAACCATAGGCTAGTTCGGTGGTCACAATGCACTGCAGTGATACCAAGGTAAGTAATCTTAAATACACTAACTTAATACCAACTGAACTAGAGCAAGAATTTCAAATCTAAAATTTGCTCCTACAAAAAGAACACATTTCACAAATATAACATCATCGAATGTATACGTTTTAGAGCCATATACTGTGCGTTTCACGAAGTTGTATCCCGGATTGGAATGTTCGGATTGTCAGGATTCGCTGGCAAATCCTGTGCGCGACTGGCACGCGCGTTTAAATCACACCACCTCAATTTGTAGCGGTCCGTAACCGAGATGTGCCAATGCATTAAATTTAACTAATAACATGACGACCTTCCATACGTTGGAGATATATACTAACATTCCAATCAGGGATACAACTTCGTGAAACGCACAGTATAAATGATACATAATTTTATAGAATTTCAACAGTGATTCCACTTTCACCACAGCTAACCTAACGGCAAACCTTTGCGCAAACGGGTAGATCAAAGGTTGGTTTTTTGAAATATTTGTTTGCCTAATAGATATCTCACACTAAAAAGCAGATTAACAATATATAACATTAAACACATCACTTAAAAACGTTACGTTTTGAAAACGTTTCCGTTGTCGTTATCAAAACTTTACGTGGACCATAAAGTGCAGTCACATAATTACACTTCATACAGCTTTGAAAAATAACCGACTTCCGGTTATTGGTAAATGAATTAGGTTAAAATACTACATAAATTAGACAACCCTTAAATCCAAAGGCTGTCTGGACGAGTGTTTCACACGTCACACATTAAAATCCTGCCAGACGATCTAGCCCATTTTTATGTCAAAAACAATTGAAGAAAACTGGAGATATATTGCATTAAAAATAGTTTTCGGTAGATATTGTAAATTTTTCTAGTAATTTAATTTTGAAAACAAGTTTTGAAACAAAAAATATGTTGAGGAGTTAAGACGAGGGTGTAACTGGTAGGTCAGTTTTATATGGACCACACTGTACAACAACAACAACAACCGTTTAGTCCAAGTGGATTATAGGAAAATAAAAACAAAAAAAAATTAAATAGTAACTTTTATTGACACTGATATATAATCATTACTCAATAAATTCAATAATAATAATAATATACACACGTTCACCACCTTTTTGTGATTAATAGTAAGGTGTTGATAAACAAAATTTAAACTAAACATTTCTGTTTTCTTATAAATATATTTATAAACGATGGTTACAACAAAATATATAACAAGTATAAAATATATGTACAAAATCTATCAGCTTTTTTTACATAGCGGTTATCTTGGCAGTAAACGTGTAATTCATGATAGAAGAAAAATGAAAAATATAAAAGATATTAAATTTTAAAACAACATTAATTCTAAAATTAACAAATAATTTTTTGTTTATTTAATTTTAAAATTGCCTATCCCGAGAAAAATAAAATATTCCAAATATATTTTTTTTTTATACAATATTAAATAGGTATGCATATTTATATTCCGTAATAATTTTCTTTACAACAAAATCATATTTATTTTAAAACAAAAACAGTATCTAACATACTGCTCAAAATCAATAGTGTAAATCAACTACACTTTTTTTGCAAAATCTATACATTTAATTCTAAATAGACAATAAAAAGAATAAATTATATATATGATTTACAATGTACTTATTTATAATATAAACATAAAAGTGAGACGTTAAAAGTTACAAGGTACATGAGAGCAACAAAAAAGTAGTTACTATATTGTGGAGAAGAGAACTATGTAGAGAAAATAGGATAACTAAATACATATATCATTTAAATTTTAATAACGCTCCCACTACCTTTCCCTTTAAGAAATTTAATCGAAAGAATAAAATGCACCTAACACACTCCTGATTTTTTATTCGATTTATTTTGTAAATGTCAACAATTCTTTTTGTAAACATGCATGTAACGGTATACCTATTGCATTTTTTTATTTCATATCTAAACTACCTAACTACTTTCATTTAGTTAATCACAAAAATTATTATAAAGTACTAGTGAGTATAATATTTACATTATTTTTATGTTATCCATCTGCTTAGGAAATATTATTAGTACTATACAAGTGTTGATCCAAAACATCATTACAGATTTCAGTCCTTTGGATCACGAATATATTTTAAATATTAGCACTAAAAAATACAAACTAAGAATATTAGAACTTTTAAATTTTATTCTTTATTAAACAATAAGATAAGCCATAAAATTACAAAAAAAAAGCAGAAAAACATTTACAGACACATCACACAACACAGTATTGTATTAATATGAAGATGATATTCATAATGGTTTCGTCACTGATTGATTGTTGATGCTTTGAACATATCATATATATTATCACATGTAATCTGAAAAAGCTTTGTCTGATTTGACTTCAATGATTAAAATTGGATATTAAATGTACATCAGGCAATTTGTGACACCACATGTATATGATAAGCATAATATGTCACCAACCAAGCAAAATTTCAAGTTGGCATTATCTAAATATAACAGGTCACACCGAATCTTGTTAGTATAATTAAATAAAGAACAAAATTTAAAACAAACGTTTTTATAGCAATTTAATTTAAGAAATAATAATGGACTATCAAAAAATAATGGCTCTCATGCAAAAAGATATGAGACCTGAACCTTCCAAAAAGAAATAAATAAATACCCGTATTTACTTTATACATAATAGTTCACAAATTTCACAATCTTATGTAATATATTGCATAGAGCCATTACAAACTAATCACAACTATTTACGAAATATCCTAATTTCTATTGCTTTAACTAAACTCTTTACCAGTTTTTTTTTTAAGTAATATATCGACGTATGCTGTATTAACTAGGAGGACGAGCTCTTGTTGGTATACTTAGATTCGGCCAACCTGTGCATGGATGTTTCGCCATCACCCAGTTGCGCCACCTGCAAAGCACCAAACACCATAAAACAGACCGCCCAGGTCCAAAAAAACTACATGTCATATTATAAGCTCTGATGAACGTTAGATTCAGTATGATTAGTTAAATGATTCTAGTTTTATAAAATTATAAGTAAATACATGCATTAAACTATTTTGTGTGGATCAGGATTTAAACATTAAATTATATTTTTAAAGTTTATAGTTAATCTATCGCTCAGGGGTAAATCTAAAATTATTATTATTTTTGTTATGTAATCGTGGTTCATTTATGGACATATGTAACTTTATATGTTACACATTTTTAAGTAAGTTTCAAGCAAAAAACAATTCTGCGTGAAAAAATCAATAGAAAAGTATCGAAGAGTAAGAATTGAAGTATAAGTTTTGACAACATTTTTTCTATATACAAGCCTATAGGTAATTTAAGAAGACAGATTAACTAGTTCAATCTCATAATTTCGTTTGTAACCTCACCAGTTATCTAGTCAAATATCCTAAATTATTATTTGACAAAGTGAAGGCAAGCAAATCACTGACATTTATGGCCCATGGTGTAGTTCCCTAATTTGGCATCAGACAGCTTTTGGCTTTCTCTTGAATTTTTATATTTAAATATATACCGGGTCTCCCATGACATCTGACCTATGAGGAATTAACATGGGTTATTACATTTCACTGAATTTTATATTTCCAAGGCACACTATGACAAATATTGGTAACGGAATCAATAGAATTGATTGCTAAACACTTCTGATAACCCAAATTCTGAAGCGAAATTCTTTTTTAATTAAAATATCGGCAAAAGTTCGTTTCAGGTTAATAGATACTTTAGAGCATGTTTAAGAGTATGCGATGATGAGTTACATCTAGAGGTGAATGTTGCTGTCTCTTAAATTGAAAATACAAAATTTCGGTGCTTCGAACCTCACTAGAGGCAACTTTTTTCATTTTATTTTTTGATTAGTTACAATTATTATAGACAATGAAACATATTTTTTTTCCAACCATACGAATAAGACACTATAACATTAAACTATTTTGTACAAAAAGAGGG
Source organism: Pogonocherus hispidulus (assembly GCA_963924545.1). Lineage (NCBI taxonomy): Eukaryota > Metazoa > Arthropoda > Insecta > Coleoptera > Cerambycidae > Pogonocherus > Pogonocherus hispidulus. The sequence goes on from OZ004693.1 coordinate 16,618,023, forward strand.
CCATTTCGGGACTGTTTGAGATCGCCATAGCAACTGTACAAAAAAGAGATTATTGTACAGTTGTGTCAGTTGTACAGTACCGAAAAGTGATTTGACATTGACATTACATGTCATATATTATATCGAAGTTTAATTAAATGAAAAAATAGAAATAGATACTGACTCCGATGAATCGGTAAGCTGGAGATGTTAATTAGAAGCGGTTGGAAAAAAAATATTATGTTAAACTCGTACAAAAAATACATTTTCGGGACTCGTAAAATTGCCGGACGACGCATGGCGGAGTCCGGCAACCCTTTCCCTCGTCCCAAAAACGTGTATTTTTTGTACTAGTTAAACAAATAACTATTTTTTAAATAAGTAAACACTAACAATAGTAATAAATGTAATAAAATAAAATTAAAAATTCCCTTTGGCGGGGCTCAAACTACTGAAATTTTGTATGTTCAATTTAAAAGGCAACTTTCACCTCCAAACTACATGCAACTCGTAGTCACCCACAAGTATTTAAAGTGTCTCTATTAACCTGAAACAAATTTTTATTTCAATATTTCAATTAAAAAAGCATTTCACTTAAGTATTTTGGTTATCAGAAGGTTTGGCAATAAGTTCTATGGGCGCCATTAGCAATATTTCTCATAGGGCACCTTGGGAATATAAAATTCAATGAAATGTTAATTCATCATAACTCAAATGTCATGGGAGTCACGATGTAGGAGAAAATACTAGATGGTGGCATGACACTAACATATAAGCATGAAGGTGGTTGGAACCTTTGGTGTGAAGATAACACTAACATACTTTTCCACATAACTCCAAAACACTGTACTGCACTTGACGCGCGTTTCGCCAACCAAGTTAGCATCATCTGGAGATGATTAAAACTAAACCTATGCTAACACAGCATCCTATCTATTTCTAAACCATTGCTACGGTTCACTGAACCGTAGCAGTAGATATAAATAGGACACAGCGTTAGCATAGGTTTAGTTTTAAACATCTCCAGATGATGTCAACTTGGTTGGGAAACGCGCGTCGAGTGCAGTAGGTATAGTGTTTCGGTGTTATGTGGATAACTACGTCAGTGTTAATATAAGCAGCTGATCGATATATATTTTTCCGCTAGCAATGAACAGTTTGCACCATTTATATATGTCGATATTCGTTCCATTAGTTTTTTTTTTACGTACAGTCCACCCTACACCCCCCTTTTAACTCAAATTTGCTAATTCAGTCAGTGTAAACATATAGATAAATTTATATATTTAATAAAAGTATTAAGTATTTGGATAGGGCACAGATTGCAACATTTCTATGTTTTTTGTTTGTAGTGGCGAGATACAGTGAAATACACTGCAGTGCCCTCTTTGGGTCTTTGCTACTACCTGTCTGACAATTATTGTCTAATTGACAGACAGATAACGATCTGCAGAAAGCAGATGCCATTACAGCGGCCTCTATTGTCTTTGAGGAAGACAATCCTACTTAATTATTGGAAGGAGATGCCGAAAACAACTACTCCACGGGCAATATGCCCCGACTGGCGTTGCATTACATCAACATCTCCATGGATGTCGCATGTAGATGTTGATGTAATGCAACGCCAGTCGGGGCATATTGCTCGTGGAGTAGTTGTTTTCGGCATCTCCTTCCAATAATTTCTATGTTTTATTAAAATTCTAGTAGTCGGAACTAATTCTTAAAATATAAATTTTAATGAAGATGAAAAACACTAAAAATAGTTGCAAATAAAAATGCCGGAATAAGGTGCAAGGTAAGAAATCAATGTTATCCTTTTTTTAACTTTTATAAGTACATGAGCATTATTTTAAAAAGTTTTATATATTTCCTTCAACAATTACAAATAAGTATACAATAAGTCTTTTGCTTTTCTAACACTGGACTATAATTTACATAAAGCAGAATAAACCACTACTTTCTAAACATTGGTTCTTGGTTCTTCTTTTAAATATCACACCAAATAAGGTTTCAACCTTGTCGTAAAACTTGCTTAATTTCTTGAATTATTCTGCAAATATTACTTATTTGTATTCATTAAAAACATTCAAGTTATCAAACAATAAATTTAATATACATCATATTACTAACCGCATTTTTGATAAAGTATTTTAAAAAATGTCAAATTTCAGGTAATTTTTGTTGTCATATTTTTAGTCTTTAGGTTTAATCGGCTAGATCAAGTCGCCCGGACCCTGCTTCTTATCCTAGTCTGTTCCATTGCCCCGTTTCACAGCTTCTCCGCAATTACCGGGATTGGCAGCATGTAACGATAAGTTTACGGTAGTCAATTGTTTGTTTTTTATTCAAGGTTAGTGACAGCCTGACAGCTGTCAAACGTATTTGCTAGTATTTTCATGATTCTCTTGATGCTATCTGAATTATCATGATAATTTTGAATTATTTTGTAGGTGTATATAAATTTTAAAGTTTTGGTTACTTTTATGAGTTTTGTAGTGCAAGTGCAACTGCTGTCACTAGTATTACTGTCAACTTTTGACTTAAGAGTATGCCACACCGATACTATGTAGTTCTCAGCCACACAATGTGGTGGTGCTAGCTACCAAATCTTCATGGCAATCACGAAATGAATTGCATACCCCTGTACCCAAATTGGGGCGAATCGACAAGACTAGAAATAGTAGCAGGCGACATGATTTAGCCGATTATGCTTTAGGTAATCAACGACAATTATTATCATAATCAGAATTTTAATAAATCAATAGAAAACTTTTCCAAACAACGTGCTTTTTTTTATTAAGTGCTTATGATGAATGTACATTGTAAATGAAAAATGTATTTTGCGAAAAAAAAAATAAAATAAAATAAATTCAAAAATTTATACATGTAACACACTGAAAGCAAGTACCACTGATGAACATGACAGCCAGAAAATAATATAGTTTTAAAAACTAATTTAATTACATAAGGAACATGATGACATGGATTATTGATAAAACTTGAAACTTTTGGCCCCAGAATATCTAAAATATAATACAAAAATTGAAGACATGCCTTTATTATGTGCAAAGATGCAGTAAAATGTTAGTAATCATAGAAAACAAATATGTGTTTTTATTAAATGGAAACTAATCTTTACAGACACATCACACAACACAGATTAATATGAAGATGATATTCATAATCAAGTACTTCTCAAATCTGTCTGTGCAAACCTTAAAAGTGGCACACCTTTAACTATCATAATAGAATATGAGATTCGACCTGCCTAGTTTTTAAAGCTTCTATTTAGATTTCATAAAAATGTACAAGTATATTTTAGATCTGTTGAAGTTAATAAGATGTGATATTTTCTTGAGAATTCCATTTCCGAGTCATTGGCTCAAGTATGGGTTCGTGGCATATCATTTATTTTTGAAACTTGACATCAAAAGTAGGGACTTTACTGGTACTGGTACTTTTAAAATGTTTCTTTTTGAGTACATATTCACTGACTGACTGACTTCAAATTGGGCGACAAAACATTTAAAATTGCTAATTTTCATGCATTTTTTTAGAAAAATTTAAGTGTACCATGCACAATATTATATGTACTTTTTACATTTTTAAAGTTTGTCTTCTTACGTTGCAGTTTCAAACTAACACAAATAATTGAATGCATTGACATGTTGCATCAAAAATTTTTTTGGGGCCAGTTCCAGGACTGATACCCTTAAGGGCAGCTTATTGATTCTGCAAAATAATATTACCTCCTTAAATGTGGGTTGGTCTAGTTAATGACTCGTATTGAACCTTAGATATCAACAGGTTGACTGACACAGGTATACGTAAATAAGCAAAATGCATGTGGTGCGGCCAAGATAAAAACATGTCTACAACGTTCAAAACAGAAGACTGCTGGACAATTAACGGAAATACTTCTAGGGTAAATAGGAATATTTTATGTTGATCTAGTGATATTTTAATTTTAATATCAATCATTTCAAAATAACTCTTTAATCCACAATAACCATAATAAACATAAGTATATATTCTCTATTTGTGTATATTTTTTCTATTGTATTATTTTTTTATACTTCAGTGTATGTTACATAGGTTAAATACTCGGTATATTTTAAGCATGTTTTCCAGATAGTGGGTTATAGGTCACTATCCTAAGAAAGGACCAAAGGAACAAGTTAAACTAGTTTTCTTTCCTGTTCTAGGAAAGACTGTTATGTAGTAATAAACATTTTCTTTAACTTCTTTTTGTTCTGCTTTCCTTTCCACGATAATTGTGCAGAGGGCTTTCGTGTTGTGATTTGTTGGTTCCAATATTTTAAAGACCAAAATTTTGCAAAAACAGATGCCTATGTTGTTAGTAGATCATTCTTTGGGACTATAATATGTCAATATTATTCATGTGTTTCCGAAGAATCAGATATGTATGGGATAGGCTGATACATTGTGGTACGTAACAAAAAGGAATAAATGATGTAAAAAAATTAAGATAGATAGTACTGCCGTAGTTTTCCACATTATACGAAAATACTATACTGCACGCGTTTCGCCAACGAAGTTTGCATCATCTGGAGATGATTTAATCATGTCCAGATGATTCCAACTTGGTTGCCGAAACACGTGTGGAGTGCAGTATAGTGTTTTGGTGTTACGTGGAAAACTACGTCATTGTTATCTTCACACCAAAGGTTCCAACCCCTTTCAAGAAGATAGATAGGAGATTCATAGTAAACCAGTAAGCATTTACACATCAGTTGAAGATCACTGGCACCACATAGGACATAACAAAATTTACCATGTGTGATAACAGTCAATCTGTCAATAATAGCAATCTGTTAATACTAGTAAAAGAAAGTTGTTGAGGGGTTAATTTATAGTTAATAATAATGGGGAGTAGGTCTACTGAATAGGACTATAATACAGAAGCATCAAATTTATTAACCAACAGAATATATGAAAAAACATAGTCAAATCAAATGTGAATTATTATGTATTTCAAATTGTTTCTGCATTTGATTTTTTATAACTTTTTAATACTATTATAATACTACTTAAATATGCAAATATGGGGCACCCAAGCTTAAAACGGTTACTAGACTGTATCCCTATTACAATTAAAAATAAATTGATATTAATTTTAAGTAGTTTATGCGTTTCATAAATGGTATTCTGAGGAAACCTAATTTTGGAAGAGAAAACTAAACTTGAAAGGTTTTGTAAAATCACAGGTAGGTATCAAGCCTGTATGGTAAAAAAAACAACATGCGGTTTTAGTTGTCTCGAATTAACAAAACTTCTACAAGTGAAGCACATCTACTATTCCTAAAAAATGTAAAAATTGTTCCTAATATAATGTTTCAAGAATTACACAAAACTGCTAAAAATAGTTCTATGGGATAAAAGTTGGAGAATCAGTGATTATGTTAAATAATGTACACAAAAATTCTTAAAGATTTTCATGCTGAAGGAAAACTAATAAATAGGAAAACTACATGCAAACAAGATGTTTGTTACTTGCAATTTAGTGTAAAGATGCCATATTTTAAGTAAAAAGAGTGTGTTAAGGCAATATTAATATTAGTAGTATACTACAAGTGATTGACACTATATTAAAAGTATTACAAAATAATAGGGCTAAGAAATAATAAAAAAACAATAAAAAAATATTAAATTTTACTATGCTATGTAAAGGAAAATGTAAAAACATAGAAACTATTCTTAATAAAAAAAACAAATAAAAAAGTATAAAAAACTACTGCTTAAGTACACTACTGCTTACTTATATACAGATACACCACATATGACAATAAAGAAAAGTTAAATTAATAAATAAATTTATTTTTACATAATGACAATTACCTAATTAGGGCATGAAAATCTGAAGACTGTGTTCTATAAGGCAATAATCATTACCTGTATTATATTACTACATTCTAATAAATAATTCAACTGTTCAATTTGTGGCTATTTCTTAATAAAATATAAAAAATGAATACAGTCAGCTATTCACTTGTTTTCTAATTTGACGAGGTGATATTGTCCACTTTTTAATTTCAAAGGAAATCTACACTTTTGTGGTTTGTATACAATAGTGGACTTAAATCTCGAACCCATGTTGGAACCTTTTTTTGCTTGTATATTTCCTTCGATCAACAATTTTAGTGTTTACATACTATACATCTTTACTGCTAAGCATTTAAATGCCTAATATATATTTTTTTAACAATTTCTTAACTTAGGTTTGAACCGGAATGGATTAAAAATTAGACCCTCCTCTGCCAGTGTTTTAATGCCACTGATTGCCAGTAAAACTGATTGTATTGAAATAGTTAATGCCCACAATATTTATTCATCCAGCAAGATTATAAAGCTAGGTATGGCATAAGGTAGTTTTGAGTTAATGTGTTATTTTTTCCGACGAGTAGTTGTTTATGTTTGCGAGGCGGAGCGTTGGCGTAGCCGAGTGAATACAAAACTGCAAGTCAAAAATATCACTTTTTATCCGAATAATACATACTATTTTTTCTACAATCATCCGGGATGAATAATTTCACATTATTTTAATGTTCTTTCCAAACATCCAATATGAATTTTAAATCGTCATTCAAATAAATGTCAGTGCCGCCATGACATTTGTTTGGATTTTAATGAAACGTCAAATTAATTAATAAACAGTTGACAGATGTCATTTCACTTTTACAGCCGGCGGACGAAAAAGTACTTTTTCTCTGGGCGGATTTAAAAGTGTTGCCTAGCAACTCATTCATTTTCATCCTACTAATGAAAATGATAACTTTAATGCTAGATATAGGTATCAAAACGAGCTCCTTTGAAGAACGTTGGAGAAAAATATTTTTTTTCATCCTAGCACAATTTATATTGGATTAGCTATACACAGATAACATCTGCTCTTTTTTAACGGCTATATTGCATTATTTATAAACATTTAGATGTTGTTTTACTTGTTTTTTCATTTGATATTCCATCATTTATTTGTAATAATAATTGTTACTGTAAGTGGTCACAACCAACAAATTAAGTAGGTAACCACTTTTTTTTACATAAACTTGGATAGCACATCGATATTATCATTTATATACTTTCAAGTATCAATTAAATGTTAAAAAAGCTACTGTAAGTAGTGGTGAGAAACACACCGTAGTGCCCTCTTTGGGTCTTTGCTACTATCTGTCTGACAATTATTCCCAAATTGATAGACAGATAACGACCTGCTTTTTCGCAGGTACCATTACAGCAGTGACCTCTATTTGACAATAATTGTCAGACAGATAGTGGCAAAGACCCAAAGAGGGCACTACGGTGTGTTTCTCACCACTACTAACATTCACAATGCCCATTAGGCAATCACATCGCAACATCGTTCATCGAGTCCAACATGATACAACTACACTGATATGCTCATAACTTGGCCAAATTTCGTTTGTTCTGCGCACGACGTCATTCTTGATGCTAAAATGGCGAAAATTCAAATGCGTTACTGTCAACGTGACTGTCAGTGATATAATTATTTTCGTGTTTGTCAATTGTATTCCCGTATTATTATAATTGTGAGGTCCGAGGGTTATCAAGTTGTCATTTTTATATTATAGGGTGGTGTTTATTTACAGTAGTGTTTCTTATTATCTCTTCAAATTATAAAATTTAGGTTAGAATTATATTCGGTAGGTAGATCGGTACACAGAATGCGGTTTGAAGTAAAATAAGAAAGATTGATATTAATCAACTACTATTTTAGTTTCCCTGTATGAATCGTGTATTATAATTCCATAATCGACGTTTCTTTTATATTGTTATCTTTGTTTACAAGTATTTTATTTAATTTTGTATCAAAACTGACGTCACGCTCATCGATAGACCACGCCCCAATGCGCATAGGCATATCAGTGTAGTTGTATCATGAAGTCCACTACCTATGGCACTCTGATGAGCTCAAAAATAACCGCGAAACCGGTCATTGGCGACTCCTACGGAGATGCCGATGTAATGCAATGTCAGTCAGGGCATATTACCCATGGAGTAGTTGTTTTCGACATCTCCTTCAAATAAAAGCTACTGTAATTTGCAACAATTATCTTTTAATCTAATTACTTATTATCCTTGTATATTCTATACAAGGATATTCTAGGATTCTATATACAAGGCTAATATGTGGTCCTAGAAAATGTATAGTAGACAATTAGTTCAAGAAAAAACCATGTCAAATTAACAATTTTTGTATAGAATTTAGAATAAATTTTAAGAAGTTATATAGCCACAAATTTAAATCAGTTGATTTTCACAACTCAGGTGGAGGAGGTGGGGGTATATGTGGAGGCGCGTCCATGGGTAACGGTGGATTGGCATTGGTGGTGTGTGGCATTGGAAGCTGTTGTTGGTACATCTCGGCAGGGTACATGTACCCCTGATGGAAGTACTGAGTATACACTGATCCCCCTTCAGGATACATCAACGGTGGCGGTGGTACACTCATGTCCGGTAAGCTAGGTGGTGGTACTTGTGGGTAATAGTACATTGGATTATGTTGTGGTGGGGGATATAGAGGCCTAGAAGGCATGTGATTCGGTGGCATGTTGACAGGATACCGAGGAGGAGGGTGGGCATTAATATTATTCTGACAGTTGCTTACCTTGCTATAAGGGTGTCTGCCATTCTGTCTGGATTCCTTATGACTTGTCTTGGCAAGTTTAGCTGGGGGGCCATCTGGGGGCGAACTGCGGTCCCTGTCACGTTTCTTGCTGGTGCTATCTACTGATGTACCACAATTGATCTTTTCTTTGGGAATTTTAATCTTAAGGCCACCACTAGATGGGGGTTGTGACAGTTCACCAATGCTATCAGTCTTAATTTTGTCCTTGGGAATTTTAATTTTTAACCCGACACTGGGAGCTTGTGTCGAACTTTCTGGTAATTGTTGAATTTTGTCTTTGTGAATTTTTATTTTAATAGGTTCCGCAGCAACTGGAACTTCTTGTTTGTCTTTATGTTTATGCTTTTCACGATCCTTATCTTTGTGTTTCCTTTTCTTCTCCTTATCTTCCCTACTCCTATCTTTATCTTTGTGTTTGTGTTTTTCCTTATTCTTTTTCTTACTTTTGTGATGATGGTGCTCTTTCTCTTTAACTTCTGGTTGATTCTGTTGTTGAACGAGTTGTTGAGATGTACTCTCCGAAGCAGCAACTACAGGCAAGTGAGGTACTGACGGTGTTTCTTTTAATAAATGACTGATCAAAGTAGGATTTGTTTCTAAACCATTTACAATAGTAGTCATATTGGAATTATCTGTCGTCAGTGGCGGAATGAGGTCGGGTGGTTTCATATCATTACTGTAAGTATCAGGAACAGGAATTTCAATAGGCTCCTTCTTCACATCACATAGAGGAGTTACTACATCGGGTATCTGATGAATTTTGTCCATGCCGATTGTGTTGTCGCGCACTAGATTTTCAAAACCTTGTACCTGATCTATCTTTTTCATAACGGGCCTTAGTTCTGGTTCCGAGCTGCTTGAATAATTTCTGCTCCTTCTATTTACAGGAGAACTTAATGGAGAAAGAGGTGAGACAATGTCATTTATTTTCTTTGCTGAACTTGGTGATGACTTGATAACTTTCTTATGAGGGGGAGTACTTTCAGGTGAAAATAAACTAGGTCTTTTGATGACAGAAGGAGTTGGAATCTCTTCTTTTATTGGTAGAGGTTCAGTTTTAACTTTAACATCATTGGTTATTGCATGCAGATTATATGAACTGTCATTGCTACTTCCATTATAGTGTTGCGGTTTAGAAATAGTTACTGTTTCACTTCTGTTTTGTTTGGGGACGGATTTTGAAGCATCTACTTGGAAAGGCGACTTAATTTTCTGCGAGGTAGAAGTCAACGATTTATTAATTAAGTAAGCATTATTTTTATCATACGCACTGGCACTTAAGTGTTTCTTAATATTATCAGTTTCTGATTTAAGGTAAGGCTTAGATTCGTCATGTTTACGCACTGTATCATGTTTGCTCGAAGATACTTTTGCAGGATCAACTCTAGACCTGTTAGCCAGATCAAGACGTTGTTTTTCAGCACTTAATCGCGAATCAGAATAATTGTTTAAACTGTTCATATCAGTCTGTACATTTGGTTTAAGAAGATAGTCCCTCTTTTGTATATCTTTATCACTACGCATATCACTACGAGCCACTTGAGGATCCTTCGATGTAGAATCCCGTCCATGATCCCATGATTGATCTCTATAGTCTTTGTTAGGCAGGCCGAATGGGGAATCTCTTGATGCTTCTCTAAGAATGTCCCTAGGTTCGGCCCGGCTGGTTGGTTGAGAACTTCCCATTGATTGTGGCCTCGAATGTGGTTTTAATTTAGGATCGACTGGAGGACGATGGTGACTGTGAGGAACTTTCGGTTGCCCACTCATCAAGGCCTTCTGTTGTGCTGCTAGTCTCTCTCGCTCCTTTCTTTCTTTATATTCTCGCTCTCTCTGTTGCTGACTACTACTAGAACTGGCCTCATGTGGCCTGGAGGACCTATGTTTATGTGGATCATTCCTTTGCCCTATAAAATAATATTACTGTAGCTAATAAAATTGAAGACCCTTCAAATGTATTTAAAAAAAACTGCAACACCCAGAACATGGCATAACTTGAACTTTGTAATAACTAGGATTAATTTAGAAGTATTTAGATAATTTTTTTCTTTAAGAGTGAAAGTAGGAAAATATTTTTTTTCCAAGATTTTTATTAAATAATCATTAAAATTACAAACCTGATTTAGCATCATGGTGTGAAGACTTCTGCAAAGGTGGATCCTTCCCATCATCTTTTGCAGATTTCTTATTAAGATCAGGATCCTAAAATATATGCGTTACATAAATAGTTCTTGCTGAAAATAATTACAAGACATACAAAAAGTGAAGACTGGATTGGTGGTGGATGAGCTATATTATCAGGTATAGCCATTACTTTATCTTTCAACCTGGAAGGACATGCTTCAAATATTACTAGGAACTCCTCAGTCAGTTGTTGAAGTAGTTCAGCTGTTACCGTTGGATCCACATATGAATACCATTCTTTTTTTTCGTTGGATAAAGGAATTTCCCAATTTGACCATTTACTAGCCACAAGGATGCAAAAGCAAGCTACTACGGTGGGCTTATACTGAATACACATTGTTGTTAAATGCAAACTAAAATGGATACTCTATATAAGAAGTTTCTAAGCACAAACACCTTAGCCTTACCTATTACTTGCCATAAAGTAAGATGTTTGAGCTAGATCCTTGCTGGCTCTTACTAAATGGCAGCACCTTACAACATGTGTGTGGGGATGATCGATTGCCACGTCAAATCCTAGGGTTTGCAGTAGTACATTTTCATTGAACACTAAATCCTGAGATTGAGTTATGTACCTATTTAATATAATTTATTTCGTTAGATTTTTATAAGACATCTAGATTGTAAAAAATCAGCAGAAATTGACTGGGAATTGTCAAACAAGAAACAAAGGCAAAGCAGAAATTTGAAATAGTCCTTGAATTTTTAAGACTATGTAGTTGCAAACATATAAAGTACGCCTTAAATTAGCAGTTTATACCATACCTTTCTGAATTTAAACCTATGTTTGTATCCTTTGGGTTTCGGCACATATTTGCGACTTTTATCACATATTCTAATTTCCTCGGTTGCTCTTCCACTTTGGCTGCTAGGAAAAGTGCAGCTGCTGCCATTTGATGCCATGGAAAATGTGTAAACGAGTGGAACACATAGAAACGATGCATGTACACAATAGCCGTGTTAATGCATAATTGAGATCTATACTTAGGTTAAGGAAATATTTTATGAAAACAGAAATAAGACATTGTGTAATTCTTCAAGCTAAAATATTATACAACACAATATCTATGAATGTTAATAGTTAATACTAAATTATGTTAGAGGCATGTTCGATCAATTAAAGTATTGTTTAACAGTACATAACAATTTTTTATATGGTACACTGTGCTATTCACCATAATTTTGCACGACATTTTTCACAGAGAAAGATTACATAGGAATATTTTTCTAGTTATTGACTTGGAATATAAAAATAAATTTTTTTAAATCATTTCATAAATAAGTACAAAGTACCTAACATTCTACAAAGCATAAAAATTATTTTGAAAAATATTTATTTCCATTTGAAAGTTAGTCCATTTGAATTGATTTCAGTAGGTACCATAGTCAATGTGTCTTACCTTTCTCAAGATTTTGCATTTTTCAATTTTGCAATCCTAAAGATTGGAGTAGGTATTTAATAATACTTAAAACAATATCCAAAATATAGGCTTTCCTTATTAGCAGATATTCTTCTATTTCTTCTTTCTAGTTCCAGCTGATGTTTTTTGGATATAATAAAATGTTTGATAGTTGTTTAAAGGTTTTTGACATATTATGGAAACTTCTTATTTTACATAGAAGTATGAATTTTAAGTAAAAAGTATGTCCTTACCATACCTAGAGTGTCTGACCAAACAGAATTTTCAAATTCACCTAGCTTCCTGGTTTTCTAGATGACTTTTTATTGAAATTCCAGATTATAAAATGCTTAATTATGTGTACACATAATATATCTCTTCCGCTAGATGCATGTGGTCGAATGAACATTATAAAACAACTTTTGCAGGTTTTCGATATTTGAAGTTTTATAGATTCATTTAATAAAAAATAAAATTTGAAAACTTTTTAAAGGTATTAAAAGTTTTATAACTTATTCATATACGAGATTCTAATTTGGTTTTTGGTATGTTGAAAACATATGTGTATTTACTTCTACAATTAAAATAAAATAAAAAATAATGTACTGTTTTCCATTTATTCGCATCACATTTTGACAACTTGAAACAGGGAAAATATTTCTTTAGAATTTCTTGAATGAAAATTCTACTTCTATTCTTTCACTGATTTATCTGAACAATAAATAAAAGAAAATAAAACTTAAATGTGACTAAAAATGTCTAGATATTTTAACATACTCTAACGCGCGTTTAAAGTTGTTTATAAAAATGTCATTTAATTTCACTTGAAGTCTAATGTTAAATAGCTATACAGGATGTCCTGAAATTAATGTGCAATATTTTACCAGTGTGTGCTATGGTTAAAAAGGAGACTCTTTCTGTATATAAACATGGGTCAAAAATTGCTTCCTTAAAATTTAAAAATTGATTTTATATCAAAACGGTGCAAGTTACATCTCGTGTTATCCCATGTAAATAATTAAATCGATTTTGCTCGAAAACGATGCATTCTATCAATACAAACCAAGTGTACCTTTTTGGTTTTGGATTTATTTAGAAAAAAATTGGCACAAGGATGCCCCCTTAAGGGGCTGTAGCCCCTTAAGAAGCTTTTTCCACCCATGTTTAGCTGTGGAAAAAATTCCCTTTTTAGAACACACCGGTAAAATAGTGCATAATAATTTTGGGACACCATCTATAAATAGAAACATTGCTAAAACTAATAATTAGGTATAAGCACATTAGTATGTACAACAGACCAGTCATTTAACTGATGAATACTGATGATATATTCTCAAGGTGTCCTAAAAAAAAAAATGGATTCAAAGCTGAATTTAGAAAATATATATTGACAATATGTATAACAAGTCAAAGTCAATATGAGTGGCTCAATAATAGTAGATATGTTAGTGTTAATGACAGACGAACATTAATTCTACGTACCTATTACAAAAAAAATTTTGACGCTGATTTTTGCTATAAAAATTAACTTGCCATTTATAAGAAATCATTGAATGTCTCTTATTTGAAATAATGAAGTTACAAACAAATTGTCTATAAATTTGCACAACGAACATTCAAAAACACATCATACCGGTTGACACAAGAACTAAGGAACTCCTAATTTTTCTACAGTGTACAAGAGAAATTTAAAATATTTTGTTTTTTGAAATGAATTGGTAATTCAAGGACTAAATTGCAATTTTTATACTCATCCGCATAATTATAGGTAATTATTTCTGGTTTAACCGGAAGTGAGTTTAACTTTGTAATTTTAAATACACAATTTTTAAATTTAGATATCTAGTCTTAATGCAGAAATGCGCGTTAATATATAAACTTTTCGTCACACAATTCTGTATGGTACATAAAGGCAGATACGATTATATCTGCCTTTGCCACTCTAGTTAAATATATTAATAGATCAATCAGAATCAATTGGAATTTATTCTTAATCGTTTCTCAAAATTTCTATCCAGAAAACTGCAGAAAAAATTGATGGGGTTCTCCAGTTTTTACGTCATACAGAGGTTTGCAATTAACTCTGTATATGTTCTGTATATTTTTTCATTTCGGACAGAACCTTCAAGTACTTATTTCATCAGCATACCTACGCTAGAAATCATTCTACTCGAATTTGTAAAAATCTACTGAGTATTTCACTTAAAAAATGTATTTTTTCGAAGTAGGTAAGTATCTATTTTCAGTATTTCGCCATAAGCCACATTAAAAATTGCCAGTCAAAAATTTATTTTTGATAAATGTTTAAGAATTGAAATAGCAAAAAACTGGAAGATGTCTTAATAATATTTCAAGTCACAAATTGGAATAAGAACTTACCCAAGTATAGCCTTCGGCCAAATTATAGAATATAAATATAACGGGTGTTTTTGAAACAGTGCCAATCTAGAATATTCTTAGAATATTTTTTTTTGGAATATTGAAATTTGTTATTTTGGAAATTACCGGAATTGACATCAACTTTTTCAGTTTAAATGGGACACCGAATACTTTTATACATTTGGATTAAAGCATTCTCCCATGAGCATATCAAGTTTGTAGCCAAGCAAGAAAACCTTCGTGTGATATAAGTATATTGTTCGTAGCTTACTCTATTGAACATAACTCACTTGTTACGAGATAGACCCGTGCCAATGTATTCATCAGATAACATTTTAGTCAATATTTAAAAATATATAGGGAGCTCTACTTGAAAATTAAAAGTTGAAGTTAGTTCCGGAAGTACTAGATGTTGTTATTCATGTAAATAATATACAGCAAAGTAGTCTTAAAATTCCATAAAAATATCATAGCTATTTCAAAAATAAATAGTAAAAAGTTAGTTTGGTGCTTTTTTCAAAAAATACACTATAGATATTGAAGGGGACTTTTTATGAAACATTTTACTCAACAATATATACAATATTGTTTCTAATTCTACAAGATATTATAGTTTCTCAATATTTGAAGTACTTAGTGTTGTAATTAACTCATCTTTTCTTGTACACTTTAAATTTTATTTGCTTATTTTTCTATTTTGCATACCTATTACAGTATTTGTATTTTCATTACAAATATCGCGAAGGTGCTGTTGGAAATATTTTCATTTTATACTGGACTGTAGAAAGATTTAAGGAACTGTAGATTCCAATAGCTAATAATAATAAATACTAAATGAACATTAAGAAAAATAAAATAGGTGCCTAGATTTTAAAAACTACAGTAAATAAATATACCTAAAACGGCATTTTAGCCAAATAACAACATTATCGATATACTGAAAAAGTTCTGTGAGGAAATCTCTAAGATGAAAAGAGATAAATAATATTGCATATTTCAAAAATACAAGTAACATTAATTAATTATTATATCTCGATACAATTGACTCGTAATATATTGCAATTTTTTAAGGATGTTATCTTATTTACATAATAACGGATGCACCCAATAAAATTATCTAATTTTAGGAATGGGAATGGATAATTTGCAATACAATTTTAAACTTGAAGTAGCAAAACGTGGCAGTATAGGTACATCTTCATGTAGATTAGATAGACACTAAGAGTGGTGAGTAAGAGCAGTATGGAGCTCATGCTGAATTTGTACAGAAATGCATGTTATAAAGCTACTGATTTTATAAGAAAAATAAAATAAATTAAATGATTCACATAATTTAACATCAATAAAAAATATTTTCTTCTTAAATTATTACTTTATTCACTTCCAAAACTGGTAGATAATTACAATTAGGCATTTTATTATCTATGCATAGAGAAGACATAAACAATAAATTAATAACCCCAACCCGTCAATTATTTTTTTTTAATTAAATAATTAATTCGAAAGAATTAAGAATTAATTAAGAATAAGAAGAATGAAGAATTCTTTAACAATTATCTCCATTTAGCTTAAAATTTGTATTCAACTAAAATTGACTTCATTACATTAATAAAAGAAAAAATAATATAAGATTAATAAATAATAATAATTAATTAATATAAACTTATCTGCGACGAGTATAATCAGTAACAAAAAAGAAAAGTCCGAAGACTTTTAAAAACAAAAGGGGGTGCCGAGGGGGGCACTATTTCACACTTTTCCCCACATAAAATTCATATTTGATAAGATAAAGCTTAAATAAATACCTACGTATGTCAACTACACATGCGCAAAACTAGTTGAAACTTGAAAATGGAATTAAAGCAGAGCGCCGAGCCACAGCCTACCAAAAAATTGGTAAGCTGTGGCCGAGCGATGAAATCATTCCACGGCTAATTCTATTTAATTTAAAGTTAGTGTGTGTGACAATTATTAACAGAACGTTTCGATTGCATACCGACATTCAAAGTGATATATCATATTACCAGTACCAAAAACACTACCTATTTAGCTAGTGAAAATAAGAATTGGTAATTGGAATCGCGTTAATGCGATATACGTGGGTAGTAAAAAAAGTAATAGGAATTGTGTGAAACTGATAAATAACGAATACAAATAATTCTTTGTGCAGAGTTGAAAGTACCTAGGTACTTTAAATACTAAAAAATATGTATTTATTAGCGTTTTATGACGTAATACGTGAATTGGTTGTAATACGTGCTTTGTATGTAGGTATAAATACACTAGTGACACAATAGCAGAGTAAGGAATTGAATTGGTAGGTCATTTTTTTTGTCTTGTGTACCGTATCGCAAGTACTTACTAGATTATGGTGAGATAATTTAACAAAAAGTTTTCATAATACATAACTCTAATAAAAATTTAAATAAAAGCATAATATAATTAATAGTTTGTTATATATTTATCTCTTACATCACTAAGTAATCCGAGATTTAATGTAATGATTAAATAAATCTCCGGGGTCTAAAAATCCAGGGAAAAAAGGAATAAACAAAAATGATTAAGAGGAAAATGTGCGCTGATATTTTACTACTGTAACAAAGGATAGGCAGCCAGCAAATTGCAATTTTTACAGTTTCAATATGCATAGTTTAGTTTAGTCGCCGTTTGGGTACGTCAAACAGATTAACTCTGTAGATTAAATACAACATGGAATAGCCTCGTAATAATGTACTGTATTTGCAATACATCAACCCATGTACTTTCAAAAACCTCATCCAGTGAAAATGAAAAATCATTTATTTTAGTTCATAGATAATTTATCACAGATATAGATATATCATAGATAATATTTAAAAAATATTCTCACTCGAGGTTTATTGAATAAAATTTGTTCTTTTGAATGCTTTTACCTTGCAAAGGCTCAAATATTTTTTAAAAAATTGTACATTAACAGTAGGTATTTTTTGTTATTGTTAACTTGTACCTATTGGTTTTTAGACAGATTAACTATTTAGCATATTTATCAATTACTTTTTAAAAAAAAGGCATGTGAAATTTAAGATATTTATGTGGTAAATGAATTACCTAAAATATATTTATTTCTAGGGTGTCACCCGAGCCTGGATAATAACTAACTCGTCTGCCGATTGTGACTGTAGACTGTGTCTAGATTTTTGCTCTACAAGCTCCATTAAAAGGAGTTTTCGGAGAAATAAATATATAAAAAATCCAAAGATTCTCTGTTTTACAAATAAATTGATGTATTGAGGACTTACTATTTGTATCTAATAGTAAAATGTCTAAAAGTAGTTACCATGTGGGTGGTGCGGCAGGTGAAGGCAATCGTACAAACTGATAATCTCTGTAAGCACCTAACTTATTTAATAAGTTCTAAAAAAGGTCTGGTACAGTGATTTACATACTTGTCTGGATCATACGTTGTATTCTGAAAATTCTTCAAATAAAAATTCTAAGGCTATATTAACATTTAAATAAAATTTGTAGAAATGGAAACACCTTTTATAGGGCGGTTTATAATAATTTCCGGGACACTTTAGACAAACGAATACCAATTTCTAAGAAAAAACTAACCGAGGTAACTCGAGAAAAAACTAACGTATCACAAACAATAAAACTATATGTGTGACAGGTTCGCTTCCTGTAACCGAGTAGATTCCATGAGTCAAGTAAATGGCATCAACTAAATAAGTACTATGGACAAAATACAGCAAAGATAAAAATCAACAAAGTGGAAAACCTTTAACTCAATGAGCTAGTTATGTGTAATATAGAATTTATTACAATCACTAAGTAATTACTGGAAAAAATTAAAGATGTATTATATTAACATATATTAATCACGTTACGGAATCTGTTTCCTCAATTACTTACTTGTAAATTAAATATATTTTCGTAAGCCTTCAATTTGGCTCATATAGGTAAGTACATATTTTATGTAAAAAAAAATTTTAGATTGGCAAGTGATACCTAGAATTTATAAATCACTGTATAATAAAAATGAGTTGCCAAAAAGGTATGGGTAATATAATTTAAGACTGACTTTACTGATTTAATCACTTACAAGATTTCGAGATGTACCTATATATTATGTAAGTATTCCTTAACAGAGGCCAAATTCTTTCTAAATCATTGTTTGTATAAAGTTCAAATTTCATATAAATGGTAGGTATTATATTTATATTAATACCTGCAACTTGAAACACATTCATTCCAACTACCTACTTGGTAATTATCTAGTTTAAAATTACATCGTTAATTATTTATTAAAGTAGGGAACTGGTTAATTAAACATATACATGTGTAAAAAAACCCTAACAGATGTTGATTTTTTAACACTTAAGGTTGTGTTTTAGAAATAAACTACTCCAAAGCAAAGCGCACATTTCAGCGTTTTGTTGAACAATACAACTTGTATCTAAGTAAATAAATAAAAAGAAATATTAAAATAAAAAAAAAGAAGTTTAATAAATATAAAACGGCTAGATATTTCAAATTTGTTTTATTTGTTTATTTATTTTTTATATTTACAATGGATTTACAATACAATTAACTAACACTGCAAATTAATATACTTGGAAGAAAAACATATAAGTAAGTAAAATGATAACTAGTTGAATTGAAGAAAAATGATGACCTACAACAAATTTATGAAGGATACCTTAAAATTTTATAAGCGCAGTACCTATTAGAAATATAATTTAAGTCAAATTAAGGTCGACGACAGCTACAGCTAACAAGTATGCAGATGTAGAATGTTATCTATATCTTAAATGGGGAAAATACGTCATTGCAAAATATGGCGCAATAGCTCTCAAGTGACCTATAAAATTAAATGGCAATTGGCAATTCACCTGTAAATTTTAGACGTTACCTGTAATAAGAATAAGATATGAATATCCGTTGTGTTCCTTAAAGTATCCAGGAACATAACGAAAATTTGGTAAAAGAGCATGCCTCTTACATATCATGTCAATGACATTGCCGTCCAAAGTTTGCAAGGATAAGGATACACTTTAAGTTTCTGGCCCATGTCCTGGATGAAATTTGCGGCTTGTTGCCTGTAAGAAAGTTCTTTGTGGGCGTCGTAACCGCATTTTCTTGAGGGTGTATTTTCTAGCTGTTCTTTTGTAAAATACCATTTGTCGCTACTGTTTGGGTTTGGGTTAGCCATTTACACTTTCACGAGTAAAAGATCGATGCAGTTGCAGATGGCGTTGTATGCAAGATTAAAAATCCGATTCATTTGACTAATGCAAAATAAAAATTAATTATAAATTACTAATCACTAAAGAGTTACTGAAATAACTCGCGAAATTAATACTGGCGGTCACTTATCACAATTTTTAATAATACGTAAAGGGTATACTTTTGTTGTTGCGTCACTATTAATTTTGGGTTTTCCAGCTCGTCTACTTGTGCATAATATACATTATTTTAAAAGGTAAATAGTAGTTTGTAATTTATAAAACTTATTTGAATGTATGCAGTAACGTTTTCTTAACAATTTACAATAGTTTTTAGCGACTACGAGGTAGTTTATTACTTATTAAAGATATACATACACAAAAGTCGTAGAAATTGATGTTATTCACTGTTCGATGGCCGACCAACCACGGTAAGTAACACAACAACTCTAGCACCACTTTTTTTAACACATTTTAAATATTTTGTTATGCCAGATATAAATAAATTATTTCACTAATTACTGAAGTTATTGCACTTTCAAACCTACGCGAGTTTTACAAATTTTCCCTCAAACAAACGCTCAAATTTTCAATACAAAATATGGTCGTTCAACAATTTCCGCTATGCTAATGAAGGGGTCTCATTGGTTGCCTACTAGAAATTTGGTGCGGGAATTACGAATTTACTACCTGATCCACAAACTTTTACCTGCTTTTCCCAGAAAGAGGAGCTTTTATTATTAAGACAAAGTTTCAGAAATTGAAATTTCTGGTTCAGGTACCTTATTCATAACTTCTATTTAAGGAACGGTTATCTCTCTATTGTCATTTATCATTTCTTGAATCTTTAAAATTAACATAATCATTAACCCATAACCTAACAATATATGTTATTTCAGAATGCAGGTACAAGAACCTATGAGAATAAAACCTCGTAATATATCCGAAACTGATGCTGCAGCTGCTTTAAGAGCCGAATTAGAAATTGAATTGCAAAACAAGAAACAATGTTCTTACCAACCCTATGAGTGTACCCAACTTACTCTCGATGGATTCAAATATTGTTCTAAACACATTCTACAAGATAAGAATTCGCCTTTTAAACAGTGTTCATTTGTGTATACTAATAACGGCAAAAAATGCCATTTGCCTGCCCCTAGAGGAGATAAAAAAGATTATGGGTAATTAACATTTATTAAGTGTTTGTACTCGCTAAGTAATCATATTCCAACAAAATAATATAGAGTATTTACGAGTCCATCTAAAGGACATGAAAAATATTGAAGAGACCTATCTAAACCACAAGAGTCTTGGTATACGAATGTATATTTTTCACTCATGCACGTTTTCTGTGAAACTGTTATTTGAAGCATTATCACCTTTAAAATATTCAAATTTTATTATTGTTTTTTTAAAGGGAGTGAATTTTTATAATAAACTAACATTACAAGTCTTACACTATAAGCCACCAGTGATGAGAACACTTTAGTTTGTCATAATTTCGATACATACGAGTATAATAAACAAATCTCTTCCATATAACGTTCCATAATAAAAACAAATTTTATTTTTTATACATTTCTTTCTCGTCTAGCTGCCCACCACCAGCTGATTACTCAAACGTTTTACACGTCAGCTGATTACACCGATTATAATTTTTGATAAACTAAATAAAGAATACTGAAATGACAGAGATGCATGCATGGTCCTCTGTTCTCAAAGAGGAAGGTAGCGGTAGTAGTAAAATAACTGACTAACTTAACTGTTACAAATGCTGATTACTACATTTCAATAGCGTTGGTATCTTTATATCAATTCGTAAAACATTCAGAATAGTATGTAGGTACTTGTACCTACAAAGTAAAATAATAATTACTTTGTAAAATGGGTATTTGATACTTCGGGTATTTGCGAGTAACAAATACTCTTACGTGCTCAACACTATAGGCCACTATAAGCTAGTGACCGTATTCTAAATGCAGTGAATCGTCCAAATTTGGTCAGAATTGTTTAATTCAAGATTTAAATACTGTTAATAATAAGTAATAGACCCTATGTATGTTTAATATCTAACCTGGAAGGACCTCTAGAGATGCTCTTGTTATTTTGTTTTTTAGTGATCTTGCTATTTTGTGTGATATATCTACGAGCTATTGATTTTCTTTGCAAAATATATATTGCAAATCTCTACTGAACGTAGAAAATACAGTGCCTTATAATATTTATGTAGAGTTTTTCTTGATAAGCATAAGGGATTATTTAATTAAGATTTCTCTCACTATATTGTTATATGTATCTGCAATTTAAAATGTTAATATTAATTAAAAAGAACAAGGTTATGACAATTAAAATTTTTTGAAATAATTTTTGTACCTTCATATTCAATTGAATAATTTTACTTAGCCTCACCATTTTTAAATTTAATAATTTTCATTTATCACTATATTTGGAATGAAAGTTTGTCAAAGAATGAACATCCAAAAAAATTGATGAAGATTAGTTACTGTTACATTTGTAGATATTGCAATGAACATGCCTTAAAAGCCACATTGGCAAGAAACAAACAGAATTCTAAATATCCTCCACCGAAAACAGCAGAAGTTCTGTTACAATCATTATCTCATTATGTAAAAAAACCACATATTCGATCTATATGCCCACCTAATACCCAACATCTGGATGATGGAGGTAGAACATCTCCAGAGGATATGGTAGAAACAAAATCTACAAAAAGTTTGGATCCATTCGGTAAGTTACGTCTTTATTATGAGAAATTTGTTAATTCTTTTGATATATCACTTGTCATTAAAATAATTTTCTATCTTCATTGCAAATAAAAATTACTTATAAAATATAATATAAAGTCCATGGGCGAGTTTCTCAAGTATTGTACTGTTTATACTAGTTTGGACATTTGTCTTAAGCTGAGGAACTTAATTGAAACTGCAGTTAAATAAAAAATGAGCTACATGTGTAAAAGTTTTGAAACTGAAATCTGCAACTACTTTTGTTTAATTAATTTTGATTAAAAAAATATGTATCGAACAACAATAGAACCCATCTCTTGATTACTACCAAAGCAACTTTCTTAACCAGGACTGAGGGGAAAGTCCTCACATACTAGCAAGATATACCAAGATTAGCTCACTTAGTACAAGACGTTGAGTGTTGCTTGTGTTGATGAAGCTGCAGAATATATTTTATGTACCTGCCCCACTGGGGAAAGGATCAGATACTTAATATTTGGCAAGGCAAATTTCTACCAATTTCTATTTCATTTGATGCTGGACCTGTTCGATGAAATATAATTAGGTATAAGTCACAATATGGCAAGTGGTGGTGTCTGACTTTTGGCCCTCTCACTTTTGAAGCTAACGTAACCTAACCACAAATCTCATAAGAAGGCTGTATGCAGTAGATTAGATGCTGCTGCTAGGCACTTGTCTACTTTGTATGTCTACAGGATACTTTTACAATATTTTTTTTTAGTGGATCTTGATGCTAGTAGTATTTATAACAAGCAATGCAATGATGTACTGGATTTCTGTAGCGAATCAGAGAGTGATGTCGAAGCCTCAACCTTTGCAACAGTGTGGCATGATGCTCAGGGCGATAGTTCTGATAATGAAAGTATAGATTCTGAACAAGAAGATGTCTTAAAGTAAGTAACTTCAAACTTTTTCATATTATGTATACTCAAATTCAGAATTAAGCAAAGTGGAATGACCTCGCCGATCTGGTAAAATGCGGTGAAGCATGGGCGTGCGTATTCTGTTTTACCATTGGGCACATTTCAGTTAATATATACTCGTATACTATTCTATAGAATAATTCTAGTATATGCATTTCCACTTTTTTTAACTAACACAAATAAGTATAAACACTGACACAAAGAATAAATACACTGATAATTTTACCACAAATTTTTACCGTTAAGAAACGCGCGCGAAATAACCCAATATCACGCCACTGCGTCCCCAGAACTCGAGCGCAGTCGCTTTTTGATTCCCATTGGTTCCTCATTCGACCAATCAACGTCGTTGAAGCTCAGAAAAAAAGAAAGCAAAAATGCAAGAATATGTATGTTAAATAAGGATAAACAGCTTGTCGTCAACTTTACAGCTTTCGCAGTTGCCAAATACTGGGAAATTCCTTGATATTATCAACGAACATAAACAAAGTATTTGTTTATGTTCGGTGATATTATTAAGTAAAAGACAAATTAAACATTGTGTTTGCTCTAATAAAGTACAATAGGGATAAGGGACGTTAAAGACAAGTAAAAAAATGGGTAAATAAGGTTATTAATACGTTTCCTGTTTTAAATAAGAATACTTTAGAAATAAATGTGACAACACAGATCTACTCTTTTTCCGGTCATTGCACTTTGCTTAATTCTCAATCGCAGTGTAGTCGTTTTCAAAGAGACCAATTGAATTTCAAAAACAACCAAAAGTATGTTCATTTTATGGTGTATTTCACTTAGTATGTATTGTAAACTTTTGAATATATATTCAAGAATTATATTAAAAAATATACACATAAAAAATATACTGAGTGGTGTATATTAGCAAACCTATTTAAATAAAGTTTACAAAAAAAAAAAAAAAACTGTTATGCAAAATACTAAGAATATCTGAAATTCTGTTTATTTTTTAACCTGTATATCAGTGGCGGCTCCTATATAAGTTCTGCTGAATTACAGAACCATTAAATTATAACAGAAATAGGACAATTAAATTCATATACCTATTACCTATGTAATTTTATCAAAACCCCCGGTAATTAATGTAAAATCTATAAATACATCATTATTTAATCATTTAGTCCCTTGAGTCGTTACTCATGATGCTCGTCAGCATTGGCACAGCTAAATAAAATCATAAAAATATGTGATGTGGACAGCTCTGTTTCTCATTTAATGCGTGAATGATGGAATACATCCGAGCATAGTCGGATCCAGTTTCAATGGCGCCGAAGATGCGAAAAGAACTGCATTTTAGCAGGTAGACGATAGACGGTTAGACGTTCATAGTGCTTGGAGATGGTATATTTGTTTTTCCTTTGTTGGTTGTGTTTCCTCTGTGCCATAAGTTTGTTTATCGAAATCCAGTGATAACTGATAAAAAATTAATGTACAAATTATTTGTTAATTTGATAATTTGTATAATTTAACAATTGAAAGTGCTGGAAAAAATCGGTTAATTTAAATTTAATTTTTTAATTTAAATTTAATTTGGGTCAATTTGAAAAAGATATATAGGTACCTATTTAAGCAACAACTGGATTAGTAGCTGTTCTGAAAAAAAATGCTTTGTGTTGTATTCCTGGTTGTTATTCGGTATTGATCACGACGGGAAAATATAGAGGGAAACGGGGGCAAGGGAGTTAGTGCATTTAAGTGATGCGATAACAACTTTATACTACATCCCTGTTACTACTCTGTGGAAAACTTAAAAAAAGGCATATATTAAGAAACAACTGAATTAATGTGTTACTGGTATTTTTGTTGTCGTATTAGTAGTTTTTTTAGGGTAGAAGGGTGTTTTACTCACAACTGTAAAAACAATTGCCATTTTTAAGACCTGTACCATGCAGCACATCCAGTAAAAATTGTTATGGACCGCCACTGCTGCATATCATTGGTTGAAGATCGATTGATAACTAATTGGGACTAAAATGAAATGTTTCGTTGAAGAATTTATTCGTCCAGCCATTTAACAGTGGTTACTAATTGTTTTCTTATTTGTATCTTTAAGATACGCAGGGCAATTTTCATACCCCTTTGATTTTACAAGAATTGATGTACCTCCCTATTCTTTCCAAAACATGACAGTTTCTATAACTCTTTAGTTTTTATCTCGAGACTTTTTGTAATTTTTGTTCTAATGTTGTTATTTATCGACTTAGTAGTGTTCATGTTTACCATTTCAAATTATGTTGAAGGATTGGGGAAATCTGTATTACAAATAAATTGCTAATGAATTTTCTGAAAAGCATTTAAAGTCACATCTCAATCAATTGACTCTGACAATATGCAGGGGGTGAAAAGCTAACTATAGCTTCAGGTTTTCCTTGAATTTTGCATGGCAGTTTATCTATTTATCCATGTTTCTAGAATTGAGTATTTATAAAAATGATGCTACTACCATTATATGACTAAGGTAGGGTCATTGTAGTCAGATTTACAGATTTTGATAATTATGTTTTACTTTAGGCATGCAAACGTGTACACGTCTGAAGAGATAACTTTAGTTACCCGAGATAAACTAATAAGGTTGCAGTCTTTATATATCGAGCAATACCGTCATTTACAGCATATGCTGAAAGAGAAAAGGAGAAAGTACCTTCATTCTCTAAAAAGGGAAAAAGAAACGTGTTGTAAGTTTTTTTATATATGGGTAGATTATAATATAAAAATGTTATATTGATAAAAAAGAGGAAATGTGAAAGAAAATTTTTTAAAACTATAATTTTGCAAAGCAATTTGGTGCATCAGATCCCATCTCTACATACTTAATTTTTAGGTAATATTTATAACCAAGTTCGTGACAACCCAAAAGAACAGAGACTTTATAAGAAATTAAAGGCTTTTAATAACTATCAGAGAGCATATGGTGTTGATGCCATATTAAATAAAAGATTAAGGGACTTACGAGCAAAGGTAATCAAAGGTACAAGTTATTTGCATGTTTATATATTTATACCTTTGTTTGAAATTTTAGATTACTGATGGTGTTGCTCCCAAAGGACACAGTTATTCAAAATGTTTATTCACTGAAGGTGGTGTAAAATGTGGAGAAAGAACATTGCCTTTAGCTAGGCATTGTCGAAAGCATATATTAGAGGTAAAATTATTATGATTATACAGATATTATATCCTGATATTTTATGATTCCTTTTTAAGTTAATTTGAGCCGGAACCAAGGACTGTTTAAAGATCTTTATGGGTCGCGGTGGAGGGTCTGGTTTTCGGCCCACTCACTTTTGAACCTAAAGATCTCTATATCCTAGTAGCATTAGGTCATGTTATTAAAAATCTTGATGATACTTAGAATATTGTGTTTTTTTTATGATAAAAGTTGGACTGGAAGTATAAGATAACCTAAGTTTACAAAATATTTGATAATTAAATTTTCAATTTAAATATTAGTTTGACAGGAGGGATTCATTGACTTTTAGGCTTTATTATTGCACAAGTTTTTTTCTCATGGAGCAGTTTAAAACATTCGTTAGTGTTATTTTTTAGAAACAATTAATGTGTGGAATAAAGAATATTAATGTAATAATGCAAAAAAATTAATAACATTTTTTTTGTATGGTTTATTATAGGGTTATATATCTTTTTATATTATTTTTTACAGGACCCAAATCAGGTGTTATTTAAAGCTTGTGGTAAAGTTAATGGTGATATAGAATGCAATACTCCGATAGAAGCAATTTTTGATGATTCAATGTGTCGGTTACATATGGAAATACCACCTTTAAGATCTTACAATCAACCTAGAGTAAGTAATTTTGTGTTGAAAAGCTTGGTGAATCTAAAGTTTGCCAATTAAATATATTTGCTTGAGATTATATTGTCTAGATGGCCTCGATTTTTGTAACATTCTGGACTTTATTGGCTCTATTCAATTTTTATCCATTAATAGAATTACATGACAATAAAAATTTCACTGTCAAAATGGTTTTGAAGTTTGTGGTGGTTGATAGATTCTAGCCTTATAAATTGTACCTACCTACTTCAACATTTTAAGATTTTGTTAATTTGATTGTGATGATTATATGATAGAAAAATATTTTATGAATTCAAGAACAGAAATGTTTATTTTTCATGAGTCTTGCCCATATAAATATCTGAGCAATGTATACAATATTGCGAACATTTGAAAAGTATTTGATCGTACGGAAATGTGCTTAAAGTTACTTAATAATCAATTCCATTAATTCGAATATTTGCTATTTATGTGAAGGTTTTTTTTTACATAATTTTTATTTGCAGAAAGATTCTGAATCAGATCTAGATGACTCGGGAGAGGTTGCGTCACATTTTCCGCTACAGTTCAATGAAAATGTGAAGACTGAGATGATGGACTATACTTTATCCCAAGAAATTCCAAAAATGGAAACATTACCATCCATGCTATTTGAAGAATCCCAGAGCATGGTAACAGACAGCCAATGTCAAGCAGGAAACTCCCCTCTTCAATCTGAATTGTCATTTAACGGAACTTCAGAATCCATAAATATGACGGAAGAGTTATCAAATATTTCAAAATCAAACGACGAAGAAACCAAAATGGATACAAGTCAACCGACATGTGAATATAATTCAGAAGAGATCTCACACACTGTAGAAATAAAACCCGAGGAAAAATCTATGTTAGATGAAACAATACATAGTGAAATCAAAGCTGACGTAGATGTCAACGCAGTGAGTAATGTTGAAACGTGCAGTACAAATAGCAATGTGTTGGAAAAATTAACTGATACAGAGGTACCTGAGGAAAGCAAACAAGACGAAGAAATGTGTGAAACCGAGGAATCTAAAAAACCAGATACCGATGAAGAGAATAAAGTTGTTGAAACAGTATTAGAGCAAACTCTTAATATAGGAGGTGATAGTGATGTTAGTGAAGCAGTTAATGTACTTGAAGCAGATAAGTCAAATAATGATAAATCAGAGAATTTATCAGAAAATTAATGTTTTTTGTTCAAACAAACTGTAGATACATGATTTACTTTTTGTAATATTTTTGATATTGTTATCTGTGTTTAAAGTCTTTTGTTAATTTTATAATAAAATGGTAAAATATTGTCTTATATATCCGTCACTATATCTATTAAAATAAAAATAAATTTGAAATGACGCTTTGCCAAAGTAAAAAGTACCAAAGATCTACCAAACATCCAAAAATATATTAGGTATACTTTAACATAAAGATGGATTTACAAGGTACAATTAATTGTATTTTTTTAAAATCTCTCGTGGCGGTTTTTTTTGTTAGAAAACTACATATATTTATTTCTTGTGATAAGTGCAGCAATTATTACGTTTTCATTTTTGTAAAGTGTAGATAGATCAAGTATTACAATTTGTTGTTTGAAGTTGTTACTAGGTGCATCTACCAGATCGCATTTGTTAAAACGATAAAATGTGATGTTCGGTCTCGATTGGATTCTGTAAATATTTGCTTATCATTCTGCTAGTTAGAGTTAGAATACACCTACTGTAGATATACACTGCTGTATATTTTCCAGGCTTTTGCATTATTTGTTTATTTAACAATAACCAAAACGGGCTATTATATGGATTTATCCTCTGAAAAAGAGAATGTAGATACCTATTAGGTACTACATTACAATTAGGTTTGGTAACAAAAACAAAAGCAATTATAAATCAAATATTAGGAGGAATATTTGATAAGACTGTGAACATTGGAAGAAAAAAATCATTAAAACTATGACTAGACTTCGTGCGAGCGCGAAGTTTAACAGGATCGTACTAAGGTTACAAATGGAAATATCAATAAATTATGACACAATGTGCATATTATTATTACCACATGCCACGAATAAGTCAAGAATATAATATCTATATAAATAAGAAAATACCTACGTAAAAGTGACAACTCTTACCTGACAATCCTTAGTGTTCAGAGAAGATTTCGCTGGCAAATTGGCGGTTGTTATAACATATTATCACGTGTTTCTCTAAGTGTTCTGGAGTGAAACGGCGACGTCTATCACTCAGTAGTAATTTGTGCAGGGAAAAAGATCGTTCAACGTCTACTGAAGATAACGGGCAGTACGGAAAATGGTTGAGGCATGAACTGTACATTAGTATATTGGCTGGCAACTCCTGACAGGTCCCAGCTAACACTTTGCTTATGTTTTCCAAAATGGGATATCCTGTATTCCTTTTTAACACGTTTTGCATTTTTTCTTTTATTGCATTACCGACTGGACGTATATTACTGGCATCGCATATATTTTTCTGTACATCTTCCAATATGCGAAACTGTTCTTTTAACGGTAATCCATGTGTTTCCAATTTCGTGATTGCAGTAACTAAGAAACCATAGTGTTTATTAATGTAGTGTATGTCATCGCGAATACTTTGGTCCTTTAGTATGTCATGGAGTCTGTGTATGGCGCTGCTTTCATTTGGATTAAATCTACAAATAACATCTATCATCGAAATGTTTGGCAAAATACCCTACGGCTTCTAACCAAGTACCCCATCTAGTTATAACTGATTCAGGAGGCAGAGGTATGTCTGGTAGAACCTCCCTAAAAACATCCCTTCGTATAGGCGCCTTAATGAAAACCTTTTTGACGGTTGATATGAAAGTATTTACTAAAGGGAAACTTTCCCTTATTTTCTCTGCTACCCGATTGAGTGCATGAGCAGCACATGTAAAATGAACCATTTTCTTATATTTTTGGGAACATGTATGCGGCTGCGTCACTTAACATGACAAGGACTTTATCTGAAGAATCTTAATCGGGCCACATATATTCAAAACAATCAATAACAAAACTTATAATGGTCTCATGATTGGTTTTGTCCAGCACCTTAGAAGCCAATAGGTGGCTATCACTAGCAATGTCACTTTTTAACACACCAATTAAAAAGTTGGCGACTGAACGCCCACAAGCATCAGTTGCTTCGTCTATAATAAAATACACAAAATTGTCCGCAATGTCTTCACGAATTGATGTCACTACATCGTTGTAAACCCGATCGACATATCTTAATCTTAACGTGCTTTCATGTGGCAGTTTTCGGTCAGTATATTTTTCTAAAAACGTACGTAATTTAGGGTTCTCTAGTTTGCTTAACGGAATATTACTTGCAAGAAAGGCTTCTGTAAGTTCATAGAAAAATTCCGAGTTATCAGCGCTGGACGAGGCATGGCTCTTCAAATGTCTATTCACTTTAGTTTTGTCAGAAGAATTTATAATGCGATCACACACAGTACAAAACAAGTCACTTTCTTTAATGCGTATGTCCTTGTAATATTCAGGATCACTGTCAAACCACATTTGAAATACTTCACGTCTATTTCTTCTCTCCTTTGGCATCTTACTTGATTTACTTCTCTCATTAATAGTTATTGATAATAATATTAGTAAACGTTTATAGTATACACGGCGAATACGAGCACGCTAGAACGTAAAAGACGTAAAAGAGAAATTTATTTATGCGTCACCGACCGATTATTACAACGTTCCGTAAATAACTAAAAGTTATTTACGGACTGTCAGTCAGCTGGCAAGGCCAGTGACCTGAGTACGACTCTGTTAGACTCCGCGCTGTACGAAGTATAATTATGACACTATCTAAAATTTATAATGAAAGTAGAAAAGAAAAAAATTAAATAAACATTAGTAGCTTGGCGAAATGCGAAAATAAAGCTGTGGGCAGATAAGTGCTCTGCAGGAGAAAAGTACCTTTTCTAATACTATTTTATAGTGATGTAATATTTCCGAAGAGTTTCCCAGAAATTTATGAAAGATTCATTTATGAAGATTTAAAAAAAAAACAACATATTTTTTTCAATTTTTCTAAATGTTTTATAATTTCCTGATATAACAGTGCGTAACATGTAGAAAATGCAGCAAAGTGTTACTACTTCTTATTTAATATACTATCTATGAAAATTCAGTGACATTTAATTTGATTCATTTTTTCAGTAATTAATTTATGATTTATAAACTTATATAGAATGATACTCCTAGGAGCAAGTTTGCATGTCGCCGGTACCGATCTTTGCATACCTTCAGAAATCAAAATATTAAAAAAATTATCTGAAATGGGAACGTTTAGGTGCCAGGAACGGCCACTTTAAATACTTAAATCCTTTGAAGAGAACCTTTAAGCCTTTGGAGAACCAAGCAGACTATCGAGCCTAAGCCGCTGTTATATTTGGAACCTAAGCAGACCATCGAATTTTACTCATCAATAACTTCTCAGCCTGTTCATGTCAACTATAAAAAAACTATTTTAGAAATTAGATTATTGCTGAAAATGTAACAAAAATGGCAAACTGAACTGAAATATATATTTTTTCAATAATTTCTTATTTTAAGAGTTTAAGAAAATAAAAATACTTGTAAGGGAAAATGTACAGGGTGTCCAAAATAAGATCCTCTATCCCCTTATCTCAGAAAGTATAAAAGGTAGAGAAAACAGTTAAATACGAAAGTTTTTTGTTTTTACCTGGATTTTTCATTTTTATAACTTTTTTGAATACAGGTTGTTCAGTTTCTATGATCCAGGCATCAACTTTCTTTTTTTAAATGGGACACCCTATATTCAATTACGTTTTTGAACTCTCCTTAAAATTCTAGGTCGACATTGTTAAGAGTACCGAGTACCCTATACCAGGGGTCGGCAACCTGCGGCTCGCGAGCCACATGCGGCTCTTTGGATGTGAAGCTGCGGCTCTTTAGTTCCATACGCAAATAATATTTATTTTATCAAAAAAAAAAAAACATTTAAAAATCGTTCTGAATCGATTAACGAGGATTAGGATTGGACGGAGTCGTTCGCTTTCATATGCAACTCAGATGGCCTTCCGACTTGTCTCATTTGCCACGAAAAACTCGCACACAATAAGAAATAAAATTTAGAGAGACACTTCACTAAAAAACATACTCAGTTTGCTAGTAAATATCTAACCGGCGAAGAACGAAAAAAAGCTGTCGACGAGCTCCAAAAACAAAAACAGCAATCAAGTTTCATGTTAAGTAACTGAATAAATTGATATTTTTTCTTATGAATAAATAGATTAGTTTTTTTTTTATCAAAAAACTTTATTTATGCGAGTACTATTTATTGTTGGCAAGAAAAAATTTTGTGGCTCTTTAAAAACTTTGAAATTTTGTAAATTGTAATTTTTGACTCTTCCGACTCAAAAGGTTGCCGACCACTGCCCTATACCTATCATTTACCGTTACGAAGATATTAGCATTTAAAGAAAAAAATCTGTAAAAAAACACCTGCTCAAAAAATCTCGGCAAAACAAATAAGACATCCAAAATAAAGGTAAATAGGGTTTATTTTGTAGACAATTAGACTCCGAAATTACTTCTATGAATCGATATTATCTGATTAATATACAGGGTGTTTTTGACAGATGGCTCAAACATGTATATGTTAAACCTCCAGAAAATCGAAAATCTCTTATGGAACACCCTGTGTATTATTATATTTTTGGATTCTCTATTAAATTTTAACCTTACTCTATATAACGTTCCCTATTCTTATTTTGCTTAGTTTTCAAGATATTGACGAAAATGTTTGGTGCGTTATTTATAAGAGACACATTTAAGGCCCTGTCTTTCTTGGCCAATAAATGGTCCCAGGTAGGTACCTCAGGTAAAATATCAGGAAATGGC
Organism: Pogonocherus hispidulus; assembly: GCA_963924545.1. Lineage (NCBI taxonomy): Eukaryota > Metazoa > Arthropoda > Insecta > Coleoptera > Cerambycidae > Pogonocherus > Pogonocherus hispidulus. The sequence goes on from OZ004693.1 coordinate 16,651,247, forward strand.
ATTCATTCATTGGAATCGGGCCGGTGGGTCAGGGCTTAGCGTCTCGATCGCTCAACCTAGAGGTCGTGGGTTCTAATTCCCATTCCGCCAATAATTTTTAATTAAATTGTTTACCCGCAGATCAAGGCTTATTCGCAGGGATGGCTTGGCAACTATCCTGGCGATGGCCTAGGATGGGAAGAATGTCAACTTGGTGTTAATGTGAGAGATTAAAATCAGTTGATGTTTGACTTGTCCCCCTAACTAATGAGGTTTTCCAGGTTTCCCTCATTCCAGCACTGAATGGTGGTTAGGGCCTACCAACGTAAGTCGTTCCTGAGGCGCAAATGCGGCCCGCGAAATAATAATATGCCGCCCACACTCCCACACAAGTCTCAGACTTTCGGGCTAATCCTTGTGATTAGAATGAGGGGTAGAGATATTATTATTATTATTATTTCAAACTTGCATTTTACCTTCATTGGATGCCGAAGAAGATGCCAATCAGATCATCTATCAGATGGATGGAGTTACCTGCCACAATACTGCAGTTGTAAAGAATTTTATTAAGAACTATTTTGTGGAATGGATAACTCCACTTGATAACTTTTTATGGGATACATTGAAAGCCTGAGTTTATCAAATTCACAGTAATAATGTTGATGATGTAAAGATCAAAATCAGGATGGAAATTGAAGCGCTCAAAGTGATTGCGATTGATTCTGATTTATATACACAACATGCATAGCTGAAAATTGAGGACGTATAGGACACTTGATTTAATTTATTATTTTTATTGTTATTTGTTGATTATTGTTAGTTATTTGTGGTTTAAGTTACAAACATAGATTTGTTTATATTAGTTAATTAATTAAATAATTTAAAAAAGTATTAGTTTCTAATTAAATAATATACCTATTCTTAATCAGTATTAAGGCACACTTACTATAATATACCAAATAATAGTAGATATATTTTTAATAATAGCCGATAATGATTAATAGCCGACATTTTTTCCACATATCTTGAACATCTTGAAAACTAATCAAAATAAGAGTAGGGAACATTATATAGATTAAGGTTAAAATTTAATAGAGAATCCAAAAATGTAATAATACACAGGGTGTTCCATAAGAGATTTTCGATTTTCTAGAGTTTTAGCATTATAAATGTTTGAGCCATCTGTCAAAAACACCCTGTATATTAATCAGGTAATATCGATTCATAGAAGTAATTTCTGAGTCTAATTGTCTACAAAATAAACCCTATTTACCTTTATTTTGGATGTCTTATTTGTTTTGCCGAGATTTTTTTGAGCAGGTGTTTTTTAAGATTTTTTTCTTTAAATGCTAATATCTTCGTAACGGTAAATGATAGGTATAGGGTAGTCTTAACAATGTCGACTTAGAATTTTAAGGAGAGTTCAAAAACGTAATTGAATATAGGGTGTCCTATTTAAAAAAAGAAAGTTGATGCCTGGATCAGAGAAACTGAACAACCTGTATTCAAGAAAGTTATAAAAATGAAAAATTCAGGTAAAAACAAAAAACTTTCGTATTTAACATTTTTCTCTACCTTTTATACTTTCTGAGATAAGGGGATAGAGGATCTTATTTTGGACACCCTGTACAATTACTATATGTGTGCTTCAAGATATTTTATGCATTTAAAACATAATATCAGTGATATTAATTTAAAAATCTGCTAGCTGAATTGCTTACTGTTTATACATATTAAAAAAAACCTATTTTATCACCATACAGATATATATTTTTATTGTTTTGATCGAGATGCGTTTTCTCCACGTCTTCTTTTATTCAGTGGATTTCTTGGATCATAGATTTCAAACCAGTCGTCATCTTTTGTGTTTGCATCTTTTGCCAAAATTGGATTGTCATCCTGGAATATCAGTTTGTGGGACAACCTGAAATAATACATAAAATGAAATGAAATAGGTAAAAAAAATAATTTAAAATTTCATCAGATTATTACCATGCTTCTTCATTATCTATATCATCGTCACTATCTTTTTCTTCTTCAATAGATGGGTCATTTTCTTTCGCAGACTGTAACTTTTTTTTGAACTTTTCTAATAAATCTAAGGTAAACTTTTCTCTGCCTGATCCCTTTTTAGGCAGCAATTCCTTTTTATTTTTATATTTGTCATACTCTTCTTTATAAGCTTTGAAAGTCTCACTTTTAACTTCTTCCTCTTTGATTTCCTGTGTTTGAATTTCATCTTTCTTTAATTTATTTTTGTGGTAGTCTTTCTTAAGGCTCTGTATTTCTTGTTTTATTTCATCCCTAAAAACTATCATATAGGAATCTTATACTAACATTATTACTATATAGAATTTAATTTCTTTCAAGTTTCTGTGATAAAACAATATGTTGGAGTCAATATATTAAATATAGGAATTGTTCTTGAATGATGTTATGAATAAAATATGCCTCATTGGCATATCTACAGAAAGCATGTGAAAGATAAGAAAAATTACTAATAAATACATTTTATTAAGTTCATTAATTTTAATCATTTAGCTTCAATCATTCTTATTACTTACATTTTCTTTTTTCTTTCTAAATCTCTATCTTTGTGTAAGTAGTACTCAAGATCTTCATCATCATCATCTTTTGTAGTCACAGGAGCAGGAGGTTTGGATTTCTTTTGACTAGTCTTTAGTTTTTTCCTTATACTTTCAAGTTGTTCATCAGGATCTACTGTATCTTGATCCTCCTTGTCTGTAGAAGGTATATCAGTTTGTGAACTTAATTTTGGATCATCTGGAAAATGAGATACCAGAAAGTTCTATAGGTAACAATTAACAGCTCTACAAAATAATTAGCTATAAGTAGGTATCTACCTAGGACGTCGTGAGTTGACTTTCCTTTTCGTATATATTTTTCATTTTCTCTTGTCGATTCTTCCTCATCTTCTGCAGCTTCTTCACCAAATGATAGTAATTTAAAATTCCTTAAACATTCAATGGATTCATTAGACTCGAGAAATAAATCATATTCTTGCAAAACATAATTTTATTGATCCCTTTGCTCATTAAAATGATAAATCAAGTATTTAGTTTTTCTCATGTTATTTTTATTTTCAAATTTTATAGCAATAGTAATAATATAAATGGCAAAATAATTGAATAATACATACTTTACACCAGGCTTTTTCTCTTTTATCTTTTTTTCTTTAACTGCTATACTTTTTTCACGAGGTTCTATATCTGGGAAAGGGTTACTTAAAACTTCAGTTTTTAATATCTTATGTGGATAAACTGGTCTTTCATCTTCAACGAGTCCCTCTTCCAGCTTAAGCATATTGAAAATTGTGTTCCCAGTAACTTTTCCAAATAGTGTGTGTTTATTTTGTAATTCTGGAGTTGGTCCAAGAGTAAAGAAGAACTGGGATCCGTTATCATCTTTGTCTGAATTTGCCATTCCCAACAAACCTCTTCTAGCAAATCGAAGCCGTTGATGAAATTCATCTTTAAAAGGTTCCCCAAAAACAGATTCTCCACCAGTACCATCTCCATTAGGATCTCCTCCTTGTACAATAAAATCTTTCACTACCCTGTGGAAAACTGTGTTGTCATAATAACCTTCTAAACATAGCTGTATAAAATTTCTACATGTTTTTGGCGTTTCTTTCGCCCAGAGTTCTATATCAATATCACCCACTGTTGTTTTCATTAAAACCTAGAAAATAATTGTTATTAGATTATTAAAATAACATTTTTTTCTCTTTACCTTTCCAGAGGTTTGAGGTTCTAAAATATAAACATTACTCATATTTAAATTTAATTACTAAATAGGCAATACGAATCTTCAAACTTTCAAAATTATAACTTTTCTTCTCTTTTAAAATGTTTTTCTACATTCTCGTCATATATATATTATATATATGATTCTCATTATGTTAAAAATCCTTGGTGAGCGTGAGGTTATGTTCACAGAATATCATTGTATCAGAGACAAGAGACAACAATTGTATGTTATGTTATGGAAAAGGAAAATGAAAATGAAAATGAAAATATCGAAGTCAAAATTAGAATATTTTAATTCGATTAGGTATGTATACTTAATCAAATCGACAATCGACTACTATACACAGTCAAATGTCGAGTTGACGAATTGACTATACGCGATTTATTTTAAGATCGTAGCGCCAAAGCGGCAGCAACATATACTAACCTATGGGCCTCTGCCGTTTGAAATTGTATTAATTTGTGAAGTTAAAACAGGTAAAAAGTAAAAAGCTTGTTAAACAATTTTTAAAAGGGTAAGTAGTTATATAAAGTTAAAATTCATTGCAAAATAGATTTTCTTAAGCTCTTTTTTACTTACACCTTGGAAAATTCGTATATTTTAGGTTAAATAAGTGTCAACCCAAAGTTACTAAAACAAAGTATTTATTTTTTTTTAGTAACTAATCTTCATACACTCAACTCAAACTCAAACATGAGATTAAGCATTTTAGAGGTAGCTTATTTTTTGAAGGGATAACAAATAGATTTCAATATTTTTTGAGTGTTCTATCTGAAAATTAAACTTAACCTCAAAATAACATAACAAATCTTTATGGAAATAGTCATTCTCAGAGGAAGGTAAAGAGCACAATCTCTACTCTGCGTTCTTTAGCTTCTATTTATCCATACTTGTCTCCTGTAATTCTTTAATGCCCAACTTATAGTTTCCACGATAGCTCCAGATTTTCCCGCTTTTGGAAAAGTATGAAGCTGATCTCGTGGTTTTTCTTTGTCCAAGACGAACGATGACGCTCACAACAATAATGATTCATATCTAATCAAAGCAATTAACTAATATAACAACGGATATTTCAAAATTCAAATAGAAATACATACGCAAAACTCAACCAAAGCCCCATGCGTTAGTTGTGCGTGCCGCCAGTAGGTGGCGTAAATAAACTAATGAAGTTACAGTCAAAGTCACTAAGTGACTGTAAACGAAGTATGAGAGTATGAGGTATGAAGTATAAAGCTACAAGCAGAAGTATAGAGATTGTTTATACTTGTGATCATAGATAAAGCCAGGGACTTGTGATAAAAGAAACGTTTAGGTTTAATTCTTAATATTAACAACACCGCTGCGTAGATAGACTGCGTTTTAACTCCGTTAAAGATAATCTAGGCGGCAATGATTAACTAAATTCTAGATGAAAGTTTGCTACTAGATGTTACTGTGATTTAGGTAGTTTTTAAAATTTTTAGTCCGTAATTTTGTAAAACATAAGCTTAGCACGACGGCACGGAAACTTCCATTGCAAACGGACATTGTTGTCGGTTGTCGATATATGAATTAGCAGTAGTTCACATAACAAACACTAAAAATACAAAGGAAAGTCTTATGGAATACTTTGAAAGTAGTTTTGCTATGCAACCAGATATACTTGAAATTATAGTTAGGTACTTTATTCACCCAAGTATTGATTTTTGACGCATGCGTATATGAAGTATAAGTATGAATTATTTTAAATTGAATACAGAATTGCCGGGAACAAAACCCAGGAATAAACTTTCAATTGAAGTGATTGGCGATTTGGCACTTAGAATTACGCATCTTATGATTGGATTGGTATTTTTGTCAATGTTATCATATTCAGTAAATATATCGTCAAGTTAGGCATTTGTTATGATAGACATTTTGTTATTTACCAGATACAAATACATTAAATTTTAAATTACTTTTACAATTAAGTTGAAATTATTTCAAGGGTGTATGTTTGTTTTAAAACTTATGATTTACATATTATTTTATTTTCCCTTCGGTGTTGAATGCAATTTAGTCATATCGAAAATCATAATAAGAAGTGTCGTGTGGGACATGGTTATAAGGCTTTCTACAGTAAAAGACACAGAGAATATCTACAAGTCTAAGAGACATAGGTATTTTTCCAAAAAACGATGTCGCGCTATGTAAAAAGTGGATAAATCCATAGGGCAGAACCCTTTATTAAAATATAAAACTAATGAACAAATCTTTAAATTTTACATGGTGTGTGATTTGATGATTTGTGATTTACATTTTTCTCTGTATATTTTTTCATATTGGGATTAAGTGTTCTCTTACCAATAATTAATATATGATTTCATAGATCTGTCTCTCAGACAATTTTTTTTCTGTTCTTGACAGTTTGAAATTACTTCCTTTATCTCTCTATGAGATTTGAAAAGCCATAAATATACAAAGCTTATGGTCGTAAGAAAGCAACTACAAAACTCTCCGATAAATGAAAGTATTGTAGTTTCCATATTATATTTTAAGTGTGCACAAACACTTATCTGCCCCTGTAGCTGTCCCGTTGTGTTCTCGCTGTAGATTGCGGGCTACTCGTCATCTACGTACCATGTAAATTAATAGAAATTAAATAAATCATATCACGTTCATATGAGTGAAGTAGCTAACTTTTTCATTTTTTTTTCAATGTGTGGAATAATTTTTTTTCATACTGTATTTAATTTTTCCTTACTATTTTTTGACTCAGCTTGTCCCTGCAACAATTTTGCAGTAAATCTGGATATAGTCTATTGAAAAACTAATGTACTTTCTTCTTTCAAGTCTTGTAAAGTAGGTACTGTAAATTTTGCTGTAAATGATGTTCTTAATCTAACCCCCATATAAAATAATCCAGAAAATTCATTTTGCGGGATTGGGATGGTCAAGCATTAAGTACATCAATTATTTGGCAGTGATATTCTACCTAAAATACATAATTTAGAAGGACTACGATTTCCTATCCATTTGTACTTAATACTAAATAATTGCATGCTATTCGGTGATTATGAGGTGGTGCCCCGATATATTGAAATTAATTTTTGTTTCTCCTTATGTACTTTTTTAAATGCACCAAAATATAATCTGAGGTAAGTATCTTTAAATTTAAAAATGTGTGGGCGATTTTTAGACTCTTATAGGTAGATAGGTATAATTATTAGCAGGACCAGAGAAACGTCACAGTATTTTATAATTTTATAAATTTACGATAGATATATACCTAAGTATAATATAAGTGAATCCAAATGTGGATATCTACAATCATAAACATATTGTAATTTAGCGAAAAATTATAAAGTTAAAATGATATTTATTGTTCTATTGTTTATTTTTTTAAAGATACTATTTAGTATCTCCACATTTCTTCAAAAATTAGGTACGTACCTAATTCTAATTTATGAAAATGGATAGATTATTTGGTGGATATCCCTTATATGTCCAAATAAAATGAACAAAGGTAATCCACAAGTATACCACTGATGTATACCCATCTGAATTACATGGACGTCCTGCACTTGATTTGGTCTTAATAAGGACATCCAATGGATGGTATGTGCTGTTTGTGTCTGTGTAGTGGCAATTTATCCAGAAAATATCCTTACAATCGTGTTTCAGAAATTCTAGATAATTTTTACCATTCAAAGTATCGGCAAAGAAATACGGACCCACCAACGTTTATCCAATAATATCATATCACATATTAATGGAAAATTTGTGTTGACACTTGAAACTATTTCTGGTTTAAAAGATGTGGATTCCACTTGCATATTTGTAGCAGTTCGAACATGAAAGTTTTTCTATTAAAGATGCCACAATTAGTGAATTTACTTTTATCTGTCCACAGAAAACCTATTATTGCGTAAATTTGGATTTAAATTTAATTTATCTATGTATGTATTACTTTTGTAGGGGTGAAACTTATTTATTTTCAAAATTCGGGACATTTTTCTGTAAAAATTGTTTGGATTTACTTCAAATGAAGCCAATATGCGCCAATTTCCCTATTTTATTATCAATTTAGGAAAGTTAAATAAGTACCTATATAATTTTTTATTATCTTACACTTATCAGTTACAAATTGATTATTATTATTTACATTAAATAGGAAGAAGAAATACAGCGTGGAACGAGCAACAATATCAACAAGTATTAAATAGTCTTTCAAGACAGTTGTTTTAAATTTTCTATTTTGAGAGCCGCTGACAATAAAATATAAACCGAAACAAAGTAGACACATTATATACATCTGAGAGTCTCGACTTGAGAGATAATAACATATAGTTTACAACTGGTGATAAGATTTTCTTAATATTTGCGTAGATGTTGTGTAGACAGTTGAATTTGTTAATCGAAATAATATTTTGAGTTTATGCGGAGTTGAGTTGAAGTGAAATGGTAGACAGAGCTGATTCTTTTGAAGGTAAGTTCAGAACGTAAGAATCAACAAATTACTATAATGATAATGAATTTCATCCGTATTTATTTGCAGAACCAAGTTTTTGTTATGTTTACTTTAGTATATAAATATATGAGATGAGTATGTTTAAATGTTAAGTAATCAACCCAGACATGTGTTGTTTTTAAACCTAAATATTGTTATCTATTTATTATCCTGTTCAAAATGTATAAAATAGACTAAAATTTTATCCGCGGTTTTACCTATTCGATTTAGGTCATTTACCCGCATGGCGCTATAAAATAAAATACAAAATAAATCCTAGCCCGCTTAAAATTAAAAAACTGCTATTTATAGAACCCGCAATAGTTTTCTCAACTAAGTCTTGTTCGTATTCACTTTAACTATCACATTCTTAAAAAGAAAGAAGCAGAATAATTTGATAAATATTTCTATTTCTGTAGGTAGCTGGCTAAAATTTATATGAATTGTTTTGATATAATACAACCTAGTTATTTTTATAGCAAGTGTATACTCATTCCAAAAGGTGGTCCTATAAACCTTGAAATGTAATGTTATAGCGTAAATTTTGATAGCGACATGAAAAAACCGCGCTTCGACAATACCATCGACAAAGTTGTGTACCTAACTTAGCCAATGGCAATACCTAATTTATCTTACAGTAGGAGAGTTTTGTACCTTAACGATACAAAAATTTATTTTCTAGGTATCTCTAGGCTTTCCCGCCAAATATAGAAAATACATACTTTTGCAATCCTCAAAAATACAAAATATATTGCGTGCGATGGTAAATTGTAGCTTTATATTTCTTTGTTTTAAGTCAACACTATCATTAAAATACGGATGTGGAATACATAGGCATCAAACAGGGAAATATAATGTAGGTACCTGATATTTTAAGTGCTGGAAAAATTAAAATTGCAAAGTATAGCAGACAAAATGTATTTGACGAACAAACATTACATGCATTACATATTTTATTTTCAGCTCTTTTTCATATATCAGTTAATAATTTTCTCTGGTAATTGCTTATTATTAATAATTAGATTTTTGATGTGAATCCAGAGTAACTCTTAACATGTACCTACAAAAGCCAAAACAATTGTCACGTGTTTTTGAATTACAGGATGATATTGAAATTTTGGCCATTTCAACAAGAGCCTGTATCTTTCTTATTTAGGGTCTCATTTAAATAACATAAATTTATTCTGCAGCCTAAAAGCAAAAGTACTCCACTGCATTCCACTTTTTACTTTTGAAAATTGGTCATTTACACTTTTTCTATATCCCTCAAAATAAGAAAGATACAGGGCCCTGTTGCAATAGGCAAACTTTCAAAATCACCCTGTAATTCGAAAACATGTGATAATAGAATTGATCTGGTCATCAACCTAGCAGAGTTACCCTGGATTCCAATAAAAAATGGACTGTTCCGTATAAAGTCTGTGCGAAAAAGTGGATACTCGAAGCGGATGGTTCTTTATGAAACATTGTGAAAATAATTGTTTTGAAAAAAACATTGATCTCATTAGATATTCCAAGAAATATATAGAAAACACTCTATATACTAGTATTTCGGGTTATTAGGCCTTTTTCAATAGAGTAAATGTCTATTACTAAATGTTTCCAAGCGCGTTTTCGTTATTTATTTGTTTACGAGCACCTACCCCGAATGATCCCACCATCTGGTAAAGCCCGAGTTTTTAGTACCTTTTCTAAGAAGAGCGAAAATGTAAAATCTATCTGATCATTCGTAGTACAAGGATTTGTAATTGATGATTTTTAATTTCCAATTCCTCCAACAGATCTAAGCGCTTTCCTTTCTTTTCAAGATGCAGTACCTTTACATTTTCCTGATGTATAAAATGTTTGTTTTCTATACACTGCGTCGATAATCCTGAATTTTTTGGGTTATTTGGGTTATATATGGATTTTTTATGTTCTTTTACTCTAGTTTCAATACTTCTACCGGTTTGACACACATACACGGCATTACAATCCGCGCAGTTAATTTGGTATACCCCCGATTGTTTTAATTTATTAACCCTTTCTTTGTTGTTTATCAAAATCCTCCCAATAGTATGCTTGTTGACACTAATCATTTTACACCCATTTTGTTGTAATCTGCGAGCTATTTTTTCACTATAACCTGGGACGTGACGTGTCTTCTTTTTCCCGAATATTGTAAAAATCCCGACGAATTAATTTCCTCCGGTCTTTGTGTGAATTCCACAACCAAAATCTACAAAGGTGCTGGATGATTTGTCTGATGTTAAAGGTTTTTTACGGTTGCAACCTTTGTATTCACAATTTCTTTATAAGTACTTCTTCAAATAAAGTATAGTTATGCCAAATATACATATAAGGGGTGTATCTTTTTGTGTGGATGAACGCCAACGGTTTCCATTGTAGTTTCTGTATCTGTATACATAGTTTGTTTTAAGTTGATTTGTATGCATAGAAGAGAAGGTGCAAGGTCTTCACCTCCTATCAAACATCTTCACCTATATTTTGAACTAGCCTCTAACTCCTTGATCTTTGATTTTACAAAAAAAACTTTGTTAACACGAAGTTTAGGGTGTCTTTTGAGGATTCAGAATGCTGTCACAAACACAATTGGGCATCTGAGATTGGCTTGCTATTACTCGTACGTTTATTAGTGTAATCTTGTGGGCGGATAGATGAATATTTTTTAATGTTGAATTATTTAAACATCTCGAAAACGCTTCGAGATAATTTATTAAAATTATAGGTATATTTTTAAAAACAGAAGAAAAAGGTCTTTCCACATTTAAGAAAATATACAATATATATGTTTTATTAAAAAAATAATCAAGTTTGTCATGTAATTTTGGACTCTGGTGCTTAATTGTGTTTCTGATACCATATTCTGAATTTTCAAAAGGTACTCTCACCTGAACAGCTTTAACCAAGGCCGACTAGCGATCTAAGTTTTAAAAATAAATGTGTTGCTTTTCCAAGTATTTTCTTCTACCTGTATATTAAGATGTAAGAATTTAGGATCAATGTGGATAGCAACATTTTGCGGATTAAACTTTTCGGATTTCGAACGTCGCAAATGGAATCACTATAATAGACTCTAGATCTATACCCTACTACTCATGTTCAGTTGGCTCCTAAAACCCTGTGTTAAAAATGAATCAATCCGCCATAAATACAGAATAATTACACGGTGAATAATTAACTATTATACATTACCTTGTAAAATCTGCTATGTTAAATTACTTTTATGTAATGTAATAATACACCGATATGTCTAACACTGCATAGTGTGGACTATATACACACTGATGAGTGTGGATTCAGTGTTAAAATTACTCGTTTTTTTTACTGTGTACATGGTGTGAACAATTCTTAATATATATCTAAAGTTATTGGTAAATACCTATAATTTTACATTTTCAATTGTAATTGCTTGGCCAGCCTATTACTTATTATTATCAAGCATTATTTTTTAGCTACACTAATTATTAACATAGATTAGGCACACTTTATAATAGGAACCGTGATTTAGATAGGTTTCTATTAATAGTAAACGACAGATTAAGCGTTAATACTGTGGAAATGTTTTTAAATAATATACCTATTCACTGGTGTGTAAATAAAAAATAAATAAAATATCGATACGCATTTTTATATTTCTTCAGATATGCATATTTGGTAGAGGATTTTATTTCAAATAGGTATGTTGATCATCTACGTATTTCCAATAGAATGCCTGAAGGCATTACTATAAGAGTTTGACCATAATTGAAGAATAAAGTGGATACTCGAAGCGGATGGTTCTTTATGAAACATCGTGAAAATAATTGTTTTGAAAAAAACATTGATCTCATTTAGATGTTCCAAGAAATATATAGAAAACACTCTATATACCAGTATTTCGGCTTATTAGGCCTTTTTCAATAGAGTAATGTCTATTACTAAATGTTTGCAAGCGCGTTTTCGTTATTTATTTGTTTACGAGCACCTACCCCCGATTGATTCCACCATCAGGTAAAGCCCGAGTTTTTAGTATCTTTTCTAAAAAGGGCGAAATTGTAAAATCTATCTGATCATTCATAGTACAAGGATTTATAATTAAAGATTTTTTAATTTCTAATTGCTCTAACAGATCTAAGCGCTTTCCTTTCTTTTCACGATGCAGTGCCTTTACATTTTTCCGAGGGGTAAACCGCTGAAGCAATGTGGTGTACAAGCATGAGAAAATGTAAAAGCAATGCGAGCAATACTATGTAAATTCGAGCAATGTATCGAAAATGTTAGCAATACTCAAGCAATGCAAGAAAATTGAGGAGCAATGTAAAAATAGGCATAGAAAATATGAAGCAATGCGAAATAATAAAAGCAATACCGAGAGCAATACTCATGGTCGTTATAGTCTATATAATGTCAATTGAAACTGTAAAAAAAAATCCGACAAAAGAAACACCTGCACCTCGACGGCGGCCCCTTTGTTTACGCATGTGTGTCGTTTGTCGGAATTTTTTATGCAGTTTCAATTGAGATTATAAAGGCTTATACCTGCGCAGTGTTTCTGTTAGGTGTGACAATGTCGGAAATTCTGTTCGAGATCTTAAGGCTAACCGCCAAATTATGTGTGTATCGTGATATTCCGAGTGATATTCCTAAGTTATGTTGTTTCTATTATTTTTGTTTTTAATATGTTTGGTATAAGTTGTGATATATTATGTTTGCTGGAAATGATGTCAAATTGTGTTTACTAAGGAGCCCTTAATTCCCTTGTACTAAGTTAAAACAAAAAAAAATCATTAGGCCTTAATTCGGAACAGCTATAATTGATATAGTTGATTTGATGGAGATCCAGAAAACAAAAAAAAACACTATGTCTGTCAATTTGACAATAATTGTCAGACAGATAGTAGCACAGACCCAAAGAGGGCACTGCGGTGTGTTTCTCACCACTACTAACATTCATGATGTTAGAGTTGCTTTACTGAGGAGCCTTCAATTCCTAATAGCATGAGTTGCCTTGTATAGTCTTTATAACCTCAATTGAAACTACAAAAAAAAATTGCGACAAGCGACACACGTGCGTAAACAAAGAGGCCGCCGTCGAGGTGCAGGTGTTTCTTTTGTCTGAATTTTTTTTAGATTCAATTGACATTATATAGACTATACTTAGCCAAAATATTAAAAAATCAGGAGCCTTTAATTCCTAACAGCTTCAGTCAGGAGGCCTCGGTTCAGAGAGGCCTCCGTCGAGGTGCAGGTGTTTCTTTTGTCGGAATTTTTTTAGTTTCAATTGACATTATATAGACTATACTTAGCCAAAATAATAAAAAATCAGAAGCTCTTAATTCCTAACAGCTTCAGCTGCCTTGTACTAAGTTCAAAACAATAAAAAAATCATGAGCCCTTAATTCAGAACAACTAGAAATGATGTCTGATTGTGTTTACTAAGGAGCCCTTAATTCCTAATAGCATGAGTTGCCTTGTCCTTAGCAAAAACAATAAAAAATTATTAGCCTTTAATTCAGAACAAATGGAAATTATGTCAGATTGTGTTTATTAAGGAACCCATAATTCCTAATAGCATGAGTTGCCTTGTACTTAGCAAAAACAATAAGAAGTCATGAGCCTTTAACGCGCATCTTTAATAATGAACACCCAATTTAAGTAGCAAAGTTAATTTACTGTTATACTGTTACAAAATTACCGATAGAGTGCTAGAATGCGGCGTTGCCAAAACTACGTTTTCCCCAGACCTAGGGAAATTATGCACAATCCGGCAACACCGCTTCTGAGGGTGCTAAGAACAACCCCCCAAGAGCGAAGTCTCAACCCTCTAGGCCTTCAAATAAGGGAGATAAGCCCTTTTGTCCACATTTCCTGGATGTCACCAGAGGTATTTATCGAAAACCCCTCGTATAACTTGTCTGTCGATTATTTATTGAACTGCCCTGGTGTATGGATTATTCGTGAGTATTTGATGGAAATTTCTACGATTATATAACTCATGTTTAAATAAGCCAATAAAATCCGTGAATTCCTAGTTTACCTATACAGTGTGTCCAATAAAGATGGGATAGCATTGGGATCTTGGAAACGGTAAGAGATACAAAGTTGGTTAAATTATGAAAAAGTTGAGCAGTTTGAATACCTTTTATATGGACTTTGCAAAATAATTTATCTTTTTTTGATTTCGAAATATTTGGAAAAACATTTTTTTGCGATATTTGTTTTTATTTATTTCTGGCGTTATTTTAACAGCTATCAAAAAATAAAAAAATACTTTTCCATTGTTACTTTTTTAGCCTAACATGTGCATTCATCAAGTTTTTGTCCGACATTTCGTTTCCGAGAAACCATCATCAACTTCTTTTTTTTAAATACGGCCCTGTATTTTTAAATAGAAATTTTGATATCATTTTTTATTCTCAATTCAATGATGCATCACAAGTAATGGTTTAATTATTTGTGATGCATCAAGGTATTCAAACTGCTCAACTTTTTCATAATTTAACCAACTTTGTAGCTCTTACCGATTCCAAGATCCCAATGCTATCCCATCCTTATCTTGGACACACTGTATAAAACCCGCGGCGTGCCGGTTAGTCAGTCAGTCTCAATAAAAGAGCGATCAAGAGAAGAAGCAATACTTCAGTGAAATAAGGGCGATTTTTCAAGTGTTTTCGGTGTGTAATTATTTAGATATTGTACAAAAAGTGTTGTACTAAATCTATATTAATCGGATGGATACTCGGCAAAAAACCCGGCTTTACTAGATGGTAGAATCAATCGGGGGTAGGTGCTCGTAAACAAATAAATAACGAAAACGCGTTTGGAAACATTTAGTAATAGACATTACTCTATTGAAAAAGGTCTAATAAGCCGAAATACTAGTATATAGAGTGTTTTCTATATATTTCTTGGAACATCTAAATGAGATCAATGTTTTTTTCAAAACAATTATAATTGAAGAAAATCAGTTGGTAGGTATTTAACATATAGTAAGAGACAATGAATTAGGTTAAATTAATCAATTATAAAACGAAAGTTTTACGAAAGTTTTTACATGTATGACTAAAAGTTATATTTACGAAATGATTTTTTAGTGTTTTCCCAATGTTTTCGTGGCAAAGAAACATGCCAAAAGCATCAGATAGAAGCTGAGTTCTTGAAACCTAGTTTTGCTTAACCAAAAATAAAATTACTAAGGTGTACGAAAAACTTGAACATCTAAAGATCTAGGACCAACTGAACGGATGATTGTTAGTAGATACTCCGGAGCTAATAATCTAAAACAAGTGCCATGGTATAGTAAATTATTAATACCCATACACAAATTCTGGATCGATATAATTCAGAATCAGTTTCAGCAAATTAAGTGCTGAAGAATTCAAATAAAAACATGTTTTTAGGACAGCACCTTTTCGTATTCGTGTACAGGGTGTCCAAAATAAGATCCTCTATCCCCTTATCTCAGAAAGTATAAAAGGTAGAGAAAAAAGTTAAATACGAAAGTTTTTTGTTTTTACCTGAATTTTTCATTTTTATAACTTTCTTGAATACAGGTTGTTCAGTTTCTCTGATCCAGGCATCAACTTTCTTTTTTTAAATGGGACACCCTATATTCAATTACGTTTTTGAACTGTCCTTAAAATTCTAGGTCGACATTGTTAAGAGTACCCTATACCTATCATTTACCGTTACGAAGATAGCATTTAAAGAAAAAAATCTTTAAAAAACACCTGCTCAAAAAATCTCGGCAAAACAAATAAAGACATCCAAAAAAAAGGTAAATAGGATTTATTTCGTAAACAATTATTAGACTCAGATATTACTTCTATGGATCGATATTACCTGATTAATATACATGATGTTTTTGACAGATGGCTCAAACATGTATATGTTAAAAATCCAGAAAATCGAAAATCTCTTATGGAACACCCTGTGTATTATTATATTTTTGGATTTTCTATTAAATTTTAACCTTACTCTATATAACGTTCCCTATTCTTATTTTGCTTAGTTTTCAAGATATTGACGAAAATGTGGAAAAAATCTCAGCTATTAATCATTATCGACTATTATTAAAAATATATCTACTATTATTTGGTATATTATACTTTTTGTACACGTAAACAATTTCTTATAGTATGTAGTCAACGTCATTGCCATAAACTGTAATACCCATTGCGACAGCCTCTCCATGAACGACTGTACCCACTTGAATCAATTTGATAATGATTCAAAGAGTGGAGTAATTACGAAATTATATACAATTGTATTGGCCATATTTAGCTGCTTCCTTTTGTACTTGACATCATAGACTGAAGCTCTTCATCTCAGTGTGTCACGTCTTACATACTTGGCAAATAATTATATTATTGTCAGAAATTTCGTGTTTAAAATTGTTTTCTCGGAAGATCCTGATTTATATGAAAAGGAAGCACTGGGTTAACCAATTATAAAGGTTGATTTGGTGTAGATAAGCGTATTTTAGAAATTGAACTGAACATTTAACAGGGAAAATTCAAATAACTACGTAATTATTTAGCTATCTGTGAATTTATTTCTGACTGGTTTTCACCTGCGGAAAGTGGATTTAAGAATTGTTTAATTATACAAGGTGGGCCAATAAAAATAATCGACTTTGAATAACATGATATGCATGTTTTTTCAAGCAAATTCCAGAGGCATGTTCATTTTCATATAAAAGGGGGCACATTTCCATATTCTTGATGTTTATACACGGTGTCCCAAAAAAGAGAGTTTATCACAACTTACATTTTCTAAATGGTATTTTACAAATTTGGAATGTCCTCCCATAAATACTTTGATATAGGGTGTTATGGATAGCTCTGATAGTAAGGGAGATATCCCTAAACCCAGACAGAGGTCGTGCGTTCAAATTCCCATTCCACCAAACAATTTTTAATTAAATTGTTTACTCTTAGATCAAGGGTTGTTCGCAGGGATGGGTTGGCAACCATCTTGGCGATGGCCTAGAATGGGAAGAATGTCAACTTGTGAGAGATTAAAATCAGTTGATGTTTGACTGTCCCTCTAATTAATGAGGTTTTCCATGTTTCCCTCATTCCACCACTGATTGGTGGTTAGGGGGTACCAAGGTGAGTCATTCCTGAGGCGCAAATGCGGCCCGCAAAGTAATAATTTGCCGCACTCTCTCCTCACAGATTCAGACTTTCGAGCTAATGCTTGTGATTAGACTGAGGGGTAGAGAATGAACTAATTAAAATTTACAGAGTATGTAGGCAGAAGTAAAAAAACTAACAATAGGTACATTGTAACTCTGTAAGGCACTGTTGGTTACTAACACAAAATAATTTGTGGAAAAACTTAACTAAAAGGTTTTAACAGGAATACATAATATCTTAGAAATCAAAAATATAATACTAGTTATAACTGCCAACAGCTTAAAAACACCTTTTAACTGAATAAAAAAATATAAGATAGGATCCGATATCAGTGATTAGTCCTCCGGATATCAGTCCTTATTAGAATCACGGGTAGAGATATTATTATTATTATTATTTATGTGTATAGAGTCTATGATCACAATTGAAAATATTCAAAAATTCAATTATTATTAATATTATTAATATTCAAATATTCAATATTCAAATTTTAAAAATATTTATGAAATTTTCTAACAATATTCTAATAAAAAAAGTTGTACACTAATGATGCTTGTATATCTTAAATTTCCCATGCATAACGTTGATAATATTTTTAAAAAGTTGATATAAGTAAAATTCATTTCATTCAAAAACTGATTTAATAAAACATACTCATTAATACATTTATAGGTAAATAATAATGTAGGTACATTAAAGCGATATGAGGAGTATATCAAATCTTCCTGTTTTAGAGTTTCCACTGCAGGGTCAGAACAGCTACAAGAAGCCCAGAACTTTAAAAGGCCCCTTACGCCTACTTAGACTATGTGTCCTTGGAATTTTCACACCTGCATTACTTTTGGGTCTTCCACTGTATATGCGTTACCGTGTTTATGGTCACCAGCTCTATCCTCTTGCCATGTCGGATATGAGGATGTTGGATAGTAAAGTCTCCACCACTTGGTGCCAAGTAGGTTGTAATTAAATTAAATGTTATTTATACACGATCGGAATTTACTGATAACTTTAACTTTAGGGCGCTAAATTATTTTTGCACTTTTAGACAAACTCCAGTTATGTCTTTTCAAAGAGTTTTTTTCACTGGGGTGGTAGCTGTTCTAGCTTTGCTTATTCAACAGCTTCCTGAACATAATTTGATAATAATAATTTATAAATTACGCTTTTTTGATTAAATAAAAAGTAAAATAGGTAATATATCCTGTATAAAGTTTTATATGCATTTCGTAAACAGGGACTGGTGCCCTTGGCGTGTAATAGCCTTACTCTTACGTCGTCCTTGATGCATACATAACTATTATTTCATTGTTAGAGTTTTAAGTCATAATAGATTGGTCTCAAGAAGACAACTATACGAAAATGTGAATTTCTTGCTGAAATTAAAATTAAATAGGCGCTCTGTTGGAGCAGGTCAGTAGTATATGCACCATACAAGACTGGACAATGTGTGGTTAATGTGTTAGAAGTTTTCCCCTAATACATTGGGCTTATTGCACACTTTTTTGGGTATATGAATCTTTAGTTCTATATCCACCGAATCCTATATCAATGTATTCGTGAATGCGTGCTATCCAAAACTGCAAAAACACCATTTGAAAGTATTGCTTAAAAATATAAGTTGTGATACACCTCTCTTTTTTGGGACGCCCAGTATAAATGTCAATAATATGAACATGTGCTCTTTTTCAAATAAAACTCGATCTGTCTCTAGAATTTGTTTGAAAAAAAAATGTAATGTGTACAATTGTTGTAATTAATGTGTGTAAAGTTATTCAAGGTAGAAACTTTTTATTCGCCCACCCTGTATATTATCCAGATAATATTCTTCTAAATTCACGAGTGCATAATATATTGAACTGAGTTAAGAGAATAGTGACACTAAATTCTTAGAGTGACTTAGGTACACTGCAAACTTTTAAAACGTGAATATTTGAAAAATTTTCACATAGGTACCTTCTAAAATGTACGAAGGCGTACAAAGGCCACAATAAAAGAATTTTTAGAATTTTGACTCAGAATTCTGACTTAAATTTCAGAATTCCGACTTTAACGACAGAATTCTGACTTTAATTAATCTCGGAATTCTGACTTTAACCTAAGAATTCTGACTTTAATCTCAGAATTCTGACTTAAATCTCAGAATTCTGACCTTGCTGTCAGAATTGTGACTAATTAATCTCGGAATTCTGACTTTAATCTCAAAATTCTGACTTTAATCTCAGAATTACGACTTTAATGTCAGAATTCTGACTTTAATCTTAGACTTCTGACCTTAATCTCAGAATTCTGACTTTATTATCAGAATTCTGACTTAAATCGCAGAATTCCGACCTTATTGTCAGAATTCTGACTTTAATTAATCTCGGAATTCTGACTTTAATCTCAGAATTCTGACTTTCATCTCAAAATTCGGGTTTTAATCTCAGAATTACGAGTTTAATGTCAGAATTCTGACTTTAATCTCAGAATTGCAAGTATAAACAAAAAATCTTGTGTTTATCTTATTACTAATACGAACTCTCTGAACGGACAAGGGGTATTCCCAAGTAACTAGCTAAGATACTTAGCGAAAAAATAGAAAGTTAAGAATAAAAAATTTTTTGTTTTACGTCTTATGGTCTATTGTATCAACAATGGTATTTATTGTCAGTTAATTGTGAATTAAAATAATGAGGGTGTTCTATTACAAACATTTCTTAATATGATTCTACTCTTTTCCTACCTGTCTGTCTATGTTGTACTATTTCATTGAAAAACTAACGTTATTCCCCTCACCTACCTCATTTATACCTAGGTTTTCTACGCTTGTTGTACGGAAAGGATCATATATTATTTTATAATAGTACGGCACGTGTACCTATGTATATCTATAAGTGCGCAACAACAAATCAGTTTATAAGTACATATATAGGCATAAGTAAATAAAGTTATTTTATTACTACTAACTTATGTTTATTGTGGCTATTATAATCTAAAATTACAACAGTTATCTGAAAGTGAAAAGTGAGCTTTAATTGGTGCTTTCACATAACTATCCATATGAATTTAGATCCACGCAGAAAGAACAGACACTCGCTGATGAATTTCCAAGTAAATTACTGAAGCTTTTGATCACAGTATTAATAGTTAAAAGAATAATACTTTGTTTAGAACAATCAGTAGCTCTATATGATGCGGCTTTAGTAGATTTTAACTAAAATATCCACCTAATACGGGCCTCTTACTTTATTATGCAGATTAAAATTCTTTTACAGTTAATATCTTTTAAAATTTAAAAGTTTCAGAGCGGTGGAAATATTTTCATATTTCTTTAATTCATATTTGCCTGCTTATTGTTAGCTAAACAAAATGTAAGATGTAGGAGAATTTAATAAATTTTCCTCAATTTGAGAAACTCTCAACAATGTCGTTTATAAATATATTAAAAAATAATGGACCTAAAACGGAATCCTGGGGAACACCGGAAGTTGTTATAAATTCTTTTGACTTTATACCATTGCTTTCAACATATGAAGATATAATAATATAATAATATAATAATATAATAATATAATAATATAATAATATAATAATATAATAATATAATAATAATAATAATAATATCTCTACCCTTCATTCTAATCACAAGGATTAGCCCGAAAGTCTGAGAGTTGTGTGGGAGAGGGGGCGGCATATTATTATTTCGCGGGCCGCATTTGCGCCTCAGGAACGACTTACGTTGGTAGGCCCTAACCACCATTCAGTGCTGGAATAAGGGAAACTTGGAAAACCTCATTAGTTAGGGGGACAAGTCAAACATCAACTGATTTTAATCTCTCACATTAACACCAAGTTGACATTCTTCCCATCCTAGGCCATCGCCAGCATGGTTGCCAAGCCATCCCTGCGAATAAGCCTTGATTACGAGTAAACAATTTAATGAAAAATTGTTTGGTGGAATGGGAATTAGAACCCACGACCTTTGGGTTGAGCGATCGAGACACTAAGCCCTGAGCCACAGGCTCGCTTATATGTTTGTAAGGTATGACATAAAGAATTTTATTAAATTTGAGGAAAAACCAAGAAGTGAAACTATGGATAATAGAGGGCCGTGATCAAGTTTGTCGAATGCTTTGCTAAAATTAGTGTAGATGACATCGACTTGTGAGTTGGTATCAAAGACAGAAATTATATACTGAGTAATGCAGAAAAGATTTGTAGTGGTTGACCTGCCCTTCAAAAAGTTCAGTTATTTTATTTTTCACATAGCCAAAGAGAGGTTCATAGAGTATAAATTCTAAAGCTTTGGCGAGGTTATTTATTACAATAATGAGTCTATAATTTTGTACATTATGTTTTTCACCCTCTTCTTGAAAACAGTTATTAGTTTAGACGTTTTTGATCTTAGGGTTAGATTAAATAGAGCAAAAATGGGTTAAGTGAGGACTGCAGCACAGTCACGAAGAAGAAAAGACGGTATGTGATCTGGTTCCATTGATAGTTTACGTGAAACGAAATATCAGGGAATTCGATATTGACCATGTCAGCTCTACTATAATTATTGTAAGAACTTGACGCAGAATATGACTCTAGTAAGACATAGTAGCAGCCAAACTATAGTATGAAGGTCATCATTAACAAACTGCCAAAACTGTTTGGAATTCTTATTTAAGTTGTTTTCTATATTAAAAGAGAATTTTCTATATTTTCATATTATTCTATGTTCCAGACTTAAGAGTCCATTCACTAGGTCGAAATAAGCCCTAAATCGGCGTTCGTCTCGTGTCTAATTATAAAAAAAAACTATAAAAGTTAGTGACTTTTAGTAAAAAAGTATTGAAAGATAAGACTTTAATCTAAGTCCCTATAGTAGTAATTTTTGGTATTTCTTTTTATTTTTAAAATTCCGGGCAAACAATCTTGTACTAAAATAGCGTATTTTCAAAAATTATTTTCTCTAAAATACATGTATTAAACAAAAATTTGCTACTATAGGGATCTAGTTTATCTTTTGATCTTTCCGGTGATATATAATTTATAACATTAAAAAGAAATTTTGTTGCAATTATAAGACAAATCCGGTATCCTTGCAATGAGGGCTAACTTTATTTCCATGTGCCTTTTTACATCGGCTTTACGTGCACCTCCGAAATCTTAATAATTCGATAGTGGAAATATGTAAGTCTTCACCCATCGGCTACCCATCCTCTCAATTCGACCCACCATTCATGCCTGTCAAATCTACAGAGAATGGACCCAAGTTCTAAGTAATTTAAATTCCTCAAGGGCCAGTTGATCACCTATTGAATATCTGTAGTCCGTGTAGGAGTTAGATATAATTTTAAGCATTTAATAATATTATGAGGATTTATTCGTCTGCTGAATACTGTTTTGGGAACAAATTGATCTATTATGGAATATAATGTTGAATAGAAACTATCGTACGTTACATTTACATCTACTATGTCAGCAAGAAAGAAGAAAGTTCCAATTAGTAGCACCTAACATCTGATATAGGCCTACTAGATTTGCTTTTCTGTAATTATATCACGTTATGCCTTCGCGTCGGTTGCTATATTTATTTACAATTTCTACAATATTATCTCAACAATATTTTGTTCTAGAGGCAGCTCGTGAAGGTGAATACAACCTTCAATGCTTTCCTACTTCCCAACATGCCACAACTATCACCAGAGAAAAAAACACTTTCTATGGTGAGACACTTGGTGTTGGAAGACGACACCAAAGAATACTGGGGATTCTATCTCCTCAGAGGAACTTCGGTCACAGTGTCAACTTGTGTCAGGTATGATGATTAATCTTACACTTTTATAATGACATTATTGTTAAACAATAATACTACTAATCAAGTAAAGGCGGGTTCTCATTAGTCAACTTCATTGATCAATATCGTTGAATCTATGGGATTGAAAGAAAATAGATTAATGTGAATATCCGTTCAATGATATTGATCAATAATATTGCATTTCAATATAACTGAAAGGCGTTTCTACTTTTGGTTGAATCAATGGACTGATTCAATTAGATTGAACAGTGCTTGATAGTGGGAACATGCGTTCAAGTTCAGTCATATTTGAGGTTAAGTTGTGTATTTTAATTCGTAGGTATGTACTTAAATCATGATTTTTAAAGAATCTAGCTAAACTTTATTGTATTTCATAATAGAAATGTCCAGTTTTAAATGGAGGGACAACCATATTATAAAGTTTTTGGAATTATACCAGTCAGAGGAGTGTATCTGGAACATTAGAAGTGAGGAATATAAAAACATAACAATGCGTGAAAAAAGTTATGAAAAAATTTCTCTTCGCTCATTCTTAAATGATTTTTATAAGCATCCAAGTCATCTGTTGCCAGTTCCACTAACAGCTTTACTGAAGCACCTTCATATCTCCGTTTTAGGATCCATGGTTTGACCCACCAACGACGAGGTTTTCTTTTTTTCCTGTTTCTAATTACGTTTTTTAAATATTCACATATAATACGGACGCCAGCCCGCACAATTTTCTTCTTTGCAGCCATTTTTTAAACTGACACTTTCTAGACTAACTATTCAATATCCTTGAAACATGTGAACCAAATTTCATTCTATTCCATTGTTCAATCGCATAGATTCAACGATATTGATCAATGAAGTTGACTAATGAGAACCCTCCTTTAGTATTGCTTTCTACACATTTTTTTTCAATCCTTTATCATCATTCGTTTTTTGTTTCTAATCTTTATGCCTCAATTTTATTCATTATTTTTTATTATTTGTCTCTAGTTGATTGCGTTTTATGTATCTATGACTTGGGTCTTTTTCACTTCTTCCACAAATCTACTTTGACTGATACTTATGTGTGATTGTGATATGCATGTTTTTTGTAGAATCCATTCTCTGGAAGTGAAGGAAATTTGCTTTTTGTATAGTACCTATATAAATGTTTCTAACTTTGTTCAAGTTTGTTACAATTACAATTTTCTTTTACTTTTACTTCTCTTCGAGTGGTTTCCATTTGACTGTTTATTGTGGGTCACTCATTTTGTTGAAATTCATTATAATTTTTAATTTCTAACTTTGGAATTTGAATTCATTAATTTATAAATATTATTTTTAAAATTTCAATGATGTCTGTATCTGTATTATCAGTGTGTGGCTAAATACCGATTAAAAATGATTTTTAAGTATAAGTACTCTCTTTAGGGTAATGATAATAACAATAAAGTTACCACTAAGTAAAAGTGATAAACTTTATATGTACTTGATAAAAAATGTACCTTTTATCATCAAGGCGGGTATAGCAAATTCAAATGTAATTACAAGCACATACCAAAAATAATCTTTGTGTATTCAGTGCTTTAATAGCTATATAACTCGGATTTACAGTATAATAATAAATATTTTTTTGAATGACAGATCTATTTGGGAAAAAATTCCACTAAACTGAAAGCAAAACTGCTGGTAATGTTGACATAAATAATAAAACGGTTTACTCAAAATCAGATTATCATCTTCATAAATGCAGTCGAAATTATACAGATTGTAAAAACTAGTTAAACAAAATATAATTGTTTTGAAAAAAACATTGATCTCATTTAGATGTTCCAAGAAATATATAGAAAACACTCTATATACTAGTATTTCGGCTTGTTAGGCCTTTTTCAATAGAGCAAACGTCTATTACTAAATAATTCCAAGTGCGTTTTCGTTATTTATTTGTTTACGAGCCTACCTCTGGCCATCTGGTGAAGCCCGAGTTTTTAATACCGTTTCTAAGAAGGGCGAGAGTGTAAAGTCTATCTGATCATTGGTAGTACACGGATTTATAATTAAAGATTTTTTAAATTCTAATTGCTCTAACAGATCTAAGCGCTTTCCTTTCTTTTCCCGATGCAGTAACTTTACATTTTTCTGATCTATAAAATGATTGTTTTCTATACAATGCGTCGCTAATCCTGAATTTTTTGCGTTATTTAATATGGATTTTTTATGTTCTTTTACTCTCGTTTCGATACTTCTGCCAGTTTGACCCACATACACGGCATTACAATCCGCGCAGTTAATTTGGTATACACCCGATTGTTTTAATTTATTAACCCTTTCTTTATTGTTTATCAAAATTCTCCCAATAGTACGCTTGTTGACACTAATCGTTTTACACCCGTTTCGTTCTATTCTGTGAGCTATTTTTTCGCTTTAACCTGGGACGTGATTAATATAGCGAAAAAATAGCTTACAGAATAGAACGAAACGGGTGTAAAACGATTAGTGTCAACAAGCGTACTATTGGGAGAATTTTGATAAACAATAAAGAAAGGGTTAATAAATTAAAACAATCGGGTGTATACCAAATTAACTGCGCGGATTGTAATGCCGTGTATGTGGGTCAAACTGGCAGAAGTATCGAAACGAGAGTAAAAGAACATAAAAAATCCATATTAAATAACGCAAAAAATTCAGGATTAGCGACGCATTGTATAGAAAACAATCATTTTATAGATCAGAAAAATGTAAAGGTACTGCATCGGGAAAAGAAAGGAAAGCGCTTAGATCTGTTAGAGCAATTATAAATTAAAAAATCTTTAATTATAAATCCGTGTACTACAATGATCAGATAGACTTTACACTCTCGCCCTTCTTAGAAACGGTATTAAAAACTCGGGCTTCACCAGATGGCCAGAGGTAGGCTCGTAAACAAATAAATAACGAAAACGCATTTGGAATTATTTAGTAATAGACGTTTACTCTATTGAAAAAGGCCTAACAAGCCGAAATACTAGTATATAGAGTGTTTTCTATATATTTCTTGGAACATCTAAATGAGATCAATGTTTTTTTCAAAACAATTATTTTCACGATGTTTCATAAAGAACCATCCGCTTCGAGTATCCACTTTATTAAACAAAATATAATGGGGATAAGAGCTTTTTGTGGAACTTTTAATTTTTGAATGATCCCTAAAGAAATGCGATGAGATTATAGCTCCACCATAAACAAGTTACGAGCATTATGATAAGTTATTCTATTTTAGTTATAGTTTATTTGATATTTTCTGTAGTTGTATGTACCTACTAAAATAACATGGAGTGTGATATAGATTCATGGTATACCCCTCTTCCCTCCTTAATTTTTTAGGTACTATTTTCAAATTTAGCATGGCGAAAGTACCTATTAAAGGTCACTTTTTGACATACAAATAACATTTTTGCCACTTCCGGTTTTATCGGAGGTGAAACAAACTCTCGATATTTATATGGAACTCTCTGTATATTATTATATTCTTGGAATCTACGTTATTTTCTGAATACAACGATATAACATAAGTGACATTTCAGCTGCCAAATTGGTTGATGGACTCTATTTTACTTTTGAATTTGAGTGCCTTAATCATCCCCCATTAATTCTAATGGACCATAGTAACCATAAATAAATTGGCGAATTGGCGTCAAAAGCATTCAATTTTAATACTTACAGGGCGCTAAAATTCTTGAAAGTGGTTATAGAGCTGAAACTAGTTTTTTTTTTAAATAGTACCATAATGGTACTACGGTACGATTAGAAATTACGATTAATAAGCAATCTACCCATATGCTTATTTTATCTGTGAGACCAACACAACTGAAATTACAGTTGAGAGAAGGCATTCTAAATTCAAAAGTAAAATAAAGTCCAAAAAGTAATTTTACAGCTGAAATGTGTCTTATGTACAGGGTGATTCACTTTCGACTGTGTAACATGGGTATCTCGCTTATTATAAAAGATAGACTGTATGTTTAAATTCGGCAAAGTTTCGGAATTTTGTGCTCAATAAGTTGGCGCATAGAAAACCCCCATATCTGCTTTTGTTTTTGAGTAAGAGGCAAAAAACAATTTTTTCCAGTTTTCGTTTTCTGGCCGTAACTTTTATATTTTTGAAAATATTGGCGTATCGTTTTCACATTATTAGGACACTTTCTTGAGACAAATACGATGCCGTAAACCGTTTTTTAAAAAAATGTTACTTCTATTGTAAATCATCGTCAACTTTATTTTTTCTTATGGGCGCCATATTAATTTTTCTCATATTTGAATAAACCGATTTTTTCTGAATACAACAATATAATATATGTTAATATTTGCCTAAAAAATAAGGGCATTATGAAGGAAAATAAGTATTTTTTTGAAAATGTCTATAGTTAACTATGGCCACGACAGTCAATTCTTGACAAACCAGAAATGTCACTTATAATTGTTATAATCTGCATCTGTGGAGTACTTTTTACATCGATTAACGAAGTATACAATCGAAGAGAAACAAGGTATTATAGAAATTTATTACAGATGTAACAAAAATTTAAACAGAACAGTTGAAGTTTATTTAAACACATATCCTGAAAGGCGACAACCATGCAAGAGATATATTACTAAACTGCACTGTAATTTAAGAAATTATACGTCCATACCTATTTCTTGGTTTAGAAAAACTGCCATAATTTCTTAAATTACAGTGCAGTTTAGTAATATATCTCTTGCATGGTTGTCGCCTTTCAGGATATGTGTTTAAATATTCTTCAACTGTTCTGTTTAAATTTTTGTTACATCTGTAATAAATTTCTATAATACCTTGTTTCTCTTCGGTTGTATACATCGTTAGTCAATGTAAAAAGCACTCCACACATGCAGATTATAACAATTATAAGTGACATTTGTGGTTTGTCAAGAATTGACTGTCGTGGCCATGGCTAACTATAGACATTTTCAAAAAAATACCTATTTTCCTTCATAATGCCCTTATTTTTTAGGCAAATATTAACATATATTATATTGTTGTATTCAGAAAAAATCGGTTTATTCAAATATGAGAAAAATTAATATGGGGCCCATAAGAAAAAATAAAATTGACGATGATTTACAATAGAAGTAACATTTTTTTAAAAAACGGTTTACGTCATCGTATTTGTCTCTTGAAAGTGTCCTAATAATATGAAAACGATACGCCAATATTTTGAAAAATATAAAAGTTACGGCCAGAAAACGAAAACCGGAAAAAATTGTTTTTTGCCTCTTACTCAAAAACAAAACCAGATATGGGGCTTTTCTTTGCGCCAACTTATTGAGCACAAAATTCCGCAACCTTGCCGAATTTAAACCTACAGTCTATCTTTTATTACAAGCGAGATACCCATGTTACACACTCGAAAGTGAATCACCCTGTACTATCGTTGGATTCAGAAAATGACAGATTCCCAAAATATAATAATATACAGGGTACTCCATATAAAAATCGAGAGTTGGTATTATTTCCAGTTAAACCGGAAGCGGAAAAAAGGTATTTTGTATGCCAAAACAGTGGCGAAAGAGGGGTCATAGAGTGACCTGTCATCTGTCATATTGTACCTATGTATCCATAAATGCACACTTATTGGAAACCTTAAAATATGTGGATAAAATAAAGTTTAAAAAGGACTTTTTAAAGTACGTTCCTTTAAACATATTTTAAATCAAGGGGGTTCATAGAACGTTTTCAAAGTGGAGAAAGCCAGCGTAAAAATTAATAAGTTTAGTACTTAATAAGTTTTATTTGATTCTCAAAGAAAAAAATGTGTGCAGATAAACCACTATACAAAAAGATAAATTGATTACCGGTACATTTTTCATAACGTAATTCCTCTGGTTCAGGCGTTCAGGTTAGTGGTAATTTTCATTTAAATTTTTTATAGCTGCAACTAATCGGTGTCAAATTAGGTGCAGATGACGCAACATTTGTAAGAAAATAATACCCTATGTCCGTTGTTCCAATTAGAAGACATAATACCGTGAAAATAGTGTAACTAAGCAATATTCTAGACGAACAATGGCACGAACTTCACATTATCAAATAGCAAATAAAGAGAATAAATGTGGGATACTCAAATATTTATTGAAAATCAATAAAGGGAAGATAACTATGTATTATTGTTTCTATAATTGTTATAATCAAAATATTTTAAACAGTAAATTAAGTATTAAATCAGCAGCACAATGCGTCTATTCTTTAACGCATATTTCTGTACAACTAAAAATTAAAGAAAAAGTTATACGAAATCCACTGATAAAAGGATCAGTGTGAGGTTATCTCTTATTAAACTTATTTTTACCTAACCATCGTAGATAGTAATAGTTTCGGTTCCGAAACAGCAGAAAAATGTTATTGCGCATAAATATTATTTGAACAAAAGATGCCCAATCAACAATAAAGATGCCTAATCAACAATCATATATAAAATTTGAATATTTGTTTTAATTTAATTAATCTGCAACGCCTCATCGAAAATAAAAAATGAAGTATTGTCTAATAGAGAATTTTAAGCTGAATTTCAATATCCAAAAATATACATGGTGATTCTTTTAAAAACATTGACCGTAAAAGCGTCCATCTGTAGTGGGCCACCCTGTATGTGGTCCACATACAGGGTGGATTTAAAATATTTTTAAAATGGACCCTTCTTATATCGCATCACTTCCATAAAAGTGTATTCTCCAGAACCCTGCAATAGGATCGATTTTAGACTTTGACACACTATTGGGACACTGTATATTGCAAACTTTTATTTAAAATATTTGAAGCAGATGCCGAAAACAACTACTTCACGGGAAATATGCCCCGACTGGCGTTGCATTACATCGGCATCTCCATAGGAGTCGCTACATCGTTCATGGAGACCAAATACCAGACCGGTTTCGCGCTTATTTTGCGCTCATCAGAGTGCCATAGGTAGTGGACTCGATGAACAATGTTGCGACGTGATTGCCTAATGAGCATCGTGCAGTATTGGTGAGAAACAGACCGTAGTGCCCTCTTCGGGTCTGTGCTACTATATCTGTTTGACAATTATTGTCAACGCCGTTCGGGGCATATTGCCCGTGGAGTAGTTGTTTTCGGCATCTCCTTCAAATAAATACAATACATAAAACATAAATACAAATGACAATAATTGTCAGACAAATAGTAGCACAGACCCAAAGAGGGCACTACGGTGTGTTTCTCACCATTACTAACATTTTATTTAAAATATTTATATCTTTCTTTAGAATAAAAGTTAAAGTTATCCCGTATCTATTTCTTAACATCACAATATCAGGTCAATTATTTTTCAGATGGCCGGGGGCATCTCTTATAGTAATTCGTGGACACAAACACTTACATGAATGCGCCTACATCGGAGACAACTCATCTGAAGAGCTGGAAGAGCTGATGGAAGCTATACGAGAGGGCACATACGTGGATCCTAACAATCAGAAGAGTTTTAACTTTACAGAAGACGAGGCGCCTGCAAATGAACCAGATCTGATGAAGAGGCATAGACCAGATGTGGAGTTTCACAGCCCACTTCACAAGAATAACACTAAAAATCACACGATGAACAATAATGTTGACACTTCAGAGATAACTGATCCGAAGACTATGAGAATTTTGCTAGACGCATTGCAAACAAAAACCAAACAAAATAAAGGCAAACATCTCGGAGAGGAAACCAAAGGACACGGGCACAGGAATTCGACTATAGCTAAGAATGAGACTAGTAACTTTAAAATAGATCCTCCCAAAATGCAGACAACGTCTCAAGAAGTTTTCAGCGACATTCTGGGCAAACTGCGAAGATTAGGTGAAAGAGGTACGGCGATTCTGGACAGGGTTAATCAAGAATTCAATCAAAGTAAAAGTGGGCCTACCGAAACTGTTATAGATACTAAGGGAAGACATTATTCCAAACCACCCGTAAATTATAACGATAATGTCGATCACGAGAGGCGAAGACGTCATTTGTTTCTGTCCGCAGCGCATGAAATGAACGAGGATGACGAAGAAAACGACATGGGAATTGAAGAGGTAGGTGATAAATATATTTTCTTGACGATAATTCACTGAAATTGCGACAATATTGATTCTGTTTCACTAAAGTACTGTTTATTTCCCAACAAAATTTTCTAGAAAAATAAATTTATAGTCATAAAAGGTCAGATGTCATATTTATAGACAAAATATTGAAGTTATAAGAAAACTACATCAAACAACTATTTTTATTCAACTGAAAACTGGTAATTGGGTAGACAGATGCATGACAGATAAGTTAATGGGGAAAGTGTACTGCGAGTGAAAATATATATGTTTCTACAGACAAATTTTCTAAAATTGCAAAACATCAAAATTCGATGCGCAACAAACGAGGATTGTAGAACTCCGCAGATGTCTAACACTGATACAACCAACTTTCTTCTTTGCATTTGAGAGCTACTTCTTCAACCAACTAGATTAAACTAATAATCTAATTAGCTCTAGGACTACTTCGTCCTACTGATGAGAACCAAGAGAAGGTCGAAAGCTATGAGTTACCCCTATATCAAAACATGTTTTGGGATACCGGATTTGGTTTGGTTTGGCAAATTGAAAACAAAATGAGCTTGAGAGTGCCTCAGTCAAAACTGGGCTTATTTTATCATGCATCGGAAAACGTATTCGCGAACCCCGGTTTCCCAAAACATGTGTTGATCTAGGGGTAACTCATAGCTTTTGATCTTCTTTTGGATCTCTTCGGTAGGACGAAGTAGTTCTAGAGCTAATTTGATTATTAATATACAGTGCGGTCGTAAATAGTCCCCCCCCCCAGCTAAGTTTCGAACCAGATAAGATAGAGACACCGGACTAAAACTTAATTAAATGGCATGAAGTATATTACTTCCTAGTTCAAAATTAAAACTGCAGTTTTCAAAGATGGCGCTAGTGGCGCCATCAACTTTAAAACTTTAAATAGCAAGGGTGGTCATGTGATACCTCATTTGAAAGGTTTTTTAATTCTCTATAAAATGGTGGCTTAATTTTTAAATTTCATTGACTATTTCCGGAGTTATTAGCGTTTGAAAGTTATTTGATAAATATGGCGAAGAAATGATTTTATCTCATTTTCATTTAATTTTCGCACAAGAATGTCATTAGTAAAGATTTTTAAATGGATAAATATTTTATTAATAAGCCAACCACAAATAATACCTGAAAAAATAAAAGAAATAATCAAACAAGGAAATAAATAAATAAAAGTAATAACAAAGAAATTGGTATAACTCTGATCACGTTAATAAATGTTCAAATTGTTCTCCCAACACTTCTTGGCAATAAAATAGTCTATTCTCAAATTCCCTACGTACATTCCCAAATGTTTCTGGAGAAATAGCCGCGCACACCTGTATAATTCTATTCCTCAAATCCTCTAGTGAATCAGGTTGGGTAATGTAAACCTGCGACTTCAAGTATCCCCATAAAAAAAATCCAGAGGATTAAGGTCTGGTGAACGAGCCGGCCATTCGATAGTTCCCCGTCTTCCTATCCACCGATTTGAATAGCAATGCTCCTAGATTTTTATATCATAATTCGCCATATTTATCAAATAACTTTCAAACGCTAACAACTCCGGAACTAGTCAATGAAATTTAAAAATCAAGCCACCATTTTATAGAGAATTAAAAAACCTTTCGAATGACGTATCACTTGACCACCCTTGCTATTTAAAGTTTTAAAGTTGATGGCGCCACTAGCGCCATCTTTAAAAACTGCAGTTTTAATTTTGAACTAAGAAGTAGCATACTTCATGCCATTTAATTCACTTTTAGTCCGGTGTCTCTATCTTATCTGGTTCGAAACTTAGCTGGGGGGGGGGGGACTATTTACGACCGCACTGTATATTTCTATAATGTTAGTGGTGGTGAGAAACACCGCAGTGCCCTCTTCCGGTCTTTGCTACTACCTGTCTGACAATTATTGTCTAATTGACAGACAGATAGCGATCTGCGTTTCCGCAGATGCCATTACAGCAATGACCTCTATTATCTTTGAGGAAGACAATCCTGCTTATTTATTTGAAGGAGATAAAATTTATTAACTTATTTATTTGAAACCGGTCAGTGTCTGGTGTTTGCTCTCGGTAAAAGATGTGGCGACTCCCATGGAGAGCCGGGGTAAAACATTGTCAGTTGGGGCACATAGTTTGTGGAGTAGTTGTTTTGGACATCTCCTTTAAATAAATATATATTTTTATGTTTCATATTAGCAAGTATTTTATGTCACGCGTCTGTTTAAAAACAATATTACTTCCACTGCAAATTAATTCCCAATTGTATCTATTCAAGGGTTTCATTCCGGATGGAATAGCAAACCACAGAGGAGTATTCAACGAAACAGATTTGAACGATATGAGTAATAGCGAGTTTTGGTCTTCTTTCTCGAGCTCCGAAGAAGCCCTCCTAAATTGTGCTGGTTTAATTTTGAACTTACCGCTAACTCCACATCACAAATGTCTAGCTGAATTGAACGATGAGGATGTGAAGGAAAGCTATCGCGACAATACGATCACTTACAAGTAAGTTTCACATTGATGTAAAGTAGCATTAACCAAAAAATATGTAGCTGATTAGAATTCTTTCTGCGGCTGAAAATGCTGCATGTTTTTAATTGGAACATTTTCTAAAAGTTATCTAAAGTTATCTAAAAGTATGAAATGTTTTATCGAGTTTGAGTAAGGCAACTATTAGGATCCTCAAAATAATTCTTTTAAGGTGATTCACATATGAAAGTCAAGTAGAGTGTCATCTCTCGATGATCATTGTTAAAAAATCCTTTAAATTGAAATAAAAAACCAAATATGACTACATCTTGAAAGCGAAACACCCAGAACTCATTAAACTTTCAAACATTAATGAAAACTCAGATTTCATCTTTATATGTACATGTATATATATGTCTTTATATATACCTGTAAAACATGCCGTGTAAGTTTGAGATACCTTATACCATGGGTGGGATACACAAGCGAATGTAATAAAATTTTTTTTAACTATGCCAGTCCAGTCTACTGCAATTTGTGCTTCATATTCTTTCTTTGATTTGGTACTTTTTTAAAGTTCTGAAAATACAAAAACAATATTCGAAATAAACCTCTGCCCCAAAAGGAAAGTCAGATATTGAATTTTGATAAAATAGATATGGAAAATAGTTTAGATATTGGCACAAATAGAGAGATTTTGAACCCCTTAGGGGTTTCACCCCTGAAAATCTCTAGGGGTTTAAAATCTCCCTATTAAATAGGTAGTTGCAACAGTTATAACAGTGTTAATATTTATGTGTAACGTCTGGATTAAATATGATGCTTTTTTTTGGGTAATTGACTTACACAGTCTCACTACTATCCCTCTTAAGACAACCAAGACTGAAACTTTGAAAACCAATTGCATATGTAAATAAATAGTAACCAAGTCAGCTTCTTTTCTGGAACTGTTAAGATTTCAAGCATTTGAAAGAAAACAATTCAAGAGCAAGCAATTTAAAATTTCAAAAGACCATGTTTTTATATTTTATGTCTATTCGAAACTGGTGAAATAATAAAATCGCCCGCTTATATACGATCATATTCCCTCATATGATACGATCATACCACCTCCCGGGCTATAAAGGAGGAGTCTGCATAGAGAAAATAACTATGAATGTTTTTGACGAAACACCCTGGTGGTCTTTTTGTTTAATTAGTAATGTTAAATTTAAATTATTATGTTTAGGATAAGCCTAGCTTAGATATCTCATATGTATTGTACATATTTCAATTTCCTCTCATATAGTTATTTCTGAGAAATGTAATAATATTTTAGTCATTATTGGTGTGGAGCTTCAACTGTCGAGTGCTTGATCAAACTTTAAACCTTGGGGATCGTTACGTTTTTGATTGTATGATATGGTAATGGGTTCTGTATACTAAGTTTACTTAATGGTAGACGTTTATCTGACAGACCAGTTCAATTTATTTGAGCAGTCAACCTTTATCAGACCACTTGCCGCACTGTTATTTTAAATTCTCACTATACGCGTAATAATAATAATAATAATAATTCTTATTATAGGGTTCCTACAAATGGTTACTACTTCTTTGTCTTCAACAGCGAGAACGAAATTCAACCCAACTACATAAGGGTTCAGTTCCACTTGGAGAAATCCGTATACAACGTTTCGAACCCAGTGGCGTACTGTGCCAACAGTTCAGACTCGTGCGCCTTGGATCTAAACTTCTTTTCGTCAGAGAAGCTGGTGATGGAACTACCCGTTAACGAGAATCAGACCCTCTGGAATGAAGAGTTTATTGTAGTATCAGAATGTGAGCCAAGAACTGCCATATATGCCATATGCGTGATAGCGGTGCCTGTAGTAGTGATAGTATTTGCGTTTACGTGATATTTCCAATGTGATCCATACCCTAATGATATAAGTAAATCAAATTGATTATAGAATCATTACTTTCTTTAATTTAAGTATAAATTGTAAGTTGGTAGTAAGTTTCTTCTGTGATATGATGTATGTTTATAGGTTATGAGAAATTACTTTGATCTGAAATTTTTTCGGATTGACTCATTTGACCATATTGAACAGGTGATGTTTTTGCTCAGGATTTTGTACATATATTTTAGATGAATCAGCTGTAAACCTCGTGCAAGTAGATATTCAGTAAGATAATAAATATTTCAAATAATATTTCTTTTACTCAAATTTATCATCACATAAAGTCAATTTATTGTTGGCGGTCCTGATGAATTCAGGATTTAATTTTTTGTCTACAAGATTGGTAAAAAATTACATAAATCTTCCTTGTATGGTATATTTGTGTATTTTGAAACGTTGAATATGAATCTGACCTCAGAAAGACTGCATCATGGCAAACTTTTTCAATCTCTAAAAGTAACTTCTATACGTTTATTTATTTAAACCTGAAAATGAAAGGTCAAATACAAGATGAAACGTTAACATTTAAACTTGTTGTTTCATGTATATGAAAAACATTATAGATTGCTGCCAGAAATGCAAGAAAATGGTAGGTCCGTATTAGAAAATGTTAACCTGATAATGGCCACGGACAGGCAAAACGTTGTATGCATAAATATGATTACGGCATCGGATAGAGGAAAAAAAGTGGCAATGAAGATGTGTTTCAGATATCCTTAACCTCTTCGTACCATATTTTTGGCCTCCTAATTACGCAACTATTTTCTAACTTAACCAAATTTGTATCTCTTATAATAAGCTAGATACCCATAGTGAGCCTTTTAGGTGGCCTACCATGTATAATGATCTATAGTTCCTCGCGTAACCTTTAACTACAAAACAATTAATCGTGAACATACAAAATGTATTAGTAGATTTTACCTGATGAAAAAAAGTGACTTTTTAAATAATAAATGTATAGAATTCTTTATTTTAAAATACTTAGATCATAATTGTACCTGAATATTTATTGTAATCTCAACGATGCAGGTTGATGCGATGCGTATTAGAAATTAATAATGAGCAGAATATCAGTGTATGCGTTTCGTTATTGCTTCAGCTACAAATTATTGGCTGCAGTCAAGCAGAGGAAACTAAAAAAGGCCAATTAAATATTCATTTTGGCATCGTGGGAAGAGGATACGACGAAGAGTAAATCCAAAATATAATTTGTCGGACACGCGCCTTTTAATCCCCTTATCCAAATTAATTAGGGCTTAGAGCCGACAAAAGATGGGATTATAGATTAAAAAATGAGGAAGGGTAGCACGACATTTCTGGATAGATATGAAGAAGACAAACAAAACAGGTGATTGATAGTTTTTGATCAATGTTTTTTTTTAACAAATAAAATACTTATATGTACCTTTGTGTCTTTATATTTTATACAGGAAGCTGAAAAAAAGTATATTTCTCATGTAAAAAGAACATGGAGAAATAGACCCAACAGATTAAATAAATACATATAATAAGTATTAGTAAAATAGTTATTTATTATACTAAGTAAATGGTGATTAGAAATCGACTACGGTAGCGGAAGGTTATTTTGAAGAATCACTGTCCAGAAAGATGGCAATTGCTGAAAAAATCCAGGTCCTACCTAATGTCGGCGAAGTTGCAGGACCTTCCAGTCCTTCAGAAACTCCTTATCGAGTGAATTTGAATAATCCCGGTCAAAATGACAAGATCGTTCTTGAGATAAATGTTAAAGTTAATATTAATAATAATTCTAAATAAAATGCTATAAAATCCAAGCATGGTATTATGAATTTTAGTCCATTAGTGTATTAGAAGACCTCTAATCTACGGAAAACAGACGTACGAATTAAAGTACTTTATCTACCCTTGCGGGTAAAGTGTTACCTACTTGATCTGTTAATTCGAGTTGTATAAAAGACACTTTAGCATTTGTTATAGAAAAAATATTTAGAAAAGTTTTTAGTAATTAATTATTTGTGCCATTATTGTGTAAATAAAGATTTTAATTTAGTTTGAAGGAGATGCCGAAAACAACTACTTTACGGCAATGTGCCCCGACTGGCATTGCATTACATCGGCATCTCCATAGGTTTTAATTTAGTATATAAATCTCATTATTCATAGGAAGTGTATATCGGTTTTGTATTTTGGTATACCAAAGGATATAGTTAAAAAGTGAACAAACATGTAAATAAGTAAAAATGTAAACGTTTGTAGGTAAATATTTTCATGAAAATTGAAAATGATAAAAAGTATTTACCTCAGGCTTAATAGAAGGTACATCAAGTTTATTGTTGGCATTGCATTTTACAGGTTAATTTCACACTTGTAATTTTATGTCGGCGGAATACTCAATGACACTTAAGAATTAAGGGTCCATTCACTGTAGACTTGACAGACATGAATTCGGGGTCGGGTTGAGAGGTTGGGTAGCCGATGGGTGAAGACTTACATATTTCCACTACCCAATTATTTAGATTTCGGAGTTACACGTAAAGCCGAAGTAAAAAGGCACATGGAAATAAAGTTAGCCCTCATTGCAAGGGTACCGGATTTGTCTTATAATTGCAACAAAATTTCTTTTTAATGTTATAAATTATATATCACTGGAAAGATCAAAAGATAAACTAGATCCCTATAGTAGCAAATTTTTGTTTAATACATGTATTTTAGAGAAAATAATTTTTGAATATACGCTATTTTAGTACAAGATTGTTTGCCTGGAATTTTAAAAATAAAAAGAAATACCAAAAATTACTACTATAGGGACTTAGATTAAAGTCTTATCTTTCAATACTTTTTTACTAAAAGTCGCTATCTTTTATGGTTTTTTTATAATTAGACACGAGACGAACGCCGATTTTGAGCTTATTTCGGAGTAGTGAATGGACTCTTAAGTAAAATATACTTTCACCTGTAGCATACACTCCATCAGCATATTAAGTGAAGTATAAGAATCAATTTTCTTTAAATCGACAGGTTTCCAAAATTGTTTATACTGATTTAAGGGCGTAATTTAGCCAAGGGTTTCGATGGTATTAAAACGCCCCGATGTGTAGTATACACGTGTGTGATGCCTCTTAATAGATTCATGAGAACCAGAGGCTATTGTGTTAGATTAGCGTGCTTTATCAGCCTCAAACAGATCACAGTGTGTACCCCATACCAGTAAAGGGCGACAAGGACAGAGGGTGGTTCATCCCTCATTGACTTGTGCCCCTCCTTGATTTAGATTACCATATTGACGCGTCAAAACACTCTTTGTTACCACATTAGGCTCGAGTGATCGTGAAAATTAAAATAAACAGTTGATCCTTATCGCGTGTTCAGTTATCCTGGGAATATAAGATACATAAGCAAAGTTTAAATTGACTGTCAATATCAGATGCTGATGGAATTTCAAATTTTTCAAATAATGCTGGATATTTGTATGCCTGTCTGCTATTTTGCCTGTTACCTAGTCCTTTGAAGCTCTATAAAAATCGAGGGGTAAATCACTAAAAAATTATGTACATTGAAATTCCTCCTGCAGTGAAAAATCCCCGAAATTCCCCAAAAATTCACTGAAATACCTACAAACGTTTGAAATTCGCAATTCACCGAAATTCTCCAAAATACTCTGCAATTCCCCATAGCGATTTGAAATTCTCAACATAGAAAATATAGTATTAAATTTTCTATGAATTCTCAATAAAATAGGTACCCATTCCATTAATATGTGCTACTGAAAAGACAGACACAAATTAAGTTTTTGTAACATTTATTTATGCGATATTAAAAACAAATAAAACTCACATATACCATAGTATATTTATTTATACTATGCATATACCAACAACAAAACATAAATCGTTCTTTGGTAAAAAATAAAACTAAACTATAAGGTAAAAATATATTTATTCATACAAAAACTGTCTCAAAAATATAATATGAAATATAGGTCATCACAAAACATTTTTAAGACATACTCTATAATCCTGCCAACAAAAAATGTTTTCGTAATTTAAGAAGTATAATGAAATCTAGCAAAAATATAACGTAAAATATTACTAAAAAATGTCGAGGATTAGGTATAACCTCAGGTCGAGCCTCAGGTATAACAAAATATATATAAAATACCCTGAAATTCCCCGCAATTTATTGAAATTCCCCAAAATTCATAAATTTTTCTCGAAATTTCAGCTGCTTGTACACTAAAATACCCCAATGATTCGCCCCTCGATAAAAATAAAACAAATTATGATTGACTCAATATAATCATATGACTGACGTCCAAACACTTAATTGTAAATGTATTAAATATTGTCATGTGCGTGGTAGGTATAAGTTGTAAATAATATTATAATAATCGTAGGTGCCTCTATTTGTGTGAATATTTCCCACATAAGGGTACCTACTAAACATCCCATTAAAGCAGTGAAATTTTCGGTTAATTATTCAACCGACAACCGAATATTGCAACAACCATTGCAATACCATTTCATATTGCATTCATTCCTGACAACCGAATATTGCAATCTAAAAATCGAAAATTGTTCTGCAATCTTTTTATTGTTAAAAGTGACAATAAATGTCAATTTTGAACTTTTATTTTTTCATCATATCTGGACATAAATTGTACCTATAACAACGGTGATGTCTACCATACCTATACGTCCAAGGTTTATAAACCTACGCCTATCTCAGGGGCATGGAGATGATTAAAACCGAGCTTTAATCATCTGCAGATGATGACAACTTGTTGGCGAAACGCGCGTCGAGTGGAGTATAGTATTTTGGTGTTATGTGGAAAAGTCAGTATTCCAATACAAATCATTGTGTCATTTTTTAACCATTGCAGTTGAGAATACCACGATTTAATTATCTAAAGTGCGAACCAGAATTAAGCAAAGTGCAATGACCGGAAAAAGAGTAGATCTGTGTTGTCACATTTATTTCTAAAGTATTTTTATTTAAAAATTACCTTATTTACCCAATTTTTTATGTGTCTTTAACGTCCCTTATCCCTATTGTACTTTATTAAAGCAACACAATGTTTAATTTGTCTTTTACTTAATAATATCAAGGCATTTCCGAATATGTGGCAACTGCGAAATTCGTAAAGTTGACGACAAGCTGTTTATCCTTATTTAATATACATATTCTTGCATTTACACTTTCTTTTCTCTGAGCTTCAACAACGTTGATTGGTCGAATTAGGAACCAATAAGCGACTGCGCTCGAGGTAGTAGGGGAAACAGTGGCGTGATGTTGGGTTATTTCGCGCGCGTTTCTTAGCGGTAAAAATTTGTGGTAAAATTATCAGTGTATTGATTCTTTGTGTCAGTGTTTATACTTATTTGTGTTAGTTAAAAAAGTGGAAGTGCATATACTAGAAGTATTTTATAGAATAGTATACGAGTATATATTAACTGAAATGTGCCCAATGGCATAACAGAATACGCACGCCCATACATCACCGCATTTTACCAGATCGGCGAGGTCATTCCACTTTGCTTAATTCTGGTTTTTACTGTAATCTGTATAATACCTATGCCTCGTTTGTCTTTGATTAAGGAGAAAATGTGTGTGCATGTGTCTTGTTGACAGATATTTGGACTAATTCGAAACTAAATATATAGAACGATCCAAACTGATGTTTCTTGCATCCGATCCTATTGCACCGATCCTGTAACTAGAAATCTATAGGCTATTAATCTGGCGCTCGTATAGGCTGTTTATTATTTAATTAATAGTAAATAATAAAATTTACATAATAAATGGAATAAATAAAAGTCAACTAAGTACTAACTTTTAGTAGTATTCACCGATAATATCAGTTGGTATTCCAATGGGACATGTTTCTGGTAGAAAAATATGTAAGAACTATTTAATTTAATAACGATATTATAAATAAAATATTTTTGCAGAACTACCCCGAATACATGAGCATTTTCTATTTGAGGAGTAACACTGCAAAAAGCCCAGCATACTCAGATCTGACGGCCGAGCACGCTATTCAAGCGATTGACGATATCCTATTTATCGTTTAGGCATGCAATGTTATATATTTATCCGTTAGGCATAACAAGAATTTTGTTAAAAATTACCAATTTTTAACAAAATTCTTGTTGTCTAATGTTTTTGTTTTATTAAAGTGTACGAATTGACCACATTCCATTCGCGTTTGTAGCTCGAGAACGGATAAATCGAGTTTCATTTTTTAAGAACGAGTAGGTATGCAGATAATTGAAAAACTTTTCAAACTGATCACACTACACCTCTTGCCATTGTATTTTAAAAAGCGAATTTACAATAAAACATAGTTTATTATAATAATAATTCTCTCTGTATTCCTGTAACACAATTAGTTTTGAAATTACCATGAGGCGAGACCTTAAACATGCAGACAAAAAATAAAATATTGTGGTGCTATTGATATAATAAACGTAGTAAACAATGAGAATATTAAGATAAATTCTGATTGCGTATAGTTGTTATAAACTAATTCTTATGTTCAAATTCACGCTCCATCTGTTACTCTGATAGAGAAAAGTGTTACTATTTTTTCAACTAATTATCATTAAAAAAGTTCTTTGTTATTATTTGGTTCAGTTACTTTTCCCAAGGACATCTGTCATGCATTATGTAATGGGAACAGTGACTCACTATACTACTTTACTTTAAAATTAAAGTACCGACCTTTTGATAAAAAAATGTGAACAAAAACCGACTTTTACTTAAATTATTCCATTCACTAGGTCGAAATAAGCCCTAAATAGGCGTTCGTCTCGTGTCTAATTATAAGAAAACTATAAAAGATAGCGACTTTTAGTAAAAAAGTATTGAAAGATAAGACTTTAATCTAAGTCCCTATAGTAGTAATTTTTGGTATTTCTTTTTATTTTTAAAATTCCAGGCAAACAATCTTGTACTAAAATAGCGTATTTTCAAAAATTATTTTCTCTAAAATGCATGTATTAAACAAAAATTTGCTACTATGGGGATCTAGTTTATCTTTTGATCTTTCCGGTGATATATAATTTATAACATTAAAAAGAAATTTTGTTGCAATTATAAGACAAATCCGGTACCCTTGCAATGAGGGCTAACTTTATTTCCATGTGCCTCTTTACTTCGGCTTTACGTGCAACTCCGAAATCTTAATAATTAGATAGTTGGAATATAGTGACCCATCGGTCACCCATTCTCTCAATCCGACCCACCATTCATGCCTGTCAAATCTACAGAGAATGGACCCTTAAATAAAATGTACAAAATAAAGAATAATTTCTCCAGCTATCAGTGTTATTTTGACTATCAGTAAAAGTTTTGGGTGTTCATTGGTTGTAAAATTTCAGATGGCTATTTTTTCTAATTATAGGTAGGTATCTATGCTGGGAATTTCTATTTTCAAATACTTATTAGAAATTAAAGGCTGTAAGGACGGTACAAAATATAGGCAAACACTCGGAACATTTGCAAAGAACTATTAACTTATTCAATTGAATTTTCTAGAACTAGAAGTTCACGCTCTCGAATAAATATTCAAGTAACAGTTGATAGGGAAGTATAGTCATTACCTTAATCCCATTAGTTATAGTTGGTCTATATTTAACGCTTTGTTGAGCAATAACATTAGGTAAAAGGCCATAGAAGATTATACAGGGTGTCCACCTAGTGCGCGTAAGTCCAATATCTGGGTTAATAAAAGACATAACTTAATTTTTTTTTCTACAGGGTTGTCTAATATCCCAAGCTGCACAAAATGAAAA
Source organism: Pogonocherus hispidulus (assembly GCA_963924545.1). NCBI lineage: Eukaryota > Metazoa > Arthropoda > Insecta > Coleoptera > Cerambycidae > Pogonocherus > Pogonocherus hispidulus. The sequence goes on from OZ004693.1 coordinate 16,694,616, forward strand.
TATATTTACATATTCAGGGTGTTCAGTTTTTCCTGGACAGGTACCAACTTCGTTTTTCTAAATGGAAATATATATTTTTTATTGCTTTTTCGAACTAAACCCTTGATTTTAGTAGGACTTTCATCAGCCTTCCCTATACCTAACTTAAACTGTTTTTGAAATATTGACGGGTGAATATTGACATTTTTGCAACTTTGACACCCTGTAAAATCTAAACGGTTTGAGATAAAGCAAAACGGTTTGCACATTCCTATCTTAACTTTTCATAAGCTATCGTTTGGTACTAATTTCAGAATTATCCAAAAATTTAAAATTTTCTGAAAATTTTGAAAATTTTTTATTCCTGTATAAATTGGAAATTAGTATCAAACGATAGCTTATGAAAAGTTAAGATAGGAATGTGCAAACCGTTTTGCTTGATCTCAAACCGTTTAGATTTTACAGGGTGTCAAAGTTGCAAAAATGTCAATATTCACCCGTCAATATTTCAAAAACAGTTTAAGTTAGGTATAGGGAAGGCTGATGAAAGTCCTACTAAAATCAAGGGTTTAGTTCGAAAAAGCAATAAAAAATATATATTTCCATTTAGAAAAACGAAGTTGGTACCTGTCCAGGAAAAACTGAACACCCTGAATATGTAAATATATTTTCATTTTGTGCAGCTCGGGATATTAGACAACCCTGTAGAAAAAAAAATTAAGTTATCTCTTTTATTAACCCAGATATTGGACTTACGCGCACTAGGTGGACACCCTGTATGTACAACTCCCGTAATTCTCAATTCAATATACTCCGTAATGTTTTGCCGAGTATAACTTTCATACCTGCAAGGGTGAGATAACGCAAGTCCCGCCCCTCGATCTCTATTTTCGTTTTCGTGTGGACGCCCACCATAGAAGGGCAGCTTTAGGTGGTAAATGATATAGGATGTGTCTCATTTTTCATGATTTCCAGATCATCACTCGATTAGTAATAACTGGATTACCATACAAGCTTCCAGTGAAAGATGCGCACTTGACCATAAGGAAACTGTTGTCTGGATAGAAAAACTAATTTGCGCCAGTGACGTTCGTCATTGGAATAATAAAAATATGACAAATTTTCAAAAAAACATGTTAGGTAATAATTAAATTCCAAAGTAATTTTATATACATAATATACATGGACGAATCCGTTTATGCAATTTAATAAAAAAAAGGTTCACTTACTAAATTTAACTTGATTGGTTTCTTAAATGGGACTGTGACTTCTTTTTGGAGGCATAACATAAAATTCTTTAAATATAAAGAATTTTAAAACAGCTAAGCCGTTTAAATTAAAAGAAAATTATTTTATTACAACAAACATCTTTCCAATGAATCATTCAGTACACATTTCAGATATATGTAGGTGAAATAATAATTGGTGTATGTTAAGTGACTCAGTCTTTCGCTTGTCTTATGTTAGATCCGTCTAGGATCACGTAACACGTGTCATAAACTGTGGCTGGATAAGTGTGGACCAATAAATTTAATTGGTGTGATGTTGTTCACACCAACTCCAAATCTACAGAACAGGGGATATTCTGTACTCTGTAACTCGACATTTTATTAATCTTGGAGTTTTATCACCCAACAAAACAGACAAGCCACATAGGGTGAGGAAAAAATACAGAATAAAAATTGATAAAAAAGTATTACATAGCAACTAACAACTAAAATATAAAAAATACAAATTATAAAAATTAACTAATCTTAGTTTCTATAAAGAAAAAAAGGAGAAAAAGAACTAATTACAAGTACGGTGAGTCCTTTATCTAAACAAAGTTGTAACTTAGCGCAATCCTCTGAAGTATCAATGTAATTGAATATCTTTAAATCGTCAACATACAAAAGATAATGGCAGTCGAGATCACGAATAATGTCGTTTATATATATTACGAATAGCAGAGGCCCCAGAATAGATCCCTGAGGCACACCCGATTTAACTAAAAATGAATCAGACTTACAGCCAGAACACTCAACATACTGATATCTGTTATTTAGGTAAGATTCAAAAAATTTTAATAAATTATTAGACAGTCCAAAGAGATTAAGTTTTTAAAGCAGGATATTATGATCTAACTTATCAAACCCTCAAGAAAAATCAGTATATAGGACATAAACTTGCTTATTTGTATCAAGATTTTCGGAGATAAATTGAGTAATGCAAACTAAGTTTGATACTGTTGATCTATTTTTCATAAATCCATGCTGCTGAGGAGTAATAACCCCATGAACATAAGCATAAAGTATACGATACAGGGCAGTTTCAAAAACTTTAGCAAAATTGCTAATGAGTGTTATAGGTTTGTAATTATTAACATCAGACTTGTCGCCTTTTTTATGAATAGGAGAAATTCTTGATTTCTTCCAGACTTCAGGGAATATACCGGAATTCAAAGAAAGATTAAACAAAGTAGCAAGAGGAGTAGCTAATGAATATTTCACAGTCTCTAATGACAAAAGCTGGAATACCATCGGGACTCCGCGTATGTTTAGGTTTTAATTTTTTGAGTGCATGAAGAACTACCGAATCAGTTAGGCAAGGTATGTGTAAAGTGTCAGTGCACATAATATTAACTTGGCGGTTAGACGTAGCACAAGGCGATATATTGAAAGATTCACTAAAACTCACAGCAAATCCATTTACTATCTCATTCAACGTCTCGTATGTATTATCCCCACTCATAAGAACTGAAGGGATTGTATTAGTTTCTTTGTTAGATTTAACGTTGTAACGAGTTACAAGCCGGAAATTTATTTAAGTTCGACTTATAACTTATAATTCTAAATTCTGTTAATCATGGACGTGCAACTCGAAGTTTAGTTAATTTTTTACTTATAAGTCGGAGATTTGTTTAATTTCGAGTTACAAGTCGACATTTTAAAAAATAAATTTTAGTGGCCCTTCCACGCCTTCGTATAGATGCTCCTTAATATTCCTATATTTTTGGGATTAATGCGTCCACTTTATCGTGGAGTCAAAGTTACTTGTGGTCAATTTATTACTTGCCGTAATCGTAAAAACAAAGAAGTTTACATTCTATGTGGGGGACAGTTTCTGGGAATTCCATGAATTCCATATAAATCACTAAAATATGAGAAACAGACGTTGGTTTTCTCTATGGTCCACCATCTAAGAAGGGATTAATCGTGAAAGTTGCTCCACTTTAGTATCGACAATATGACAACCTTGCACCTTATTTAAGTTCGCTCACTATTGGAATCTCCGTAACTAAAAGAGTTACAAGAAAGGTTAAATTAGAAAAAAGTTGCTCTTGTATGCGCCCTCTGTAGAGCAGTTTTCAGAATTATTTTATGTGGTTCATGAAATATCCTGAGAAGCTGCCAATTGCAATTTTTTTTATTTTCGCACAACGTAGACATTTTTAGAGATATTGGTACGGAGTTACTTTTGCATGTGTAGAATTATTATATCAAAATACATATAGCCCTTTTGTTTTTCTCATTCCGATATATTTAGTTACATTTTTCTTAAGGAAACTATATTGGAGTTCGGCATCGAATCACATTTATTTTTCTAATATAGTTTTTTGCATTTCAAAATCACAAAAATTACCAATTAGACAAAGGATGATTCGCGCAATTGTCTGATTAGTCAATGAGGGAATAGAACATAGAATTCTTTTTGAAAATGTCAATTAAGAATATAATTCTTAATTGACCAAACCCCAATCAATATTTTGGTAACTTCTTAGCTATTGGCAGTTTATTTATTGCATCTTCAACAACCTTTGTATAGTTTAAGATATTAAAACCAATAAAATTTGTGAATTATTTCCAGACGAGGCCAATGTAACTAGTGAAACGCACGTGAAGTGAGTAGCTAAATATGAAAAAGAAAAATAAATACCTTGGGATATAAAATATTCAGCAATGGTTATCATTTTAATAGTGTTTAGTAATATTAATTGAATATTATTAGGACAATTTATAAATTTGAAATATGTCAACTTTTCACAAATAAGGTAAGCCGGTATGGTCTTTATTTAGCTTTTTTAAGTATATAAATGGGTTTTCTAAATAATTTTTAGTACCTATATACCAACTTAATATTTTTATCAAGGAACCGGCAATGAATATAGTGGGAAAGAAATATACCAAATTTGGCACAGGGTTTTTTAATCCAAATATAAGTACCCCTTATCGTCCCTAATACAGATTTTATGAGAGTTATTAGTTTTTTGGCAAGTGACACGTGCCGCTCAACTCTCCCGGCTCAAAGCGTGCTGGGAAACACCTGGGGTGACTTTATTATGCGCTTTTTTATCAAAACCAAAAAGGGGACATATAGTAGCCACTAACGGTTTAGTCATAAGTACGTTTTTGCAATAAAAATATTTCATTTCGGTCAAATATATTGGCTATAGCAAATGGTATTAAATTTAACAACTAAAATTACGTCTGGGTGACTTGAAAAGAAAGTAAAAATGTTCATTTGTCCCGTCCTGCTACTAAAACTTGCTTCTATGGCAACAAGTGAGCGAAAACCATATGGAAAACATAGTGGACGATTAAATGTTCACCCAACACTCAATAATCAAAGTAGAACATTTATTTAATCAATATTTACACATCCACATTCATTCATAATCTACATTTTTTACTAATTTGAAAATAAACTGTAAAATTAATTGTTAAAAACAGAGTAGTTTTCACCACTTAGAAATTACTCTTCCCCAAATTCTTCTGTTGCGACAACTTGTTGGATAATTTAATTTATTAATCTGATAATTCTTTCTCTTAATGTTGATTGGTCACACATTCTTCCACATAATTTTAAGTTGCATATGACGAACGCAAACCTCCGTGTCTTTTAAGAGTCATAATATTTTCAATAACTACATATTTTCAGTTATAATATCACAAGAGCATAGAAAATAATCGATTATACTTCCGAGTCACGAGATGTATTTTGTGAAACATCACGAGAGTGCAGCTCGAGTGGTGTTTTAAGGAAATACGTCGAGTGAAGAGGTCAGTATAACGATTATTTTCGTTTGCTCGAGTTGGTATTCGTTACGATTATATAACAAATAAACAAATATTATTTGTTTATTGATTAATTTATTAAAATTAAAGGTACAATTATTATAATAAATATTTGTTGTATTATCGTTTTGAGAATTTGAAGTATTGGTACTACTGGTGGGCCTAGAGGTGGATGGATGATGTAAAGGTGCATTTAAATCAGAGCGAACAGAAGCGAACGAACGAATTCGTTTTCTTAAGCTTGCGTAATTTATATGGAGAACAAAACGGGAGCGAACGAACTCTTCCGTGTTTCTGCATATATTAGGGCGAATAGAGACGAACGAACGAATTCGTTCGCTCGCTTCTGTTCGCTCTAATTTAAATGCACCTTAAGAATTTCTTGATCTATTTCACCGCCAGAACTACAACCAAATTAAACAACACTTCACTAAAATTGATTGTTAATTTTTTTGACAAACGTCAAAAAATCGTCCCTATGAAAATATTCACATTTTGACAGGAGGCGAAACACCAAAACGGTTATACAACGTCGTCAAGGGTTCACATATCACTACGCGGTCACATATCAATACGCGGTAACTAGGCAAGATCCCTAAACAAGTAGGTTACCTCCAAGGATTGTTAACTGTTTACGGTTACCTCAGTTCTATGTTTGTAGGAGAGGGTGTTGCGGTGTACACCGGGATGAGCGACGTCATCTGGCGACCTTGCCTCTCACTCTTTTTATGTACATCATTGGGTGCGTTTCGAATTGCGCATTATGCACATTTTGCTTCCTACGTTCGTTCCAATTCACGCATTCTGCACGTCGTAGCATCCATAGCTCCTCCTACTTTTGGCTTCGTAGCACGCAGGAGCTGCATCTCGTACGAGGTGATGCGTTTATGCATTGCGTGCAACTTAACCTCATTTTTTCAAATTTCGAAGGGAAGGGAACTGATTCTGTGGTGTGGTGTTGCTAGTTTCAATCAATTCGTTTGCAAGAACAAGAATGCCCGAAATTTTCGCTGGTTTCTCCATCACGAATTTAAATAAATTATAAATTGTTCACAAAAGTAACTGTCAATGTGTCAAAAGCCGTTCCGAAATGCATGAGCGCATCACACGCATCTGCTAAACGGAACGCTTTTATGTGTCACTGCAGCAGATGCGTTTGATGTACAATTTGGAATGCACCCACTGTCTCTCTCATAATGTCCTAATGTGTTTAAATTTGACAAGAACGGAATAATCTGTCAATCGTGATTCTGTTTTGTGAACCAAGTGTAGAATTACAATAGATTAATAAATAAGCACTTAGGTAAGTAAACCAGCAATAATTTCTGTCAAATTACGTTGTCCTTCACTTAAAAAGTATTCCGCCCCAAATTCTTGGGCTATCTCATTATTTAAACTGACCGAGGCTGTAATGTTTTATGTAGGATGAAAATATAAAATAATTTGATCTTTCAGCAAGATGACAGGGTGTCGATGTGCTGTGCTACGTGCCATAATAGTCTGGAAATTACCAAAGCTCGGAACAAAGATGTGTTATATCACAGGTTTCCGAAAAATCCAGTTGTGAATGCAATGAATCAAATATAATTTGAGGTACATAACAAAAATAAAATATCTGCAGTTATACCTAAAACTTAATTAAAAGTGAATAAGATGTATTATTCTTAATAGATTATTGCAGTTTTTCGTTTCTATTATTTTCAAACCATTTACAATCCGTACAAGACAAAATAACTATTATATACATTTTCATGTCATTTCTTAAAGTTCTGAAATTGTATTATATAAGTATTTTGCATTAGTAACTAATTTATACCTACTAGTATTGATTTCTGAATTTGATAGATCATTCATATCATATCTACATCGTTAATATACACATATACCTACCATATCTAGGAGGTCCGCATAAAAGTTTGTAGTTGTGTTATGTATTTTTTATTGATTTTATAGTTTAAATGTTTACCTGTAAAACTTTTTGTTATGTATACGTTATGTATACATGTATACAATACATGTATTTTAAACTGTTATAATAAAATTATACTCTTAAGCATCATGAAATGCAAAATTTACCAGTAATCATATCAAAATTTCGCTGCTTTCTGGACGCCAGATGACGTAACCTCAAACTAACCAATAGAATTTTTTCTCGAAACTGAGGTAACCTACTTGTTTAGGGATCTTAGTAACTAGGTATGTAAAATTCACAAATTTTATTAGCTTATTTAAACATCAGTTCTATATACTTACATATTTTCCTGTACATATGGATAATATGTAGATAACTGTATTAGTTATCTACCCTAAACCATTATCTTCCGCATCAGTTACAAAAAAAGAGCGAGGTTTATAGTTTAGTCTTGCATCCTTTGTCGTCAATATTATTTACCTATTTTAAGAAATAACAAATAACTCATCACACCTAACCTCACCGAGGTTCTTGGGTTGGTATTTTTTAGACTTACCTACTTTTCAAATAGCTAACCAATTGCTAAGATGGATTTATAGCATTATAGGTGGATTATATACATACTGTACTGTAAGATTTTACAAAGTTATCAAAAAGACAATCTAAGAAATCTATTTATACCAAAAACATGCGCTAATGTTAATCAAGATTTTTAATTGATTCTTTTGTGATTCACTATAGCTACAGAATTAGTAAAAAATGTCATCAAAGAATTTTCAGTAGGAACGCCTGGTACATATAACTTTGCATTAGCAATAACATTGATGTTGCTGTAGATATGGGAATATAGTACCTTAAAATCTACTGATTAATTTGCAAATATTGAGAAACTCAGTTGGCAACATCCTGAAGCTTCCATTGATTTTGCCTTTGTCCTGTTTTTATTTATTACAAATAAAATATCTTCTTGCCAGTGCAATGTCGGTTTCGATTCAATAATAGGGAGCTGGTCTGAGACTGGGATGGCTGGTAATTAATAATACAATAAATTTTAACAACAATAAGTAGATACGTATAACAGTGGTGTGCCCAAACCTAATTTCTGGGTGAGTTGGAGGTTGCTGAAAATAGATAAAATAAATGAGAACCTAATATTTAAAAACATTTTTTTAAAATCTGTTTAAATAATTTTAAATTACCTAAGATCTATTTTTCTGAAACTATATATTTTGCGTTTTATTTGACATACCCATATTTATTTAAGCAAGGATGTATTATAGGTACTACTATTATTACTTATTTTACTGACTACAATTCATATTACCCCAAAAGTCTTGTTGGGGTTTATCCCCTTACCTTTCTTAAGTACCATACTGTACTGAAATGCTGTAGTTGAATTGAATTCTGATGAACATATATCTGACGATTCAATGTAAGTATAACGTGTAAAATGAGAAAAGTTACTTTTACAGTTTCCAAAAATTTGAAATGGACAGTTTGTGTATTCAAATGAATTTTTATTTTCACTGTTGCAAACAATATTCTCATTGAAGTGTCAGTGTAAAAAGAAAAAAATAAATAGCAATTTTCATTACACCCCTCAATAAATTTTATAACTCCACAGATTTCAGGGTTGAAGGCGGGGCTCCATTAGAGTTCCCACCCACCCGCGTGCCATTGGCCCGTGCGGGGGTGTCTGGCCGTAGCTGATAAGGTCCCGACGGGATGTGTGATGCTGATACCACTGAATTGTTATTCCGGTCACTCCAACATCCGGATTCTGAATGTGCGCGGTGAGGAAATGTACCGAGTTTAAGTGCAGGAGTGAGTGACAGTGACAGGTTTTTTTGGTTTTATGAACGTTGTAATAAGTTTTCCAAATGGTAAGGTAACTGAATCAGTGCATAGTTTATCCAATTAGTTTGCTTTTGCCAAAGATGTAGAACTAAATTCCTTATACTTATTTTTTTATGCTCTAGTACAGTGATTCCCAACCTTTTCTGGGCCATCGCCCCCTTTAGAAGAGAACAAAAATTTGAACGCCCCCCCTAATCCATAATAGTTAATTTTATATGAAATATTAAAATATTGTTGCATATTATCTGTACCTAATTTATATGTTTATCCACGATCGCTATATTAGGAAGGTTTAATACATCTGTTTTTCATGGATTAGAGGCCTTCTGTATTAGAAGGAATAATTATATATAAAAAAAGTATTAAGTATAATATAGTATATTGTTTGTTATATTAGGATTAAAAGTGTCACCTTTTCTGGCGAGCAAATTTTGTATTTGCGAGGCGAAGCGTAGCGTAGCTGAGCGGATGCAAATTGCGAGACAAAAAAAGACCCTTTTAATCCGAATATAACATGTTATTTTTTTCTCCAACCAGAATCCCCATTTAATTATTAATTGCTGCTTTGAAATTATTGAATTATTTCATCGTTGCCAGGATTAAAAGTGTCAACTTTAGCTCCTAGGATTGAAAGTGACTACTTTTGTTACTAAGGTATAATTTTTTTTCCCAGTAAGGAAAATGTCAACCTTGCAGACTCCTGACAGTAAAAAAAAGTCATAGTTTTGTGACGGTTGGAGAAAAATTATATATTATTATTTATTTATTTATTTGACCGCCCCTCATGACTGCCTCAACGCCCCCCATTTGCCTCTGGGTCCGCCACCGCCCCCATGGAAGGCTCCAGCGCCCACTGGGGGGCGATATCGCCCCCGTTGGGAATCACTGCTATAGAATTTTAAGTACTAGCAAGTTAGGGGTATTTGGGTAATCAAACATCCTCGAAATTATTTAGAACAAATGTTTTTAATAACTTTCATATTTTGATTTTACTTTTTGTATCGGACGGACATAAGAGCCACATGTCTTTTATACTTAGGTATAATTTTTTTTTGGTTCTGTTTTTCTTGAATATTTTAAAAATAATTTAGCACAGGCAATTTTTTTATTTATACGACTTTCAGTAAAACTAGTTTCCTGAATCGAATTCAAAATTATCTAGTTGCAATACATACACGGGAAGGAAAAAAAATGTTTTTATTATTTTGTAGTGTAGGTACCTGTTTTTAGAGCTGATTTCAAAAATACATAACTCATGGATTTACGAAAAGAATAACCTAAGTAATTACCTAATAAAAGCAAATAATAAATAAAAATAAATAATCATAACCTAAGATAATCAGGATAAACTTAAAAATTATTTGGTTTAACCCTCCTCGCCTGCCTGGTCGACATGACAATTCAACGGTAACCTGTTAGCAACATGCCAGTCATTAGGAGCGTGTAGATACTTTGCTGTATGAATTAATATTTAAATAATATTAAATAATATTTTGTCATCAGCATACATGAAATAGTCAATATCATCCTTCCTGATTACTTCTATAGTACTATCTATAAAAATAATAAATAATAAGAGACCTATAATTGATCCCTGAGGTACACATATGTCAGCATGAATATATTCAGATTTGTGACCACTGTACTGCACAAATTGGAGCCAATATACGATAGGATAGAATTTCATAAGCGTTAGAAAACTTGGGGACGCCCAGACACTAGACGTATAGAAGAAACATTGACAGATCAAAGTTATCGTAGAAAAATCGGCGTAGATGACGTCTATCTGTCTCTGATTATCAAGAGTCTTTGAAATAAATTGTGTAATGCAAACCAGATTCATTGAAGTAGAACTTCCTGCCATTAAACATGCTGATTTTCATCGACGTAATTTTTAACACGAGAGTATAAGCTATTATGCAGTATTTTCTGTAAAACTTTGTAAAAATTGCAGATTATCACAACTGGTCAACTGGACAATTGAAGTAGTTAACTGTAGTATAGAGACCACCCTTCTTGTATATTAGGCAAATCCTGGATATCTTCTAAATATCAGGAAAGGTTTAGCCTTTTAGTATTAAATCATAAATAATTTAAAGGGGAATGACCAGAATTTGACCTCCGTTATGTAGTAAAAAAGCTGGAATCATTTTGTCTCATCCGGTGGTGAATTTAGGTTTTAATTTTTTTTACGCATTTCCTACATCGTTCTCAGTTACAATTAATGATTTTACCCTTCAAATAATTTGGTTAGAAAAACTGGTATTTTCAGGTATGTTCTGAGTGAGCTTGGAATCCTACTCAACAAAATAGCAGGCAAAAGAATCGATCATGTCTTTATTGGAATAGAAAACTTGGTTCTTAAAACTCATCCACACTTATACAAAAATGATAATTATATCACTTTTGTAGGTTGAATTATTTTTTTAAATAATATTTCAACTGTTAAAATGAAAACCCTGTGATAAAAATTTGGTACTTTATTAAAAAAATATATTTATTAAATTTCAAAACTGTTTAGTAATTTTTTGAGGTAAACTTTGGAAGTTTTGCTTTATCTGCATTTGTATTATTTGAACATTTCCTGTTCCTGTGTGAGCCGAATTGGCAGAAAAAAGAAAAAATATTAAGCTCTGTTTATACAAAGTTCAAAGGGGTGTATTAAAAATCACTCTTTGGTCTTGTTGGATTAGAGCGAGCAATTATGTTTATGTAAATGTTTTAATTTATATCCAACTCTAATCTAATCAATTAAAACTGAATTACTGAATTAACTCTTTATTTAGTAGGATTTTATTTAATTGATAAATAAATTGATGATAATTTACAAAAATTGTTCAAAATGTTGACAGTTTGCTTCCATGCAAAAATTGCACCGTCGGTTACGTGACTCATAGACCCTATATAGTAGATTCACGGGATACCTTGTACATGTGCACATTCGGTCATTATTTTTGCGACAAGAGCTTCCTCAGTACGAATAGGTTCTGCGAAACCAACATTTCAAAGAACCCCAAAGGAAAAAATATCGGAATTTAAATCGGAAAAACGCACAGCCCATGCCACGGGACCTCCTCTTCTCATTCAGCTTTTTCTGTAAGTTAATATTCTTTATTTATCAGTGAAATAAACAGAATATCCAAAACCATCTTTCCCTATTTCTGCTAAAACGACTAATTTACGGAAACATGCACATTTAACAAAAATGTTACACTCCTGAAAGTTTCTCGGAATGTTTTTGGGATACCTTGTAGAACAATATGTGTATTGCATTCTAATCATTTCCGTTGCCTCAATAAATTCGTTGGCATCTACCAAATCAACTTGGTAGACTATTATCTAATTGTTTTCTGTGCCACAAGTGAAACTAAAGCTATTTTATCAGTACAGAAAAATTCGAAAATTCTACCTTCTCTACGAGAAAGCTCCATTTCGCATCTTAAATTAGAAAAGTGCTATTTCTCGTCTCGTCTTGACATCTATTTAATATTAGTGGTGTTGAGAAATATTGTAGTTCTCTTTTTTAGGACGAAAGACTTTCGTGGTTTTTACTACTATCCGTCTGACAATAGAGATGTTTATGTTAATATATAATTCTCTAGTCCACGGAGATGCCGAAGTAATGCAATGCCAATCGGGGCACATAGTTCGCGGAGTAGTTGTTTTCGGCCTCTCCTTCAAATAAATACCTAGTTAGTATGTTAATGTGATTGGTCGAATTTCAGCCTATGCTAACCTGCAGCAGCTCCAGTCCCGCAGACATGGAATGGTCCGGCGACGGAGAAAATACTGATTACAGTACTTCCTCTTCGCCAAATGCTGGACGATCTCTTCAAAATCAGGACCCGGACTCGCTATCTGATGACGACGACTTCTCCGATGAATTTTCGATCATAGACAGCGACGATGAAAAGAGAATCGATGTTAGATACCCATCACATCACTTGGTACAGGTAAGTAATCTTTATGCTTGACGAAAATGAGAGACGCACGACTCCTGTAGTAAGGATCTAGCTCTTATCTTCCGTATCAAGGGGTCACGGTCATATCTTGATTGATTCTAAAATCCAACTTTTAATTTTTATTTATACAGTGTTATTCAGAACTTATCCATAATAAAATTTGGGGATGTCAACATACATGTACAAATGTGGTAGTGCAAAAAAAATTTTTTTGGCGGGTTCTGAAAACTATTTAAAAATTTTTAATTGCACGCCGCTGGATACTGATCCACTGTAATGGAGTGACCTTGGGACTAACAATGCAAATTGGCGATGTCAGATATAGCACGAAAAAAACTTCGGAAGTTCTGAGTATACCGACACCCGGCGAAAAAAAGAATTGCAGCGTTTTTACTTTAAAATAAACTGAAAGATAGATAGATGTGACCAAAGTGACCTGTCTTTAAAATGAATAAAATTTTGTTACACTAATTTTGAAGAATTGCGCTACTTGATAACTAGGTATTAGAAACATGAAATTTATAAAAAATTTGCTCATACCTTGTTACAAAAGCGAAATTTTGTCCCTCGACTTGTACACACTTTTGGGCACGCCTTATCCAATTTTGCCGCACTAAAGCGAATGTTCCTCCTGGTTGATGATCTTGTAAATAAATAAGAATCATGTCCATTAACTCAGCATTACTGTACACATGAACCATTTTGAAAATTTTACAGTTTAACAGTCCTATGATAAATAAAACACCGGCACTGAGAAAGCGACACAGATAGACTGATGACTGATAGATAATAGAGATATTATCCCCACTCAAACTCTATTCGCTCGGTCTTAACCAGGTGTTCCAGGTACAAAAACTTGCTTTACTGTTTTTTGTAGGAATGTGGTATATCAGATGTCGTTGAAGTACAGTTGCCCATCTACGTAGTCCTTTATAATGGTATAACTGTAAACATTGTTTAAGGGAAATCCTAAGACTTTTATTATAAATTTTTTTGGTGATATCAATTTCTTATTTAAGGATGCACATATCCTCAAAGTTTTAGAGATAAGTTCTGAATAACCCTGTACAGTCAATAAAATCTTTAGGCTATTTACTTGAAAATTAATAGAATGTTAAGCTATTCACAATCGATCAATCATAGATTGAGCCATTTTTACAATGTTCAATAGTTTCTTATAATTTGTTTAAGATATATAATCAGCTCCCTCCGGCGATTGAAGCTTCCAACAGTTTAAGTGTAGATATTTTAAAAAAAACTTACGTACTGCATTATGGAATTTGACTTGCTTACTTCTTTATGTTATTCTTATTTTATTATATTATTTAAACAATTAATGTTTGACGTTTTTGTTAAGACTCCAATGGAAACTCCCGTAAGAGGGGTGGTGAAGAAAATATTTACCAACAGCAGGGAGAGATGGCGGCAACAGAATGTGAGTGGGGCGTTTGCGGAGCTGAGGAAATTGGTACCCACGCATCCGCCAGATAAGAAGTTGTCAAAAAATGAAATTTTGAGGATGGCCATAAGGTGAGTAGTTTGTTTTAAGTTACAAACTACAATAGTAATACCTACATACAGAGACTGAGCTTTGATTCATTTAAGGATAGTCCAAGTCCCTTTAGATAGATATAAAAACCAATAATAATAGACAAATTAAAGTTAAAAAAAAACAGCCGATCTATTTCGAGCAGGTGGCTCAGGGCTTAGCGTCTCGATCGCTCAACCCAGAGGTCGTGGGTTCTAATTCCCATTCCACCAACAATTTTTCATTAAATTGTTAACTCGTAGATCAAGGCTTATTCGCAGGGATGGCTTGGCAACCATCCTGGCGATGGCCTAGGATGGAAAGAATGTCAACTTGGTGTTAATGTGAGAGATTAAAATCAGTTGATGTTTGACTTGACCACCTAACTAATGAGGTTTTCCAGGTTTCCCTCATTCCAGCACTGAATGGTGGTTGGGGCCTACCAACGTAAGTCGTTCCTGAGGCGCAAATGCGGCCCGCGAAATAATCATATGCCGCCCCCTCTCCCACACAAGTCTCCGACTTTCGGGCTAATCCTTGTGATTAGAATGAGGAGTAGAGATATTATTATTATTATTATTATTATTTAGCAAAAATTCATATAGAAATACCTACGCCACCTGTAAAACTATAAAAACAGAAAGATAGAATATTAAAAATAAAGGTTTAAAGGTTTATTACTATGAGCTATTTAAAAAAGTAAAAAAGTCAGGACATTTTTCAGTTTCTTACTTACACAAACGGATCCCGGGGAACCCTTATCCTTAAAGGGAATAAAGCGGCCGACTCAGTAGCCAGGGGAAGGTGCTGCTTCCGAATTTGTTGTACCGAACCGGTGCTTGGCATATCCTCGAGTACTGTCAAACCAACTCTCTTGCACTAGGCTGAGGGGATAATGATCTAGTACTGGTAGCACCAAGATTGGTTCAATCAAAGCTTTTTCTTCATAAATAAGAGCTTTTAGTTAATCAGGTATTTGCAAACTCTAATTGGCCTATATACTGGGCACCTCGTCGTTTAACACATAAATTCTGATCAGCAGAAGACGCTTGTGCTTAGAAGATGATGTAATGGCAGATAGGGAGAACACGTTTTATGAACCTGCCTCACTGGAAAAGGATAAGATACTTAATATTTGGTAAAGGGCCACTATCGTCACATCCAGAGGAAGGTTTGGTAATTATACCTAGTAAATTATCGATCTCTTGATCGCTTAACCCAGAGGTCGTGGGTTCTGATTCCAATTCCACCAAGCAATTCTTCATTAAATTGTTTACTCGTAGATCAAGGCTTATTCGCAGGGATGGCTTGGCAACCATCCTGGCGAAGGCTTGGCAACCATCCTGGCGATGGCCTAGGATGGAAAGAATGTCAACTTGGTGTTAATGTGAGAGATTAAAATCAGTTGATGTTTGACTTGACCACCTAACTAATGAGGTTTTCCAGGTTTCCCTCATTCCAGCACTGAATGGTGGTTGGGGCCTACCAACGTAAGTCGTTCCTGAGGCGCAAATGCGGCCCGCGAAATAATCATATGCCGCCCCCTCTCCCACACAAGTCTCCGACTTTCGGGCTAATCCTTGTGATTAGAATGAGGAGTAGAGATATTATTATTATTATTATTATTATTTAGCAAAAATTCATATAGAAATACCTACGCCACCTGTAAAACTATAAAAACAGAAAGATAGAATATTAAAAATAAAGGTTTAAAGGTTTATTACTATGAGCTATTTAAAAAAGTAAAAAAGTCAGGACATTTTTCAGTTTCTTACTTACACAAACGGATCCCGGGGAACCCTTATCCTTAAAGGGAATAAAGCGGCCGACTCAGTAGCCAGGGGAAGGTGCTGCTTCCGAATTTGTTGTACCGAACCGGTGCTTGGCATATCCTCGAGTACTGTCAAACCAACTCTCTTGCACTAGGCTGAGGGGATAATGATCTAGTACTGGTAGCACCAAGATTGGTTCAATCAAAGCTTTTTCTTCATAAATAAGAGCTTTTAGTTAATCAGGTATTTGCAAACTCTAATTGGCCTATATACTGGGCACCTCGTCGTTTAACACATAAATTCTGATCAGCAGAAGACGCTTGTGCTTAGAAGATGATGTAATGGCAGATAGGGAGAACACGTTTTATGAACCTGCCTCACTGGAAAAGGATAAGATACTTAATATTTGGTAAAGGGCCACTATCGTCACATCCAGAGGAAGGTTTGGTAATTATACCTAGTAAATTATCGATCTCTTGATCGCTTAACCCAGAGGTCGTGGGTTCTGATTCCAATTCCACCAAGCAATTCTTCATTAAATTGTTTACTCGTAGATCAAGGCTTATTCGCAGGGATGGCTTGGTAACCATCCTGGCGAAGGCTTGAAAACCATCCTGGCGATGGCCTAGGATGGGAAGAATGTCAACTTGGTGTTTATGTGAGAGATTAAAATCAGTTGATGTTTGACTTGTTCCCTTAACTAATGAGGCTTTCCAGGTTTCCCTCATTCCAGCACTGAATGGTGGTTAAGGCCTACCAACGTAAGTCGTTCCTGAGGCACAAATGCGGCCCGCGAAATAATAATATACCGCCCCCTCTCCCACACAAGTCCCATACTTTCGGGCTAATCATTGTGATTAGAATGAGGGGAATAATAATAATAATATATTATTATTATTATTATATGGTTCATTTTACTAAATGGAAAATTTGATTACAGGGAAATAAATTTGAGGTTCAATCATCTGTTTGGTTTGTTTACTCACTTTGTCAGTTATAATTTTGTTATTTCGCCATTAAAATCGGAATTTTACAATACTCCATTTTTTTCATTTGATAATTATGGCCAAACTTTTTCTAAGAGCAGAAGTGAAATTAGTTCATCTGATTTGATATTTGATATTAGTTACCACACCAACCATAATCTTATAAGTAAAATGATTTAGAATATTGTAAAAGGTAAAAATGTTAACATTATTCGTTATTTTAGTCAAAGTTTAGTAACATTACGAAGCATTTGATTTATAATTTTTAATAAAAAAATAATTAATAATTACAAAGTAAATAATGTCAATTATTTATTTGTGCGACAAATTTTATTGACAACGCAGGAAATGACAAACACAATATTTTTATCAGTAAATGAAAAATTAATGCAAGAAACACCCAACGGTTCAGTGGTGTATTACAATCACGTTTCCTGATAAATATGAACATAAATTTCAACGAAATGCATGTTAAAATTCAGTAAGGATTTTCCGACACTTTAAAAATCATCACATTACCTTATGACCTTGGATTGTAGTCATTAATCACTATTCCTTGCTAAGTAATTGTTAAGTGGTCAAAACTTAATTTTTAACGCTTCATAAAATGATAATGGTAACAATAATATTGTGCGGAAGAATGGAGATAGGACCCGATATGACTATAATTGTTTATATGATCAGAAATGAGTTAATTAATATATTCTTGAACAAATCGCTTATGTGAAAATTTTAGCTAGAAGCATAAATACAGTCCTAATTGTGCTAAGAGAATGTATAAGTACTACGAAAGGGGCCCATGAACTAAAAATATAAATAAAGTACTAAAATAGCAAGAATGTTAATAATTAGTTGTTACTTGTTTTAAGTGGATTTGGTTTTTGTTTACAGTAACACAATTCAATTTCGAACTTTCAAAATTAACATAGTTTTATCGAACTAATGTATTCTTCTGTTCTGTAACTATGAACTTCTTCATTATACCTGCATGGTTTAAAATACTTACAAACATTTAATTATAATATAATTAATTATCATTATTATTTTATTCATTACCTCCTT
Source organism: Pogonocherus hispidulus (assembly GCA_963924545.1). NCBI lineage: Eukaryota > Metazoa > Arthropoda > Insecta > Coleoptera > Cerambycidae > Pogonocherus > Pogonocherus hispidulus. Next base: position 16,712,728 of record OZ004693.1, read on the forward strand.
TTAATTTCGCTCATCATGTCCATTGGAATTTATGATGATGCGTTCATTAGGTTAACTATATAAGTACTTTTGGCTCCAATTATGTATTTGTGGCATTATTTAAATATTCGGTAAATTCATCATAATCATCAACAAACTAAAGTATTAAATTAATTATTGGACCATACAGCTTCGTCCAACAAAAAAGTTTGTACAAAATATAAAAGAAAATAATTTTTATACAAGGTTCATAGTTGGTTTCTTTTGGGATTACACCACCTGTAAAATAACAAAAAGCAGAAAACCAGAAGTATACAAATTAATTATTCAAAGTGTAGTAACAAGGCAAACTTCTAAAGTTTGCCCCAAAAAACCACTGTATTAACGTGTGATAAAATAATATTTGATATATTGACTAAATTTTATCAGTGGTTTTTCAGTTTTATACAAAATTTTATAATATTACATGTCATATTCTAAAATATGTCCAAATAAAATAGTTATAATAAAAAATTAAAAGAAATTAAACACTTAACTAGCTTTCGTCTAGACGTTTCGAGTTGATCCTCAACTCTTCTTCTATATATACAAGGTGTTCCAGATTTTCAAATCTGTACCGTTTCTGAGATACTAGGTGTTGAATTGGAAAAAAATATATAATTTTTTTATTTGTATCTCTGACCGATTGTTTTCAAATTTTATTTGGTAGATGCCACTATGAATCTTGCTTTATTGCTTTTTATTGTTTTTATCCTCATAGACTTCGTACCGCCCCTATATCCATCATCCCTATAGCAATGTATTCGTGAGAGGAAGTTCTATCCAAATCTGTAAAAATACATAGGGTGTTCTATTTAGAAAATGTAAGTAGTTGTGGTAAACCTCTCCTTTTTGGAACACCCTGTGTAAATGTCAATAATATAGAAATCTGTCCCCCTTCAAATAAAAATCAACCGGTCCGAGCATTTTCCTTGGATACCAATACTTTGACAAATAATCGAGGATGAAACTATTCGGTGACTCACCCTGTATATCTTTCGTATAAAACTACAAAACCTCATAAGAAACCTCATATTTTAGATTCCTTATGCTGGTTATAAAATTAGGTACTAAAACATGAAAAAAGTGCGGAAAGTCTTTCATTGCTGCTTAGTAATAAGTGCTCAACTTTGACCAAAATTAAACCTAAGCTAACTTCTGGTTGCGATGGAATACTTAATTTTTCATTAAGAGTCTGTTTTGCAATTTTCCCCATGCCACTTACTATATTATTTAATTTGTCGCTAAAATCCTGCAAGTTTCCGTCATTATGGAAGACTTTGTTCCTTTGACTTTGTGATCTGATGACTTGCATATAGCACCCTTTTTTTGTTATAACTCCCTAATTATTATAGATAGATCTATCAAATCCTATATCCTAAATCATTAAACAAAACAAATTAATAAATATACAGGTTGTTCTATTTAAAAAAATATTTTAGTCTGTAACTTTTTTTGTACTACCCGGTATATTAGTTTAGGCGCGCCTAGGCGCTTTGGCAACTCGGCCAAAACTAGGCGTAAGAAAAGAAGAAAATCGATGTGTCCGAGCGATTTTCTTAAAATATAGGTACCCCTTCGAAAGGGCAGGGTTGAAATTGAGATTTAATTTTTTTCAGAAAATCTGAGAAGGCTTACAAAAGTGAAATTTGGGGAACATAATAATGTATTTAAATAAGGGCTTCTTACATATACTACCGCCTTCTAAGATATTTCTATTTTGTAAATTTCGTATTAAATGAGTATATGCAATGCATGCTATAGCATTATATTATTTTACTTGAAAATTATCTACTTTACTAAAAAAAGTGAAAGAGGCAACGAATTTCTAAAGGGTTTTTCGTCTAGCTTTCCAACGCATACATTTCATCTAACATTTCACCCCGCATCGAAAAGTTCTAACAAATAAATCAAAGGGGGTTGACAATTTCACCCCTTTTTAATGCGAAGAGAAGGTGAAATAATATCTGTAAGAAGCCCTTATGCAAGTTCATTGTGTCCTCCAAATTTCACTTTTGTGTCTCTTCCCAAATTTTCAGAAAAAAATAAAAACTGAATTATCAACCTTTGTGGGTATAACTTGAAAGGGGAGGGGGGGGGGGGTTAGTACATAAGTTTATATAGAAAACTACCTTTTAATTTTAACGAAATAGTCATCTATTTCCTAGCTAATACAATTATTACAAATGCAAGGATCTCAATTTAGCTGCATATATCTCCACATTTATTTTAGAAAGTACCTACCTATCTAATTTAATTTATATCGTTTATATAAAGTTCTTGGGCGATTAATGATTAGACTTTTTAGAGGTCAGTTTTTATTTGAAATGTCGTTTTTCAATATTACGTTGCATGTTTCCTTATTAAACGACATAATTTAATTTTCTATTAGTAACTGGGCTGTTAATTCTACTGATAATAGTTAATAGTTCTTGCCTTTTACTCACGAAAAAATGAAAAGGTTGAAATTTCAATTAGAGTTGCAAAACACAAAACCACTTTTTACAATCAAGATTTAAACAACAAACGCAAGTAAGTGGAGACAAATATGATTCATTTGTTGGAAACAGATTTGTAGGTTCTACATGTCAACATGTTCTAAACTAACATTATTTGATGATATTATCTTTAAGGTATTATCTACTAAGGCATAGAAAGGCCTTTAAAGTTTATTGTTTGAAATATCGTTATAATTATAGGGGATGTTGTGTCGATCTGAGGTTGGTGTTATGACACAAGATGTATAAACGGCTAATAGATGAAATGCTATTTCTGGAATTATAAAAGAGATGACAGTATCAGACGTGATATAGATTCTCTTTATGAAGGTCTATACTGGCACGCTACCGAAGGAAATGAATATGACCAACCTCAGATAGGCACAACATCTCTTTTTGTTGTAAGAGGGCCAAATATTTTACATGGGGATTAATACAGGCCACACTTGGGCCATATATAATTACAGTGTATCAATAATAAAACACTTTATATATTTTTGCGACATTTATTGTAGTTAATAAAATTAATCAGATTTTTGTGGCTGCATTTGACTTGCAGGTTTTTCTATATTAGCTTGCATTTTTGAAGTAGAGGCGTTTAGTACTGAGTCTAAATGTGAATCTGATAACCGAGACCAGTGTTTGTTTTTTGGTAATTGAGAATTTAAAAGTTTTCTCACAAATATATGTGCTACCAAACATAGTAATTATTTGCTGAGCAAACCTTTTTAACTCCTTGTAGTTTTCAGAAGGCAAACTCCCATAGAAATTTACCAAGTTAGTTTTTTCCATTGTTAAGTGTCAAAAGTCATTGTTAAGTGTGGTACCATTTTGCAAATCTTTCACGTTGATTTGCAAATCGCTTGGCACATTATCGATGATATCCACTGCGAAGGGGTTTTCGAAAATCTCAATTTTATGCGAGATCTTTTTGAAATCAACAAACCGGATTTCAAACTCAGTTTGAAGTTGTATTAATGCACTATGCATTGTAGTATTTTGCCAAACAAAATTTACCCCAGCTTCTTCTGCTGGTTTTTTGCAATTTGGAAAATGATCGAGTTCTCTTTCATCGATATGCTTGATAAATAGTGTCAATATCGTTTCAAATGATTTAACATTTGAATATATATTGCGTATCAATTTGTTTTTGTTTGCGGGTGGAGTCCTTCCCCTTCTCACCGTTCGTGCTTCCTTTCACTCTGATGTGTATATTATCCATCATGTGGATACGATGGATAATATCATACAACATTAACTATAATAAATAACATTAGAACAAAGCAAAACCTAAAACGCAAATACCTAAAATGCTATTTCTCGAATTATAGAAGAGTTGCTAGTATCAGACATGATAGGTTCTCTTTATAAATGTCTATGCTAGCACCCTACCGAAAGAAATGATTGTCACCAACCCCAGATCGACACTACATCCCCTATAATTCGAAATTTTGTTAATCTTCGACTTACAAGTCGGAGATTTGTTTAATTTCGAGTGCAAGTCGACATTTCAAAAAATAAATTTTAGTGGTTCCTGCACGCCTTCCTGTTGTGGAGTGGTGTTTACAGAAAATATATATTATACTCATCCTGTCTCTCTTCAATTCATTCTCCGTTTTCGTCAAGGCATTTTTTTGCCTCGTCTCCTTTCAATTACAACTTTATTTTCATTTTAGATATATAAGGTTGCTAACAAACGTCTTAGAATGGCAGCACAGCAATGCCGGTCCGATCCAAGTCACCGTGAAGTGCGAGGATATGGTCTCGATAACCAGACACCAGAGCATCATTTCCGGGTCTCATGCACACAGAACCAGAGCCAGACTGCGTAGGAACGTGATGAATCAGCCTCTTCCACTTTGCGACCGCAACGGGAACAACCTGCTGATGATAGCGCCCAACAATCACTTGCCTTTCAGAAGAGGGTCAGTTTTTGTAGAGTTACCCATCAGTCATCACAACCACAGTAAGATAAAGTTGGAAACAGATGACGTTAAAGATAAGGACGAAGATAGGGAGAGCAACCTGCAATCCAGAAACTGCAAAGATAAATAAAAATAAGTCTGTTAAATATGTAATGTGATATTAGAGACTTTGTTATTAAAAATTAGGGATTCGACGTAGATGTAAAATACATGTTAGTTTTATTATTTATTTCAGAGATGTAAGCGATATATTTTTGACTGTGCAAGTGCTGTATACATAATTTAAAATCGAAATAAGGCGTTTTACTCATTTAAATACTTTATTGTAGTTATTAAAGTGATTAAAATGGTTTAAAGTGTACCAAACAAGTTGATGTTTATTTATTTTCGTATTTCCTAAACATTAGCTATATTTATATCAAATTCTATAAAATTCAGTTGATTTATTTCATAGTGAATGATAATGAATAACTAATGTTTACCTTTTGACGCTATTTCCAGAACTGGAATCTTCTGTCAATTTTTCTCATTCCTTTCTATTATATTAGTAAAATAAATAAGAATTGTTTAGGAATAAAATGGGATAAATGAGCTTAGGATAAAAATACCGATAACAGAGATTTTGTGGCAGTTTTACTTGATCTTATATTTTAATAAACTTGAATTTTGTCTTAGTATTATTTTTCTGTATTGATACATGTAAAAGACTTTGGGGCTGCTTTAGAAGCTCAATTTTCCACCATGATCAGTATATCAATAAAGTTTCTCAATAAAAGGTTTTTGGGGAAAGAAGAATTTTCACCAGGCAGATTAATTAGACAATTAGACAGTTAAGACAATTAATTATTATAATATTGTACCTGTTTAATATCGTAGATAATTTAATAAATAATAATTTGTGTAATCCCAAAAGAAACTACAATGTTTATTTAATATTGTATTGTGAATATATTAATTGAAATTAATATTTAGTTTTTTTAAGATTATTTTATAGAATATTAAAAAAAATATAAATTTTGCATATGAAATTTAAATTAGAAAAGTCTGGCATAATTGTTAATTCACAATTAAGTTTGTGAGAAAGACGGTTTAAAATATTGGTCAGTTTGAAAATAAAAATGGTAACAATGTTTAACTGAACGAAACGTGGGGACGAAACATAGGGACGAAACATAGGGTATTTGTCCATATGTCTGGCTGCAAGTCCTCTTTTTTTGTTTTTTATTGAAGAAATAAATTGTGTAGTAAATATACAATAACATACATTTGTGGTATTTGATTATGGCTACTATTTGAATTTGTATTTAAATGTTTTACCGATTAAAATACAGTAGGGATAAATTTATTACATGCCAATGGAAACGATAAATATGGTAGGATAAAAATAAAATTTATCCTTCATGATGATTTTCTCTAAACGTTCTACATGGTTTTGTTTAGAACACTGGACACTGATAGATTATAAATATCATAATAATAATATCCCTAGTTTATTTTATAAGTTTCAAGTTTATTATTATCCATTTATAAATAACTTTGATCTGACTTGGAGTTTACAAACACGAGTTTTTCCAAGAAACGCCGGAACTTACTTTTGTATTAATCTAAAAGCCATGGTCTACTAACCTTCATTATTTTTCCTCTTATGTTTAAAAATATTTAAGTACGATTTTCTTTATCATATCAATGCGTAAGGAGCATTGCATTTCCACTTGGCAACATTTTTAATTTTGCGATGATTCTTGACCTATACCTGGATGTATAAACAGATGTGTAGGTATAGTGAGAAAATGTAAAAATCTTATATATACATCAATATTCAGTACCGATTGTTAAATTAAAATCATGGGTTATGTACGGAATTGGGAAAATTCATTCGAACTGTGTGATATTTCTGAAAGTTCTGGAGGTAGTCCAACTGGGAATGTAATACATATTTGTTTTAAAGTTTTTAGGACAGGAGGATTTTAATTTTTGTTACATTATCGACCATATATTTATTTATCTCTTGTACGAAATAAGTTACGATGAAATAAATAATCACGTATCTTCACAGTTTGTAGGAAATACGGGGTATTTTATACACAAATTAAGTATGTTTTTGTATTTTGATAATAGTTGAGAACAATGAGTACTGAATACTTATATGCATAAAAAGAAAAACCTAATTGCTTACCGATATAAAATAAAACTAACTAAGAAAAATATTATAATATGTATGTCATGTCATGTTTTCAAGAAAATTGGTAATAACAATTTCAATCTGGAAATTTATCAGACGTCTATAAAAGGGGTAAATATAGGTACTACATGGTACTACTATAACCCATTGCTGAAAATAATTTTAGTCAAAAAGAGCTTTTACATGAATCACAAAGGTTCATATGAAAGATGCATTTAATTTTGTTTGTCTAAAGACACTGACAGATATGTGTTAGTTCATAAAGGACTATATCATATCTTAATTGTTATTTATCACTATTTTTTGTTAATAATCTGGGTTAAGGTTTCATGTTTTCAACTTATTCGGTCAGGGCATTATTCATTGTTTTGTGTTTAGGGCACTTCTAAAAGCCTATGTAAAATAAACCATAGACAACAATTTTTCCAAATTAAAAATATAAAAATATAGATAATTTATTAATATACAAACCATTCCATATTTCTGATATTTATAAAGTAATTATGGTACATTATATGTTTTAGGAAAGCAAAAACAATCTGATACAAAGATCAAAATTAAGCTAAAAATACAGCGCTAAAAATAGAGTGGACCACTTTACTGTCTCACAACAAACTAAGGGTACAATGGAACTTATCTAAATTACCTTGTTTGCAATTGTAAGTATGACATAAACCAGTGACTATAAAGAGAATAGTCACTGAATAAACCATTTAAAGGAGAACATGTTAGTAAGTTGGTCCTTGCAATAGGTATGTGTTATTGTGTGTAGTTGCAACGCCAGAAGTGTTGAAGCTTTTAAAAATTTTTGTTGAAAGTTTTCTAATCTCCAAGCATTAGAGACATATCCTAGATAATATTAGATCAAAGTTTGCGGAATCTTAACTATATACTAAGATATTCCAACTTGGATAACACAAAAGTACGGAAAAGTAAAAATAACCCGTTTCCGTCAGTAAATCCATGTGAATTGCGTATAACCAAGCCATCCATAGTAATGGTTTACTTGTACCTGCCAGGAGGTACTTCGGTAAATGTTTAGCAATACGCAAGGAATCATTTGATTTAATCAATGATTACTTCAGATTAATCTTTACTTTATTGACTAAATTACACACAAAAAAGCACATTTGAGATTACAAATACTACCTAGATATGTATATGGTATAAATATTTGCACGCTAAAAGTAAAGAAATTAACATAACTATCTGTGGAACACTGCTGGAGACATATTGGTAAGTGTGACATTTTTATTAATAGGGGCACATTTACTAAACAAATTTGAATTTATCTTATCTGGTTGTGTTATACATATTTTAGAGAATGCAATGGAGAAAATCAAGTTTAACATAAATCAAACTATAGAATTTTTGGTAGAGCATTTTTGGTGATTGTGCGTATTTGAGGGATATTATATGCTACTTTTTCCAAAGTGTTAGCTCATATTAACAAGATGGAAATAACTTAGGCTTTATTGTCTATATCAATAGTTTAATGTGATGGCAATATCATCTTTCTTCCTTGAACACTGTTCAGCAATTTCTATACATTTCCAAATACATATTTAACAATGGAAGTAGCTGGTTGGAGCTTGTAAAAATAGAGCACCAACAATATAGTGCTATTTTTTAAAATTAAGAACAGATCTTTTAAATTTTTTACATTTGGTCTTAAGTGTGGATGATTTGCCGAGTTTTTGAGGGATGTATCTCACAATTTTCGCATTTTTTAAAAAGCAAGACTGAATAATTTCGGAATGAGACAGGTAAAAGTAAATACATAAAATTCCTTTTATCTAGACAAATCTCACAAAGGACGGAAGTAGGTACACTGCAAATTTCGTAAGGTGACTTCTTTCGTATCTTGGTACAAACGCAACGTCACACTCGTCGACCTTGCTAGCCAATGGGAGTGGACCCCAGCAGTGAATGAACACAAGCTAGAACAGCGCTTGAAACCGCTTGAGTGACTTGGGTCTCGAAGAGAAGAACGTTAAAATAAGTAACCTCGAAGTGCTGTGTCCACCTTTCTAAGTAAATATTTGTGCCTTCGTTGTCGTTACGGTGAGATGTGTCGTGTCTAAGTTTTGTGTTTTTCTCATCTGGTTGAACCGATAAACCAGCGAAACTTTCAAATTTGGATGCTTTTAAATATGAACGTGTGCAGTTTCTACTTTCTATAGTTTGTACCGGAGATATTACTATTACTAGGTATGTTTATATTTACATACACCGCATTGGATTATGTAAATACCAAGTTGTGTGATGATGTTGCCTGTACTTTCAAAGATGTACAATACAATGTACTTTACAATAATTATAACGGTATCCAAACATTGCATGGTACAAGGTATCACTGCAGATAAATATATACATATATAAGTAATTTCAATTGAAATCAGGTCAGTTTAGTCTGTTTATTTTATTATAAGTCTACCACGAATATTGGCAAAGCAATAAAAAATGAATAGTAAATAGGAAAACAGAAAATTTAATATACTTACTGATATATAGAAACAGTGGTAAATTATTATTTTTGATTAAAGAAACCTGAGATTGGGTTTTACGCCACAAAACCGAACCGAGTTTCCCACTAAACAACGAAAATTCCTTGTGTGTTTCGTTAAGAATTCTCACTAACAAAAGCAACACCTTGAGACGATTAATACTGATATTGATAATTTTCAGATGATGCCAACTTTGTTGGCGAAACGCGCGTCGGGAGAAGTGCAGTGTGTTGGTGTTTAGTGACAAACCCGATCATGTTTTGTTTCTTTTTATTAATGATCAAAGAGGGATTCACCATATTTAAGAATTAATCAGATACTCGGAGTGACTGTCCTAGTTTATTTATGTTAGATCAATTGAGTACGATTTTCTTGAGCTTGCACCAATATGAGTACAATTTGCTTGAGCTTGAACCAGTATAGATGTCTCAACAAATCACAAGAAAGATTTTGTTGTAAACCTTAAATTGTGGGTTTTTGGGACATTAGTACAGCTTAGAAAATAATTTTAATTTTACTTTATACGTTTATTGAGTAGAGAGTATGTTGTAGATCTTTAGATCTGTTGTAGAAAGTTTATAGAAAGGTATAATCTTCCATGCACTTATTGCATGCACAAAATTACTGGATTGCAAGAAAATATGATTTAACTGATTTACGAAAGTTATTAACTGAGTTTTTTAGTAACTGAGTTAGTAACTCAGAGTGAGAATGAGTTTCTTAGTAACTGAGTAGTTAACTGAGTTTTTGAGTAGAGAGTATGTTGCAGATCTTCTCCCAAGTTAGATTGTAGAAAGTTTATTGAAAGGTATAATCTTCCATGCACTTATTGCATGCACAAGATTACTGGATTGCAAGAAAATATGATATTAATTGATTTACGAAAGTTATTAACTGAGTTTTTTGGTAACGTGTTTAAACCATTATAAATAATGTATGTACATACATTTATATTTTAAATATTACATTATTCACTGGTTATGTTTTGAAAATGACCTGCCAAACGTGGATGTTCGATACATCTGGAGTGAAAGTAAGCTAGAAAATCGTATATTAACAATATGCAAATTTCATTTAAAAATCAAATTTTCTCTGAGGTAAGAGGGTTCAAAATTCAAAAAGGGGAAAATATATTTAAGAATACTAGCCAGCTTCAGCCATGGGGTCGCATTTATTTTTTGCAAAACGTGGTCGTACTTCTATAGTCAACAGAATGTATTACTAATAAAATAAACCATGATTATATAAACAAGGCTAATAATAATAACTGTATTTACAAGGGTGGCTAACCGCTAAGCAAAATACTTACCATCATATCGTTGTCAGTGTATTCAACCCCAATGTACTGGTAATATATTGATTGTTTTGTTAAGTGATCATTATTGTTCATTGACCTGGGGAGAATAGTTGTTATTAACGTAATTTAAAAACACATTTTATGTATGAATCATTCTTACCAATAAAATTGTTGCATTATAGAACACAATATAATACGAAGGCGTAGAAGGGCCACAATAAAAATAACAATTTTAAAACTTAAAATTTTGAGTTTTATCACAGAATTCTGACTTTTATCTCAGAATTCTGGCTTTTATGTCACAATTCTGACTTTTATCTCACAATTCTGGCTTATCAAGTCAGAATTGTGACATAAAAGACCGAATTGTATATAGACGGTTGGAAAAGTGCATTTGGCTGAATTAAATTACAGAAAGTATTATTAGGAATTTTTTTTGAGAAAAACGGATGGTGGATTCTTATTTAAAATAACTTAACGTACCTGTACCGATTTTTATTATTAGTTTTACGTAAAATTGTTAGTGCTTAATAATTTGTATTTGTGTCGAAAATAATATTTTTTTTTCTTGAACACCCTGTGTTTTAGAACACAGAAAATTGGTACAAGTAGGTTATAAGTTATCCTACATAAGATTCCGTCATCGGTTTTTCTCTAAAAATCCCTAATAATACTTTCTAAAATTTAATTCAATAAAACTACATTTTCTTTTCTTGGGCACCCTGTATCTTAGAACACTGAAAATCGGTACAAGTAGGTTTTAAGTTCTAAATAAGAATCCCTAATAGGTAATACTTTCTGAAATTTAAGCCAATAAAAGTGGCCGTAGCTTACAACCCAAAAATAAAGTTACCTACTCGTTGAATGCACATTTTGAATACCAACATAACAAAAAAAAAAGAATTCAAAATCCGGCAAGCGCTAAAATAGTTATGAGGGTAGTAAGTCCTTAAGGTGAACCCACTGTACATTTACATTTTTTTGAGCGAGCGGTTTAGTCAAAAACAAGAGAGATTTCAATAGGTATAAATCAATAACTCTACATTAACTTACGTTTCTACATTAACTTACCGGAATCCTGAGTTATAATTCAGAATTCTGAGATATAAGTGAGAATTCTGAGATAAAAGTCAGAATTCTGAGATAAAACTCAGAATTTTAAGAGTCCATTCACTAGGTCGAAATAAGCCCTAAATCGGCGTTCGTCTCGTGTCTAATTATAAAAAAACTATAAAAGATAGCGACTTTTAGTAAAAAAGTATTGAAAGATAAGACTTTAACCTAAGTCCCTATAGTAGTAATTTTTGGTATTTCTTTTTATTTTTAAAATTCCAGGCAAACAATCTTGTACTAAAATAGCGTATTTTCAAAAATTATTTTCTCTAAAATACATGTATTAAACAAAAATTTGCTACAATAGGGATCTAGTTTATCTTTTGATCTTTCCGGTGATATATAATTTATAACATTAAAAAGAAATTTTGTTGCAATTATAAGACAAATCCGGTATCCTTGCAATGAGGGCTAACTTTATTTCCATGTGCCTTTTTACTTCGGCTTTACGTGCACCTCCGAAATCTTAATAATTCGATAGTTGGAGTACCTATATAAGTCTCCACCCATTGGCCACCCATCCTCTCAATCCGACCCAACATTCATGCTTGTCAAATCTACAGAGAACGGACCCTTAAGTTTTCAAATTTTTATTTTTATTGTGGCCCTTCTATGCCTTCGTAATACGCATAGACTTAATAAGAGGAGACCTCACGGTTCATTCATAAATAACCTTTTGTTTTGTATCAATCATTGGCAATGTGTATGACAAAGAATACCGAGAGAAAGAACGTCAAAATTCCGACTCCGTGCAACGTTGCAAAAGTTTTGGGAGAACTTGCTTCCGACGCCAAAGGCGTACTGTTTTTGGAAGGGTTGGGTATGATAATAAAACATTAAAAAAGGAATTTTAAGAAAATCAGTACTATACATTGCAACAGCAAAAGCTTGTGAGATTAGAAATTAAATTAGTATCGGAGTTTTAATGTAGGGAATATGAATTGAAACTTGAACACTTAAAATTCTGAATTAAGTAAAGGTGGTACACCTACTACATTACAAAAACTTATATATACAGTAGCGTAAAAAAGTATTTTTCAGTTTTTCAAAGATACCCAAACTCTGTATACAGAGTTCAATTACATTTAAAAGTGAAATATAATTTAAAATAAGAAAGATGTACATGGTGTTAGTTTTTAATTCAACTTTTTGTTTCAAGTTATTTGACTTACTGTTTTCAAAATAACTCTTTAAAAGCCTGATAATGGTGATTTTCTCTTAGATTAGTATAAAGGATACCTTTAAAAATTACCTTGGTTACGCAACTGATTTTAATTTTGTGTGCAAACGTTGCATGTTGGCTTCACACTTACCAAACATTATAGGTTTTTTAATTTGTTATGCAGCAAAGTGCTGAATGATGCCTTAGCTTCTTGCTTGGATTCTTGTTTTGATCATATTTAAGTATGTGTGTAGGTAACTCCAAAAACTAACACATCAGCCATATTTTAAAAAATAACAAAAGCAATTCCATAATATAATATAGTTTATATATACTATATTCCGTAAAATGATAAGGAAGCCAGCCAGCACGCCCCTGAAACTCCGTAAATATGGCGTGACAAATATAGCGACGGAATAACGAAACAAAACTTGGCAAAATTTACCTGTGGAAAGACAGTTTTGAATATAAAGAATTCATTTTTCCATACACTTGACACTGACGCACCATTTTCTGAAGAATAGTAATAAAATCCTTACGAAAAACACTGAAAAATTCACAAAAGCAAAATTCCGACTGCCAGCAACACCGCACAAAAGAAATACTATAAAATACTACGATTCACGTGCATCAATGGACATGCGGATTGGAGTAGGGAGCAATGATGCCTGTGCATTCCATTTTTGCGTTATTAACTAGGAAACGGGAAAATATTTTTATGTAATATTTTAACCTTAACCCATAATCATGGTAGTTTAAATGTGAAAATATAAATTACACAATTGACAATTTGGCAACAGTTTTTCGTACAATCATAAAGTAGACCTTGCAGTTGACCAGATAAAGAGTAAACAAGGGGATCTCTGATTGCTTTAAAATGTAAACAATTACATCTCCCTTGTCTTATAAATCTATGGTAATATGATAATTAAGTACACTATGTAGTAAAAATAAAAAATTAAACTAAATTTTTTGTCCGCTGGTATCTGTGAAAAACTTAAAATCGGTGGGTTAGTATAGTTTATGATCTTCATGATTTTTTAGAATGAAAAACACTAGATGTATCTTTCCAGATTTGAAGAGTTTTTTCTCTAACGATTTCATTATACTCATAGACTTAATACTATATGTAGAAGTTGATGGCTATGTCTGAACAATATGACATACATGTGCCATAACTAGTGTTTGCCTTCTAACACCTTAAGCATAACTTAATTTTTTAAAGGAAAACTCGTTCAGCAGAACACAAAATTGTTTTCCAAAATTATGAATTCAATTATTTCAGAAAGTATTATAAATAGGCCGAATACTGAAAATATTGCTTTTTCATTAACAGTGCCAAATATTTAATTGGTTCATAAAATGACAGTATAAATAGTGATTTACGGAATATACATAATTAATATTTAAATATATTTTAGAAGAAACTGGAATAAGTTTTTACTTTTGATGGTTTTAATTATACCGATTTCGAACTGTTAATATTATTTCAGCATTCACGATTTTGTTACGTAAAATAGTTAATAGGCTTAGATAACTTACATATTGGGTAGCTATACTACGGAATGGGATTCTATAATTTTAAAAATACTTAGTTAAAAGATAAATACATAAAATAATTTCTTAGATTTGGTTACACTTCCTATAAATGAAAGTGACAATGTATGAAATATTTATTGACTACTTGTACTACTTGTGTTATGATAATAAGTGCACATACTTCAGGTGCACATACTTCAGATGTCTAGGATAGGTTAGGTTAGGTTCAAAAGCATGGTCGGTTGGTGCAATAAGTGCTGCAGAGCTGCAGAACTGTCAAAAATGTCTTATATTTATTTAATTATTTACACATTTAATATGTTATTTTTATAATAACAATAATATATTGTTTTACTATCACTATCTTTGAATTAGCGGCTTGACGTGTTTATTACTGTGTAAAGCCGTTAAGTGATAAAATTTGGACACCTAACGGTAAAGCGAACGTGTCCGACAAGCAATTTTACAACTTACAATATCGGCGAAGCCAATACAATAGACCAGACCAATTCTCTAATCGCTGTCGCGGTATCCTTTACATTTTTAACTGGTCCGCATGAGGCAGTTCTGTGCACTGAAACGGCAGTTGTTAGTCCGGGAAAATATATCATATAATATACGTCTAATAGGCCATCCACTTTAAGCCACCCGGTATATATGATATACACACTCATATGTTTATATTGTTGCTTTTACTGACCCATCCCGTTCTCAATAATAGCTGCCTACAGAATTAACGTAAAACGTAAAACAGATTTTATAAATGTAGCTGAAGACAGAATCAGAAACGGAAACGAAATTCAAGTTTTTACAGTGGACCAGATCGATAATGTACAAAAACGGCAAAACCCATATATTTCTTATTTTAGCAATAAAAATCACTTCATAATGGCATTTCTATTTATGTTTACCAAAAAACAAGTATTTTTAATGACGACCATTACTGTTTGGAAGGAATAAAAAATACGAATAATTAACATACAATAAAGCTCTGAAATAATGCATATTTTCATAATTATCATAAAAAGGTATTTAAGCTTTTATATTTGGTACATACATTCAAAAGCCCAATACGAAACTACTATATTTCGGATTTGCAAAAATCGGGGTCTAAGGGGATGAAAGTACCCTATGATTATTAAAACTTAAAAAATCCATAAAATCTACAAAAAAGTTTTTAACACTTTCATGTTTGGCTGGGTAGTTTAGAAGACCAGTATGAAAGTACAGTATTCCAAATTTGAAAAAATTCAGAGTCTAAGGGGATGAAACTACCCAATCATTAATAAAATTTAAAAAATTGACAAAATCCACAATAAAGTTTCTAACACTTTCATGTTTGGCTGGGTAATTGAGAAGACCATTAAAAAACTACAGTATTTCAGATTTGAAAAAAATTCAGAGTCTAAGGGGATGAAACTACCCAATCATTAATAAAATTTAAAAAATTCACAAAATCCACAAAAAAGTTTCTAACACTTTCATGTTTGGCTGGGTAGTTCAGAAGACCATTACGAAACTACAGTATTTCAGATTTGAAAAAATTCAGAGTCTAAGGGGATGAAACTACCCATTCATTAATAAACCTTAAAAAATCCATAAAATATGCAAAAAAGTTTCTAAGACTTTCATGTTTGGTTGGGTAGTTCAGAAGACCAGTATGAAACTTCAGTATTTCAGATTTGAAAAAATTCAGGGTCTAAACGGATGAAACTACCCTATTATAATTAAAATTTAAAGAATCCATAAAATCTGCAAAACTTTTTTGGGGATTTTGTGGATTTTTTAAGGTTTATTAATGAATGGGTAGTTTCATCCCCTTAGACTCTGCATTTTTTCAAATCTGAAATACTGTAGTTTCGTAATGGTCTTCTGAACTACCCAGCCAAACATGAAGGTGTTAGAAACTTTTTTGTGGATTTTGTGAATTTTTTAAATTTTATTAATGATTGGGTAGTTTCATCCCCTTAGACTCTGAATTTTTTTAAATCTGAAATACTGTAGTTTCGTAATGGTCTTCTGAACTACCCAGCCAAACATGAAAGTGTTAAAAACTTTTTTGTAGATTTTATGGATTTTTTAAGTTTTAATAATCATAGGGTAGTTTCATCCCCTTAGACCCCGATTTTTGTAATCCGAAATATAGTGGTTTCGTATTGGGCTTTTGAATGTATGTACCAAATATGAAAGCTTAAATACCTTTTTATGATAATTATGAAAATATGCATTATTTCAGAGCTTTAATGTATGTTAATTATACGTATTTTTTATTCCTTCAAAACAGTAATGGTCGTCATCAAAAATACTTGTTTTTTGGTAAACATAAATGGAAATGCCATTATGAAGTGATTTTTGTTGTTAAAATAAGAAATATATGGGTTTTGCCGTTTTTGTACATTATCGATCTGGTCCACTGCAAAAACTTGATTCTCGTTTCCGTTTTTGATTCTGTCTTCAGCTACATATTTTATAACTCAGTTGCAGCTTTACGCTTACAAATAAAGAAACCCAAATGAATGTTCCGTAAAAAAGACTTCTGAAGCAAGCTAAATCTACTTTTCATTATTAGTTTAGATCGATCTGATAACTCCCGAATATTGAGTGAGAATGTACATATTATAATCAGACCGTCACGTAAATCCTTCCTCTTCTGTTGGTTTTCGAATTTTTACCAGCTTAAAAACTATTTGCACGTACGCCGTAGACACGTTCCCGGTATAATATCCTGCCTTATACCTAATAAAGATAGTCGACAAGGTTACAGTTTGCAACAATTTTTTACGTAATATAAAGGACAAACAATAATTATGACATTAAGGTTGAATTAACCACAGAATATTTACTAAGTAGCGCACTGTTTATTAGTATTCATAAACCAATTCCAGATACCTACCTACGTTATTTATCAGAGGCAGTGGCGGCTGGTGAAATTTGGGAATGGGGGGGCACAGGAGAATAAAATGCGCCGCAGGCGAAAATTTTGGATTTTTCAAGGTCAAACACCTTAAAATTAAAAATTAGAAATTCGTAGAGCAAAAATATTTGCTGGAAGAAATACGTTTCGTTAGGCAAATATCCCCTTTTTTGATGCGATTGACAGAAATATGGAAAAATTATTTAAAATAATATTTAAATCGGTTCAAAAAAGTATACATGTCAGAAAAATGGCAGGCGAAACTTTTGTTTTCTGCTAGACCAGAAAAAACACAGATAGATAAAAAAAATAAATAATAAAACCCATTTAAGTACTTAACCCAAACCTATAACAAATCGGTGTGCTTACCTTACAATCTGCAACCACCCGCTCGTCCATCGAAAACTAAACTTATAGTAACTTTTAAAATGAAACTCCATTCTTCTTGACTTATCATTTGCAAAATGTTCGATAACTTGTTCGTTAAAAACAGTCATAGTGCCTACTAAATTTTTCTCGATGGAAAGCATTGCTAGAGCACATGATCTTTCTTGTGACATCGTGTTTCTTAAAAATGTCTTTATTCGCTTAAGTGTTGAGAAGCAGCGTTCACTTTTGACTGTAGTCATAGGAATTGTGCACAATATAGTTAATAGTTCAACCGATTCCGAAAACGTCGTAAGTAAATTATTTTTATTTAACATTTGTAATAAAGCAACCACACCACTATGTTGTATGAAATCATCTCTAAAATACATTATATACAGCTCATTTTTTAATTTTGTAATGTTGATCTTTGGAAATAAGGCACACACTGTTTTAATATGTTTCAGAGGAAAAACTATTCTATAGTTGTTAAATTTCTCCTTTTCAAACAAATTGGCTATAGTCAAAAAATCAGTAAATTGAAATCTCTCACGTACGTTCATTAATTTGATGGGGTATTCCCATCTCTAGTACTCTGTACCGTCTGGTCGACGGGGCAGCGCCCATTCAATGACGTAACAGAACGCATTAGAAAAGACGCACTGGAAAAATAGAAGCTGTGTATCCTTTTCTTGCGCATGCAAATAGAAAAGAAAAAAGAACAGGCACACAGCGGTCGTGCCCAGCCCAGTCCACAGACGGTGAAGCGTGAAGCGGTCTAGACGCTAGACGGATATGTATGTACCAAATGATTCAATGTTCATGATGAAAAATTAATAAAAAAATCCACCAAATTATAATAATTATAAAAGTTTATAAAATATCACAACATTCACAAGTCTTCTGTGCTTACGCATAGGGCACGTGCCCTTGTGCCCATTATGACTAGCCGCCACTGATCAGAGGACATTTCATGCCAGAAATGAAGGAATGAAGGAATGTATGAGGGCCAGTCCAGTATTCGTAAATCAGATATTAATTTGAAACATATTTAGCTGCAAGGTTATCCGTTGAAATAGTGTTAAGTGTGGCTTGCAATATACAGCGTTTAAGTAATTGTTTATTGGGTACTTAGTACTTATTCAAATTTTTTGTTAAGTGTTACGAGTGGTGAAAAATAAATTTGTGTACCTATATGGTTTTTTATGGCATCGTTCTTTTATACAATTGGCAAAATAAAAATAGATAAAGATAAAAACTCGTATCTACTTTATTCACACATTGGCAGAATTGTAATTGTAAATTAATCTTTTTTTTATTGCCCCAGCCCAAAAAAGTAATTATGTTTTAAATAACTATGATACATTGCAAGTATATCGTGTAAATAACTATTTAATATAGTTTACCTTTTATTAAAAAATGAAATACCTAACAATGTTTAGTCTTTCCAAATATATACTTCCTGTATTTACATCCTTTATTAAATTATGTATCGAAATATATTTATTTTCCCTGTTTAGATAGTCTAACAGAAAATCGTTTGCAAATAATTTTAGAGCAAAGAATCGTTTGCAAAGAAGAATTTTATGCTACAATTATATTTTGCGGGTGATTAATATTATTGTATTACCGAAAATGCTATTATTACACTTTTCTAGAGGTTTACACAGTTAGGTACCTACCTATCTAATTATTTGCTAAACTGTTGTTTGTTTATTTTTTAATAAATTTCTTAAGGAATTCTCGAATTAATTGTCCAATTTTTTGTAAATATTTATTACCAGTTTATTACTAGTAGGTAACTGTATCAAATGCACGGGTCGTTAATTACCTTGATACAGATGTGCATTTGGCATGGTAGACTGATCTAAGTATAATTCAATATTTTTACCCGGTTCTGATGATCGATTATATGGATATAATCGATTTAAAAAGATTAATAATTATTCCATTTTGTACTTATATGAAAACATTTCATAAATGTATTCATGAAGAAGTTATTAGTGCGAAAACACACCCTAGAGACTCTTAAAGTTCGTTTTTATTGCATTTAATTGTATGGACATACGTACAAAAAATAAATGTAAACATATAATAATAATAATAATAAAATAATAATAATAATAACAATCTCTACCCCTCATTCTAATCACAAGGATTAGCCAGAAAGTCTAAGACTTGTGTGGGAGAGGGGGCGGCATATTATTATTTCGCTGGCCGCATTTGCGCCTGAGGAACGACTTACGTTGGTAGGCCCTAACCACCATTCAGTGCTGGAATGAGGGAAACCTGGAAAACCTCATTAGTTAGGGGGACAAGTCAAACATCAACTGATTTTAATCTCTCACATTAACACCAAGTTGACATTCTTTCTATGCTAGGCCATCGCCAGGATGGTTGCCAAGTCGTAATAACTGCGAATAAACCTTGATCTCAACAATTTAATTAAAAATTGTTTGATGGATTGGGAATTAGAACCCACGACCTCTGGGTTGAGCGATCGAGACGCTAAGCCCTGAGCCACCGGCTCGCTCATGTGAAAATAATGATATAGAATATAATAGGATAAACATTACATACTAGACAATTATTATAACATAGTTACTTGGGTTAACATATATAAAGATTGTTAATATTTCTTGAAAAAAACACACATTCACGCACATATACCTAATCACAATCATAATACAAAATGCATCTCTAAAAAGGTACATCTTTTTGAAAGTGGAGGAAGAAATACCATTTTACTTAATAATTTGTGAACATTTAACTTTAAGCATAGAGTAACTGATCTTTAAGCAAGTAATATCTATAGGTGTGGGTTATTTTTCACTAAAAAAATTGTGGTGATAAGAAATTTATGTGTGACACTGGTGAAGGGTAGTTTTTAGAGTGGTAAGGTAGGTATGTTGATAGTAACTTTTTTGCTTATTTTGTCGTGTACTATTGCCACATCAATTTTTTTAACATTATTCTGGGACACCCTGTATGTATATATGTGTGTGTGGGTGTAAATGTGTGTGTTTTTGAAGAAATATTATATAGAGATATCTAAAAAGTCGTGTGTAATAATACAAATTTATAATTTAATTATAAACGAGTATTTAAACAACAACATATTAAAATAAACATGCATCATATGCGCTTGCTGCTCATAAAGTAAATTTTATGTATAGATGTATTTATTTAATTACTGTAAAATACTGACGGAATACAGTTGAGTAAATTGATTCCGCGGAATTAATTGCCTTTTATTATGTTGGCTAGCAGAGCAAACAGAAGCAGTAAAATATCAAATATGATTTATTTTTGCGTTGTTACAGTTAGTAACGTAATAAATTATGAAATATACATTGTTAAAAATAGAAGGTACATTCATGAAAGTACGAAGATGCCAACTGCTGGTTCTATAAATAATTTGGAATAATTAATAAAAATGCCTCGATTTGAATGATAATGATAATGGTAATAATAATATCTCTACCCCTCATCCTAATCATAAGGATTACCCAGAAAGGCATGAAGAAGTAGGTATAGGTAATAGCGAAATTCTAAATTATGGATACTAAATATTTATTAAGTGACTAATCATTGCAAGAATGCTGTGATTCCATTGAGAATATTAATTATTGTCAGAGGCACTACGTATTTATTTACAATTGAATAATTACACCGTTTCATTTTATATTTAATAGCTAATTCTTTTGTTTCAAACATGTGAAGGCTTTCTTGATTATGCGAACTTAATGTCTTCTTTCATAGTTGTATTAACAGTGATGTAGTTTTCCACATAACATGAAAACACTATATTACACTCGACACGCGTTCCGCCAACCAAGTTGGCACCATCTAGAGTTGATTAAACCCGGTTTAATCATCTCCAGATGATGCCAAATTGGTTGGCGAAACGCGCGTTAAGTGCAGTATAGTGTTTTGGTGTTACGTGGAAACTACGTCATTGTTAGCTTCACACCAAAGGTTACAACCTCCTTCAACATAGTTGTACTGTTGAGGCAAACTTGGGAAGTTAAAGAACAATAATGTCATACCTATATAAAAAAGTTGGCCTTTTGATTACATATTTTGTCTTTCTTAAACTATTTAAAGAAAATCACGGAATAAGGATAGACATGCATGAAGTAAGTAATGCTTGGTGTCTATCCTTATTGGTAACTGTAACTGTAAAATAGTTTAGATGTTTGCAAATATAACCTACATAAAATGTTATATATATTTTTAACAATCAGTTACAGTTAGGATGCTGTTAGGATTACTACACTTTAAATAGTCATAGGTCTGCATTATATTTAGTTTTGGCTATAGATAAGAACGATGAGAATATTATAAAAAGATTCATGAAGGGTGCGTTTAACAAAAAACCGTTTATTCCAAAATATGAAGTGACTTTGGATCCACATCCTGTTCTAGAATATTTGGAGAAACAACACCCTTTGGAAACCTTACCTTTTGAAATTTTGAGCCAAAAGTTAGTTACCTTAATGGTTTTATAAATAATATAAAGATTTTCGAAGACAGGATTGAAATCAGGATACCAGATATAATCAAAACTACGGCTCCCAAAAAATTTCAACCAAATTTGGTTTTTCTGTATTTTTTGGAAAAACCATCATTGGGTCTGGCATTTACAGTCACCTATTACATGGAAAAGACTAAAGATATGAGACAAAATAGTCAGAACGAATTGATATTAACTCACAAGAGACCACATCATCCCGCTATTGCCCAAATGGTTAGTAGATGGATAAAAGTGATCCTGGCCAATAGTGGGGTTGATATAGATAATTTTAAGAGCCACACTGTGAGATACGCCTCGACATCTGCTGCAAAAAGAGGTGGGGTTGACAGAGAGGCCACGAACCTTTACCAATTTCTACAATAGGTCTCTAATTGATAATCCTGCAGCTTTCGCTCTAGGAGTATTATCAAGTGCCATTAAATGATAAGCATTGTGTTACTACTATCTACTATTAAGTTACTTTCACCTCTAAAAGTTATTGTTTGTAGATTAAAATAAAAAAAAATAATATAATTTGTGTTGCAACTACACAAGTCTATATATCGCCTAATTTCTCAAGCAGAACACGAAAACCTTTAAACATCTATATGGGTAATGACGAGAGATGAGCCTACGATGAATAATGGAAGGATCAATCGACTTACCTGAAGGAAGATCGATCCTAATTATTCGAGTAGCTTAATTTCTCGTCATTACGAACCCACACCACCCACAACTACTCGCACTCTCTTGTGGTCCAGTGGGTCCAAAATTTGTAATGAATAGGCTGTGTGTCAGTGGTGAGTCTGGAGGTTCGAAGTTTTTATAATTTTTTATTAAACAGTATACCGATAAGTATAAAATAAGGTGACTACGTGTGTAATGACGAGAGATGAAGCTACTGGAATAATTAGGATCGATCTTCCTTCAAGGATTCTTCTTCCTTCGTAAGTCGATTGATGCTTCAATTATATCAAAAATCTGCGACGAGATGACTACTGGAGTACCATATATTCAGTGCTAATGATTTACCTAGGTATTTAATACATTGTACGTACTTTCTACAAGGTTCTAGATAAACTAATGTTTAAAAGGATAATTAAAATACATAAAAAAATGCAAAGAATTTACCTGATTGCTTCCTTCCGATAAATTGTTTTGAACGTGGTTCTGGTATCTTATATAACACCACACAAGTTATGCGAAGGTTAACAATAATGTAATACCTACCATTTATTAAATCCTCTGTGGTAATATTATAGCTTGCGAAATCGTATTAAAAATAGCTAAAGTAGATAATAACATAAAATATAGTTTTCAGTTTATCTTCCACTGAACTCGTAAAAATGCGGTATCATTCGAATTATGTAACATTTAAATTTTAGTATTTATGGTTTTTATCGTTATACATTATTTGATTAGTTGTATCCCCGGTTTTCATCGGTATATTTTAAATTCTAGTTCGACGGTTTTGCGGTTGTCTTATAGACTTGATATTAATCAGAACAAGGTTAATTTCATAATTTATTTAAAAAATAGGGAAAAACACAGTAGTTAATAACCCAATAATTGAATATAATACCAGCCAAATAATTTCTCATGATAAAAATTTCACCTAAAGATGCATTTAACTGTGTACGATATAAGGTAACCGATATGTGTTTTATGTGTTTGTTTTTCTGCAGCTGTTGAAGTAATTAAGAAGTTATATGCAACGTCTTAAAAATTTAACTTACTATATCGGTTACAAATTAAAATACTTACGGAAAAAGTAGAAAATTAATTGTTAAATTATTACAACTTCACAAAAGAGGGTATAATAAACTGTATTTAACAGGTTTGTAACTTAGGATTATAAATAACGATTATGCTTATGTTCTTATTATATTTGTTCTTATTATCCGGTTATTATTCTTATTATATTGGACTGCTTGGTATCCTTGTAATACCTTTTAGGTGCAGGTCTGTAAGACTATTCACACATAAAAGTATAAATTTGTCACAGTCTAGTTTAAATTTACCGCTATTTATGACGTCATTTGTCTTATTTATCTTATAAATAAGTTTTGTTTACTGCATTTCAAATGTATTTTATTTTAAATCGATTAATGTAATTGGATGCGAAAATCTAAACTTTTTTATATTGAACGGATAACAGAAACTTTTTTTAAAACTTTTACAGATGCGTTCTGTTACTGTTCCAAAGTTATTTAGGGTGTCTACTTTTGGTTGGGCCACCCTGTATACCTATTAATCTATCAAGAATACTGGATAGAAGCGAACAAAAAATACTAGTTTTGTAAAAATTATGCATGCCAGTTACTATTGCATAAAATAATTCTCCATCAATTAACATTTATATAGACAAGGTCAGCAGATGTAAATAAAATATCTAACATGTTTATAGGACGATATAAGAAAACATACGTAATAATTATTACTTAATAACAAACAAGAAAATATGAGATCATTTAAGTTAGGAACACCGGACAAAATACGGGGCACATCATGTAAAGTATATTATTCCTTGACGATAAATTCATTTTCCTAAAATAAAAGATGACGGCAGAGGCGCTGTCAGATAATTTTTTTTAAATGATAAGATGGGATGTGTTGCATATCATTTAAAAGGTCTCTCAATTCTCTGTACACCAGTCTTTGAAAAATTGAGATCGGTCCATCCAGTTTCAAGTTATAAGCGTTTATGTGAGTAAGTAAAGTTATAAATGAATTCGCAATATGACTGCAATTCGAAGCAGTCATATTCAACAGTTTAATAAAGAAAACAATATTTTAATAGAACTAACTAAAGATTTAGTTCAAAATGAGCACTTTGGACCTCCTAACAGTAGAAGAACCTATCAAACATTTCCTAGCGCACTTTGTGAAATGTTTGCCTGGGAATAGATGCATCCTCGTTGATGATTCTCTGCTGGAAATCTAAAATATTGTCTGGTTGGGTAATTGTCTTTAACAGAAAATAAACAAGACGCGACAGATTCACTTTCTTCGGCCTATAATCACGAAATTATCAGTCGGTACTGTATGAAGAGTTATTCCAGGCATGTAGTAAGTTACATCATACTCTGCCCAGAGAAAGCAAGCCGTGTCAGTTTATAATGCTTATAAATTTTTAATTTCCCTATCGGCATTTTAAATAGGAACACCTGTTAGGTTGTGATTGTGATATTAAGAGTCTTTGGTTGTGAAATGAAGTATTATACATTAGAAAGCACGTCAAATTAACGACAATAAATATCTGTTATACAATAGGCGATAAGAATGAGTAGGCTTAATGTGTGATACTGTTCTAATAGTAATAACCTTGTGTATACAGGGTGTCCACCTAGTGCGCGTAAGTCCAATATCTGGGTTAATAAAAGAGATAACTTAATTTTTTTTTCTACAGGGTTGTCTAATATCCCGAGCTGCACAAAATGAAAATATATTTACATATTCAGGGTGTTCAGTTTTTCCTGGACAGGTACCAACTTCGTTTTTCTAAATGGAAATATATATTTTTTATTGCTTTTTCGAACTAAACCCTTGATTTTAGTAGGACTTTCATCAGCCTTCCCTATACCTAACTTAAACTGTTTTTGAAATATTGACTGGTGAATATTGACATTTTTGCAACTTTGACACCCTGTAAAATCTAAACGGTTTGAGATCAAGCAAAACGGTTTGCACATTCCTATCTTAACTTTTCATAAGCTATCGTTTGGTACTAATTTCAGAATTATCCAAGAATTTAAAATTTTCTGAAAATTTTGAAAATTTTTTATTCCTGTATAAATTTGAAATTAGTATCAAACGATAGCTTATGAAAAGTTAAGATAGGAATGTGCAAACCGTTTTGCTTGATCTCAAACCGTTTAGATTTTACAGGGTGTCAAAGTTGCAAAAATGTCAATATTCACCCGTCAATATTTCAAAAACAGTTTAAGTTAGGTATAGGGAAGGCTGATGAAAGTCCTACTAAAATCAAGGGTTTAGTTCGAAAAAGCAATAAAAAATATATATTTCCATTTAGAAAAACGAAGTTGGTACCTGTCCAGGAAAAACTGAACACCCTGAATATGTAAATATATTTTCATTTTGTGCAGCTCGGGATATTAGACAACCCTGTAGAAAAAAAATTAAGTTATCTCTTTTATTAACCCAGATATTGGACTTACGCGCACTAGGTGGACACCTTGTATACAGAGTGCCCGTTATCTGTCTCCTTACATGACTAACTTTGTTAATAGTGGAGCTGGAGAATTGGTTAAATTCGCAAAATTGGGCAGAATTACAAGAGGAATTCAGTTCCTCCTTCAGATTTAATTTTAATTTTCAACTTTTCGAGATATTTTGAAAAAACTGAAAATCGCAAAAATTTTTAAATTCGAATATCTTGAAAACTATAAAAGATTGAAATAATATAAAAATACTGTGTGAGAGTCGTTTTTATGTGGAATTCAGCGGTGATATTGTAAGTTTCATGTGCATCTTAGTTTTTGAGAAAAAAATAAAGTTATGTTTTTTAAACTGCAACCATAGTTCGCTATGGTATCAATAAAAAGCCTATTTTTTTCTGATTTCAAAAATATAATATTTAATATACCTTTCTCTTTTCTTTTTTTATATTTTGAACAAAAAATCGTTTACTGTAAGGGACAAATAATTTATTAACATAGTAAGCTATGAAAACAAACGTAGATCAGTAAACAACAATAAAATATAAATGTCAGACTACACTTCAAATTCAAACGTTCATGTTAAAATTGTTATTGTGAAATGTACACAAACGAAAAAAACGATTAAATATTATATTTTTGAAATCGGAAAAAAATAAGCTTTTTATTGACACAACAGCCAACTATGGTTGCCATTTAAAAACATAACTTTATTTTTTTCTCAAAGACTAAGATGCCCGTGAAGTTTTCACTATCACCGCTGAATTCCACGTAAAAAACACTATCACAGAGTATTTTTATATTATTTGTAACTTTTATAGTTTTCAAGATATTAGAGTTTAAACATTTTGGCGATTTTCAGTTTTTTCAAAATATCTCGAAAAGTTGAAAATTAAATCTACAGGAGGCACCGAATTCCTTTTGTAATACTGTCCAATTTTGCTAATTTAACCAATTTTCTATCTCCACTATTAACAAAGTTAACCATGTAAGGAGGAATGGGCACCCTGTATATAGTAATAATAAAGCAAGTTTAAATCATACTCCACACCTACATACGGAAAACACTAAAAAATGTTTAAATACCATATAAAAACTGTTTGCATACATCTGCTTGAAAACCAATGACGGTGTGTTTGTTGTTTTCCATCAAGGATGGAAAATATGCGTGTTTACAGACAAACAGATTGGTCTGGGCCGTGTTTGCGGGCAAGTGGTAAACAAAGTCAGATAATATTTTTGAAATGGATTATTTAGAAATTTCAAATTTGTATTACCAGGTACTATGAACTAGTAAATGGGTACTACTATAGCCAAATATCTAAGGGTTACTGTCAATCGAAGTCGATTTGTCTACCAACAAAAGGATATATCTACATAACTTTATGTTGGATTAGTAGTGGTGAGAAACAAACACACCGTAGTGCCCTCTTTGGGTCTTTGCTACTATCCGTCGGACAATTATTGTCAAATTGACAGATAGATAGTTACCTGCTTTTCCGCAAGTGTCATTACCTACATCAGTGACCTCTATTGTTTTTGAGGAAGGTAATCCTACCTATTTATTTGAAAGAGGTGCCGAAAACAACTACGCCACGCCAAGTCGCCATATCCTTCATAGTGTGTTTTTCACCACTACTAATATTCACGATGCCCTTTAGGCAATCATTTCGCAATATCGTTCATCTATTCCACTACCTATGGCACTCTGACGAGCGCATATCAAGCGCGAAACCGGTCAGTGTCTGGTGGTTGGTCTCGATGAAGGATATGGCAACTTGCAGGGAGATGCCAGAGTGATGTAACGCCAGTCGGGGCACATTGCCGTGGAGTAATTGTTTTTGTCATCTCCTTCAAATAAATTTATGTAGGAGTGTTACACGATCTCAAAATTCTAATAAAATGTCCACATTTATACTCAATTATCATAAAACATTTTATATGAAACATAAAAATAACTGCATATTTAAATGTATGTCTCGAAATTATAAACAATTAGTTGGTAGATATGCGTGAAGGTTCCGACATAATTTTGTCAAATGACTAATTAGTTTTTATCATACTTTATAGGTAATAGGTTCTCAGATAATGAAAATTAAATATAATTCTGTAAAGACGTCATGGGTAATAATTACAAGCAGAAAAAAATAGCAATAAAAATTAATATCATACCTACTGGGTTCCTTACACATTTATTAATAATTATTCTGATAAAGTAAACAAATAACTACACAATGGTTCATATATACAATACAGGGTGTCCCAAGATAATGTGACACATTTTAAAGGCTTATAACTTCAAAGCAAAATGAGGTAGCGATGAGCTGTTTTCACTGGTGTTCTTAATTTTCCAAATAGTTTTCTTTTGTCATTGTAACTAGTTTGTTTTACTTCTACAGGTGCTTGAAAAAAATTGCCCCTTTTTAATTAAAAATTGTGATCATTTCTTAAATGGAACACCCTGTAGATTATGTTACCATTCGATAGAGACACTTTTCCTCTTTTCAAAAATGTATAGTTTGATAGAGTTGTACCAAAAAATAAAGGAGTTATTTCAATTTACACAGGGGACCTTTTCAATAGACCATAATTTTTTTGGAAGATCGCATTTTATTCTTCTTACATTGTCAGTACAGAATAATGGAATGCATCAAAGGATAGATAGTAGGTAGAACCGGACCAATAGAATGGCCTGCACATTTTCCCGAACTAACGGTACCTGATTTTTTCATATGGGGTTACGTCAAAGGTCGTTGTTAAAGTCCTGTTGTACAAAATATAAAACAACTAAAACATAACTAATGTTTTTCAGACCATAACGCCGGAAATGTTACAACCTGCCTTCAACAATCTGCAGTTTAGATTGCAAAAGTGTATTAAAGAAAGCAATGAGCACATTCATCAATTTAACCTCAAACATTAAAGATGTACAATACATATGTGTGTATTATTAAAACTGAATTCTCCTTAATTGCTGTTTTTGTTTCAATAACTTTGTAATTTAGGTATACTGTAGGTAATGTATAAATTTGTATTAAATTAGTTCTTTTCTTAATAATAGCTTTAGTTGATGCATACCGTTATTCTAAATGTAAAAAAAAAATAAAATGCGATCTTCCAAAAAAGTTATGGTCTATTGAAAAAGGCTGGCGTGTAAATTGAAATAACTCCTTTATTTTTTGGTACAACTCTATCAAACTATACATTTTTGAAAATAGGAAAAGTGTCTCTATCGAATAGTAATATAATCTACAGGGTGTTCCATTTAAAAAATGATCACAATCTTCAATTAAAAAGTGGCAATTTTTTTTCAAGCACCTGTAGAAGTAAAACAAACTAGTTCCAATGACAAAAGAAAACTTTTTGTAACATTAAGAGCACCAGTGAAAACCGCTCGTCTCTATCTCATTTTGCCTTGAAGTTATAAGCCTTTAAAATGTGTCACATTATCTTGGGACACCCTGTATAAGCCTAACAGTCTTCTATAGTGCTCTCTATTTTGAAACGCTTAAATAAGGGCTAAAATCAATTAGGCCAAAAGAGCTATTCTTATGGTTATTTGCTATGACAAGCGTTGAATTTTAAGGAAAAATTAACTCTATTTTATCTAAAACAGTTATCAGCATCAAAATACAAATATTCAGTGTGCACGAAAACTGAAAGGAAACGCTAAGATGTCACCTCTTAGATCATCATTAACTGGTACATTCGTTATGCGTAACTACCTGGCACCTCCTCTCAATGGTTTCATGAAACAATCTGGAAGAAGGTCACTTGTGCTACACTTACGATGTCAAACAAGATTTGCTGTTAACCACGTTAGTTAAATCAGTATCATTGGCTGCGCCATAGACATGGATAGACATACATACCATACTTTCAGCCAAACAGTGCAATAAAGAGGTATATCATTAATCAGAAACTGATAAATAAACACAAAGGATACTGTACACTACAAGTATGTTGTAATTTGCTTTTTGTGATGTGTCTGAACGTGTACGTGAACTGTGTATGAACTTCACTTTTACTTTTTATATAGGCCAAGCCTACATTTTATTACGTAAAGATTGTCCAGTGTAAAATATAAGAAAATCTAAAATCTTTGTTGACATTTTCCTTAGCAAAAACAATTTATGGTACGGGTAGAGGTGCTGGGTACCAAACATTTTGCGTTCTCCTTTTCCATCGCTGAGGAATTCTTGCTGCAATTACAGTCTTAATCGGACCTCTTCTATCCTCAACAAGTCTTTCGTTCAAAATTTCAAGGATCTGAGTGTGTCTTCCGAGGCATTGTAGCCTCTTTGTCTGGTTTACCCTCTTATCACGTTTTGCTTCGGTCTCGGTGATAACTTTATTTCTTGTGGAGACTTTCAATAACAGTGATATCTTCCTTATTATACTTCCAAATGGAATACTTACTCTATTTTTCTACTAGTTCGGTGAGTTTCTTATTAATAATAACAAGGTGAATTGTCTTTAAAATCTAGAGTAAGCTTCACTATGATTTTTTTATTTTCAGAGAAATAAAACGTTTGGTAGAAATTAATACTTATTCGGCAGTTGATATTTTGGTTATTGGAATTATTACTTTATTTTTTAACTGAAAATGTTTTGAATATGGGGACCAAGTTAAGAGTTTTATTAGTTCAAGGCCAAAAGACAGCGGTGTCGCCATCGAGTGACAATACATACATACCTACAGGGTGTCCACCTAGTGCGCATAAGTCCAATATCTGGGTTAATAAAAGAGATAACTTAATTTTTTTTTCTACAGGGTTGTCTAATAACCCGAGCTGCACAAAATGATAATATATTTACATATTCAGGGTGTTCAGTTTTTCCTGGACAGGTACCAACTTCATTTTTTTAAATGGAAACCTATATTTTTTATGGCATTATCGAATTCTACGTAAAAAATTAGTGGGACTTTGTGCATAACACTGCTATTGAAATATTGATAGTTTTCGAGATATTTGACTTTTAATTTTTTTTTCTTATGTTTCGTCACTTCTAATAGTTGACATAATTATGGTTGTATGACAGCTAGAAATTATTTTTTTTCAGAAACTGTAGAGTGAAGATGGCTCTTTCGAAAAACGTATCAAAAGTTGACCTGCGATATACAGGGGGCAACAGAAATCGTGCTAAACCTGATGGTTTAAAATTTAAAAAATCTCGACTTTTTCAAATGGAACATCCTGTGTTTTATGATTTCATTAGATGCCTTTCTGTAGACTCTACAATTTTATAATAGCTTTCCCTATACCTAAGTTGCGTAGTTTTTGCAAAAAACCCACTTTTATGAAAAATACCCGATTTGCGCACTCCTTTGACGGAAAAAATATTGTAAGGCTATTTATTTTTATAAAATGTATTAGTTTACACTTCTTAAAATAAAAATAACTGAAAAATTTAGATAATTTCAGTTTAATAAACAAGTCTTTATGGAAAGTTACCATTTATTTGTAAATAAAAGTAAAAAATCATAAAAGCTCTACATGTAATTAAGAATTAGCAAAACTGGCGTATGCTTTAGAAGAAGTTCATGGGAATTATTTGCTAGCAGCACGTATTTATAGAGATTCCCACGTGCTGACTGTTTTGAAAATGTGAAAGAAAGATTTGAAAGAACAGCAAATGGGAATTATGAGAAAACTACCAGGAGACATGACGGTAACAATGACGATATTCAGTTTAATGTTGTGGCGTCTGCTGTTGAAAATCCAAATATTAGTGTCAAGAAAATCAGTAATAATCTTGGAGTTTCCAAAAGCTTGACAAACAAGATACTGAAGAAGAATAATTTTCATCCGTATCATATTAAAAACTATCAAGCACTGTTACCTCAAGATCACCTAAACCGCCTGCAATTTTGCCACTGGGCATTGGATAAAATTCAGGATAGTCCAAACTTTTTTATGAATGTCTTGTTTACTGACGAATCAACATTTTCAAACACATGATTACCCAATCGTCGCAACTTTCATCACTACGCTGACAATAATCCAAGATTATTGAGGGTACTAGATAATCAGCATCGTTTCAAAGTGAACGTGTGGGCTGGAATTTGTGGAGAACATATTGTTGGACCGTACTTTTTTGAAGGCAATTTAAATGCCAATGTGTATTTGCATTTTTTGCAAAACCAACTTCCCCTTCTACAGCTACAGAATATGCCCGCTGATTATTTGGTTCAACAATGGTTTCAGCATGATGGTGCCCCTCCACATTCCACTTTGGCGGTACTGTGATTATTTAATTGTTGTAGTACTTTTCCTATTATCTATTCATATTTCAGATTAGAGAACACCTAAACCACGTATATCCAAATAAGTGGTTAGGTCGTGGTGGTCCAGTTCCTTGGGCTGCACGTTCGCCTGATTTAAATATTCTGGACGTTTTCTTGTGGGGTTATATCAAGGAGCGAGTATACGAAGTACCACCAACGGATATGCAAGACTTGAAAGAAAGGATCCAAAATGAGTTTCTAACCATAACGCCCGAAATGTTAAGAAATGTTCACATTCATTTTCGTCGTAGATTAATGCTTTGTGTTGAAAACAACGGTGGACATTTTGAGCATTTACTTTAGGTTAGCTTGCTTGTATGAGTATTGCGTATTCTTTTTTCAATACTCTATGTATATTCATCCATTTCACTAATAATTTTTCTAACTACGGTAACACCGTTTGATTTTCAATATGATACGTATGAAACTTCTTCTTCAATATCTTATTTGTCGAGCTTTTGAAAACTCCAAGATTTCTACTGATTTTCTGATACTAATATTTTTGGATTTTCAACAGCAGAAACCACAACATTAAACTAAATATTATCGTTGTTACTCCCATGTCTCCTGGTAGTTTTCTCATAATTCCCATTTGCTGTTCTTTCAAATCTTTTTTCACATTTTCAAAACAGTCAGCACGTGGGAATCTCTATAAATACGTGCTGCTAGCAAATAATTCCCATGAACTTCTTCTAAAGCATACGCCAGTTTTGCTAATTCTTAATTACATGTAGAGCTTTTATGATTTTTTACTTTTATTTACAAATAAATGGTAACTTTCCATAAAGACTTGTTTATTAAACTGAAATTATCTAAATTTTTCAGTTATTTTTATTTTAAGAAGTGTAAACTAATACATTTTATAAAAATAAATAGCCTTACAATATTTTTTCCGTCAAAGGAGTGCGCAAATCGGGTATTTTTCATAAAAGTGGGTTTTTTGCAAAAACTACGCAACTTAGGTATAGGGAAAGCTATTATAAAATTGTAGAGTCTACAGAAAGGCATCTAATGAAATCATAAAACACAGGGTGTTCCATTTGAAAAAGTCGAGATTTTTTAAATTTTAAACCATCAGGTTTGGCACGATTTCTGTTGCCCCCTGTATATCGCAGGTCAACTTTTGATACGTTTTTCGAAAGAGCCATCTTCACTCTACAGTTTCTGAAAAAAAATAATTTCTAGCTGTCATACAACCATAATTATGTCAACTATTAGAAGTGACGAAACATAAGAAAAAAAAAATTAAAAGTCAAATATCTCGAAAACTATCAATATTTCAATATCAGTGTTATGCACAAAGTCCCACTAATTTTTTACGTAGAATTCGATAATGCCATAAAAAATATAGGTTTCCATTTAAAAAAATGAAGTTGGTACCTGTCCAGGAAAAACTGAACACCCTGAATATGTAAATATATTTTCATTTTGTGCAGCTCGGGATATTAGACAACCCTGTAGAAAAAATTAAGTTATCTCTTTTATTAACCCAGATATTGGACTTACGCGCACTAGGTGGACACCCTGTATAGTGGAACAGATGAAACCTATACCATCTTGTAGAGCATGTTTTGGGGCATATGTGGTGTGATCTGCAACTTCTTTTAGTAGAGCAATTTTCTTAAAATGGCCTTAGAGTGCGTTATCTGCACAATTTGATAACATGTGTTTCTGAGTACATGCATCGCCATTAAAAAAACGGCCCTATAAAATTTTAACCTCTTATGCACAACACCTAAGCGCTTCGAATGCTGTAAACCCTTTTTTGTAGTATACCTATATATTACCAAAAAAATTACGTAAAGTTAAAAATTCTAAAATTATGCATGATAAACATTCATATGCGGTTAGTTATGTGAAATATTCAAAATTTGTACATATATGCAGCGAAGGAAATGTAGCCTAGATAGGTATTGAAAAAGTTAAAAAAAAAGTTTGAGTTGATATCTGTAACCGTTTCCGAATTATCGAATTTTTAAGAAGCGCTCGCGTTTATCAGAGTGAAGTATTACGGCGTGCTCAGGCTTATAAGGTCGAATACTAGTGCCTCTATAGATGTCTACCCCTAGAAAGAAGCGAGTTAGTCCGGCGATTTTACTCCAATGTGTGTTCAGTTATAATAGCTTACTCGCTTAATGGAGTAGCGCCTCATTTGATAGGACGATCGATGCGCTTATAATTATGTTTCATAGAATAAGGTGTTATTATTTCCAATGTCTCAGATGGTTGCAAGGATTGCGAAATCTGTGAAATTTTTTTTTCGTAACTTTAATATTTTAGTGCAAATTTTCATAATTATTAAACATTACTATTGTATACAGTTATTCTGCATTAGAAATTATAAACTAGACCATCTAATTTTATTCTTATAGGGTATTTAATTTTTCAGGAACTTTTTTAGGGGCGATTGATTTTCTCGTACATGCTGCTGTACTATTTACGAGTATAGGGTTTTTACTTGTAGATATTTTTGTTTGTATTCATGAATGTAAGTGGGGCATTGAATATATTAGCAGTTGCGTGTTAAACGAGTGAATGGAACAAAGAGAGAGAATGTTTAAGATTACCTTCAATACCCACGATCTTTTACAGAGAGCAAGTGCTGCTAAATGTTTGTTTTATAGGTACTCAACTACAAATACCTCTTGTATGGCTCCATACTGCAAAATTTGTAGATAGTAATTAGTCATATACTATTAAAGATATAGGAGTCAACATTCTAACTCCCTTCAGCTGCTTATTTTACATTTTCTGAAATAAATTTAAAATTTAATTTATATTAATATTTATATTAACTATACTTGTACAGAGGTATGTGCAACCAGCACTGCGAGAAAAGTGGACCACTTACGCATACTGTCAGATTTTTTCAAGTCAACCATTTGGGCTTTAGAGGACTCTGCATAATTTTATGCTTCTAGATTTTCCATTACAAAAAATGCAGTTGTAACCTGAACTTTGTACTACGTTGTATAAGTTCATCTAAGATTTGTATGAAAGATCCTGTATATTATTTATATAAAATATAAAAAGTGAACGCGCAGACAATGGAGGCATATTCTAGACGACGCATTGTTAATTGAATTACTAAATTATATCAATTCTTAGGTACATTTCGTATGGAAAAGACAGGGTTTTAAAAGGACTTTTTGTTATTGCATTCATTAATAATAATGAATTTATTTCC
Organism: Pogonocherus hispidulus; assembly: GCA_963924545.1. Lineage (NCBI taxonomy): Eukaryota > Metazoa > Arthropoda > Insecta > Coleoptera > Cerambycidae > Pogonocherus > Pogonocherus hispidulus. The sequence continues at coordinate 16,748,419 of OZ004693.1, forward strand.
TTTGACACGTATGGAAAACGTCAATACAATACAATACAATACAATACAATAGTAATTGAATGGTACTTATAAAGTACCATTCAAATCAAGTCAACAAAATAAAAATATAATAACAATTACAGATTAAAAATTGCAGCTGAAATACTCCTGTAGATTATAAAATGAATAAGGCAATAAGACCTCCTTGACTCTACACTTAAAAAGTTTAATATTATTGATCAGTTTAATACTATACGGAAGATGGTTAAATATTTTTGGAGCTAATACAAATGGACAGTTAGCTGATTTAGACAAATGGTGCTGAGGAAGAAGGGAGAAGGATACTATGATTTCTTAGATTATATTGGATTTGTCTGTCCTCAAAGTATGAAAACTGATCAGGATGAACTTTAACATATGCCACACATGCCAAAATAAACATAACCACAATGGTGAAAATACCAGAGTCCTTAAACAGTTTGCGACAAGAATGCAGTCTTGACTTGAACAGCATAGTACGTAAAATTCTTTTTTGTGCCATTCGTAAACTGATAATGCTGGTACAATTTCCCCAACAAATTATTGAATAATTTAATATTACATATACTTGTCCATAATAGTATGTTTTTAATATATCAAGGCTGACATGCTCCCTCAGATTGAAGATTATATAATTTTGTTTGGCCAACTTACTGCAAAGGATACTCACATGAGAGCTCCAGTTTAGCTCAATTACAAAACCAAGAGATGTAATAATCCTGTCATCTTTCAGAGACTTGCCACCAGAAGTCACATACAAACTAAAGTTAAGCTCAATAATGGAAAATGAGGTCATTTCTGTTTTTAAACTATTCAGGAATAGTCCATTATTCACACAATAATAATTGGACATAATGTCAACGCATTCCTTAGCCTTAACAGACAGTTGAGTTATATTTTCGGCTTGAATAGCAATAGTTGTGTCATCAGCGAAAAGTGATAAGAAGCCAGTATCAAAATGGTCCTTTAAATCACTTATAAAAATTATAAACAACAAAGGACTCAGGACACTTCCTTGAGGTACGCCCGTGGGAACCATTTTAAAGTTGGAAATTATCCGATCGCTATTGCCTCTAAGAACAGCCCTCTGAGAACGATCACATAAATAAGATCTTATCCATTCAAGCGCGTTACCTCATATACCATAATGCTCCAACTTTTTTAGGAGTAAATTATGATTTACAGTGTCGAATGCACGGGTCAAATCGAAATAAATACCAGCCGGTTTTTTTTTAGATTCAAAACCCTCCAATATGTACCTATAAACCGCAAGAATGGCATCCTGAGTAGACAGACCATTACGGAATCCAAATTGACTGTTACTCAGTGTACTCTATACTATGTTTATGCAAACAGAATTTAAAATTTTCTGCAATTTTATCTGATTAAATCATCAGATCATAATTTATTGGATCATTTAATCAGAGTGCAAACATACGTATACATTGGTATACATAGGTTTAGGTACACATATCATTCTAGGTATACATTGTCTATTTGTCAAAAAAATATGATTTTTAGCTAGACGATCATATTGTGATCGTAGCTTGAGAGATGTGTATCAATGATACATTTTTTTAGTTAGTTAGTAGTTATTTTATTCAATGACTAGAGGCACAGCAGTTCTATCCTACAATTTCTTAGGAGATGATACATCTCTGGGATTGATTTTCGGAGGAACGGAGACTTTATTCGATTGAATACCATAGTAACCATTTATTAATGAAAAAAATATGTATCAAATAAAGCTGAACGATGTGAATAACTTATCTGAAAGTCTGACCCGAATAATTCTTATGCGCGATTGCGCGAACATTCAAACAAATTCATTCCTCGGACATGTAGTCACCAAGAGTCTCTGTTCTTGTGACCACTGCACGATAACCAGCAGGCTGGCACGCCCGACTGGGTGAGTTGGACGCTAGATCGTTGTATTTCAATCACGTCTTGCATAAAATCGCACTTGCTGCATGAGTTAGCGAGGGAATATATAATTTCTCTTACAGTTACTTAATCATAATTGTCTCTGAAATTTTAACGGCGGTTTTTAAATCCCTGTCAATAAACTTATCCTACACAATACGCATCTAAACTCTCCTCTCTTTCTAAACTATGAATGAATTATGTGAAAATAATATTTTAATATTAATCAAAAAAGATCCGCTTAAATATAATAATCTTTCTAGCATAAAAGGTGGATGTCGTGGACTGCTTGATAATGTTCTTCGATCACCGTATCTCATCCCCTTAGATTTTTGTATAAAGTTACATTTTAAATACAAAATGCTTATGAACATGAGGTTTAACCTGCAAAAAATCCAAGAGACTTAGATCAGGTGAGCAAGTAGGCCATTAAATCAGATCACGATGTCCTATAAAATCGTTTCCTAGTAAATGATAATAACCATAATTATAACCAAAATATTTTTTGTTGCACTAAAGCCTTGACTATATTACAAAACTCAATGACTAAAGTGTTAAGGGTCTCCCAAACCAACGCGGATAATCGCAGCACCTGCCGAAGTTCGCACCGCTTGCGATTCGCATCATATTGTTTCCATTGCGGTAAATATGTACGTTCACACCAACACGATTTTTTTCGTTTAGACTGCGAATTGTCTGCGTTTATTTCGTACGGAGTTTTTGTTCGCAATCGGCTGCGTTTTTTCTCGGATCTGTAGTAGTTTCGCAGTCTCTTAACTAAGAAAGTAATTAATAAAATGGAAAAAATCATTGAATTAGTGCGAAAGTATCCTATATTAGACGACCTTTCTCATGACTATTACAAAAATATTCGAAAAAAGTAACAAAAATATAACATAGATTCTCGTCTTTTCGTAATTGCGGCATTAATGTATGAAATTTCTTATATTGTCGTCTTTTTTTATTAATATCGTGAACCCATTTTCTTTTCTTCTTAAGGTTAGATGCATAATATGATCAACACATTTATTTTTAAAGAATAATAATAATTTTACCTTAAATTGTCTTCTTGCAATGCAAGCAACACAAATGCTTCTTCTTCATCCGATGATGTATACATATTTTTGTATGATAGGTAAGTATGTAAGTTCAAGTACAAATTGTTTATTTTTCGTTTTCAGCAATAGCAATCAACCTTTTCGATACTGAAAATATGACGCACATGATGCGATTATATTCGCTTTGGTGTGAGGTTCTCTGCGGATTCCGCCACGAATTTCGCTGCGAACTTTCCGACACGAATCCGTAGCGAATAATTCGCGTTGGTTTGGGGGAGCCTTTAAGGTTATAATGGAGAACGAATACCAACTTTCATTGTTTACATATGAATAAATACCCTAACCAAGTTCAATTCAGCGTACCTACTTTAGATATTAGGAGTGTCAAGCACATTATTATTATGAATTATTTTCTAAAAATTCTCAGATTTCGCAATCCTTGTAACCATCGGATACATTGGAAATTATAACAATATGAAACATAATTATAAGCGCGCCAATCGTCCTAATAAATGAGACGCTACTCCAGTAAGCGAGTACGGTATTATAACTCCCCACTACTCTTCACGCCGCTCGCCGGTCGAGCGCTGCGCTATCTATTCTAATACATTGTCATACCATTCTATTCTAAGGCTTGTTCGCAGGGATGGGTTGCAACCATCCTGGCGATGGCCTAGGATGGGAAGAATGTCAACTTGCTGTTAATGTGAGAGATTAAAATCAGTTGATGTTCGACTATCCCCCTAACCAATGAGGTTTTCCAAGTTTACCTCATTCCAGCACTGATGGTGGTTAGGGCCTACCAACGTAAATCGTTCCTCAGGCGCAAATGCGGCCCGCAAAATATACCTCTCCCTCTCCCACACAAGTCTCAGACTTTCGGGATAATCCTTGTGATTAGAATGAGGGGTAGAGATATTGAACGAAGGTATATACCATTTTTGAGACATAAAGTGCAGAAAAGTAATATAGTAATAAGATCTTTTCAACTTAACATTATGTATTTTAATAACTGCAAACAGATTTAAATGCTATTTATTATTTAGTTTCATAATACAAATCTTCACTTACAGGAATGTGTATTTTTTAGAGGGCTCTTCATTTTCATGTATCTCAAACGTTAATGCGCATAATTGTCACTATTTTGTATCAATAAAATACTAATATAGGAACCTACCTTACTATTTTAGTTCAGCTTGTAAGCGCTATAATGAATTCGAGCAATAAAAACATTCAGAGTATTAAAACGACAACATAGTAACTTCTATTAACGTTTACAATAATATTTCATGGCCAGTATTAAATTTTTACGAGTCATGGTCAATACTTGTTAAACCCAGAACCGGAATTCCCTTGAATCGTCATTCAATGACTCAGGTGGATAACTGAAGGATTTTATTTACGTTTACCAGTGATCTAGAGCGGCGCATAGTAGTTAGTTGATGTTAGTACGAAATAAAAGTAATATCAAGTTGCCTCAGTGTTCTAATAGGTATTAACAATCTAATTTAATCGAATAATCTCATATTATAATGTTAAGAATTTCCAAATTGAGAAGTATATATTTGGCATCAGTTCCGCGAAGCACGTGTGAATAGCAACAGTTTGTTTAGTTACTAAACCAGCAACCACAAATAATAATTCTGGTATGTAAATAGTAATTATTTATGTTTGTTATTAAAATGATATGCACCTTGTCTAAAGTTGTTTGTGACATCGATCATTTTATTTTTGGATGGAAAACAATGTCATTCTTTAAAATAAAAATAATAATACAGATAATTCAATTGATAGGTATCTATTAAGTATTTATTTGAAGGATATGCCGAAAACAACTACTCCACGGGCAATGCCCCCTGACTGTCATACATTGTATTATTATCTATTATATTGTTCAAAATTCTTTCTAATTATGCTGTACAATTTTTTTATGATTTTGCGCTGAAAAAGTTATAAGTTTTAATTAAGAATATTAGAGTAAATGTAAAACGACATTATTATTTGATCTAGCAGAAATTCTTTTGGAAAAATGGTGTTTATAAAACATAAAACAATTAGTATCGAGTATAATGTAATAAATACAAAATTAAAGCCATCCATGATCACTTTTAAATTTTTCCTCTCTTCAGCTCAGCACTAACTAAGGCCTCTTTTCCTCACACTTTGCCACACCATGGTGAAATCTCGAGTTAATAATGCTAATTAACCATCTAATCCAGTGATTAATGTACCCAATGGAACATTAAGTTCACCAAGCTCATTCTGCAAAGCAGTTTCTGACTGATAAAATGATCGCAGTACTAGAATATCCACCTTATGCGACGGATTTACTTCAGTACTACTTTCATATTTTTCTTATGTAAAGGAAAATTTTCTTATGTAAGATAAAATCCACAACGAACAATTCGTATGCTGTTATGTATAGTAGACAGAGGGAGATATGTAGAAGGGATGACACTTAAGTCGAAATATCGTAGTAAGACATCACACTTTTGCCATTTTTTAATAGTATCATGTCATATGAACATCCTTATTATTGATGATGACAAAAAAATCTCCAATCATTTTTTATTAATATATCTACACCCTGGAAGAAATACAAACATTTGAAATGAATTAAACTATCCTTGACTGTCGCCATAATATAAATTGACCAAGAGGTAAATGAATAAAAAGTGTGAAGGTGAAGAATTGTAAGAATGAATTGAGGAATTGTAACGAGTTTATAGACTCGTGATTTGTAATGATTAATGTAACTAATTTATTAGTTTAGTATTTATAGTAGATCCATTTCCTATATTATTTTTATAACATTTGGTGTGAAGCTCAAAATCCTACCAAGTTTTCTACTAAACACCAAAACATCGCACTTCCCTCGACGCTCGATTTGCTAACTATGTTATCCTCGATGTTATCATAATCTAGATATGGTTATAACTTGGTTTTAATCATCATCTTTTATGCTTAGTGGGTGGTTTATACTTTATAAAAGCTATATTTTCTTCACAATTTACTAGGATCAATTCCTCAATTGGTTTTTCCAGCAACAGCAAGTAAATTCAGTAAATTTCAGTAAATTCAGATTTCAGCAATTTTTTTAACTTCAGTTTACTGTTTATCTTTAATTGTGTTGAACTTATTATCTACGTTAAATCTAACCTAAGCCAAAACATAGTCATTACAAAGTAGGTATGTATTTTTGTTTAGTATTAAACTTATTTTTTTAATAATTTTGTTCTGTTTGTTTCAGGATCCAAAATGATTAGACTGCTAATAGTATATCTATTCTTCTTTTGTTCAACCCAAGCGCTGCCAGGTGGAGCTCCCACTTCGGTATGCCGAAGTATGTTGCCGAATCACGGTGGAGGCATACCCCCCCAAACAGGCATACCTCCTTACACGATAGTACCGAGAAGACAGGGGGGCAACGTTTCTGTCACGGTGGGCTCGACGTTGGGGGTTCGCTTCCAGGGTTTGTTACTCCAAGGAAGAACTTCTGGTGGTGACATTTTGGGGGAGTTTGTCTTGGGGCCTTCTGCTGAGGGGCGTACAATTGACTGTGCTGAACCGCGGGATTCTGTTACTCACGAGAGTCCGTCTGTGAAGGATAATATAGAGGTCACGTGGGTGCCGCCACAGGGATATGAAGGATCGGTTATATTTAAGTGAGTAATCTCTTTACCAAAAATTAAAAAGTTTTACGTTAATCAAAATTTGCATTGGTACAAATGGATATATTTTCACAGGGAGATTCGATAGCTATGAGAGATCGATACATATCTGTGACGATTGTGTATTTAACTAGAAGAAATTTGTTTACATTGTCGTCAGAATTTTTTAAAGAATTTTATATTTAGAGAATTGACTTTGTTTTAAATAGGTTAAATAGGTACCTACTTCAGGAAATCTACCTGAGGTATCGTAATTGGTAATTAGAAAACAATTTTTCAACCTTTTTGTTTATTAAACCATCTTCTGGGAACAACAAATAATTATGTTATTTTTATTTTAATAAAAACAATAACAATAGTAAAAAATAACATGAAAAAGATAAAATACATTGCTTATGTTTATGTTGAACCTTTGAAATCTAGTTCCCTTTCATTTTCCATATCAGTGTAGTTATTGAATTGTATTTTTTATTTAATCATGAGAACAAATACAGACATAATATTAAATCTAACAAAGGACTATGTTCATATCTTAAAAAACAAAGAAGAAACTCGTGATATTTGGAAAAGCTATATAAAACAACAGGAAGGTTATTGTCTATGGAGTATTTAAATGTTGAATAATAATAATATAATTGAATATAATAGTAAATAAATATAGAGTAAAAGATTAACAATGAAAGTGTTAATATTCTTTACAAGGATTAAATTGCTGGAGCAATGTTAAAACAAAACTACGATATTTTGAAAAAGAAGCAAAAACTCCAAAATATCGATTTCTGAGCTGTATGTTTATGTGTTTTGGAGGCTAGGCACAATTTTTATTTATATCAATTCTTAACGTTTTTCTGAACATTGAACGTTTATTCACTGTGAAAAATAACCGTAACTGCTCCATAGAAATTTCTAATCAATTTTTAATGGTGATAATTACTAGCCATACTTTCACGTCTAAGAAAAATTAGTAAAGGAAAAAGACTTGTTTAATTAATGTAATAAAATTGAACTTATCTAGAGTTGATGACAGATATGCTTTATATATTATGGAAAAACCGACTACAAACATAACTAAAAATGCATTCGGCTTGTAACTAAAAAAATGTAAAACTTCCTTATTTTTTTAAGTTAATATTCCGCAAGTCTTATCAGTACAATAACATGACTTAAAAAAATAAAGGTCTCAAAATTCCAACTATGTCATAGCATGATCTTGTGTATGGATAGTCAACCTGCATATTTAAATAACATATACCGATTGTGGGCGCATATATATTGTGGCCATTGCATAGAATTGCCATGAAGACATATTCGACGAATATTTTTTCTCCCCCTTTTAACCAGAACGAGCAATAAGCGCGTCATATTTATATACACACAATGATTTTCCGATTCCATTCACTTTTGTTATGTGGGAATTATCTGAATTATCTAGACCACAACTTTCATTTGAATATTTTCTATAGAGGTTGAAGGTTGTAAAATTAAATTGTATAAATTAGGTATTTTTGCACGACTCTACAAATATTTTATGTATGCGTATAAATTTTTGTCATTCTCACAAAATTACTATTTCCGTATTTTTTATGTGACGTTATTAAAGGTATTAGAACCATGATTTGTAAAATTACTATTTCTTATCTTATCTTGTTTAATCCAAAGGAGTTTTAAAACTTTATTAGTGTTTGAAAAATTAGGCGGGCCATTAAATCTAGGATGTGACGAACATTACTGATAAGATATATGAATGATTGATAAGGTTTTCGCTGTTCTACATATTTTATTTGTTTATGTTAAGAACAAACAATGATAATTGATTATTTATATTGAGTGTACAATTTACTTTTAGTTCATTCTATATCCTTCTTATCCTAAATCTCTTCTTATCTTTAAGTACCTATTTTTCGTGAATTAATCAGTATCTACCAATGGTAATCCTACCATGTCACTAGACCTCACGCGACAAGAAATCATAAAGTTTGATTTTATTAACAGCAGTTCTAAATAGGTTTAACATTCAGGCAGTTTTATTTTTTTTTTAGTTTACTAAGACGAAATTAGAGCAAATAGTAACATGAGTGTAATTGGAACCCAATTGGTACCTACATAGGGTTCTTGTTAATATCGATAGAAGCAGCAAACAATTCTGAAGCTCAAACAACTCTTTCTCCCCCAAACAACTTCATCTTTGAGATATTTTTTTTTCTATAAGCATAACTGATTTCTTATTGGCATCTCTACAATTTTTTTTAATCCCACTGAGCCTATTTACGATAAGGTTGCTTTTATCACAAATTATCAGTTTTTTAATTTCCTTAAACTAGCTATTTCTAATTTTCTATTTTAAATGTAAAGCTCCTTTCACTGATCTAATCTAATGAGAATATTACTACCAAAGGACTTTCTTAAAGAGACCATCAGGATTAACTATTTCGACAAACATGACTAAGTACAAGTTTATGTGAACTTGTCATATTTCTCTTCTGTTTGATTTAAAGGTTATACCTATAAAGGTTATGTCTAGGTTACCATCTAGACATATCTTACGAAAAAAAATAATGCAATCCTACCTACCTAGTGCTCATAAAGAAACAGTATACAGTGAGCGGCAAAAGTATGGAATATATTTATTTAAAAATCAGATGTTCGTTTTTTGAAAAATCCTATCCTATCTTTAACCGTTTTCGAGATAATGGCGTCTGAATATCGAATATGGAAAATTTTCAAAAATTAACTATCGTACGTCTGTAATGTCAAAGTCAGTGGGAATTGGTGTACTTTTTGTGTTTTTTAAATATTTAAACACAGCTAATGAATTTAATTATTAATTTTAATTTGTTTGGTACAAACTGACAAAGCCAAAAGAAAGCAAGAATATGTCAAATATTGAATAGCAAATATCCAAATCATACAATCATTCAAACTACTGTAAGAAACATTTGCAAATAATTCAGGATTATAAACTAATTCAAATAAACAGAGTTAAATTAAATGTTAAAATTGCCATCCATTGGTTTCTTGACAATACGCAAGCCTATGTACAAACTCATCTTGAACATCAGAAGACTCTTATCATCTTGAACATTATTTAGTACGTTTCTGTCGATATTTCTAATTTCCTGCCTGATTCGGGTTTTTAAATACTCGATGTTTTGCGGTGGATTTATTGTATAAACTTTGGATTTTAAATAACCCCATAAGAAGTAATCCAAAGGTGTGAGATCGGGTGATCTCGGAGGCCACTCTATTGGTCCCCGTCTTCCAATCCAACGCCCAGGAAAACATTCGTCTAGATAACTCCGGACTTACCGAGCAAAATGAGGCGACGCGCCATCCTGTTGAAAATACAAGGTATCGTTTGGCATGTCAGGTACATTTCCATTTGGAAAAATTTGAATGGGGGCGGGAATTAGATGAAACTGAAGGAAGGCCAAATATCTTTCTCCCGTGAGGTTTTCTTCAAAGAAAAAAGGGCCAAGAACCTGATCATTAATTATGCCTGCCCATACATTCACTTTTTGTTGGTACTGAGTATGTGCCTCAGTCATCCAATGAGGATTGTTGTGACTCCAATACCTGCAGTTTTGACGGTTAACAGTACCATTCAAACAGAAAGTTGCCTCGTCTGAGAAAAGTATTTGCCTATGAAACTGTGGGTTGCGGTCGGATAATCTTGAAATGGTTTAAAAAAATTGAATGCGACGATCAGGATCATCTTCGTTGAGTTCTTGTACTAAATGAATTTTGTACGGGTGATATTTCTCTTTCTTAAAAATACGCAAAACTGCTCTTTGGGAAATTGCATTTCCTCCAGCAATATCTCTGCTCGAACTATGAGTATTTTCTTGCAACTACAATAAGATATTTAACTTAATGTCCTCGTCTATTTTCATACGACCTGTTTTAGGGATGTCTTTTATGTGACCAGAATCTCGAAATTTCTTGGCAATTTTGCTTACAGTGGCTTGATTGATTGGATGATCTGGATACTTGTTATTGAATATATCACATACTTCTTGTTGTGTTCTCGCTTTGTCACCGTGTTCCAAATAAATTAGAATTTCTATCCGCTGCGTTTCTGTTAGATGTGCCATCTAGTTAAGTAATTGCACTGTCCTTAGTATAAGTAGTACTGAACTAGGTACACCAGTTCCCACTGACATTGACGTTACAGTCATTACGTATCGAGACATTACGTATCGGCGTACGTTACGACGTTACGTATCGTGAGTAATTTTTGAAAATTTTCTATATTCGATATTCAGACGCCATTATCTCGAAAACGGTTAAAGATAGGTATAGGTTATGTTACATAAAAAATGATCAGAATTCCATGGAGAATTGAATAAAAATACAAAAAAGTAGGGGTTTCCATTTAAAAAGGTTGGCCTTGATTTCATAACTTTTTTTGGGGTCACCCTGTATAAATAACAATTGCTTCAGAAAATTCGCAACTAAAAATAGAAATCGACGGGTCCGAGCGATTTTTCAAAAAACGAACATCTGATTTTTAAATAAATATATTCCATACTTTTGCCGCTCACTGTATATACTATATTTTGTATAAACTAACTGGAGCAGTTGGGATAAAGCTAATTCTTCTTGCAATTTGAATAGTTTTAACAGAAAGGAAAATGACATCTAATACTTAATATCTACCATAAACAATATCCTATTATTAATTGACCTCAATTTTGTGCCTTTAGCTATTTCAGATATGAGATGTGTGATTGTTTTTACCATTTTCCACAATAGGAAATGATCATACAATTGTATCTTTCCACATGTATCATGGTCTTCTAAGGTCTTGAAGACTTTTTACATTAATCTTTGTATTTACAAATTTTCAAAGTATTTAAAAGGACTAATCAATATTGTTGGTTTCAGTGCCACTGTAGCGCAAAGTTACGATACCTTCTGGCTGGGGGTAACCTCTCCACCAGTCCAGATAGGCAAGAGATCCATTGGCGATCCCATTCTCACCAACCCCTTACGACCAATTCGTCCGACATCAACAACACCTCCAAACTTCCACCCAGAATCACCAAAGGAGGCATCCACTGACTTCGACCCCTTCTACGATGGTTGTGCGGTCAACAAACTTTGCTTTGGTGCTCCAACCGCGAACTGTGTTAACTCGAAAAATTGCAAAGCCGTGGTGGCTGTGACAGTCTCTGGTGACACGTACGATTTCGAACTTAAGGCCGACGGCAGCGCCGCTTGGGTGGGTGTGGGGTTATCCGATGATGATAAAATGGGGGATGATTCAGTCATTGAGTGCGTGAAGACGACGACAGGCGTCCAAACATATATGTCATGGACCAGCAGGTCGCCTTTTGGAGCAACTAGATTAAGCAATGTAAGTGTATCTTGGGAAGTAAATTTTCCGAATGCAGCAAGACACCCTAAAGTCTGAATACCGCTATAAAAATGTTCACACAAATATTCTTCTTAACGAATTTATGTACTATTTAAGGAAAGGAGTCAAAGGAAAGTTATAAGGAACATTTTGCATTTATTTTATTTTAACAAAAGAAAATTTTGTTTTTTTACAGTATTTATTGAGTCGATATCCATTTCATTACGTAACTAGAAATAATAATAATAATAATAATAATAATAATAATAATAATAATAATAATAATGATAATGATAATATCTCTATCCCTCATTCTAATCACAAGGAATAGCCCGAAAGTCTGAAACATGTGTGGGAGAGGGGACGGCATATTATTATTCAGTGGGCCGGAATTGCGCGGGAATTTAATGGACTCCATTATTGGGGAAAGGTATTTAGTTTCTTTAAGCATCGTTTTGTTTTAGCCTCAGTTGGGAATTGAGCTTTTAAACAGCAGTATTGTTGATGGTGCCATTTATTGCAAAGTCCGCAGAGCTACTGTCACTAAAGTGAATGACAGAACCTTTGATCTAGTTAATGAGAAATATCATTTGCTAGTAGCAGCTGGAGCGTCTGTTAATGGTAAGTTATGTTGGTTTATCGGTACTTTTGTATAATACCTAACTGACAGTTAAGTCATCTATTTAAGAAACCTTGGCAAATGTTGTGTGTAACGTTATTTCCTCTTGAATATGAAGTCGGAACAGGGATGTGAAAATGAAACTAATGTCAGTATAAATCACCTTCACAGATTTTTAGTTCCCTGTTTAAAAACATCTTTGTCTGCTAATTACTCCTCCACAGTGCCTATTACTGTTTCCTTGGATACAAGTTTTCTTTTCCCTTTAATTTTTTTTGGTCGATGGGGCTGACTCTGGCTAAATTGGTCAGGGTAATCCCGTCAATCAATTTACAGCCAATTTCATAAGTTTCTGCAACTCAATTACTCGATTTTATCAAAGTTGGGATTGTTACCTAACATATTTTCTTTAAAAGTTCACATTGTGGAATTAGCAAAACTTTTATTAACAACATTTGAGGGACTATTTGTTAAACAATATACTCGTTGTTGTGGTAAATGTTTTCGGTTTTATTTATACGAGTAAAAAAGTTTCAAGGCTAACCATTTATTTTGTTAGCCTTGGTTGAGGCCTGAGTATTGGTTGTGATTTTTTACTACACCTAAAATACCTACTCTTATATTTAAAGTTAGGTGTTTATAATATTGATGTATTTAAAAATATACATACACATACACATATAACAATGTTTCTCTATGGGCTTTTTTGATAGCGCTGTTACTTTTTAAAATCATTTTATAGTCGTTGGGTATTATACGCGAAAAATATACTGTAATTTCCAGTTCCTGAAAGTTTGTTTTGACTACTTTTGTTGTACTAAAACGTTAAAATGAACTGGAAATCAATACTTACTCTTAGGTACAGAAGGCTTACTTTAATAAATACTTGCTACGGCCCTTGGAGCATATATCTAATAGAGTTCCATTTTAAAGGGTTTCATAACTTTTAAGTTTTAGCTATTAATATATAGATGGCAGCAGGCTTGTAACTTTACAATTTTATATGTCCCTATTGATTATACGTGCCTAATAGGCGCTGTTTTTAAATTATTAAAGGTTACTAAAATACAGTAATAAGAAATAGAATCTGTAACTGTGATAGTCGAATACAAGTTTGACCACTTTTTGTAGTCGTATTAAATTAGAAAACTTTATTAAAGAGTACCTATATACATGACGCATGCTTATATTGAAATGTGTTTTATCCAATTTACTATGATTTTCTTTGGTTTTCGTCTTATGTAAATTGACTTGCAGTAATTCCTTTTTAGAAAATTCTGTGGGCTACCACGGCGTAGCATTTCTAGCGAGCGGGGAAAAACAAGCGCTTTCTGACGTGTCCTCCGTAGGGGCAGCTTCTAGAATCCTGGTGCGTCTCCATGGATGCTTTATGTTGGCTGCATGGATAGGAACCGCCTCCATTGGTATACTTTTAGCCAGATACTACAGGCAAACATGGGTGGGCACCAGTTTGATGGGGAAAGATTTGTGGTTCGCGGTAAGTAGTGTGCCTTGACCATCCCCGATTAATTCAAATATACCATACCAACCATAAAAAAATAAGTTGGCGTCAAAAACATAAAATTTTTCTACTTACAGAGCGTTAAAATTGTTCAAAGTGGTTATAGAGCTGAAATAAGTTTTTTTTAATGGTACCATAATGATACTAAGGTACCATTAGAAAGTACAATTAATAAGCAATCTACACATACGCTTATTTTATTTAAGGGACCAACAGAACTTGAATTTACAGGTGAGAGAAGGTGCTCTAAATTCAAAAGTAAAATCGAGTTCAAAAAGTAATTTGACAGCTGAAATTTCACTTGTACATCGTTGGATTCAGAAAATGACATAGACTCGAAAAATATAATAATATACAAGTTGTTACATATATAAATAACCAGCGTATTAAGCCAGCGGTATTAGTTCTGGTAAAACCGGAAGTGGATTTTTATGTCAAAAAGTGACCTATACTAAGTACAGGTTGCGGCAGCATAACTTCCTTTTTTCAAAACTTAATAAAATCTATTGTATGAATCAGAACATTTCTATTTGTTTTTTTTATAATGTAGGCGCATGGCGTAAAGTTTTGTTTTACATAGTTTTGAAGATCAAATCAGATAGGTGACGTCCCCCATTCTCCATACACTGAGTAAACCGATTTCTGGCGTTTGTCATGACTCTTGCCAGCATAGCAGGCGTTATGTTGGCAATTTCTTCTTGGATGTTGGTCTTCAAATCTTGTAGGGTCCTTGGACGGTTCATATAAACACGGGATTTCAAAAAACCCCATAGAAAAAATCACAACGGGCCAAATCGGGAGAGCGGGTTGGCCACTCCAAATCGCCCCTAATTGAGATGAGGCGCTCTGGGAAGTGTTCCCTCAAAACAGCCATCGATGCTCTTGAAGTGTGTGCCGTTGCACCGTCTTGTTGGAACCAAATGTTCTCTAAGTCAAACTCATCTAGCCGTGGAAAAAAAATCCTGTATCATGTTTGCGCGCAGAACGCCGTGGTGATCGCAACATTGAAACTCTCACTGCCTCAATGTTTTCAGGTGATCTAATGGGCGAGGGACTTCAGTTCTTCGTCTTGTCGCACTTGCAGTTTGTCTGAACGTAGTGACCCACGTAACAATTGATTTCCGGTCCGGGACAGGAGCCAACGGGGCTAAATTAAAGCGATTCCGAAAGGCGCGCTGGGTTGCGAGCACAAAACATCCGCTCGAAAAGTAGGCCTTAACGGCAAAAGCACGCTCCTCACTGTTCCAACGCATGATGGCGACTGAGCTGTGTCGGGACAAAACTTTATAGTCCCGCCTCTCGAACGAGACCACTAGCGTTCCGCTACGACATCAACCGACTGAATGGCGCGCATTTAAAAATGTTATGCTGCCGCACCCTGTACTTCCGCCATGCCAAATTTGAAAATTGTATCTAAAAAAAAATGAAGGAGGAAAGAGGGGACACCTATACCATGAATATGTGTCACACTGTATTACAGCCTTGTAATGTGATTGAGCATTTCTCGAAAAGCCTAAAAGTCACTTAAAGGAAATGTGATAAATAATGTTCACATCAATAACAGAGAAGTCTTATCAATATTCTTTGTCAATAATGAGAATTAAAGTTCACTTGCGAAGTAAAAACGTCCCAATTTTTATTTAAATTTAAAATACCTACATATTTGTTTTTCAATGTTATTAGTTTCCATTCAGCAAAACAGCTTTTTAAAAATCTTTAATGTGGATGTCTCCTGGATGTCTGTCTTGATTTGGATTTGCCCTCGGCTTCGATACGCTTTTCCTCAGTACTTAAAAAAATATGATCGAAACAGGGATCTCGGTAGCCTAAAGCTATACATGGGAAGTTAATAGATTGAGATTCTGGTTGGATGCTGACATGTTATATTTTTTAATAAATTCAATCAGGTATTCTATCCACGTACTTATGAAATTTCCCGAGTAAAATGCAAACAAAACTTTATCGATATTTTTTATTTGCTTCTCCCGTTTTCAATAGGAAACAGTTTTCTGGATATTTCTTTCGTATTATGTCCACAGTCATATTATTTTACATTGTAGGTTTTTGATGCCGTGAGGGTATATTATGGTATCAAAAAATTACAGGAAAAGTAGAGAGACACGGGCCGAAACTATTGACATTTATTTTATAGACTGTCGAGGAATGCAGAGTCCGTAGGGGGCTGCATGGGTACGCAAAATGAGCCCAGTGGTAGTCGACTTCAGCGTCGGCTTCAGCCGTCCAAGTTTAAATAATTTACGAGGTTATGCGATATCCATATGATTGTTTTTTTCAGTGGTGTTTCTGAAAATGACGGATTTTGGCGGAAAAAATTAGATACAATATAGATTTGTTACAATTTGAAGATTTGTTACAATATATTTGGTGGCGTTCAGCAGCTTGATCGGCCTTTCCTACTGTTACTTAAGTTACTCTGTTACTGTAAATAACAGTTATTCCTCCTCTTTTAAACTACTTTCACAACACATTATTTACATTTACAAATCTTTAATGTGGAGACTTACACGCGCCTTCATGTTTATTTAGAGTTACAAATGTCTTAATGGTAATCGGAATCGAAAGCAATTTAAAATTTTATTAGGTACATTTCTTTTTGCTTTTGCATTGAAATAGGTAAACCACGGTAACAGGACGCAAAATATACAGTGTTCTGGAACAAATGTGTTATATTGTATTACTACATTGTGATATACAAAAAATGGTGGATAAACTCTTAGATTTCGACATACAGGACGATGACGGTGAAAAAAATTAATTTTATATATATTTATTTGGAGTTGCCGAAAACAACTACTCCACGGACAATATGCCCCGACTGGCGTTGCATTACATTGATGTAATGCAACGGGCAGTCGGGGCATATCGTCCGTGGAGTAGTTGTTTTCGGCATCTCCAAATAAATAAATAAGTAGGATTGTCTTCCTTAAAGACAATAGAGGTCACTGTAATGGCATCTGCAGAAAAGCAGATCATTATCTGTCTGTCAATTAGACAATAATTGTCAGACGGGTAGTAGCAAAGTCCGAAAGAGGGCACTACGGTGTATTTCACTGTATCTCGCCACTACAAACATTAATTTTATATATGTTGTAGTGCAAAAAGCAATTGTTTTCAAATTTTGCAGGGTATACATAAAAAAAAAAAACAGTTCCACGCAGCACTAATTCGTGGACAGAAAATGGTTGAGGGTTCTAAAATATGGCATTATTTTTATTTTATACAGTGGTGTAATATTTAGTTTAAAACACATTAGGTACTCAACAACAGAGATTACGCGGCATTGTCTTTTTGTATTAAATCCAAATTATACTTGGTAATAGGTACAGAAGTTAATAGTGGTACGCTACTATTTATTAAATGTGGCAGTACCCGCCCTCTAAAATTTGAAAACCATTGCTTCATTTTTATGAAGCATTATGAAGATTTTTCATTCATTGCTTCAATTTAATTAAATTGTTTTCCGACATTTAGAGTCAAGTTTTGTCGGAGAATCTACTGGTGACGTAAACCCCATTCGCTACTGAACACCCCTTATAAAGTGTCTCAATACCACTATTGCAAATTTTGCAAGATTTTTTAATTTAATTCGGTACGATATTTTTCAGTGGCACAGGATATTCATGGTCTTGACCTGGAGTCTGACCATGGCCGCATTCGTACTGATTTTTGTCGAATTAAAAGAGTGGTCACGAGAAAACAACCCTCACGCAATTTTGGGCACCATAACGACCATTTTATGCTTCTTCCAACCAATCGGCGCCTATTTTAGGCCACATCCCGGGACTCCAAAGAGACCCATCTTCAATTGGGTACATTGGCTGGTGGGAAATGTGGCACATATAATAGCAAGTGAGTTACGCTTCAGGTTTTTTATAGGTTTATATAGTTTTTTATACTATGTATTTATTTAAATGCTTTATTTTCCAGTTGTCACTATGTTCTTTGCCGTGAAGTTGACTAAGGCGCAGTTGCCAGATTTTGTGGACTGGATTCTGGTGGCGTATGTTGCAGTTCATGTTGTATCTCATATTGTTTTATCGGTAAGTATATCAGTGTAAAGCAATGTTTATTTCATTTGCGCTAGGTTAATTTAATTTTGTAAACATTTTGGACTACGTATAATATTGATATAATAGTGATTAAATAAAATCATACAAGTTTTTTCTATCAATCCATTAATTTGACGAGAAACAAAGAAACATTAATGTAGTTCGTTATTGTTAATAATTGTTGGAATATAATAACCTTGTGGGTTCAATCAGCCGTTCAATTCTAATAGAATTTCTTTTGTATAACTTGTTGATTAAATCTTAGATTAGAAATAAGAATAATATTAGTAGGTACATGTTTTTACAGAAATACTGTTTTATAAGAAGTATTATTAGAGATATAATTTTTACAGTTTTGTTAGACTGTTGACTAGAGACTAGAGAAGTGACTGGAGAAAATGTATGTCATTATCTGACAAATATGATTAATGAACAATAGACGTATTTTTATTGTTTTTTTTTTTTTGAATTTTTTGGTAGGTAGCTGATTATAGATAAGTAGTTTAAGTACGTATTTTACAAACGTTTTTATCCACGAAAGTTACGCCGATTAATGTTTATATTTTTTCTACATTTTAGAATAAAATGTACATAATTTTATCAAACTCTATATACAAAAATACATTTTTATTTTCTAGCTAATGGGCTGCATTGCAGAAAAGTCTTCAGAAAGTAAGGTTACATCTTTTCCAATGAAAGATTTAGGGGGCTCGGGAAGAAGTTCTGCGTATGCTGATAGAAGTGCTGACTCTCCGGTAGGTATCTTACAATATTACAAAATTAACTTGATGACTGATATTAATTTTTATTTAAATTTTCCTTAACATTTTCGTGCATTAAATCGTAAATAAAGGATAAATAGATGAAGATACTTTATCTATTTATAGTTATATATTTGGTAAATCTTTAGGAAAGTAGTTTTAAAATACTTCGTTTCAGAACACTTTATTTTTCTTAAAATCAAGAAGTGTCTTTTAGTTTTATATTTAACATTTTGCTGATGATATGTTGTTTATAATACCATCATCTTAAAGTACAAATGTTCAACATCAGTTTGGTAGATACTATATTTAATAGAATTCACAATTTTCTCCAGAGGTTCTACTTTAAACTGAATTCAATGTATTTGTGATGCATATATGTGGAATTTAACAAACAT
Source organism: Pogonocherus hispidulus (assembly GCA_963924545.1). Lineage (NCBI taxonomy): Eukaryota > Metazoa > Arthropoda > Insecta > Coleoptera > Cerambycidae > Pogonocherus > Pogonocherus hispidulus. Next base: position 16,767,815 of record OZ004693.1, read on the forward strand.
ATACACCATTTTTATTTATGGATGTCGTTATTTCTTTATAAAAATTTTATAAAATCAGCGACATCAGCATGAATAAACTCAATTATGATTTTTCTGTTACGTGAAAATGTCTAATGTTCTTTATAATTTTAAATTATTATATACTAAGGCATGCCTATCTACCTTGATGATAAGTCATCAAGCTGCAACTCGAGCTGCAACTATAGGTGCATGGAAATTTTACCTAGTATACCTTATATAGACTTTTATAAAGAAATTGGTACTTGTTTATTATTAAAAAGATCTTAAAAACAAATAGTGATGATGATAAAGACAGATCAATTAGAAAAGGTGTTTCATTTGAAGCTTCCAAGAAAGTCTTATTTTTATTTTTGAATCATAAAAGTGCATAACATAAAAGTGCCAAATAATATTAGGATTGTGAAGCTGATCCGCGTTTATACACTGTCAATCTAAAAATTGTTATATTATATTATTGGATTTTTAAACATCACATATATGATATTAAATCTCAGTGATTATTGTCATAGAGTATTGCAGAAGATTTGTCAGATCATATGAGATCAAATCATCTATATTTATAAAATCAGAAATTTTATAATTATATTTTATAACACTATATACATCAATTAAATGTCACATAACTTTCACATTTGCTGTGGTGATTATGTTATGTTAGTTTGAAACTATATATGTAAGCACCTACTAGGCCGAAGGAAATACAGGGTTAGTTTTATTAATGTGAACCCCATCTTAATATTTTAATTATTGACAGATAGAAAAAACTTGTAAACTGGTCTTATACAATTTTTTATGTAGATTCAAGTCATTCTAACACTTTTGCGGTGGCAAATTATGTATACAGGGTACACAAAAAAGTATGTTTTTTTTATATGGAACACCCTGTATATTTTAATATTTTTGGATTCGGTACGTCATTCTGATAACAAATATATATATACATAATATATATATACAGTAAAATAAAATTGAGGAAAACATAAATATCCTGAATTTGAATATAGCACTTTTTCAAAATATTCGCGCGAACTTTATGAAACGTTGTTTAAAATGCATTGAGGTTAATTAATGGTGGATATGTTGAAAATGTTATGTGATTTGTTTTAATACGAATATATTTTGTAATCTATAATAATATATTTCTGTTACCTTAAAGTTTCCACAGTTTTTGGAGAATGAAACAAAGAATATGAAACCAATTATACAAATTGTATATATATTTGTTATTAGAATGACGTACCGAATCCAAAAATATTGAAATATACAGGGTGTACCATATAAAAAAACATACTTTTTTGTGTACCCTGTATACATAATTTGCCACTGCAAAAGTGTTAGAATGACTGGCATCTACATAAAAAATTGTAAAAGACCAGTTTACAAGTTTTTTCTTTCTGTCAATAATTGAAATATTAAGATGGGGTTAACATTAATAAAACTAACCCTGTACCTCATAAATTAAGTATAAGGTCTCTTGGGCGAAATGACCTTTGATCGTTATTTTTTATTTCAATATCACTAATGCTTATTTTTCTTTCAGTTCTCTGCATTCAGGAGGTTCCTTCTGGCGATATATATCGTATTAATATTGCTTCTCGTCGTAGCCCTTATAGTGATAACTGCCCTAGCTCCCATCGGTGATACGATATCCCTCCTGAAATCAAACTAAATCCAACTCAAGTAGGGTTTTAAAATTGAAAAAATAATTTGATGTACCAAATATAAACTTTTTTTTACACAATTTAATACTAATGACTGACATCATATATTCAGAAGCGAAATACTTTGCAATTTATCTATTTTAAGAATAGTTATAAGTAATTTTTATCCCAAAATATACCTGTCTTGAGGTATAACTTGCTGGTCTAGCACAAAGTCGAGAAAATTAAAAAATATCCTGTTATTTCTGTTCAGATATTACTGTTATAATAATAATAGTAACGTTTTCTTTACTTGACAAGTATTTTGTGGGATATAAATATGTATTTGCATTAATGGATTCCTTTGGGAATTGTTTCTAATCACTCACAGTATTTTTATACAATACATCGGTCTTATTGTTTCTCTTAATTTATTTTACCTGTACTTATAATGTAATTATTGTGATTGGTTATATATTAAACACACTTTTATATATGTATACATATATTTATATATATGGTATCCTGTTTGTAAATAAATAATTTTTAAGAAATGTTTAATTTTATTTTTTGACAATCTAAATTAAGAAAGTGAGGTCACCCTCTAATAATATAAAGATGTAAATTTAGTAGATGTAAATAAGGGTGAGTATACAAGATCTAACTGATCATTTAATAGCTTGAAGTTATTATTGTTTTATACCAATATAATTTTTGTAAAAAAATATAGTGGTAAAATACATAGTAGTATGTTTAATTGTTATACAATATGTTAAATTGCCACATGGTAACTGCTTCCTCAGTTAACTTATATATAGTTAATTTTTGTACTCATACCAAGAAGTGAAAATAACAACAGTTCAGGAGTAAATATGTATAAAATAAATAATAAAACAATAATTGTGAAATGTCACATCACAAAGTTCTCTGCATAGAATGTAAAAATAAAAATACGTATGAAAATAGTCCTGAAATCATAAATAGTAAAAAAAGATTAGTTACATTAAATATAGGTATTACTTTAAACAAACAGTGGTTATAGAATCTTTTACAATAAATAAAAAAAGTATTATTAAACATACAAACACGTTTTTTATTAAGAAATGTATTCAGTTTTTTCTTAATTAATAATTCATCATAAGGATATTATTTTTTGACGGTAAATTTATTTTTCTAAAATTAAAGATGGCACTACAAGCGTTGTCAAATAAATGTTTTTAAATAATAAGGTGGGACGTGTTCCATATGATTTAAGAGGTCTGTCAATTCTCTGCATACTGGCATTTGAAAAATTGAAATCGGCCTACATGTTCTCAAGTTATAAGCATTTCTGTGAGTTATAAATAAATAAAAAACAGTCAAATTCAACAATTTAATAAAGAAAACCATATTTTAATAGGAATAACTAAAGATTTTGTTCAAAATTAGCACCTTGGACCTCCTGACAGTAGAACATTTCCTGGTGCACGTTGTGAAATGTTGCGAATTTCCTGACTTCCTTAACATAATGTGGTGGCACACCGTCCTGTTGATACGTTAAGCTTTTGAAACTCCTGGACATTATTCCAGATCATATAATAGGACCCTTTTTCATTGAAGAAAATTTGACAGGACACGTATACCGGCTTACTAAATAATAATTAGCCACTAATAAGAGTAGTAATACTAGGGGGGTTCTGGGCCAAAAACTCCATGTAAAAGCCCATAAGCCAAAAACGTGGTCAAATTTATTCCCAGATGTGGGTATGTCCGATATATTTTGTGGGTACGCATGACATATATGTGAACAAGGATAACGAGGATAACGTGTAAGGATAACAAAGATAACGTGTAAGGATAATGAGACAAAATATGTCACGCATACCCACTTATTTTGTGGGTACGCATGACATATATGTGAACAAGGATAACGAGGATAACGTGTAAGGATAACAAGGATAACGTGTAAGGATAACAAGGCAAAATACGTCACGCATACCAGCAAATATGTCATGCGTACCCACAAAATATATCGGACATACCCACATCTGGGAACAAATTTGACCACGTTTTTGGCTTATGGGCTTTTACATGGAGTTTTTGGCCTAGAACCCCCCTAGTATTACTACTAATAAGGTTTAGAAAATAATATTTAGCCTGCGACAGTCGAAACAGTCCAGAAAGATGTTCATGAGTTTCAAGGACATAATGTGTCAAGAGGAGGTGCGTCACCACATCATTTAAGGAAGTTGGACATTTTCTTGATGACTTTTATCTTAACAAATGGATTGGACGTCGAGGATCTTTTGAGTGGTCTGCTCGTTCATCGGGTTTGAGTCCATTGGATTTTTTCTATGGGGTTACCTTAAATCTAATGCGTTCATTACCCAACTAGACAATCTTTTGGATTTGCGGCAGACAATCACCAACGAGTGTGCATCTATCTCTAGGCAAAAATTTCACAACGTGCGTCAGGAAATATCTGATGAGTTCTTCTAGTGTCAGGAGGTTCAGGGTGCTCATTTTGAACAAAATCCTTGGTTATTCCTGTTAAAATATTGTGTTTTTTATTAAAATGTTGAATTTGATTGCTTTTTATTCATTTATAACTTTACTCGCAGAAACGCTTATAACTTGAGGACAGATGGACCGATTTTAATTTTCCAAAAACTAGTATGCAGAGAAATGATAGACTTTCAAATGAAATGCAACACGTCTCACCTTATCATTGAAAAACTATTATTTAACAGCGCCTGTGGCGCTATCTTGCATTTTAGGAAAATGAATTTATATCGCCATAAAATTATACATTTTACATGATTCACCCTGTATTTTGTCTGGAGTCCCTAACTCAATTAGTTCAAAAGTTAGCAGGGGGGGAGGGCCTACTTTAGAGCTTTAGACGCGCATTGTATAATTATGGTATTAGAGGAAACTGTTTACACTGGTTTCAGACATATTTAGAAAATGGATGCCTAATGGCTAATATTGATTTCAATGGAATCACTGTGAAGTTATCAAAGTAGTTTTAGGCAAGGAATATCTCAGTGATTGTTATTTAACATTTATATTAATGACCTGGGTTTCCGTTTTGATAATAAACCTCATATAATTCTAAGCTATGCTGATATAACTCTGGTTATAACCGGAATAACTACTCAAATTAGGGAATGAGTCCACAGACTGTTTAGAAAATCGTTTGGAATTGGCTTCAATGAAATAAACTCACATGTTAAATAAAAATAAATCAAAATACGTTCTATTCACTTCAAATGAATCAAATACTAGAGATTTGACCCTATACAGGGCGCCCTATTTCTTGACCCGTTGCATGGGTAACTTTTTTATTAGTAGAGATACAAAAACGCTTAAATGAGCAAATTAGTGCAGTTTCGTATTAGTAATTCTACGGTAAGGCGAAAAATTATATACGGGGGAAGGTTGAAAAGTTATTGACAAAAAACGAAAAATCCAACTTTTCTATTATCCCTCGTAGCTCGTTCATTTGAAGAGTTAGAGAAAAATGCTTCACATGTTTTTTGCAGTATTTTTCATGTAAAATGACATGCACTTGCTACTTTTTATATATCTCTTAAAATGGTTGAGAATCACAGTAAAATATATTTTTTTTAAATGTAATGGATAGGTGGCTGTGACATTAACCGAAAGTCCCCTTTTTTCTCTTTCAGATGATATAACATAGTCCATATTTTATCCTTACAAAAGTAATAATAATCGTTGTTTTTAAAGAAAGTTTATTGTCACATCAAGAATGCTATGGAAATAAAACAAAAAATAAGATTCCTGATATTTTTAAAAACGTCTAGTTGGCATTTAATTATTGACAGATCATAAGTGACATTTTTAGTTTTTGTTAAGTAGTTTATTGTTTATTATTAATACTGCATACAAAATAATAGTGTTGCAAATATGTACACCAACGAAGAGAAAAATGATATGCTATTTTGTTATTATAACCAAAATCGAGATGCACGAGCTGCAGCGAATCTTTATTTTGAAACTTACATGGAACGAAGACAACCCCATCATAGAATATTTAGACAGCTGGAAAATAATATACGATTATACGGTTCTTTTTCAAAGCCTAAGGATGAAAGAAACTTCAATGAAGACACTGAAATAAATGTTTTGGCTTATGTAAATTTTAAACCTGATTCTTCAACTGCAGAAATTGCACATCACTGCAACACTTCCAAGGAAATTGTAAGAGCTATTTTAAAAGGTAACAATTTAAAGCCTTATCATTATTCCATATGCAATACTTTATATCCAGCTGATAATCAAAGAAGGATGACATTTTGTCGATGGTACATTTCAAAATGCGAAGAGGATCTAGACTTCTGGAAAAAGATTTTATTCAGTGATGAAAGTAGATTTACCAACAATGGTATTTTTAACCGCCATAATAACATAATGTGGTGCCGAGAAAATCCACATCTTGTTTCTGAAAGAAGAAATCAACGTCAATTTGGGATAAATGTGTGGTGTGGAATTTTTTGTGGCAAAATTATTGGCCCATATTTTTACGAAGATAATTTGAATGCGAATAATTACCTTCATTTTCTAAGGAATACTCTAACAGAGGAATATTTAAATGAATTACCACTTCATATTTTTAGAAATCTTAAATACTTCCAACACGATGGAGCACCTGCGCATAATTCCCGCGAGGTAAAACAATATTTACATGAACAGTTTGATAATGTTATAGGAAATAGATTGGATATCGACTGGCCAGCGCGAACACCTGATTTGACCCCCTTAGATTTCTTTCTTTGGGGGTTATTGAAAGATAAAGTTTATGTGACAGCTCCTCTAGATATAGAGGATCTAAAAGTCAGGATTCAAGATGCAATTAGAAGCATACATGGACATACAATAAATAATGTTTTAAGAAGTATCCAGAAACGTTGCTTACTATGTATCCAACAGGATGGTGGTCATTTCGAACATTTACTTCAATATAATTAATTAATTAATAATTTCTGTTCTCAAAACATTCTTTTGTTCCATAATCCATAGCATTCTTGATGTGACAATAAACTTTCTTTAAAAACAACGATTATTATTACTTTTGTAAGGATAAAATATGGACTATGTTATATCATCTGAAAGAGAAAAAAGGGGACTTTCGGTTAATGTCACAGCCACCTATCCATTACATTTAAAAAAAATATATTTTACTGTGATTATCAACCATTTTAAGAGATATATAAAAAGTAGCAAGTGCATGTCATTTTACATGAAAAATACTGCAAAAAACATGTGAATCATTTTTCTCTAACTCTTCAAATGAAAGAGCTACGAGGGATAATAGAAAAGTTGGATTTTTCGTTTTTTGTCAATAACTTTTCAACCTTCCCCCGTATATAATTTTTCGCCTTACCGTAGAATTACTAATACGAAACTGCACTAATTTGCTCATTTAAGCGTTTTTGTATCTCTACTAATAAAAAAGTTACCCATGCAACGGGTCAAGAAATAGGGCGCCCTGTATATAAACGACAGACGTACCTATGTCTCAGTCCTGCCAGAAAATTTTTGAATATCTTTGTGGATTCAACACAGAACACTTATGTGATCATATTAATAAACAAACTGAACGATCAATGTTATAGATTAAAATAGTAATAAAGTCGTATGTTTTAGAAACAATTTTGAAAACAGTGTATTATGCAAGTGCCTTGTGAAGTATGAAATTTGGAATTTTATTTTGTGGAGCAAACGCTAACATACACCGAGTTTTTGTTATGCAAAAACAAATTATATGTTTCATTATAATTTTAGGAAGAACAATTTTAGCTATGTTTCCACACCATAAGTTAAGTAATACTGAAAGGGACACGTCTATTTTTACACACACATATATGTATATGTGTATAAAAATAGACGTGGGTATGTTCGTATATTTCACTTTGCAGCCACAACTACCCAGCCCAGACTACTAGTGTTTGTGTATGGTAGTAGCCGCAAGTTTTTTATATCTATACAGGGTGTCTACTTGTCTACAGGATGTATAAATGTACATGTATTTATGTATTTATGTAGGTACATCTTTATATGTATAGAAGATAAAAATTGTTTTGACTGGCGCATTCACCAAAATTAACAAATGGAAATTTCAAAGCAAAAAATTTAGGTTTAGATTTACATAATATTGTGCTAATAATAATATAGTGGCAACTGCAGGTAAATAATAATTATAGAAAATTATAGTTTCCTAAAAAGGGGCAGATTATTAGCTAGAATAATAGGAAAATTGATATAAATTTTAGAATGAAAGGGTGCACACCATTCAGTAATGTATATTTTCTGTCTAAGATCTGTCTAATAAACACGTGTCTAAAGTCTCCATCCCTTACTAACTTAATGTTAAAGAGTTCTGACGAAGTTTAAGTTGTATCATGGGTGCATCATCGATTTGTGTGGCAATTTTGTGATGACGGATTGTTTGGTACTAGAGGGCCCTATATTAACTGAAAATGTTTAAATTAAATTAAAACGGCGGCAGTCAGTTGCACATATTTTGTAAGATATTTAAATTCTCTAGATATACTATTTAAAAAACGAAGGTGCATCGTTATGAACGATGTTATGGCTTTGGTATCTACTATTATTAAAATACAGTTTCAGCCTGCACTTTAAAAAGGGTTAAAAACAGTAGGTAGTTCTGCTTTCAGGGTTTGCTGTAAGTAGAGCTTCCTTTCTTCTGTTAATGGGAAATAAAAGATTTTGTTCAAAATTTCGAATAATTTATTGGAAATCTAGTCTAATTGGAATCTATACACTGAAATGTTTGCAATATGATGAAAGAACATGCATTTTTTGTCGATTTTATTTTCTATCACAAATCCCAGACAGGTTGAGTAATAGAAATTTTCAATTTAAAAAAAAACTCTAAAGAAACTTAAAAAACTGAAATCTGGCAAGCACTTATAGAAAGAAAGAAAATATACCAATATAGAGTATATAAAAAATATAAAGGAAATACTTAGTGCACAAATAAAAGAGGGTATCGAAAATTTTAATATCAATACGTAAGTAATTTTTTTAAATGACACTCTGTATATCAGTGCACCGCTGAACGCAGGAGTAAATTCTACATCAGTCTGTACTAGCTTTTCCTATGAAATAATAATATTAAAGATATTACCTACATGAAAAACCATATTTTTGAGTGAATTTAGTCAAGAATCTACAGAGTTTATTCGAAAATTCTTGGACACGCCGTATTTCAGAAATATGTTTACCAAATAAGCAAATGTAGGAGGCATCAAAGTATATTATTTAATTATTAAATAGATTTCTTGCAATCATCCAATGGAGGTAACCAGGACAAAAATGAAACAAATATTGATCAGAAAAGTCAGCTTAAAATCACTCCAGAAACACCCCGCCATCTAACTACTCATTAAAATCAACTAGAAAAACTTTCTGCGTACATTCCTGCAGTAGACTCCAATTCTGAGACCGCCCTAGATGGCGCGAAAATTTACCCTGAGACAAATCACCCCCTCTACTTCCCTAATGCACCACCAGAGGCAGCGCAGGCGATTCGATCGCTCGCTCACAACCAGTATTGAACGTAGGGCTATAGGATATAGTATTTTACCCTCCATACCCATACCGTGGGGTCGAGTAAGTTCGAAACGTGGGGCATGTTGTGTTGATAAACTGAGTGGAGAACGTGTCATGACCACAGTGCACAGAGGTGTCGTCCGACTGCATACCATTTAAGCTTTACGGGTTTTGCATGCAACAGTTGATGTGTCCATGAATATTAACGTTAGTAATTAGTGCGGAGCGGTAGTAATGTTGTCGTAAGTGTTTTAAAGCTCTCGAGGGTGATATGTGCGGGCCGGACAGAGTCGGAGCCATCGGGGTGGCCTATTGACGAGATTGGCTAGCCATGGACGTGAACTGGGGGCCCCTCGTGGGTCTGGTGTGCCTCCTGGTGACGATTTGCGGGGGACACGACGCCGAGGCTGATAAGCTGCAGTTCGAGGCGGCTTTTCAAGGTAATAATATGTTTATGTATATTAGAACATGCTCTGGAAACAGTTCTTTTAATTCTATAAATATATATTCGAAAAGTACAGGGAAAGCTACTAAATGATGATCCATTTGAGGATCATGCTACTGGAAACGTTTTTAATTTATTTTTATATATTCAATCTTCAAAATGAGACTTGATTTGGTACTGTCCTCTAGAATTAATTTAAACTATTTGTACCATTTTCAATTCTGACAATCATGCACGCTTAAACGTAGGTGATAAGGAGAATTTATAATTCTAATTTACAGATTACTCTAGCATCTCTCTTCCTTTCTATATGTTAGCTCTCACCTGCCATTGAAACTTTGATATTGGAAACTCTTAGATGAAAACTATATCATATTTTATTTGTGGTGAAAAGCACAGAAGCGCCTTCTTTTGGTCTGTGTTGCTGTCTTGTCTGAAGTAATCCAACGTCAGTCAGGGCACAAAGTCTATGGTTGCTTTCGGCATCTTCTTCAAATAAATACATCGTTTTATGTTTTAGGAAGCACTTGTCAGTGTTATTGGTGAAGGGATACTTTGGTTAAAAAGATACAAAACAACGTAATGCAAAATAACACACCTAAACAAAAGTGAATATATAATACTCTTAAAGAGGTGACTAAATCTTTAAGGGACTTGGAACCTTTGGTGTGAAGATATCACTAACGTGGTTTTCCACATAACACCGAAACACTATACTGCACTCGACGCGCCTTTCGCCAACCAAGTTGGCATGATCTGGAAATGATTAAAACTGAGCGCTCAGTTTTAATCATTTCCAGATGATGCCAACTTGCTTGGCGAAAGGCGCGTCGAGGATAGTACAGTGTTTTGGTGTTATGTGGAAAACCACGTCAATGGATACTAAATCTGATATACTTTTACTTGATATTTCTTCTGAAATCCATGTTGATACTACACCATAGAATCACAGCATCAGGAAAGAGCACAATCTCTCTATGCTGTGATAGAATCATCGACTTAAATACAATAGTTTTCAGTCTTGAAGATAGATGTTGTACATGTGTGTTCAACTATTCAAGTAGGTTTTGATCTAAAATGAAAAGAATGGTATATGTAGTTTTTGAGATTCGGGCAAACCTTTTGTTATTGTTCCAAAAGCAGACAATTTAACTGTTTAAATTAGTATTAGGTCTAAATTTGTATTAGGTATTGTGTGCGCATGACAGCTTAAAAAGAAACCGGAATGGATAAACTTAATAAATCAACTTAAAGAAAGATACTAAATACTCTCTACATCATTTATATTGACCATAGCAATTGTCATTCATTATTTTACTGGTCGGTATTGAAAATAGATTAAGGTTTATAATGTGAAACTGTAATAAGGATAGCTCTTTAGTAGGTAGCAATCATGACGTAGAGGTAAAGCATTACAGAACCTTGTTTAAAAATTCGACAGACTAGGTTTCAAAAAAAAACAACAAATGGTAAATCTGAATAAGTTGGATAAAAATACAGAAACGAGCAATTTGCTTGGTATAACACGTTATTTGCAAATTTTTTTAGACTAATTCAGCTGTGAAAACAGAAATCCGATATCTCTATTTGTTATAGAGTCGATTGTTATATCGATCATGTGATACTCTATTGAAGTCGATTTTAATTTTTTCATATTTTAGGAGCTATTTTGCTTATTTGAAAAGGTGATATTCGATGTCGTATGAGTGGTTCTATGCTTTATGATCCGAGCTTCGGAATACTACATCCGAAATTTGTAATATTATCTGTTCCTTTCAGGAGACAACATTGCATTGCAAACTCACAGCAATGTTACAAGGATTGTTTTTTATCACTATCTATTAAAATCAACTCAGTTATCTAATCTACGGTTAAGTTTCACTTTACATATATGTCGATTAGAGTAAGGAGATATATGAGAAGTTATATTATTAAATAACACAGCTATATTAAAATATCTAATTATTCTCAGTAAACAGACAGAATTTATTTACGAATTTCTATGTTGGTATTGTTGTTGGTATAGAGATGTTATTTTAGTTAGTTTACTTCCAAAACGTGAGGGATATGAGGCACGTGTAAATCGAATCAATCATTACTAATTAGATTTTAATCCCCTTCATAGTTACGTGCTTATATTATTGGATTTAGTAAGTCCGGACCCATCTCATAATCCGAAATGACAATAATTTAAACTGTACATTTGTTTTACTTAAGTCATAGAGTTGTTGCAGAGTTATTTGATATATCAGTGATATCAATATTTACTAATTTAGTAAGTCTTGCTAATACCATATGAAATACTACTACTCGTGCATTTTTATGCGTTTTTAACTTACAATAATTGGAAATGAACGATCAGATGAACTTGCTAGAAAAGGTTAGTAGTGATGAGGAACACACCGTTGTGTCCTCTTTGGGTCTTTGCTACTATCTGTCTGTCAAGAAGAAGAGGAAACCTCAGTACACGTACTGTGCCAGTGCGAGGGCCTGACAAGACTGAGATTTCAAATACTTGGGGAAGGAAGACCAAGAGCCAATAGCTACATGGAAGAGCCTCTATCAAGGCTGTGGAGTCTAATGCAAAGGACAAAGCTGGACAGAGTGCTCTAAATAGGTTGGGAGTGCCACAATAGATCTTCTAGGTCGCGGTGGACCAGGCCAGGGGGCCGACTCCTACATAAATCTAATCTAATCTACTATCTGTATGACAATAATTGTCAAGTTAGATGTCAGGTAGATAACGACCTGCCTTTTCTCAGGCGCCATTATAGCACTGACCTCTATTGTCCTTGAGGAAGACAATCCTACTTATTTATTTGAAGGAGATGCCGAAAACAACTACTCCACGGCGGGAAATGTGCCCCTACTGGCATTGCATTACTCTGGCATTGATCCTTAGGCAATAATGTCGCAACGTGGTTCATCCATTCCACTACCATGATGTGTGTATGCAGATGATATGAAACTGTTTCGAACCATCAATACAGTAGAAGATTGCTTACTTTTACAGCATGATTTGGCTTCTGTTCAGTAATAACTGGTGCCTTAGGAAGACGTTAAACCTAAATATATCCAAATGTGTTTTATTATCTTTTAACAAGAACTCAAATACTCGTCAATGTATTATCAATACCAAATTAATGACATCACTGTGAATAGATGCACTGAATTCAAGGATTTGGGGATACTTTTTGACGATAAACTGTCTTTTAATCTACATTTTCAACAAATAATTGCATCTGCAAATAAAATGTGGGGCTTTATATTACGTAATTGTAGCAACTTTCACAATACAGCTGTTTTTGAAATTCTTTATTTTGCTTTAGTGAGATCAAAATTAGAATACGGGGCGGTAATCTGGAATCCTTTAGCCCAAAGTCATATAATCAATCTTGAAAGCGTTCAAAGAAAATTTTTAAAACATTTGGCTTTTCGAACTGATGGAGTTTTTCCAGACAGAGGTACTGATCAACATTTGCTACTGGATCGATTTCAGTGTACTTCTTTAGCCGACAGAAGGAAAATTTTATCTGTTACCTTGTATAAGTTGTTGCATAACAATATTGATTGTGAGACTTTGTTACACAAAATAAATTTTCTGGTTCCAAGACTCAATTCTAGAAACAAGCCTACATTTTACTGCGGAAACCTTAGGACTAATACTCTGGTTACATCTCCGGTTCATTCAATGTGCAGCATATTTGACTGCGTCGCGGATGTCTGAGATATTAATTACGATAGTTTAAATTATATAATTTCAAAATTATCTGTTGCTATTTAGTTTATTTTTCTTTGTTTTTCTATAAGTGTGTGTATGAAAATTTATGTATATTTGGTTTAAGTATTTGTTGTAATTGGGTGTAAACCTGTTAGAAATGAATAAATCTATCTATCTATCTACCTGCGGCACTCTGACGAGCGCATAATAAGCGCAAAACCAGTCAGTGTCTGGTGGTTGATCTCGATGAAAGATGTGGCGACTCCTATGGAGATGCCAGAGTAATGCAATGCCAGTCGGGGCACATTTCCCGTGGTGGTAGTTGTTTTCGGCATCTCCTTCAAATAAATTGCTAGAAAGAGACCTGAAATGACTTACGTAGGACCGGAGCCAGTTTGTAAAGTCCGTAAGAAAATCGAAAGTGGATGCGAAGCTATGTGTTTTCTTCGTTTGAAAATATTTTGTACATATCAATGGTACAATAAAAAATTCTGCCTGAAATATTGTGGCATACATATTCTCTAAAATGTCATCTCATCTGTTATGGACTCTGGACCCATCTGGGAACCAAATGAGCCCATCCAAGTTCGCAGAGTAGGAGCTACCGATCCAGGCATCTCTGCTTCAAACTGCCTGTGAAATGATTTTACTAATTTATTCAAAGTAGAATAGTTCTGACTTGTATCATTTGGTGTAAAATTTCAATTATTAATATAGTTAGAAGCAGAGAGTAAGGACAACTGTTCGTATCTTTTTTTAGTATAACAAATACCGTTATATACTCCCAATTTGTATTATTGAAGCCACATTTAACGAGAAATCTACAAGTTACACTTAATGTAGCCAATAAAATTCAAACTGCCCACTTAACTACTTTTATAACTCATTATCTGGAGGGAATTTTATCGCAAATTCTTGGATTAACTAGGCCATTATTGCGAATTTTAATTACAGGCTTTTTAAGGCCTGAAGCAACCAGTACGACGTGCTTCTGCCTCCGCAAAAACGTTTCTTTAAGCAGCAGTAAACATACATAGTTTTTGATTGCTAGTTTCTTTAACACGCTCTCGGGTCATTGATTATCTTAATACAGGATGTGGCAGTCCTCCAATTTGGAAATTGCCCTAAGGATTTTATGGGATGGGCCAATTCTGTTCACTCGACAATGAACCATCAAAACAAAGAACTATGGACCCTAATAGGTCCATCATGTTACTTGTAACTTACAAAAATCTTGCCGCACATGTTGTTTATATTTCCTCTGATACGGATTGAACAGTATTGCATTTTTTTTCAGTGTTCATTGGCTCGTTTTTCTCGAGGTATACGAATGGCAGTTACAACATTTGAAAATAGTTAATATTATTGTTTGCTATTGCTTACCTGCTCATTGCATTCTAGTCTAATTTAGTGAAGATTATAAAAACAAATTGAAATAATCTTTACAATAGCACCGAAATTATTAAACACTTGCAAGCAGTAAGTAAAGCACTCAGTGCAAATACAAGGGCATTGGTCAGTAGCTAGATTTATAGGTTAGTATAAGTCATGGTTAGCTTTTCATAGAACCACAGGTCCGGCTTTACACCACGTTTTTCGTGTGAATTCGAGTGGCCCCTTTGTATTTAAAAAAATTATCACAATTACTTTTACCGTATTGTTATGACACCATTCAAGATATCTGATGACTGTCTTAATTGATAGGTCAGTTGATGGGTTTATACAGCCTTGATTGATACCTAATCTATTTATAATTATACTTGTTATGTACTCTATAAGGATTATAAGAGTAGAACGTCTTAAATCTCCTGTAGATGTTGTTAGTTTTATCAGCAAGATGCGCTACAGAAAATTACAGTTATTTGTCATTTTGTGGAGACACTCTGTTAGTTTTGAGTAATATCCTTATTTTCTAAATAAATTGCAAAAGGAAATTAATACAGCACTGGATTGAAGTTTGGCATTTGTAACTGTAAGCATATCTATTTCATCGTAGATTTTAAAACATCGCATACAACATTGAAAAATATTGTTATGTCGAGGAAGTAATTCCTTCATATTTTCTTAAGAACGCAAAGTGAATTGGTACATTTTTCACATTCTCTATACAGCGAAATATATCCACTTTTATGGTTCAGCAATCTCACAAATGTTTCTTGTAATAAAACTAACATACTAAACGAATGTTACTTTATTTATCACAAACAGACTGCATCACTTAAAACTGTTAGTGATAGCTTTATAAAGTAAAGCATATCCTATATAACCTCAACTTATTGTTTTTTAAAATATTTTTCTTTTAAATAGTGGTATTGTCACTTATAATTGCAAAAGAGGTTTGTATTTTACCGGATAAATTTGGATTGTTTAATGAGAAACTGTTGCCAAGCAATTAGACGAGAACAATTGTCAACTATTAAAAACGCGACACCGAAGGTGGAGCGTTTTTAGGTTGACAGTTTTTCGAGTCAAATTGCTAAAGGAAACAGTTTAGAATTTAAACAATCCAAATTTATCCGGTATCAATACAAACATCGAGTGTAATTCGGCAGGACAATTTAATGAATAAGAAATTTAGAAACATATGAATGCAAACTTTATTTATGAAACACTAAAAATAAACACATTTTTATTTGAGCATCACCGTATCGATTCATAGTTAGTGTTTAATAATTCAATAACTTGTTGACAGAAATGTCAAACTATTTATTTTGGCAATGGACACCGCGATAATTGATTAAAAAATGAATAAGTGAAAAACCACTACTGCATTTGTCACTGTAAAAGTTGCAGGTAACTTTTGTCGCTGTCAAAGTGACAATTGCACTGTGGCATATGCGATTTTTATATATAAATTAAATTGTCTACATCATTTTTCAAAATGATCCTCCTGATTATTCTTATTATTATTATTATTATTATTATTATTATTATTATAAAATATATAAATATTATAAATATATGTATATAAATAGACGTAGATGAAACTGTTTAAATAAAATCACTATACATACAGCATATAATACCGTAAACAATTATAATCCGAGCTTGAAAACTACTCTTGATCACTATTATTCCTACATCGGCAAATTGTATTTGTTTATAATTTACTTGTATTTTCATTAAAGGTAAATATTAACTGTAATGAAATATTGCACGAAATAGGGTATTTCAAAAGGTAAACAGTATAGAGGAACATAAACAAGAATACTAATAGTACAAATAAAGCCTGCTTCAAAGTAACACAAAGTTGCCGAGAAACCACTTAGAGCAACCACCGAAAATTGGGGAACACTTAATGCGCTTCTGTGTGCACTATAAGGTATAAAATATAGGTATAGTTCTTAACTTATTGGATAAACTGTTTCACACATTAATTCGGCACCATTTATAGAAGACACGCAGGGAATATATAATTTTGATGGTATTGTTAAAGTCCCTTGTTTATAAAATCCTGTATTTTTTCTTTCACACTTTGAACAAACAATAATAAAAGTGTAACATTTTCTAGAATTATTGCAGGATGAAACGACATTCCTACAATTTTCTTAAATCGAGTTAACGTCAGGTCTTTTCACACACGTCACTAATGTGTGACATTATCAACGATTAACAGTACTTGTTACTGACGCATAATTTACTTAGTTACATTATACAGAAAATTTCACACCGCCATATTTTAACCAATCAGAGGCTTCTTTTTTGTTCAATTACCATGCCAACCCAAAAAATTTCCGGAACTTTTTAACGTTGTGTCAAATTAATAAGTGGAAATTTTTCTGTCATTTAAAATGTCAAAATAAAGACGCGGGTGTTGAATCAATACATTTCCTATGCTCGAATTTAAGTAATATTCTCAAAATTAAATTATGTTCCACCAATATTAGCAGATCAAAGAAAAATATAATATGTTTTCAAGTTATTTATAAAAAGTTCATGTAACTAAACTTGGAAAATTGTATGTTATTTCACCAAGAGATTTCGCATTTTATTAAACATATAAATTTTGAAGTAGGTAGATACTTCAGAATAATTATCAAAAATAAATGATGTCCACCAATATTAGTAGATCAAAGTTAATAAGAAACAAAAATATAATATGTTTTTAAGTTATTTGTAAAATATGTATGTAACTAATGTTAGAAAATGACATTTTATTTCACTAAGAAAACTCACATTTTATTAAGCATAATATTTGCAATGCTCGAAGTACTTCAGAATAATTATCAGAAATAAATGTTTCCTTTCCAAAGCGGAACATTCTCAAAAATACAATCTAATAAATCAGCAAATTGCACAAACACAATGACACGATGACAACTGGTGGAACTTGACTTGACAGTCGTAAAAAATGTTTGTTATTGCTCATGGCTCACTATGAGGAATAAGTGTTTGTCATTCGTAATTAAAATGTTCAATTTTGGCATAATATTTATAAAGTAATGGTGTGAAATTTTCTTACCGAATATCCCACGTGCTTAAATTAAAAACCGGAAATTTTTCCTCGTTCATGAATATTTTAAGAAAATTATCCCTCGCCTGCGGCTCGGGATAATTTTCAAAATATTCATGACCTCGAAAAAATTTCCAGAAATAATTTAAGCACTAGGGATATTATAAGTGAAAATTCCAGAATGATTGTCTGGTACGGGAACGCAGCCTATCCTGAATATAATCAAAATTTATTTCCATTTGCTAAAATTACTTTCCTTTTAACTGTCAATTTGAAAATTTTCATATTTGACAGCATTTGACGTTTGACTCAGTGGCGTTTAGCATTTTTGTGTTTAAATTGTTTTACTGAAGAATCATTTGCGTTTAAAAGAGTATTTTTCAATACTATATACAATTTCAGAGAGCCCTAAATCAGGTTGGTAATTTTGTATTTCTTAATATTGAAATTAATGTTGAAATGAATATAAGAACCATAAATTAATGTTATTTAACGCTCCACAATTCACGGTTTGAATAGGTTATACTGGTGATACATAGGAATAGAATAATACAAAATAATAACTATATTATTTTTAATAAATCGTCTTTATTTTATTTGTAACATAACCTATATTTACTGACGTACCATGGCATGGAGCAAATCAAATCAAACCAGTAAATTCCCTTGCCTGCGCTCATGATTCTAGTGCAGATACTAAAAATGGAAAGGCGACACATAAAAAATCATTATGAAGCGGCACGGACAATCATTCTGGAACTCTCTGTATGTTACTGTAATATCCGCTGCGTTGGAAAAGAACAGAAATGCGTTAGAAATTATACACTTGATGTGTTACGGGCTAATAGTAGTTGAGACATACGATGCCGGCTATAAAAGTAACAAGAAAAAAGACATAACAACGTTCGTGGAACGGATGGTTATTTGACTAACACGTAATGTGTCATTGTTGTAAATTGAGGTTAATTTGGTTACGGTTTCATTGCTGCCCTCGTGCTTTGCGTTTTTACTTGTTTCTCGTAACTTTCCAGCTGTGTTTAACATCTTCATTATTAGTAGGTACTTAAAGAGTTCCTTTCAGACGGTGGATGTTCGGGAAATTGTTTGTATTCGCAAGCAGAGGAATATAATATTGACAAAATATCCTTAAAAGATGTCTAAAGATTAATATGTCAATAAAACTCGTTCTGTAAATTTGTTTTCAATAAATGTAACTGTAGTTTTCCTTTAAATATAAAGTTTATTAATAAGGAGTATATATTCTATCCTAATTTACAACAAATCTATAGAAGTAGCTCATTACAGAAGCCCTGTTCTTGCCAACTTGATATGTTCATCCCCCTAAACCCTAGCAACCACAACTTTAGAATTTCAAATGGAACTACCCTATTTCTAACACATCATTTTAAAGCCCTTTCCATTGAGAAAACATACGTACATAATTTTTGGGAATCGCTTGAGATTTGACACAGAGTTACTGGCTAAAAACGAAAAGTTGGCAAACCGATATTCGTGTACTAATTTCTACAGAAATAAAGTGGATACTCGAAGCGGATGGTTCTTTATGAAACATCGTGAAAATAATTGTTTTGAAAAAAACATTGATCTCATTTAGATGTTCCAAGAAATATATAGAAAACACTCTATATACTAGTATTTCGGCTTGTTACGCCTTTTTCAATAGAGTAAACGTCTATTACTAAATAATTCCAAGTGCGTTTTCGTTATTTATTTGTTTACGAGCCTACCTCTGGCCATCTGGTGAAGCCCGAGTTTTTAATACCGTTCCTAAGAAGGGCGAGAGTGTAAAGTCTATCTGATCATTGGTAGTACACGGATTTATAATTAAAGATTTTTTAATTTCTAGTTGCTCTAACAGATCTAAGCGCTTTCCTTTCTTTTCCCGATGCAGTACCTTTACATTTTTCTGATCTATAAAATGATTGTTTTCTATACAATGCGTCGCTAATCCTGAATTTTTTGCGTTATTTAATATGGATTTTTTATGTTCTTTTACTCTCGTTTCGATACTTCTGCCAGTTTGACCCACATACACGGCATTACAATCCGCGCAGTTAATTTGGTATACACCCGATTCTTTTAATTTATTAACCCTTTCTTTATTGTTTATCAAAATTCTCCCAATAGTACGCTTGTTGACACTAATCGTTTTACACCCGTTTCGTTCTATTCTGTGACCAATGGGTAGTCCTATTTCTCCTTTACTAGCCGAAATTTTTATGAACCATTTCGAAAACACACTGTTCAACAGTGACAATAATTTAAAATCACATGTACACTTTTGGGCCCGCTATGTAGATGACATTTTTTGTATTTGGACTGGTATTGAAAGAAATTTGAGCGGCTTTCTCAATTTTTTAAATTCGCTTAACGATAATATTCAGTTTACAATGGAAAAGGAGAAAAACAATCAATTAAACTATTTGGATATAACAATAAGAAAGGTAGAAAATAAATTAAAATTCTCGGTTTATAGAAAACCAACAACTTCCGACGCAATCATACCAGCAAGTTCGCAGCAGTCCTGGCAAATAAAGAGTCGGTTTTCCATAGTTTAATTCATAGGCTTTTAATGTTTCCGCTGGAAAAAGCAGATTTTGAAAAAGAATAAAGTACAATCAAACAAATTGCAAGAAACAACGGATATAAAGAAAAACTAATAGATAGCATGCTAAAAAACAAAAGGAGGAAATTAATTCGTCGGGAGTTTTACAATATTCGGGAAAAAGAAGGCACCTATAGTTATATTAATCACGTCCCAGGTTATAGCGAAAAAATAGCTCACAGAATAGAACGAAACGGGTGTAAAACGATTAGTGTCAACAAGCGTACTATTGGGAGAATTTTGATAAACAATAAAGAAAGGGTTAATAAATTAAAACAATCGGGTGTATACCAAATTAACTGCGCGGATTGTAATGCCGTGTATGTGGGTCAAACTGGCAGAAGTATCGAAACGAGAGTAAAAGAACATAAAAAATCCATATGAAATAACGCAAAAAATTCAGGATTAGCGACGCATTGTATAGAAAACAATCATTTTATAGATCAGAAAAATGTAAAGGTACTGCATCGGGAAAAGAAAGGAAAGCGCTTAGATCTGTGAGAGCAATTAGAAATTAAAAAATCTTTAATTATAAATCCGTGTACTACCAATGATCAGATAGATTTTACACTTTCGCCCTTCTTAGAAACGGTATTAAAAACTCGGGCTTCACCAGATGGCCAGAGGTAGGCTCGTAAACAAATAAATAACGAAAACGCACTTGGAATTATTTAGTAATAGACGTTTACTCTATTGAAAAAGGCGTAACAAGCCGAAATACTAGTATATAGAGTGTTTTCTATATATTTCTTGGAACATCTAAATGAGATCAATGTTTTTTTCAAAACAATTATTCTACAGAATTGCCCACCAGCAATAATAAGCTTTTTATCTACACAACCACATTATTTTTTTAATGCAATTCATAAGATTCAAGCTGTTATACCTCTTATCCAAGCGTGAATGTGTTCGCGTTCTGTTTCATGTGTTGAAAAATCAGATCACAGACACTCACTCGGGCTCAAGACGGCGCTTATGTCTACAACAACTGTTACTTCGCAGCTTAACTGGCTTCCCATATGGATCTGTTACATAAAATATACCCCTTTTGAGATAAATGTTGCTGCTATGCCGCGCGAGTTTTCTGATTCGGTGAATATTGTTTTGTGATGTAGCGGAGTGTGCATGTTTATTTCAAATTATTCCGACATTGTGGAAATGGAGTTCATGTTGATTTCTCGTGGCAGCAATAGCCTGAAAAAATATCCGGGGAATTTGATAGCGCATTATTTTTTATGAATTTTGCAAGCTTTTAGAAGTGTATTGTGGATTGTATTATTGTTAAAATGATTTGTATCCGAAATATTGCTATTAATAATATCTGTTTGGTAAATCTATAAAAGACATTACATATCATGTGAAAGAAAATATGTCCGTTTCTATATTTTTACAGAACTCACTTTTGAAAAAGACATATTACAAGAATTCTGTAAAAATATTATTTTTAAATGGTTTATTCCTTAAAAGTTTCATGACATTTGAACGTATTTTTTTTTTTGTATAACCCTATCGATCCTTTGGAAATTGAAACACAAAATGTAATAGAAGTATTCTAGTGGAGAGTGGTACAAAGAGGCTTTCAAGAAACGAAGGGAAAGTATAATGGGCACGAGAAGGGGAAAATAGGGACACCCAGGGAAAGTATCTTAATATAAACTATTCATACATTATTGCCTGAATCTACTTTTTTGTAATATTGTATATACTTATATTCTTTCTTCACTGAATAGTTTTTCACAAATCTCAAATGGGTAACCAGTCTGTATAATGCAAAATATCAGAGCTTCCCTCCGTAGCCTGTTTGTATTGCAAGATTCAGGTCTTGCCGAAAACTCGGATATCATCAGTCGTTAAATTTGCATTTTGGCTTGTTTCTCAAAACATATCTGCAGTAAAATTAAATGGATCTTGAAATTAGTTTCCCATTTTCTGAAATTTAAAAACGGCAATGTGCAATGTTGTAAAATAGTAAAAGTATACAGGGTGGTTCAAATTTTATGCAGGAAACTTCGAGGACGGATAGATCTCTTTAAAATAATATGTGTTTGCCATATAAACATAGGTCTGAAACGGCTTCGTTTTGGAGATACAGGGTGTTGAAGTTGAAAAAAAAATTTCATTTTTTATTTATATCTCTGACAGTTTTAAACCAATTGTGTTCAAATTTTATTTGGTAGGTGCTACTGTGAATCTTAAGTCCCACAAAAAAAAATCAGCTCGATGGGAACAGCTAGTGGCGTGCAACCTGCATTCCTGGCACCCCTTTTCTAAAAATAAATGTTACGCCACTGACTAATGTTTAAAATAATACGAAATTTCAATGTCCCACCCATTTGTCTACAAAAAAGTATTCTTACATTTTTTTCGTAAAACGCACCGTTGCGGAGTAAATCGATATTTTATGTAACCATGTCATATCCTTTCCTAAAAAATAATACTTTAAAATAAAATTATACCTCGGTGTGGTCCGATTTTTATGCAGGAAACTTCGAGGGCAGATAGATCTCTTTAAAATAGTTGGTTTAAAACTGTCAGAGATATAAATAAAAAATGAAATTTTTTTTTCAACTTCAACACCCTGTATCTCCAAAACGAAGCCGTTCAAGACCTATGTTTATATGGCAAACACATATTATTTTAAAGAGATCTATCCGTCCTCGAAGTTTCCTGCATAAAATTTGAACCACTCTGTATATTAATTTTCTACAGATTGTACTAACATAATTACACCACTTGATATTTTCGCATATTAAAATAGCTAGAATGCCTTTGTGCATATCGGAAAAGTTGTCTTTTCTTTTTAATTCTTAAAAATCATTTATTTAAAAAAATATATTTAACACGAATTACTCAGTATATTCGGTTCATAGTAGGTATATAGGTTTAAGTGTTTTTTTTCTCTTGTTAATCATTAGGTATTTTTAATTAATATCCAATTATTATCATTATTATTACTATTTATTAGCTTCAATTTTTCTTTCTTTTCTTATAACTAAACTAGTTGGATTGTCATATAATTCTTACATAGTTGCCATCTTTTACGAATTACTGCAATATCCCAAAAATAATGAACTTTTAAAATGTCTGCCATTTTCTACTACATTCGTTTTTTCAAATTGCTCACTTGACGGCCACCAGCACAATTTAAACTTAGATTTGCGCCCACAATAAAAGATTGGCTATTAAATAAAAACCGATGAAGTCAAACCTAGCGGAGTAACTTCTTTATATCACCCTGTACTGTCTTTTATAACGTGCTGTTCTAAGAGCATGGCTCTTATACATATACCCGTATTACCAAGTACATGTTATTAAATTGGTCTGGAAGATATGAAACCAAATGGAAATAACTGCAATCGAATTATTCTTAACGGATATTCTTACCGCCCTCCACATATTAAAACATGATGATCCAACAAGGATCTTAATTGATGAAAGAGGTAAGTAAATTGTTCTTGGAAGGGACACCGCACATGCGCGTACCAATTCAAACGATCATCAAGAACGGCACTCAATAAATTGGCGGAGGCGCCACGTACATAACTGCAATTTGATATTAGCAGCTTTTGAGTTTTTTTATTAAGCTTCACCCTATTTATGATGAACCATTTCATAAAATTTCCGATTATTGACTCTAGGATTGATGATAAATATGCAAAGTTTGCTGCTTCTATGCGATATCGTAAGTGTAGTATCATCTGCAAAAAGATATTGAATATCGTTCATCAATATTAGAAAAAGTATCGGCCCCAGCACCGAAACTTGTGGTACCCCATGTGATATCCCCCGAAATGCAGACACTTTCTCCTTATTTCCTTATTTCTATACGGATCTATAGATCCCGTCGTGGATTAGGTTTAATATTATTTATTACGAAAATAACAGGGCACACGGGGGAATGAACATATAGACATACTATCCTTCATAAAATGGTCCACTTACTTATAATAAAACGACAAAGGTAATGACAAAGTTTCACCTTTATTATACGTCATGGATGTAACAAGTTAGTATTTTGCGACCCTATTTATGGAATATACTCAGGGGTGGCCAAGCTCCTTGATAGTCCGAGCCATTTTCACTAATATTTATACTATGCCGAGCCATACTATGAAGCAAATTTAGTTAACTTACCAAAAATTCCAGATTACAAATTATATCTGTAGCAAAAGTGATACAAATTGTTTCCTCCCGAGTAGAATGTCAACTGTCCGTTGCAATGAAAGTTTACAAATTCAAAATCGGTTTGGAGTCGGTCGATTACGGACGATTACGCCACTGTTTATGTTCGTTCGCGCAGTTTTCAATGAGTCATATCATTCTTAACTTGGACGGAAATGAAATTTGTTACAACGTTGCACTTAGTCTTTCATATTTGTCGCCAGTAATTTCAAAGACATTTTGAAACACATATGGAACGATAATAATTTTTTAAAATATAATAGCACAAAAATGAAAAGGGAACTCGGGTACATTTAGCGAGAGCCACAAATAATCCTTCAAGAGCCGCATGTGGCTCGCGAGCCGCAGGTTGGCCACTCCTGGAATATACAAAGGGCATAAGATATGAAGGCGCAAATTAGTGGATAATTACAAAATTATAATCGCATTATAGAGTTTTATTTAACACATCTTTCTCTGGGATGCTTCTGTATAAGAAAGTGGATTAGACCATGATTTTTAAAATATGGCTTGCCTTGGATTAGGAACATATATCAAAAATAAAATGGAAGATGTAAAAATTATTTTTTTTGACACTTTCGTTTTACGGATATGCATTTTTATTGGGTATTAATTTTTTTAAATTTGTGTTTTAGAGTTCAATAATAATTGTCCTCAATTTTAGATTTTCATGTTAGAATATTGTCTGTATTTAGAATCTGACTAGACTGGAAAAGTGCTACTTTCTCAAAGAAAAAGCATACAGGAAGTTGGGTACCTACTTTCCGGAAGGTTGCCTGAAAAATAATTTTCCACAATTAGTTCTCACGGATATAATCGCTCACTTTTTCCAGTAATATTTTCGACGATGGTGTAGGAGAAATAATATCAAACAACATGTATTCCACAGCAAACTCAAATTAATTATCTATTTAATTTTGATTAGGGGCTAGGACAAAAAAATATTAAGGGGACACTGTTCTTTCAACGTTTTATGTAAGTGAAAAAGCCTTCTGATTAAAAGAAAATAAATTTATACTTGAAAGAAAATCGTTATTCTACGATTTGTCGCTGTGTCCATTTGTGTCACAATTTTTCAGTCTTGCTCCTCAGCTGGAGGAGAACTAAGGCAGCGTAACAAATGACTGGTAATCTTTGGAGAATAAAAATAAATGTAACAAAAAACATCTATCCAGTTTCAGATAAATCACTAGTTTAATTCTATTTTAACCTTGCTAAAAATGCTAAATTTTTATATAAAATTGTTTCTAAATAATAAACAGAGAAGGTGAATTTTAGTATACTAAAACTATTTTAATCTATAATACTTTACATAGTAATTAATATATTTAAAACTAACTAGGTTAGTTTCATTAGGTACCCACTATTTTATATGTTTTATGTCCGCAAAAATGTTTTTAATTTTGATATTTTGTGGTGATCATCCGAACCTTAGCCTAGGAGAGACAGGGGACTGTCCCTCCTGTTTCCCTCTAATTTTTCTCGCTCCTATTTGCCCACTTAAAGGCACAACAGGTACAACCATTTACCTTAGGTCAATCTCACAAAAACACAGTTTTATTCCTGTACACACAACAATCGCAAAAGCATCAATGGTCTAAAATCCATTTGCCACAAATTGAATTCGGCACAAAAACTCAGACTCTACGAGGCAATTCGCCAATCACGAGTCCCCATTCTTTCCTAGTCTAAAATCCGAATTCAGTTTTAGATAGTGATGCTTTCTTTCGTCTGTGCAGTCATTGGCATTGGTATGGATTTGATTTCGCAGTAAAAAGCGTAATCGAGACTATATTACGAATGACTATAATTTTACTGTGAATTTTTATTTATAAATAATATTTTTCCAGTAACATTTTTTTGTATTTTTCGTCATTGAATATCATCATTATTATCACGGTACAGTAATATTATTTTATTTGCGTAGAAAACCGATGACTAGCGACAATTTTCCGTGTCATCACCCAGACTAAAAGTCTCTACCCTCGCAGCTGCACCTGCGGCTACCTGCTTAGAACTAGTGAAGAGTGGCATTAAGATATACTTAAAGGTATATGTTTTTAATGAATATTCTTTCACTGACAATTTTTGCAAGTTATTTCATGTCTTGTCAGCCTTGATTTTACATACCTACGAGTAGTTTCAGCGAAGAAATGATACATGATATCCATCTCCATTCGACTAACTTCTTAGTCTCCGTTTTCTGATTTTTCCCAGTTCACCGCCCGGGCTAATAGCCCCGATCTCCGTAATCATCGGAAAGGCCTGCCGACAACCAGTGGAGACTGGTATTAGCAGCACAGCCCGTAATACCCGGCTAATCTGTATGCATATATACGTGTTTGCCAGATTTCCATCTTTGAACTGCGCCCGGAGGAGGCTCATCCCCACTCTAATTCCGGTGTTCGGGATATCCTCCTCTGAGACAGGTCTAGGTCCTCAGCGCACAGCGGCGAGGTCAAACAACTCGCTGATTTTAATAAGTCGCAAACAAAGCCCTGGGGCTGATATGATATGGTAGCTAGTGATATGCCGTTTCAATAAAAGTCTTGAAATCAACAAATTGTAAGTTGAGGCGAACATTGAAGACAAATACCTACATTTATTTAATAAAAACAAACGACAATTTGAAATTATAGCAAACAAAATACTAACAAATTGTCCTTAAGCTTAATTTTTTATAAAAGAACCTACAATTTTCTTGGCTGTTCTTGGTATTATAGGTTCATAAAAACATTGTAGATTTTACATAACTTGATTCAGCCTTTTCAATTCTGAACGTAACCATCGTTCTAATTATCGATGGCTACGCTGTGAACAATACATTTGGTTTTAAATCAAGGTCCTATTTCCTGATTTATGAAAACAATATATATGACACATAATATGCAAAAACCCCACGAAAAATATCTACAGTTCACACATAAACTGTGCCTTGAAATCAAGTCAAAATCCTTTATTTTAACTAGTGGATCATAATAATTGATTATAATGAAAGAATAATTGTCACTTATAATTGCACAAGAGGTTTGTATTTTACCGGATAAATTTGGATTGTTTAATGAGAAACTGTTGCCTAGCAATTAGACGAGAAAAACTGTCAACTATTAAAAACGCGACACCGAAGGTGGAGCGTTTTTAGGTTGACAGTTTTTCGAGTTAAATTGCTAAAGGAAACAGTTTAGAATTTAAACAATACTATCCGGTATCAATACAAACATCGAATGTAATTCGGCAGGACAATTTAATGAATAAGAAATTTAGAAATATATGAATGCAAACTTTATTTATGAAACACTAAAAATAAACATATTTTTATTTGAGTATCACCGAATCGATTTATTGTTAGTGTTTAATAATTCAATAACTTGTTGACAGAAATGTCAAACTATTTATTTTGACAGCAGACATCGCGATAATTGATTAAAAAATGAATAAGTGAAAATACCACTAGTGGAATTGTCGCTGTAATTGTTGCAGGTAACTTTTGTCGCTGTCAAAGTGACAATTGCACTATGGCATATGCGATTTTTTATATATAAATTAAATTGTCACTTATAATTGCACAAGAGGTTTGTATTTTACCAGATAAATTTGGATTGCTTAATGAGAAACTGTTGCCAAGCAATTAGACGAGAAAAACTGTCAACCAGACAGTAAAAAAATCCGACTGATTTTAACACTGAATTCACACTCATCAGTGTGTATATAGTCCACACTTGGCAGTGTTAGACATATCGGTGTATTATTACATTACATAAAAGTAATTTAACACAGTAGATTTTACAAGGTAATGTGTAATAGTTAATTATTCACCGTGTAATTATTCCGTTTTTATGGCGGATTGATTCATTTTTAACACAGAGTTTTGTAAATTTTACTACAATTTATGAGTACTTCTACAAACTTGGCGGGTATATCGTTCGTGTAATATGAGTTCTAAAGGTTTAGTTATTATACTACCCAGTTCGTGTTAAAAATAACACTGCAGCAAATTACGATTACCATTTAGTAATTTTACCATTTGTCTTTTTTTACTGTGTATTAAAAACGCGACACCAAAGATGGAGCGTTTTTAGGTTGACAGTTTTTCGAGTCAAATTGCTAAAGGAAACAGTTTAGAATTTAAACAATACAAATTTATCCAGTATCAATACAAACATCGAGCGTAATTTGGCAGGACAATTTAATGAATAAGAAATTTAGAAACATATAATGCAAACTTTATTTATGAAACACTAAAAATAAACACATTTTTATTTGAGCATCACCGAATCGATTCATTGTTAGTGTTTAATAATTCAATAACTTGTTGACAGAAATGTCAAACTATTTATTTTGGCAACGGACCCCGCGATAATTGATTAAAAAATGAATAAGTGAAAAAACCACTAGTGCAAATGTCACTGTAAAAGTTGCAGGTAACTTTTGTCGCTGTCAAAGTGACAATTAATTGTACTGTGGCATATGCGATTTTTTATATATAAATTAAATTGTCATTATAATCACCATGATTGAACGAGTCATCATGATTGATATTGATATTGTTCAGAGTTAAAAAAGTTGACGATTTTCAGCGAACCTTCCTCCTAATAAAAGTTATTTCAAATCTACAGTGTTTTCAAAAAACCTATAATCCAAAGAAC
This sequence comes from Pogonocherus hispidulus, assembly GCA_963924545.1. NCBI lineage: Eukaryota > Metazoa > Arthropoda > Insecta > Coleoptera > Cerambycidae > Pogonocherus > Pogonocherus hispidulus. The sequence continues at coordinate 16,797,127 of OZ004693.1, forward strand.
AGCCAAGTAAAATTATGTATAAAAAGATTCAAGAAAATTTTACTAAATAAAAAACGTGCATTTGTCATACCCGATCAATGCAACGCCTATTAATATTTTTTTGTAGTATCTTTTAGTAGTTGTGAAATCAACAAAGTATGCCAATATATCCAAAACCAATGATGTTTGACGTGGAGTGGTACATAATTATCTGGGCAAGTCAGACATGGGAAAAATATGGGATTTTCGAAATTAGTGAGTTTTCTTCATTTTAATTTCATCGAGATTCTCCCAGCACTTTAATTTAGATAGTAATTAAGGACTATTTATAAATACATCCTGAAAACATAATTTAAATACACAAGTTCAGTTGCAATCGATTTATCTCTCTGTTCTGAAGGTTTAGAAAAAACTTCGTTTCGTTTTAAATAACAAACATACAATATACAATTATTAACTGTTTACCTTGTTTTATCAACAAAAAATAATTAAGGACCACAGACGCAAGATATTATTAACAAGTAGATATATCAACTTTTAAGAGGAATAACCCGTATATTGTGTTAAATTTAGTAAATCAAATAAAATTTCAGTTGTCTACAAGCTTTACCATATACTATTGGAAAAATTGAAAGTCCACATAGATTAGATAACACCCTGTAGCTATCCGGAATGGGGTTTGATGAAAATAATTAAATATCTCAAGAAAATGAATCCCCTTCTGAAAGTCTGACCGAAAATCGCGATGCAAAGGAGGAGACCTGTGATCCTTTGGAATGCTAATCAACGATCTGGATGTTAATCTACAGGTAAATAACTAGAGGTGGTTAACATCAACATAATTAGTTAGAATTTCTAAGAATCACCCCACAGATCCCACTTTGCACCGCGATTTTCGGTCAGATTTTCAGCGCCATTTACTTTCATGTGCAGAAAAGTTACCACTGCGACTTTCTTTTATCATATATACTGTTATCTTTATTAATTTCAAGATATCCTACTTAATTTATCGATAAACAATTAGTTCCGTTTTAGAAATGCCTTTATTTATTTGCTTACGGGCAAGATTAGTTGCTGATAGATGGCGCTAGAGTCGCTGACGGCTCCATTTTTTAAATAGCATAACATAGTAGGCTGTGTCGCACATCGGTTGAAAGGTATTTCAATTATGTTCACACCAGTTGCAGGAAAAATAAAATCGAGTCATTCGGTTTTGAGATACAACTATTTTGTGTCTCATTTGGAGAATGAAAAAATAGACCATCGTTCACTCTATATATTTAAATGTTTTAATCGAATAATGTTAATGTAATATAATTTAAGAGGTTTGGAATCTCAAAAAAAATGTACCTATCTAAAGGCGGTTAATTCGGGGGAATGTGTTGGTTTTCAATGAATTTCTATTAGTAAAAACACCTTCTTCAATAGTAGGTAGGCATTTTAAATCGAAAACCATGAGAAATAAATAAACAAATGACTACAATCATCAATAAATGGTAACAATTACTTATACTAACTAAATTATGCTAAGCTATTATAATTATATCTAGTATAAGTATTATATTACAATATAATACTTATTATAATACAAACTCCCTACTGCAAAGTGTTCTACCTCCCTCCTTCAAAATGTGCACCTTTTTATCTGAAACCATCGCTAAGTGTAAACACAAAGTTTTAAGTGGAATAGCGTGTATGATTCTGAAACAGTATATTAACTAAAATTGAGAGGAAAATATTTGAAATTTTGGCATTTACTTAATATTACATTGTTGGTGAGGTAAAACGTATTAATAAACTACAAACATATTTTAGCGGAAAAAAACCGTTTTTGAAATAAAATATATATAGGTACCTACTTTAAATAACTAATAACACTTTAAAGGGGGGATTCAAGTTGACGTTGATATGCTAATCGTAACTTAAAGTTCAATTTCTCTTTCAAAAAGCCGAAAATTACATAATACGGAACTACGACACATGTTTTCTACATATTCTAGGCGATTTTACTAAATGTTGAAAATCTTTTAAAAAATCTAAATACTTTATAAAATAATTTGTCTTTCACGGCCGTTTCCCAGAAAAAAACTCATTTCTCCAGGTGAATCGATGTAAATCCTTGTACTTATATACAAGGTCCTGACAGTTCGCTATAATACAAACATTTTTCTGTCACTGAAACATGATATGGCGATTATTTGGAAATAAAAATACTTAAAGCCCTATATTTTTCGGATTTGGATATTAAAGTACGGTTTTAGTGCGTTAAGCGTCATGAAAACGTGACTGGAATCCTAAAACTCTGAAATTATAACTGTTACAGCAGCATTTTCCCATTAATAGTGCAATATCTTACTTGTTTTGTTAGCTTGAAACAGGGACTAATCGGCTATAATTTTAACGACACTTTAAAACGGTTATGAGGTGCTGAATTATGAGATCCAGATTAGTTTATCCACTAACAGGCAAACTTTTACAATATAGCAATAATATACAAACTCTAAAACGTTGACACATACCTAGATATCATTATTAATTTCAATATTCACGACTTCGTGCAGAATACTTCAGAGACAATAATAAATCAATATTCTGTTCTTTGTTCCATGTTTTTATTGGCTTCAGCTTATGCATACCTTGGAAAAATGAAAACAAAAAGTAGCTGGACACGAAAAAACGAGATATATGTAAGATTTTCAATACCTGAAGTATACCGGGATAGTTGAGGGCAAATATCGTTAGATTTTTTTTATCTAAATAACACTTAGTTTAAGTTATACATTCTTGATGAAAATATAACTGTTTACTTGTTCTTTTACTAGTAAATGAAAGAGATTTAAAATGATTGGCTGTTCATGATGTCACGCGTGACAATTATGGTATCTGATTGGTTAAAACCTATCCACCTCTATCTATCTGAGAGGTTTTACTGTACCAATAGTTTCGTGAACTTGTTAATACAACCTAGTTTATTATAATAAAGTTAATGCAGTTTAAAATATAAATAAGTATGAGTAAATACAATTTATTATTTATTTATTTATTTATTTATTTATTTATTTATTTATTTATATGAGCCATCCAACAATAAAGCCACAAACTCGTGGATGGGAAAGTACAGAAATAACAAAACATCTTATAAAATATTTACAGTAAAATATAATAATATATAGAATTAAACAGTAATAAAGTTTTTTGAGAGAACTAGTGCTACAATTAAAAATATCAATTCTGTCCTACAGGTCATTATAATTACTACACATAAAATGAAGCGGAGAAAATTTCAACAGATTTGTATGTGGTCTGGCTAAGTAAAAAGTAATGTTATTACGTGCTTCTAATCTAGGTACATGAAAACGCTATTGCGCAAGGCTGCCTGGAGAGTTCACTGTACCTATTATTTAAAATTTTGTGCAGAAAATTACAGACTGCGTTTTTCTCCAATTTTCCAGGCTTCTAATTGAGAATCCTTGAAGTAGGTCAAACGAAACATTTTAACGTCGGCTGCATAAAGCAAATAATGAACATCCAAATTGTCAACAATGCCATTTATGAAGGGTATAAATAGAAGCGGCTCAAGTACTGGCCCCTGAGGAACACCCGACATTGCACATATCTCAAACGATTTAATACCACGATGTTTAACATACTGAATTCTTCCACTAAGGCATGATTCAAATAATTCAATAGGGGCGGGAGATATTTCAGCAAGGTTAACTTTCCATAAACGTTTATTATAATCAAGCCGGTGAAATTATGCCCTAGATAAATCTGTATACTTCGTATACAGATTCGTATACTTCTGTATATATATTACTTCGACTTGCATATTGAGATCATACTGAGAGATCATTGCAATAAAGTGTTATAGTCCGTCGGATGGAGCGCGAAAAGCCTTCTAGTTTCGGAGCTAAAAAAACTGAGATATAACCAAATGGGACTTTCACCAGTCGAAAAGGCATGTTTTCTTACATAGAAAATCGAAATTGACGACTCTCTCCATTGGTCGAGATAAAAGATATAGACAAAAAACTGGAAAAATAGGAAAATATTTTTGTTAACTTTGAACACTCATAACTTTTTTTCTAAAGAATGTAGAACAACAATTTTTTTTAAGTTTTATTCCTCATTCAATTTCCTTTCTTTTGGTATATATTTCATTAAAAAAAAATTATAAACTATATTAAAAAAACAGTAATATTTAGAGAAAGACAACAAATTGCCAACATTTTTTTAAACTCACCTCGCCATAACTTTCTTATGCAAAGAGCTATTTCAATGTTTTTTTTTTCAAAAACTGCGCAATTTAATTGACTTCATTTTGTCTCGATTAACATGGGGTCTATTTTAAAAAATAAAACCGGTAGCGGCTTTTAAACGTCGGGGCGCATGCCTCTGCGGCGGGCTAGACGGCGATTTTTTCCCATCGCTGCACCCGCGCCTAGTTACAGTATTTAATTTAGTATATTTGCACTTTGCAGTGAGAAGAAATTGTAAGTTTTATTCTAAAAATGTTGTGTTTTGTTTTATTTATAAGTGCTGAAACGTTTGTCGTGGTTTTATTTTAATGAATTTTAATATTTGGTGATGGATAGAGTAAAGTAGATAGATAGAGATGGATAGAAAAGTACTGTACTATTACATTTAGTAATAGTAATACCAACAAAGAAATATTCATGGAAACGTCACACAAATATGATAACTAACAAAAAAACGATATATTCCTATTCACCTCATTTCAAAAAAAGTAGTGAATTTTATTTAATTTTAAATTGGCATGTGAAGGATTACCAAGTTTTCACAGCCTCACAGGATGTAATACGACCAGTTCACTTTGAACTGTTCGTATCACATGGGAATGTGATACAACGTGATGGGGATGTGATACGTCTGGGCGTATCACATTTAAAATAGGAAAAAAAATCTTATGAGGTGTACTGTAAAAATTGCGGCACACTCAACCTTCACAAATTTGCCGAAGTGGCACCTGACGAAGGAATAAGGTTCGCCAGAAGATTTGTAAGTTTTTTATACAAAAATAAAAATACAAAATATCTGAATGAAATTCGGTTAAACCACACAAATCAGAGCAAAATACAAACTTAAGAATTGCCCCCTACAGAAGATAGTTTCAAACTACATGTACTTAGGTGAATTTATAAAGCAAAAATTTGTAATGTACACACATTTTATTATAATGTGCAATTTTAGGTCAAATTATCAAACATTTATATGGGTCAATAGGTGTATTGGTGAGATAACCAAAAAGATCTTCTGTTATATGGATGGACTTTAGGGTTCCGAAAATGATGCATCAAGTTCTAGTTCCAAAAGATGTACGCAAAATTATTTCCTTATTATGCAATGATAAAAACTGCAACACGCAAAAATGTCAAAAAAAGAAAGGGTATTTTGTAGGTCAAATTGCAAATGCAAAATGAATTGCATTAATATTAATCGCGAACCTGAAGAAAATCAAACTGAAGCTGGAGATCCTGATGACGATACATTTTTCGAAAATAATTTGTTTTAATTTTGTTTTGATACTGACGTAGTTTTCCACATTTTCCAAAACTACGTCAGTGTTACCCACCAAAGGTTCCAACCCCTTTCAAAATTTTGTTTTGTTGGTAAACATTTTTATTTAATACACTTTCCACAATTATCTATTATTTTTCTAAATCATTACAATTTTTTAGAAGAAAATTAACGACTTACGATTTTTACCCATTAAACTGCGCAATTTAAAAAAAAAAAACATTGAAATAGCTCTTTGTATATGTATATAAGCTAAGTTATGGCGAAGTGAGTTTAAAAAAATATTGGCAATTCGTTGTCTTTTTTAAGTATTACTGTTTTTGTAATATAGTTTTCAACTTTTTTTAATGAAATATATACAAAAAAAAAGGAAATTGAATTAATCTTCCAGTAGTAGAAAAAATCAGATGTTTTGCATTTTTATTTTTGTATCTATAAAAAACTTACAAATTTGGCAAATTTGTGAAGGTTGAGTGTGTCGCAATTTTTATAGTACACCTCCCAAGCATTTTTTCCCCATTTTTCGGATCGTATCACATCCTGTGAGGCAGTGAAAACTTGGTAAGCCTACATGCCAATTTAAAATTAAATAAAATTCACAAATTTTTTTGAAATGACGTGAATAGGAATATATCCTTTTTTGTTAGTTGTCATATTTGTGTGACCAGTTTCCATGACTTTGGTATTACTACTACTAAAATTTTCGCGAGTAGGATAATAATAAATTAATAGTACTAGAACATCAGTGTCATCACACTTTACGACTAGTCTCCCATTTTTATTGGAGAATAGCATGTGGAAAATAATCCTTATATCAGAAAAACATTAATAATTGTCTATCGATCACCAAATATTAAAATTTGTTCAAATAAAACCAGCACAAATGTTTCAACAATTATAAATAAAACAAAACACAGAATTTTTGAGAATAAAATGTTCGATATCTACTCACTATAAGGTGCAAATATACCAAATTAAATACTGTAACTAGGCGCGGGTGCAGCGATCGCGATGGCAAAAATCGCCGTCTAGCCCGCCGCAGAGGCATGCGCCCCGACGTTTAAAAGCCGCTACCGGTTTTATTTTTAAAAATAGACTCCATGTTAGTCAAGACAAAATGAAGTCAATTAAATTGCGCAGTTTTTGAAAAAAAAAAACATTGAAATAGCTCTTTGCATAAGAAAGTTATGGCGAGGTGAGTTTAAAAAAATGTTGGCAATTTGTTGTCTTTTTCTAAATATTACTGTTTTTTTAATATAGTTTATAATTTTTTTTAATGAAATATATACCAAAAGAAAGGAAATTGAATGAGGAATAAAACTTAAAAAAAATTGTTGTTCTACATTCTTTAGAAAAAAAGTTATGAGTGTTCAAAGTTAAAAAAAAATATTTCCCTATTTTTCCAGTTTTTTGTCTATATCTTTTATCTCGACCAATGGAGAGAGGCGTCAATTTCGATTTTCTATGTAAGAAAACATGCCTTTTCGACTGGTGAAAGTCTCATTTGGTTATACCTCGGTTTTTCTTCTGTGCATCGTAGACCGGGCTTTCCGACGGACTATTAGTTATTAATAATGACACATAATGACTCGGTTACGTGGATCGACTCAGTTTTCTTAATGCAGTGCTGACATTATTCGTTCATTTAATGAAAGGTCCTTAGTAACATTACAAAGCATTTCATGTACTAAATTAAAATTTAAATAAAGATGTATTACATACAAAGAAAACAATGTCTTCCAAATCATTTAGTTACCTATATCTAAAATATGTTATCTAGTTCTAGTTAGTTAAGTATATCTAGTTAGGTATAGTTTAGTTAAAAATGTTATAAGAACTAACCGTTTTATATGAAGGAAACTGTGCTCAACCGAATGGTTTTAATTATAATTACTAATCTCTTCCCCCAGTGCAATTAATGTTCACTAATTAAGTCTTTCAAGAAGAGAATTATATAAAATTCTCAGTAAAATATTGTCATCTTCAACATTTTTATGTAACTGAAGACAAAGCAATAATAAAAAGTAGCAAATGTTAATTAAGTTAAGTTAATTAAATGTTTTTGTATATAGTTTGTCCGCCAAGGAATTAATTTCCTTCTAACAATACGGTAATATGAATTTAAATTATGTTTTATGAGTAATAAATGATATACTTTTGACCTTGGATTTGCCCTTAACAAATAATACAATTTATTAAAGTATAACCATCATAATAATAATAATAATAATAATAATAATAATAATAATAATAATAATAATAATAATAATAATAATAATTATTATTATTATAACAGTCATTGAGATACAGCAGTTTATGTCACAATGAAGAGATATAATTATTTGACATTATATGAACTGGAGACTGCATAAGTAGGTATATTAGTCCTAGCATTCCGACAATAAAACATGCATTCATCACGAGAGCCAGGTCTAGGCACTCGTATATTGAACATTCCCAATAACGCTGATGAATCCCCACTACCATGAAACAGTTTAAATAAAAGTGACAGGCTAGCAAGCACTCTTCTAGTATTTAACGACTGAATATCAACTCTTTGTAAAAGTAACCCACGGTCACAACCTCTGGCTGGATACTGCATGGTTGTCAACGCGAAATGAAAAAAATTTAAGACAGCGACGTTGAATTCTCTCCAGATGGTTAATATAAATCAGATATTGCGGATACCAAATAATACTGCAATATTCCAGGTTAGAGGGAACTAATGAAAAATAAAGGCATTTTAAAGCAGTAATATCATTAAACGATAATGTCTGCAACTTATTTGTGGTGCGTTTTCATGATTCATAGTTTATTTCGTTTGGGATTACACCACCTGTAAAATTACAAAAAACAAAAACCAGAAGCATGCAAATTAAATATTCAAAGTGTAGTAACAAGGAAAACTTCTAAAGTTGAGGATCAACTCGAAACGTATAGAAGAAAGCTAGTTAAGTGTTTAATTTCTTTTAATTTTATTATAATAACTATTTTATTTAGACATATTTTAAAATATGACATATAATATAGAATTTTGTATAAAACTGAAAAACCACTGATGAAATTTAATTAATATATCAAATATTATTTTATCACACATTATAGGCAGTGTTTTTTTGGGGTACACTTTAGAAGTTTACCTTGTTACTACACTTTGAATATTTAATTTGCATGCTTCTGGTTTTCAAAAGAAACAAACTATGATTCATTATACGATTCTAAATTTCTGATAATGGAATACAAAGCTAATATAAATGCTATATATAATAGGGGAATTTATTATAAAAATATAGTATATTTATTTTTGTATCGATTTCGAATGTAGGTAAGTATATTTATTAACAATCAATCGATAATATAAGAACCAAACTTCATAGCAAATAACTACGAATAGTAAGGACATGATTAGATCCTCCATCTGCAAAAGCCTTATTTAAATAAGGACTAAAACCAATCAAGCCAAAACAGCTATTCTCCTGGCTATATGCTACGGCGAGCGCATGAATTACAAAGCAAGATTTGTCGTATTTTGTCTAACACAATTAGAATCAAAATGGTCTCGTCAGTGGTGTGGCGAGACCATAAAAAGGTCGAAACCGGTCTGCAATTAGTGACATCCTACAATGTGAGGTCTAAGTATTTCCCCGTAGTTTTCGTTGCAATCCGAATCCTTGTATTTTGATTCTAACTGTGTTAGACAAAATACGGCAAATCTTGTTTTGTAATTCAGCGCTCGGCGTGGCATATAGCCAAGAGAATAGCTGTTTTGGCTTGATTGGTTTTAGTCCTTATTTGAATAAGGCTTTGCAGATGGAGGATCTAATGATGTCCTTACTATTCGTAGTTATTTGCTATGTACATTCCATCTGACAAGTAGTAGAACTAGTTTCTACACCCTATTGTATTGGATTAACCAAACTTCATGTTAAAAATTGCTAAAAATGGGAGTATATGTAGAATTCAAACACAGAGGCTTTTATTTTGGTCCACGGTGTAGGTATATATTTGTTTACCAAGTCTGAAATACGGAACTTAAAACATTTCACCTACGGTGCCGTAGGCTTTTGATCGCTAAACATTTTCCACCGCTTGTCTCCTGTCTTGAACACCTTTCTGAGGAAAGATTGTGCGTGCCAGAATCCATATTAACCCCTGACAGCTCCCCAGGCAAAAGCATGTGACGCTGTCAACCCTTTATCATGTTTAATTTTATAGTTGGATCGGATTAAGTGCTTCCTAACAGACGGCATTGAACGACTACATATATCTGCAGTGAATGAGGTGTAAATGTGTTTGTAATTAATCCATTTGCTGCTTCAGTTTGTATTCTATTCATACATTTGGCTGTTATGATACCGTTTGTATACTGAGAAAGATATAACTTTTTAAAAAGAATTATTATAGTATGTATTTATTTACTTTAAAATAATAATACCCTGTAGTACAATAACATCATTAATTATAAGTAAATTCGCTGTGGTCAATTTTATTATGTTCAATATTCAATATTATTCATGAAATACCATGATTTTATTTCATTTCTAGTATATACAGTGCGCTCCTAAAGTATGGAATAAATTTATTATCTTGTAAATACCCAATTTTTTAAAAAATTGCTAAGGCCCGTCGATTTTCGACCCATTCTTCCTCTGATCTTTTCATGATCCAGTTGTCAATAGACCTTGTTACATAACTAGGCGGAAGCCCGAGAACTGGTTCGGGATCGGTAAACTGTATACTTGAGCCTCTTTTAGCCAGTGCATCGGCCTCCTCATTTCCTGTTATGTTGTGATGACCCTGGACCCAGGTCAATTTTACCTGGTTGTTACGTCCTAATTGGGCCATACCATTAATACATCTAGGAGCGCCCTGGAGGTGATCCTGTAGGAGATCAAGACATGTAAAGCCGCCTGATTGTCAGTGCATATCTGTATCTGCTGATTAGAATATCTCCTTTTGAGATTTTTCTGAACACATGCAGAGATAGCAAACACTTTCGCCTGAAAGACCGTGGCATACTTTCCCAAGGAGAAGGATAGTCTAGCCCTTGAGCGCACGCCCCGGACTCCCGTCTCTGAGCCCTGGTCTGTCTTGGACCTATCCGTAAACCAGACAAGCCCATTCGAGACCTAAGTACCAGGATTTTCGAGCCAGGCGTCCCTGTCCGGTATCTCTACTGTGAAAGGTTTAAGGAACACATAAGTGGGAGATATTCTGTCACTGGGTGCGTCCAGCAGACTGTCTCCTCCCACAAGTTTCTCAGGAATAGTTGTGTGACCACCATCGTGGCTTTTACCTAGCCACCGCCCCCACTGCTTGACACTGTAGGAGGCCCTCCTTGCCGAGTTTACCTTATTCTCATACATTATTTCATAAGTCGCATCTGGTCACACTCTCGACGCGCGAAAGAATAATATGCCACTCCCTTTCACACACAATTTTCTGATTTCTGGGCTTATCATTGCCATGATAAATATGGATAGAAATACTGTTACAGAAATATAGTCAAATTATAAGTACCTACCTATGTAATTTACTCTAAAATACAATAGAAAAACAAAATGAGTTTTTATTCATATTGCACCTAAAATAAATTTTATATAGTCTTCACTGCTGCTACTTTCAACCTTCAAGATTAAATTTGATCCGAAAGGAGCAGAAAATTATGAAAAAATTCCCCTTCACATCATCCCCGGTTCTAAACAATTCTGTTTTAAATTTAGGTAACAAATTTGGGGTGAAGTGAAAACTCAAGTTAGTGGGATCGTATCCCGGTAGCCTTGAAGCACTGTTTAATCTAGTCCGTAATTTACATATTTCCAACAAAATTGCGTGGGACTTGGCTTAAGAAAACGGAGAGGAAATTAGTTAGGTCGGGCAAGAGCACGCTGGATGGAATTTCTCCTGGCATCACTTTGCGGTTTAGCAGTTACTTTTGTTGGAACAGGAGGTAATAATGACTAGTTGAAACAATGGGAATGTAATGCCCCAGTACAAAAAAATGGTATACTTCTTGATACATTCTAAATATACAATCAACCCGTCTGGTAAAAAAATAATTTCCAGACAATTTCAATAAAGTAAGCAGAACTGATAATAATAGGTAATAATATCTCTCTACCCCTCATTCTAATCACAAGGACTAACCCGAAAGCCTGAATCTGTGTGGGAGATGGTGTGGCAAATGATTACTTCGCGGGCATATTCTCCCTAGACAGACGGGTGTGTACCAAGTCTATCTAGGTGCATTTACTGCTTGAGAAATGTTCGGCATATGTTGCATGTTATTGTATCTTTATATCCCATGTTTTCAGAATTACGACTTTCTGTATGTGTTAGTGTATCTTTATATCCAGATCAAGCTGCTTATGATGCTGCGTAAAGACCTTGTGTGTTATGTCTGTTGCAGATATTATAAATTGTATAGTCTGTACCTTTTCTTGTTTCAATATTCGTTCTACTTCCATTGACAAGGGTGTGTACTTTTCTATTTCCTCTAATATTTTTTCCAATGTTATTATCTGTAGGTACCTACTGCTATATCTAATAGCAGTAGGTAATCTTGTAATACGATATCTGGTCTGTTATGAGATATAGTTTTGTCTGTATGTATGGTTATGTCGTAGAATAGCTTAGATCTGTTATCTTTTAATACGTTGTTTGGTGTGTAGTTATAATATGTGATTTTTTTAGTTATCAGGCCAAATTCAATTGCTAATGCCTTGTATATTATCTTCACTGCTATGTTATGTCTTTCCGTGTATCTGATGTGCCTCCTAGCATTTTGTATCCTCCTATTACATGTTCAATTGCTTCCTGGTATTGATAAAATTTTCTGCACATGTCATTTAGCTCTGTTTTCTTAAATATGTGTTTTTGGTAACTTTTAGTTGCTATCACTTGATCCTTTATAGATAGCATGAAGCCTTCTGTTTCTGGGTTAGACCTGACCATATTGTAACCATTTCTATGAGTCTTGTTTATGAACATTTTCGTTGTTTATATTGTATAAGTGTTTTCCATGTAATTTCTTCTATGCCCAATGCTCCATTTTATCTTGTGTTTGTACCTGTTCAGGTTGTGGTTCGGGTTGTGAGAGATTTAGTGGTGTGTATCCCTTGTCTGCTTGTGTTGCTGCTGTGTGCAATGAAGTTTGTATGTTGTGGAAGTATTCTCTGAGTATCTGTAGCTGTTTGTGTGGAGTGTATGAATGTCTATCATTCCCTTCCCCCTTTTTCCTGTTTATTGTATCCATGACATTGATATAAATAAATAAAATAAAGTCCTTATTAACCTAATATATTCTGGAATGATTCGTCTAATTTCTCTCAAGCTTTAAATGTTGCCCAAAATTAACGTTGCCAAATATTGTGTTGTAACATATTATAGTGGCGTTCGGTAATTACCTCAGATTGATCTTTTTAGTCCGTATCGTTCATTAATTACATCTAGAGGTAGGGGAGGTAAATCTTGATCGTTCAGAAATTAAATCAGATCGATCAGAGCAAGATCTGTTTGCTCGAAGCATTTTGGCCGAGGAGAAAAATTAATCTGAATTTGTGAGGTTATGGTGTTCATGGTTGTCATTTGTCATTGACTTTTTGAAGTTGTAGCTGGTAATTTTGTAATGTAATTTTCCTAAGAAGTCTTCAAATGTTTCCGCAGACATTCTAAAATGATCTTTAAACTGCCTGGCAGAAAAAATTGACACAGTTTCTTCAGCGAAGTTTTAATTTTTTCCAAACAATTTGTACATTCTTCATCTTCAAAAATGATTTCATATCGTTGGATTGCAATGGTTGATTTTACAATATTCATTATTTAAATAATTCGAAATAGAATATAAACAAACCGTCAACAAAGTCAAAACAGAAAAGGTGAGGTTATATTATGTCTTATGCGATCGATTTCGTTCATTTATTTTCTATTTGTCCGTCTTATCTGGAATCACGTGATTGTAATCTCGTCGCATCCGTGAGCATATTACCGAACGCAACTAAAGAAAGATATCTAATTAGAGATAAGTTACAAGATAGGTTAACAGAATTCCGTTTTACAAAACAAAACGAAGATGTTTTAACAATCTTTTCTGCTATTATTAATACTGACTTACTTGCAAATTGACTTAGTTTTAATTACAGCTTTAGTTCCATTTGTCGTTCGTTTTTTTGCAGATGCATGAATTATCCTATTATTAATTGTTCTTGGTGGTAAAAACGGTGAGGAACTGATCCATCAATGTCACCACAAACTGTGCAGTAGAGTTCTTCTATCAATTCTCTGTAGTTAATTAAGTGTTACAAAAAATATAAAAAGTTTCAACTAGACTACCTTTCAGAAGCTGATAATTTATTACTAAATTGATATTTTAAGTAGCCTAGTTTGTTATTGCATATTGTATGTATTCAGAGGTAGGTACTATTTTGCTTAAAGCTTTTCCAATTAATTTTGGAGCATCCGCATATTGTCTCTGGAATTTAGGAGATATCTAATAAGTTTTGCCCAATATCTTAAACCTTCTTATATTTTCTGAAACCAGGGAAAGTAATCTGTTGACGTTAAAAATTAGAATTTGTTTCATGGTTGCATGGAATCGCTGTATTACTTTTTCTCGTCAAATGATACAGTATGTTCATTTTACAATATTTCAATAGATAATTTTTTTTTCAGTAACATATGGTATCAGTATTTATTTTCCAATAAAGGATTTTCTTCGGTTTAAGAGAATATAAGAGTGTTGATACTTATCTTCAGAAAAAAATGGAGAATGATGACTGGGACATCAATGATGCATAAACATAGGATAAAAAAATCATAAAACACGATTCACACGATAAATAATATAAAATTTTATTCGTAGTTTCTACATGACACCAAAACAGTCTGCTCCAGTCGACGCGGATTTCGGCAACCAAGTTGACATCATCTGGAAATTATTAAAACTAAACCTATGTCAACACTATGGTCTATTTACATCTAAACTATTGTAACGGTTCAATGAACCGTTGTTCTCAAAAGCATGTTGGGCGACATTAGACTTATCTGTTCTACCATATTTGAGATGAGCCATATGTTCCTTGAATCTAGTTTGAACTGACCTTCTAGTTTACCCAAAATATTTTTGAGTGCAGTCTTTACAGCTGATTTCGTAAATCCCCGACTTTTTCTTAGTTTCTATTTTGTCTTTTGGATTGCCTAAATGTCGTTGTAGTTTTTTTCCCGATAAATAAACCACTGACATATCTATATCTTTAAAAACCTTACCAAAACCAGGGGTGAAACGAGGATAGTATGGAATAGATATGAATTTTGAATTTCCTCTTTCATTTTGAAAATAAATCCTCATTTGATCCTCGTTTCACTCGTAGAATAATTTGCATGCAGCCTGCCATGAACACTAACTTTTTGTACTGTAGATACTTAAATAGTTATTATTACATTAGTACAGTTTTCTTAGAGTTTGCCATGATACTTAACAATTAGGTTTTTTATTGTGAAAATTGTGCATGTCCCAAAAGAAAATGAGTTGCGGATATTACATAATGATTTAGTTTTTTATAATACAATTATTCAAATTTACACAGAAGGACAGGACAGTCTATTCTATTAGACACTAAAACTTAAATAAAACAATTCAAACTATGCAGACCGAGCACTACTTTGACATGTGCATTGTGCAGTGTTGTCGTTAAATTAACACATCCTAACTTGAACTCCGGATCAAAATTAAATTTAATTTCAACCTTATACTCCCTACAAAGCAAGTTCGACCCTATGTAAATTAATATTAGATTCTACTGCATGCAGATTGGTTGGAGATATTTTCCGAGATAAATGTACCTCTGACATGATTAATTGCAAACGTGACCTCAGGTATAAATTTCATTTAAATTTAATTTTTACATAAATCATAAAAGTCGGCAGCACTTAATAATAAAGGAATTCACTAATTTTATTAGAAACTAGAGTAGAGTGTACTATTGAAGAAGAATGGTTATACGAAGGCTTTACAGAATTATAAAACTCGTCATGTAAGTTCAAAATAAATAAATCTATCAAACTTGTGACAGTTGAATATATCTTAAAAATCGAGCTTGAGAACGGGAACGCGGCATTACATGTTTTTATCTTCAGTACTGATATACTTCTCAGATACTGAGATCCTTGAATTTAATAAGTAAATGGGATGATAAGAGTAACCTTTCAATGATAATAAAACTCATTTGAAAAGATTCCATACCTCAGAAAGATATTGTAATAAACTAACAGTTTTCAAATGATCATAAAGTGTACAATGTTCGAAAACGTTAGAGGTGCATCCCCGGCTACACACCCACTCTTGACTTACCCCAGACCACATTTAATAATGATTTGTTTATTTATTTTACTTATATTGTTTACGACCGCGACAGAATGTGTCACAAAACTACTTAAGAGTAGGGAGAAGGGGTTTGCTGTTCCTAGTCACGAACCAATAAAATCTAAAGTGTGACATCTATGGCTATGTTATATTTTTGTTTAACTGTCTTACACAAGAGTTTATCCTCTTCTTTCTTATTGTACCAGACCACCAAACACCTTCACCTTCGTATAGTGTATAAGCAGACAGTTCATTAATAGTATATGGTAAAGGTAAGTACAATATCGTTTTACCAGAGATATATCTCCGTTTTACTGATACAATAATCATGAAGAGCAAAAATGGGGACGCACAGTAGTGCCCTCTATTGGTATGTGCTACTATCAGTAGTATCAGTGCCATAATATTGTCGAAAAAAACTGCTGGACATGTTTTGAAAATGTGAGTGATCCTATATTTTGAACAAAACTGAATCCCTACTACATTGTATGCGGATCGGTGATACGTCAATTCGAAGAGACACAAATGCATTGGTTATATACACATAAACTAGAAAATCTTTAGCCCAAATCTAAAGAAAGAGGAACCGATGTAAACAAGCACAGCGACGGTGGTGGGCAAAGTACGGTCGGCCCAGGCCACGCCTTTGTCTTCTGTTCCCTCCGGCGGGCGCGGTGGCCAGCCGGCAGCTAGTATAACCACAGCTTGATCTACATTCGCTATCGCTCTCGCACTGAGAAGAGAAGTCAGAGTTTGACGTATAATATTTGTAGTTAACGTAAATGCGCGATAACAGTGCCGTATTAAAAACTCTTGAAACATTTTATAAATAACTTTTGAAATAGACATGAATAAAACGTTGATGCCTAATTTAGAAATAAGTACTAATGGGATTCAGGTCTACCTATTTGGCAAAGTTTTAAAAAAGAAATTTGCGATAGTAATTATGTACATATGTTTATTACACATTAATTATTTACCAAAATAAAAATAGACAATACTTCAATAGAGTGATGCCTAATTTAGAAATAAGTATAATAATGGGATTCAGATCTACCTATTTGGGAAAGTTTTAAGAAAGAAATTTGAGATAGTAATTATGTACATATGTTTACTACACATTCATTATTTACAAAAATTAAAATAGACAATACTTTACAATGAGGTACATATAATAAATAATAATAAAAAATCTTTATTGTGTTCTTAACGAAAAAAGAAAGAAAGAAACACAAACGGTAAGAATTCAGCATTGCCGTTCTTCCATTCCACCTATATAAATTTTCAAAATTGAAGCTTGGCTTGGCTTTTATGAAGTGTGTCCAATTTGTCCAAAAGGTCTTCCCTATTGGCTTTCATTAGCCATATCCTTGCCCTAAAAAAAATTAATATTTTTTTAAAAATTAGTTAAAATTATTTTTAAACACACCGCAAAACATTAGCAAAAAAAATTATACTCGACTACATGCGCAGTACTGTTCTATAATTTTGTTTTTCCTAAAACTAAAATATAACAGCTGGCCAACTTTTAAACGAAATTCACTAAATCTTAAATTGAGTGATTGTATAAACCATATTATTGGCTGTCTATGAATGAATTTCCTAAATTAAGTTAACATACTAAATTACATTTATGTATAACACATTTTTATCTACTTACCGATGGGGTTGCTTAGGAAAGGTAAAAAAGCTCTTATTACAATTATAGCTTTTATTATTGCAGTTTTTAGTTGCACATACGATTCCTGTTTTTCTATTACTCATTATCACTAATGAAAAAAGGAACACTATAGAAAACAAAACAATAAAAAAGCACAATAAATAAACACAAAACATTACACTCAAAATAAATTCGCAAGAATAACTACGTCGCTGGCTTAATCGAGCGTACCCTTCCACTTAGCTGGGCGGTGACTCTACGTCTACCACAACATGCATGCCTTTCAGCCATTCGCTGAGGACTCTCTGTTTATCACATTGTTACCTACATCGCTTCGTCCCTCTTTAGATTTCCGCTAAATATTTTTTAGTTAATCTGTATAAATGAGTGTACATAAACGCAAGTATTCATTGTTTTAGAAAGATTTATTTGTTTTTGATGCATAAACATTCGATGAAATAAAAAGAATTAACCTTGATTTGAAATCGTCCCATGGTTATTGAGCTGCAACTTTAATAAGGCCACTATTTAATCTATAATCCTACTGTTGGGTAAATTCTCTTCCTCTCAGCCAGCCAGCAGTTATAAATTTTCATAGAAAACACAAGCTAAACTCATTTACACGTTGACTTTTCATTGCTGACCATCCTAGAGTATAAAAATGTGAAAATTCATTCTATATGAGAATCTCATCAGCAGAGCACACACAAGAACGTAACTTTGTTTTCAACAATTCAATTTCAGCTTGGGAGTTTCGCAGGAAGTAATGAGGAATTTCGGGAAACGAACGGAAGGGAAAAACGTTTACCTTAATATGGTGAAAAGTTTTGATTAATGTTTAATTTTCATGTCAAATGTTTGACATGAAAACACCAAAACCTTTATTTAAACCTTTATTTAAACACCAAACTGACTAGCCTAGGTTCACCGGACTTCTCTTTTTTCTAGTCTAAATCTGGTCTGGTCTAATTTAAGTGGTAGGTACTCGCATATATATATATATATATATATATATATATATATATATATATATATATATATATATATATTTATATGTTATTTTGTTTTTTGGTGTTCGTTGATTTAATTATTTTATTTATTTAATTTTTTTATTATATGAAATTTGGTTTTATAGGGTCTAAAGTTGGGCGCCAAAATTATTATACTTTTGTGATTTGTATGCTTACGTTGTGAACCTAATTAAATGGATTGTTAATATATATATTTTTTTTTAATGAGTTTTTCTTACCCTTGCTTGCTCTTTAGAGTATGAGAATCTTACCTTGGAGTCGGTTCTTGCAGGAATTTTCTTTATATATCTCTTTTATTTTTTTTAGCAATACAACAGAAGGTTAAATTTTAAACAAGAAACAGATTTTATTAAAGTCCTGTTTGATTGAATTACAAATATAAACAAATTCACTTTAGTTTTTCTCTTTCCTATCAACTTATTTCTATATCTACTATTCCTTATTAAAATAAGCTCTCCGTAGTGCAATATGTGTGGTGAACACACCTGTTATACTGTGCGGTGAACACGCCTCTTAATCTATTTGCAATATGTAACGTACTTGCAATATGGGTTGCCTATATTTTTTTTATTAAATTACAATGAAACTATTTCTTTCACTCACTAGATGTTACTACTGTTCGAAACTATGGTGTCTAACCTATTCTAACAAATGTCTTTCCGGAAGTTTTATATGTTAAATTGTTATTAAAAGTGGTTAAATTGTTCAATACTATGTGTCCAAGTAAGTATTTAGTTATCGTTTAGTTCTTAATGAAAATTTTATGTTTCAATCTTTGTTTGATAGCTATCTTTTGAAGTTTAAAGCTTTAAGTTTCTGTTCTCAGTAGATTTTTCAATTTGACAGTTTTGTATAAACAGTTCACTGTACCTTTTTGTCGTGTTTTAGGAAAATCTGGTTCTCTCTTTGGGTTTCGGCTGGGAAATATTTACTTCCCAGGCTCGCTGGATACCTGCTTATCTGCTGCTGGTTATCTTTCTCTGGATACCAATTTTAAGCACTGGATTCACAGTTTCATTCACTCAGGTGAGTTTATTTTACAAATTTATATTACTTGATTATTATTTAATTTCAAATTTATGCGAAATTATGCAATTTTGTCTGATCTGCTTAAAAAAACGATGCTACTTCCTTCTTCCAAAATTCTAGAATCCCCTGTTACCATAACAAACTATTCTTTTTTTCTGTAGTCTCCTATTTTTTTAACTCTTGATTTTTCCCTGTTTATTTTGCTAAAGTGTCCACCCACTTATGTTCACTAATTGACTCCTTTCTAATTTTTCACTTTAGACTCAGTTTTAGTTATTCTAACTTAAAATTATGTCATACATTAATTTTGATTGTTCTACTCTATTTAACAAAGATTTCTTACAATTTTATAACATATAATTGTTGATATTTGTCTCTATTTATATCTGTAATTCTTATCATGGGTGTTTTCCTTTACTATGACAGTTCATGTCAAATTTCTTTACCAATTTTTAACAATTTTGTTTTTAGTTGTAATTTTCTCACTGGAAATTATCTTTGGACTGGATTTTATGCTATTGGTTTATTCTATGAAGATTTCTCTTCATTTTGATATGCCATGCTCTGGGTTTCTTATTATATTAACTATGTTTTGAATCAAATTAAATGACAATGTATACTCATTTACGGATATTCACGTAAGATAAATTATTTTATTAGCGTTATTTGTAATAATTTTCTAAATAGATGCAATAATAATTATTTAATATACAATTTTCATCGTTATTGATATCTTTATTAAACTTATAATGTTCATTTATTAAAGAATTCAAATATTTCTGGTACAGGTAGCGTTTTTTATGATAACTTCAACATTCAACTATCGTTAATTCTCATTCTATTGCAATTTTCCTAAATTTATTTGAAAATTTTATTGTTATAAGAAAATTTGTCAAATCAATTTATAATGATGTCACATTTAAATAAGTATGTATGTTTTTAATATGTCTGAGTGTTTTTACATGTGTTGTTCTTATTTTAACAATGACAAGTGGATTTATATAAGGTGTATTATTTCGTTCTATGATTCCCTCTTTTAATAATTTATCAACTTCCTCTCTTACCTTTGCTTTGTGCATATATGGTATTGGATAATTCTTAACTTTAAAATTGATTTATATTCTGGACCTTTAATTTGTGAACATACCTTTTTGCTACTCTCATTTCATCTGATACTAATCCTTCATATCTTTTCAAAATATTCTTTACTTCTTTCTCATAATTATTATTTACATTCAATTTAATTAATTCAATATTAAATATTTCTTTATCATTATTCATATCATCATAAATATAATTATTTCCCTCAATATATAACATTTCTTTTTCATTCCTACCTACATCTCTACTTATCATTCCTTGTTCACATTTTATTTCGTCCATCATTCTATTTATCTTTTCAGTCTCAAAATGTATCCAAGTATCATTTATACACAATTTTTCCTGTTGGTAATCAATTATAGCGTTCAATTTATTTAAATAATCTGATCCTATCACTATATTCATTGTCAAATTAGGTACTATTAAAAGTTGGAATAAGATATTTTTGTTATGCAATTCTAAAGTAATATTTACCATTTTGTTTACCTCGTATAATTTCCTATTGTTTGGACCTACTAATGTTACTTTATTTACTTTAATAATATGTTGATTTAATTCTGGGAATTTTTCTATTATGTTTTGGTTAATTAATGATGCTTCTGATCCTGTATCTATTAAAATTTTAAAATTTTGATCTCTAAATTTAGAATTTATATAAATTAAATTTTGATTTTGATTCATTACTACATTTTCATCTAGTTTTATGAATTCTCTGGGGTGTGTATAGTTATTATTATAAATTTTGACTGTTTGGTTTGACTTGCAATTATTTAAAAATTTTGTGTTTCATTATGTTGTGTTTGTGTTGTTTCAGGTGATCTGTCCAATGATAGTGTACGTCGTGTATTAAATGTACCATCATTACCTCGAATTTCATTCCTTTCCTCGGATCTGCTTGAGCTTCGCTGGCATTGAAAATTTACCTGGCGTCTAGGAAAATTATTTTCGTCTCTTGGTGAATTATCTGGATTTTGCCGAGTGTTATTGCGGAAATTATCATTATTACGTGACCCATTGTTATAATTTGTGTTATTATTAAAGTTTCTACTGTAATTATTATTATTGTTGTATTGATTTCTTTGTGCATTGTTGTTCCGATCAAAATTTCTGTTATAATTATTACTATATCTATTGTTCAAATTATTATTATTATTGTATCTACTATTATTATCATTATATCTATTATTATTGTTATTGTTGTTTCTAAAATTTGTGTTAACGTTATTTTGATTTGTACGATTATTAAAATTGTTGTTATTTGATCTAAAATTATTGTTTTGCCTAAAATTGTTATATTGATTTTGATTTGTATCATTTTGTCTAGTAAAATTTTGTGAATTATTATTAAAATTATGGTTACTTGAATTTTGAAAATTGTTTCGTACATTATTATTTTGAGCTAGTCTTGGCATGTTACGTTCTACTCTCATCAAATAAGCATACAGTTGTTCTATATTTCCTATATTATGTATTGCTATTGTCTCTGCTATTTCGGGTTTAAATTGTCGAGCTATATATAAAACAAGTTCCTGCTCATTTATCTTGGGTGTTAAATATTGTGCTGACGAGTAAAGCTTCAGGGCATAATTAGTCATACTATTAGATAATTTAGGGTTAAATTTTGCAAAATACAATTTTTCTCTAACTATAGATTGAGCATTATCTCCCCAAAAATGTGAAATTAGTCTAATTTTAAATTGTTCAAAACTACTTATGTCATTTTCAATTCCGTTGAACCAAATTAAAGCTTCTCCTTCTACGCTTTCTCTTATGAACTCCTTTATTCTTTCCAAATGTCCTTCTTTATCCATACTTCTTCCTTCCATTTCTGTTATTTTTCTAGTTATTGATTTTATAAATACTGTTGGATGCAACTTGTTTATATTTCCAGTGAATTTATGCAACTTATTCTCGCCATGACATACGATTCTTGTTACTGTTTCCATTTCTTTGCCTCTTGTTTCTTTTACTACCCGTATCTCCTTCTGTAACTCTTCTATCTTCTCCATGGTACTTGTTCTTTCTATTTCCCATACCTCCTTGTTTCCTATTATGCTTGTCTGTACATGCTTTTTCACTTGTTCTATTTCTTGACTATTTTTCAATACTTTTCTGTCCAATTTTCCTATTTTTTGTTCCTGGGTGTCTATTCTCTCTTCTACTTCTCTGGTTTTTGTTACTACTGTAACCAAATCTTGTTCGGTTTTGTCTATATCCCGTTTCAATTCTTCTCTCCAGTTTTGTGTTTCTTTTCTTATCTCTTCTTTTATGTCTTGTACTTTTTCATTTAAGATTTTCACCATTCTATCCATATCATCTCTTCGTCCTTTCTCCATTTGTCTTATTTCTTCTCCAATTTGTTTTAAGTCTTCTTTTCTTCCTAATTCTAGTTTTTCCAGGTCTTCTTTTCTTCCTAATTCAAGTTTTTCCAGGTCTTCTTTTCTTCCTAATTCAAGTTTTTCCAAGTCTTCTTTTCTTGCTTGATCCATTTGTTTTAAATCTTCTCCGATCTTTTGTATATCTTCTTTTCTTCCTTGTTTGATTGTTTCTTCCAACCTTCTTCTGTCTTCTCGTTGCTGTTTCATGTCTTCTTTTTGTTGTTGCCTGTCGTCTTGTATTGTCTTCATCATTTCTTCTAACATACTCTGCCATGCTGGTATTTCTCTACTTTCTTGACTTGTCGCAGTTTCTTCATCTGATGGTGCTTCCTCTCCTGTCAGTTTTCCACTTCGTAGATCCATCCTGTTTTATTGTGACCTAAGTAGCTTTGTTCAATCTCAAAAAATTTTATTTTTATTTCCTGCTTTTCCAGGCCTTTCACGTTGGGCACCAAATTTATATGTTATTTTGTTTTTTGGTGTTCGTTGATTTAATTATTTTATTTATTTAATTTTTTTATTATATGAAATTTGGTTTTATAGGGTCTAAAGTTGGGCGCCAAAATTATTATACTTTTGTGATTTGTATGCTTACGTTGTGAACCTAATTAAATGGATTGTTAATATATATATTTTTTTTTAATGAGTTTTTCTTACCCTTGCTTGCTCTTTAGAGTATGAGAATCTTACCTTGGAGTCGGTTCTTGCAGGAATTTTCTTTATATATCTCTTTTATTTTTTTTAGCAATACAACAGAAGGTTAAATTTTAAACAAGAAACAGATTTTATTAAAGTCCTGTTTGATTGAATTACAAATATAAACAAATTCACTTTAGTTTTTCTCTTTCCTATCAACTTATTTCTATATCTACTATTCCTTATTAAAATAAGCTCTCCGTAGTGCAATATGTGTGGTGAACACACCTGTTATACTGTGCGGTGAACACGCCTCTTAATCTATTTGCAATATGTAACGTACTTGCAATATGGGTTGCCTATATTTTTTTTATTAAATTACAATGAAACTATTTCTTTCACTCACTAGATGTTACTACTGTTCGAAACTATGGTGTCTAACCTATTCTAACAAATGTCTTTCCGGAAGTTTTATATGTTAAATTGTTATTAAAAGTGGTTAAATTGTTCAATACTATGTGTCCAAGTAAGTATTTAGTTATCGTTTAGTTCTTAATGAAAATTTTATGTTTCAATCTTTGTTTGATAGCTATCTTTTGAAGTTTAAAGCTTTAAGTTTCTGTTCTCAGTAGATTTTTCAATTTGACAGTTTTGTATAAACAGTTCACTGTACCTTTTTGTCGTGTTTTAGGAAAATCTGGTTCTCTCTTTGGGTTTCGGCTGGGAAATATTTACTTCCCAGGCTCGCTGGATACCTGCTTATCTGCTGCTGGTTATCTTTCTCTGGATACCAATTTTAAGCACTGGATTCACAGTTTCATTCACTCAGGTGAGTTTATTTTACAAATTTATATTACTTGATTATTATTTAATTTCAAATTTATGCGAAATTATGCAATTTTGTCTGATCTGCTTAAAAAAACGATGCTACTTCCTTCTTCCAAAATTCTAGAATCCCCTGTTACCATAACAAACTATTCTTTTTTTCTGTAGTCTCCTATTTTTTTAACTCTTGATTTTTCCCTGTTTATTTTGCTAAAGTGTCCACCCACTTATGTTCACTAATTGACTCCTTTCTAATTTTTCACTTTAGACTCAGTTTTAGTTATTCTAACTTAAAATTATGTCATACATTAATTTTGATTGTTCTACTCTATTTAACAAAGATTTCTTACAATTTTATAACATATAATTGTTGATATTTGTCTCTATTTATATCTGTAATTCTTATCATGGGTGTTTTCCTTTACTATGACAGTTCATGTCAAATTTCTTTACCAATTTTTAACAATTTTGTTTTTAGTTGTAATTTTCTCACTGGAAATTATCTTTGGACTGGATTTTATGCTATTGGTTTATTCTATGAAGATTTCTCTTCATTTTGATATGCCATGCTCTGGGTTTCTTATTATATTAACTATGTTTTGAATCAAATTAAATGACAATGTATACTCATTTACGGATATTCACGTAAGATAAATTATTTTATTAGCGTTATTTGTAATAATTTTCTAAATAGATGCAATAATAATTATTTAATATACAATTTTCATCGTTATTGATATCTTTATTAAACTTATAATGTTCATTTATTAAAGAATTCAAATATTTCTGGTACAGGTAGCGTTTTTTATGATAACTTCAACATTCAACTATCGTTAATTCTCATTCTATTGCAATATATATATATCAATGAATCCGAATCAATGAATTAAATTTAAAAGGAAAGAAAAAGAGAAGGGCTCTTATAAGAAGTTGCTATAAAGTATATATTTCAGAGCAATTCGTTCTCATGTTCATTGGGATATTTTTCCAATGTTTCGTTTTTCTTGGCATCATCAGGTCACTTCTTCCAAATACGGACGTTAATTTTTTGTACGAAGTGTATGTTAAAGGATGATTACTAATAGTTATGTTCATAAAATCTTAACTCATGATATGCTTCTATTAAACTTAATGATTTTGAGAAGAGAGCAACTAATTTGTTTCACCCCCTCGAGTTGGTGTCAGCGAATAATTTACCAACTAGTTTCTTTTCACAAAACTGTCAATGTGTTGTAACACAGTCTTCATACATCGTGACATTCAAAACGAGAAACTGAATATATCTGCAGGGGACGTATGAAAACAGATGATCCCTTTTCCATCTTAATGTTTCGCTTCACCCGCGGTCGGAGTTCGCTTTCATAAAATACGCCGCAACATCATATTTTGACACCACAAATAAATGGCTTGAAAAATTTCAGTCAGGAACTAATCGACGTCTCTACTGGATGTATGGAGATGAGCAAATTTCCTTTCTGGATCTTAAATTTGAAACGCGCAGAATGAAACGTCTCGGAGGTAGTTGATGGTGTTTATGTGAAAATAAATGTAGAGAACAATATGAAATTTTCTCGGGGAAGATGGATGGATTATAAAATGAAATTTTTGCTTGAAAAACGTCGACGTATTTTGCGTACCATGTGGGCTGGATTGTAATGTGCAACAAAACTAACTCTAAATTACATTATCAGGATTTCAGTTCAATTTAACAGTGTTTAAGCAATTAAGAATGAAAACAAAGCTGATTTAAAATTACATGACTGGAGGAACTTTTTACAAGATTCTTAGAGCAAATATAGAACTCTACTGGTTTAGCAGCTGCTTTTAATGGCACCGATCACTGCTACGTGGAGTCCAGAGGTTCTTAGAATATTCCCCTAGGAAGGGTAGTTCCGTTGTTATAACCGTATAGACAGATGTATGTAGTACTGTATAAGAACTGGTAGTGAGGCTTCAGTGTGGATTTGTTTAGGTCACTAAGTAGATGTAGCTCCAAGGGTAGTAGAGTCAATAGTTGTTGCGGGTCTTCAGGCGGCCATACATACAAAAGGTAATAAAAAGCCAGTAATAGAAATAAGAAAAAATAGAAGTTAAAAAGCTAGTGACAAAATTTATATGAATTAAAATTCCTCGTTGAAACCAAGTTGTAAAATGGTTCTATTAAAACAAAAATAAGGAAGGATTAGGATTAGGAGGAAGCTAATCACAAGGATTAGCCCGAAAGTCTGAGACTTGTGTGGGAGAGGGGGCGGCACATTATTATTTCGCGGACCGCATTTGCGCCTCAGGAAAGACTTACGTTGATAGGCCCTAACCACCATTCAGTGCTGGAATGAGGGAAACCTGGAAAACCTCATTAGTTAGGGGGACAGTCAAACATCAACTGATTTTAATCTCTCACATTAACACCAAGTTGACATTCTTCCCATCCTAGGCCATCGCCAGGATAGTTGCCAAGCCTTCCCTGCGAATAAGCCTTGATCTACGAGTAAACAATTTAATTAAAAATTGTTTGTTCGAACCCACGACTTCTGGGTTGAGCGATCGAGACGCTAAGCGCTGAGCCATCGGCCCAATAAAGATAGAAGATAAGATTAAGATAAAGATAGAATATTTTGATTGTGCTTTACATTGTCTAACCCAGTTAGTTCCATAAAGAATTTAACAGTAAAACAAGTGTAAACAGGTAAACTTGGGTAAAACAAGTGTGAAAGAAAACAAAATCGACGAGTCCGAGCGATTTTTCAAAAACTTTACCATTTCCAAAATAAGGAAGTTATGCGGGACTTTATGGACTCACTGTATATTCTCCTATACTACTTGCTCGGTAGAAATAAAGCTACATTTAACTGAAAAATATTTCAACCCGTTTATTATAACTAAAACTATGATGAATCTAATATTTCACAAATATTTATTGGTCTATTTGTCTGTGTTCTACTATATTAATCTGAAATGATTTACACCAAAGGCAATTCATCACTTACATTTAAAAACACGAAGTACGATGGTAAGTACAAAGTATATAAAACCTACAATTCTGAGCTGTGGCTACATAAAATATAGAGAAGACCCTATGGAGCATTTGAGCCAAGGCTTAAGAGATGTTCCTATATAATTTATCATCTTCTGTCCTCTGGATCATCCATCTAAAAAATATATGAACTAGCTTACATCTATTGATGCGGTAAATTCTACAAGGACCTCATACAAACACTGTCACGTATGTAATGTAATGTTGGAAAATAAGTTATCTCTGAAGAGACCGTAGATGTGTACTTATGGGAATTATCCAGTATATAATTTCAGAATATTTACACTATTGTTACAAGATATTGTTTCCGATTAGGTAAATTGACTTTATTTAACAAATTAACAGTATTTTTTCCAACCATACGAATAAGACACTATAACATTAAATTATTTTTTATAAAAAGAGGGTCATTTCGGGACTGTTTGAGATCGTCATAGCAACTATACAAAAAAGAGATTATTGTACAGTTGTACAGTACCGAAATGTAATTTGACATTGACATTGCATGTCACATAATAATATTGATGTTTAATTAAATAGAAAAATAGAAACAGATAGTGACTCCGATCAATCGGTAAATTGGAGGTGCTAATTAGAAGTGGTTGGAAAAAACATATTATGTTAAACTCATACAAAAAATACGTTTTCGAGACTCGTAAAATTGCCGGACTGCGCTACGCGTCGTCCGGCAACCCCTTCCCTCGTCCCTTAAACTATTTTACTCGAAATATCTAAATAGGTTGGTTTTCATATTTAAAATTCACATTTTTGGTTTTCACCCTGTATCTACTTAATAATAATAATATATCTACCCCTCATTCTAATCACAAGGATTAGCCCGAAAGTCCGACACTTGTGTGGGAGAAGGGGCGGTATATTATTATTTCGCGGACCGCATTTGCGCCTCATGAACGACTTACGTTGGTAGGCCCTAACCACCATTCTGTGCTAGAATGAGGGAAACCTGGAAAACCTCATTAGTTAGGGAGACAGTGAAATATCAACTTATCTTAATCTCGCACCGTTATCTGTTTGTTATATAAAAATATTGACGTTTTTTCTGTTTCTTGATTTCTATGACACCTTTATTTGTGGTTGTTAAATTTTGTCTTATTCTTATTCGGGTTACTACTGTCTTAATCAAGTAGGTGCATTACAATTTCTTAATTTATATTACAAGTTGTTCGAAACCCGTAGGGTAGCTTTGGTTAATTTCACCTAAATTATTTTTATAACCTTGATGGAAACTGTTTAAGATAAAAACAAACAAAAAACTGTAAAAGTAAAGCGGACATAAAAGTTGAATTTATCAAATTAAAGGCTTGGAAGTGAAATATCTTTATTAAAAACCTATTTCATTTCGTAGTGATGTAAGAACATTATTTGAAGCTATAAATGAGGGAAATAATTGCAACTTTTACTGGATCTTAGATATTTTTCCACTCTCCTATCCACATTTTGAAAAATCCCACAGTGAAAACACAGTACATGACAGTGTAATCTCTCACAATTAAAATCCCATTAGAGCAAACGAGTCGGAGATTTTACAACAATTGCGTTATACCATCCAATTTAGCAAATGTCCAAACAGTGCCTCTTCACGTCAATTTAGTGGCGATTATAGGACAACCTCTCCATCAAACTACTCATGATTTCATGACAAAACAACATTCGCAATATATTGTGTCCAAACAACCGCTATAAACTGTATTAACCTATTGGACCGTTTATACACACACATATACTCGATTTGGCGGATTTCCAAACGTTTTTAACTTCTAGAATTTCTAATATTTACAACTGATATTTTCAGTAGCTGAAAATTGTTTCTTGATAAAGAATAATAAGAAATGACTAGTCAGGCGCTTACGTTATCAGTTTTATTCGTATTTAAAACCTGCTATATATTTTTTAGTATTTTTAGCAGTATTTGTTAGTAATACACTCTACAAGAGATTTATTTCTATCATAATATTGAAAAGCTTGTAAGTTTTTCTACACTTTTATTATAACTTAGCCATTATTAGGTACTACAGTTTGCAGAACAGAATCTGTCAATTATCAAAGGATACATAACCACAGACAGAATAACAATATAAGGTCTGTCATCTTATATTTTCACGATAGGCACCATCAAGTTTCCCAGAATAATTATATCTAAGGCGTTATGCAGATGTTTTTTCATTGTTGTAACGTAACTAATATAATATAATAATAATATATTTATTTACCCATCTTTCAAAATAATTTTTACAATCTTTCAAGTACGTTACATAGATGACATAGATTCCTAGTCTAGTAAGTAAATAAATAGAGAAAAGCATAATCACAAGAGTTTCCTTGTTTGTGAGTACTAAACTGCATATATACACTACTTTATACTTATATATCTTTAAATTGTATAGGTACCTATTACAACAATAACCAATCAATTAACTTATTTTCTATTCCGTAACTTATACTATCCTGCTTAATATAATAATTCACCCAAAATATTTTAACGCTGTACCGAAATACAATTACCGAAATACAATTACCAAAATACTTTACACTACACTTACATTTTATTAAATTATTATAATTATAACTATATAATTATTATATTATAAGTATTTTAATATCTATAAGTTGGTGTGCATACAATCTGTTCAAATTTAATAACCAATTTTTTATTTTCTTTTTAAATAGCGTGAGTGAGTGTATATTTCTAATTTCAGTTGGAGTTTTATTATAAATTCTTGGACTGAGGTAAGTAAAACATCTCTGGGTTAAGGTTTTGCTAGCTTTAGGAATTGCCACCGAACTCTCTTTATATATACCTTGTGTTATGACTATGATTTACTAGTTTATTTCTATTTAATTTTTGTTCTATAATTATAACACTACAATAAAGTTGCCTGATGTCTAAAACTTTTGCTAATTTGTATAAAGAATTAGTTGGGTACATTACATCTTTTTTGTGTATGATCTTTAACACCCATTTTTGGATCACTTCTAGATGTTTCATATAGCAATTATATGCCCCACCCCATGCAATAATACCGTATTTTAATTGTGACTCTACAAAGGCATAATATAATGTTAATGTGTTATAACTAGTTAGTTAGTTAGTTAGTTATTTTTTATTTCAGGGATAATTTAAAATTACATAGAAAACGTCAAAATATACAAATATACAGGGTTATTCAGAACTTATCCATAATAAAATTTGGGGATGTTCAACATACATGTACAAATGTGGTGGTGCAAAAAAACTTTTTTGGCGGGGTCTTAAAACTATTTAAAAATTTTTCATTGCACGCCGCTGGATACTGGTCCACTGTAATGGAGTGACCTTGGGACTGACAATGCAAACAGGCTAGCACAAAAAACTTCGGAAGATCTGAGAGTATACCGACACCCGGCGCAAAAAAAATTTGCAGCGTTTTTACTTTAAAATAAACTGAAAGATAGATAGATGTGACCAAAGTGACGTGTCTTTAAAATGAATAAAATTTTGTTACACTAATTTTGAAGAATTGCGCTACTTAATTACTAGGTATTAGAAACGTGAAATTTAGGTATAAAAAATTTGCACATACCTTGTTACAAAAGCTTTTCGAATATTCCTCGACTTGTACACAATTTTGGGCACGCCTTATCCAATTTTGCCGCACTAAACCGAATGTTCCTCCTGGTTGCTGATCTTGTAAACGAAAATTATTAAGTAAATTGGGGATTTTCAGCATGTTGCTGCAACAACCACTCACAAAACCTAACTGTCGATGTGTCGGTGTGTCGATTGGGAAATCGTTCCGCATACAAGCGCGAAGCTACCAATGAATTTTGTTCAACTTCGCCATAAATAAGAATCATGCCCATTAACTCAGCATTACTGTACACATGAGCCATTTTGAAAATTTTACAGTTTAACACACGATAAGTAAAACACCCGCACAGAGACAGCGAAACAGAAAGACTGATGACTGCATAGACAATAAGAGATATTATCCCCACTCTAACTGTATTCGCCAGGCGTTCGCCAGGTACAAAAACTGTTGTTTACTGTTTTTTGAAGGAATGTGATATATCAGATGTGTTAAAGTACAGTTGCCCAGCTACGTAGTCCTTTACAATGGTATAACTTTAAACATTGTTTACGGGAAATCCTAAGCCTTTTAATATAAATTTTTTTGGTGATATCGATTTCTTATTTAAGGATGCACATATCCTCAAAGTTTTAGAGATAAGTTCTGAATAACCCTGTATAAATAGAAACAATTTGATTGCCCTTCTGTCACAATAATAACAATCGCAATAAAAACAATACAAAACTAAAATATAATTTTGCACAGGAATTGTCAACAAACTATAAATACCTATAAACATAGATCTATACTACGACATAAGAAATTCCTCAAAAACACCTATCAAATAAATAATTCTTTAAAGCGACCTTAAAAACTGTCATATTCTCTGCATTTTAAATCTTAACATCTAAATTGTTAAAAATTATAAGACCAATGCAGGAAGGTGAGTTCCTTGAAACTTTATATTTAAAAAATGGTATATGAAATTTATCATTTTGCCGCGTGTTAACGTGATGAATATCACTAATTTTCAAAAATTTATTTTTATTCGTATAAATATATACCGAAAGTTCATATATCAGTAGACCACACAAAGTTAAAATTCTATACTCCTTAAAAATATTCCTACAAGACACAGTATTAACAACACCAGCTATACACCTTAATATTCTTTTTTGAACAACAAAAAACAAAAACATCTAAAAATGAGGACGAAGGGCCCCACAGGCACAGACCATATCTCAACCTAGACTCCACTAAATCAAAATAGATGTTACGGAGCTGTTCTTTGGTCAAAATTAATTTTAAATTACGAACTAAATATGATATAGAATTCAATTTATTAATTATTAATTCATCACAATGTAGTTTCCATTGTAGACATTCATCCATAACCATTCCTAAAAATTTGATTGATGTAGTATTAGTTAAACTGTGTTCTCCGATTAGTTTTCTCTGCATTACACTGTTGTTTGTACACAACAGTGTAATGCAGAGAACATGTAACACCTTAATTAATGTAACAATTAATGTTGTAACACCTTGTTACATTTTTAATAATGGATTGATCGTTGGCATACATAGTAATGAATATATCAGGAGTTAAAGTATCCACTTCATTTCTATATAAAAGGAAGAGTATCGGAACCAGCACAGACCCTTGAGGGACCCCCATTTTAATTTCCTTACACACTGAGTTAAAATTTTTATTAATACGACCAATGGTTATCACTATAATGAGTCAAACTAACAAATGGTTTCCTGTCTTTTAAAAACGAGGAAATCCAATCCTGTGCCCGCCCCGTATACCGTTTGCATATAATTTTGCTACTACTAGCAAGAAACTAGCATGTTTCTTGGCCCGATCATTTAAATGTTTTAAAATGAAATTAAAAGTTAGTGATGCGGTATTTTTTATTTTACTGGACATTTACTTTTTTGGCGTCATTTATACCTATATTTGCTTAAATTTTAAATAACATGTTTCAAATAATTTTTCAACTAAATTAAAGATATTTTTTACTATTCACTGGGAAGTGAATAGAAAAATAATATTTTTTGGTTTGAAGGCAAATTCTAGAAAAAATTTATTTCGCCCCGTGTAGATTTTGGAAACGACGCCCATGCTAAAGCAATAGGATATAGTGCAGCTGCTGCAGATGAGAGTTATATAACATCGGACAAGTATTGATTTTGACGGTTTCTTCTTAATCATATTTAGATTTTCCAATTCATGTCCTAAATACATCTGGTTATGCCACTGTCGGTATTGAAAAAGTAATTGTGTACATTTGTATAGTATTAGCAACGCAATAAACTTGATTAATCTCTCTGCAAACAACAATGGATTTCAAATTGAAAATCGGAAGGAAATTATACGCTGTCCCATTTAAGTAACTGGATTTAGATTTGCGAAGGAACGGGAGCGCAACATTCCAATATCGGTGATTCCCCGGTGGCCCTCGCCCTTCTTCCGAGATTGTAGTCGTTTAACGGGGCATGCAGATGGCATTCCTACACTTCCAATAGATACGTGAGAAATGAAAGAGATTGTTTTTGTATCGCGGTCGATTGATTCCAATACCGGCGACAAGGCTTGCCAGTACTGGACGGCGCCGAAATATCGATGCCAATAAAGATTTTTAATAGATTTCTGTGTGAAGTATTATTTGATATATACAGGGTTCCCCATAATAGACTACCTATTTTGATATTGAAATAAATTCTATATAAGATAAGTTAGTACGTTTTTCTTTATACCCTTATCTTCTATGGGCTTTGGGATTTTAATCAACATATTATTAATCAAGTAGGCACCTGTCGCAAAACTAGGATACAATTGTTTTTCGTAAAACGTCATTTTTCTAATAAATTAGTAAATTAGTAAATATGCTAGAGACGTTTTTTATTCCTGAATTAGAATGAAGGTGATTACTAAATAATGCGTTATTATTCCAGCAAGATGGAGCAACACCACATACCGCTAGAAACTCTATGAGAGTTCTACGAGAAGTGTTTAATGGGTGACTCATTTCACGATTTGGGAATTGAAATTGGTCTGCGAGGTCGCCGGACTTAACTGCACCAGACTTTTTTCTGTGAGGCTATTTAAAGGCAAAGGTTTTTGCACCTCATCCACAAAACATCTAAGAGCTCAAAGTTCGAATTGCTGAAGAAGTCCGGCGAATAGATCAGGGTTTGCTTCATCGTGGCATGAATCATTTCTTGTCCAATCTTGAAAAGTGCATTGAAGTTGATGGCGGTCACTTAAAAGACGTAATTTTTAAAAGTTAGGATAAGTTGTTACAGTAAATTCCGAAGAGTAAATTCTAGTTAAGTGTTATAAAATGTTTGTTTTTTTAAATATCAACAATTGTATTGAGGTATTAAAATGGGTAGACTATTATGGGGGACCCTGTACTTGGGCGAGAGTGTACTATATACAGCAGGAACTTATACCCGATATAGGTAACATCAATAAAAAATGCACATAAACTTATCACTTGTAGTAACAAGTATAATTTATATGTATAAATGTCTTATATATCGATATATTTTGAATATATTATTCTATGTTATTGTTATATCTTTTGTACAGAATTTTTATGAGGTGGCGGACGCAATTTTTGTGAGTGTAACCTCTGTTTCTAACCTAACTTATTTCTATTACAATATTTCAGTTTAATCAGAACTGATGGACCATCGATTCTTCCATTATAGCGTAAATGAACTAGCGATACGAAGGAGAGATTAATCTATACTTATTTTAACATTTGATAATTAAAAAAACATGGTCTTCTTTAGCTAACAGTCTGTGACAACAATGAAGTTCTTTTAAAATGTCTCCCATTTTCTCTAAATTAATCTTTTATATTCGTTATATCAGTTTGTATAAAGGTGTGCTCTTCTGCAAGAGCGCTAAGTTGCAAGCTAGCTGATAGAAATCAGTACTGCATGGAAAAAAGAGCTGTTACAACGCATTGTCTTGTATATTTTCCATTTCTATATCCTAGGAAGAATCTTGAATGCTCAATTGGTGACTCCTTAAAGATTGACTCCTTAGATGTTCCCGGTAGACATAGTAAATCCTCTTCTCACATTCGTCTTTGCCTTGAGAATATCTGTCAATA
Organism: Pogonocherus hispidulus; assembly: GCA_963924545.1. Lineage (NCBI taxonomy): Eukaryota > Metazoa > Arthropoda > Insecta > Coleoptera > Cerambycidae > Pogonocherus > Pogonocherus hispidulus. Next base: position 16,832,397 of record OZ004693.1, read on the forward strand.
TATATTCCCCCATGTCTTACGCGTTCAAGCTGAAGAAATGTTAGTTCTTCTCGATAGCATGCTCCACTGATACCAACAATCAACATTGTCTAAAATAAGAAACAATTTCAATATTTAGACAGAAATGTGGAAATTACACTTTACCTTCATCTTCAAGTAGGTTTTATCATCTGCTTAAATTTCTCAACTTCTGAGTTTCTTAAAACGCTAGACTTCCTGGATCTATGTCCTACTGATTTACGTTTAAGGAAAGCAATTAAACTTGGAAATTTCTTTTTGTCAATATTCTTTTTCATGTTGTTCTTATCAATGAGTAAAGACTCCACAGCGTGGAACTCTGGTATACTCTGGATTTATGTTCAAAATAGACTAGTAGAACTGCCTCAGTGATAACAGTTACTCCCTTTTGATGACGCTAGTCTTCAAATAAGCGATACAATTTTTCATATTTATCTTTGGATTTTGTGAGCAATAATGATTTTTGATCGCGATTTTTGCTGATTCTTTTATATTATCTTCCATATTATAATTTGAAGCAGAAGATTAGGACATTTTTTCATAAATCACTGACACAATAATATTAAAGAAATGAAAACCTAATAAACAAACTCGTTTCTATATCAACATTCCATCAAGATTCTACATTTACATTTTCGACATTCACAATTTTCAATAAAAAATTCACAGATCTTGCATCTTACGCAAATATCGTAGGCGTATTGAAAATACCAGACACAACTATTTTTGTTACGCACTGTATACACAGTGCACATAGTCCATTATATTTATAATTTATACAGAGTGTGATACTGTAAGGAATTAATTAAACTCACACAATTCCAAAAACTGAGAACTTTATGTAAAAGAAAAGGGAACACGATTACATGCGATTGATAAGTATCTAACGCGAATTCGTGAATGAATCCCAATCATATCCACTTGTCAGCACTAGTCAGCAGGTTTTACCCGAGCTCCGAGTATGTTTATACAAGGGCCACGTTCCTTGGTCGTGGCCGCACTCAAGGTGAAGTCTTGAATGTTTTCTTACATTCGACCATCCTGACTAGACGACTGTCCTCAGGAGTCATCCTCACTTTCGCTATCAATTCCAATTTGGGAATCCAACAGTTACCCGATTTGGAATTTTATCATTTTTTTTAGCCAAGGAGCGAACTCTATTTACAAGTTCTAGTAAAGCACCGACCTGTATTAGTGACAAATATTCACTCAATAATACTTTAGCTAAGCACTGAATCATTTAAGTGTTTTCACATTCAAGCTACGCACAGAATTTTCCAAGAAACCTATTCGGTCAAGGGTTAGTCTAAGCGTTGCACAAGGCCGCCCCCTTTTGCTAGTCTCAAGTTAGCTCAAGCATCACACAGAACATATTCCTGAGAATACAGTTCAAGTATTTTGCCCTATGGCTATCGTATCATTCTTTTTGTTTAATTTGATCATGACCTATTGAATCTTTAGAAATCCAATAATTTAAACATGATGCAATGTATTTTTTAACAAATCTTCTCATTCGAGGAAACCAGTAATATAGAGTGATTTTCTTAAGTGTCTTATCCAATGCAAAATGGCCTTGTTCGTCATGGCAAAGCCTACAGACCAGGCCTTTGTCATCTTGGGAACTAGCCAAAGGCATTTTGAATCAGGCAACTTTCTATAAACTCTTCCATTTTTCAGGATATAATTCCCAAAATATTGTTTATTAGCATCTGTCTTTTTCGTGTAACAACGTCCTTCTTATCAAGGACACTTCCTCGTCTTCTAACTGGGCTGCCAAAATTCAATCCGCATCGGTTAACTCTGCTGAACCAACTTGCTCCTTCATTTCTACCAAGGGCATCGGCGCTCGATCCAATGCATCCACACGACACACACGGGCACCTGGGCGATAGACAACCTCAAACGTATAGTCCCGAACCTCAAGCCACCAACGACCAACACACGGCACGAGGTCTCGAAGGTCTCGAAGTGAAAACTTCAAAGTCCACCCCCAATAGAAAAACGCGAAAACATCTCAAAGACAAAACCAGGAAATATCCTGACAATCCTAAGAATTGCCTCACTTCCCGCACGATTGTAGGATTCGGCAATTGTTTTACAGCTTCCATCTTTTTTGCCTGTCCTGACATCAGTAATGCTAACCTCCTGTCCCAAATAGTTTATGGACGTTTTGAAAAACACACATTTTAACAGCTTCAGAGTCAAGCTAGCTTCTTTCAGAGACTCTAGAACCGCTTCTAGATATTGCAGACCCTCCTTTACAGTCTCTGATGGAATAACAATGTCATCAACATTTTGAGTATTCCCTGTACATTGGATTGAAGGTGCTTCTTGAATGCCCCTTGTATATATAGAGGGTGACAAGTTTTATCAGTACCCAAGATCATCAGGTAGAACAATAATTCGGACTGTATTAACATCCTGTATTTTTATTACAAACTCATTACTCTTAATTATGTTTCCCATAAAATATTTTACAAACGGCAAATTGTTAATTTCAACATTAATTGTTAGTTTATTTAAAACAGATTTATTTATCATAGTACAACTGCTGCCAGTATCTAACAAGGCACTTCAATTCCATTTATAATGGCCCTGTTTATATAAACAATAAACAGTTTGAGTCGCCGTCGCTGGTTCGATATTCAAACACATAGGAACCATGTAACCCAAGCATAAACAATAAACATAGACTGCTTATTATAACAATACAGCTAGGCAAGGTCGTCTCCATATGAGGACGTGCCCATGTCGAGGTCCCTTGCTTTTGCATGCCGCTAAGCGTTAATATTTTAAGAGACAGCTCCCATATATACGCTCCCATAAGTATTTTCTATATAAAGTGTCTTTTCCGCATAAGGCTTCTTTTTTGATCTCGGCTGACGCCTTGATCAAAAATCCTACGCCTGATGTGGAAAAAAGTCAATTTTCCTAACTTATTGCACAAATAGCTATTGAAGTATTAATAACGTATACACGATGCTAAGGATTATAAACAATCTTGACTACTGATACTTTTGTAACAGCTATTACCTCACTATATAAACAATAGCAAAGTGTAAAACACACTTTCGACTCGATTTCATGGTGTTTCTTGTATAAATAAAAAGGGAAACACCCATTGTATTTTGCTGTCAGCACATCGAAACTAACATACTAGCTTTATCCATTGCAAAACTGACTAGCTCAATATGCCAGTCCTAAGTTCTGCTAGTAATGGTTACATAAATCTGTCAGTGCTGTGTAACAATACATTTCATTATTCATGGAGTGAACGATCTCTTTGTTGACCTCCTTCAACTTAGTCTTGTTAGTGCCTTAATGGGATTACGGAAACGTAGTTGGTTCCAAAGTTAATTCCCTTCAATCAATTACGGCAGTGATGAGAAGTGCCGACGGCAATAATTTGGCGAGTTTTAAAGATGGAAAATAGTTTTTGATGCTTTTTTTTCATCAGCAAGTGGTACGAAAGTTTCTCTATTATGAAATTATGCTGCACATGCAACGCGATTTTTTTCATTAATCGGGCAGATTAAGCTGTTATTGTAGTGCTCAAATCACGCGATATAATCTGGGAACACGACATTGCAGTAATGGTTAATGCATCGCTCAACAAATAAATTTACAGGGATAATTCTTGAGTTTCTGCTGCAGTGGGGTGATCGAACTTTTAAAGGATTATCAGACCTTTTTTATGTATTATAAGTCCATTAGTGAGGATAAAATTTAAAAAATCATATACTCGTATGTATTAGAACACAACATATTAGTCAAAACATATATAGCAATGTTGAATGCATGTATTTTAGTAACATCTATTTGCTTAATTATAATCTATTTACAGAGGAATAAATAAATAACCAGAAGGATATCTCGCAGGCGGCACCTTTGATGGGGTTACTGATGGATTCGTGACCTCGGTTCCAAAAGGAGACGTATTTTCCATGATATTTTATTGCTTTTCTCTAGACGTACCTAACTAATTTAATAATTGTTTTGAAAAAAAAACACAGTTCCCATTTAGATGTTTCAAGAAATATATAGAAAATACTCTATACCGGATGTTCCACATAAAAGTCCTCAGCCTCGTATCTCGGCAGCAGAAAGATATATTTTGATTTTGAAAAAAAAACAGATAATAGAGCTCATCTATGGCTTCGTCACGAAGTTCAACTTGATTTTTTTCAGAGTAAATTGGAGATGACGCTGAAGTTTAAAGAAATTTTTCGTTGGCAGGAACTTTGCAACAAGGTTTATCCGATACTTTGTTCAATTCTAAACAATTTTTGTTAAATGACTATTTTTTTTCAAAAACTTAATAGTTTCAGAGGTATCGGGCTCTTCATTTGGTGAGGCCCAAACTCAAGCGTATTTTAAAGTTTCGAATCATTACCGTATACAATGAAACAATAATTATCCAGTCAATTTAATAGCTCTTTTTAAGAAATAGTGAAATAATATGTATTTCTGTAAAATATGGCACAGGTTTTTTAAATACCTAATTCATTTTGTATAATAAGTAATTCATAATTATTTGTACGTTTGTCCTAAAATAAATCCTGAATATATAACGAAACTTCAACACAGTACGTTTTGATTAAAAGGAAACAAAATTAAATACATATTATTTCACTATTGTAAGTACTAAGTTGGGACGCTCAATAATTTTCGAGGAAATTGAGATTGTTTTGGCTGCTATCTATTTTTCACCCCCTAGGACCCATTTCAAGTCAATGATTTTTATACTGAGTACCTAGTCTGTATGAGACGGGTATTATGTGTACCTAAGGATAAGTTGGGACGCCCAATAATTTTTGAAAAAATTGAGATTGTTTTGTGTGCTACCTGTTTTTCACCCCCTGGGACCCATTTCAAGTCGTTCATTTTTATACTGTATGAGCTGTGTATTACGTGTACCAATGGAGAAGTTGGGACGGGACGCTCAATAGTTTTCGAGAAAATTGAAATCGTATGTATCGGGTGCTAGTTTTTCACCCTCTGGGACCCATTTCAAGTAATTCATTTTTATACTGCGAAGTCTATGTGAGATGAGGATTACGTGTACCAAAGGAGAAGTTGGATAATTATTGTTTCATTGTATACTTAAGGTAATAATTCGAGACTCTAAAATATGCTTGAGTTTGGGTCTCACCAAATGACGAGGCCGATATCTCTGAAACCATCTCCATTTTACTCTGAAAAAAATCAAGTTGGACTCCGTGACGAAGCCATAGGTGAGTTCTATCAACTGTTTTTTTCAAAATCAAAATATATCTTTCCGTTGCCGAAATACGAGGCTGAGGACTTTTATGTGAAACACCCTGTATACTAGTGTTTCGGCTTGTTAGGCCTTTCTCAATAGAGTAAATGTCTATTACTCTGTGTGTGTGTTCTATATATTTCTATAGAGTATTTTCTATATATTTCTTGAAACATCTAAATGAGAACTGTGTTTTTTTCAAAACAATTATTTTCACGATGTTTCATAAAGAACCATCCGCTTACAGTGTCCACTTTACTAATTAATTTATATTGTTACGGTTTTGTTTTGAAAAAATATGTTTTCCAATTTTTTAGATAAAATAAAACAAGTACTTATTAAACAAAGAATAACATTTAATGATTTTTCCAAATTATAAGTATTTTGTTTTTTGTCATTCTAAAGTTTCTTATGCATTTTGGTGTATAATATAGTTTCATTCTGTCAGACAGTTTTATTAAACAATTTTGAAGAAAATGTTTCCATGGGAGTACAAATTTAATGTGTCTACAAATGTTTTCAAAACTTTCAATAACCCTGTTTTGTAAAACAATAATTTGAAAGTGTAATTGAAATAAAACTTCGAGCAACGATATTAAAGGTTAAAAATCATTGTGAGGTATATTTAAATTACCAAATAAATCCAAATGGCATTTTCGTAAGCTCTAGGTATAATAGCAAAATTAAGCCGATTAATCCAAGTTTAGGCGGGCTTTTGTATTGTTCACAAACATCGCAAATATGTTTTTCATACGAGGTATAAATGAAATAGAAATGATTTATTAGCTATTTTAGTATTTTGTGGTCCTTTAACCTACATTTTGCTTTTCACATAAACTAGTCTAGTGCGTTAGTAAAATCTGAAGAACTAGAAATTTTTGATTCCATAATGAGAGGGTGTAACGGATTACGCTCTGGTTGTTATGGATAGGTTTAGATATCTCGTATCCTAGGTGTAACCACTAAATAAACTATCAATAATTATGAACTATACAGGGTTATTCAGAACCCATATAAAAAACTTTGAGGATATGTGCATCCTTAAATAACAAATCGATATCACCAAAAAAATTGTAATAAAAGTAATTAGGATTTCCCGTAAACAATGTTAAAGTTATACCATTATAAAGGACTACGTAGCTGGGCAACTGTACTTCAACGAGATCGGATATACCACATTCCGACAAAAAACAGTAAACAAGTTTTTTGTACCTGCAACGTCTATCTATCTTTAAGTTTATTTTAAAGTAAAACGCTGCAAATCTTTTTTGCGCCGGGCGCGCCGGTTTCCTTCGTGCTAGCTAGTTTGCATTGTCAGTCCCAAGGTCACTCCATTACAGTGGACCAGTATCCAGCGGCGTGCAATGAAAATTTTTTTTTAAATAGTTTTCAGACCTCGCCAAAAAAATTTCTTTTTGCACTACCACATTTCTACATGTATGTTGAACATCCCCAAATTTTATTTTCGATAGGTTCTGAATAATCCTGTATATAATGTGCAAGTGAACTATAAATAATTTTTTAAAATATTTTTTATGCTATTAAACATAATTGTGATATATTATGTAAAGTCTGAAGTCTTGTAAAGTTCAATGTCTAAAATAGGAGCGTCTATTTAAAAAATAATATCTTTACAACAGCTGTGACGTGCATATCTTCAAGGTTTACTTAAATACTTCAAAATGAATAAATATAAAAACGAAAATGGATGACAAAATGGAGATATTTACGGAGATACCTACTTACCTATTAAGTGTGTTCCAATCATTTTTCATTGAAGTCAGAATTTTATTTCGATATAAATAACACCAATATAAGATTTTTTTCTACAACAATGTAATAAACAATATTGCTCCTTTATTTGAAGGAGATACCGAAAACAACTACTCCACGGCAATGTGCCCTGACTGGCATTGCATTACATCGGCATCTTATAGATTACATCATTACATGTCAGGGCACATTGGCCGTGGAGTAGTTGTTTTCGGCATCTCCTTCAAATAAATAAGTAGGATTGTCTTCCTTACAGACAATAGAGGTCACTGCTGTAATGGCACCTGCGGAAAAGCAGGTCGTTATCTGCTTGTCAATTTGACAATAATTGTCAGACAGATGGAAGCAAAGACCCAAAGAGGGCACTACGGTGTGTTTCTCACCACTACTGATATTGCTCCTTTTTAACTTAGAAATGTACCTATTTAAATAGAGATTGATCAAGACAGTCTTGTACTCTTTGTCGGCTGAAAGTGAAGTCAAAGATGTACCTCGTATAAGTATGGATATTAGAGAAGTATAATAAGCTGGAAAATATCGCGGTTGGAAAATACGCTTTGCTTTCACCTTCGAATGGTTATTGGCAAAGTTGATAAATAGCATATCAGTTTTTTGAATTCATTACAGAGTCTAGACATTTCTCGTAAAGCTTTTAATAACGTGAACATTGAAGTCAGATTTATGTTGCGGCATATTTATTATGGCAAACGGGGGAAAATAACTATTCACATTTTTCATCATTATTAAAATTCTATCGGTGGACGTGAGTAGAAAGGCATAGGTTCAAAATTATGGTATCAATATGTATTGTATATACCTACACACAAAGTGAATTTTATCTGGAATCAGTATTCAAGGGCTCATTTCTGTGGGTTAGCAACTGATCGTTGGAAATCGACGATAAAAAACTTGGAAGTTATTTTAGACAATATTACGTAAATTTTAACCGCCGCCAATAAGGCAACCTAAATTTCAGAAAAGGTATAGGTATATTTTCTCATACATTAAATTGTATTGTCAATATTATCCCTCCTACAAACTTCTTCATTATTTCCCGGAGCCAATATGGGACTTGTGCAAAGATAGTTAATTAAAGAAGCATATAGGAGGAAAAATAGTGATTGCTTCGACGATCTCCCATATGCAGTGGCGTACAGTTTTACTAAGATAAAATTCATCAGATCGGATATCATATGGTGTGTAAAATTTTTATATCTATATCACACTATATCTTTATAAGCCTTTTTGGATACTTTTATACCTGTGACCTATACACTAATGTATGGTTCTAAAAATACCTGATTAAAGACGAAGGTACAATTATTTATTATACGTTAAATTTTAGCCCTACAATTTGTTTATACAAATAAAAATAACATGGATAATATAAAAACAAATCATATATCACATTCGTAATTTTCAAATGAGCATCGTGCCTTCATTATAAATGTGATTTGCATGTCAAAGGCTGCATTGCTAATCTCAAATCTTTCAAATGAGATGGGATAAAGGGATGCCATGCACTTAAGGCAACTATAAGATGTGTAGAAACTAGTCCTTCTGATCACATTCGCTGGGAGAGGGGGCAACGCTCACACAGAGATGGTGCTCTCGTTAATTCGACGCCTATAGAGGCAAGTTTGTAAAACTGAGTTATTGATGTTATAGGTATATTTACTTATCAAATAGACGCATTATATACCGGAGAATTCTGTATCATCTCTCTGGAATCATTAATTAATATATATGATTAATTAAACAAAATTACCTAACACTATTCGTGTCCTACAATTCTTATGAAGTCATTCGTCACTTCAACTGTAGATGGCATCGTAATCATTTATTATTGGATGGTATGAAATAAAAAGTAGTACTTAATTTAACCACAAAAATGCATAGGAAACCTTATGTACATAATAGTTATACCTACTAACTGTTTACAAATTCCCCAATATCTTCTGATACATTGTTCATGGTTAATTCAATTATGACGTCATCTTAAGTTAATAGAATGACCAACGTAATAAAAATTGCAAGGCAAATGATTTGTTCTTAATTTTGTGTAGTTAGACACAAAATATAAAGATAATCCATCTTATAGGGCCAAACAGCCTTTAACGGCCATAAGTGATGATAGAGTTACCTTTTGGTACGAAGATATACAAAACCAGTAATAATCGGTACCTACTAATACTTTAATTTCACTCCGTTCTCGTGTTCAATTTTACAACTTTAACAGACTTTTCGTTTTCTATATTGTAACAGAAATTTAGATGTTCGCTACATTTTGTTAACTAATATGCAACTAAAAATTCACCAACACACCTTGTATGATGCCTATCAGTTTCAAATTCTGAATGCGCTGATTGGCTGTGTTAAACTGTATCCCCCCCTTAAAAAACAAAATTTTCAAGTCGGAGGACGAGCACGAAGAAGGGTTCTGGAGACTTCTTTTCACTGTAGTACCTACCAAAGATGATGAACTAATAAGAGTTTTCACATTCATTCCTGCCGTCGCTGTCACTACGCGCCAGGCATATACAATTTGAGTGAAAAATAATGCGCTCAGCGCAGTTTATAGTGAATTATAATAAATTTATTAGACTGTCTTACTAACCGTCATATCGCACATCTAATTATCAGTGTCAGGGACACGGAAATAAATGAAATGAAAAATGAGAGAGCATCCATACTAGTTGCACATCTCGCTGCCAGGTCAGGGATTCGTTTTCCGTGTTACTTCGTCACTTCCATTGTTGTTATCTGTTGGATTGAATCAATTGGAAGCTTCCAGTATTCCGATATTTGAGTGCTTGCATTAATTATATTATAACAGTTATCTTGCGTTATAAAAATTATAAAAATACTGTATCGTGCCACAAAGCATTCCTGAGTCGGTCCTGTGCTCTCATCCTATCCGAAAGACAATTTCAAATATTCGTTTTAGTGAATGAATTGTGTAGATCTACGCGTGCACTGGGGACAACAGAAATCACCGAAAAAAAAAACGAAGCTTGGGAGATAATAAATTCCATTAACTGAATTCTCTTAGTTTATTCTCTTTGGTAGTACCTACCATAAAGTTATATGGTTACTTTATGGTAGTACTTAATCATTTTAAATCATTAAGTTACTGCTCAGAAGCACGTATCTTTGTGAATTGGTATTTTGTGTTTCATTGTATTTATTCTAGAATATATCTGTGTTCTAAGATCCAATTGCTTTTATTTCTTTAATTAGTCGTATCACTTATTTATCTAAGGCTTTAGTCTAGATAGATAAGGTAGTCTAACTATCTTATCTAATTTATCTTAGTTGCTTTCAAAGTAAAAATTATCCTGGCGCTTTATTTCCTCTGTTTGTCCAACTTCAAAATCCTTTGCTACGAATACTATACCATTGTTTCTGACGTTCCCGAGCTACAGGAGTAGGTATTATCAGTGAACGTACCCTTTTGGATCTACACGAGATATCCCGAGAGTATCTAAAATTCATTGTAATCTAGTTTTGTTTTTGCATTGAGTTTTTGTTCGTTTCTAAGAAGTGAGAAAAGTATTTATAATCTAAAATATGTAAGAATGCATGTAAATATATGACAAGAATACTTTAATCAGTTTATCAGAGAGATTGACTTAGAGGAGGTGATTTTATCAGCTTTCAGAATTTTAACTTGAAATGCGATCCTTCACCATGTACGCCACTGAAATACCAATTTAGCCGTGAATTATGACTTTGAAAGAACATTTACAGAAACTTGAAAAGGGCCTATTGGAAACAGACCAGTATTAATAACGTTCGTTTTCCCTGAGATGCGAGAATGAAGGGCACAAATCATCTTGACGTTAGATTTTGGATTTGGCTCGAACATTTTTTGCCCTACATTAAAGCAAATGTAATATGATAGATACCATCTTAGCAAACGAAAATGAGAAATCACTCCCAAGATTGTCATAAAAATTGACTGGAAATTTTATATTATGGTGCTTAAATGGAATTTGCATACATATACCTATATGAGCACGCATGTATTCTAGTTCTATTAAAAATATGCATGAGAAATATTTACTTAACAAAGTCTTTAACCGGTACCGGGAACCGATCGATTGGACAGGACTCCAGTAACGGTTGTGACATATATTCCCGGCGCCTCCACCATATACCTATGTCACAACCGTGACTGGAGAACATACCCAAAGTCTACATAATTAGAATATATATAGACTTTGATAATACACAGCACTTCGCTTGGCAGCAAGAGGGTTTTTACTAAGTCAGTAATGCGACTGAGAACAATATCAACAGTTTTATTCAAGAACACAACAATTAATAGAGGCCAAGTGCCGTACATGAAAAAATAAACAATAAAGTAAAACTTAGATTAGATTAGATTAAATTTATATAGGAGTCGGCCCCCTGACCTGGTCCACCGCGACCTAGAAGATCTATTGGGGCACTCCCAACCAATTTAGAGCACTCTGTCCAGCTTTGTCCTTTGCATTAAACTCCACAGCCTTAATAGAGGCTCTTCCATGTAGCTGTTGGCTCTTGGTCTTCTTTCCCCAAGTATTTAAAATCTCAGTCTTGTCAGGCCCTCGCACTGGCACAGTACGTGTACTGAGGTTTCCTCTTCTTCTTGACAGAATCTGCAAGTTGCATCTTCTGACAGTCCCATAAGATTCATGTGCCTATTAAGCCTACAGTGTCCTGTTAGGAGACCTACTATTATTCTGATGGCTTTTTTATTCGGACCTAACAGATCTGCTGTGAATTTAGGCGTCCGTTCTTTAATGAATAGCTTTGCCTGTCTCAGTTGTGGCAGATTCCTCCACCATTCTAGAGATTTGTTTCTCATCCATTCCTCCATAGATGTTTTAATGCATGGCTTCGCTATGTCGCAGAAGGGTTCTGCTCCTATGAGGTCTTTTGATGCGCCTCTCGGGCTAGTGCGTCTGCCTTCTCATTACCTTTGTGCCCCTCGTGCCCAGGTACCGAAGCTAGGGTCACTCTATTCTCGTTCCCTAGCTCTTTCAGGGTAAAAAAAAAAAATAAAACTCATAATTCCTAAGAGGGGCTGCTACAGAGTACTAACTGAATACTAACTCCCTTTGGTGTCAATAATGACACCAAAGGCTTTCCGAGTCGAATCATTTACTTTTCAAAAATCATATTGGGAGTGGAGGAGCTTCATTGCATGTTAATTATTATCAATTGAAAGAGATGCATATAACTCTACCATTCATTGAATCACATGTATTTGTAATTGAATCTCTTACGTCCTTTTTAATTACTTACTCAACAGAAATGTGTTTAACTACTTTACTGTTGGAATGAGAAATAAATGCTAAATAAATAATTTTGTTCTGAATGTTTAATACTTTTACATACAAGGAGTAGTGAATTTGCTAGAAGAAATAATATTTTTGAATAATTATTTAAACCTTAATTTCTTAAATTTGGATCATGCTGCTATAACCTCATATTGTTGACAATATGTTCATAGCAACTTTTATTTTTAGATGTAGTATCACCCCTCGAAGTCCGGTACACTATTCTTTTACACCCTGTATATATACATATCTACTTATAGGAGTTTTAGATTTATTTGGGGGTACATCCTGTATAACATTAAAATATTTCAACACCCGATGCAGTACCAAATAATTGATACAAAGTACGTTTATTATAGATATTGTAAACATATTATACTTTTCTCATTATACAACTATTTATGATTTGTTTGTGCACTATACAATTTAAAAACAACTCCAAATAATCATGAACATACACTGTTGACACTGTCAATTCAATTGCGGGGTAGCTTATTTTCAGCTGAAATATTTACTATGTCATCAATATTACACAGTAAAGAACCAGTAAGCAGTAAAAATGGTAACACATTTGTTTACGCTATAAATGGGGGAGCAAAAGGGTTTTACCACCGGCTGACCATTGTCCGCAGTATATAGAGATAAAGCAAATAATAATGAAATCGGATCTACAGGGTAGTTCAAACTAAGAGCTCACTCTAACGGCAGTTAAGAAAAAGAATTTTCGTAAATCCATTGTCTAGTTCTGGTAAATTTAATGTTCTAATTAAAATGATATTAAATAACTGACTGGAAGAGACCAATAGTAGGAAATAACCAATCTATTAATTCAAATTTACTCCTTTGTGATAGTCGCATTGTCAGCATATGAGTACCTAGATATGGAAAACAGAACTTGATATATGCGCTCAATAAAAATTTCTATTTTTTGGAAAAGAGAAATTGATAATCTTGAACACTGACGTAGTTTTCCACATAACACCAAAAGACTATACTGCACTCAACGCGCGTTTCGCCAATCAAGTTGGCATTATCTGGAAATCATTAAAACTAAACCTATGCTAACACTGTATCCTATTTATACCTAAATTATTGCTACGATTCAGTGAACTGTTGCGACGGCTCAGTGAACCGTCACGACGAATCAGTGAACCGTAATTTACTAACCAATAGTATGCAATTGGCTCTCTGTCACTATTCATACTATTTTTACACTTTGCAATTTCCAAATTCTCAAATGCATCCAGCTGTCTGGAATTTGCTACATTCCTAATTGGTCTTAAATTGCTAACATCTATTTTATGGTTCTTCTTACAATTGGGCGATTAAACTTATCTATTCTACCATATTTGAGATGAGCCATATGTTTCTTGAATCTAGTTTGAATTGACCTTTTAGTTTGTCCAACATACTTTTGATTGCAGTCTCTGCAGCCAATTTCGTAAATCCCCGACTTTTCCTTAGTTTTTATTTTGTCTTTTGGATTGCCTAAAAGTTGTACTTCGTTTAGGTATTTCCCCACGAATAAAACCACTAATATACCTGAAATACATACATGAAACATCAATACCTCCGTGATTTATAATATAACAGTATTTACTTTTATTGGTAAGTCATATTTGAATTCCCAAGACAAACAAAACAAACATTCTTAGAGTTTGGCTACCAGACCTAAACGGACGAAGAAAATTGAGGTGAGCGTTCAAGTTTGACAACCCTGTATACGCAAGCCACCCTCTTTCATTTCCCGCCGCTCCCTAGCGGCCTCCAAGAATAAAATATTTATACACACCTTCCTTATCGATCTGCTGGGGCATATATAAAAGATACCGTTCGGTTTCTTTCCCATTTCGGAAGAATTATGGTCTATTAAAACAAGAGGGGGTTTAAATCCGACGGTCCGAAGGCTTTTTACCGTCAGACTTATTGTATTATTTATTTATAGTTTCTTAAAAGCCACAGACGTGCTTACTTACTATTTATTGGAGATAAAGTGGCATGGGAGCTATCATTCCTCAAAGAAATTGCTGTACAGGGTTTGCGTAAACCCTTGTTCAAGGGTTTCTATCAAGCTTATTACAATTCAAAATCTTATTATCAAGCTTATTGCAATTCTTGAATTATTCTATTACTAGTCTTTTTCAGTAATTGGCTTTTTTCTGTTATTTATATCGGCCTATTTGCCGCGATTGATGTCAATCACCGACATCAGACGAGCAACCTCCAACCTGGGAATTTGGTCGAATCCCCACTTTTTCATGGGATGGAGATATTTTACTTGTCATCGCATAGACAAGGGTCCTCTGGTTTTACATCCTGTCCGGGGGATGGGACACTTTCTATACAGACTTATAACCTAAGTTTGTATAATTTCTATGAATTCACCAACATACAGGCCACTGAAGATGCTGGCAGGCACCGCGGGTCTTCCCTACCCGGGGGACCTATCAAAGTACCATGAAGACTGTAGCCTTCATTTTTACTAGAAGGATACATGGCCAGAGTTTTTGTATACACCTTGTATATGGTTTTATTTTTCTTAATTTAAAACTTATTGACCTGTTTCAGTTCTCCTGGACTTGAGATCTCGAATGCTGTGCCTTGAAAGGTGGTTGTTTTATTTAATAGTTTCAATTAAAAGGATTATTTATTTTTGATAAGGGTATTCTTAGTTGCATACAAATGGGTGTTAAAATTCACTGATGACTTTAATTTAATTTTTGTAGGATTAGTAGTACCGTAACTTTTTAAATTTGGTTTAAATTTCATACTCGTTATATCGAATGACTTGCTCGTAAAAAGAAATGGGAAATTATTATGGATATTATTTTGGATTCCAATGGATTTTGTAAATTGAGTAAATTTTGGGTTAATGTTAGATATCGAATTGGATTTCCTTTAACTGTTTGTACAGAATTTCATAGAGTATCTTTACGTGGAACCTTCGCTTATCACTATATATTACCAAGTTTAATAAATATTTCACTGTTTTCCGGGATTTAATTTGGAATAGTTAGTCATACTGAGGGTTGGAGTTGGTAATCTGAGTTCCGCTAAGACATACCGGAGTTACAATTATCCAAGGGCAATTTCCATTCAAGGAGCAGTTCCAGGACTGTTCTGGTGAGGTCTGAGCGGTTTAGCCTCTTTGGTGACTATTTGTATATATTACATCTCTGATTATTTAACTCAAATTTCATATTTTATGTTTTCAAATCTGAATTTGTATATTTAGGTAATGATTCTAGTATAATTTATTGTATTAAACCTTTAGATTTAAATTGTTTGCAATATTGAACATTTTTGTTTGTTAATAACAGGGTGTGAAAGAAATTCGATTGCTTAAACAATGGGATCTCTTATGCCCAACAGTGGTTATTGTAAATGTTCGATACGTCGTCCATTTTCCTGCTGTACAATCACTAACCGTTCCTCCAAATTATCAACATCATTATTCAGCATTTCTGGTTGAATTGCAGCAATTTGCAGATCTCTGATCTATAATATTGATGAATTAGATCTTATTCTATATTATAGTCTATACTATATTCTAGTCAAGAGCACCATTATTTCTTTATGGGAAACATAAGGCAATTTATATGTCTACGACTAATTGTATTTGGAAGTATTTAATATAATATCTATCTTTTCTCAGCAAATTAACAATGAGAATGTTGCAACTAAATTACCTAGAGCATTTACTAATGGTTAAAATTAGGTACCTATATAAACTAAAATATTAACTGATTTTTTTAAAAGCCTTTTTTCTCTTATCAAATTTAACAATTTTTAAAGTAAACTAATATTATTCTCTTTACAGAATACATTACCTACGATGTATTTACAACGTTTAAGATTTCATTTCCAAGTTAATTATGAGAAAATACACATACCTATACATAAAGCATTTCTTTTTTTATTTCTCGAAGTGCTCATTAAAATCCTTGAAAAAGACCTTTTGTAATCTTGATTTACTTGGTCCACAAGGCGAAAATAGAAGGCGAAATTTATAGCTGATCACCCTGTCCGTAAAAGAATCTACGGGTCAAATATAGTAGGGTTTCAATATTGTGAATGGGCTTGGTGATTTACTACGGTTGTATTTCTATTAGCCCTGAAAAGAAGATGGAAAAAATTAAATAAATCAAATAAAGTGGACAGTTCGGATATTGTTCTACTTATTATACAGTGTGGGTGAGTTTGTATTACACACTCAGTGACTTCATAAATGTCAAGGTATTAAAATTTTTTAAAAAGTACTTCTAAATGATTTTTTGTGCTCTTTTCAACCCTCTGATTAAAAACTCTCTCATTAACAAAGCAAAAGAGCAGCGACATGTAGATTGATTTTTTTAAATCAAACACCCTGTATTTTATTTCATAATTTGAAATTCTATCAAATTCTGAATGTGATACCGTTTTTATTTTTTTTTAAGTGATAATATGTAAGTTAGGAACAATACAAGAAATTATCGGTACTAGGCCATGGATTGCACAATTATTGATTGTGCAATCCATGCTTATGAAGCAAAAAGCATGCTTATGAAGAAAAAAGTTATGCAAATAACTCATAACTTTGTTAATGATATTATTTTCATTTATTTCAATAAATATTTTGTTTCAATTGTACAATCCAGAATAAATATTCTGTAAACTTCGCTAGTACCGATAATTTTTTGTAATTCAGAATTTGATAGGATTTCAAATTATGAAATAAAATACAGGGTGTTCCATTTACAAAAATCACTGTACATGTCTCTTTTGTTTTTTAATGAGAGCGTTTTTAATCAGAGGGTTGAAAAGAGCATAAAAAATCACTTGGAAGTACTTTTTTAAAAATTTTAATATTTTGACATTTACGAAGTTACTGAGTGTGTAATGCAAACTCACCCACACTGTATACATAGAGTCTAAGAAATATTTACAAAGTGAGAAACCCTAAACATTTAATTTGAATTACTCTAAAATGTATTTATAAAGTTATCCGAGTTTAGAATGACTCGCATGCAAATACTTCAACTTTATCAGTTACGAACATGTCTATCATTGTATGCAGGGGCGGATGGGCCGGCTGGGAGTTCGGGAGAATTCCCGAAGGGCCGGTAGCCTTTGGGGCCGGATCGACCCAGTGCGATTGGCGATTCAAATTACATTAAATTCTTTTTATATTAAATTTTTATTTGTAATTTACTTTTATTCTATTTAGGTACATATTTTTGGTTATATTACCTATATTTTGGATTTTGGTTAGTTTTTTTAGTGAAATAGGGTGGTTTCTCTTATGTTTGTGATCTGAACTAAAGTTAGTTTTAGATTTATTTATTTTTTACAAATGTTTTACCAAAGAATTAGCTGTGGATTATTTTGTTTGTGATATTTTAAACATGTTTTGATGTTACATTTTTGAGTTTGCAGTTTTTTAAAAAAAATTTTTTGTTGCAATATCTAGTTCATGCAAGAACATATTTTTTATTTTTGAAAAAATATAATCCATATATATTAAAACGCATCGATTCTGTCTAGCTCTAAATTCCGTCGCCGATTCCACAAAGTTTCAAAACTATCTCCTCCGAGGGGGGATCGCGGAGCCATCCTCGCGGGCAACCGGAGGTCGTCCCCGACCTTTCTCCAATGCGTAGGGGTATTTTCGTCCCGTTTCCTACGCGTTTTCCCAATTTAAACGCCTTTTCAAAAAACCTCTGCAAAATTTTCGTCGATCGCCGTTCGACGAGAGAAATGCGGCTAGCACCAGCGTTTATCCTCGCGCCTAATGGTCCCGTCACGCCCGCCGAAATCCTGACTTTTCGCGGGACCCCCTCACCCCTCTTCTACGGCTACGAGAACGGCTACGAGAACGGCTTCACGCGAAAGTTCAGTTCTTTCTCTAATCCTTTGAGATTTTTTTTCGAGACGGTACATCGACTCCATCTACGTTTATTTCGACTTCCAAAATTTCGAGTCGCATCCGTTTCAACTTCTTTCTCATTTTATCTGCCGATGTGAGGTTGCACTAACGAGACAAACACCTCCCACGAAAACTGTCAAATTAATTAAACTTCAGATAGGTTATTTTCATTATTTTCCTATGAGAAATATTGCTAATCGATAGTACTGACTGCCAAACACTTCTGATTACCAAAATACTGAAGCGAAATCCTTTTCCAATTAGAAAATCGGTAAAAATTTTTAGGATAACATGTACAGTTTACATACTTAAACATCTCAAGGTAAACTTCTGACAACAGACTCGGTAGCGCAATGGGATAGTAGTTGTAGGATTCAAAAAATCGTAATGCTGATTTCGCGAGTTCGAGTCACGCTGGAGGCTAACTTTTTTTTCACTTTTTAATTCCAATTATTTATTAGTATTAGTTTGGAATTAATTCCTTCATTTTGGCAGTCTGTAAAATTCATCATTTTAGTTTACAAAGGTAAATATCTAGGTACAATATTAATTTGCTGCTACAATTATGACAGCAATATATTTTTGGTCCTAATGATAAAATTGATAAAAATGTTTACTGAAAAATAAATTCTACTTTCAGTACTTAAAAAATTATGATGTTTTACCATAAAGAATAGAGTACCCTTACAATTCATCAAAATATTGAGACAAGTTATTTAGTATAATTACATCATCATTCCAGATACAAAATTTCTTAATAGGTATGTATTTTCCTAAAAATAATATTATTCTAGATGCTTTTGTCACGGGCTCCCGGTAGGGCTAGAAATGGAACGAAAATCGCGACAGCGATTTTCTCCCATTTCTAGTTCTGTTTTATATGTTGACTTTTTATATTTGTTTTTGTTTTATATTTGTAACTATTTGAGGTTGTATTTTCAGTATTGTTTTTTATTTGCACTATTAAAGTTTTAAAAAATAATTGAACATTTATTTTTATCGGATAAAAAAATCCTCTATTAGATTCAAAGTATGTATGTATATTGAAACAAAAAACTTTTTTGCTATTTTAGCAAAACAGGGCCAAGCCGGTACTGATTTTTCCGGGCCGGTTTACCCTACCCCATCCGCCCCTGATTGTATGCGTGATCAGGGCGAGAAGTAAATGCAATTTTGTTTTGTTTGGCCTTTAGGTTAAGCACTAATTATCTGTTCTCTACTTGAGTTTTCGTGTAGATTTGACAGTATCCAGAATTACTATGAAATACTTACGAGTGAGCTTTCGCACATGATCTCTGCGTAAAAATTCCGCCGTAATGGAAACAAACTGCCGGTCTGGGTGCGGTTTTAGTGGAATAAACGAGATACAGCGTAAGGTTGTTATTTTCATTTATCAACGACATTCATTCGGCTCTCAGGGCTAGAATTTGCCGCGGTCAGAAAGCCATTATTGTAATTCCTGGAGAACCGGAGCGCAAGCAGAATGTGTTCCAGAACGGGAATATATTTTGTGCTCGATTTATTGCTACTGTTGAGATTTTGTCAGTTCATTGACTGCTCTGGAATTACAGATACATAATTGAGCTATACATTAAACTGTCAAGAGCTACAGGATAGATGAGCTTCAGGTTCGTTAACCTTAGATGTGTATAAGAGCTGAATATTTATCTTCCATGTTTTTGTTATCATTTAACATTTTTACATATAGGGTAATTTCCTTAATGTGGATGCAATCCAAAACCAAATAGTAGTAGGTATGGAAAATTGTAATATATTTTTAAAACACAGTGGAATTTATGTACTTATGTTGTGTTCGTAAACATAAACATAAACAAAACACTATGCAAACATAGCAAAATAGATGTATATTATTAATTTTATTCCAGTTGCTGATGGTACCGAATATTTTCTGTCAAAATATATGTTTGGATCAAATTGTATGCTATGAATTATATGAATTCGATTAGTTATATCGGACGTCACCCAGATCTATTTTAGCTTTCAAATAAGCGATTATAATTTAGCAAATACATTAGTTAACAATGACTTAGCTATGTTATTTGATATACACAGTAAAAAAAGACAAATGGTAAAATTACTAAATGGTAATCGTAATTTGCTGTAGTGTTATTTTTAACACGAACTGGGTAGTATAATAACTAAACCTTTAGAACTCATATTACACGAACGATATACCCGCCAAGTTTGTAGAAGTACTCATAAAGTGTAGTAAAATTTACAAAACCCTGTGTTAAAAACGAATCAATCCGCCATAAAAACGGAATAATTACACGGTGAATAATTAACTATTACACATTACCTTGTAAAATCTACTGTGTTAAATTACTTTTATGTAATGTAATAATACATCGATATGTCTAACACTGCCAATTGTGGTCTATACACACACTGATGAGTGTGGATTCAGTGTTAAAATCAGTCGGATTTTTTTACTGTGTATCTTCAGTACATAATTTAAAATTGAATACAAGTAAATCTATGGCAATGTTTTTCGGACCAAAACAAAAACATGAAATTGCTCAGGGTTTTATGAATATACAGATAGCTGGTGACAATCTGTCAGTTGTTACAGAAAGCAAAAATTTGGGTCTCTGGTTGGACAACCGACTTAGATTTTCGAAACATGTAACTTATCTCTGCAAAACTTCATACTGTATACTTAGAAAGTCGTATACTCAGAAGCAGATCTTAAATAAAAAACTTCATATTAAACTTTATTTGTATGACTCTCATAACATCCATACTTTCGTATTGTGATATAATCTATGGCCCAGCACTTGATAAACAAGATGAAATGCGATTAGAAAAGATTCAAAATTCTTGTATAAGATTTTATTTTGGAATACGTAAGTACGATCATATTATCCACATATCCAAAGACAATCATCATATATTAAATTTAGCTTCTCTTCGTACCTTACATTTACTAACAGCGACACATAAAATTCGGACAACTAATAAACCTCAATATTTGCGGAGAAGATTGAAGAGATTCCAGAATATAAATAATTTTCATATGAGGAACAGATTGTTATTAGCAATTCCCAATCATCGCACACCTATATATAAGCGCAGTTTCTCGTATAATGCAAGCAAATACTATGGTCTCTTACCTCCTGAATTTGCCCACTATTCAATCCTAAATTTTAAGAAAAAACTTAAGATCCATTTAGTGCAATAGCGACTCAAAAACAATCACGCGGAATAGACATAAGGACGATTAATTCTGATTGGGAACTGAAATGTTTGAATTTTATGAAAGTAAAATTATTATTATTATTATTATTATTATTATTATTATTATTATTATTATTATTATTATTATTATTATTATATATTAAACATTAGCTCTCAAATTATGCACCTATATTAATAGAAAAATGTATGTAGGTAACATTCTCCCTATTAGGTTAAGTTGAAAAACACTATAATTAGTGACACTTCGCCTTTTCGATGTAATATTATTATTGTATTTATTTATATTGTTACGACTATCAAACTCCGGATAAAGTCGTATTATTATTATTATTATTATTATTATTATTATTATTATTATTATTATATTTTTTCGAAAATATCACTGAACAAAAATAATATCTACGGCATTTCTATTTAAAATTTTTTAAGTAATATACCTACCTATTCTTTCTGGTTATAAACTCACCTTAATAAAATGGAGTTTGATGCCTTTTATAAATTTTTTTTTCATAATTAGCAAAACAAGAACTGTTTGCACTTTCAAGTTGTTTGTTTGTTATAGGACACATAATTAAAATTTTAATATCGCGTTCCCCATCTTTTTAAACATCAAACGAACTTTACAAAAGACATTTTATTAGATATTAAATAATAACGTGTATTAAAAGGAATATCAAATGAATTAATATTGTATTTTGAACGTGTTCCCTGGTATTTGTTCTATTGTCTCAATGTTGGAGTCAAAACTAAATATCTCGACATATTTCTATATACGAATCTGATTATTGTTTTGTTCTGTTCGTATCAAACATTATCTCTAATCATACAGCGATTGTCGGAACCAGATGCTCTCAATCTCAATGTAAAGCGTATACCCGTATACTTTACTTTAATATCACTCGAGCTGGATGTTGGAAATGGAGAAAAACCTAAGAGAAAATATATCTGAACGTACGCTCTCTTTAAATTCACATTTTCTTTCTTTTCTTACTTGACGGCTCGTCTATTTGTTTTTGTTGTTTATTGTCATCAAATTTTAAAACAGTGATTGACAAATCATTGTTACGGGAATACTGTGCCCCATATGAATGACTTCAGTCTAATTTTTTAGTAATTTATTTACTTATTTATTTTATTTATCTAGAACAAGGCCTGAGACATATGTCCATTAAGAGGGCTGAATTTACATAATTAAAGAAACAAAAATTGAAAAAGAACAAATCCAAACTAAAAACTACACTACCCTTAGGTACCAATATATCGATACGTTGCAGACTGTTACTGGAATAGTTATTCACAGTTCCAAATCCGGAGTAGTATTCCCACAACTAGTTATACTAAAGAAAAAATTGTTGATGTCATTTACATTATTTAAGTGCATGGCAACTTGAGGTGTTATTTTATTATGTATACATTCATCGAGTCCACTACCTCAGTACTCTGACGAGCACAGAATGAGTGCGAAACCGGTCAGTGTCTGGTGGTTGGTTTGGATAGAAGATGTTGCGACTTACGTGGAGATGCTGTAGTAATTCAACGCCAGTCGGGGCACATAATCCGTGGAGCAGTTGTTTTCAGCATTTCCTTCAAATAAATAAGAGAATAGTTGAACAAATACCCACTTAAAAGGTTCACCCGGCATACGTTATCTAAACATTCACCTATCACCTAGTCTCCTATTTATCTATTTCAATTCCTAAAGTGATAATGTGTTCCCTGCAAGCGATATGAGTTGATAACAGGAAGAAAAGAGACGTGAAATATTTACGTTGAGAGTGAGTTTTGTTTTATTTAAGTTTGAAAGAACTGAAACCATAAAAAACTGGAAACTTTTGCGAAATCCAAGTTTCATAATTCTTTCGAGGCTCATGTTTCAAATATATGCCTAAAGACTTTGAAAGAAATATATTACATATAAAGGTTTCAAGTCATGAAACTCTCCTGGATTCCATTTTTTGCGAAAAGGATTTTCCCACATATCCTAATCACAATCACAAATATTTAGTCCCGAGGTTGACAGAAAACATTTGATGCACTGAGGAAAGTATTAAAGTGAAAGAAATATAGTATTATTATTTATATATATTTTATTTTTCGAATTCACGTGGCGAATATAATTTGTTATCAATCTGGTATTTCTTTCAATGATTAAATGATAATGATAATATATATTAAATATATATTATTAGTATAAAAATTTTAGTTACTAGGGAGGAGCGCTTATTTATTCGCTTAGCAAAGGAATTTTGTTATGTTTTGTATTGAAAAACATATGTACAGGGTGGGCAAATAAGAGAGAACGCCGGCTGTATCTCGGAAACCGCTTATCGGAGAATTTCCGGGAAAAAATTTTAATAGTAAATATGGCCAAGAGATGTCGCTGGAAATTATTTTCAAGTTCCTGAAATGACCACTAGGGGGCATAACATCCATGGCCAACTAGAAAAATGAACTTTTCTCGAAAATTTGCCTAATAAAGTAGTACCGGAAATAAGTAAATATTAATCTAGAGGAAATTTGAAACTTTTTCATGCAACTCAGTTTTTTCTATCTTTTGAAATAAAGTGGTGGGGGGGCCTCAAACTTTCTTTCCTTTAAAAGTTAATAACTCGGCTCAGGATAAACTGAATCAAATAAACTTAGTCTCATTAGAAAGAGCTATTTTTTATGCATATTTAGATTGATGAAAGCTGGTTTTGTTACTTTTATTATAGCCGCTAGAGGGCGCTGTCTGCCAACATAACAAATATGGCGGATTTTCTAGAAAATTTCAAATGGCAAGCTATATTTATTGTTACATATTTAAATAAAGGACAACAATCCCTAAAATCCAGTGAAAACCGCAGCTTTCTATCTCATTCCTAGCGGAAGATATCACCAAAGAATTGCAACTGCAGATTTGTGCTGTAGCCCTGTAGGCTTTGTGATGCACCTTAGCATTCAAAATCGACTCGTGATAGCCTATTATTAATAAAATATAAGAAAAAAAACTGTTGCTGAACTAAAAAGTCGTTAGTGCTTGAAGTAAAATTTGAAAAGTATAAAAAAAATTAACAAATTTAAACTGATGCGGCAAATGCTGACTTTGTAAATGTATTCTTTATGGAATAATGTGGTGGTCCTGAAAACGACTGATTTATTTGAAGACGTCAAGGCCCTCTGAAATGTTCAAAATGTTCAAAATGTCGCCCATCATTTTCAATACACAGTTCCAACCGTTCTTGGGTAGATGAAACTACAGTTTCCACGTCTGGCACGGGAATACACCTTAATACGTTCGATCATCACTTCCCTTGTGGCGGCAAGCCTCATTGCGTAAATTAGTTTTTTTAATCGCCCCCATAAATAAAAGTCCATACAGGTCAAATCGGGGATATATTATAGAATAGATAGATGTAATCAATTTCATTTTCAACTTGTTTAATATAATACCTAGCCGGGTTTCGTCTACCCAAGAACACTTGTAACTGTGTATTTGAGAGCCCATTGTGCATCACGTCCCCAAATAAATCAGTCATTTTCAGGACCATCGCATTATTTCATAAAGAATTCATTTACAAAGTCAACTTTTCCCGCATCAGTTTAAATTTGTCTCAAATTTTTCTAATTTTTACTTTTATCTCTTATTATATTTTTTGAAAAAATTACAAGCACTAACGACTTTTCAGTTCCGCAACAGTTTTTTTTTCTTATATATTATTAATAATAGATTATCACGAGTCGATTTTAAATGCTAAGGTGAAAGGCTACATCATAAATCTCCAGTTGCAATTCTTTTGGTAATATCTTTCGTTAGGAATGAGATAGAAAGCTGCGGTTTTCACTGAATTTTAGGGATTGTTATCCTTTATTTAAATATGTGACAATAAATATATGGTGCCATTTGAAATTTTCTAGAAAAACTGCTATATTTGTTATGTTAGCAGACAGCGCCCTCTAGCCATAACAAAAAATAAAAGTAACAAAAAATAAAAGTAACAAAACCAGCTTTATTAACTCTAAATATGCATTAAAGAAAGCCCTTTCGAATAAGACTGAGTTTGTTAAATTCAGTTTATCCTGAGCCGAGTTATTAACGTTTAAAGGAAAGAAAGTTTGAGCCCCCCCCCCACCACTTTATTTCAAAAGATAGAAAAAAATGAGTTGCACGAAAAAGTTTCAAATTTCCTCTAGATTAATATTTACTTATTTCCGGTACTACTTTATTAGGCAAATTTTCGAGAAAAGTTCATTTTTCTAGTTGGCCATGGATGTTATGCCCCCTAGCGGTCATTTCAGGAACTTGAAAATAATTCCCAGCGACATCTCTTGGCCATATTTACTATTACAATCTTTTTTCGTCGAGAACAGCCGGCGTTCTCTCTTATTTGCCCACCCTGTACACGTCAATTCTCCTCAACAAAACATTTTTTCAGCTAGATATTTATATTATCTTATATTTATAGAGTAATTAATATTTTATGTTCAAAGGTATACTTAGACCTGAGTTATATTGACAGATCTTAATACATTTATTAATGACTGATGACTTTTTAATGATACAGCTTCAGTAACTCTACTATGGTGTCATATTTGATAACGAAAATTAAAATTTCAAAGCTCATTTCGATTTTTTTTTCAAGGCCAAAAATCCAACAAAAAGGATAGCACTATTTCATTTCTAATCGGACTTTGCCATTGGATTTAGGTAAATCATAACTTTGCTATATTTCTCTTAGCTGGATTATTATACAGGTTCCAAAACAAAAATATGTTCAATTTGGAAACAAGAACACAAGATATTAGTAGATGCTTAAATAAAGATAAATAACATAATACTGGGAAAATACTTCTAATTAGTTATTTAGTGGGGGAACGGAGCTGAGAGCCACACCCACAGACTTCATGTCATGTCAGAGGTGTGGTCATGTCTATGACCACACCTCTGACTTCTGTCACCCGTACACGTCTCCAACCTATAAATATTGATAACTTGGCCCACCCATGCACCGTTTTTTCTCTGTTTAATACACTTTACTCATTATCGACCCGTCCTTGTCTCCAAATTGAACATATTTTTATTTGGAGATCCGTATATTACTTATGATTAGCTGTATCGAGCCGGACACTCATGAGTGTTGCGCATACACTTCCGTCTTTATACTGTTACATATTCTGTCAAAAAAACTTACTACTGCAGCTTACTACTCCATGTAGTAAGTCAGATAGTTCTCCTAGTGTGTGTGAAATATAAGAATATGTCAAAATACTGCGCTTATATTTTTGCTACCTTCGATAATAATAATAGCATCATCTGGAGATACCTAAATTGTTTACGTGTCAAACATGCAATGACTATATGCCAACTCCAGGTTTGTTTAATTTTAATTTTTAAGTGGTCCAACGATTTAGCTTATATTAATAACATTTCTTGTTACAGGTATGGTCCTTAACGTGCTTCTTGAAGTAATGTGTTAATGATAAGCAGAAACAGGTAGGAATAAAACGTTTCTTAGCCATGGTAGGTATTCAAAGCGCCGAAGAACAATATACGAGTATAAGAGGTTTCATCATATTACTTTAGTAAATGTGAATTGGATCAAAGACTTGAGTCTAAGTCTAGTTTATCTCGGTTTACATTAAATAAAAAACATATCATTATATTATTCATATTAATTTTAATAATAATCTTATTCTAATACATTTATCCACAATTTTCTAATGTTTGTTGAAAAAAATAATGAAAATATAAAAAAAAAGTATTTATTCTCACAAAAAAATATGAATATGTGAAATTTGTAACGTTATAATAAAAAAAAAATAATAAGAAATCGTAAATGAGTATATCACTTTAATAGGATCAGCAATAGAACAACAGACATTTAGAAACTTGCTGAAGGAAAACGCTACTAATTCATAGGTTTATAAAAAACATTGGCGGAATGAAACGAGCTACAATATGATTGGGACGGTTAGCCCGCATGATCAGGATAGCCCAGAGCATCAGAAGGTGGGAAAAGCTGTAATAAAGAATTATTTGATTATCAATCTAATTTTTGCTGATAAAATAAAAGAGTCAACATATAACTAAATTTAAAAGCAAAACTAAAATTCTGGAATTTAGCTAATTCTGGAGCCCTGGTAACTCATATATCTTAACTGGGTTGCGTTTAAATATTAGTCCTATATTTAGTCCAAAAATCAACAATCGTCCATGTTGTGCTATTTTTCAATTTTTTAGTCTTATCTCAACGGATGGGAATATTAGAAAATAAAATTTGAAAAAAAATGTTAGAGAGCATTGCAAAATACGCATTTTTGTAAATAACAATTTTTCAAGTATCCAAGTGGGTTACCAAATTTTAGGGCACACAATAAAATAAAATAAAAATAATTAATTTAATTTGAATTTAGATTTATTAGTGACAATCGCCATCGTAATTTCTTCTTTCTTTTTTTTTACTTTACATCTCACTTGCTTAATTTATTCCTAAATAACTATGAAACTTAAAATTGGCAGTAGTTTTGCCATAGCGATGGTAGAACGCGGAGTATTTTAGAATTACATTATTTTGGATTTATTTAGACATACTCCAGTCCAATATTTAATAATATTTATTGAATGTTTTAGATTTTGAAAAATATAATTCTACATTATATTTACTTATAATTATATGTTAAGTAACATGAAAGAGAATAAGTGATCCTTTGCAGCTAAAGCCTGAAGGCGATAAAAAGCAATTTTAAAGCATAGAAATGTAAATATTGTAAAGGGGATACTTTTCATATGAGTATTACTATTCTCATGTGCTATTATCATCATCTTGGAAAATGACAGCCGATATTTAATTTTTCACTCAATAAAAAATAGATACTACCTACATGCGATGCAAACTACACTAAAATGAAAGTGTCTTGATATACATATCACATCAATAAATTGAAATTCAAATCAACAAATTGTCGCATATACGACAAGAATTATTTTTGACAAAAAACTAAAAAACATTACTTTTTGGTATGCTGTTACTGGGCACTCGTAGTAGGTACACATACGCAAACTTTTACATTTTCAGAAATTATTTTCAGGAAAGCGGTTTTTCCCTAATATGGTTGGACTAGGATCATTCATTGCATGTATAAATATGGACAAATGAATAATTAAAATGGATAAATCACCTTTTTTTCCAACCATACGAATAAGACACTATAACATTAAATTATTTTGTATAGAAAGAGGGCCATTTCGGGACTGTTTGAGATCGCCATAGCAACTGTACAAAAAAGAGATTATTGTACAGTTGTACAGTACCGAAAAGTAATTTGACATTGACATTGCATGTCACATAATATATTGAAGTTTAATTAAATAGAAAAGAAACAGATAGTGACTCCGATGAATCGGTAAACTTCCCTCGTCCCGAAAACGTGTACTTTTTGTACTAGTTAAACAAATAACTATTAGTGACAAATCTTTAATATCTGTTACTCTGCTAGATTACGCTGTACCTAATCTGTACCTAGTGATAAAACTTAAACATCCTGTAAAACATACGGAAGCGACGTCTATTGAGGTAAATATTACAATGTTTTTAATAGGAAATAGGTATATATACCGGTTTTTGGGCCTTCCGTTAGTCCTAAATATCAGTAAACATTTTATGTGCGCCATCAAGGAAACGTAAAATAAAAACCAAATACCTCGTAAAATAACCTTTATTGGACGGAATACAACTGGTTATATGGACGAGAATTCCTCTTTACAGCATTATAAACAAACAAAAGCCGCATTTACATAACACCACTGTATGAATTTTAAAAGCAAACGGGAGCATAATAGACAAATATACGGTGAATGAGGCCTAAACATTTTCATTTTGGTTAATATTTAAAAATTGTATTTTATACAGTTTCAGTGGCGACAGTTATGTGTTATTTCATAAACTAAATGAGAAGAAGTGGC
This sequence comes from Pogonocherus hispidulus, assembly GCA_963924545.1. Taxonomy (NCBI): domain Eukaryota; kingdom Metazoa; phylum Arthropoda; class Insecta; order Coleoptera; family Cerambycidae; genus Pogonocherus; species Pogonocherus hispidulus. The sequence goes on from OZ004693.1 coordinate 16,861,841, forward strand.
CATTACATAGAAATTCTTTCAAAATTAAATTGCAAAATGCGTTTGAATGGGATTTTCTGATATTATAATGTCCATAACTTATTTGTGGTGCGTTTTCATGATTCATTGTAGACTCTTTTGGAACTACACCACCTGTAAAAAACAAAAAGCAGGAAACCATGTAATAAATAAATAATAAATAATAAATCAATAATAAAAAAACCACTTATGAAATTTTGTTAATTTATTAAACATTTATTTTATTGCATATTATACAGGGTGGTCCACCGGGAACCAACTCGATCTATATATGGAAAACTATTCATAGGAAAATTTTGAAAATTTGACAGTATACTAATGTCGTGGGGGGGGGGGACAACTCGCCTAAAATATTCTCAAGATGGTGGCACTTCCGGTTATACCGGAAGTAGGTGCCAACTTGCTTATTATAAATGGAACACCCTATATATTACCTCATTTTTAGATTCTACGTAAAATTCTAGGTAGATTTCATGTCTCATGTCCTATACCTAAGTCTAAGCGTTTTTACATTATTTAAGTTTTTATGAGAGAAATGACGTTTGCAGGCCCGAAAGCAGTTATCCATTTTTCTTAAAAGGAAGCCTTTATTATTTAATTTGGGGTGGGTTCCTTGTTGGAAAGAGCCTATTTTAATAGTATTTTTATAATATTTCAATAACTATGAATACAGGGTGTTCAAAAAATAGGTTAAAAAGAAAATTGGGAAAACTGCAAAAAATCAATTTTTTCAAATGGGAACCCCCAAATTTTATGGTTTTATCTTATTTAGCATTAAAAATAAGGCTAAGTTTGTGTATAGTTGTCTATCCCGAAAATTCTTAGTTTTCGAAATATTGCCCGTTTAATATTTTTATTTGGTAATTTTGCTTCGTATTTTAAGTTCAGTTACTCTTAGTTGGCTGTGACAGCGTTAAAACACAATCAAAATAAATGCTAAACAATGTATTAAGCTGTCATTCGCCATTTGCAAATTATTAATAATCATGCCGGGGCGCTTAAATTATACAAATGAAGATTATTTAAACTTATTTATTATTTATGGAGAATGTGATAAAGTTATATCAAGAACATGTGACACATTTGCCCTTCGAAATCCACAAAAACAGAAACCATCACGATTTGCTGTTAAACAAATTAAAATTTCAAGAACTTTGGATCCGTCAAGAAAATAGTGGAAAGAAATAAACCTCTCCGTAATTATGAGAATATTGAAATAGCTATTTTGGGATATTTCGCCGCTAATCCGACAATGTCTCTAAGACAAGCTGCGTTAGAGTCAGGATTAGCCAAATCAACAGTTCATAGAATATTACGAAAACATAAATTCCATCCATACGCATTTTCGACGAGTGTTATCCATACCAAAGACGAGTGGCATTCTGTGAATTTATGATAACTTGGGCGCAAGTTGGTGCGCCCTAACAACCATTTGAACTAGGACTCTGGAACAACCATTTGAACAGAAAAACCTGGAAAACCTCATTAGTTTATATAGTAATTATTAAATCAGAAGTTTATTCATTCACTTTAAGAAACTAATTCAGTGACTTAAATAGGAAGAGAAGAATCTGGATTGGATAAAGTTTTTACAGCTCCAATTTATATATAGTTTATTTTAGTCTACGCCAAAAGTTACCCAATATGTTGGCTCTCGCTATTTGGATGTTCAGTAAAAAATGCATCTTTAGCTTGTGAAATAATTATTCTCAAAAATTGGTTAAGTAGCTGTTTGCACCTTCTGATTTTTTATGTTTATCTTTTGCTGCTTCATGGGGTTTAGAATGAGGAAAATGTACAAGGGTTTCCTTCATATTTTGGCATCTAGGTTAAAGGTTCTGAAAGCCAGACAGCATTGACGCTATAAATTTATATATTTTTATATATAAAATAGCCTGAACATATCTGGTAACGCCAATGCAAGTGGCAAACAGCGACAGATCACCCTGATCTAGGTGGCAGGGCATGAGGAAATATAAGAAATAAAGGCAGATGGCCTTGACCCAAAATAAGCACCATTTGTAAAATAACAAAAAGTCACTCCAGAGCAAAGGCTAAAGGGCAAGAAAAGGTTAACTAATTATTCTCATAAAAGAGCTAAAACATTATTGGAACATATTTGTAGTGGCGAGATACAGTGAAATACACTGCAGTGCCCTCTTTGGATCTTTGCTACTACCTGTCTGACAATTATTGTCTATCTGACAGACAGATAACGATCTGCAGAAAAGCAGATGCCATTACAGCGACCTCTATTGTCTTTGAGGAAGACAATCCTACTTAATTATTGGAAGGATTGTCTTCCTCAAAGACAATAGAGGTCGCTGTAATGGCATCTGCTTTTCTGCAGATCGTTATCTGTCTGTCAATTAGACAATAATTGTCAGACAGGTAGAAGCAAAGACCCAACGAGGGCACTGCAGTGTATTTCACTTTATCTCGCCACTACAAATATGTTCCAATAATGTTTTAGCTCTTTTATGGGAATAATTAGTTAACCTTTTCGCTTGACCTTTAGCCTTTGCCCTGGAGTTACTTTTCGTTATTTTACAAATGGTGCTTCTTTTCGGTCAAGGCCATCTGCTTTTATTCCTTATATTTCCTCATGCCGTGGCACCTATATCAGGGTGATCTGTCGCTGTTCGTGGAGTAGTTGTTTTCGGCATCTCCTTCCAATAATTATTGGAACATAGTAATCCGGATCTAAAGTTATCCTTTTTTCTAAGATTATCCTTTTATCTAAGGTTATCCTCTTATCTGAAGTTGTCCTGTCATCCATGATACAACTACACAGATATGCTCATAACTTTCGTTTGTTTGCGCATGACGTCATTCGTGAGGGAAAAAAGGTAATGCGATGCAAAAATTCTTATGGGCAGTGATATAATTATTTTCGTGTTTATCAATTGTTTTTTCCTCGTAACTGACGTCACTATGCGGATTGGCATATCTGCTGTCATCTAAGGTTATCCTTTTATCTAAGGATATCCTTTTATCTAAGATTATCCTCTTATCTACGGTTATCCTGTCATCTAAGATTATTTTTTTATTTAAGGTTATCCTTTTATCTAAGGATATCCTTTTATCTAAGATTATCCTCTTTTTTACGGTTATCCTGTCATCTAAGCTTATCTTTTTCCTGTGACATTGCCTATTGCTTATTACATCACATCTGTATTAAAAGTAGGTATCTAAAATTAATGCAGTATCCATTTGATGAACTAGAGGACGTTTTATCACGTTTTAAATCACGAGGATGGGGTTTCCATTATACACAGGTATGTTTTGGAGGTAATATAAATACATGTCTCATTTACGAGACTGAAAAAATGTACAAGAAGGGAGAGAGGTTAATTAATAACGTGGATTTAAATAACAAAACACATTAATTAAAATCTAAATAAAAATCGCGCCACCTGGTGGCGCAGCCATTATGTGGAATTTCATTAATTGCGCTGAGATTTAGTTGGCGCTCTCGTTGTTTCATTAACACTCTAAAACTATTGAATAATACATTCGCCGCTTAAAATTCCCACATATAAATTAAACATTTAGTTGCAACAGCTAATGTTTTTCTGGTTCGGTGGAAACATTATCACGGCGCTGGAAAGATGCGGTTGATTTATTAGAATGTTTTATTCATGCTCTACTGTTAAAAATAAAATCAGAAGAGACGGTCTTAATTGCAATTTATGGCTGAATCGCGGTTGCCACTAGTCTTGGTTAGATTAGTTTGGGATAGGGAAACTGGCCATCTTCAAGACGTATTCCTTTAAAGCATTCTATCCAGAATTGCACTCCAGTGCAATTAGCATCAGGTCTGGAACGAAATCACCTAAAACTGAAGACTGGTTGGTATTCGGGGTCCCCTTTGTCCTATTTATATTCTCCAATCATTTCGGGGGCGGACAACCTTAGTACAACAACACCTAATATTATTTTTTTATTTTTGTCCAAAGTCTTTGCACCAGATTATTTCATCATCTTAAGCTTAAGAAAGCTGTAGGTATCGATGGCATAAGGGCAGAGGCTATCAAACCAATATCGAAATTCATAGCATATCCTTTAAGTTACATAATCAATGGTATTATTGAAACGGGGTATTGTCCATCTGCATTTAAAGTGTCTGTGATTGTACCAATTCATAAAAATGGAGATAAATATGAGGTAAAAAATTATAGACCTATTTCGCTGATCACCAACTTCACGAAAATCTTTGAGAAAGTAATTAAAAAAAGACTAGTTGCGTATATTCAGAAATATAATTTGATCTCAAACAGACAGTACGGTTTTCAGCAAAATGTGTCAACGCAAGATGCCATTTTAGCGTTGACTGATTATGTTTATAATTCATTGGATGAAGGTAACTCTACGCTGTGTCTTTTTATCGATTTGGCAAAGGCTTTTGACACCGTTAACCACGTACATTTACTGGAAGTATTAGAGAATATAGGAATGAGAAATACGGTGTTGCAGTTGTTCAAAAGTTATTTGTCCGATAGAAAACAGTGTGTAAAGATAGGAGATGTATACAGTGAGCTAGAAAAAATTTAATAGGGTGTACCGCAAGGTACAGTACTAGGCCCATTACTCTTTATATTGTATCTAAATGACCTATTCGGTTTGGAGTGCAAAGGCGACATAATTAGTTACGCAGATGACACTGTTATTTTATATAAAGCTAATTCTTGGAATCAAGTAAAATTAATGATGACTACTGATTTACAGATTCTAAAAGACTGGTTTGATCATAAGCTATTGACAATAAATATGGAAAAAACTGTCTACCTACCGTTTGCTCTGACGCAGTTTACTTTACCACCATTCTCCGAAATATGTTTTAAAAATGGCGAAAAAACTTATACAATTAAATCGGCAAAAAAAGTGAAGTATTTAGGAATTTATCTAGATGAGCACCTAAAATGGGACAAGCACGTTAATTATATAATACAAAAACTAAGATGTATCCTTTATAAATACAAATACTTACGTAACATCCTCGATGTAAAATCTATGAAAACATTATATCATGCTTTAGTTGAGCCACATTTTTCTTATGGCATAATAGGATGGGGGGGAGTACTTAACTGTCACTTGCTTAGTCTTGAAGTTCTGCAAAAAAGGTTCTTGAAAATTATGTTAAATAAAGATCTGACATTTGCCTCAGATGAGTTGTACAGAGAAGCGAATATTTTTGATATCCGCCAGTTATTCTATATGTACATTAACCTATATCAACATAAAAATAAGAAAACGTTAAGATCAATTACGCATAACTATGAGACAAGGACAAAATATACAAATTATATGTTACCTTTAAGACATAAAACCATCGGGCAACATTGTTATGGTTTCATTTCCCCAAGGTTGTATGGTTCGATACCACAAGAAATAAAAAACCAGAGAAAGTATAATACATTTAAAGTAAAACTCAAAAAATATATGCATGCTCTAGAAAGAACAGAGATTCATAAGCAAATAGATTTAAAAAATTATTGACGACTGACTTAATTTTACTTACCTTGTTATATTATATTCTAAGTATGTGCATATGAGTCCGTATATATGTATGTGTTCACTACTGTTTATTACTGCATACTGTATACGTAGGAATGTATGTTGTGTGCATGTTTGTATAAGATGATTGTATATAAGTGTATGTGTACACGTGATATATGTGTATGTGTGTATGTGTGTATATATGTGTGTGTGTGTGTGTGTGTGTGTGTGTGTATATGTGTGTATATATATGTGTATATGTATATATGAGTATATACACCTTGTGTTTTTTGTTCTTTTTTATGTTCTCACGTACAAACTCAACTTAGAGTTTCTGTGACGTATTTCTATGTTTATTTACTACGAGTATTCACATTCTGTAATTCTATTGTTTATAATTTATTGTTGTAAATAAACTTATTATTATTATTATTATTATTATTATTATTATTATTATCATACAAAGAAAGGAAAATTTAACTACATTCCTTTCTAAATATAGGAAGAATAATCAACTATTATTTACTAATCAATTTAAAGAGAAATACAATAGTATGAAGAGTTTTATCGACAACTGATTCAACATCACCATGATTATCCTCGTATGGTGATAAATCTCATTATAAACCAAAAGCAGAGACAGTCAAGAGGCAGCATTCAACCGCCGGAAACATTTTTAGATACCTCTGTGAAGGATAAAGTAAAATTGAAATGAAGGTCATATATAATATATCATATATCATAGGTATTTACGGGGAAACCGAAGCAACTATTAAAAATAAGTTTATGTTTATATTAATAAACATTTAAAAGTCTATGCTCCTAAGTACTTGCCTATATGGGACAAGCGAAACAGCTATTAAAAAAAAGTTAGAGTTAATTAACATAATTATTCATGTCATGAGAGACAATAAACTAGACAGAAATAATTGAGTATTTTACCATTTTTATTACTGCATTTCTTATTATTTTTGATCGATGAATATTATAACATGTTTTAAATTTATATACCATCAGCAGTGGTTTAAAATAACCGATTTCATCTCCTCAAATACAGCATTTATCTTATACTTTGACCAATATTGTAAAATTTGAATATAATAAAGATGTATTTTTTTAACGGACAACTAATTACCTGAAGTAAAAGAAGGCATCCATCAGAAAATAGAAATAATGTCAATTCGCGAGAATTTGGTTAGATAAAAATAATTTAAAAAAAAAACAACTAATTCTTTTAGCACAAGTTTCCTTAGTTTTCTTAGATTAGATGTTTTTGAAAGGTTTTAAATCAGATAAAAATCATACAACATGCGGAATAAAGTAAAATTAATCATAATGCAATCACATAACGAATCAGAAACTGTAAAGTTCTAACTTGTTTTTCTAGTGACTGCAACGAAATAATTAGGTAAAATAACTTCAAGATAATATAAAAGTTACATAATTTTATAGTGGCTATAAAATTCTTATGTTTCCAGTACTTGGAAAAAATAAATAAGCATTAGTAATTTAGATTTTCTACTCAAATATAAAACAAATTTATCAAAATGAGAAAAATTAAAGAAATTTTGGCATTAATTTCTTACCTTCTGACGCTTTTCTTATTTCAATTTTGACATGGCTGTATCGGAAGTGATGTCATAATTTGTGTACATGCTATTTAGTCTTTTAGTGAAAAGTTTCTGTGTAGAAACTTTTTAGAGTTACTGCACAGAAATATTTTATAAAAGCCGAATACATAAGGGACCATTCCAGATTTGTGACAAGCACTTTATAAAATTGGAGCAACTTTTATTACCCATACAATGTAAATATAGTTAACAATAAGCATATCAGAAATTCTAATAAATATATTTTGTCATTTTGTAGATACGAATTACAATTTTATATCCCTACTAGGGACGAACTAATAATTTCACTACAAACCTTTACAGATAGTTTATTCAGTAAAAGTTTTCGCAAAGTATGAGTAATGCTTCCAGTTGCAAGATCGTAAACAGTAATAAAGTAATCCATAGTCTGTCCCGTTCAATCAGTGCCAACATGTTCTTATTTATCAATTAATAAAATGGGAATTTATATGTAAAGGGAGGATTTAATGAACGGGAAACATAATAAAGTTTAAAATTTCTTATTACTGCTATCCAAGTTACCAAGTAAAGTCTCAGAAGGCAATCTGTCAAGTCAAGGCTTGGAATCGAAACTAGTTCTTGGGGGTAATAAATTAAAAATTATTTAGCCGCCCTGAGTCCGCTGAATTTGATTCTGCTTCAACTAGATAATCGAAACTGCCTGAAACCCTATCCTAAAGTTACACACACACTTACATACAATAATTATACGTTGGTACACAGATTACATTTCAAACTGTGTACGTATATACGTATATTCATGATAAATTTTTATTTCTTTACTACTGTGTCCAAAAGATTAGTGATGATCTGTATAAATTACAGTTTTTGCTTCGGGTTTCTTGGGAATTTACACGTTTTTGGAATGTAGAGATCATTCTGCATATGCCAGTGGTATGCCCGTTTCTTGGGAATTTATACATTTTTGGAATGTTGAGGTCATTCTTCATATGCCTGTATTTCTTTTAGATTTACATGTAAACCTTGTAGTACAGGGTAATTAGCTTATTTCAAACTAAAACCAGAATATAAAGCTAAAAATCTGTTTGAAGGTACCTTATGGGTAAGCAAATACAATTTTATAGCCTTACAGCCTATGCGTGATGGAGGGCAGCCGCCATCTTGGGAGTAATAAGAAAAAAATAGTTCCGCCAAAAATTTTTATTCTAAAAGTAAATCACAAAACCAATCAAATGAATTATCAAAAATTTGTCAAAAATGTTATAGGAAGGAACCATGTTTCAAGTATTTCGAGCCGCCACCATTTTGCTGACCTAAGGCAAACCCAGTTTTAACCTAGAACAAAAGAAAACTCCCTTGAACTGCTTGAAATCTGCCAATCGCATATGTGCATATTTAATTGGTAAATTTATTTTCTATAAGATTTAATATAATTGTCATACCTTTCATATCGGTTGAAAAACCGATACTTCGAACAGTTTAGTTGGCTAATCTGAATGGTCCAGGTTCGTTATTTGGTTGAGTATTATAATCCTCATTTAAGGAGCATTTTTGAATCTCCGACTGTTCTTCCTCGTCAACTAGCATGGAAGGTCTGTTGCTGCATGCTTCAGCATAGCATTTTCTTGCAATGAAAAAAAAAAAAATTATCGAATTCAAAAATCATGTGTAATGAATTCATACTACTATTATAAATTCTATAATAATAGGAACGTTTTAAAATAATTTGGGCTATTTTATTTATCTATAAACTACTGGTATTGGCGCCCTTCGCCAGTTTTTAATAATGCCTATAACAAGGCCAAATATATTTTTACATAAGTACATAAGTACATAAAATTGCAATATACTAAATTTATGTTTGTGCGAAAAACATTCTGTAAAAAATAATGGGTATTTGTTGCTACTGTCGTATATTTTTTACAGACACATTTTTACAGACACATACGACATATTTTACAGTACCTATATGTCGTATACTGCAAAATATTTTTTCTAAATTAGTTCTAATACTAAGTGAATTTAATTTATTTCTGTTTCAACATAAATTTTCAATATTTTTTTGATTACTCGGCAACGCTGCAATGAAAAAATCGGATACTGTCTAATAAATTATTTCAATCTGAATTCAATTATGCAAAGATATACAGAGTGATCTATTTAAATTAACGACACTTCCATAAAAGCGTGTTTTGCCAATACCCTGCAATAGGGTCGATATTGAACTTTGGTGCATTATTGGGGCACCCTGTATATCTTTTTAGAAATATAACGTCTAATAAATTATTAATTTTCCCAATATAGTGAACTATCTTTTTGAACATATTTACTACATGTATGTATACAAAATGAATAAGTAGGTACTAACTTTATGAATGAATAATCTATTTAAGGTAAAATGTACCATCGGAAAACATTGTAAAAGTAGCTTATTTGTAGTCAAAATACCCATTTTAAAAATACGTAAGTATGACAATTTGTATAATTCTGCTCTGTTCTGTAATGTTATTAAAAAATATTTAGCAAGGTACGCGAAGACAAAGAAAGCTCGTGTAATTTAAATACCCGAATAAAAGTAACCAAAGTTTCTTAGAATCTAATTTCATTAAAATTTGGGGAATAATTAAGAAGGGTACAAATCCCGGGAGGCATCTTGTGCGGCCTATTACCGCTTTATTTTACGAGTGCTTCTGAATATATGATTAATTCGCTGCTATTCCAAGCCTACTTTTCAAACATTTCATGTATTTTGCCCGAGAGGTGAGTCCCAATAGCAATCACACCTAATTAAAATTGTTGAAATGAGTTTTGATTCCTTATAATTTTTTCATTAAATGAATTTAAGACACTAGTTCCTGGAGACATTCCTTATGACTGTGCTAGGTATAAAAACAAAAGTGTATGTATCATTCACCACCTAGTAATGTAAGCATCACTCTTAAGTAAGATGTAAGATTACGATAAGCAGCTGTTTCAACCTATTCGGTCGCCTCAGCGTCGTACGCTCTAAGACAACTCATTGTGGCTTAGAGATACCTAGGGCATACACTGTAATTCAGCACTATAAACGTGGGACATAACCTATGAGCATACATTCTCTTCAGAGCTGGAACGGTTTGTACCCAGACCACTCCGAATGTGGCCAGGAGTCATTCGACTTTTAATCTCTATTCTATTCATAAAATTGTAGTTATTGAAATGGACTTAAAGCTAGTGCTTGGTTTGAAGTTACACAACTTAAAATTTTTCCAAATCCAAGTGAAACTAGAATTTAGGAAAGAGGAATCGAAATAAGATTGTAATATTTCTGTTTAAGACTTATAAGGATGTGTAAATCACAACAAAACTTAACAAAGTTTTAAAGCTACTAAACAATATTAAAATGACAATGGTAAGGTAAGAACAGCATTATATTTTTATTATATTAACTGGAACTCATGTGCATTGGACTAGATAGGCTCTGATTACAGCGTATACAGTACGCTAAGCAAGATTCTGATCATTTAGAAAAAGAATGGTACATTTCAGGAGAGACTGAAGAAAAGAGAAGACTAAGAGGCCAAAGATAATAAGGCTCCTAAGAAGAAGAAGAACAAGAATCCCAATAGAGTGCCAGGTGGAGCAAATGACGGAAAAACTTATAACCAAATTATTTTCCTTACTAACTTGCCGTACGAGACTAGTAAAATGATGTTGATTGACTATGTGTATTAACCAGAGTTCTAATATAACTTCTCACCGGGTGGTCGAGTTTGTCTTAACGGATTCGTAACCATGCAATAAATGTTTTCCTGCCTCCGTTTATGTCTTAAATGCAACCAACGTACTTGTCTATCTATAATGGAAGTATATGCCATCAGCTCATCACTGGATAAGTTTTAGTAAACGGGAGCACTGAACAGCAGCTTCTTAACGAAACTTCGACCTTTCATCCAGTGCTCTGAAGCGCATTGATAAATTAACCTGTTTCACTTTCTAAGAAAGCCAACCAATCACACTTTTATAACGCACCCGTGTAATCAACACCACGCTGAGGAATTTATTCTCCCACTAAAGGGAATTTTATTATAAACCGTCCTCATTTTATCAACATAAACTCGATAATGTTCAGCCTCCGCTAAGATTTTGTTGCTTTGTTTATAGGGTTTATGGAGCTTCAGAATATATTTGCAGCAGTCCTTCTCAAACAAAGGGCTCGCTCTATAATTAATGATGTCTCTAAATTCATATTCGCCTAAACAATACTTGCCTGGGGTTGATATAAATAGTAATCATTTCATACCCGGTTTTACCTGACCTTGTATAAAAGTTCTCGGCATGAATTTTGAAACAAAATCCGAACAAATTGATTGCGGTATGCCGTTGTGTGTTTTGGGGCCCTTCTGTGGACTGAGCTAAACATTCTAAACACGTACATCTTTTATTCAATACTGTAGTACTTTTATACAGGGTCTGTAACGACAAATTTACAGTAGATATAACTGAAATTAATTCAGATTCGAAATTAAAATCTTTATTTTGACCTTTTGATATCATGTTGTATGGATTGAAATGATTGGCTCCATTGTATTACTTCCGTAGACATTAATTGAACATCATACATATTTTTATAGATTTCGATAAAATGGTATCTCATAATCGCCCTGACGCGTTTATTTCGATGAATAAGGGAGATTCCGCCAAAAGTTCCCTTGGTTTGTGGAAGAGGGAGCCTCCCGAAGTGGAGACTATGAACTTGCTGTCCAACATATGCTTTTAAGACACAGTCTTTTGGGCATATCTTCCTTTTATTTCCATAAACCATTCTATGTCAATATATTCGAGAGAATATATTATCAGAATTTCATCATAATTTGCAAAAATATAAAAAAAAAAGAATATAAATAAAATAAATAGAATAAATAGAATAAATGACACCGACGTAGTTTGAAGTTGGCATCATCTGGATATGATTGATGGAGAGTAAACCCCTTTGTCTTTATCACCATTCATTGCCAATATCTTCATGAACAGATTTAAAACGGAGGGAAAAGAAGAATTCGAGTATTTCTCCAAGGCTTGCTTTAGATATATGGATGATATCTTTGTAGTCTTTGATACAAAAGTCACTGATAGTGACAAAGTTGTTTCTAAATTGAACAGTCGTTTCGTGTCAGTTAAATTTACATATGAAATTGAAAACTCTGGACAACTACCATTCTTAGATGTATTAATATAATTAGAAATAGTGAAAGTAAGTTAGAATTTGACATATATAGAAAAGATACCAGTACTTTAAGATATATCCCTATGGACTCTCACCATTATGCTCAACAAAAAATTTTTCTATTTTTTAATTCATCGCTCTCTCCTAAAAATGAGAGGTTTGAAAAAGAAAAAAACAATGATTAGGGATATAGCAGCGAGTAATGTATATTCTGTAAGTTTAATTGATAAAATAATTAGGAAACGTAAATTTAAAGAGACACTTCGAAATTCCTCGACTTTTCAAAATGAAAGAGAAAATCCAAAATTCATATCTACTCCATACGATCCTCGATTCACCCGTGGTTTTGGTAAGGTTTTTAAAGATAAGTATGTCAGTGGTTTATTCATCTGTAAATAAACTACAACAACTTTTAGACAATCCAGAAGAAAAAATAGAATCTGAAGAAAAGTCGGGGATTTACGAAAGCAATTTAAGACTAATTAGGAATTTAACAAATTTCAGACAGCTGGATGCATTTGAGAGTTTGTACACCTAATTTTATTATTTTTTATAAAAACAGTAATTTAAACCTTGAAATGGATTCAGCATTTACAGATAAATTATGTATTATAATATGTATATAATATTTTGGTGATTATATTTTATTAGGAAATAAATTTAAAACAAATTTCATAGAACTTGCATACTGATAAAAATGAGTGGTACATGTCCTGTGATGATCCATGTAATATTTTAAAGTCAAAACTGCAAATAAAAATAGAATTGAAGCGTATAATTGAAAATGAAAATCGATTTTAATTATTCATAAAAAATCATCAGCAAAAAAGTAACAAAACAAACTTTATGCGGCAATATGGTGAGATATAAAATCGCGCATTTAATAATTTCAGAGAAATGACATTTTGAGACAGGGTTAATCCTTAAAAATGTTTCTTGTTTCTCTGCCAGCAAAAAGTTTTTCTGCGTACTTAGACTAATGCAACTGAATTGCGTCAAATCCTTTTGTAATAAAGACTGGGAGATATTAAACATTTATACTTAATTTACTTAAACCATTTCGGGAACGGAGTTTTATCACCCTCACTTTTTTATATTACACTTTTGTCCTTTCCCACTTCTAATGCCTTCTGCGTTTCATTGTAATGGAGCTGCACAGAGTGCCAGATTTCTTTTCTCCCCAAGCCATTAGACATTTTTCAACTGTAACCATTACTGGGCTTTCTGTACTTGCGTCTATATTGTCTGCTGTCACGAATACAACTTCAACTCGAATAATATACGACAAATATTCACGCGCATTGTCTGTTAAATATTGTCTATATGTAGATAACGAAATCCTTATATTTGTTACTAACAAATAGATACACTACCGCATTAAGTTTGTGCTTGTAGACTGCTGATTGTTATTAGCAATTCATTACCAGTAGTCGTTGAGTGAGTATAATGTTTCTCACGCAACGATACATTATTATTATTTAAAAACCTTATTTTACCACACGATCGAGGAGCTCCGATCTTTAGTAGAGACTTCGCTCACATCGACAAATTTGATTATAAAGTATGTTGTATCCCTAGTCTAGGAACTTTGTTAAGACGAATGTATGTATTTAATTTTCTCTTAGTTTTTTATTGACAGAATAATAGCATATAGTAGTGGCGTTAGGTGATTTCACAGCTTATATAGAGTCGGTAACACACAAGGAAGTAAGTAATTCCTATAACAATGGCAGGCAGGTTCATAAATTATTAAAATGACTAGGATAACATAAAATTAAGATAAAGAAGTTGGTATAGTCGCGCGGTAAATTATTTTAGAGATGATAAATAGGTTTGTATACTCTTTGCTATGAAGTTATATAAAGTAAAAAAAATATGATTTATTGGATGCTGGATATTAAAGAATATAACTTAGTTTTAAGAAAATTTTGACGTTAACTTGAAACTGAAATATGTTCAGTAAGATTTTATGGAAACATAAATTTAAATATATGTGGGAGACTACGCCAAGTTAATTCATGATCATCATGACAATGAAACATAAAATAAAGAATTACATATTTACAGTATGCCAGATCTTTTTCGGATTATGATTAAGAAGAAGTTGTTGCCGGTATCTCCTGGGTGCTCTTCGATTTGATGGAACAAACTAAGCAGCTTCTGGGTTGGCCACATTTTCAGGGCAAGATGTATTTCCAGGCTGAGAATTACGATTAGGAGAGCAAAAGAGAATATATTACTTATCTGTGATACCTATTACTTATAAATATAAATTACGTCTGTTGTAGTGATTTTAATAAATATTGTATAAGGATAAATGAAGACTAGAGGAAAGACAAATTTAAGAGCAAAACAGTTTAATCTATAAAATAACGTCAATACACTGTGTCCACTTTAATTTTTGTGTTTTTGTACTTTTCAACTAAGTATAATATGCATATGTTCAACAATGAAAAAATATGAAACATGTTTGAAATAATTTCAATTACTACTTCTTTAACTGCTGGACGTAATTTCTCTTCAGTTTTATATAATTTGTTTTTTAGATAACCCCACATAAGAAAGTCCAATGGACTGAGGTCCGGTGACCTAACCAGCCATTTTATTGATCCTCGGTTTTATGAACATATTATAGGTTGAAAATCACGTTGTACGTAGTTTTCAAAAATACAAAAATCCAATATGGCGCCCATAATAAAATCAAAAGTTGAGTATGATAACGCAAAATCTAGTGGGCCAAAATTTTTTTAGAGACCAAGTCCTTCAAGACTGCTAGCTCTGTCTTGAAAATTGTATGAATTTATATATTTTACAATAAACGGGCTACAGACGTTTGCAGAAAATGAATATTTTTTGTTTTCACCCTGTATCTATTTAAGCAAAGGACTTCTTGGAAATATAACCTTGGATTCTTTTTGGGCCTAAAATTACCCAACTTTTTCCTAATTTAACCAACTCTGTATCTCTATTGGTTTCTGAGATACCCATACAGTTTATCTTAAACTGGACACAGTGTATACTTTTAAAACACTTGTAGAGGAAGGCCAAGGATTAGTGATGTCCAAATTGCAGAAGTTCTTCGGGAAAATCAAAACATAGCCAACACTAATCCGTTAGCAATGAGTAGTGTGAATTCGATATCACAACGATTGCAAATGCTATACACCACGGTTTGGAAAAGTTTACGCAAAATCCTAAACATGTATCCCTATAAACTCAAACTGCTGTTTGAATTAAATGATGCAGATTTGCGTTAACCACTATTGGACATAAGAAATTTCATTGTTTAAGCCTCGGTTTAAGCAATCGAATTTCTTTAACATCCTGTTATTAACTTAATTTGTTAAAAATACATAGTAAGCTGAAATATATCCCTTACTTTATGATAACCCGAGTGGTAAACCGCAGACATGAATTTTGTACACCAATTGCATTATTGCTCAGTATTACAGCAAAATTAACTGCATTGCTTCAATATTCACTGAATTTTGCACATATTGCTCATATTTTTACTGGTGTGTCATGTATTGCTCATATTTTTTTAGTATTGCACAGCATTGCTCTCATTTTTATAAAATATTTGCATTGCTTGGTATTGCTTTTGAATTGTTTCGTATTGCTTTTGTATTGCTTCGTATTACTTTGAAAGTGCATGATAACTGTATTGGTGAAACACACCTACATTTCTTTAGTACCTATATTGCATTGCATTGCTCGTATAAGTTGCTCACATTGCTTTTAAAGTATAGTATTGTTACTTCTTCCGGGGTTCTAAAGATAAGTGAGACTTATGCAACAGTACAAATCTTTATTTAACACTTCAGACACAGTACAACACTTTTTGTACAATATCTAAATAATTGCACACCGAAAACACTTGAAAAATCCCCCTTATGTCACTGAAGTATTGCTTCTTCTCTTGATCGCTCTTCTATTGAGACCTACTGACAAGCCGGCACGCCGCGGGCTTTATATAGGTAAACTAGGAATTCACGGATTTTATTGGCTTATTTAAACATGAGTTATATAATCGTAGAAATTTCCATCAAATACTCACGAATAATCCATACACCAGGGCAGTTCAATAAATAATCGACAGTCAAGTTATACAAGGGGTATTCGATAAATACCTCTGGTGACATCCAGGAAATGTGTACACAAGGGCTTATCGCCCTTATTTGAAGGCCTAGAGGGTTGAGACTTCACTCTTGGGGGGTTGTTCCTAGCACCCCCAGAAGCGGTGTTGCCAGATTGTGCATAATTTCCCTAGGGCTGGGGAAAACGTAGTTTTGACAACGCCGCACTCGAGCACTCTATCGGTAATTTTGTAACAGTATAACAGTAAATTAACTTTGCAACTTAAATTGACTTCTCATGACTTCTTAATGTTTTTGCTAAGTACAAGGCAACTCATGCTATTAGGAATTAAGGGTTCCTTAATAAACACAATCTGACATAATTTCCAGTTGTTCTGAATTATAGGCTCATGATTTTTTATTGTTTTTGCTAAGGACAAGGCAACTCATGCTATTAGGAATTGAAGGCTCCTCAGTAAAGCAACTCTAACATCATGAATGTTAGGAGTGGTGAGAAATACACCGTAGTGTCCTGTTTGGGTCTGTGCTACTATCTGTCTGACAATTATTGTCAAATTGACAGACATATTGTTTTTTTTTTGTTTTCGGGATCTCCATCAAATAAACTCTATCATTTACAGCTGTTCCGAATTAAGGCCTAATGATTTGTTTTAACTTAGTACAAGGGAATTAAGGGCTCCTTAGTAAACACAATTTGACATCATTTCCAGCAAACATATATCACAACTTATACCAAACATATTAAAAACAAAAATAATAGAAACAACATAACATAACATAGGAATATCACTCGGAATATCACGATACACACACATAATTTGGCGTTAGCCTTAAGATCTCGAACAGAATTTCCGACATTGTCACACCTAACAGAAACACTGTGCGCAGGTATAAGCTTTTATAATCTCAATTGAAACTGCATAAAAAATTCCGACAAACGATACACGTGCGTAAACAAAGAGGCCGCCATCGAGGTGCAGGTGTTTCTTTTGTCTGATTTTTTTTACAGTTTCAATTGACATTATATATTGCTTTATTGCTTCGCATTGCTTCATATTTTCTATGCCTATTTTTACATTGCTGCTCAATTTTCTTGCATTGCTTGAGTATTGCTAACATTTTCGATACATTGCTCGAATTTACATAGTATTGCTCGCATTGCTTTTACATTTTCTCATGCTTGTACACCACATTGCTTCAGCGGTTTACCCCTCGTGATAACCTTATATTAGTTGGTCACGCGTAGCATAAATAGATCAAATCAATAGACTAAGCTTCCTAATTAATTAATTATGCAAATTCCGGTATTGCTACCCGAGTGGACTGATTGACTCGCAACAGCCAAAGGAAGTATTTGATCAAACGTCTTCCAAGGACAGTGGCGTAACCAGAGTTTGCACATGGCAGAAATAAATAATATAATACAATAAATGATCTTTAATTGTCAGTTCTAGGGGATATGGAACAATTCCTACAAGCAATCCGCACTGAACCAGATACTCTGGTAATTTGAATACTAAATATCCATCTAATATCCTGTAAGAATCTTTGACCATGCAAAGAACAAGGTGTTTTAATATCATACATGTTTATCACTATGTATATAAGTATTGGTAATAATTAGAAGTACCGTCTCCTCTCTACTTATGAAAATTCAATGACTTTGCTGTTGTTTTCACTTTCCCAGCATTTATATAGGTATACTGGTAAATTAGATTTTTAATTTGCTATTCAACTGCAACTGCCAACTGCTCATATAGTATTAATAAGGACCAATCTCAATACTTGTTCATGATTCTTGTTTTGAAATGCATATTAGGTTGTGATTTACCCCCATACATAGTAACTGCCGTCGATAACCTACGTCACTGGTTATCGAATACGCGAAATGTAGTGGAATTGCAACAAGGGACGTGCCCTGACTGCTGATATCACCGTCCTTGCTGTTTTGGCAGTCCTGGCAGTCCATAAGCCTACCTTCTCATTTACCTCGAAGACAGAGTAGCCAATCGATCGAACTCGCCAGGAATAACATGACTAATTCAGACATAATTAATTCAGGTGCTTTTCCTGATTATGTGGAGGAGATTTAAGAACGAAAAATTGAGGAAAGTCTATTGGAGTGTCTCAGCTTATGAATTGAGCATAAGTACATACAATTTTGATAATTCTTTTGATAATTTTTTATTTAATTCTGGGCACATAGTCCATGAAGTAGTTGTTTTCGGTATCTTCTTGAAATGCAGTATATACCACTACTAGCATGGTAATAGAGTTTTTACTGGCGGACAGAAGGATATGACTAGCGAGTGGTAGATGAGCCTGTCACCTTCTGGAGTCTTCTGAAGCCACCAGCGTATAGCTTCAAGTTTATTGTCGGAAAAATCATCTTCATGGTACGAGCGCGAATATGGCTTCAAAAAGAGGCAGAAAGAAATTGTGTAATTGGGGCAACAGAAGATGTTCTGTGGATTTACATCCTATTATAAAAGAGTCTGGGTTTTCCAAAGATGCAAAACTTATAAGTTGTTATATTAAAAAAACTTTTTAAAGAAATTATTGGAATATAATCCGGGTCAAAAGTCTGGAGGAATAGAACTTCCTATCAAAGTCTGGTTTCAACAATTTAAATAATAACTTGTGCGACAATTAGTAAGCTTCTAAATTGATAAAAATATCCCCTGAAAATCCTTACTATCTAGTATAGCAAACAGATCAATAGAGTGCGTATACACGGTGTCCCACCGGGCACCGCCTCGATCTATATATGGTAAACTATAATTAGGAAAAAATTGAAAATTGGGCAGTGCACCAAAGTCACTGGGGGCAAGCGATCTAAAATATTTTCAAGATGGCCGCACTTCCGGTTATACCGGAAGTAGGTGTCAACTTGCTTATTTCAAATGGAACACCCTGTATATTATTAGATTTTTTAATTCTACTCAAAATTTTAAATATATTTCATGTAGGATGGCCTATACCTATCTTCAACCGTTTTTGAAATATTGACAGGTGAATATTGACATTTTTCAACTTTGACACCCTGTACAGTTTGAGATCGAACAAAACGGTTTGCACATTCCCATCTTAACTTTTCATAAGCTATCGTTTGATACTAATTTCAGATTTAACCAATAAACTTAATCGAAAATTTTTAATTTCTAGAAAATCTGAAATTAGTATCAAACGATAGCTTATGAAAAGTTAAGATGGGAATGTGCAAACCGTTTTGTTCGATCTCAAATCGTTTAGATTTTACAGGGTGTCAAAGTTGAAAAATGTCAATATTCACCTGTCAATATTTCAAAAAACGGTTGAAGATAGGTATAAGACATCCTACATGAAATATATTTAAAATATTGAGTAGAATTCAAAAATCTAATAATATACAGGGTGTTCCATTTGAAATAAGCAAGTTGACACCTACTTCCGGTATAACCGGAAGTGCGGCCATCTTGATATTTTAGATCGCTTGCCCCCCAGTGACTTTGGTACACTGCCCATGCCCAATTTTCAATTTTTTTCGTAATTATAGTTTGCCATATATAGATCGAGGCGGTTCCCGGTGGGACACCCTAAGGTCGTTTGAAGGAACGTAATGTGCCTATAAAAATAGGTCAAAGATATTACTAAACGGATTTGGGTTGAATTGACGTAGGTTTAGAGGATGACCTATATCTACCTCCGTACAAGGGTAACTTTTATATTTTTAGATATACAAGATCGGCTAGATGAGGAAAATCGCAATTTTAGTAGTAATGTATTGCTGTTTTAAAAGTTGAAATATGCCTCAACTTCCTGAATATCCTGAAAAAAAAAAAAAAAAAACTGAAAATGATAAATTTGTTTCATGCCTATATAGCGAAACATGTTCTGGAAAAATGTTCACGCTTACCGCTAATTCCATAGCTAACTTATTTTAAGAGATGTAATATAAATTTGTATTTTTTTAATTGGCGATTATAGTGGGCTATGTGTTCAGTAAAAACTTATTTTTTCTCATTTCAACGATGTGAATGTTTGTATATTCATCTCATCTAGATATCTACCTCCAAATGATAAGTTTTAATTATTATTATTAATTGTTTTAAGAAAATTACAAATTAACAAATGGACTTTGAAAACAAAAGTATCTTGTAAGCCAAAAATAAAAAAGAGTTTCAAGGGTCGTGCTTTTTAAAAGAACTATTTTATTAAAATAATCTGTTGGATTGTTTTATTTCAATATTTCCAGATTTGTAAAATATGTATGTAAGTAAAATGTTTGTAAAAAATTTAAATTTATAAAAAATAAAACCTAAATTTAAAAAATAAAAAATCTCGTGCCGTGACCAGGATTCGAACCTGGGTTACTACGGCCACAACGTAGGGTCCTAACCACTAGACGATCACGGCTACAATACGAGTTGTAATAATTGATTTCTCAATTAAGTAAAACATTCAATTTGATCTAGTTTTCTTATTACACGAGACTAATACTATTATTATTATTATTAATGTGAAAGTGTTTGGCCAAGCGGAACGCATTTCATGTTATATGATTACTAGTTCCGATTCAATTTTATAACATTATTTAATTTATGTTGTTGTTCTGTGACGTGTTGCGCTAATATTTTTTTATAAAGACCTTTACCTTTGATTTGTTAAAATCTACAGAGTTCAGATTTAGATTTGTATGAAGCAATTACCTATTATAAAGTCGTTTAAACAATTAATTTCGTCTTTAAAAAGCCAACAGTTGGCTCCAGTATTATCAGTTGCGTGAGAACATTGTGGGCTATCCAATTGTGTATAAATACTTCTGCAGAATATCTAAATAAACAGTAAACACACATTTTAATCAATTTATATAAGCAAAGTTAAATTGCCCAAATCGTGCGATATCTGATTCAGACCTTGTAACATAGAAACAATAATACTAGAATGGAAATTTATATACCACTCACTTATATACAGTGTGAATATAGTTCAGTGTGATAATATAGTACAAGAGGTAACAGTAAAGCGGCTAGCCCCTGTACCATTTTTATTTTGTAAGATATGTTAGCTAAATATGGGAGTACTTAGTAGACCAAAAAATGTATTAAGGGCAAAATTAAACACTCTCCAAATTTAGTTGACATATCTTGCAAAATAAAAGCGGTACAGAGGCGAGTCACTTTCTTGTCCTATTTGGTATTATTATTGTGTTTTCTGCTACAAACAATATGTATATGAATATTTATTAGTAGATATTCCATTATTACGAACAATACCTCATAATAATAAAATTAATTATGCCATAAAAACTACCATGTATGTTTAATACAATATACTCGTATATAATAAATTTTGTTTTTAACATTTATTTTGGCAAAATGCAGTTGAATAATATCAACTAGTTTCCTGTATATTCAATATTATGGTACTCTTTTGAATGCATCCCTAGATACAGTAAGTACATGAACTCGCTATCAATATGTATAGTATTTGGCCAAAATTATAGAGAGGGACTCTATACAAAGTGCAATATGCTGAACATCAAAAAATACTTAATTAACTTCAATAAACATCACAAGCCAGACGAAGTTCTAGCATAAAATATTTTTCTAAATAATAATTTGGAGATACAGGGTTTTTGTAGTCTAGGATACATTTTTTAAAGATGTAATGTAAGATGTTTAAGTAATTTGGATTATTTTAAAGATAAACAAACAGTTAAAAACTTCTCTCGTCTATTAATTTTTCCTTACGTAAGTAGAGGAACTAGAGAATATTACAGGAATTACAAATATTTAGTTAGTTGTGATTAACATAGACACAGAATTATACACTATACAGAAGCGAAGGTTGCAGTTCCCGCCAAGACCAAACTTTAATACGCATGCGCGTACAAGTTGTATTCTAATCAAATTGAACGCCTAACTTTACGATTGTTGATGTTACGGTGATTCTTATGTTATAGCGTTATTGTCATTTGTGATTTGTGAATAGATTGTGTTTCCGTTTGTTCCGTTTATTTGAGGTTTAATAATAGGGATTTTATATTGTGTTTATTGTTGTATTTGTGTTTTTTTGGACTTTGTAGATATTCTGTAATTATAATTCATTAGTGCTAAGGTAAACATAAAATAATGTGTATAGGCCTAAGGAAAATTTTTTTTAAATTATTTTTTAGGAGTAGGTCACAGTTCCTGTTAAATTGTTAAATTAAAGATATCTTACTGACCACTTTAAATCCATCCGCAGATTTTGATTTTATACACTATGAATTTGTTCAGAATTTACTTTTACTATACTCCAACAGTGGCTCGTCGGGGTGGGCGTGTTGGGCAGCGTCCACCCTAGAATTTCCACGGCAAAAAACTAAAACCTCGTTTAAAATTCAACTTGCAAAATCTACTTCCCTTGAATAATACCAATACTATATAACTTTATTCTTCCCTATAAATAGAGATATTTAGAAATACTTATTTATAGTTAAAAAAAAAAATAATGAACCAATCTGAATTATTAGCGAATAGGTAGTCCACCCTTTATTCAAGTAATAGAGATTACATGTCATATTCATATCATACATTTCTACAAATTACAATTATTAATAATAAGATGCTGGGATCGTAGAGTGTGTATCAATAATTCAAACGGGCTAGCCTATAGCTTCTGTATCACATCGTCTTATACGTTACATATGCTTTATACTTAAAAGTTAATCTAAAAGTAGTACGAAAAGTATGAACGTAGAGCGTAACTAACTTCGTTAATATAATCCCAAGATGGACAAGCCCGTAAGAATGTGTTTCATCTGTATTCTGACATTAAGAGTAGTCTGGAACAGTTACTTTACACCATTAATTTCAAATTAATCAAGAAGTGTAAGGGGATTATTTGATAATTTATTTAATAAAAAAAATTTAGAAGTGGCCATTGGTGCTTTGGATTGGCACCTTTACCTTGGGCTTACCCATCGGACATATTTGTACTTTAGTGCTTCGGCTAGTCAGTCTCGCAGCACTGCTATATTTTTCGCGATTAGCCAAGGTTTTTATTAAAATTATTTTTAATTCCAAAAGTAGACTAACTAGGGTACAAAATGTAAGTATAGTTAGGTGTTTAGTCATAAGGAAAAGAAAAATTTGAATTTGCCCACTCAAACTAGAAAGCTGGGAGCTGCCACTGTACTCCATGTTTATTTGGGTAAGTCACTGAAAAAATTAAATTCGTAATTAAATTTAAGTTTTTCAGTGACTTTATACCCAAACGAATGTGGAGTTTTACAAATGTGTCAAATAAATACATTTAGACAATTTACTTTTACCGTTTGCAAAAATAGAGCTCATTTGTTATTTAAATACTAAACATTTCTACAATATTTCTGTTAGATACTGTTGCATTCTCATAATTTAAAAAATATATGTAAACTTAAATATTACTTCTTTACGTGTACTTAAGTGTGCTATTTATTTTTTTAATATTTCTCACAGTGTAACATGTTGTATTATCCAACTTCAAGTCTGTTTCAAGGATAAATATTTCAGACCATCCAACATCAAAGAGACCGCCGACACTGTCGTTTCTGTTGGGTGTATAATTCTGTGACATAGATTTTAAAGAAAATTGTGGTTGAAGAAAAGCTTATAATATTTAGAATTTTAAATCGGCAGGCTTTTACCTTCATATCTAAATATCTTCTCAGTTGATTGCATTTGCGGATTGATCTCAAAGCAGGTATCTATCCGGAAATTACTTCCTACTTGAAGTCGACCGCCCCAGCAAAGGTTTCCCTTTGGTATATAAATCATAATTTTATATATTCTCTCAGCATCGACTCGCGTCCCTACTTTATAACTGAAGCTACTCGTATATCTAATATTTGTGGGGCTGTGTATCACATATTTATAGATGATTTACATCGTTTTATTTAATATTGCTGGGTTTTACTACTACCGTACTTACTTATAGGTTTTTATTGATTATACAGGGTGTACAACAAAATCCGAACGTACCAACTTTGGAAGCATACACAATACATTAGAATATTGGTATTTTTTTCTATTATTTCAGTAGATATCAGGTGTTAAAGTTTAAAAAAAAACATTATTTTCATAATGGCTTCGTAGAATCCATATATATTAAAACGCGTCGATTCTGTCTGTCGAATGCGTAGGGGTATTTTCGTCCCGTTTCCAACTCGTTTTCCCAATTTAAACGCCTTTTCAAAAAACCTCTGCAAAATTTTCGTCGATCGCCGTTCAGCGAGAGAGATACGGCTAGCACCGGCGTTTGTCTTGGCGCCTAATGGCCCCGTCACGCCTGCCGAAGTCCCGACTTTTCGCGGGACTCCCTAGACCCTTTTTCTAATTTTACGACTTCGAGGACCGCTTCACGCGAAAGTTCCGCCCTTTCTCTAATCTTTGAGATTTTTTTTCGAGACCGTACGTCGAGTCCTTCTACGTCTATTTTGTTTTCGAAAATCTCGGGTCGCGTCCGTCTCAACTTCTTTCTCATTTTATCTGCCGATGTGAGATTGCACTAACGAGACAAGCACCTCCCACGAAAACTGGCAAATTAATTAAACTTCAGATAGGTTATTTTCCTACGAGAAATATTACTAACGGAATCGATAGTACTGACTGTCAAACACTTCTGATTACCAAACTACTGAAGCGAATTGTTTCTCCAATTAGAAAATCCGTAAAAATTATTTTTTCAGGTTGACACGTACAGTTTAGATACTTAAACGTCTCAGGGTAAACTTTTGACAACAGACGCGGTAGCACAATGGGAAAGTCGTGCGATTCAAAACGTGATAATGCTGATTTCGCAGGTTCGAGTCACGCTGGAGGCAATTTTTTTTTTACTTTTTAATTCCAATCATTTATTAGTATTAGGCGTTTAGGTATTCTGTTTCATTGTCCGTATTCGAATTAATTCGTTCATTTTGGCAAATTCATCATTTTAGCTTACTAAAGTAAAAAATATCAACAACATTAATTTGCTGCTACAATTGTGACAGCAATATATTTTTGGTCCCATTAATAAAATTGATGAAAATGTTTACTGAAAACTAAATTCTACTTCCAGCACTTAAAAAATGATGATGTTTTACCATCAAGAATAGAGTACACTTACAATTCATCAAAATATTAAGAAAAATCGTTTAGTATAATTTCATCATCATTCCAGATACAAAATTTCTTTAATATGTGTTTTCTTAAAAATAATATTATTCCAGATGCTTTTGTCACACGGGAACGAAAATCGCGGCAGCGATTTTCTCCCATTTCTAGTAATAGTTTTAAAAGTTGTAAGTAGATTCCATTCTTGGAACCTTGCGAGCTGAGGGAAATTTTAGCAGGTATACAATCTGGACTGTACGCAAAGAACAAACATGCTCCCTGAATTGGAAACCAGTGGGATACACAATAATAGGCCTAGGGTGGCCGCAGTGCTTTGGGACGCGTTCAGCGAAACCGAACCACATGAAGAAGATGAAGAGGAAGGCAGGTACAAATGTTTCAATTTGAAACCCAAAATATCTAGATTTTTATAAGTGTTGAAAGTGCCCTCTCTCTACCTGAATCGATACCTACACACACGATCAGGTCCTGCCATATTCTGACGTACACAGATTGTAGAACGATTTCAGATTCTTTCAAAAGCTTCCGATATGTGTTGCCTTAACATGTCTTCATCAGCAATAGGTCGCAGGCTAATTTACATTTTTCTTAATTTTTTAGACATTAGAAATTTAAGATCCCACACATCGGAAAAATAAGCCGTTCTGGAATTAATTGGGAAATATAATTATTTTTAACATCAACAGCGTTATTTTCCTGAAGTACATATAATTTTGATGTACCTTAGCACAGCTTACACTAGTGCGGGGGTCGGCAACCTGCGGCTCGCGAGCCACATGCGGCTCTTTGGATGTGAAGCTGCGGCTCTTTAGTTCCAAACGCAAATATTGTTTATTTTATCAAAAAAAAAAAATCATTTAAAAATCGTTCTGAATCGATTAACGAATATTAGGAACCGATTCTATCTCTAAGCCACTTGTACTAGCTTTTCACCGCACCCCTCCCCCGTGACACGCGTCTGTACTGTCGTCAGTCCGTCGGAAGCTCTCGAATGACGCCGTCGTCGGATGTTTCTATGTAGGTTTTAATTCGCTTTCGACGCATCAATTTGGCGTCTTCACCAGTGCTTTGGCTGAGACGTACCTATAGTTTGTTAATTGTTTTAATTTTTTACTTAAATAATAAGTAATTATCTAATAATGCCATATATATATTATCTAATTTGTTGTGAAAAACACTACATATTTATAAATAAATAGATATTTTTTTCTTATGAATAAATAGATTAGTTTTTTTCATCAAAAAACTTTATTTATGCGAGTACTATTTATTGTTGGCAAGAAGAACTTTTGTGGCTCTTTAAAAACTTTGAAATTTTGTAAATTGTAATTTTCGACTCTTCCGACTCAAAAGGTTGCCGACCCCTGCACTAGTGTGATTTACTGAGATTACAAAATTACAAGAAAATACAAGTTTATGTAAATAATTTTAATAATTTGATGATACGCATCTCCTAGATTCTTGTTTTGACCATATTTTACTTATCTATAGCTTTTCTGCTACTTTCTTTAGGCGTTTCAAAGGTTAAAAAGTAGAATAAAAAAATACACGAGAGGACATGAAGATGAGTTACAGAATATCTAACAAACCGGAAAGAGCTAATACATAATGTGATATTTTTGACATAAAACAATGTTAAAAAAAGTTTATAAAATTAAATAGATTATAGAGCAACAAAAGGAGGAGGAATAAGCTCTATTTACCGCTTTTCAGCAGCACTGGCTAAACCGTTCACAGTTTAACAAAGTTTGTTCCAATCCTGCAGTTCTAACTTTCGAAATAATAGTAGTTGTCAAGTAATAAATTGAGAAAGTTTTTACAATTAAATGGAACAAAGTAGCTTTGCAATGGCACTGTTATGACTTTCAGATCAGCTAATGTATAATTAATGATAGTCAGATAGTCATATATTATATCTATAGAAATTTTGTAACGTATGCCCGTAATTTCATTGATCTAGGTACGTCTGAAATATATAAATTTTAAATGTCAGATTATTCTGACAGCTTTTGATTAATATTCCGAAGCTATTCTTTGAATCACTTTGTGCTATCTGGAAATATATTACCATAATTCAAAAATTAAAAACTGTATTAAATAATTTATTTTAAATAATATCTCACAATCTGAAAAATATAATCTTTAATTTCCAATTTAGAAATTCAATTCAACAGTAGAAACTACTGTAGTTTTTTCAATCTTTACTTCTTATGATGATCTTATCTTCATGATAATAATTATTCACTTATTGCATTTAAAACAAACATGTAACATTTATACAGATATTCATCATTAACTTCAACAGTTAGGTCTTACATTTTTTAAAATTAAAAAAATAGGAGAAAATCTATTGCCGATATTTGGGTGCGATCCAATACTACGTTAGATATTTGAAGGAAGCAAGTAAAGGCAGAAAAACCATTAGCGTAAGTATTTTTTCTATTTTGCGTCTATAAACAAGTCATTATGAAACGCAATTGCGTATCGAAAAGAAACGTTTAAATGTTGGTAGCAACAAATTTACATCCTTTGTTTTGTATGGTGTGGTTGCTATAGTAATGGCATACAAATTGAATATAAATCATAACCTAACTAAATTATTGGTAGGAGATGCCGAAAACAACTACTCCACGGGCAATATGCCCCGACTGGCGTTGCATTACATCAACATCTACATCATCATGCAACGCCAGTCGGGGCAAATTTGCCGTGGAATAGTTGTTTTCGGCATCTCCTACCAATAATTATGTAGGATTGTCTTCCTCAAAGACAATAGAAGTCGCTGTAATGGCATCTGCATAAAAGCAGATCGTTACCTGTCTGTCAATTAGACAATAATTGTCAGACAGGTAGTAGCAAAGACCCATAGAGGGCACAGTGTATTTCGCTGTATCTCGCCACTACAAACCTAACTAAATTTTCAAGTAAAGAAGAGTTGATAAACATCGATGACAACAACTGTTCCAGAATACTGTTACTGTATTAAAAACTGTACTGTTATAAAAAACACTATGAAAATTTAATTTTCTGATGATGTTTCTTTGTTTGCTTTTCTTTGCTTTCATGGTGTGTAAAACGTGCAAAATAGAAAAAATAGTATAAACCACGCGTTTCATAAGGTGTTTATCGCACATGTCCTTTAGAAAACTCGCCGCATTGCG
Organism: Pogonocherus hispidulus; assembly: GCA_963924545.1. Lineage (NCBI taxonomy): Eukaryota > Metazoa > Arthropoda > Insecta > Coleoptera > Cerambycidae > Pogonocherus > Pogonocherus hispidulus. Next base: position 16,890,533 of record OZ004693.1, read on the forward strand.
GCTACTTTTCTAAACTAGGACATATGCGATAAAAGTACGCGTTATGATACTTGTTTATCACGAGATAACTGATTGCTCACAAAGGGATGGTACATATTTGAATTATCCTTGAGAAACATCAAGACAAATGGATTTCACCTTGACACGAGGCTCTTGGAACATCACATTAAATCCATATCCTAAGAAAATTCTCGTTGCCCTTTACTACATTTGTTTGTCGTTGATCTCAAAGGAACGACATCTGACAAGGCTCCGCTCGACCAGTGATTTGTACGAACGTTTCTTTATCCCGTGTCTTATTCTATCCTATCCCTTCGTTTCGTTATGGGAAGGACTAATAATATTTATGGGCTGCTTGACCTGGGCGCGATTTAATTCAGACCCGGAAAATGATTTCGGGATTCACCCGGGTCGAGATGCAAATTTCCAGCTACCCTTTTTATAATAAATTCGTGTTATTCGTGTCCTGCACAACTCATCATAAATTCGGTTTGTGATGAGTTGGAGAAATCTGCGCTGAAAATAAAAATTAGCATTAAAGTATACAGTAAAAACGTAGCACTTAAATATTTTTCTGAAAGCGCATTGGATTAAACTAATAATATTATATCAATTTTTAAAATTACATGTTTAATCTAGTAGTACCTAAACAAATGTATAAGCGACTAAATACAAAGTTAAATCCACCGATAAAAATATTTTCCTTCAGTATTCATCAATTATTTATTCAATAATAATTTATGAAGGAAGTTTCATCCGTTACTGACGACTTCTTTAAGGTAATCATATTACAGGAGTTGATTTGCTACAGAAATAAATTGCCCTTTGAAATAGTAGAAGTTTTGTAATTATTACTATATAGGGTGAGTCTTTGACTTGTACATATATTTTAATAAGGGATATATTTCGACATAAATAATACTAATATGACAGTTTAAAAAAATGCAAAATTAAAAAAAATTATGGAAATGCATCTTTGACGTAACAAATTCGTCCACATTTTGATTGCCGCTGATCGGACAGGAATTTAATATCAGCTGATCGACTTTGTGTAGCAGAAAATTAAGAATCGTTACAAATTCTACTACGCCAGAAAGGCGTAAGAAAATTATTTACTATTACTTCATTTTTGCATCTAAAATATTCGGTTCAACATTTCTTATTCGTCTCACTTTATCACTTCCATTATCTTGGTGATGGCGCTTAAAGCTTCTGAAGTTCAGCGGTACTCTTACAAAGGTTTGTTCGTTTGGGAGCTGCCTATTTGGATATCGCTCTTACAATCTCTTTTTTACATGCTATATGAGCACTTTCATTGGCCAAAAAGTCGTAGGCATCAAAAGCATAGGCTTTGAGCATATCTACCATGTCTGTATGGGCATACGTCATTTTATGCTTATAATCCGATTTTATTCTGATTTCATCAACAGATAAAAGCTATTATAACCACTAAACACTAAATAAATCACTTCACAATACACTTTTATCAGCCGCACGTCTAAAGAGTATATTATATACCTAGGTTGAGAAGTGAGCTATTATTGAACAAGAAATTTTATATAATTTTCGAGGTAAATAATGGCCTTCTCAACCGAAGTATATATAGTATTTTTTTTACTACTAATAGCCGAATTAACACCAGAAGATCTTATTTTTATTTTAAAATCAGACATTCCCCTATTATTCAAACTTATCGAAATATCAAGTAGGTGAAATGTCAAACTGATGATGAGTTTCAATACAATTTATTATTAACCTAGATAAATAATGAATTATTATTTACCTAGGTCAATAATGAACTACTTCTCATTACACAAATGAGGTAAATAATAAGGTTTTCTCATGTTAGTAGTAAAAATACAATATTTTTAAAACTAGATTTTGCCCGACAACAGGATCGGTGTAGATCTGTTAAGAATAACAAAATAAACAATCTCAGCCCCTCACTTCATTTGTCAGACAGGGATGACTGGTCAAAAAGGGATGATTCCGCAAAAATAGAAAAATATTAAAATTTCCTTTACTAGATTTTGCCCGACAACAGGATCGGTGTAGATCTGTTAAAAATAACAAAATAAACAAGCCCAGCCCCTCTCTTCATTTGTCCGACCGGGATGACTGGTCAAAAAGGGATGATTTCGCAAAAATAGAAAAATATTAAAATTGCCTATACTAGATTTTGCCCGACAACAAGATCGGTGTAGATCCGTTAAGAATAACAAAATAAACAAGCCCAGCCCGTCTCTTCATTTATCAGACCGGGATGACTGGTCAAAAATGGATGATTCTGCAAAAATAGAAAAATATTAAAATTTCCTATACTAGATTTTGCCCGACAACAGGATCGGTGTAGATCTGTTAAGAATAACAAAATAAATAAGCCCAGTCTCTCACTTCATTTGTCAGACAGGGATGACTGGTCAAAAAGAGATGATTCCGCAAAAATAGAAAAATATTAAAATTTCCTATACTAGATTTTGCCCGACAACAGGATCGATGTAGATCTGTTAATAATAACAAAATAAACAAGCCCAGCCTCTCATTTCATTTATCAGACAGGGGTGACTGGTCAAAAAGGGATGATTCCGTAAAAATAGAAAAATATTAAAATTTCCTAAACTAGATTTTGCCCGTCAACTGGATCGGTGTAGATCTATTAAGAATAACAAAATAAACAATCCCAGCCCCTCGCTTCATTTGTCAGACAGGGACGACTGGTGAAAAAGGGATGATTCAGCAAAAATAGAAAAATATTAAAATTTCCTAAACTAGATTTTGCCCGACAACAGGATCGGTGAAGATCTGTCAAGAATAACAAAATAAACAATCCCAGCCCTTCATTTCATTTGTCAGACAGGGATGCCTCGTCAAAAAGAGATGATTCCGCAAAAATAGAAAAATATTAAAATTTCCTAAACTAGATTTTGCCCGACAACAGGATCGGTGTAGATCTGTTAAGAATAACAAAATAGACAATCGCAGCCCCTCACTTCATTTGTCAGACAAGGATGACTGGTGAAAAAGGGATGATAAATAGAAAAATTTTAAAATTTCCTAAACTAGATTTTGCCCGACAACAGAATCGGTGCAGATCTGTTAAGAATAACAAAATGAACAAGCCCAGCCCCTCACTTCATTTGTAAGACGGGGGTGACTGGACAAAAAGGGATGATTCCGCAAAAATAGAAAAATATTGAAATTTCCTAAACTAGATTTTGCCCGACAACAGGATCGGTGTAGATCTGTTAAGAATAACAAAATAAACAATCGCAGACCCTCACTTCATTTGTCAGACATGGATGACTGGTGAAGAAGGGATGATAAATAGAAAAATATTAAAATTTCCTAAACTAGATTTTGCCCGACAACAGAATCGGTGCAGATCTGTTAAGAATAACAAAATAAACAAGCCCAGCCCCTCACTTCATTTGTAAGACGGGGGTGACTGGTCAAAAAGGGATGATTCCGCAAAAATAGCAAAATATTAAATATTTCCTAAACTAGATTTTGCCCGACAACAGGATCGGTGGAGATCTGTTAAGAATAACAAAATAAACAATCGCAGCCCCTCACTTCATTTGTCAGACGGGGATGACTTGTGAAAAAGGGATGATAAATAGAAAAATATTAAAATTTCCTAAACTAGTTTTGCCCGACAACAGAATCGGTGCAAATCTGTTAAGAATAACAAAATAAACAAGCCCAGCCCCTCACTTCATTTGTACCATGGATTCCCACCTACCATAGCTAGGTGGACTTATTCCATGCTTTCAAACCGCTCGATTTCTACCTCTCTCAATGAAGTCACAGTTAGAGCGACTGTGGGCCGAGGGTGCCCGCAGGGGGGGTTCTTTCCCCCTTGCTATGGAGCCTTGTGCTCGACGGTGACTGGTCAAAAAGGGATGATTCCGCAAAAATAGAAAAATATTAGGTAAAACTTAACTAAACTAAAATTACTTGTACTGTACTAATTTATCACCCCTCAAAATACATGTACACGTCAAAAACTCACCCTGCATAAAACTGTAAATAACAGGTAATAAATATTTACCAGTTAATATTGAGTTCTGGTGGTTAATGATATCTGGTCTCACCATTATTTTTATGGAACACTTTTGTAAGGTATCTATATCTCCCTCACTATAAGAGCTAGATCCATCAAACCCTATATCAATATATTCGTGAAAGAACGTTTTATCAAAATCTGTAGAATTACACAGGGTATTTTATTTAATATAAATATAAGTTCTCTATAAGCTCTTTTTTGAGACACTCTGTATAAATGTTAATAATATGAAAATGTGTTCCTCTTGAAATAAAAATCGACCAGAATCTAGAATTTGATAGAAAAAACTTCTATAGGTACCGAGTTATTCAAGGTGGAATCTTAACTTTTCGTTAAGCCATCTTGTATTTAGTGCGTCTTGTTATGATGACCGATAGTATTTTATAAACACCATGTATATTAACAGAATAAGACCATTAATATGTAGAGATTCTGAATACGGACTTTCTTAATCAGGTGTAACGTTTATAAAGAATATACAAATGTATTTTTATAAATGGAAAATGAAATTGTGGAAATATAGGTCATCCTGTATAAAGGATGTGTGAGAAAATAGGGCCCCATAAATCTCCCCGCCTGATCAACCCAACTCTAAAAAGCACCTTCATTCGGGCGCTTGTCAGTCCGAAATTAGATTTATCGTGCTCGCACATCGAAGAACTTCAAATTAATTCGAGAGTTTGCAAATTTCGGGATATCTGTAATCCCATTTACTATGCGTCCCGGGATGACTTACTATTCATCGAAAGTCTTTAAACTTTGCTCTACGAACCGGATTAAATGCAAATCTGTGGTAAATACAACACAAGATTGTAGTAATATTAAATTTGGGTATTACATTGGTTCGAGAATATTGTTTACACTTGATTTATCTAACGCATGTGAAATGTTTCATTGTTAACTACAAGTAGGCAGCAGGTTGTGTTTCCATTTGCCAATTTAAACATAACTTCTTTACCCATTTTTCTTCAGTTACAAGCTTTACTCAGTTATCTATGATTGGGGAAACAAAATAAAAAACTAGAATCATGTAACGTTTTCAGAGAATTCAGGAGGATTTAAGTGTCCGTGTATATTTTTGGAATGACAAGTATGAGAATAATCCATGAAGTCCGAAATATAGATATAGATTATGTCTTCAAATTATAAAATAATCTTAACTTCCAGATAAATTGTACTTTCAGTGCTAATACCTAATGATTATCGTCTTATTTACTGCTCAGAACAAGTTTTTTTCAAAAAATGAATTGTACATTTCAGGTGCAACAAACTTTTATCAATTTTTAAATATTTTTAAAAACACAGCAACTAAAATAACTTTAAAAATAAAAAAAGTTGAAACAGTTTTAAAACAATAGTAAATTGTTTAAAATAACTGTACTCATGTACAGGGTATCCCAAATATGATTCGTCACCCCCTTATCTCGGAACTTATGAAAGATAGAAGAAAAGTTTAAATACGAAAGTTTATTGGTTTTTTATAAATTTTTCTAATTAACTAATTTCATATACACAGGATGTTCAGTTTTTCAAATAGAATGCCTTATATATTATGACATTTTCGGATTTTGCATACAATTCTAGATCAGTTTTATATAAGGTATTTATAGGACTGTCAAAAGTTTATAGTATTCGAGATATTTCCGATTTTTGTAAAAAACTGACAGATGTAGAGACATTTTTGAACTGGATATATTATGTAACAATACCTTATATATTTTTGAAATTTGGTGGTAGTGAACACAAAACAGTGTAGTTTGACCTGCATACTTCAAATTTAAAATTATTTAATACAGAATGTCTGGAATCCTAGAACCAATATCAGACTTTTGAATTATATTTTTCACAAAAATTTCAAATGGTACCCCTTATGTATTTTGATACTAATCAATGCAGAAATATGTTTACTTTCAAAAGTTATTAAGGTTTACTATACGTAAAGTCAATATTATAATAAATTTTTGCATAATATGACTATTCATATATTCAAATATTTACGAAAAATTATGAATTTATTCAAAGCAGACATTTGTGTGTATATTATACTCAATCTTTATCCAATAAAAACATCTTCTTAAAAATTGAACAAACAGTTACAAGTACCTTGCATTGCATAAAACGTTATATACAGGGTGTCCACCTAGTGCGCGTAAGTCCAATATCTGGGTTAATAAAAGAGATAACTTAATTTTTTTTTCTACATGGTTGTCTAATATCCCGAGCTGCACAAAATAAAAATATATTTACATATTCAGGGTGTTCAGTTTTTCCTGGACAGGTACCAACTTCATTTTTTTAAATGGAAACCTATATTTTTTATGGCTTATCGAATTCTACGTAAAAAATTAGTGGGACTTTGTGCATAACACTGCTATTGAAATATTGATAGTTTTCGAGATATTTGACTTTGAATTTTTTTTTCTTATGTTTCGTCACTTCTAATAGTTGACATAATTATGGTTGTATGACAGCTAGAAATTATTTTTTTTCAGAAACTGTAGAGTGAAGATGGCTCTTTCGAAAAACGTATCAAAAGTTGACCTGCGATATACAGGGGGCAACAGAAATCGTGCCAAACCTGATGGTTTAAAATTTAAAAAATCTCGACTTTTTCAAATGGAACACCCTGTGTTTTATGATTTCATTAGATGCCTTTCTGTAGACTCTACAATTTTATAATAGCTTTCCCTATACCTAAGTTGCGTAGTTTTTGCAAAAAACCCACTTTTATGAAAAATACCCGATTTGCGCACTCCTTTGACGGAAAAAATATTGTAAGGCTATTTATTTTTATAAAATGTATTAGTTTACACTTCTTAAAAATAAAAATAACTGAAAAATTTAGATAATTTCAGTTTAATAAACAAGTCTTTATGGAAAGTTACCATTTATTTGTAAATAAAAGTAAAAAATCATAAAAGCTCTACATGTAATTAAGAATTAGCAAAACTGGCGTATGCTTTAGAAGAAGTTCATGGGAATTATTTGCTAGCAGCACGTATTTATAGAGATTCCCACGTGCTGACTGTTTTGAAAATGTGAAAGAAAGATTTGAAAGAACAGCAAATGCGAATTATGAGAAAACTACCAGGAGACATGACGGTAACAACGATAATATTTAGTTTAATGTTGTGGTTTCTGCTGTTGAAAATCCAAAAATATTAGTATCAGAAAATCAGTAGAAATCTTGGAGTTTTCAAAAGCTCGACAAATAAGATATTGAAGAAGAAGTTTCATACGTATCATATTGAAAACCAAACGGTGTTACCGTAGTTAGAAAAATTATTAGTGAAATGGATGAATATACATAGAGTATTGAAAAAAGAATACGCAATACTCATACAAGCAAGCTAACCTAAAGTAAATGCTCAAAATGTCCACCGTTGTTTTCAACACAAAGCATTAATCTACGACGAAAATGAATGTGAACATTTCTTAACATTTCGGGTGTTATGGTTAGAAACTCATTTTGGATCTTTTCTTTCAAGTCTTGCATATCCGTTGGTGGTACTTCGTATACTCGCTCCTTGATATAACCCCACAAGAAAACGTCCAGAATATTTAAATCAGGCGAACGTCCAGGCCAAGGAACTGGACCACCACGACCTAACCACTTATTTGGATATACGTGGTTTAGGTGTTCTCTAATCTGAAATATGAATAGATAATAGGAAAAGTACTACAACAATAAAATAATCACAGTACCGCCAAAGTGGAATGTGGAGGGGCACCATCATGCTGAAACCATTGTTGAACCAAATAATCAGCGGGCATATTCTGTAGCTGTAGAAGGGGAAGTTCGTTTTGCAAAAAATGCAAATACACATTGGCATTTAAATTGCCTTCAAAAAAGTACGGTCCAACAATATGTTCTCCACAAATTCCAGCCCACACGTTCACTTTGAAACGATGCTGATTATCTAGTACCCTCAATAATCTTGGATTATTGTCAGCGTAGTGATGAAAGTTGCGACGATTGGGTAAGCATGTGTTTGAAAATGTTGATTCGTCAGTAAACAAGACATTCATAAAAAAGTTTGGACTTTTCTTCTTCAGTATCTTGTTTGTCAAGCTTTTGGAAACTCCAAGATTATTACTGATTTTCCTGACACTAATATTTGGATTTTCAACAGCAGACGCCACAACATTAAACTGAATATCGTCATTGTTACCGTCATGTCTCCTGGTAGTTTTCTCATAATTCGTATTTGCTGTTCTTTCAAATCTTTCTTTCACATTTTCAAAACAGTCAGCACGTGGAAATCTCTGTAAATCTGGATTATTTGCTTTGTAAATACGTGCTGCTAGCAAACAATTTCCATGAGCTTCTCCTAAGGCATAAACCATTTTCACTAATTCTTCTTTTGAATAGTTCATTGTATGCACGCTTAGTACTTACTCTAAACTCGTACGTGAATATTCAGTAAAAGAAGAAATGACATGTAAACTGATTGTCACAAAGTTTTATTGCGTGACAGACGCTCAGTGCGTTTTTCCCGAGAAAGGAACGTGCGCAAATCGGGTATTTTTCATAAAAGTGGGTTTTTTGCAAAAACTACGCAACTTAGGTATAGGGAAAGCTATTATAAAATTGTAGAGTCTACAGAAAGGCATCTAATGAAATCATAAAACACAGGGTGTTCCATTTGAAAAAGTCGAGATTTTTTAAATTTTAAACCATCAGGTTTGGCACGATTTCTGTTGCCCCCTGTATATCGCAGGTCAACTTTTGATACGTTTTTCGAAAGAGCCATCTTCACTCTACAGTTTCTGAAAAAAAATAATTTCTAGCTGTCATACAACCATAATTATGTCAACTATTAGAAGTGACGAAACATAAGAAAAAAAAATTAAAAGTCAAATATCTCGAAAACTATCAATATTTCAATAGCAGTGTTATGCACAAAGTCCCACTAATTTTTTACGTAGAATTCGATAATGCCATAAAAAATATAGGTTTCCATTTAAAAAAATTAAGTTGGTACCTGTCCAGGAAAAACGGAACACCCTGAATATGTAAATATATTTTCATTTTGTGCAGCTCGGGATATTAGACAACCCTGTAGAAAAAAAAAATTAAGTTATCTCTTTTATTAACCCAGATATTGGACTTACGCGCACTAGGTGGACACCCTGTATACTTGTTCAGTAACTAATACAGATACTTATCCTAGGGCAATTACTAAACTGACCCCTTTATAAGGTTTATGTAATACAAAATCCTTGAGCCGCAAGGATCACTCCAAGTGTGAAATGTCTTTCTGTCCCAAATATTTCCGCAATCTTCTTATCCTTAAATCTCACAGCCATCAAGTTTGCTTCTAAGCCCCTGAGGGCGCAATTTGGACTTTACGAACTGTGAATTTTAAGCAAATTATACTGTGAGAATCCTGGCTCAGTTTAACCAGTATGTATGAATATTGTAGTGTGATAGAGAAACTACATCCGTTAGAGATATACCAATCCGATAGATATACCAATATACAGGGTGTTAGTTAAACATGAGACAAAAATTCAAGAGGTTATTCCTCGGACTATTCTAAGGATATTTTATTTTTTGATGATTTTTGAAAAAGCGCTTTGTTGCGAAGATATGTGGCGAAACAAATTTTCAACAAATAACAATTTATTACTAAAAATTACATGTAACATTTCTGAACCTACAAGAATTATTCAAAATGGCTATTTCCAGCTCGGATGGAACCATCCAATCTTCTCATAGATTCCCGAACTCTTTCAAAAACACCAGGGTCGTTTCTTATTGAGTTACACCCAGCAATTATCCGATCTCTTAAATCGACCACATCTTCAACTGGCCTAGTTTAAACTAATGTTTTTAGATGGCCCCATAGGAAATAATCCAGGGGGTTTAAGTCCGGGGATCGAGCAAATTATCTTTCAGAATTTCCCAAACAGTCTAATTACTTACATTCAAAGTATTTGCAATTCTTCGCGTAGAAGCACCTGGATCTTCTTCTATCATGTCCAGCACATTCTCTTCTACGTCTACCGTTCTTACAGTCCTTGGCCTTCCTGGTCTTCCACTTCGCTTCAATGTTCCCGTTTCCCGAAGACGTTGATGAATACTTTGAAAGATTTTTCTATCGGGAGCAATGTGGTTAGGAAATCGTTCAATGTACAGTCGCCTAGCTTCTAATGCATTGCCATCAGCAAGTCCATAAATAAAATGCATGTCAGCCATCTCGGCATTCGTATAGCGAGCCATGATAGAGGACTTCACTAACAACCGTTTACACGTCAACTAGCCAAACGTCAATCAATCTTAACAAATGCGACAAATACAAACTACAAAAACACAACATACAAAAACATACAAAATAATCACTCCGAAGTATCACCGGACGTTGGTAAGAAAAAACAACTCCTTTTTCTTGCATGTCTTTTACTTGATACGTCCAGTGTAGTACGCCATACTTTTATTTCACCTACATTAATAATGTGAAAAATACCAAAATTGGATTTGTTGAAAATTTTTTTCGCCCTATTCTTCGCAACAAAGCGCTTTTTCAAAAATCATCAAAGGATAAAATATTCTTAGAATAGTCCAAGGAATAACCTTTTGAATTTTTGCCGCATGTTTAACTAACACCCTGTAGAGTTGATTAGATGTGTGTCAAGAAAGTGCGTACCATAAGAAGATGAATTATGCAAGTTCGTTGCTTTAACTTCTGCCTTTTTAGACCGTGTTCTAATGTGTATATTCTTACGACAAATCTGTCTGATCAAATTTTTTAACTTACTATTAGAGATATCCATCAAACCTTACATTAGCGTATTTATAAGAGAATACTCTTTCAAATCTGGAAGAATATACAGAATTACAGAGTGCTTAATTTAAAATAAGAAAGATGAGGCTATTCCTTGCCAAATCGGAAGTAATAGAAAACCTGCGGCAGCTGAGAAAGCCGTTATTCGAATTATAAGTTACTGGTTGGGAGAGAGGTAGAATTTGTGACTTCGACTACATGAGTCTCCCCTCAACATTTGCGACATTCTCTTTATTTCCATTAGATGCATCTATTTTGATGTTTGCAAACAAAGTGGCGCCAGAAATGGAATCCAACTTGTCGCATTATTGATCTTTTAATCAGACAAATTTTGTTCGGCGCCGAATATCCGTATATTTTCCTATACGAATTCATGTAATTCATGTCTGCGAAATACAGACTAAGAATGAATAGTCAGAGCAACCAAACTCTATGATATAATTACAGATCAGAAAACTAATGTTCAGAAGTGTAAACACTTTTGAAATAACATATTGATTATAGTTATACTATTCTGGCTAAAGTATAATTAGTTTTTATTATTTAACTGTAATTCGGGGCAAGCCGTGGTAAGAACTTGGCGTTCATATTAACGATATGAGCGCCAAGCAAGGTAGGTCGCGGTTAAAACTTGGATGGGTGACCATGCAGGGAAGACCGTCGGCGCTTGCCCGCATCTTCTAGTGGCCTGTACGTCGGTGAATTCACAGAAGCTATGCAAATTTAGGCGAGATTTGCGTAGAAGACGTACCATCCCTTGGATAGGATGTAAATCCGGAGATCCCTTGTCTATGGAATGATAGGCAAGTAAAAGATCCCTACCTTCTATAAAAAGTGAGGGTTCGGCAAAATTTCCAGGTTGGGGGTTGCTCGTTTCCTGGCGTAGGTGATTGGCCTTAGTCGCGGAAATAGGCCGACGTTAAATAAACGAAAAAAAAAAAACTAATTCGATTTAGTTGGTATAGGATAATTCTAGAAAAATACGATTATATTTTCAATTCCTTCTAAAAATATTTGACTTCTTCAAATATGAGCATCAGACAAAATACGGCAAATTTTGGTTTGTAATTCAGCGCTCGGCGTGGCATATAGCCAGGAGAATAGCTGTTTTGGCTTGATTTGTTTTAGTCCTTATTTAAATAAGGTGTTTGCATATGGGGGACCTAAGACGTCCTTGCTATTCGTAGTTATTTGCTACTAACAACTGAAGAAGTCACTGTGTGGCGAAATAATTGTTATATTAACAAATTAAAGTGAAAATTTCACACCGCCATATTTTAACCAATCAGAGGCTTGTTTTTTGTTCAGTTAACCCAACCCAAACCCATGCCAATCCAAAAAATTTCCGGAAATTTTTAACGTTGTGTGAAATTAATAAGTGGAAATTTTTCTGTCATTTAAAATGTCAAAATAAAGACGCGGGAGTTGAATGAATCAATACATTTCCTATGCTCGAATTTAAGAAGATAATATTCTCAAAGTTAAATTATGTTCCACCAATATTAGCAGATCAAAGAAAAATATAATATGTTTTTAAGTTATTTATAAAAAGTTCACGTACCTAACTAAACTTGGAAAATGGTATGTTATTTCACAAAGAGATTTCGCATTTTATTAAACATATAAATTTTGAAGTAGATACTTCAGAATAATTATCAAAAATAAATGATGTTCCACCAATATTGGTAGATGAAAGTTAATAAGAAACAAAAATATAATATGTTTTGAAGTTATTTGTAAAATATGTATGTAACTAATATTAGAAAAGGGCATTTTATTTCACTAAGAAAACTCACATTTTATTAAGCATAATATTTGCAATGCTCGAAGTACTTCAGAATAATTATCAGAAATAAATGATGTTTCCTTTCCAAAGCGGAACATTTTCAAAAACACAATCTAATAAATCAGCAAATTGCACAAACACAATGAAACGATGACAAGTGGTGGAACTTGACCAAGGTACCGTACTTATGACAGTCGTAAAAAATGTTTGTTATTGCTCATGGCTCACTACGAGGAATAAATGTTTGTCATTCGTAATTAAAATGTTCAATTTTGACATAATATTTATAAAGTAGTGGTGTGAAATTTTCTTACCGAATATCATTATAAGTGAAAATTTCACACCGCCATATTTTAACCATAGCAGAGGCTTCTTTTTGTTCAGTTACCATGCCTACCCAAAAAATTTCCGGAAATTTTTAACGTTTTGTGAAATTAATAAGTGGAAATTTTTCTGTCATTTAAAATGTCAAAATAAAGACACGGGAGTTGAATGAATCAATACATTTCCTATGCTCGAATTTAAGTAATATTCTCAAAATTAAATTATGTTCCACCAATATATTAGTAGATCAAAGAAAATATAATATGTTTTTAAGTTATTTATAAAAAGTTCGTGTAACTAAACTTGGAAAATGGTATGTTATTTCACTAAGAGATTTCGCATTTTATTAAACATATAAATTTTGAAGTAGATACTTCAGAATAGTTATCAAAAATAAATGATGTTCCACCAATATTGGGTAGATCAAAGTGAATAAGAAACAAAAATATAATATGTTTTTAAGTTATTTGTAAAATATGTATGTAACTAATGATAGAAAATTACATTTTATTTCACTAAGAAAACTAACATTTTATTAAGCAAAATATTTGCAATGCTCGAAGTACTTCAGAATAATTATCAGAAATAAATGATGTTTCCTTTCCAAAGCGGAACATTTTCAAAAACACAATCCAATAAATCAGTAAATTGCACAAACACAATGACACGATGACAAGTGGTGGAACTTGACCAAGGTACCGTACTTGACAGTCGTGAAAAATGTTTGTTATTGCTCATGGCTCAACTATGAGCAATGAATGTTTGTCATTCCTAATTAAAATGTTCAATTTTGTCATAATATTTATAAAGTAATGGTGTGAAATTTTCTTACCGAATATCCCACAAGCTTAAATTAAAAACCGGAAATTTTTCCTCGTTCATGAATATTTTAAGAAAATGGCTCGGGATAATTTTCAAAATATTCATGACCTCGAAAAAATTTCCGGAAATAATTTAAGCACTAGGGATATTATAAGTGAAAATTTTATAAAAACAACTACTGTTTTAATGTGATAATGAATTTTTATTAAAGTAACGGCCCAATCAGTACAATTTTGTTTTCTATTTTTTATATAATGGTATGACCAACTAGGCAAAATCGATATAGGCTATGTACTTGCCTTTTATAATAGTATACTAGTAATAAGAAATACAGAGTCGGTGATATGCATGAAATCGGTCGATTATTTCCTAAAATAAGATAGGTAGCAACATTTAAACACAAAAGTTTTAAGTTTTTTAAAAATCTATTATACCTAATAAAAATTAAGTATACAGTATCAGTCAAAAAGTCATGGAAAAACAAGTTGTTCTTTTTTAATGGAACACCCTGAATATTTTTTCATTTTTAGTTATAGGATCTTCCATTACGAGTACACTCATCTCGAGTGATCTGCTCTTTATTATTATAGATAGTAGGTAGGTAGGAAGTGTATTCGTAAATGAACATTCTAACTACAAATGAAAAAATATACATGATGTTCCATTAAAAAGGACAATTTTGTTTTTCCATGACATTTTGACTGATGCTGTATACCTAATTTCACTATATTATAATAGATCTTAAAAGGCCTTAAAACTTTTGTGTTTGACATTTTTTGCTAGCTATCTTACTTTAGGTAATCGACCATTTCCATACATATCAGCGACCCTGTAAATAACGTATTAAATGCATGAAATTAACTCATGGAGCCGGTCAGATGGTACGACAGATGCTCCAGCGACGACATCGGCTATTATCCATCATACAGAATGGTAGTGTGTGGGCTATAACAAATATTGTAACTAATTGGAAAGCAAATATCGCGGTTAAAATTAACCCTATCGACCTGACTATTTTACGGTGTATAGAGCTAAACGTTTAAAGAAAAAATATCTAAAATAAATCTTACTAAATGATCCCATTTATCAGTTCAATTAACTGTGTTTGAACTAATTGTAAAGGTAGGTGCAATATAGTAATTTTATAGTGTAAAGATTTTAATGATAGAACGTACAAACAGTTGTCCTGCTGGAAGCGCTTCCACAAGTACTTTTGTACAGGAACTTTAGTCCTGCTGGTAGGACTTACTTCCGCACATAAGCCTGTCCTTCAGTGAGGACGATAGCGTTCTGCCAGCAGTACGAATAAAATATCTATTCAAGCCTAATGTAAACAATAATAAAAATCAATAATAAATCAAGATGTCAGTAGTGTAGAACTTTTTATTTACGAAAAATAGAAAACAAAGAACATATTCTAAAACAAAAAATATATATGAAAATTGTCAACAATGAATGTTGTCATTTTTATAAAAATAACAAAGCATAGGTTACTAACTCATCGTCGGTATCAGAGTCCGAAGAGCTAGAGTTGGCAGCAGAATTTGGCTCTTGCCTGATATTTGTATTACCGCCCAATGAAGATAATGCGTCTCTATTAGATGGACCTGTAAGATAAATGCAACCTCCTAATTCTCGTAATCATATTACCTAATTCACAGATATTCACATACAATGTGTCTCAGAATGATAAAACCAAGATATTTATAAGAACTGCATTTTTGACCATTTTTTGTAGATAGTCTACTAAACGTACAACCAAGTAGTAGGTTTATTCAAATTCAAATATTTTACTTTGAACACCCTGTACATTTTATACCAATAAAAGTCATTACATTCATATTTAGAAAAACCCTTCGAATAAAAATTTTGAACTTTTTAATTACCTACCTTATTAAAAAGGGGTCTTAACTGGGACACACTGTACCTATATATTTTTACAAAACATGAAAATTGGTGCAATAAATATAATTATTACCTGGAAAGCCAGTCTCAAGTTCATTTTCGAGTCTTAGTACGTCTATTGATATTTTTGTAAAATTCCCGTCAATGTCCCACAAAACTGACGCACACTTGCTGGACTTTATTATGGTTTTTACAACACCGTAACACCTTGCGGTCTGCCACTGTTCTCCAAACTGGGAAAAACTCCATGAATTGTCATTCTTATTGTCGAAAATTGTAGCTAAGATGGATACGCGTTGACCCACACGCAACATTTTTCCAACTGAAGCAATGCAAATTATAACAAGTCATAACTTCTAGCCAGAAAGAGGTACAGTTGTGATAAAAAAATGCGCTAAAAGCTAAAAATGTGCAGAATATTATTAGTGAACTTCCAGTCCTGCTAGAAGAACAGAAAGTCCTTAAAAATGCAATCTTATTAGGTACTCAAGTGAGTTAATTTAGTCCTGCTGGAAGGACGCTGTACGTTCTATCATTAAATTATAATAGTACAACTAAATTTAAATCAAATAGAACGTGAGTTGTATCAAATATCACTCTTAAAAAGTGTTTCGTACCTACAAAATCATATTTTAAAATTTTTAACGCCACCACCAAACTTGCTACCTTTGATATTTAAAGTGAGAAATGTTCAATTTAAAATTCTATTTGAACTGGTTTCAAGTTTTAATGAATATGCAAGTACCTTATAATTGCATTATTTATTAGAAAAAAATTTAATAATGATTATTAAAAATTTGCACCCAGCTCTTGAAATGAAATTTCAGCTGCATATTAAATTGTGTAAGAGAATAAGTGAATATCTAAGAACAGTGGTTTGAAATTAATATGGAATTATGTGCATGAATTAATTATATTTGCTGCTTAAATGTTCTAAATAATTTTTCCATGCTACAGCAATTTACAAGATGTATTGATTATAGTTACATTGATTAATAAATCCCTGACCTTAATTTTTAAATTATGTAAAGGGGTTTTCAATAAATGATACGATTTTGAAACGATATAGTAATCATGGTAATAAAGTTATACCTGTCACTAGTTGTCATTTATGTTCAGTATACTCTAACAGTCTGGTTATTATCCAAAGATTTTATGAAAATAGACGTTCTTTTGTTAACACTTATCGCGCACTTTGCGAAATGTTTGGTCTAAATAATCGTCCTTCTTTGCTTGCCATATCTAAGTCGCACCTTTGAGAAATTTGAAAATAATTTTACTCTTCACGATGTAAAAACACCAGCAAGCCGTCGAAATGCAAGCACTGTTGAGAATATTGCTACTGTTAGAGCTAGTGTTGCAGAGGATCCAAATTTATCAATTCCTCGTCGTGCTCAAGAGTTAGGGCTTAAAAACACGACAACTTGGCGGATTTGGCAAAAAAGCTCGTACTGATACTATACAATGACACTATACAAGGCTCGTACTGATCACCCAGTAATTCCAATAAAATTGACAATGGTTAGTTAGCGCTTGTAGACCCTGAAAAGCGCATTAATAATTAATTACAATTGAAAATTAATTATTTATGCACTTATAGCCATAGAAGTTTCTCCTTTATATTTATTTGTTACTTTATTCCTTTTTTATTTTAAAATATGCTCGGTTGTATATTTCTATCTATCAATACTATCTACATATGTAGATAGATAAAGTATGTATATCATGATTAATACTAATTTTATATTAAACCAAAGATTCCAAACTTTGAATTGTCTTGATATGGATAAAACACATTGGTACCTAATTGTTTTTAAGAAAAAAATTCTATGCAATGGTGTAAAGAGATTTTTATCTTTTCAATTACGGTTTCATGAAAGCAAGTGAACATTAATTGTTTTGAAAAAAACATTGATCTCATTTAGATGTTCCAAGAAATATATAGAAAATATTCTATATACTAGTATTTCGACTTATTAGGCCTTTTTCAATAGGGTAAATGTCTATTACTAAATGTTTCCAAGCGCGTTTTCGTTATTTATTTGTTTACGAGCACCTACCTCCATTGATCCTACCATCTGGTAAAGCCCGAGTTTTTAGTACATTTTCTAAGAAGGGCGAAAGTGTAAAATTTATCTGATCATTCGTAGTACAAGGATTTATAATTATAGATTTTTTAATTTCTAATTGTTCTAACAGATCTAAGTGCTTTCCTTTCTTTTCACGATGCAGTACCTTTACATTTTTCTGATCTATAAAATGATTGTTTTCTATACAGTGCGTCGAAAATCCTGAATTTTTTGCGTTATTTAGTATGTATTTTTTATGTTATTTTACTCTAGTTTCAATACTTCTACCGGTTTGACCCACATACACGGCATTACAATCCACGCAGTTAATTTGATATACTTCCGATTGTTTTAATTTATTAACCCTTTCTTTGTTGTTTATCAAAATCCTCCCAATAGTAGGCTTGTTAACACTAATCGTCTTACACCCGTTTCGTTCTAATCTGCGAGCTATTTTTTCACTATAACCTGGGACGTGGTTAATATAACTATAGGTGGGTTCTTTTTCCCGAATATTGTAAAACTCCCGACGAATTAATTTCCTCCTTTGGTTTTTTATCATGTTATCTATTAGTTTTTCTTTATATCCGTTGTTTCTTGCAATTTGTTTGATTGAACTTAATTCTTTTTCAAAATCTGCTTTTTCTAGCGGAAGAAGCAGATTTCTGCATGCTTCTGACTAGAAGATTTGCCGAATTGCGACATGCCGGTATGATCTTCAGTTGTATCTCTCTATTATTACTATTAAAATATTTGGGTTTCATTCAAAATTACTGTGCATTTATATATGAATGAAAATTTAAAAAACAGGAATTTTGATAATTGTAATTGTCTCTTCATGTGTTTACACTATATATCTGAATGCTTTTAAACATTAAACATAAGAATGACAAGATGGCAAATATGTACATATTGCTATAAATTCTTTTCTAGGGGTGACTGCTGAACTGAACGAATTATTTGTTATCTCAGCTTTGCCCTTATTTATCAAGCTTATCCCTGCTCGGCTCCAGCCTTTCAAACCCTATAATGATAACTGATAAATTCGTTTCATCTAGATTCCACCAATTTTCCTGTAGACTGACACCACTACAGATCCTGGCTGTATTGCAGATGATTAATATCAGATCAAACAAAGTTGTGCGAAATTTCGTTTGTATAGGATGTTCGATTTATCATTCCTTATTCGATTACCGTTAGACTTTGGTCCCTCGGAAATCCCATCCTTTTCAGCTTATTATGGACGATTTAGAGCTGTACTTTTTAATAAAATAAAACCAGATTGCCGATAGCGATATTTTCATGCCAGCTGAAATTAAAAATTTAGACTATACTGCTCTACTTTTATTTTCTGTGTTTATTAGGATTCGATTTTTAGTGCACCTGTTCCTTCTGAGATGGCATTATTTATGTCTCAATAAGTTTTGAATAGAATTAAACATTAGTAAACAAATTTTAAAAGGAAACATAGACCATTTGATTCCATTGTTTGCCCTATATTGTAAACCTTTTACATTAAATAAAGAAACGTACAAAATAAAAACTATCTGATCAAACCCAATTCAAGGAGAGCGATGAATCGTAAAAGTGCATTTAAGTTGCCCATCGACTAAGCCGGGTGCTTTACAACCTTGTTCTCTAGGGTGCTACCGATAAAACGCTGTGAATAAAGACAACAAATAATGACCCTATTCAATACAGCGAAACCACCACATTAAATCGCAATCCTGTAAACCAATTTCATATTGGAATCTGCGGTGTGCGTTTCCACTGTTTCGGTCCCAAAATTCCAAATTAATAACTGGGAGAGCAGTGGGATGATATATTGTAAATCCAAAGCCCTTATCACACCGACATGACAATTTCATATTATACATTATTCATATTCCTGACGTCAAATTTGATTTGTGTAACACGCCAGCTGTTCGGCTGTTCCACATATAAATCATTATACTTGAATTTATTCTCTGTGATTAAATGTAAGATGGAACATAATTATCTGTCAGCGAACAGATCAGTTAGATTAGTTTTTATTTAGGTATTGAAATACTGTGGTAGTGGTGGCACGAAATGAGACGAGACACTCAACTGTTTCGTATCATTTTACGGACAAAAGTTTGTACAAGCTAAGCGCAACAGACTGTCAGGGGTTTTAAATTGTTTGAATAAAATCCTGTAGTTAACTCAAAATGTCTAGCTAAATTGAACTTAGAGTTAAAAATAACACCCAGATCTTTTATAAATTCTGGCTTGGAAATAACAGATGTAAAAACATGAACTTACGTATTACTACACGTATTACTGCAGTAGTTTCTGCGAGAATATCAGTGGTCTAAAGACGCATCCTTGAGGCACTTCAAATGTTTGAAGGAACTCGGGTTACCTGAACTCACAGTGTATGTTCGTAGAGTATGTTCTTATTACAATATAATTCAAGGATTTAGTACCTAAAGTACCTCAGTAGTACCTAACATAAATACATACCGTAAGAAAATACAGGGTTATTCAGAACTGATCCATAATAAAATTTGAGGATGTTCAACATACATGTACAAATGTGGTAGTGCAAAAAAATTTTTTTGGCGGGGTCTTAAAACTATTTAAAAATTTTTCATTGCACGCCGCTGGATACTGATCCACTGTAATGGAGTGACCTTGGGACTGACAATGCAAACTGGCTAGCACAAAAAAAACTGCGGAAGATCTGAGAGTATACCGACACCCGGCGCAAAAAAGATTTGCAGCGTTTTTACTTTCAAATAAACTTAAAGATAGATAGATCTAACCAAAGTGACGTGTCTTTAAAATGAATAAAATTTTGTTACACTAATTTTGAAGAATTGTACTGGGTATTAGAAACGTGAAATTTAGGTATACAAAATTTGCACATACCTTGTTACAAAAGCTTTTCGAAATAATATTCCTCGACTTGTCAATTTTGGACACGCCCTTATCCAATTTTGCCGCACTAAACCGAATGTTCCTCCTGGTTGCTGATCTTGTAAACGCAAATTATTAAGTAAATTGGGGATTTTCAGCATTTTGCTGCAACAACCACTGACAAAACCTAACTTTTAATTGATAATCCACAGGTAACAGTCCATTAACTCAGCATTACTGTACACATGAGCCATTTTGAAAATTTTACAGTTTAACACTCCTAAGATAAATAAAACGCCCGACTGACGACTCATAGACAATACAGATATTATCCCCACTCCAACATTATTCGGTCGGTTTTAACCAGGCGTTCCAGACAAAAACATGTTTATATTTTTTATCACATTCTTAGGAATGCGGTAGAAAAGTATCAGATGTGTTGAAGTACAGTTGCCCAGCTACGTAGTCCTTTATAATGGTATAACTTTAAACATTGTTTACGGGGAATCCTAATACTTTTATTAAAATTTTTTTGGTGATATCGATTTCTTATTTAAGGATGCACATATCCTCAAAGTTTTAGAGATTAGTTCTGAATAACCCTGTATAGAATAGAGATCCACCAAATTTTCTGAAATAGGTACTTTCTTAGAAATTTATCCGTACACATACTTTCTTAGTTATGATGGTTGTGTCTTTTATTTTATATTTGTTCCGTCTGTTCCTTTTCTTTGTGTAAATAAAATTATTTAAAAATCCTATAGTCGATTTGTCAGTTAGTAGTAGCGAAATAAACCTCATCAAAAACAGGTGTTTAACATTTTGTACTAAAACACTTTGAAATATATTTTAAACTAATGTTGAAATATATATACATATAATGTAGGTATAGTATACATTACTATACCTACTACCTACAATGGGCCTTTTCCACTAAATTGAATTTTACTATTTTATTAATATCAAACGTTATACTGGTACATAAGTAAAGGTAGAATCAATTCAGTGTATTAAAGAATTGTAATTAAGCGAAGTTATCCAAGTACAAAGTGACCGGTCTTCATGAAGCATTTCAAACTGCGCGGTTCGCTGACATCACACTCCAGTACCCAATAAAATGTAGACAAGTTAAAGAACGGCTCCACGTTGCCACATATAATTTTACTTTTTTCTTGGCAACGATTAATTTTGCATTCTGGTAATTTTGAAATGAAAATATGTATTTTTAGGTGAAATATTCTCCATAAATTATTACTAAAGCAAATCAACATGATTATTTTACAATTTATCCCTTGAGCAAAATAATTTTTAAGTATTTTTCGCTAAAGGTGACGACACTGCACAATCTATGCTAGAATCAACTGAATGATGATTTGATAACTTAGGTTATAAAAACTAACCTTCTTGTCTTAACATTGCGCACTTTAGCACTTAGAAAGTTCATATTTGTGACGTAGAAATCGTTAACCATTTCACTGTCAACTCTTGGAAGGTTGTATGAATCAGCCTTAATATATCCCTCTTCAATTTTATTCATTTTAAATCAAATTAATCAAAACACAAAACGAAAGTTAGGTTAAGCACACTTCACTTGACAGAACACAAAATGCAAGGCAGCCAACAGACAACAACGAACTGGAGTATGACGTCAATGGCGCGTTATTTGAAATATATGATAATTTTAACAATTTTTCAAAATATATCTGGCGAAGAAAAAAATTTTTAAAAATAGTTTTTAGGCATAACTAATATATATATTATAATAAGCGAATAAAAAAAAGATGTGGAAAAGGCCCATTAACTGTTCTACCAATATCTAACCAAAAATCATTGCGATAGATAAGAAAATAATAGTTCAAATAAAGACTTGCTGTTTTAAAATATTTTTCATACTTGCATTTTATGCATGCATTTGTCAGGTCACTTTCATACAACACAGCCTCATGCACTCAACATCAACCTCTGACCTGTTACAAATGAGTCTTTATGAACCACTCGAGACCATTACATTTCGTTTGCGAACGGTTTACCAGGGATCAGATTTACTTTCGACTTGTTTCCATGCAAATAAAAGAAAAAGAGCGTCACGTACGTAGAATGAAAAGTGGATGTTCTGTTTTAAAAGCATTTAGTAATTAATAAAGAAAAATAAACGTTATTCCGTTTGGTTTTCATTATGGAACTCCATTTTCTTTGAACTAGATAAAATGAGATACTTTCAATAGTTATATTTTATATAAATTGAATATTATTTAATATAAATAAATTTAAAAAAAAGTAGTATTTATGAGAAACACACCGTAGTGCTCTCTTTTGGTGTTTGCTACTACCTGTCTGACAATTATTATCAAATTGACAGAGAGATAACGACCTGCTTTTGGCAGGTCACTATTTGGCACTCTGATGAGCGCAAAATAAGCACGAAACCGGTCAGTGTCTGCTAATTGGTCTTGATGAACGATGTGGCGACTACTATGGAGATGCCAATGTAATGCAATGGCAGTCGTGCTACATTGCCCGTGGAGTAGTTGTTTTCGGCATCTCCTTCAAATAAAAAAAAAGTATTCGTCCTTGTGCACCTGGCCTAAAAACGACATTTATAATGGTAATCGAGATAACCCCAAAATACATCGACAATGGGACACCCCAATTGAGGAAGTATACCAAACGACCTCAATGGCTACTACCCGTACAACTTATTATAGCCGATCATGCATTAAAAAAAATATTCAAATAAATATAATAAGAATCAATGTAAGGAATTCATTATTTAGGGGCCAGATATCATAGCGTTTCTTAATAATTTTTTTGTTTCTACATTAATAATTACTAATATAACGCTGACGTAGTTTTCCACATAACACTAAAATACTATACTGCACTCGACGCGCGTTTCCCCAACCAAGTTGGCATCATCTGCAGATAATTAATACTGAAGATGATTTTGAGATTAAAACTGTTATGATTTTGTGTTTTCTATAGACTGAACATAATATGGTTAACAGTTATTATTATTATAGTTATAGTTATACATTTTAGGTATTAGTTGAGTTATGTAACTCTAATCTCGATTAGTACTTACATGAATGGCCTTAAGAGAATTATGAGATTAGGGAAATTACCTGCTAAAATCTAAAGAGACAAATATCTACTGGTTCTAAATAGCAATATTTGAAAATGTTCTTCACTCTTCATTTGATTGGTTTTTATAAACAGGGTCTTGAACTCATTATAAAAAAATGTAAATAAATAAAAAAGGTGTATCCAAAAGTCTAGAATTATTCCTTTTTATACTAAACTCTATATTATTTTTGCAAAATGCTTTATATTTTATGATAAGTAGGTATAAAACTTGGCTTTGATTGATTCATTAACAAGATCTTCTTTCCAGGACGATGTGATCATGGCAGTCCGTGTGAACAGTTGTGTTACGAACTCCACGATGGAATGTATGAGTGTGACTGTAGAGAAGGATTCATATTGAGGGAAGATGGATACAGTTGTTATGGTAAGTTTTACGTTTGTTTTATACTGGCCGTGAAAAATTTTGTACATATAGTGAAGCCTTTAACGGCTTTTATCTATATCCCAAGGAACTGAAAACAGCCAGTTTTGCTACAAGAAGGCTCGTTAAATCGAAACTTTTATATGGTATTTGAAAACTACTCCGGTCGTTGAAAAGTTGTGCGTTTATTTTTCGACAACTTTTTAATAATAAGTTTTAGGAAAAGTTCCATGACATGAAACATATTTAGTGATACAAAAGATTCGGTATAGAAGATTTCAAGTTATTTATTTATTCTTCCTAAATTTGTTAATGATGATTAAACAAGCACAAAAAGTGATGTCACTATAAGGCCGCAGCTAGGAGAAAATTTCGTGGAATTTATTTAATGAAATTGAAATATTGCTTCATAAACGCATAGCTTATGTATTTAAATGTGGTGCAGACTGACTCTTCGGAAATATTTTGTATAAAAATTTCATGCAATAGTCCATTTCATGTTATAAATTTTGCAAACACCATGAGTTCTTTTATTTCATTGAATGGCGAAGCAGTACCCTTACAGTCCCCCTGATTAATGAGGATTTCCAGATTTGTCTCATTCTTCTACCGAATGGTGGTTCAGCCTTACTAATGTAAATCGTTCCTGAGATTCACATCTGGCCTACCGAATAATAATACGCCGCTTCCGCTCCCACATTAATTACAGAGTTCTGGGCTAATCCTGTTGATTAAAATGAGGGGATATTAGCGCCTCGCCTCACTCAGTAGCGCAGACAATATACTCGCATAAGGGTGTTAGACTTCTACCCAATCTCGTCATGCCGGTATAGTCTTTAATCCAGAAAGGAGTATGTCTCTCATTCTACCAAGGGCTTCAATAATCAGTACTACTAACTTAATAGGGTGGTCCGGACAAAGTTTGCGGAGTTCGAAGAATAGATCTGGATATTTAACCAGTATTTCCTCCTTCTTTAAGGCAATGTTCTCAGCAGGTACCGAGAGTTCCTTCACTTAACAAACATGTAAATCGAGGGAAAAAGAGTGGTTGCAATAAACCAGGCACTTCTAGTCTCATATAATGGACTCAATGTGCTCAATATTGAGTAAGGCAACACCGGTGTCTCATCTCTTCCATGTAATAATATAACACTCGTAGTACTCCGTCCTACGGAGTCCTGTACTGTAAGCTAGCTATAGGCTAGCTTACAACAATGTACAAGTATCTAAGTTGCAGGCAGTGCACCTGACATGTGTGTTATGTATACACATAACACGACCTTGATAGCTGAGTGTACTGAATGCACTCCCTTAGCAAGCCATTACAAATGCTTCCGTTTTTCAATTTTTGATTTTGGATAAGTTGGAGTTTTTTATACTCCTATACCAGATGTCGTGCAGTTTGGTATCTGTGTCCAGCTCCGGCAGTTTCCCGTGTTAGACTGGGCGTTAGTGATATATTTTTGGTTGTGATTTTAGTCGGTATGCCTTTCAGAGGGTATTATAATGCGTATATTCTCATGACAAAAATAAACGAATCAAAGAATCATACTGGGTTCTTCCTATAGAAAAATGGGTTTTCATTTGTGTGTATGGCCAAGGGCATACAAATGAAAATGGTGTGGCATCTTGTCTTTCAGCAGTTTTATAACAAAAAGTTATATACTTAGCATTGGCAGCCTGTTCGGAAAAGCGGAAAAATTATTTATTCAAATACAAGTTCACGTGACCATAACAGCTGTTTGGACCACTTTGGATCCACCCTAAATGTATGCCGGTGATTTTCCGAGAAATTTTTGTGTGTTGAACTTCATTTCCGGTGGCCGGTGGCTTAGGGCTTAGCGTCTCGATCGCTCACCCCAGAGGTCGTGGGTTCTAATTCCCACTCCACCAACAATTTTTAATTAAATTGTTTGCCCGTAGATCAAGGCTTATTCGCAGGGATGGCTTGGCAACTATCCTGGCGATGGCCTAGGATGGGAAGAATGTCAACTTGGTGTTAATGTGAGAGATTAAAAATCAGTTGATGTTTGACTCGTCCCCTTAACTAATGAGGTTTTCCAGGTTTCCCTCATTCCAGCACTGAATGGTGGTTAGGGCCTACCAACGTAAGTCGTTCCTGAGGTGCAAATGCGGCCCGTGAATTAATAATATGCCGCCCCCTCTCCCACACAAGTACAGACTTTCGGGCTATTCCTTGTGATTAGAATGAGGGGTAGAGATATTATTATATTATTATTATTATTTTAAAATACATGGCAGCCTGACTAAAACAGTTAAATATATTCAGCGGGCATAATTTAATAAGTTAAAATGAATATGATTTAGTCAATTTTTCAAATTTAGCTTCAATTGACCTGTGTATAATGTTAATAAAATTACACGTTTTTTTATTAAGGTTAGTAGATGCGAATTTTTTTCCAGAAATTTATTGCACATTTTTACTACTCTTTTTGACATCCACTTTTTATCGCTTTACCTGCTACAAATATACAAAATAAACAATTGAAGTAATTCTATTTAATATGATTTTATTCATTAAGATATATCCCATATTGTATATTGAACAGTTATAGTGATTCTAAGAGAGGAGGGGCATATTAAAAGAGAAGTATAATTGGAAGTTGTGCAAAATATAAGAATTCGTCAACACAGTATCTGAATATTAGAAAAACTAGCGTAGATAAAAGAAAAAAATAGTTATCTCATGACATTTGAGTGATTAACTAGATGTAATATGTCAAACAGTGTTCTTCATTGAATTAAAATACAAATATTGACTTACGATGATCGATTACAGAACCGAGTTGCTGCTGTCGAGAAGTTAGGCGGTGGACATGGCAGCTTTTTTGTGATTTACTTGTAAACTTAGATGTATGTACTTCACCTTTGATTTATAACTCTGCATCTTCTCTCTTTCTCCATCTTTTTCATCTTTATTTATGTTTTTCCCCTTTGTTATAGGATTATATAGGTCTTACGACCTTAATTCACAATCTAATTAAATAAATGAAAAAAAAATATGAAACATACCATTTTCATTTGTGAATAGAAATATGAATTTTCATTTCGCGAAATTATATTATGAATAGATACAAAATTTAATGAGACTTATAAAATATGATAAGAGTACTGGTGGAATATTTCAGTAATTATATGAATCGAGATTCATTCCACTTTGTAAATATTATTTGCAAAACTCCTCCTAACGATTCACTATGTTAAACATTAACTAACGAGACAGTTTAGTTTAATTAGATTAGTAGATACACATAAAAAGTATAGGTCGGTAGGTTTGTTCGAAGAAGGAATCACAAACACGTTTCCGACAATTTTTAAACTACCAGTACAGCAGATGGCATTAAATGTTATCAGTTACCAACTTACCCATGAGTTATTTGCAATTCTTGTTGACAACAATGATTGTAAGAGGAGGTATTTAAATTAGAGACTATTAGAAAGCAGATAGGTTATCTGCTGATTACAAAACTTATTTTGTCTGAATTTGTTAATTAATTATTGTGTTTGGCCCTCGAACTTGTGGGTGTAATAAATAAAATGAAATAAGATATTTAGTATTACTAGCTGTAAATGATAAAATTTCATTGGGTACATTCAGGAATCGAGGATAAGAGTCGGCATGGTGGGTTCGAATCCTTATATTGTAAATGTCAACAGACCGCTGGTACCAAATTTTTGCAGGTAATGTTCTGTTAGTGATGGTAACTGATTTATAAGTAATTACACCTCTCTGCCACGCTAACGAAATCGGTTTTGTGTCAATAAATTGCCATCTAACCATAAGTATTCATTAAAGTTTGATTAAAATGTTGAGAACTTCATTTTATTTGGGTTTCTTGGCACGTTGTTTTAAATTTGTATGCCTTGTTATAGACAAAACGTTCCAACTAGAGGATTGTTCGATGGAAACACGTTTGATCTGCGACTTCGTTTAAGAATTATGAAACACAAGACAATTTTTTAAGTAAATTGTCTACTCGTATGTTATGGCAGGGCTGGATCGGCAACCATTCTGGCGTGAGGCCTAGGATGAAAAGGTGATCGGCTTGGTGTTAATGTGAGAGTACAACGTCGGTTGACTCTCCCCTAATAAATGAGGTTTTGCAGGATTCCCTCATTCTAGCACTAAATAGTGATTAGGGCTTCCTGAGCCGCAATTGCGTTCTATTGAATAATGCAGCTCCTCTCCCACCCAAGTATCAGACTTCCGGGCTGATCCTTGTTATTAGAATGAGGAGTAAAGGTATTATATGATTTATTACTGCTACATAAACAACTGTTATGATTGGTTTTAAAATTCAATATAACCAATGGGGGCAGTTTTTTATGTAGGTAGCAGTTATTCAGTCGTTTAGTCTGTTGACTGCATCCATTCTTTTCTGATTAATCTGATGATGTATATTTTACTTTGAGATCTTATGGAAATCTTTGTATCCAAAACAGAAGTTTGAATACATTTAATGAATAACTATATAAATATAAATAAGAACTGAGAAAATCGTTAGTTTCCTTAACACCACAAAAAGAAGCAGCAAACAATTGAATTTTTAAATCCATTAACTGGGATGTCAGTGATGATGTGGCATGTCGAATCCTTTCAGACGGTAGGGGGGCATCTCTTTCTTGGGGTGGGGGGCGCATTGGGTAGCCTAATGGGGGCCGTTCGGATATAACGCCCGGGCGACGTCCAGATGAAACTTTTCACCCAAAAGTCGTTCGGTTTTAACAGGCGTTTTGTACAAGCGTGCCGTTCGGTTATTTGAGGAGAATCGTTAGGACAACAACTTTTCGCCCTTGTTAAAACTGGGACGATAATCACACGACATGCGCAGATGTGAGTAAATTGAATTTTGACATTTTATCAGTTATTAACATTGTCAGAGATTTTGTATAATTAGATATTTTGTGTATTTGTGTGTATAATAAAAATAAACATCACTACAAGGACAGAGAAGTTGCTCTTTTCATACGAACATTGCTTTGAAATTCATTTGCACTGCAATTTGCAATTGTAACTTCAACAAAAATTGTTTTATTCTTGAAGACACTTCATACTCCACTAACAAACAGTTCCGTAATCTGTCCAAATGAGGCCGTGATCGAAATAAAATTGTACCTGTTCATCATCATCTTCACTTGAACTACTGTCTTCCATCATAAAGTTATTCATATAAATAGTGCATGTTGAAACAACAGCCTGGTAAATATGAATACGATTTTGATCCATTGACGATAAAACAGATAACATCTTATTGTACCTACTCAAAAATCACTCGAAGTAAACTACACATAACCTGGATTGCATTTGCTTGAATTTAAAGTTTGCCGCCATATTATACTTACCACAATCGTTCGTATTTTATGAGTAACATTTCTGTGACGTCATTCACCCGGGTGAACGATTCAGCTGGGTAAAACAACTTCATCCGAACGCACTCATGATAGTCTATCCAAATGGCGCATTGGATAGCCTAATGATAGTCTATCCAAATGCAACATGATCATAAATTTAATATTCTTCAACATCGATCGATGTAATAAAAACATACTACCTACTAAAATTACTGTAAATCTTGCAACAACAGACTTCTACTAGGAGTAGAAAGTGGGGGGGGGGGGGCCGTACAGGCTACGCAAAATCTAGTTGCCAGAGATTAGAGATTACACCATTAATAAAAACCAAGAATCTTCTGTTTGTATTTAAATTTGAAATAATAGAACATTAAGTAAATGTTGAAACTTCAAATTTCTGGAAGTGTTTGGAGAGCAAGAGGCAGGAATTGGCAGGGGTGGGGGAGCTTGCGCTCCCTGAGGACGCCACTGGTCTGTTTTCATGTTCAGCTTACAGGGTTCCTCCATCTATTACTCCAGGGTTTATGTTTTTACAAATAACTTTGTTAATACGGATTTTACGGATTTAGGTTAATAATACGGGTCTTTTGACCATTCAGAATACGCACAATTGGACATCTTGGAGTTTAGAATGTTAAAACTTTGCACATACCGCTTCTTAACAGCTGGAATACCATAAAAATACCATAATTTTTTGCCAAGGAAGTTCTTTTACGTATCGTATTTTTCTTTCACAGTGTATAATTGTTATTTATCTAAACCTAAGTATACCTCAATCTTAAGATGTTTTCGTACCTACTGATTCGCGACACTATCAAGATTACTGACTTACTGGGCATGTAGCATTTAAAAATGCCACAGTGTTATATTTATTTTTCATGAAGGGCTAAGGCCAGATTCAATTATGTTCAATGTAAATTGTACTGTATCCTTCGTTATTAGGCTACCTAAAATACATCAACCAGTATTGTTGGTTGTTCAAAAATATCATACACCAAGGGTTTGTGTATTTACAAGTCAAAATTTATTATAATAACAGGTACATTAATCTATATTAATTTACATACATCTGATGCACTAAAACATTTATAAAAAAAAATATCATAACAACTATTACCTAACTATTAATGCCTATAGTTCTTTCTCAATGTTAGTTAACAAATTCAAGGTAATGCTCTACATTCAAGGTGCATCCTTTTATCTTGTGGAGACATGATATTATTTACATTCTTGCGCCCAGATGTATGACACAGTTATGATAAACCATTAGATCATTCCTCTGATCTTCCAGAACACCGCTGTGATAGTCCTTGTAGTCTATCTTCCACATTTTCTTTCTGAGATGCTCCAAGCTTATATAATTCCTGTTGATACCTCGATTGCCAAGATTTTCCGTGTTTGACATACTTCCGATTCTTGAAGTCTGTCAACACAAAAGGTTAAAATTCCCCAACCCAGATTTCCGCGTAGGAGGGACGGCTTCCGGTTTGCAAATACGAAAGAAGAGGGAGACGAGTTTCTGTTGGTGATAAGGTCGGGTGTATAGTTAGTGCTCATCACACAATTTTTCCATTTTTGGGATATAGAAAAAACTACCCGCATGATCTACACCTTCCATTAAGTTAAGGAGTTTAGATTTGTTGTCCTAGTAGAAGTTTTAATGCTTTCTTGACAAACTCCTCAACACGTGCCTCTCTTGGATTTTGTCTTATTATTCCGGTACGTTGATGACGTCCCCAAATTTAATTAGTTATAATTAGTATTTAAAACCCTTCTGGAGAAGGTGAGTTTCCATTTATTTTAGTTAATATTACCTAAGATAAGTAACATGATTTATTTTAGGGTTTTAGGATAAGTCATAAGTTCAAGCAACTTATTCTCAGTATCTATTTTGACTTCCAAGTTTTCTTTTGGTGGCCAGCCAATAAATTACATGATATTATCAAGTTAATTTCCAATAGTATCCCAATCAGTCTAGACGTCCGATATTTGCAACCGCCGTCAAGACGTTCCAACCTAAGCTACACTGGTAGACGAAGTTTCGGTTTAGATCGCCACCATTTTGTCCAGAGCTAAACCACTTTGCAGATACCTCTGGTCAGTATGTAATTACTATTAATTCCAACTCCAGGACCGATCAATAATTCAGGCCAGCAAACTGTTTATTTATTTATATTGAAACCATTTTTTATTAACAAAGATAATTTTGTCACATACCTCTGGTAGTGAATCACAAATAAGTATTGCGTATACATGTATTTTTTTTTTGCTTAGCTGTAAACGCCACGTCATAGTACTATGAGGGTGCGGTGAAAGATATATATCATTTATTCATTATCTTATATATTTGGTTTATATACTAAGTTGAAATCAACTTAACTTAAGTGCAAAAAAATATAAGTACATATACACATATTTGATCATACATTTTAAATAACATAATAAACTGTTTTTGCTATATATGTCCTCTAAGGAAACTCCGGAAGTTGGAGAATAAATACTTTATAGTTGCCATAATAAGTTTCATGAATATTGCCCTACTTACCCTATATATATTTTTTCCTAATTATTTGAGTAATAAATTTAAAGATCTTTGTTATTTTCGTTTTGTGTTCCGTGACTTGGCAAAGCAAGAAGTCATACATTTTTTTAAGTTACGTGGCGCCCTTATATATTTGCCTTCTAAAAAGAATTCTACATCCTTACCCACGACCGCTCTTCCGACGAAAAGCTGCCGCACGCGAGTGAAGGGTCCCCCGATACACAATAAAATCACGTAACATCCTAAATAGTAAAAGGTACCCTGCACGAAGTGGCAACCAACGTGGTGGGCCTCGAGTAAAATTTAACATTACAAATTAATCAATTTTTTTTGGCGAATAAAATTTTCTTGACTTAAATATATAGAGTGAGTAGGTGCTGTTCTTATAATTTGAATATCATTTAACAGTATTTTATAAGGTATTTACACCTTATAATAAAATATTTCAAATTCCTAACTTTTCGTCGACCAGTGTAAATTACAACTTTTAATTTGGTTCTATTTAAATTTTATTTCATATCGCAGAACTTTTTGCATGAAAATAAATTCCTGGGTATCGTTCGATGTTAAACGTTTTTACGTTTAGCCAGTTATTTGTTTACTTCAATATTTAAATTGGAATAAAATAATACCAGTAAATAGTAAGATATTTCTATACTTGAAAAAGAGTAAATTTTATCATGGACTCCGCATTTAAACCGGTGCATTTGTTAATGAGCGAATTGAACTATGAATTGAGAATAAGGAATGTTATTTCAACACGTGGTCAGGATGATAAACGAAAAATTTTAGCTAGACTATTAGAAAAAGAGCATTACAGTAGTACTTCGGTTACTTTAGTAGATCCCAATTATAATTTTGATAGTGAAAAGAATGAGATAGCTGCGACATTAGAATCCATTAGATCCCTTATTTTAGAATTCGAAGGGCCTAGTAGTGATTCTTTATTTAAAAGAATAAAGTCGCGTTTAGCTCATATTACCGCGCGTGTCCAACGTATGCCTATTGAAAATGATAATCCTCAATCTTCTATACAAGAGGCCTTTAAAAATGAATCTTACGCAACATGTTTACAGTCAGAGGCTGAGTTACATGAAAGAGTGTCAGTTACAAATGTGGAAGATATACCTAATGCAACATTTTTAGAACACAATAACTCTAATACAAGAAATCCTACTAATGTAGTAGTTTCGTGTTCTTCTAAATTTATGCCTGTTTATAAACTAGGTGTTCAATTTAATGGAGAACCTAACAAAGCTCTTTCTTTTATTGAACGGGTTGAAGAACTTGCACATGCGCGACATGTTACAAAATCCGATCTTTTCGAATCTGCAAGCGACTTATTTAGTGGAAAGGCTACCTTTTGGTTACGTCAAATTAAACCACAAGTCACTGACTGGGATTCCTTAATGAAAAAACTCAAGGAAGATTTTCTTAAGACAGGTTTCGACGATGAAATATGGGAGCAAATAAAAACTCGTAGACAGGGTAGATTAGAGCCGGTAGTAATATTTATAGCGTGTGTAGAAGCTTTATTTAATCGTTTAAGTCGCACTGTTGCAGAAGTAACTAAAATTAAGCATATAAAAAAGAATTTACAACCTGAATATAGAAAACGGTTAGCATTGCAAGAGGTAAGCTCCGTTTCGGAACTAACTAGTCTTTGTAAAAAATTAGAAGAAGCTGATATTTTAGATTTAGAAGCTAGTACCTCGCGTAGTAGATCAGCTATCGATTCAGAATTAGCTTACGTTTCGGATTCTCTTTCAAGTTCTCTCACTGTAATTAATAATGAGGATAGTAAATTAATTAGAGGACCAAAAATTAATAGAACTCATGTTCCAAATGTAGATAGGACCTCTGAAAATAATAGGCCGTCTGTTCCTACTTCTTTGAGTAGTAATAACTTTCGAAAAAGGGTTTGCTGGAATTGTAACAAACCAAATCACATTTATAGTCAGTGTACGTCAAAGCTTTCTAAAAAATTTTGTTTTAAATGTGGGTCGCCTAATGTAACCGTTCGCACTTGTAAAAGGTGTCAGGGAAACTAAATAGGGAGATTTGTTCGGTTGACCAACAATTCCGCCCAAAAATACATCGCAAGGTCAACAATAGTAAACATTGTAATAATAACTTTTTTTATCATAATAACTGGGAAGAATGGTTAGAACATGTTAAGTATTTTTATCAAAATTCTAACGCCATCAATTCAGCTAAACAGATATCGCCACTCTTCATAAAAAAACTTTCAGATAATAGACCTTATATATCTGTTAACCTTTTCGATAATTCTATAATTGGCTTATTGGATTCCGGCGCTACTGTTTCTATAGTAGGAAGCAAAGGCATCGATTTACTATGTAAACTAAATATAAAAATTAATCAGTCAGATGTTAAATATGTTTCTACAGCTGATGGAAACGAGCAAATCGTTAAAGGTCTGGTAGATCTGCCTATTTTCATTAATAACCATTGTCAAATAGTCAAAGCTTTCGTAGTTCCTACGCTAATGCATAGTTTTATTTTTGGGAGTGATTTTTGCAAACAGTTCTATATTAAAATTGACTTCAAAAATGATACATGGGACATACAGTGTGGTCTAGCTAATGCTAACATTCCGACCATTTCCGATATAAATAGTTTAGATGTAGGTTACAATATAGCTAGTCCAGCAACTCTCTCAAATGATCAAAAACTCCAAGCTGAGATAATAGTTAATAATTTTAGAGAAATTAGTAGTGATTTAAGATTAGGACGTACTGATAAAATTATGTTGTCCATTGATACTGGAGACGCAAAGCCATTCAAGCAACGCCAGTACCTGATGTCACCATATATGTTGAAAATATTGAATGACGAGTTAGATGAAATGTTAAAATTAGGGGTAGTGGAGCCATCCCATAGCCCATGGAATAGTCCAGTATTATTAGTAAAAAAATCGTCAGGAGAGCATCGCTTTTGTTTTGATGGACGCAAACTCAATGAAGTTACAAAACATGATTCTTATCCTCTTCCGCGCATAGATAGGATTCTTAATATGCTCCGCGATGCCAAGTATATTTCTAGTATAGACCTACGTAAAGCATTTTGGCAAGTGCCGCTTGATGAGTTGTCAAAAGAAAAAACTGCATTTAGTGTGCCTGGTAGGGGATTGTTTCATTTTACAGTAATGCCTTTCGGTCTTTGTAATAGCGCTCAAACTCAGCAAAGATTGGTTGATGCTCTTTTCGGTCCAAAATTCGAACCAAAAATATTTGCGTACCTTGATGATATCATCATCACATCTTCGACATTCGAAGAACATATCACGCTCTTAACTGAAGTCCGAAATCGTTTGAAAGATGCACATCTTACCGTTAATTTAAAAAAATGTGAATTTTTTAAAATCTCACTTAAATATTTAGGATTCGTGGTCGACTATAACGGCCTGCGTACCGATCCTGATAAAGTGTCAACAATGGTCAATTATCCTCGGCCTACGACTTCTACCGAAGTAAAGCGGTTTATTGGATTATGTTCTTGGTACCGCCGATTTATCGAAAATTTTTCTGCTTTAGTGTCTCCTTTAAACAATCTACTTAAAGGAAAGAAGAAAAAGCAACCTATCACCTGGTCACCCGAAGCTGAAGCTTCTTTCAAAAATATTAAAAGTGCCCTCGTTTCGGCTCCAATATTGTGTCCTCCTGATTTCTCGAAGCCATTCACGATACAATGTGATGCAAGCGATACAGGTTTAGGTGGTGTGTTAACCCAAGTCATTAATGATCATGAGCGAGTAATTGCTTACGCATCTAGGTCTCTGTCGCGTGCAGAGAGAAATTACTCAGTTTCTGAACGCGAATTGCTCAGTTTACTTTTCTGTACGGACAAATTCAGAGCATACGTCGAAGGAACAAGGTTTACTGTAATCACAGACCATTATAGCCTTTTATGGCTTAATAATCTAAAAAATCCAACAGGAAAACTAGCTAGATGGGCTGTTAGATTGAGGCAATATTCATTTAATTTAGTCCATCGCAAAGGTTCCTCTAACGTAGTTCCAGACGCGCTATCCCGTATTCCAACTGAAAATATAGATCATATAGAAACTTTGGAAATGTGTACAATAGAAATAACGTTAGAAAATATTGATGCATGGTATAGGTCGTTGCGTGAAAAGATACTTCGAAACCCTGATCTTTATCCACAATGGAAAATTGAAGGAGATCAGTTGTTTAAATATGTACCCTCTAAATTGCCACTGAGCACAAATATTAAAGAGTGGAAGCTTTTGGTTCCTAAATCACAACGTTCCGCAGTTATTAGCTCTTGCCACGATCCACCTATCTGTGCCCATTTCGGTTTTTATAAAACATTTGCACGCGTCCAAGATAATTATTATTGGCCTAAAATGCGGCAAGATATTCTTAAATATGTGCGTGCTTGTAAAACTTGTCAGTCGCAAAAACTCTCAAACACAGCACGTATGGGTTTAATGGGTTCTGAGAAAACGGTTAACCATCCATTTCAAATCATAGCTGTTGATATTATGGGTCCATTTCCGCGTTCCCCAAAGGGCAATAGTTATTTATTAGTTGTCGGTGACTGGTTCACAAAATATACCTTACTTCATCCTATGCGCCAAGCAACTGCACAAAATATTATAAAGTACATGGAAAACCAAGTGTTTCTAGTTTTCGGAGTCCCGCAATTTATAATTTGTGATAATGGTAGCCAGTTTGCTGGTAGTATCTTTAAAAAACTAGCCAATAATTATAATGTTCAAAAAATTTGGTACAGTGCACGTTATGCTGCCCAGTGTAATTTTGTTGAACGCAATAATAAAACAATTGGCACAGCGATAAGAAGTTATATTCAAGAACATAAAAATTGGGACGCAGAACTTTCAAAAGTTCAGCAAGCGATTAATACAGCAAAACATGAAGTTACCGGGTTTTCACCCGCTTTTCTTAACTTTGGTAGATACATTCCTCTTACCGGTAAATATTACGGTCAAGTAACCAGCACGACTGATTTCGAACTACTTCCCGGAGATCGCAACACTCATGTAGAAAACCTGACTAATCTAACTCAAATATTTTCTGATGTAAAGGAAAGAATTCATACCGCTTATAGACGTAACGCAGCAGCGTATAACTTACGAAAGCATGATCATTCATTTGAAGTTGGTGATAAGGTTTGGCGTAGAAACAAAGTACTTTCGGATGCCGCGGCTAAATTTGCAGCAAAATTAGCTCCAAAATATGTTCTATGCACAGTTCGCAAGAAAGTATCCCGTTTAATTTATTCTCTTGATAATGTAGATGGTTCACCTGGTGGTGAATGGCATATTAAGGATTTGAAGCCATATTTCGGTTCAAATTCCGAGATTTCCGTGGGTTAGTCATAAACCCTATCTAATTTTCCGTTGTCTAATGGAAATTATTACCGTTGCATTTCTGCCATATTGGTTTATGGTTATATTTACGATTTAATGTAGAAGCTTCATTGTACATACTGTAAATAATTAGTTTTAAGTAAGGAAATCACTTATCATTGTCTGTGTTACTTTTGGAAGACCCTACCTAAATATGATAATTACCGATTTAGACAATACCCGATAGTATATAAAGTCAATGCCGATATTATACTCCTTAAGGACGTTTGGTACGCGCAGATACCGATCCAAAGTAACAAACAATTGGAGAAAAAAAGGGAATAATAGTTATTATATATTTTTTTCTTTTCGGAGAGGGGTGGTGTAGCATTTAAAAATGCCACAGTGTTATATTTATTTTTCATGAAGGGCTAAGGCC
Organism: Pogonocherus hispidulus; assembly: GCA_963924545.1. Lineage (NCBI taxonomy): Eukaryota > Metazoa > Arthropoda > Insecta > Coleoptera > Cerambycidae > Pogonocherus > Pogonocherus hispidulus. Next base: position 16,928,388 of record OZ004693.1, read on the forward strand.
AGATTCAATTATGTTCAATGTAAATTGTACTGTATCCTTCGTTATTAGGCTACCTAAAATACATCAACCAGTATTGTTGGTTGTTCAAAAATATCATACACCAAGGGTTTGTGTATTTACAAGTCAAAATTTATTATAATAACAGGTACATTAATCTATATTAATTTACATACATCTGATGCACTAAAACATTTATAAAAAAAAATATCATAACAACTATTACCTAACTATTAATGCCTATAGTTCTTTCTCAATGTTAGTTAACAAATTCAAGGTAATGCTCTACATTCAAGGTGCATCCTTTTATCTTGTGGAGACATGATATTATTTACATTCTTGCGCCCAGATGTATGACACAGTTATGATAAACCATTAGATCATTCCTCTGATCTTCCAGAACACCGCTGTGATAGTCCTTGTAGTCTATCTTCCACATTTTCTTTCTGAGATGCTCCAAGCTTATATAATTCCTGTTGATACCTCGATTGCCAAGATTTTCCGTGTTTGACATACTTCCGATTCTTGAAGTCTGTCAACACAAAAGGTTAAAATTCCCCAACCCAGATTTCCGCGTAGGAGGGACGGCTTCCGGTTTGCAAATACGAAAGAAGAGGGAGACGAGTTTCTGTTGGTGATAAGGTCGGGTGTATAGTTAGTGCTCATCACACAATTTTTCCATTTTTGGGATATAGAAAAAACTACCCGCATGATCTACACCTTCCATTAAGTTAAGGAGTTTAGATTTGTTGTCCTAGTAGAAGTTTTAATGCTTTCTTGACAAACTCCTCAACACGTGCCTCTCTTGGATTTTGTCTTATTATTCCGGTACGTTGATGACGTCCCCAAATTTAATTAGTTATAATTAGTATTTAAAACCCTTCTGGAGAAGGTGAGTTTCCATTTATTTTAGTTAATATTACCTAAGATAAGTAACATGATTTATTTTAGGGTTTTAGGATAAGTCATAAGTTCAAGCAACTTATTCTCAGTATCTATTTTGACTTCCAAGTTTTCTTTTGGTGGCCAGCCAATAAATTACATGATATTATCAAGTTAATTTCCAATAGTATCCCAATCAGTCTAGACGTCCGATATTTGCAACCGCCGTCAAGACGTTCCAACCTAAGCTACACTGGTAGACGAAGTTTCGGTTTAGATCGCCACCATTTTGTCCAGAGCTAAACCACTTTGCAGATACCTCTGGTCAGTATGTAATTACTATTAATTCCAACTCCAGGACCGATCAATAATTCAGGCCAGCAAACTGTTTATTTATTTATATTGAAACCATTTTTTATTAACAAAGATAATTTTGTCACATACCTCTGGTAGTGAATCACAAATAAGTATTGCGTATACATGTATTTTTTTTTTGCTTAGCTGTAAACGCCACGTCATAGTACTATGAGGGTGCGGTGAAAGATATATATCATTTATTCATTATCTTATATATTTGGTTTATATACTAAGTTGAAATCAACTTAACTTAAGTGCAAAAAAATATAAGTACATATACACATATTTGATCATACATTTTAAATAACATAATAAACTGTTTTTGCTATATATGTCCTCTAAGGAAACTCCGGAAGTTGGAGAATAAATACTTTATAGTTGCCATAATAAGTTTCATGAATATTGCCCTACTTACCCTATATATATTTTTTCCTAATTATTTGAGTAATAAATTTAAAGATCTTTGTTATTTTCGTTTTGTGTTCCGTGACTTGGCAAAGCAAGAAGTCATACATTTTTTTAAGTTACGTGGCGCCCTTATATATTTGCCTTCTAAAAAGAATTCTACATCCTTACCCACGACCGCTCTTCCGACGAAAAGCTGCCGCACGCGAGTGAAGGGTCCCCCGATACACAATAAAATCACGTAACATCCTAAATAGTAAAAGGTACCCTGCAGGCAAAAACGTAATATTCAGCTTTATAGTTTAATAAAAGCTGGTAAACTGGCACATCTTTCTGAGCATTTGATAGTTCGGCAATTGAGCATAAAATCGATAAAAGGTTATAACGTCAGCGTCTCAAGACTTGGCTACACCTCGTAAACTGTGGTTGCGATGAGCTAAAATAAAAAATGAAATAATAAAAGTTTCTGCTTATACCAAACTTAAAAATGAAGATTCCTTTTGCACTTATAATATTTAAGCCATAAACTTGGTTTTATTTTTATTTGGTGGCTTTTGAGCTGAATTTTAGTAGTGGCTGCAATATCTCTGTGCGATTGTCTTAGATATAGTAGAAACTCGTAAAATATGTCATCTACCAAAGTAATTTCTTTAACCAGTTTTTACAGTTTTGTTAAGAAAATTATTGTTTAAAATTATGTGGCCACATTCTACATCGTCAAATGAATGAAAAATTTTATGGTAATATCTTTTATTACAGTTAGGTGTGTTGGTATTTTGATAGCCAAAAGTTTACAGAATAATATTCATTCTGTAAACTTTGATTGCAACAGAGACTAGTAGATACAGTTATGTTAATAATAGGGTCACGTCAGGTCCATATGTATTCCATAGAAACAATTTTAGTGCTTTAAGTTGCCATTTTTATTTTAAATTGATATTTCGCAGATATTCAACTATCGACCATCGAATCTTTGACCAATTGTAAATATTATGAATTATTTTACTTGTGTAAATAATCGTTGTAATCTGTCTGTGAATATCTGTATTACGGTAATAGGTCGACAGGTTTCAATTTTAGGCATATATAAGTTTTTCTTAAATATAGACTAAATTCCAGAATAATTTCTGATCACCGGAAATATACTAGATTTTCGATAATAATTGAAAATTAAAATAAGCGATTCGACGATACATTGTAAATTAATTTTTGTCGTTATGTAACTGTAAAACTTTTAGGTCTCCATACAAACAAAAATTTAAAGGTATTCTTGACTGACAAGTCAAAAAGACTTGTAAGTTTTGTTGGGAATGCAGTCAAAAGGGCTTAAACAATTAAGAATACTCTGTGTTGTTGCCAAGCTTTCGGAAATGTTAATTTTCTTTTTCAAGACATCTACAATATAGTAAAGATAATGTATAAAAATAAGTTAATACCTACTTACAAACTTGAGATTAGTAGCGAAACTTAGTGAACTTATAGAAAACATCATCGTTGAAATTAAGTTATAAAAACACAAAACATATTAAAATATTACTAAAACTGTATAAGACAGAGTCAAAATTATTTTACTTTTAAAAATAACTACATAATGTTACCATAGTATATCAGAGACTGTGCCCAAACATTTCGAAAACCTTCAAAAACCAGATTATTTTATGAACCAAAAAACCACAATATAACCTTTTTTAGAATACTAAAAACAAGTTTGAACTCCAGTCGCCAATCGGAACTAAAATTTAGGGAATTTTTAAATACCAACTTAAATACTAACCTAAAAAAGGTGGCAATAATTATAAATTGAAATTTGTATCGTTCAAACTTGTATCGTTAAACTGTGGAGAATTTTTGTGTTTATCACAATGTAAAAGTAAAGTATAAATATGACTAAGATTACTAAAAAAATTAGTAGCTACAACTTTTAGGTAACCCAAAATTGAAACTAAGGAAAAGTTGGGGATTTACGAAATTAGCTGTAAAGACTACAGCTGCAATCAAAAGAATGTTGGACAAACTAGAAGGTCAATTCAAACTAGATTCAAGGAACATATGGCTCATCTCAAATATGGTAGAACAGATAATTCTAGTGTCGCCCAACATGCGTTTGAGAACTACCATAAAATAGACAGTAGCAATTTAAGACTAATTGGGAATGGAACAAATTCCAGACAGCTGGATGCATTTGAGAGTTTGGAAATTCAGAGAGTCAGTTAAAATAGTATGAATAGTTACAGAGGGCCAATCCCATACAGCCCGCTTCATTCGTTAGTAAATCACGGTTCACTGATCGATCGAGACGGTTTACTGAGCCTTGGCAACGGTTTACTGAACCGTAGCATTAGTGTAGGTAAAAATGGGGTACAATGTTAGCATAGGTTTAGTTCGAATCATCTCTAGATGATGCTAACTTGGTTGGAACAACGCGCGTCTAGTGCAGTATAGTGTTTTAATGTTATATAGAAAACTACGTCAGTAGTGGTGTCTTCACACCAAAGGTTCCAACCTTAAACTACAACAATAAACTTGTTGCTTGCAGTAAGTGTATATTACCGTACCACTGTCCGTGTGAGCGAATATGATAGCACCCTCTGTATAATAGCTACGTTCGGTTTCTATAAACGTCTTTGGACTGATGCAGTTTCTGAATAAATTTTCAAATATACACATTCCATGCCCACACATATATTTTCCAAATACAAATAATGCAATTTTATAGTAAATTTATATGATAGGTAGGTATTTTATTAAAATTTTTCATTAATACTGTTATTTATTAGCTGAAGCACAAAGTACCATTTTGATAATAAATATTTCCGGCATATTTCTACATACAGCTAGTTTTGTATAACCAAATATTAATGGCTGAACAATATGAATTACTGGAACGCTGTACAACAAAAAAAGTACATTCAAGGAATACATTATTTTTAATTTAAAGGCAATCTGCAGCCACAATGACTAACAGAATTTTCCGTAACAAAGCAGCCGTTATAAAATTATTAAATCCCCTTTGTTCGTTACTTCTAAGTAACAATTTTCTTGGCGCACGATAATACCAATTAATTATTCGTTATTAATGAACTTTTCAAGGTTTGTACCTACTCCAGAGGGCGAGAAATATTAGAACTAATTAAACTACCATTCAGCTAATAAAGCGGTGTGAAAAATTTTACTGCGCCTCTTTTTAGGGCTCAAGGATCGCTTGGTTTTTCTTGGAATTTTAAACGTGCGGAGAATGCCAATTTATAACTAAATTTAGACAAATAGATTCCTATTTTGTCATTAAGTAGGTACATATTTATATCCATGTTAAAATTTTATAAGAATCGCAAAATACTTTTGGAGGAAAAAACTAGAACGTCAACTTAAATTTAAATAGAATATTTTTCTTTCTTTTTTTATAGGTTTTCTATTTGAGACTTCTATCCTCTAAGGCTTCAAATAAGGGAGATAGGCTCTTTTATCCACATTTTTTGGATGTCATCAGCAGTTCCTATCGAATACTGTTTTTCTTTCTTTTTTTATAGGTCTTCTATTTGAGACTTCTACCCTCTAGGCCTTCAAATAAGGGAGATAGGCTCTCTTATCCACATTTCTTGGATTTCATCAGCAGTACTTATCGAATACCCCTCATATAACTTGGTTGTCAATTATTTATTGAACTGCGCTGGTATGTGGATTATAGTTCACCTATATAGAGGCCGCGGTGTGCCCGCGAGGAAGTCAGTCTTAATCAGACAGCGATCAAGAGAAGAAGCAATACTTAAGTGAAGTAACTGCGATTTTCGAAGTGTTTTCGGTGTGTATTTATTTAGATATTGTACAAGATGTGTTGTGTTGTGTTTGAAGTGTTAAATAAATATTGTTATTAAAGGTTTGTTTCACTTATCTTTAGAACCCCGGAAGGAGTAACAATATCTGTGTAGGATTTGTGTAGGAGTTCTAATCTTGTACAGGGTGACCCATTCGTCTGGGATTCCTTTATTTCTCCACTATTACCAACTTTAGAAAAAAATATCTAATACAAAAGTTTTCAGAAATAATAAGGGCTACAATTTAAAATTAGTTACAGATATACAGGGTGTTCACATACTTCCAAACCTATAAAAAATTTCTTATTTTAAATGGAACACCCTGTATATTATCAGCTCATTGGATTCCTCATCGCAAGTGCTTTCAGTCCATATAACATTTGTTATAGCTAAACTTTATAGTTTCGAAGATATTTAATATTTTGTGTAAAAAATGACAAATGCAGACTTTGGTGAAAATAACAGTATCTTTCTTAGTTTTTACATTTCGATAATAAATATTGGTATTCGTTTAGTATAAGTCATGGCGAGTATTTTGCTGTATATAAATGTTTTATAAATTATACAGGGTGTTAATAATCTCGTAGCAAAATTGGAAAACTGTAAGGGCCAATATCTCGTTTATTTTAAATGGAACACCCTGTATATTTTTAATGGATCAGATTCAGAATTGAAAACTCTATCGATCCATATTAGTATGTTATATACCCAAAGATAATAGTTTTCGAGTTATTTTGAAATTTAAAATATTTTACTCTTTGGTTACAAGTAAACATAAATTATGAGCCTAGATGCCTTGGAAAACAAAATTTATCAAGTGAATTTAAATCATAATTAAAATCATTATTTAAATCAAACTCTTGTAATATTTTTTTTTATTCAAATAAATAACTAACGTAACATGATATTTTTAAAAGTTATCAGTACAATGTAATAAAAATAAATTTTTGATTTTTTTAATATAAATGAGATTTTGCTCAACCCTTCTAAAGATTAACGTATACGCTTAGACAATAACAGTCTCGTTAAATTTTATTTTATTTCATTTCAAACAGTCCACCCTGTTGCTGAATGCACAGTTCAAGTCTTGTTCGAAATGAAACTTGCACATTTCTTAGGATATCTGGTGTAATGTTTCGGAAGCAATGTCTAATGCTTTCTTTCATATCGTCCGCTGTCAGAGACATGCTGTATACTCTATCTTTGACGTATCCCCATAGAAAAAATCCAGATATGTAAGGTCTAGAGAACGCGCAGGCCAATTTACTGGACCCACTCGACCAATCCATCTATTTGGAAAATGTCCGTTCTAAAAATTCCTTACATTAACGCTATAGTGCGCGGGGGGACCATCCTGCTGAAGCCATAGTCTTGGTAAGATATTTAAGGGAATATCATCCAATAGATACATTTCAAAACGTAATTTTGTAAAAAATCTAAATATGTCTCTCTTGTAAGTGAATTTTCAAAAAAATATGGACCTATTATGTGCTCTCCTAAAATTGCTCCCCAGCAATTTATACTCTTAAAAAATTTGGTTGTTCTGTTGAATAAAAATGAAAATTGCAACGATTTACATTTCCATTTTTATGAAACGTTGCTTCGTCGCTGAACATTACAAAATTTAGAAATATTTCTTCATTGTTTATTATTTCCAACATCTGTTCGCAAAATTGTAGTCGTTTTTCAAAGTAATTTGGACGTAGAGCTTGATGTAACTTAATCTTGTAGGGATGAAATTTGTTATCCTTTAAACACTTACTAACTTGTGTTTGACTAATGTCTAGGCTCATAATTTACGTTTACTTGTAACCAAAGAGTAAAATATTTTAAATTTCAAAATAATTCGAAAACTATTACCTTTGGGTATATAACATACTAATATGGTTCGATATAATTGATAGAGTTTTCAATTCTGAATCTGATCCATTAAAAATATACAGGGTGTTCCATTTAAAATAAACGAGATATTGGCCCTTACAGTTTTCCAATTTTGCTACGAGATTATTAACACCCTGTATAATTTATAAAACATTTATATACAGCAAAATATTCGCCATGGCTTATACTAAACGAATACCAACATTTATTATCGAAATGTAAAAACTAAGGAAGATACTGTTATTTTCATCAAAGTCTGCATTTGTCATTTTTTACACAAAATATTAAATATCTTCGAAACTATAAAGTATAGCTATAACAAATGTTATATGGACTGAAAGCACTTGCGATGAGGAATCGAATGAGCTAATAATATACAGGGTGTTCCATTTAAAATAAGAAATTTTTTATAGGTTTGGAAGGATGCGAACACCCTGTATATCTGTAACTAATTTTAAATTGTAGCCCATATTATTTCTGAAAACTTTTGTATTAGATATTTTTTTCTAAAGTTGATAATAGTGGAGAAATAAAGGAATCCCAGACGAATGGGTCACTCTGTACATATTTAAAATAGACTAACTAAACTAGAAATCTAGAAATAGGTATCATGATTATGAACATCAAACCTGATGTGTACACGCGGATATTAGCATCTAAGCAAAAGGGAAAATACAGTAGAACTAATCTTTTAAGACAGGCTATGCAATAGCTGACAATATCAATAGACATATGAACTTCATTATAATAATTTCACATGTTATACAGTGGATTACTTTCTAATATGAATTCTGTTCTATTCTAATTTTGAATTCTTAAAACTGTGATCTAAAAGCAAGTACCTTTATGATGTTATTTGTAAGATATACTTTTATATGAATGATGCATGATGAGTAGAACACAAACTTGAGTTAATGTGGTTCCTGCTTTGGCTAAGAATTTGCATTCCGTGAACGCGTAATCGGCTTTCTAGGATCCACTCTATTATAATGTAAATACCACGGAGTTGGAGTAAGCAAACAGCTTTAATCTGCAAGAGGAAATACGCTCAATTAATGTGAATATTTATCAGCATTTACTAAAACATCTACATGATATATCCTTTACTACGTGATTCTGAATTGTAATCTTGTGGAATCATAAATGATAACAATTTAGTTATTAATATTACTTAGCTGTTATAATTATTGTTATTAAAATATCTACTTAATTTTTTCTGAATTTAGGCACGGAATATTGATGGCTGGATTATATTATATTGGTTTTATATCCTTTATATGCAATTAATGGTTATTTGGTGAAGTAAAAATTATGTTGAGCTATGCATTAAAATACCAATTAAATGAACCGTATGATTAGGTACTGTTATTTTAAAATTACTTTTTTCTTCTAAATGAAACGCGGGAATGTCATATTTCGTTATAATTTTGATTAATATTCATAGTTGTAATATGGTTTGGAGTTGTTTTGGTTTTATATATTGTGGTAGCAGCTAGCAGGTCGTATTTCCCGCAATTTAACCTGGCAAAATAATTTTGGAATGTTTGTGTTACATTTGTTTACAAAGTCAAAGCGTATATAATTGTTTTCAGCCTTGTGGCATGTTAGTGCAAACAGCAGTCCAGCAATATTTTACATATTTGGCATTTCTACATTTCCGCCTTTATACAATACAGAGGGAAATAAACAAAAATGTAAGTAAATAACATGGATAATTTCTGTAGGGTGTTTTGATAGTTTATTTTATAAAGATTATTAATACCTAATAATCCAATATTCGTTAATATCCAAAATTTAAATACGGTCAATAATCATTTAGTACTATTTATTTTATTTGATACGTAGCCTTATTAGATCCTGTCATGCCTAATACAGTTGATTAGAATTGACGAAAAAAATATTGACGAAATTGTAATCATCATGATTAATGCTTTAAAAAGCAGTCCATATCGGGGCTCTTGATAAACATAAGTTATAATTTTTTTAGATAATAACAAAGATGCACCCACAAGAATAAATAAATAAGCAGAAACATATCTCACTATTACGCGTTCTATTATTTCCATTCTTTCGAACCTCCTTGCTCCGTTAACCTGATATCCTATCGGCCTGTACTGAATGAAATATGTATGAATGGATGAAATACATTTAAGTGTAAGTATAATATAGTTTCACTCTACCAAACGGTTTTATCAAATGATTTTGAGAACATTTTTTCCATGGGTGTACAAATTTAATGTGTTTCTAAATGTTTTCGAAACTTTTAATGACCCTGCTTTGTAAAATATTACTTTCAAAGTTTAATTTAAATAACACTTCAACAACAATATAAAGCTTACAAAATCATTGTGAGGCATATTTAAATTGCCAAATAAATGCAAACTGGAATTTTCGTAAGTTTTATTGTAGCAAAATAAAGCCGATTCATCCAAATCATGGTGAGTTTATTGCTCACAAACATCGCAAGTACGTTGATTGAGATATTTTTTGATTAAATACCCTGCAAAATACCTTACAAAATTCGTTTCTAACATGCTATTTCTGCAATTCGGTTTTAACTAGAAAGTAACTGAGTAATGAAACTTAATGAAACGTATGGCATAATTAAAAAACTAGACAAAATGTCTTAATAAACTGTGACCCTTTTTTTCCCTTCCCTATTCTGGGACGCCAAATTGTGACGCTCCCTTAATTTGTTTTCGGTTTTAGTACCCATGAACAATCGGTCGGTCCATTTTTTTTATCTCGAGCGCCACAACTCATGGGCTTTACCCCCTCTCCACCAACTCTACTCGCTTATGAGTAGCGGCTGGGTAGCTACAGTGAAAAAGGTGCAATAATACACTTGCCAGGGGTCAGTGTTTCTCAAGATTTATTAAAAATCCAACTAATATGAACAGCAATAATAGACAAGCAGTAAATACAAACAAATAGCAATAATATACAAGCAACAATATGATATTAACACATACATATATATTCAGTTATTATTTATTGTTATGTAAGGAATAATAAAACGGCCAGCAAATGGGCTAGCAATAAATCTTATCCGTGATTTACTTCTATTATTTCAACTACAAATAAAAGCATTTAGTTTTTATTTAAACAGCCCTATATCAATATATTAGACCCAGGTTACTAAGTTTAAGGAAAGAAGCGGTGCAAATAATAAACCATTTATAAAAATAAATAAACGATTTTATATAAACGGAACAAAGAGACAGACGTACAGACGTAAAAATCTTCCTGGGGGTTAAACATGCACTGCAGGTTATTCAGCAGTTATTACCAAAAGTATCGGGACAGGTATAGCTGTAGACGTCTTCGTGGGGGTTAAAAACGCATCATAGGTTATTCGTTAGCTTTTAACAAAAGCTTCAGGACAGGTATAGCTATAAAAGTCTTCTTGTGGTAAAACACGCACCACAGGTTATTCCTCAGCTTTTACCAAAATAAGTCTCGGTATAGGTATAGCTGTAGAAGTTTTCCTGGGGGTTAAACACGCACCACGGGTTGCACCATAAGCATTTATCAAAAGGTTGGAGAGGAAGCCTACCAAGTAGAACTTACTCTTCCTGCTGCTTCGGTAGCCGGTGAAATACTCTCTGTACGAAAATCGGCATGGCTTTTACAATCCTCAGTGAACCAATCAGAAAAACGGATTGCCAGATATTCTTGTGATACATCAGTTCAAAGTTCATATTGAAAGGTATATGAATAAGTGGGCAGATTGTGCCTTTCTGCGCAAACAAATAAGTTTTTATAACATTGAAATAAGTCAACAAAAACGAGACGTGTCGACGGGCAGGTACCTATGTATAATAGGTACCTGCCCTATAATACCATTAAGTAATATTTTAAAATTTATTATGTAAAGATGCAGATTCAATTTCGAACAAGTTACTCACTACAAATAGTAGCAGCAGCCATGTTTTCTTTATATTCACTTTAAAATTAGATTTGGACGCAACCACGGAGGAGACTTAAAACATTTTGCAACAGCTGGCGTGTTTCAGATTTCCTCGTTCATCCTAAGATATAGTAGGAAATCTCGACATAAATAAACTAAAACGAAACCAGAAATTTACCTCCTTTATTCCCTATCTGAGTTATGCAGCTGTTTCTGTGTAATATTTACTAGGCACTAACCCGGAAATACGGGTACAACCAGGTGTTAACGCATTTACTACGCTGTTTGTTCAATGAGCCTGTAATGAATGCACTTTATATTTCTGAGCTCTAACGTAGATAAATTCAAATGGAGAAATAGCGAGGAAGCTGTAATAAAGTTGAAATTTATTCCTGCAAGTGCCTATTTACTGCTAATAATATTCATTAAAAGAAACTCGGAAATGGAGAGATGCTACAAAACTACTTTTTATGTCATAAAACTGTGACTTCATTATAGCTGTCCTATTGTAAAGTATAAGTAGAAGGATATTACAAAATGAAGATATTCTTTATCTTCTACTGCGGTGGCATATAATTGGTCACTAATTTTTTTATTTTTGACAAAATAAATTATACAAAAATTGTAGATAATTATTATGCTAGACAGGAACTACCAATAAACAAAAATAAAAAAAGTTAAATTCGTAACAGTAATTTCTAGATTTATGAAACTTCGACGGGATTTACCTAACTAAAAATAAAATTCTTTAATTGAAAAAATGGAAAAATTTAAAAAAATTGATGCATAAGTTCATCTATTTTCGTTACGAAAATTGAAAGGTATTAGACAACAGTTAAAAAAAAATATAAAGTTCATTTGCGAGTTGCAGTCTGTTTTACAGTTCATCACCCATGCTCCTCCTTTCCCCTTTCTACAACTCTGCTGTACGTCATCTAGTCTCTAGTCTAGTGTCTGCTACATTTGTTGCCTAGCAACAGCAAACTGGTCGTGTCTGTAGTTTTGACTTATTGACATTGTAGAGATTTAATGAGACTTCTCAAGTAAAAGAAAAATCTGCATTATTTGATTGTTTTTTTATAACATTTTTTATATTTTGCTTTTTCTATAAAACATTGCATTATATGGTCAATGAAATATTTGAATATTTTTAAGAAACTGCTTGTTTTAAAGTATATTATGTAAATTAGAGGAAATAAATAATTCGCTGAGTGTAGACTCTGTTAGACTCTGTCCCAGATAGCACAAAATTGTTCTATAATTATTCTTAACATAACTTCACAGAATAAAAATTTATTCTTAAAATATCCTGTAAATATATTTATTCTTTTAAAAATATTCTAAGAAGTAACAAATGGGACACTTTTTTTTCTTCTAAAATTATTCTAGGAATCATTAGAATAAATTACAAATATTTTTTTTATATTAATTATAAGCTTAGAATATGTAACCAGGGTTATCGGGGGAATATTCTTTAAAAATATTTTGAGAATAGTAGAAAACATCCCTATATTAATTTTAAAATAATTTTTAAGTAACAAATTTTAGTATGAGAATAATCAATTTAGTTTTTATTTATTTATAGAATGGAGAATTAAATAACACAAATATTAAGTTTTAATGACAATTTTATTATAAATATGCCTAAATAAAAGAACTTCTGATAATCTTACAGTTCAGTGTTTCAATGACCCCTTTTTCTTTTTTGACTTTCTTGAATTCGCCTAGAGTGAAGTTACTGCTTTTTTATTTCTTTGGACGGCAGTATAGTAGAGTTGACCTATAATAAAATACAAAAATAAATATTTGTGCAGTCCTATTTTTTAAAATAAAATTAAACAATAATTACAGTCCGATTCGTGAAAAAATGAGATAAAGAATGTAAATCGGTTCAGTATTTCCTAAAATTAGTCTTGTCACAGAAAACCACTAGAATGCAAGCCTTATGGGATATGGAATATATATAAGAAAATATCACAATTTACAGGTGGCAATGCCTTCTGAGGATTTACGGTACTTGGGGTAAATATTTATTTCTAAATAAGATAGGAAACTACTTTGTAGTCTAAGTACCCTACTTCTTTGAGGGCGTCACTACCTCCAAATCGTCATAAGAAATATGACTTATGATGTATTATTACTTTCTATAGAGGTAATTTTATGTACCTAAATAGGTACTTACTTTTTAACTCGCCCCTAATTATTTTCCTTTCTTTTTGTTTCTTTAATTCTTTCGCTACCTTATCGTCATCGTCTACAATGGAAAATTAAATAATTATTATAACATTAGTTTATTTTTCATATCAGGCCATAATCGGCTAGATTACGTCGCTTGCTCCTAGTGGGAGCAGGCAATGTGATCTAGCATGATCAGGCAAGTAGTAAAATGATAATGCAACGCCAAAGGCTCTTGGTAATATCCATTCATCCTTGAGGATGAGTGATCATTTTTATTTTTAAATCGTACTACCTATAGTTATTGAACTAAAAAGGCCTTCGTCAGCTGTTTTGGCGATTATGGTTTGTGACATAGGCAAACTAAACTATAGATTATAATCACATAAATGGAATTAAAATTACCTTTGCTCTTTCGTTACTCATTTGCTTTGCTGTTTCCAAATGTGAAATATAGTACTATTAACTTGTTTTATAGTGGATAAAACAGTTTAGTCATATCCGTTGATTTGATTTCGCGCCACTTTACTTTATGATGCCACTACACCACAGAGGACACAGACCAGAGGCGAAAGCTTGCGGCGGTGTCTTTGATGTTTAGTGGCCCATTTTCGATACCAGTTACGTCGACACTGAGAGAAATAATTGCTTAATTCTAACAATACCACCTTACTATAGGTACTCTGAAAGAAGTGTTTAATGATTATCGTTAACGGCTTTTGTAGATTAAGTATATCAATACAATAATTCACCTTATGTAATGTAACTAAACCACAGAGGACCTAGAACAGAGACGAAGGCTAGTGGCGGCGTCTTTGATGTTTAATGGCCTATTTTCTGTACCAGTTACATCTACACTAAGAGAAATAATTAAATAATTGCTTAATTCTAACAATACTACCTTACTATACTCTGAAAGAAGTGTTTAATGATACTTGTGGTTGTGACTGATATGTTATATTACTTATATTACTAATGTCATTCAGTTTTTTGTTTTATGTATTTTTAATAAATGTTTCATGTCATTTATTGCAAATAAAAGATTTATTATTATCCATATGTGATCTTGTATTTTTTATAATTCCCAGAAAATAACCCGAATAATTTGCAGATCATTATTAGAATTAGGAAAATTATCAAAATTTTGCTTATAAATGTACCTATGCTTTTATTAATAACTGAAGTAGTAATACAATAATTATTATTTTCCGACTTATATTTTTTACACTGGTTTTGTAAAATCAGATGCATTTTTAATAACAATCACCAGTATACAACATATTTTTAAGCAAGTTCTAACAAAAAAAGCCATAAATTTGAACACAGCGCAAACTTTACATGTAGACCAAGATACCTCCAAGCTTCGTAAGATTATTTCCTGTATTAGAATAATTTAGAGGTACATCTCGATGATAAAGCACATGGACTATTTATTTATGTCCATCTATATTAAATAATTTAATATTTAATTCATTTATTGTTATTCTGAATTTTGTTGGTGTGCACTGCAAATTTTTTGCACTTGCAACTACAATAATTTGCTACTAATATACTTATGTATTAGTATAGTCTAAACAGCAGACTTAAAGGAAACACAAATATTGGTAATGTAGCTTAGTTACATTACATAAGGTGAATTATTGTATTGATATACTTAATTTACAATAGCCCTTAAATATAATCATTAAACACTTTTTTCAGAGTATAGTAAGGTAGTATTGTTAGAATTAAGCAATTATTTCTCTTAGTGTAGACGTAACTAGTACAGAAAATGAGCCATTAAACATCACTAGCCTTCGTGACTATACGTTCAGGTTCATAGAATAGTTATTTGTTTAACTATTACAAAAAATACACGTTTTCGGGACGATGGAAAGGGTTGCCGGACGACGCGTAGCAGAGTGCGGCAATTTTACGAGTCCCGAAAACGTATTTTTTGTACGAGTTTAACATATTTTTTTTCCAACAGCTTCTAACTAGCACCTCCAGTTTACCGATTCATCGGAGTCACTATCTGTTTCTATTTTTCTATTTAATTAAACTTCAATATTATTATATGACATGCAATACCAATATCAAATTACTTTACAATAATCTCTTTTTTTATAGTTGCTATGGCGATCTCAAACAATTTTATAATTGTTCCATAAAATTATTCTAAATATATTTCGAAGAAGAATATTCCAGAGAAAATAGTTAAAGAATAGTTTCTGAAAATATTATTATATTATATTTATTAAAATATTCTAAAAATATGATTCCAAGTTAATTTCCGATTATTTTTTCAGTAGTATTTTAAGATTATTTTGAGGTTAAATTTATATTCTAAAAATAATTCAAAATTAATTTTTATAATTATTTTTTGAATAACTCTTAAGATTAACAAATTATTTTGAGAATGTTTTGTGCTATCTGGGGTTGCATATCAAAAATCGTAAGAAAAAAATATACTATCACCTATTTTTTTCTAATCGATATATTTATGAAATGTTTTGCTTAAGTCCTAGCAACATTTCTGAGGATGTAATTTTTAGGTCAAGAGCAAGACCAAAGTCTTATCTTCTTAAAATTCAAGAATACCACTTAAGTGGTTTCCAATGCCGTCAAAAAATAAATAAATACCTTGTCAGTTGTTGTCCTTTCTAAATTATACAGAAAATACTTTCTGTTGCTTTTCAATTACAGAGGAATACTTGAGCAGCTCAGTATAGGAATACTAACTCTTTCTGACATTATTTGTTGGTTTTTCTGACAACAGGATAGTTAATAGGGTTTAAGAGTTTGTGAGTGTTTCAAACATACATTCAGCAGTTGTAAATATTTATTTAAGTGGAGGAAATACAATTTGGGTGACACAGACTCATGGTTTTAAGAAATCTACCCTTGTTTATAATTCACACAAATATCTCGGCGCGTTCTGCATTCTAATATTCTGAATAAGAATTAGTTAAGTCTTATCGGGGGTTTATTTGTACATGGATTCAGTAAATGACATAAAATAGTGCGATTCATAGCCCACTTGATAAAACTAGACATAAGATCAGATTAAGGTAAATCTGGTTAAGAGTCCATTCACTGGTCCGAAATAAGCCCAAAATCGGCGTTCGTCTCGTGTCTAATTATAAAAAAGCTATAAAAGATAGCGACTTTTAATAAAAAAGTATTGAAAGATAAGACTTTAATCTAAATCCCTATACCTAGTAGTAATTTTTTGTAATTCTTTTTATTTTTATAATTCCAGGGAAACAATCTTGTACTAAAATAGCGTATTTTCAAAAATTATTTTCTCTAAAATACATGTATTAAACAAAAATTTGCTGCTATGGGGATCTAGTTTATCTTTTGATCTTTCCGGTGATATATAATTTATAACATTAAAAAGAAATTTTGTTGCAATTATAATACAAATCCGGTACCCTTGCAATGAGGGCTAACTTTATTTCCATATGCCTTTTTACTTCGGTTTTACGTGCACCTCCGAAATCTAAATAATTCGGTAGTGGAAATATGTAAGTCTTCACCCATCGGCTACCCAACCTCTCAACCCGACCCCGAATTCATGTCTGTCAAGTCTACAGTGAATGGATCCTTAAGATAGCTGGGCAAATTCATATTTTATATTATTGAAGTTAATTTGTTTAATGTTAGTTAATTAATAAATGCGTCTCTATAATTTAGAGATAAAATCTTCTGATAATAATACGCTAAAACAAGTACAGTAGCAAGACAAAATTTTAAAGTTTTTGCTCAAAATAACCACTGCGCTAAATATAATGAACTTAATTTCAATAATTTATCTTGATATTTATCAGGTTCTTTTTGGTTTTACTTAGGTCTGATTTGTATAATTTGTCTTAATTTTCATCAGGTTCTTTTTGATTTTATTTTAGTTTTTTATTTGTATCTATTTGCATTTTTACTTTATAGAAAGTAATGCACTACTCAGTCATGGCTTCTACATCTTCAATCATTCTATACAGGTATATACCATTGTATTTAAAAATATCTCAAGTTTTGAACAAGCTAAACTAAGTTCAATTGTTCCTGTTTGAATATCGAAAAAAAAAAAAATAAAAGTTTACCATATATGGCGTTCTACAGGGTTAAATTCTCGGTCCCTTATTTTTTATCTTATTTATAAATTATATCATCTCTGGACTGAAATGCCATTTCTTGTGAACGTAGATGTCATAAAAATGTTAAATTCTATTACTAATGATCATATCTACAAGATACTTATGTAAAATAAATAATTAGTGCTATGTTAATATAATATAAAATGTGTCCTGAACCTACCATTAGATCCATTTTCTCCATTATCTGGACGGTTCAGTCCTTAATAGGGCTGAATTATTCAAGGATTTAGAATAACGTTTGATTGTAACCTTGCCTCTAGCATTCATATGAATTCAATCGTTTTATTAGGATTACAAAGCACTTGCGTTTATTAACAAGGAAGCATGGAGTCTTTTATGATCGAAATTCTTTATAATGCTTTTCTTCGCCCCTACCTTGAGTCAGTCAGAGAACGTCCTTGTGGTTTGAAGTATTCGAATAACGAATAATAAATTTCTTTTTAATACATTAATTTTATTTAAAAACTTCTCGTACGATTGCCCTAAAATTTTCACCCATGTATATGATACGTAATAACTGTAATATGTTAAGGAATCAACTAGATATTTTTTCTTTCAGCCTTAAAGACATTAAATCGATTTAATCAAAGTAAATGTTTTGTATTCTCTGGTTATTCTGTACTCTATTCATGTTGCTTTAATTATATTTTGTGTTCCCTATTTATTTTTTCTTACCTTCTTGTTCTGCAGTTGGAATTTGTCTGTAGAACAGTATTGAAATAAAAAAAAATAAACTAAAATAAAACGTCAAGTAAGGATGTAGCTGAAGACAGAATCAGAAACGGAAACGAGAATCAAGTTTTTACAGTGGACCAGATCGATAATGTGCAAAAACGGAAAAACCCATATATTTCTTATTTTAGCAACAAAAATCACTTCATAATGACATTTCCATTTATGTTTACCAAAAAACAAGTATTTTCGATGACGACCATTACTGTTTGCAAGGAATAAAAAATACGAATAATTAACGTACAATAAAACTCTGAAATAATGCATACTTTCATAATGATCATAAAAAGGCATTTAAGCTTTCATATTTGACACATACAATCAAAAGCCCATTACGAAACTACTATATTTCGGATTTGCAAAAATTCAGAGGCTAAGGGGATGAAACTACCCAATCATTAATACACCTTAAAAAATCCATAAAATCTGCAAAAAAGTTTCTAACACTTTCATGTTTGGCTGGGTAGTTCAGAAGACCAGTACTAAACTACAGTATTTCAGATTTGAAAAAATTCAGAGGCTAAGGGGATGAAACTACCCAATCATTAATAAAACTGAAAAAATCCATAAAATCTGCAAAAAAGTTTCTAACATTTTCATGTTTGGCTGGGTAGTTCAGAAGACCAGTACTAAACTACAGTATTTCAGATTTGAAAAAAATCAGAGGCTAAGGGGATGAAACTACCCAATCATTAATAAACCTTAAAAAATCTATAAAATCTGCAAAAAAGTTTCTAACACTTTCACGTTTGGCTGGGTAGTTCAGAAGACCAGTACTAAACTACAGTATTTCAAATTTGAAAAAATTCAGAGGCTAAGGGGATGAAACTACCCAATAATTAATAAACTTTAAAAATCTATAAAATCTGCAAAAAAGTTTCTAACACTTTCACGTTTGGCTGGGTAGTTCAGAAGACCAGTTTTAAACTACAGTATTTCAGATTTGAAAGAAATTCAGAGTCTAAGGGGATGAAACTACCCAATCATTAATAAACCTTAAAAAATCTATAAAATCTGCAAAAAAGTTTCTAACACTTTCATGTTTGGCTGGGTAGTTCAGAAGACCAGTACTAAACTACAGTATTTCAAATTTGAAAAAATTCAAAGGCTAAGGGGATGAAACTACCCAATCATTAATAAACATTAAAAAATCTATAAAATCTGCAAAAAAGTTTCTAACACTTTCATGTTTGGCTGGGTAGTTCAGAAGACCAGTACTAAACTACAGTATTTCAGATTTGAAAAAATTCAGAGGCTAAGGGGATGAAACTACCCAATCATTAATAAAACTGAAAAAATCCATAAAATCTGCAAAAAAGTTTCTAACATTTTCATGTTTGGCTGGGTAGTTCAGAAGACCAGTACTAAACTACAGTATTTCAGATTTGAAAAAAATCATAGGCTAAGGGGATGAAACTACCCAATCATTAATAAACCTTAAAAAATCTATAAAATCTGCAAAAAAGTTTCTAACACTTTCACGTTTGGCTGGGTAGTTCAGAAGACCAGTTTTAAACTACAGTATTTCAGATTTGAAAGAAATTCAGAGTCTAAGGGGATGAAACTACCCAATCATTAATAAACCTTAAAAAATCTATAAAATCTGCAAAAAAGTTTCTAACACTTTCATGTTTGGCTGGGTAGTTCAGAAGACCAGTACTAAACTACAGTATTTCAGATTTGAAAAAATTCAGAGGCTAAGGGGATGAAACTACCCAATCATTAATAAACCTTAAAAAATCCATAAAATCTGCAAAAAAGTTTCTAACACTTTCATGTTTGGCTGGGTAGTTCAGAAGACCAGTCTTAAACTACAGTATTTCAGATTTGAAAAAATTCAGAGGCTAAGGGGATGAAACTACCCAATCATTAATAAAACTGAAAAAATCCATAAAATCTGCAAAAAAGTTTCTAACACTTTCATGTTTGGCTGGGTAGTTCAGAAGACCAGTACTAAACTACAGTATTTCAGATTTGAAAAAATTCAGAGGCTAAGGGGATGAAACTACCCAATCATTAATAAAACTGAAAAAATCCATAAAATCTGCAAAAAAGTTTCTAACACTTTCATGTTTGGCTGGGTAGTTCAGAAGACCAGTACTAAACTACAGTATTTCAAATTTGAAAAAATTCAGAGGCTAAGGGGATGAAACTACCCAATCATTAATAAACCTTAAAAAATCTATAAAATCTGCAAAAAAGTTTCTAACACTTTCACGTTTGGCTGGGTAGTTCAGAAGACCAGTTTTAAACTACAGTATTTCAGATTTGAAAAAAATTCAGTCTAAGGGGATGAAACTACCCAATCATTAATAAACCTTAAAAAATCTATAAAATCTGCAAAAAGTTTCTAACACTTTCATGTTTGGCTGGGTAGTTCAGAAGACCAGTACTAAACTACAGTATTTCAGATTTGAAAAAATTCAGAGGCTAAGGGGATGAAACTACCCAATCATTAATAAACCTTAAAAAATCCATAAAATCTGCAAAAAAGTTTCTAACACTTTCATGTTTGGTTGGGTAGTTCAGAAGGCCAATAGGAAACTACAGTATTTCAGATTTGAAAAAATTCAGGGTCTCAGGGCATGAAACCACCCAATCGTTAGTAAAACTTAAAAAATCCACAAAATCCACAAAAAAGTTTTTAACACTTTCATGTTTGGCTGGGTAGTTCAGAAGGCCAATAGGAAACTACAGTATTTCAGATTTGAAAAAATTCAGGGTCTAAGGGGATGAAACTACCCTATCATTATTAAAACTTAAAAAATCAACAAAAGTAACAAAAAAGATTTTTGTGGGTTTTGTGGATTTTGTGAATTTTTAAGCTTTACCAATAATTGGGTAGTTTCATCCCCTTAGACCCTAAATTTTTTCAAATCTGAAATACTGTAGTTTCGTAATGGTCTTCTGAACTACTCAGCCAAATATGAAACTGTTAGAAACTTTTTTGCAGATTTTATGGATTTTTTTAAGGTTTAATAATGATTGGGTAGTTTCATCCCCTTAGACTCTGAATTTTTTCAAATCTGAAATACTGTAGTTTTGTAATGGTCTTCTGAACTACCCAACCATACATAAAAGTGTTAGAAACTTTTTTGCAGATTTTATGGATTTTTTTAAGGTTTAATAATGATTGGGTAGTTTCATCCCCTTAGACTCTGAATTTTTTCAAATCTGAAATACTGTAGTTTAAAACTGGTCTTCTGAACTACGCAGCCAAACATGAAAGTGTTAGAAACTTTTTTGCAGATTTTATAGATTTCTTAAAGTTTATTAATGATTGGGTAGTTTCATCCCCATAGCCTCTGAATTTTTTCAAATCTGAAATACTGTAGTTTAGTACTGATCTTCTGAACTACCCAGCCAAACATGAAAGTGTTAGAAACTTTTTTGCAGATTTTATGGATTTTTTCAGTTATATTAATGATTGGGTAGTTTCATCCCCTTAGCCTCTGAATTTTTTCAAATCTGAAATACTGTAGTTGAAAACTGGTCTTCTGAACTACCCAGCCAAACATGAAAGTGTTAGAAACTTTTTTGCAGATTTTATAGATTTTTTAAGGTTTATTAATGATTGGGTAGTTTCATCCCCTTAGCCTCTGAATTTTTTCAAATCTGAAATACTGTAGTTTAGTACTGGTCTTCTGAACTACCCAGCCAAACATGAAAGTGTTAGAAACTTTTTTGCAGATTTTATGGATTTTTTAAATTTTATTAATGATTGGGTAGTTTCATCCCCTTAGACTCTGAATTTTTTCAAATCTGAAATACTGTAGTTTAGTACTGGTCTTCTGAACTACCCAGCCAAACATGAAAGTGTTAGAAACTTTTTTGCAGATTTTATGGATTTTTTAAAGTTTATTAATGATTGGGTAGTTTCATCCCCTTAGCCTCTGAGTTTTTTCAAATCTGAAATACTGTAGTTTAGTACTGGTCTTCTGAACTACCCAGCCAAACATGAAAGTGTTAGAAACTTTTTTGCAGATTTTATGGATTTTTTCAGTTTTATTAATGATTGGGTAGTTTCATCCCCTTAGCCTCTGAATTTTTTCAAATCTGAAATACTGTAGTTTAGTACTGGTCTTCTGAACTACCCAGCCAAACATGAAAGTGTTAGAAACTTTTTTGCAGATTTTATGGATTTTTTAAATTTTATTAATGATTGGGTAGTTTCATCCCCTTAGACTCTGAATTTTTTCAAATCTGAAATACTGTAGTTTAGTACTGGTCTTCTGAACTACCCAGCCAAACATGAAAGTGTTAGAAACTTTTTTGCAGATTTTATGGATTTTTTAAAGTTTATTAATGATTGGGTAGTTTCATCCCCTTAGCCTCTGAGTTTTTTCAAATCTGAAATACTGTAGTTTAGTACTGGTCTTCTGAACTACCCAGCCAAACATGAAAGTGTTAGAAACTTTTTTGCAGATTTTATGGATTTTTTCAGTTTTATTAATGATTGGGTAGTTTCATCCCCTTAGCCTCTGAATTTTTTCAAATCTGAAATACTGTAGTTTAGTACTGGTCTTCTGAACTACCCAGCCAAACATGAAAGTGTTAGAAACTTTTTTGCAGATTTTATGGATTTTTTAAATTTTATTAATGATTGGGTAGTTTCATCCCCTTAGACTCTGAATTTTTTCAAATCTGAAATACTGTAGTTTAAAACTGGTCTTCTGAACTACCCAGCCAAACATGAAAGTGTTAGAAACTTTTTTGCAGATTTTATAGATTTCTTAAAGTTTATTAATGATTGGGTAGTTTCATCCCCATAGCCTCTGAATTTTTTCAAATCTGAAATACTGTAGTTTAGTACTGATCTTCTGAACTACCCAGCCAAACATGAAAGTGTTAGAAACTTTTTTGCAGATTTTATGGATTTTTTCAGTTATATTAATGATTGGGTAGTTTCATCCCCTTAGCCTCTGAATTTTTTCAAATCTGAAATACTGTAGTTGAAAACTGGTCTTCTGAACTACCCAGCCAAACATGAAAGTGTTAGAAACTTTTTTGCAGATTTTATAGATTTTTTAAGGTTTATTAATGATTGGGTAGTTTCATCCCCTTAGCCTCTGAATTTTTTCAAATCTGAAATACTGTAGTTTAGTACTGGTCTTCTGAACTACCCAGCCAAACATGAAAGTGTTAGAAACTTTTTTGCAGATTTTATGGATTTTTTCAGTTTTATTAATGATTGGGTAGTTTCATCCCCTTAGCCTCTGAATTTCTCCAAATCTGAAATACTGTAGTTTAAAACTGGTCTTCTGAACTACCCAGTCAAACATGAAAGTGTTAGAAACTTTTTTGCAGATTTTATAGATTTTTTAAAGTTTATTAATGATTGGGTAGTTTCATCCCCTTAGCCTCTGAGTTTTTTCAAATCTGAAATACTGTAGTTTAGTACTGGTCTTCTGAACTACCCAGCCAAACATGAAAGTGTTAGAAACTTTTTTGTAGATTTTATAGATTTTTTAAGGTTTATTAATGATTGGGTAGTTTCATCCCCTTAGCCTCTGAATTTTTTCAAATCTGAAATACTGTAGTTTAGTACTGGTCTTCTGAACTACCCAGCCAAACATGAAAGTGTTAGAAACTTTTTTGCAGATTTTATGGATTTTTTAAATTTTATTAATGATTGGGTAGTTTCATCCCCTTAGACTCTGAATTTTTTCAAATCTGAAATACTGTAGTTTAGTACTGGTCTTCTGAACTACCCAGCCAAACATGAAAGTGTTAGAAACTTTTTTGCAGATTTTATGGATTTTTTCAGTTTTATTAATGATTGGGTAGTTTCATCCCCTTAGCCTCTGAATTTCTCCAAATCTGAAATACTGTAGTTTAAAACTGGTCTTCTGAACTACCCAGTCAAACATGAAAGTGTTAGAAACTTTTTTGCAGATTTTATAGATTTTTTAAAGTTTATTAATGATTGGGTAGTTTCATCCCCTTAGCCTCTGAGTTTTTTCAAATCTGAAATACTGTAGTTTAGTACTGGTCTTCTGAACTACCCAGCCAAACATGAAAGTGTTAGAAACTTTTTTGCAGATTTTATGGATTTTTTCAGTTTTATTAATGATTGGGTAGTTTCATCCCCTTAGCCTCTGAATTTTTTCAAATCTGAAATACTGTAGTTTAGTACTGGTCTTCTGAACTACCTAGCCAAACATGAAAGTGTTAGAAACTTTTTTGCAGATTTTATGGATTTTTTAAATTTTATTAATGATTGGGTAGTTTCATCCCCTTAGACTCTGAATTTTTTCAAATCTGAAATACTGTAGTTTAGTACTGGTCTTATAAACTACCCTGCCAAACATGAAAGTGTTAGAAACTTTTTTGCAGATTTTATGGATTTTTAAGGTTTATTAATGATTGGATAGTTTCATCCCCTTAGCCTCTGAATTTTTTCAAATCTGAAATACTGTAGTTTAAAACTGGTCTTCTGAACTACCCAGTCAAACATGAAAGTGTTAGAAACTTTTTTGCAGATTTTATAGATTTTTTAAAGTTTATTAATGATTGGGTAGTTTCATCCCCTTAGCCTCTGAATTTTTTCAAATCTGAAATACTGTAGTTTAGTACTGGTCTTCTGAACTACCCAGCCAAACATGAAAGTGTTAGAAACTTTTTTGCAGATTTTATGGATTTTTTCAGTTTTATTAATGATTGGGTTGTGTCATCCTTTTAGCCTCTGAATTTTTTCAAATCTGAAATACTGTAGTTTAGTACTGGTCTTCTGAACTACCCAGCCAAACATGAAAGTGTTAGAAACTTTTTTGCAGATTTTATGGATTTTTTAAATTTTATTAATGATTAGGTAGTTTCATCCCCTTAGACTCTGAATTTTTTCAAATCTGAAATACTGTAGTTTAGTACTGGTCTTATAAACTACCCTGCCAAACATGAAAGTGTTAGAAACTTTTTTGCAGATTTTATAGATTTTTTAAGGTTTATTAATGATTGGGTAGTTTCATCCCCTTAGCCTCTGAATTTTTTCAAATCTGAAATACTGTAGTTTAGTACTGGTCTTCTGAACTACCCAGCCAAACATGAAAGTGTTAGAAACTTTTTTGCAGATTTTATGGATTTTTTCAATTTTATTAATGATTGGGTAGTTTCATCCCCTTAGCCTCTGAATTTTTTCAAATCTGAAATACTGTAGTTTAAAACTGGTCTTCTGAACTACCCAGTCAAACATGAAAGTGTTAGAAACTTTTTTGCAGATTTTATAGATTTTTTAAAGTTTATTAATGATTGGGTAGTTTCATCCCCTTAGCCTCTGAATTTTTTCAAATCTGAAATACTGTAGTTTAGTACTGGTCTTCTGAACTTCCCAGCCAAACATGAAAGTGTTAGAAACTTTTTTGCAGATTTTATGGATTTTTTCAGTTTTATTAATGATTGGGTAGTTTCATCCC
Source organism: Pogonocherus hispidulus (assembly GCA_963924545.1). NCBI lineage: Eukaryota > Metazoa > Arthropoda > Insecta > Coleoptera > Cerambycidae > Pogonocherus > Pogonocherus hispidulus. The sequence goes on from OZ004693.1 coordinate 16,954,087, forward strand.
CTTAGCCTCTGAATTTTTTCAAATCTGAAATACTGTAGTTTAAAACTGGTCTTCTGAACTACCCAGCCAAACATGAAAGTGTTAGAAACTTTTTTGCAGATTTTATGGATTTTTTCAGTTTTATTAATGACTGGGTAGTTTCATCCCCTTAGCCTCTGAATTTTTTCAAATCTGAAATACTGTAGTTTAGTACTGGTCTCCTGAACTACCCAGCCAAACATGAAAGTGTTAAAAACTTTTTTGCAGATTTTATGGATTTTTGAAGGTGTATTAATGATTGGGTAGTTTCATCCCCTTAGACCCCGATTTTTGCAAATCCGAAATATAGTAGTTTCGTAATGGGCTTTTGATTGTATGTGCCAAATATGAAAGCTTAAATGCCTTTTTATGATCATTATGAAAGTATGCATTATTTCAGAGCTTTATTGTATGTTAATTATTCGTATTTTTTATTCCTTGCAAACAGTAATGGTCGTCATCGAAAATACTTGTTTTTTAGTAAACATAAATGGAAATGTCATTATGAAGTGATTTTTGTTGCTAAAATAAGAAATATATGGGTTTTTCCGTTTTTGCACATTATCGATCTGGTCCACTGTAAAAACTTGATTCTCGTTTCCGTTTCTGATTCTGTCTTCAGCTACATAAGTAAGGGAGACATAACACAGCACCTTAAGCCTGCCGAATTAAGATCAAGCAGTAACCTTATTAAAGGTTGCCTTTAACCTTTCCAGTCTCCCCTAAGTAACTACCTATTTAAATAATGTGTATGTTTATGTATTTCTTACTGTAACTTTTTTAATATTTTATTAAATATGTGGTTATTTGCTGTATTTATGTTACAACTAATTGAAATTGTTTCTGGATGGTGGCGTACATCGTATACAAGTAAATAATGAGCCATAAAGTCAAAACATTGAATCAATAATAAATTATCAAAAAGATAAATAAATAAGTCACCCTAAAAGTTGATTTTTAAGATATTTTTTCTTTTTCATATGGTGCAATTTAGAATGATTTAAATAGATCTGAGTTTTTTAATTGACTTCCTTTTCAGTTGTTATTGTAAAAAATCGGAACTTAGCTTTAAAAATGCATACCAGAATAAATTGTCACTTATAATTACACAAGAGGTTTGTATTTTACCGGATAAATTTGGATTGTTAATGAGAAACTGTTGCCAAGCAATTAGACGAGAAAAACTGTCAACTATTAAAAACGCGACACCGAAGGTGGAGCCCTAGATAAAAATACAATAGATAACTATCTTAATATTGACATTTTAAGAATTAAAACGGCGCCCTCAGACGGTTTGGAAGGAAGTAGGTGTATAACTGGTTGCATCAGATATTTTCAATGAAAATGGAAGTAACGTTTAACTGGTTGCATAAGAAATATTTGCAGGATCCTTGACCTCTACCAATACATTTTTTTACTATGAAATCGAAATGTTACAAATAAAATAAAAATATGAGACATTATAAAATATATATTTATCACGAATTTATAAAAAGCTTTACAAACACTTTTACATTAATATAATCTAAAACTTACGTTGCGAAAACTTTATAAATTATCAAATTATTATGGTTATAAAGTAATTGTGTTTCCAAGGAATAATAAGTACAATCTTTTCTTGCAGCACCTCTTCTGAAACGTCTATCATGCACCTTCTTGCATCTTTTCTTTCAAACCTAAAAGATAATAATCTAATAACTGAACACTAATTACTAAAACTGATTATTATTACATTGCCTGTATTATTACATCTCCCCAGAATATTCTTCCAGAATGATAATAATGGACTAAAGTTTGTCAGCTACTGAAGAAACAAATTAAACACAGAGCAGTTAGTGCATTTTTTTCATAGGATATTCTTTAAAAAACTGCGGCGAAAACTTCAATGTTTGAATGTCAGGTTATATTTCAACGAAAAACGACGCTGCAAAATGGCGACGGAAAGTAAATGTTTTAGACTACTAGATGTGTACGATTTTGTTTATTTCATTAGCTACAGCACCATCTATCGGTTTGGAAGAAACTAAAAATGTATCTCGGGCGTGTTCTATGTAAGAAAAACATCTATTTCTTTTCATTTAGGGGTGGAGCGTTTTTAGGTTGACAGTTTTTCGAGTCAAATTGCTAAAGGAAACAGTTTAGAATTTAAACAACACAAATTTATCCGGTATCAATACAAACATCGAGTGTAATTCGGCAGGACAATTTAATGAATAAGAAATTTAGGAAGATATGAATGCAAACTTTATTTATGAAACACTGAAAATAAACATATTTTTATTTGAGCATCACAAAGTCGATTCATTGTTAGTCTTTAATAATTCAATAACTTGTTGACAGAAATGTCAAATTGTTTATTTTGGCAACGGACACCGCGATAATTGATTAAAAAATGAATAAGTAAAAAAACCACTAGTGCATTTGTCACTGTAAAAGTTGCAGGTAACTTTTGTCGCTGTCAAAGTGATAATTGCACTGTGGCATATGCGATTTTTTATATATAAATTAAATTGTCATAAGAATACATTATTTTGATCTGCCTGTGAGGCATGACCCTGATAAACTGAAAAATATTAATAATATTGTTTTAACAACGCTGTCTCAGACTACATTTTTATCCCCTTTGCACTACTATCTCTAATAATTCCAAATACCCCCATGTTGGATCTAGAGCTAGGACTTTATTGACTTCTTGGACTATTGCATAACGTTCCCTAACCCCTGGTGATTAGTCTCTGTCGTGGGTAATTCCACATAAGACCCTGGGCATCTGCACTCCGACTTCCTAACGATGCATGCCGTCAGGAGCGGTTCAATATAAATGAAAAGTTACAGAGTAGTTTATGCACTTGAAATATAATATTATTCTGTCCTATTTAACTTGATGGTTTTGTCTGCATGGTGGGCAGACAAAACCATCTACGATTAAATGAACAAATCTCGATCTTTCTGGAGAAGAACTTGTCTAATTTTGGACTATTTTATAAAAGAAATCGTAATATAGGATATATATGATACTGGAAAAGTTCACAGTAAAGAAAGACAAATGGTAAAATTAATAAGTGGTAATCGTAATTTGCTGCAGTGTTATTTTTAACACGAACTGGGTAGTATAATAACTAAACCTTTAGAACTCATATTACACGAACGATATACCCGCCAAGTTTGTAGAAGTACTCATAAATTGTAGTAAAATTTACAAAACTCTGTGTTATAAATGAATCAATCCGCCATAAAAACGGAATAAATACACGGTGAATAATTAACTATTACACATTAGCTTGTAAAATCTACTGTGTTAAATTACTTTTATGTAATGTAATAATACACCTATATGTCTAACACTGCCAAGTGTGGACTATATACACACTGATGAGTGTGAATTCAGTGTTAAAATCAGTCGGATTTTTTTACTGTGTTGTTGGCTATTAAAATAGAATTTATTTATTCAATAAAAAACAACAAAACAGGACTTCCAGCCCGACACACGGACAAATATCCTACTGAACTGGTACCTACTGAAAGAAATTTGAGCGGCTTTCTCAATTTTTTAAATTCTCTTAACGATAATATTCAGTTTACAATGGAAAAGCTGGAAAACAATCAATTAAACTATTGGATATAACAATAAGAAAGGTAGAAAATAAATTAAAATTCTGGGTCTATAGAAAACCAACAATTTCCGACGCAATTATACCAGCAAGTTCGCAGCAGTTCTGGCAAATAAAAAAGTCGGTTTTCCATAGTTTAATACATAGGCTTTTAATGTTTCTGCTAGAAAAAGCAGATTTTGAAAAAGAATTAAGTACAATCAAACAAATTGCAAGAAACAACGGATATAAATAAAAACTAATAGATAACATGATAAAAAACAAAAGGAGGAAATTAATTCATAGGGACTTTTACAATATTCGGGAAAAAGAAGGCACCTATAGTTATATTAATCACGTCCCAGGTTATAGTGAAAAAATAGCTCGCAGATTAGAACGAAACGGGTGTAAAACGATTAGTGTCAACAAGCCTACTATTGGGAGGATTTTGATAAACAACAAAGAAAGGGTTAATAAATTAAAACAATCGGGAGTATACCAAATTAACTGCGTGGATTGTAATCCCGTGTATGTGGGTCAAGCCAGTAGAAGTATTGAAACTAGAGTAAAAGAACATAAAAAATCCATACTAAATAACGCAAAAAATTAAGGATTTTCGACGCATTGTATAGAAAACAATCATTTTATAGATCAGAAAAATGTAAAGGTACTGCATCGTGAAAATAAAGGAGAGCGCTTAGATCTGTTGGAGCAATTGGAAATTAAAAAATCTTAATTATAAATCCTTGTACTACGAATGATCAGATAGATTTTACACTTTCGCCCTTCTTAGAAAATGTACTAAAAACTCGGGCTTTACCAGATGGTAGGATCAATCGGGGGTAGGTGCTCGTAAACAAATAAATAACAAAAACTCGCTTGGAAATGTTTAGTAATAGACATTTACTCTATTGAAATAGGCCTAATAAGTCGAAATACTGGTTATAGTGTTTTCTATATATTTCTTGGAACATCTAAATGAGATCAGTGTTTTTTTCAAAACAATTATTTTCACGATGTTTCATAAAGAACCATCCGCTTCGAGTATCCACTTTATTAAATATCCTACATTTCGTCCGAGTTTTCGAACTTTTTCAAGTCCGAAAGTCCGAAGTTAAGTTACCTTTTAGTTAAAAATATTGGTTTTACATATGTATTAAATTAGATTAGTGACAGAATAAATATCCAAAAAAGTGTTTTCTTACCTAATATCAATTTCCTATTTTAATTTTATTGTACGGATTGGTTTTATTTTGTTTTTCATCTTTTTTATTATTTAAGAATGCAATGTATAATGTATCTACGTGTAGTTTAAAGAGTTAAATTGTCGGAAACAATATTCTTGGATCAGACGTGACTTCTTCCTCTACAAAAGGATGTTACCAGCAGAAAATTAATAAGAACGTAGTGATCAGTGCATGTGACATATTTTGAATTAAAATGTCAGTCTGACCATTTTTTATCATACAAACTTCTACCCTTCTACTGACGACGAGTTGAGGATCAACTTGAAATTTACAGAATACTTATAGCAAGTTAAGTGTTTAATTGGTTTGGATACTAAAAATAAGAATATAATTCATTCAGAAAAATAAGATCATACCAATAGATCAACCGCAGTGAGTCATTTGGCAAAAAAAAAAGTTCATCATCAACGGTGAGAAGCAACAAAACATCATCAAGTTCTGCTTCTACTTTCAACTTTACTAATTGTACTTTTAATATTTGTAGTTTTAATAAATAAATTTGAATAATGTTATTTCACTGATTAAAAATTTTAAACATTATCTTACCGAATACTCCTCGACCTCGCCTCTTGATAAATACCCAAAATTTTGTCATTAACATTACTTCAACCGTGTTGCTTTAAAGTATATATAACCAAGCAACACGCTTTCACATTTGCAACGACACAATTATCTCGGTATTATCGATGCTCTTGATGTATTATAGGTTATAATACATCACCTATAATGCATCATTATAGGTGATGCATTATAGCCTATAATGCATCACCTATAACCTATATATGCACCTATAATGCGATAATCAATACTTTAATTCCATGTCTAATTATCACCATTTATTTTACAGAAATAAATTCGACCGCATCACCTCCGTCCCTAGAAGACTTGAAGCTCAACGGCGTGGAAGATATCATCTACCAGAAGGACGCCGTCATGGACGTCTTGGAACTATCCTTGGCCAACACCACCGAAGCCGATTCTAACGATGTCCCTCAGGTCATTCCCAAATACACCACCCCCTCCCCCGGCGACAGGACAGCCAACTACAATGTAAAAAGTGAGTAAAGATTTATTTACGGAAAAGTTTTAATTCTTTTGGCTGAGACTTGAAATCAGTTTTTGAAAAATCAGCTAACTTCATATTCGAAAATCCACATTTTGATGGATTCAAAAAATGTCCGGTAATAACTCAATCACTAGGGAGATTGTAAGTGCAAATTTTTCTATGAGTGTAGAAATTTAACGTATTTATAAGTGTTTTCAAAAGTTTTAATAACCCTGTTTTGTAAAACAATACTTTCAAAGTTTAATTGAAATAAAACTTCAAGGAGTGATATAAAGCTTAGAAAATCATTGCGAGGCATATTTAAATTGCCAAATAAATCCAAATTAGCATTTTCGTAAGCTTTACAGTAGCAAAATAAACCCGATTCATCCAAATCCTGATGGGAATATTGTTCACAAACATTGCAAGTATGCTTAGTGAGACATTTTTTGATCAAATACCCTGCAAAATACCTTACAAAGTTCGTTCTAACATGCTTCTTCTGGGCCGCAGAATCTTTTCACACACGTGACTAATGTGTGACATTTCAACGACAAAGTGCATGATTAATTAATTGTAAGTAACATCCGCTGTTAGAAAAGAATAGATCATACGGTTAATGTGTTATGTGGTGTTATGTATGTACTGACAGTAGTGACATTAGGTTTTTAATATTAATTCATACAAATATGCATGATCACGTGTGTGCAAAGATCTAACTGCCTAATTATAAATTAACATGAAAACAGAGAAACCAATAAATAATAGGTTTGTTCCAGCAGGCTGTTTGAAATATCACTAAACATGCGCTCTAACAATAATTTACGACGAGTAAATGGCTAGTGCGCATCCTCAGTAACACTTCTAGCACTTGCAACGTTTCAAACAGCCTGCTAGAACAAACCTGTACGCGATTCATTTTAAGATCGTAGCGCCAAAACGGCAGTAACCTATACTAACCTTGGGCCACTGACACTGACGTTTGAAATTGTATTCATCAAAGATTGGTTGTCGAGAACTTTAAACCATGTAAAAAGCTTGTAAAACTATTTTGAAAGGGGTAAGTAGTGATATTAAATTAAAATAGATTTCAATAGTTTTTGAGCGTTCAATCTGAAAATGAAAATTAACCTCAAAATATGTAAAATTTTTTATTGGACATACGGCATACATACCTTTATGGAAATAGTCATTCTTAGAGAAACGTAAAGAGCACACACTCTACTTTGCGTTCTTTAACTTCTTTATCCATACTTGTCTCCTGTAACTCTTTAATGCCCAACTTATAGTTTCCGCGATAGCTCCAGATTTTCCCGCTTTTGGGAAAGTATGAAACTGATCTCGGGGTTTTTCTTTGTCCAAGAGGAACAATGACGCTCACATCACAACAATAATGATTCATATCTAATCAAAGCAATTAACTAATATAACAACGGATATTTCAAAATTCACAATAGACATACATACGCAAAACTGAACCAAAAACCCATGCGTTAGTTGTGTGTGCCGCCAGTAGGTAGCGTATTGCATAGCAAGAATCGCGTATAGTATAAAACATATGAAACACATACGACTGAACTACAGAATTATTTGTTGCAGTGTACACCACTCAGGGGCCACGGCTCGAGCAGAAGCTGACCTCCGACGGGACGCCGGGGGCGCCGAGAGCCACAGCGCCCATATCCACGGTGAAGCCATGCCCTTTGGATTGCGGGCCGGGAGGCGGGTGCATGTTGGAAAATTCGGAGGGGGCGCCGGTATGCCTCTGTCCGCTGGGGAGAGGTGGAAGGCGCTGCGAAGAGGGTGAGTGAAAATTATTCAATTTTAGTAGACTCTTAGACCATTAGAAGAATATTTTAAAATGCAGACGTAGTAGTTCCCTTTTAAAAGTTTCGGATCAGACCATCTAGAGGCATCAAGCAAAATTGGTAAGTGGCATCGATTTTACGACTTTCTGATGTAAACTTGAGGTGTCGTTCCACAAAGATTGTGCTGGGGACGACATCAGCTAGTTTTTATATGACAAGTTATATACGTATCATAAGGATACATCTTAGTTATAACATTTTGATAAATATCATTTAAAATCGTCTTTTACAAATAGATATCATCCAGTTTAAAAAACTTTTTGGTGTTAATTTTTAGCAGTTTGGTCAAAACGAATTTTGTACCACTTTTAAACATACATATATAGTCTCTTTCTATGTTCTTTTTTGGAAAGAAAAGTAGAAATAGGAAATTTTATTTTCATATAACGGTTTCTAACTAATAAAACTACACACAATAGTGTGACAAAAAACGATATTGTCATGTGTAGTAGAGATGGGTCGTAATTTAACTATTTGTTATTTTGCAATTGTTATTTATGCAATAACAACTACTACTGTTACTGCTGTCAAAAAATTATAGATATTATACAGGGTCTTTCAACGAAAACTTGACCCCCCCTATAATAATAAAAACGAAAAAAAATTGAATTCGCCGAGATCCGTCGATTTCTGTTCTGGGGGAAGAACATTTTTGACAGTCAAGCCAACTTGATAAGTTCATCCCTCTAACCCCTAGCAACACCAACTTTAAAATTTCAAATGAAGCTACCCTACTTCTAACACATCACTTTAATTTTTGACAGACAAGCCAACTTGATAAGTTCATCCCTCTAACCCCTAGCAACCCCAACTTTAAAATTTCAAATGAAGCTACCCTACTTCTAACACATCACTTTAAATACTGTGAATACACTGGTGCATCGTTTTGACAGAGTTATTGGCTAAAAACGAGACATTCGCGTACTTACTAGGTAATGTCTACAGAAATGAAATAAGCTTTTTATTTTTACACATCCACATTATTTTTTTAATGCGTATTCTAAAGAATATTGTCCTATGTACGCTATTTTCCAGGCATACATCCATTTTTTTAGACAAATTCAAGCCTTATCTCTACTTAAATAAAAAAAAAGTCATTACTGTTTTGCTGTGGAGCAGAGCAGTTTGCAGATCATGCATGAAAAATAACCCGCAAAAGCCTATCGACATCTTGGAACTTGATCTGTCATTTCCCTATCTGCTTAATTTACTAATACGCAAACATAAGTTACAAATACATAACCGTGTTTTGGTTTTTCTAGAATCCAGATTCAGTTCTGAACAGTTCTGGATTTTTGTTGACAGTTCCGCGTAGGTTCTGAACCTTCGTAAATTACAGAACCAGAACAAAGCTAAAAAATCAACAATTATTCTAGTCGCTGTAATCACTAATAAAAAAATAAATAATTTATTAAAAGAATTCAATAAAAATTCATTCATTTTATAATTCAGTGCATCACTGTAAATAATAACAGTAGTTTGAAATAATTAATTATAGTAAAAAATATTTTTTCTATCATTATATGTACAGGGTTCCCCATAATAGACTACCCATGTTAATAGCTCAATAAAATTGTTGATACATAAAAAAACAAACATTTTATTACACTTAATTACAATTTACTCTTTGGGATTTACTGTAACATACGACTTATCCTAACTTTTAAAAATTACGTCTTTTAAGTGACCGCCATCAACTTCAATGCACTTTTCAAGATTGGATAAAAAATGATTCATGACACGATGAAGCAAAACCTGATCTATTCGCCGGACTTCTTCAGCAATTCGAACTTTGAGCTCTTGGATGTTTTGTGGACGAGTTGCAAAAACCTTTGCCTTTAAATAGCCTCACAGAAAAAAATCTGGTGCAGTTAAGTCCGGGGACCTCGCAGGCCAATTTCAATCCCCAAATCGTGAAATGAGTCGCCCATTAAGCACTTCTCGTAGACTCTCATATAGAGTTTCTAGCGATATGTGGTGTTGCTCCATCTTACTGGAATAATAACGCATTATTTAGTAATCACCTTCATTCTAATTCAATCCCAAAGCCTTTAGAAGATAACGGTATAAAGAAAAACGTACTGACTTATCTTATATAGAATTTATTTTAATATCAAAATAGGTAGTCTATTATGGGGAACCCTGTATTATAAATATTACCTATTTATTGAAAAGTAGTCGTATTGGCTCCGTATTTATTCCAGTTTTAACTCCTTATTTATTGCAGCGATAAAGTCGATAGAGTTCGCCGGTACGGCATAAAATACTGTCCCAGTAAATATTCTGCTGCCAGGCCAACGTACAAGAAACTTTTCCATTGATTCCCGACCAATACTTGACAATGCAGTCAATAAAGTGCCTATTCAGTACATTGTATTGTTCTCCTTTATTTTAGTTTTCTTCGATTTAAGCTGGAAGTTTCTTTCAAAGCACGACCCCTGGAAGAATTCCCTAACCTTCGACAGAAATGTAAATTTTCCAAGTAGTATTTTTTATCATAAAGGAGGAGGTTTTGTTAATACTCTAGATATGAGATCAAAGATTTTAATCTGAAATGTTGCATTATGAAATATACTAAAAGCTATGTTTTAGGAAATAATGACTTTTGCATTTATGAATTTAATAATTTGTTCTGAAATATACATCGCGTGACTACTGTTTTGGCAGAAAAGTTGTAATTTATGCTATGAAGCCTCAAGGAGCAGGTTATTGTCCAGAGATAAAACAAATACTTACAAAAAACATTTTACTGTTCAATTTCAATAGGTATGTACTTGCCGTGTACATAATTAAAGGAAGAACACATAACTCAATTCGAAAATTGTCATTTTTTAGCAATATATATTATGTATAAATCACAAAAAAAGTTTAAAAGCAGTCTTTTAAAATGGTTTAATTTACAAATAGTTTTAATGTTACAGATATCTTGAAAGGGGTTGGAAACTTTGGTGCGAAGATAACACTGGCCTAGTTTTCCACATAACACCAAAACACCATACAGTACTCGACGCGCGTTGCGCCAACCAAGTTGGCATTATCTGGAGATGATTAAAACTAAACCTGTAGTTTAGGTAAATTGGCAATAGTTTAGGTATTGCCGAACCTAGCAGTTTAGGTAAAAATAGGACAGAGTGTTAGCATAGGTTTAGTTTTAATCATTTCCAGATGATGTCAACTTGATTGAAGAAAAGTGCGTTGAGTGCAGAAATAGTGTTTTGGTGTTATATGGAAAACTATGTCAATATTATCGTTACACAATATGAATAAAAGAAGCTGCAGGAGAGTTCATGACTTTTGAAAAAAAAAATATGTAGATCTTTCTATCACGCAGTCAAATCCAGTACCGTTGCAACTTTTTTTTAAAAAAAGTCGTTCAGTTCGAAAAATGAGTAAATATAAAATCTAGTCAATGAAAAAAACATTTTCACATTTGACAGAAAAACGGGAAACAACCTGGCCTACGTGATTTGCATGCACAATATTATAGGTAAGTATCATAATATAGTACAACTATAATAGTAATAGTACTAATAGTACAGGGTGATTCACTATTGAGTTTTTTGTTTACAGAATTATAAAAAAATGTGAAATATAAAAGTTGCACGATTTTTTATGAAGTTTTCGAAAATGAGAGTAGAAAAACAAATGAAGTTCAAACAAAATGGCCGCGGATGTTAACTTTGTTAATTTAAATGGAACACCCTATATATTTCTTTGCATATTTGGATAGAACGTTGTGTCACGAATACAATAACATAGATATCCATAGGTCTATCTTTAATAATAACGGAGATAATGACCAAAAAAGTGCCCCAAGAGCGATGTGTTGAAGAAAGACTGTGCCTAGCAAAGAATCGATATTCTCTTTCTAGCACATCGCTCTTATATGGTGCACTTTTGATGTTATCTCCGTTATTATTGAAGATAAACACTGTCGGGTTTATCTTCATCGCATTTTTTTATATTTGCTTTTTTGATTAGTAGTTGTTAGTTTAACACTATCAGAATAATTTTTCTTTCAACACTTCGCCGTCTATTTAGTACCTATAAAAAACACACCACAGAAAGGGACAACCTCCCTTCTGAAAGCCTCAGGCTTGTGGATAGGGAGGGTACACATGAAAAAAACGCAGACACATAACCATTCCCTGGGTGAGGTGCCATTTATCTCCTAGCGAGATTCGAACTCGCGCCTCGATACACCATTCCGTTAGTCACAAGCTACCACCCAGCACCTAACAGACTGAGCTATCGCCGCGGCCTACCTATGTCATATTTAGTAGGTAATATTCACTTTCATATAAAGATATTAATTTAAAAATGTGAGTATTATTATTAAATAAAGTTTAATGGTAGTTTGAGATATAAAATGATAAAAGTTTATTGTAAATAACAGATTTACATGACTATTGAAAAACGAATTTGAATCTTGAAGTTGAAATTTTATTAAATTGTACTAAAGGGACATTTTTATTTGTCTAGGAACTAAGTCACGAACATTTTAGAGTTTTTTTGTTATGTGTAAAGCTACAGCTCATTTTAGAGGCAATTGCAGTTGTACTTGAGTTTTACTATGTTCGTTACCACATTTGATAAGAAAACTAAATACTGTCTAATTTTAAAGACCTTTATTTGAAGCTGACCGTCAAACAAAGTCCTCCGGCTACGAACCAAATTATTTATTTTATAGAAAAGTTAATTGACGAGGTACTGAATTTAATACAGCCACTCTTTGATGTTTTGGGATTAACCAGTTGTAATGTACTCTAGAAAACTTTTCTCGGTTGCATTAAAAAGTTACCGAGCGCAGTTACAAGCACCTGTGAACTGATAAACGCTATTAAAGTAAAATATTAGTGCAACAATGAACTGTTTCACTATGGGAACTGACATACCGTTCGAGTTAGGAACGGTATCAAATATTCTAATCCAGAATTATTTGTTCATATGAGGTCAACATCCTAGGACATTTTTTATCCCTTAACATATCCTAGAGAAATTTCCAACTATAAAAAGTGAACATAAATCAAGCTATAAGAAATATGTGCTATAGCATAAACCAGTTAGAAACTTGTAAGAACGTAGTGATGTAATAAATGAGAAATAATAACTATTTATGTAACATGTTAGGAAAATTTTGATTATATGTAAAAAGTGGAATGTTGCGGGACGAGCGTAGCGAGCTGAATTTTTCTAACTTTGATAAAAAATTATCGAGACAAATTTTAATACCAAAAGAATTTTAAATGAGGCTTATCAAGATAGCAGGCTCGCTTCGCTCGTCCCGCAGTATTACACGAGTTACATAAAATCATATTTCATAATGTATTACATACCTTATGCCTTTTTTCTAATTTTGACAAAAAATTATCAAGAAATATGTATTAAATTTTAATACCAAGAGAATTTTAAATGACCCTTATCAAGAAAGCAGTTTTAACTAGGTATTGTTTTTGTCAAAGCTTTGTCACTTTGGACAAGAGACGCTACAACAGTTTCGAATTTCGTTGCAGAAAAGGATATATTCCGTTTCCAAACCCGGCTAACCAAACTACAAACAAATTTTGACAGCGGTAAAAGACTGGATCCAGAAAGAAAGAGATAATTACGGTACAGTAGGCTTTGATGTGAATTTGATGCGTTTATTGTGCCTATTTAATTATACAGGGCTTTCGAAAAGTAACGAATTAATTCATTATTTTAGAAATTGAGAAGTTTTCGAAAAAATCCCCTGACACGTCGATTTTGTTTTTAAAAAAGGCACTTTTTGACATACGACCCATATTTGTGACGTCATCGTTGTTCGAGATATGACGTCATCGACAATTTTTTTAAATAGCAACCCCCAATTTTGACCACGCCATTTGAAAGAGCGTATCATTCTACATACGCATCATGAAAAATTATGGTCTTACATAACAAAAATTTCAAGAAAATAATGTTTGAAGATCTTAAAATTTAATTTTCACAATACTGACAATGATAATGATTATGTACAAAATCGACTAAATTAAATGGTCAAATTGTGCACCGTTGGCTGCCTGACAGTAGCCAAGACGATTAATAAATTCTTTTTGGACATTATCTATAATTTCAGGAGGTATACGATGTATCTCGTGAAGAATTCTTGCTTTTAAATCTTCTAAATTAACCGGTGTAGTAACATATACTTTGCTTTTTAAGTATCCCCACAAGAAATAATCTAGGGGTGTCAAATCAGGCGATCTGGCTGGCCAATCAATCGGCCCCCTTCTCCCTATCCAACGATTCGGGAACAGCTCATCTAAATAAACACGGACAGGTGCTGCATAATGGGGAGGTGCACCATCTTGTTGAAAGAACATGTCATTTCTTGTAAGAACACGTTAGGAATGAGGTCATCTCGAAGAAAATCCAAATATCTTGCACCAGTTAGGTTGACGTCAAAGAAATAGGGACCCAGAATTCTTCCGTCGACTATGCCGCACCACACATTTACTTTCTGGAGACTTTGAGTGTGATACTCCATCATCCATCGGGGATTCTCAGTTTTGCCTATTGATATGGCCGTTCAAAACAAACGTAACCTCGTCAGAAAAAATTACGTTTTTTATGAAATTATTATCATTATTGCATAGCTCTTGCATTTGCTCGCAGAATTGATTTCGTCGATCATAGTCGTCTTCAGATAGCTCATGAACAAGGCATACCTTATAAGGATGATACTTTGCTTTTTTCATAATTTTGTGAACTGTGGACGCTGCCATATTGAAATCAGAAGCCAATTGGTTAAGTGTTGAGTGATGATTTTCTTGTATTGCCAACAAAACATTAACCTCATCATCTATTGATTTTGACGGTCGACCAGATTTAGGAAGATCACGAACATGTCCAAAGTTACGGTATTTAGACTCAATATTGCTTACCATGCTTTGGCTAATGGGATGTCGATCAGGATGAGTTTCATTGAACAATTCAACTACTTCTCTTTGGGTGCGCATCCTGTCTCCGATCATGCAAAGAATTTCAATTCGTTCTCGTTCAGTTAATTTAAACATTTTTTTTTATAAAATGACAAAGTTACTACTCAATAAATACTTTAAAGGCAGTGTTTTTGCTAAACAAAAGATAAGAACTAAAGAAATAACTCAAAAAACAGAAAGAACTATTTAATAAAGTACGATTTCAAGTTTTTATCTGACAGCAATAAAAAACATTCTCGGTCGCTAAGGCTACTGTCAGGCAACCATGATTTTTCATGATGCGTATGTAAAATGATACGCTCTTTCAAATGGCGTGGTCAAAATTGGGGGTTGCTATTTAAAAAAATTGTCGATGACGTCATATCTTGAACAACGATGACGTCACAAATATGGGTCGTATGTCAAAAAGTGCCTTTTTTAAAAACAAAATCGACGTGTCAGGGGATTTTTTCCGAAAACTTCTCAATTTCTAAAATAATGAATTTATTCGTTACTTTTCGAAAGCACTGTATATTAAACGTTTCTCCTATAAACAGAAGCAATCAATATATTACTTTCCTTTTCACTATCTTACATTACATTACTGGCATTATTTAAAAATCAAGTACTAATGTTTGGAAAGTACCAAAGTCAAAAGAGTAAAGGGCAATTATACATTTAGCAAACTAAATCACACATAACCTTAAATAAGAAATAATTATGTTAAAAACCGAAAAACCTAACTTTCTGGCTGATTACTTGGATATCATTCAGGAAATGCTTTCCGTAATTGATCAAGTTTTTCAGTAACCTATCACTGCCCAACATTTACGGAATGCTTAACCGAACCAAGGCTGGAAACGGCATGTACCACCCTTACGGCCGGTTTCACAATGTACCTATTTTAACCAATTGTTAATTGATTGTTGTTAATAAATTTAGGATATGATATTCTTTAACGTTTTACCTACAACAATTCAAATTATAAACTTATGGTCAGATAACTATTTGGTTAAGTTACGGTAACCAAATACTGTGAAACTGGGCCTTAGTGTTTAAAAAACATTATTTGATTTGTTCGTTATCATAAGCACTTAATACCTTTTTGCAAAATACTTGAATTCTAGTCAGATTCAGACTTGCCAAGTGATAGTGAGGGAACCCCAACAAATGCAGTTCATTCCCTCAAAAATCAAAAGCAATATATTTATTTATTTATTTAATACATAGTGAAATGGGCAGAGGACGAACCTGTAAAGCCCATATTACAAAATAACTGTGCAAGTCTTATAATTTCAGAAGTATAACAATAGCAGTAAATACAAATACGTACATAATTAACATAAAAACCACATACCTATACCACAAGAAAAACGATTATGAAACATAGAGAAAAATAAACAATAAATGAGAGAATTTGGAAGTTGTAGCGGAATTAACTGTCTTTCAGCCATTGGTTAAGTCTATTTTTAAAACAAGATACGGACGGAGCACTAACAACATTTTTCCGGTCTATTCCAGGTATTTCTATTCCAAGTATCGAATACACGGTTAGAAAAGAAACACTGACGCACAGTTGTCTTAAAGTTTTCTTTCTTGAGTTTGTAATGGTGACTACGGAGATGTTCATTGTTGTTTAATATAAGAATATTGCTTAACACTGGGATCATTTCATGAAGTATTCGATAGGTCAGAATTAGGTCTCCACGAGTCTTACAACTTTCAAAAACAGGCAAGTTAGCGATTTGTAGTCTTTGTTCGTACGATGGTCTCCCGCGGCCAAATGGTAAACGGGTTAACCGTCGTTGCACTGATTCCAGTTGTTGCACATCGCGCATAAGGGTAGGGTGCCACACCTGTCCACAATATTCCATGATCGGCCTTGTATAAATTGTAAAAAGTTTTGAAAACATTTCTAGAGATATGTTGGTAAAAACTTTATGAACCAAGAAATTTGATTTGTTTGCTCGCCTTGTAACATTTGTTATATGCTGAGACCATGTAAGATCCTTTGTTATTGTCACTCCTAAATCAACATGACTTTCGACAGACACAAGTTCTGTATTGTTAATGTGATACCTTAAGTTTGGGTTTTTTCTACCCATGTGTAAAACAACGCACTTGTCTATATTAAGGGGAAGTAGCCATTCGTTGCACCATTTATGTGTCCCATCTAAATCTTCTTGAAGCTGTTGATATGATTGCAATGGGTTGCCGTAAAGTTTTGTGTCATCCGCGTAGCTTGTAAATTTAGATTTCAGCGATGCTGCCAAGTCAGAAGTATATGCCAGGAAGAGAATAGGTCCCAAGACAGAACCTTGCGGGACACCACTTTAAACAGAATATTTAGGAGAATGTGCGTCACCTACCCGAACAGAAAACTGTCTATTAGAGAGAAAATCTTGTATCCAGTCCAATAACAATCCTCGCACTCCAAAATGACGCAATTTAACAATAAGCCTCTGTAGTGGGACACGATTAAATGCTTTGAAAAAATCTAAGTATACTATATCAATTGGTATCTTGTTATCAAAGGAAGAACTCGTCATTAGTTGAGATAAGAAGGTTTGTTAGCACTGACCGATTAGGCATAAAACCATGTTGTTCATTAGGTATTTTCTTTTCAGATACAAGGAAATTTATATGTTTTATTATAATTATATATTTTAGGTTACGAAAAATTTCAAAAATGGTGTGGACTGAACAAAGTAAACTCCACTCTGTGAAGAACGGCGCCGACGGAAACCACGTCAAAAAATAAAACATTTTTTCGAAATAAATTTTTACCTCGTGATTTCTTCTTATAGGCCGTGCTGCTTGTAGGAATAGCCAGTGCATGATGTCGGAAGTCAGAATTAACGTTTTTATACGTATCGACATTACAGATGAGTGGTCGTATTTCTGAGAAAATATTCCAAATACTAAAACAAAAGTAATTCGTGATTTGTAAGGAACTGAAATTGGTAGATATTACTAGACGAGTGTTACACGCTCAGTTAGGCATCAGTTCAGTCCATGACCTTAATCGTGAATAGACTGATGGCAAACTGATCAATGATCATTCCTTAGATGATCTTACATGTTCATACAAGACTGGCATCAGACTTCTCGAGAACGCCAGAAAACACGCTGCAAATATGATGGATTTGTGTAAGAAAAAACTTGTATTGGAATAATAATAACATTTGGACAAAAAATGTGTTAAATGAAACAGACTAAAGTATGGCTTTGGAAAAGAGACCTCTCCACGCATTTGAAGTTATTAAATGAAATTAGAGACACGTTCCAATAGATAAGTAGTAAAGTAGAAGTCAGGAGTTATACCTATACAGTATACAGTATATATTGCAATAGAATGAAATTTTATAAAGAATTATTATTTAAGTTATCGCATGCAAACGCTACAAAGCGAACAAAAATATTGAATTCTTCGTGAACTGCAAAGCAGGCAAAATTAATTATATTAATCATAAATAGACAAACATAGTAAATCATTCAATCATATCTATTGGCTCAAATAATGTTTATAAATAAAATAAATTATAATATCATACCAAAACATATCCAAATAGGTATACTTTGTTACCAAATTTGACACAGAAATCATTTATTAGAACACAAAACCCAGTGCAAGACATATCAAAAGAAAGATAAAACTCCAGAGATTATAATGAAACCATCTATTCCATCCAATATGCAATTTCCATAGAGAAATATCCATCTGAAATTCAAAATTATAAAAATTATTACATAATTTGACATTAGAACAATAGTGAACTAAAGTGACACATACATGATATAAAATTTATATACAAATATGGACAAAATATAACTTTATTATGAAATTAAACCAGATCATGACGTAAATAGTTTATAAATAAGTAAAAACAATATTTGTAGTAGTTTTTAAAAGTGAATAAGGAACTAATAGTGATTAGTGAAATAATCAAAATAAGTGCAAATCATAACCACAGTGTATGGAACCTTTATCATAAACAATCACACAAAATCAAGTATTTAAAAATAATGTACTATAGGGAAAACAATAAAATTTGTGTTAGCAACGGGAGATTGGGAGGAAATTTTAGGAAGAGAGTAGCGTCGCTTAGATAGGAAGAGAATTTAAAAGTAGAAATTTAAATATTAGGTAGAAATTTTAATCAAGAGTTACATATAATAGTGCATATTAACTAACCTGAGCAAGGGAAAACAGAATCCAGTGTGTAACAACCAGGATCCAGTAAATTCCAGCAGTATAAAGATCCAGCGTTCCAGTGAGCCTGATTATTCCTAATATCAGCCGAAGAAAGAGGCATAACCCATAAAATTTGCCCTAAAAGCATCAAAATAGAGACAACAGGTATTGTGCACAAAATTAAAGCTAGCTAGCTAAAATAAAAATCGATATCGTAATTAAAAAAAAAAGTATACTCAAACAATCTATAACAATTTAATACTTACTTGGCCTATAAAATATTAAATATCCATAATTAATAACTGTTATTTCACTTGAAATATCACAAGAGACATTATTTGTCTTGTTTCAAACACCATTTTGATAAATTTGACATTTGACAGCATTAAATTAGAAAGTAAGCAACTGAAGTAAGGTATGCAACTTTTATTGCAACTATAAAGTACAGAGGTATGCCTAAACATAAATTATTCAGTTTAAATTATAGATTTGGGTTGTGTTCCGATATTATCCGCGACCAACCAGGATTTCGGTTAACCGAAATATTGGTAAACCTGAAAAATGTGTAATTAAGGAACTGGCTGGTTAATCAACATGGATGATGAATTGTTTTTATTGGGATTCATTCAACCTTAAATACCTTCATATTCCGTGCTTAACTATTACTCTAGTCTTCAGTCAAAAAATAAATGAAACAGCAGATAATTTGGTATATTATAGTAAGATATAAGTAGTTTATAAGTAGATATAAGTGTAGCTTTCAGTCGACTTGGTCAAGTGGACTACAGAATACAATACAGAAAAGTAGAATTTATAAATATTTATTATAACACTTAACGCAAGAATACCACCCCATCTGCCTTCACCATCTAAACAAAATATAATTAAAATCGTTGAGAGAATTGATTTTTCTTCTCTCAACGCTAAAACCTAACCTGCTAACTCTTCGGTTGACCAATGCACCGCTCCCAGAGCACGGTCAATATTTTGACGTTTGGCTAACCTTTTTCAGGTGACGACAGTTCCAAAATTAAACAATTTTCAGGAATTTTTATTTAAGGGAACGCTTAACCGGGATTTTGGTTAACCAAGTTTAATATCGGAACACAACCTTACACATATCAGATTGCAATGAAGGTAGGATACTGATAAAAATTTGTATTATTATTAGATAAATAAGGATATTGGTTTAAACTGATTTCATTGTTCAATATATAGAGATATCATTTTACCATATTTGTGGGAATTTGTTTAATGATTTGCATGTTTATAAAAATAAATATTTCTTGTCAAACATTTAGACCTGCCTAGTTATTATTTGCATAAAATAAAGCTGATTCCTGCTGAACCGACTGTTGAGGTGAGATTCTCATACTTAAAAAAGAACAAACTGAGCAAGCAAGGGTAAACATTCACATAAACATATAAGTATTTAAAATAAATAAAAAAATATAGAAAATCTTAGATATTGGCACCCAAACAAATATAAAAATTAAAATAAATAATAATAATAAAAATTAACAAACAAACCAATAATAATAAAAAAAAAATACAAAATCCATTATAACAATTATAAATCAAAAATCACAATCAATTTTAATATATGTCAGAGACTTCCGTTAATTCGTCTATGCTTGCCTAACATAGACAAAACGTCACTGAATGCACTAAACTCAAAGTTTACAGGAACTAAATTATGAATTACGGCACACGGCGTTGTCTTGTGGATTGTCTATAATTGTTCATCATTCTTAGCAGCATCGAAGTCGCTTTTAAAAATGTGGAGGAGGAGCTGGTTTGACTTGACGTGTAAATAATGTGTGAAAAGTAAGATGACGGGTAAGATGTGCACTAACTCATTATAATTATTATTAATTGCAATTATTCTTATTTTCCTTCGTAATTGGCACATAATAATATTTTATTTTGGGATGTATACTTATGAGTTATTTAGAAATTGCGAAATAATAGACACAGAGAGAAAGGACGACTATTGGTGGCAATTGTGGTAACTAGTTGCGAAAAGTAGACCATTTTGTCCATTTTGACATTCATGTCAGTTATGTCTATATGTCAAAATTAAAAAATAGCTATTTATATAATTATAAAATTTAAAAAATATATAGTTATGTTTACTTGGCATTTCCTGACAACCCTGAATTAACTTTTTAACTGTTTATAATTTTTGGATAGTTAAATTTTTTCTTACTTATGTGTCATCTCTTCAGCGAAGGCTGTAGAATTGTCCTGCATTTTAGAGTAGGATTCTACAAAATGTTATAGGTAATAAGAATTGATATAAAAAAAAATTCCAAATATTGGCAACCCATGAAAAATACAATTTCAAAGTATACAGTGAAAGTGTTTAAGGGCAGTGACCTCAGATGAACAGGAAATTTTGTATTTAGAGTGTTTGACAGTTCCTGTTCTCACGGAAAAGTATCGTTCTCTATGCGAAAGCTGTACGGCTGAACATTTGTTATCGTTATCGATAGAAGAGGTGAAATATCGGATTGAGCCCACCTTAATTGCAAAATCGATAGTGTGAAATATCAAGGGCTGAAACTGGAATATCGACGTTGTTGTGAGTTCCGCGAGTATGAGTTTTAATGACTTTGTAAATGCAGCAGTCGCTGTAATTGTCCATAAATTTTGTATATTCATTCCTGCCCATTGTAACCAGTTACAAATTCATGTTAGTGTAGTTTACTAACTTCCTTTTTTTAAAGGCAGCACTGCATTTTTATTACATTTTTGAATTGCTTGATAAATTTAAAGGACCTTCGTATGTATATTTACAGAATTGGACCAAATATTAAACATAGAGGATTCGTGAAAAGATCTTTTCATGGCGTTTTGGATATGCTTATATGCACAACTAAAGTGTTACAAAAACATCTACCTTATTAATAATAAAACTTAGAATGTTCTAAGACCTGACTAGAAAGTAATTAGTGAAAACTGCATTAATAATACTATTTAAATGCATTTTAACTCTAGAATGATGTTAAATCACTAGTTATCAGTTTGGGTATGTTTTACAATAAGTTAAAGTTAACCTAAAAGTTTGACAAAAATGTCAGCAGTTTTTCTTTGGTTCCCAATTAACAGGTCAAGAATGTTTTTCTGAAATATTAATAATTTAATGCGAAATTTTCCGTATTTATATGTCAGTAACCTCAATAATTATTATAAAATTTTATTATAGCATGGTTACTTATCGAATTCATTAGGGAGTTTTTGAACCCCTTAAATTTTAGCACGTCGTTATCGTTATTCTGAGCATGTGCAGTTCCAAAAAGAGTATCATTTTTGGCACTGCGCGTGCTCAGTATAACGATTGCGATAACGATAAGGTAAAAATTTAAGGTGTTCTAAATCTCCCGCACAGATTATAGATAGCTAGTCTCCCGTAACCCCCGAGTTAACGTGGGTTACGAATCTCCCTATTATAAAAGGCAAAGTTAATGCTTATCAAGGGCGGATTTACCATGAATTCAAATTTTACATTAGCAAAAACCAAAAACGTAATTAGTTAAAAAAAATATAAACGTACTTCACTTAAGGATATTTTATTAAACACTTCTATTTGCTATTTCATGTTTGTCCAAAGAAAAACGTACCTATCTAAATACACAGATAATTTCTAATTTCACAACATTTTTTAAAAATATGATTCTTTGAGATACTCCCCCATGTTGACAAAATAAATCAGCCCTTGAATGTTTTTTAACACAAAACAGTCTTGACACAAGACACATGTCAGTCTTGTCACTTTGCGTAAATGTTTGCAAATGCAGGCAGAATGCAGGTTAGATTTTTTGCAGTGAAATTAGCTCTATGTATAGAATGAGATGTTGTCACATTAACTTCTTATTTAGCATGCTGTTAGTTATTTGTCTATAAATATTTAATTATTAATATGAACTACTTAGATTGATTTAAGAATACGGTTAGTTGTCATTAGTTAACTTCATGTTATTGTGATTATTATTAATATGGGTGCTAGTATTTAGTAAGGCATAGTAGTACTAAACCTCTATATGGTGATGACCTTGACTGCCAAAGTCCATTGACCTTTGACCAGAAACCAGTTGGATTTTTATTGAAATCCAATCACACTTTTATCTTTCAGAGGTCAAAGACCTCGATGCTCAAAGTTGTGCAAACTGTAATTGAATTTTCAATTTGATTGAAGGATAAGATTCCAATAACGCCTATTTGGATGCTAGTAGGTGTCAATGTAAATCAACTTTGGCATCTGAAAGATAAAAGGATTTTTGAAAGATAAAATTAAAGGTAACTGGATTTTTATTAGATCAAACCAGTTAGATTCTGATAGATGTCAAATGTCAATGAAATTTGAGGATCAAGATTTTTGGTCTCTGTAAGTTAAAAGTGTAATTGGATTTTACATCAGATTCCAATAAAAGTTTCCATTGGCATCGAGTGATTGTCAAAGTTCAAGGGAGTTTGGTAATTGAGGTTATTGACCTCTGAAAGTTGTAAGTGTAATTGGATTCTCCATTTTGATTCAGGGATATGTCAATAAACTTTGACCATGGATTTCTGAATATCGAAAAAAATGCATTTGGATTTTTATTAGATTTCAATAGACTCTAGTAGTCTACTAGGCCAATTGGATTCTAGTAGGTATCAAAAGGTAATAAACTTTGACCTGCTAATTGTAAAAGTATAATTGTATTTTTTATTAGACTGAAGTCCATTGAATTTGGACATCTACCGGAGTTTGATGAAAAATCCCAAAAACGCTTTTAATTTTCAGTGCTCAAAGACCTTACGACAGTGGCTCATCATATCCATTACATTACAATTTTTTACGAATTCATTGGTACTCATCCATTTGGCTTTTGAAAAGTTTTTTTGCAAAAATATTAGAAAAATATTAAAAAATTGTCATGTTGACAATTTTTTCTGTGAATTAGATTTTTATGAAATATGTCTGAAACTATTGATTAATACACAGGATGTTCCATTTAAAATTCGGAAGTTGCGATCATTTCTAGTGAGGCCTGAAATTTTGAAAAAAAAACATTTTTATAAGTAGTTCTACATTGCCAAATTTCATTTTAATATTTCAAGAATTAAACAAGTTAAACTGGCGAACCACTATTTTGTAGCACCTAGTATATTATTATGAGTTATAGATTTGTTTGAAAAACACTTGTTCAGAGAGCTTTCCAATGATAAAATCTAGTCAGCAGCAGTAGGTACACATACATGATGAAGTACCCAACTTTACCTTTCCCGTCCCATAGTTTTACCAAGTCAAGACTTAAAGTCCTGTAATATTGATTACATTTCCTGTTGTGTTACCCATTAACTTAGCTAGGTGACTTGATCCACTTTACTCCCTGGAAAGGAATCGCAAGTAATATAAAATAGTTCACGTGAAATGTTTCATAAAGTAGTTCATTTAATACAACTTTGGAACTTTACAACATCCATTTAAATTTATTGGGCTTGCTTGATTTTGATTAATTATTCCACTAGTAACACTAGATATAAATGGTTCCTGTAATGTATACACTATTGTATTTAACTCAGTATTTAACGACATATCAATATGGTTGCCTTTGTAAGAAAAGAAAATAGTTGCAATCCAAATCCTTGTATTTTTTATTCTAACTGTGTTTAGACCAAAATACGGCAAATCTTGCTTTGTATTTCAGCGCTCGGCGCGGCATATAGCCAGGAGAATAGCTGCTGTTTTGGCTTGATTTGTTTTAGTCCTTATTTAAATAAAGCGTTTGCAGATGGTCTTAATGCTGTCCTTACTATTCCTAGTTATTTGCTATATGCATGCCATCTGACAAATAGTAGAACTAGTTTTTACAACCTGTTATTGTATTGGATTTATCCCATTACGATTGATTTGGATTGTGTTACGAAAACTACCCAGAGGTGGCGCCAATAGGCCTTGCGTACGCAAGGCTTACCTATTGTGCCAAATACTCAGGTCTTCGCATTCATGGGTATGCTCACTTATATTGCACTGATGAGATCATAAAAAGGTCGAAACCGGTCTGCAATTAGTGGCATTATATGATGTGTGGTCTGAGTATTTCCTCATAGTTTTCGTTGCAATCCGAATCCTTGTATTTTTGATTCTAACTGTGTTTAGACCAAAATACGGCAAATCTTGCTTTGTAATTCAGCGCTCGGCGCGGCATATAGCCAGGAGAATAGCTGTTTTGGCTTGATTTGTTTTTAGTCCTTAATTAAAATTTAAATAAGGCGTTTGCAGCTGGAGGATAGTCTTAATGATGTCCTTACTATTCGTAGTTATTTGCTAAAATAAAATAGTAGTTCAATATCAATTTTTTAGATTGTTCTTGAGCATAATTTTTAATTACAATTCATATCAGTTGAAAGTTTGAAAAGGAAAACGAAGAACGTAATTTCATGGATGGGTCAATATAGCTCCATACAATTTTCAAATTTTATTAGGACACTCACACATTCACAAATTGCTCTTCAGCGATTCGAGTCTCACGAGAATTAATATAATTTTTTATTTGTTTTTTTTTTGCGCCAGGATGATATAATTAGAAATTATACAACAAGATTAATGGTATGTGTCAGAAAGGGATATGATGTAAAATTCGGACCTTAGTAAATGGTTTACCCATTCTGAATAAGGGAATTAATACCTACTAGTATAGTTTTTTATTGAAAGGTATTCCTTCAGATATCCTGGCATTGTTTTTGATAGAATTAAGAACATTTTCAATTAAGACAGTTGGCTGTCTTATTGTTTACATGGGTTTACATATTCATTTAAGTTTTTAGCCAAAAAAATTAAACTATTGATATACTGGTTGCCACAAAATACTAACTCAATGCTGTAACTTATTTATTTCGTAAAGTATCAAAAAGAAATTTGGCAACGAAATTTGAGGGAAAAGGCACCCAACTGGTATAGAAATACGAACGCTTCAAAGTCTACTGTATCTATAAAAATATTCTCCTTCCTTTCATTAAGATAAAAATGAAATCAATTGCGGCTTTTTTTCATAATGAGTTTCTTAGGCACAAATATTTATGTACATTTTATTAATTCTGGTAAGTATGTTTGAAATACGCTAGCCAACTAACTATGACCAATTAAGTTATAAAAATGTTGTGTAGTTTAGTAAATACGGTTTACGAAAGTCACAAGGAACCGAGCTGGTGGACTGGTATTGTAATCCTGACAAATCCGAGTTCGTGCTGGCGTGCCAGAGCAACTATAACCACTGCGTGACTTCAGACATTACCCGGCCTTCTGCTTGATACGGGAGTCCTTTTAAATTATATTTATGGACTTTCAGATTTTTCCACTTGTGATCTACTTGTGAGTAATACTTCTTGGCAAACTCGCACGAAGCCGCGGCTATTAATGATTATGGTTAATATATAAAAATAGTTTAACTTTTAACATGCTATGACGAAAATAAACATAATATTTAATAATATGTTAATCTTACTCACAAAAACTTATCAAAAGAAAAGGAAATATTATTGTACTTTAAAATTGTTTAAATTATATAAATGTGAAAATGTTCGTAAGTTTTGTGGTCCTACAATTTTTAAATTATATAAAAACATGGTTAATATACTAAGTGATTAGATAATTCTGTGCAGCAACTGATTTTCTTATTTTAATCCAACATAATAGGAGCCCTCGGTGGAGCAAAAGATACACTGCTTTCGGAACTGAAGATCGTACCGGCATGCCGAAATTCGGCAGATCTTCTAGCCGGAAGAATGCAGAAGGTGGTCATTGTGGACTCAGTAGTTACTAATCCCATGGACGTGGGGAGTAGCTACTGTTAACCACCCGCGGAAACCGATCGACTCTATTTCAACGAAATAATAATAATAATAATAATAATAATAATAATAATAATAATAATAATAATAATAATAATAATAATAATACTAATAATAATAATAATAGTAATAGTAATTATAATAATAATAATAATAATAATAAGCATATACTTAAAGAGCACATCGATGATATACGACCTGTAGATTGTGCAAACCCTACGAGGAATCCATTCAGCATTTAATATCTGAATGCACCGCACTGGCATCCACTGCCTACCAGTCAAGGTATAACAGTATGGGAAGGATTGTGCACCAAGCCTTGTGCCTGAAAGAAAAACTCATAACAGTCAAACAAGAAAACTATAAATACTTACCTACATCAGTGACTGAAAATCAAAAAGTTAAAATTTACTGGGTTGTGGAGATTGTCACAGATAGGCCTGTCACGCATAACCGTCCAGATATTGTTATGCTCTATAAAGAAAAACAAACTGCAATTTTCATCGACTTTACAGTTCCGCTAGATGAGAACACTGAAAGAACATATAACGGTAAGATAACCAAATATGATGAGTTAGTCCAAGAAGTCAAGCAAATTTGGCAACTAAATAAGGTTATCATCATGCCGATAGTCATCTCGGCAAATGGTTTAGTCATCTCGGTTTTCTGGGCACAGAAAACTTGCTTCTTATCTGGAACAACTGCAACTGAGCTTACAGCTAATAGGACCAATGCAGAAAGCTGTAATTTTGGCCGCAATAGTTCGAAGAGTCTTCTCTAATTAGTAGCCACCTCTTACGTCCTTGGATATCCCGGATGTACGAGCTACACCCAGAGTAATCTGTGAAAAAAAATAATAATAATGATAATTCTAATTTATCTCTTAGTCAACTTTTTGGCTTAATTCTTATATAAAGAAGATATAAACAGTTAAATAAGCCAACAAATAATATTAAAAATATACTATAAAAAACTACTTGAGTTTATAACTTTAAAATATATTCTGTATTTTTTATAATAACCAGTAGTTTGTACACAGTTTGTAATACTACTAACTGTAGATTAAAATAAAAATGGTGTTTTACCAGGAAGTGCAAATTGTTAGTCAATTACATGTATGACGCTGTATTATAAAACATTTTTAATTAGTTTTATTACTTCGCCATATAAGATTATGTATTTCCAGTTGTTGGATCAAATGGGCCAATTCCCCACAGATATTTCCCGTCAGTCTGCAAAATTGGAAGTTCCACTAGAATTCCAGCAGGAATTCACTCGTATTATGTTTGATTGAAATTTTATACAGTGCGTTAAAAAGTACTTTATCGAGACTTGGAGAGGGGTCCCAAATTGATAATGTTCTTTCGAGTTATATTGAAGTTATATGACAATATGATATATACATTTATACTTTAGTAAATGGTTAATTGTTTGTCAAAAAATATTATCATAAAAATATTTGCTAGTTTTTCTCTACGAAATAGATAAAAACTAGCATATAAACATGATAAGAAAAAACATGATAAGTGATAGTGATACTGTGACAAGTGAGTGTGATAAATGTGATAAAATAAGAAAAAACAGACAAAATGTAAATAAATAGGTACTAATATTTAAATACCTACTTTAATAATCCTCTTGTATGATTATCCTCTAATCGTTCATTATATATTTGCCAAAGCATATAGATCTTGTACATCGTCATCAGCAGAAGAGTAGCGCTGTCGAGTTAAAGCATCAGCCACATGGTTTAATAGTGTCATAGCACAGTATAATGCTAAAGAAATTATACTGTGGTCATAGTATTGTAAAAATATGCTCCATCGAGCTAGACAGCCGGCGGGACTTTTTATAGAGTGCAACCAACTGAGATATTGATGATCGGTAATAAAGGGTAAAGCGGTATACCTCCAAACACTGTCTCATTTTTTCTATTCTCCATACAATGGCTAGACTTTTTTTTCAACGGCTACGAAGCTTTCTCTGATAGGGATAGCGTACCACATTAATATCCTGCGTCAATGCCAAGCCTAATCCTACATCGGAGGCGTCGGTCTACAGGACGAACGGCTTTTCAGAGTCCGGTTAGATTATACCGGAGGTCCTATGAGACACTTCTTCGAGGCAACAAACGCTTTTTCTTGTTCTTCGGTCCAACGCCAGCGGTAATTTTTCTTATGCAGTCGGGTTAACGGTGCGACAACCTCAAAAAAGGAAGGCACAAATCAACGGTACTAAGATGCAGTGCCTAGGTAACGGCG
This sequence comes from Pogonocherus hispidulus, assembly GCA_963924545.1. Lineage (NCBI taxonomy): Eukaryota > Metazoa > Arthropoda > Insecta > Coleoptera > Cerambycidae > Pogonocherus > Pogonocherus hispidulus. Next base: position 16,983,088 of record OZ004693.1, read on the forward strand.
TACCACTTTAACATTTCTAGGTGATCTGAAATATTGAAAGATAGAGATACCTTCGGCGGTTCGTGCTTGACACTCGCATTTAACCGTCTTTAGCGAAAATTATTCGTTCCTGACCAAAGTAATTACTCAAAACGAGAAGATATCAATATAGTCTTATATAAATGAGATGTGACCCGTATTTATAAGTATTGTTCCTTTCCGGTGAAATGCGATTTGTTAAGAAGCACTGTCGTGTTTAGTAAAAACTATCAATTGTTAACCGAGACCAAACGAGATTGGAAGAAACCAACAGTAGAAGTTATACCAGTAGTTGTGGTGGTTGAAGTGTCGCTAGTAGACTACTAATGGTCCATTTTCTCAGACCATTTCTTTGTTGCTTGGCTTCCTGGAACCTATCACTCCGTCCAATGAATGTCAACATATCTCCATTTCCGTGGAGCTACCAATGATATTGTATCGTAACTTCTGTGCTGTCGTGCATTGCCTCAGAGAGTAGAATAATGTTTCTTCACCCCACCTTCCTAACGAACCCCCCCCCCCCCTATCTTCATCAGAGGCAATTCTCTTCTTAGCAGTTACTAAACATCTAGGACTCCCACCAACTGGTTTAGCATCCTGTGACTGCAAAGTCTTCCTTAAGGCCTCCTTTAGGATCCCACGAGTCTGTTTACAGTTCCTGTTTTTCATTCAAACTTCCTTTAAAATATCACAGGTTACGAAAGTAGGTATAGTTTAATAAAAATATTGATTTGTGGAATCAGAGATATAGTGATTATTTTGAATAATTAATTCACATTTACATTTACGGTTTAGTTGACCTGCCTTCTAATAATATCTATAAATGGTTCCATACCCTACAGTATATTAGACTGCACAACTCATGAGATGAGACAAGACTAATCTTCTGCCTTTTTCCACCTTGTATTGCTACGTTGTCATGACATTTTCAGATGACAAATTTATTTATTTCTTTCTAGAATAAACCCTGAACTAAATTTATACAATTTTTTATATACATTAAATATACCCACACGTTCCCGGGGATATCCCACTTCTTCAACTCGACTTGAATATCTAATATCCCAAAGACAAGACTCATCAGTTCTTGGGTCCATGCATTATTTATGTACCACCCTTGCGTTGTACGAGAATTTCTCATGTCTTATCAAGGATCGATATATATGGGGCATTATACGAATTTATACGAATAATATGTAATGAAATTTTCGACGTGAAATTTATCAGGAATATATCATGGGTGGTATAACGTTCCTCATAACATTCATTGTGATTGTCAAATCTGGTAGTTGGGATCGCTATATTACTCATTTCTCAATTTAGTCACGTATATATTTCTCACAATCAGTGAACTAACATTAATACACAGCTTTTGGTTGCAAACATTTTACCTTATTTAGTAAAACAAAATGTGTCAGGAATCTAAACATACTCTAGCATAGTAGTATAAAATTAAAGAAGTTATATTTAGCTTTTTTCGAAAATGAGGTTTTAAACAAACACCACGTTTTCTTATTTCTTGTGGAACATCTTTGTGTATTTACATTTTATAAAATAATACAGATCTTTTATTATTTTTTACAAGACTTTTATCCATAGTTCTTAAATGCTAGACACTATATTTACCTAAGATATTTGGCTGTAAAAATTGGTATAGTTGGGAAAAAAGTTCTTTTCTGAGTCCTAAGCTGTGCTAAACTCGCAGTTAAAATATGTTGGGAATTGGATAGGTGTATACAAATGTATTTTCACTATTATCGATCAAATTTGTACACGCCTGTTTTTTCTTCAAGATATGGAAAACCATAAAGTTTTTCTTGGAATGTGCCGTAAAATATTTTCCCATATATGAAGCGCATATTTGTTAAAAAGCACTGTACCTACGACCAAACAAAAAAATTGTTGTAAAGTATTGTACAGTAATGTAAAGTAATGTAAAGTAATGTAAAGTAATGTAAAGTAATGTAAAGTAATGTAAACTAATGTAATAGTATTTTACGTTACAAGTCGAGTAGGTGAGGTATTACACTACGAGTTCACCTAATGGACGTATAATGTATTTTACTTCATATTGTTGTAGTTTTAAAATAAAAATGAATTATTAAAATTGCATCACTATCTTAATAGCCTTGACACCTAGGTGACATTAACATGACATTATCCTTCTTTTGAAGTATCATAATTTTCTTTGGTTGTATAATAAAGCGGTGCTCAGAGGAAATTTTAAATAAATTTTCTAACATCGTAGCAACACTGGAATGGGTAGAAAAGCATTATTTATATTTGCCTGACTTTTGGTTTTACTATATTAAAACATTGCTAGGTAAAAACCCAGTAAATTGTTGCTAGGCAACAACATTATACTATCAGATACTATAATATTCCATTTACCGGCAGCAGATCAGTACAGGGTCAGTAAATCTACTATAGACAGTATGAAATAAAGTAATATAAAGTAATGGTAGTATTCTGATATCAAATTTTCATTTTTAGCTGTGACTTTAACGATTACAACTTTAAAGATAGCCAAGCTACCAAAGACAGCAGAAGTGGAACATTCTATACTACTCGATAGTCGGCTTTAAATTTATTTTATTCGTTATATTCGTTAAATGGCGTAACTAGTTAGTTCATTCTTTTTGCATGTCTTGCTACTTTAGCAAGGGAAACAGTAAATTATTTCATATTTAAAATAAAACGATATATTATGTATAACTAGGTTTGATGAGCTCAAGAGAATTACATCATTAAAACGAATACAACATATATTTACATAGGAGTAGTATCTAGGTAAATAAACTACCCTGAAATCACGATAGATATAATTAGAACAATAAAGGGTAGTCAGTTTATATAACACAATTTTAAGCAAATTTCCCAGAGGCCTGAAAAAGAAGAAACTGCTCCGGCGACTCAACGTAATAACTCTACCCAACTTCAATTTACCCTATTAAGTTGTTTCACTACTCAGCATCTGGAAATTCTCAGTTTTTATTTTGGAGTTCATGAAATTGAATCAATTAATTTACATTTAAATATGTATCTATACTATCAACATGTAGCATGAAAATATACTCCCTCTGATTTTGTAAAAAGTCAATATGAAATTTGTAAATATTATTGTAGGTGTGGTGCAAGATATCAAAATACTTGTACATATTTATTGTGTTACAAATATTTACAAAAATCTAGTTGAATCCATTCCACAATAATAAAGTCCATATTTCGACTTCTCATCCTCTCTAAAAGTCAATTTGACGGGTGAGTTCGTGAACATAACATAACATTAAAAAAGAAATGAAAGTCGAAACACCCTTCTTCACATTTATTTTTAGCGATGCTAAATGTACATTTCAAGTACTATGTAGGTACTGATCGTTTGTAGCTTAATAATACTAACAAGTTTTTAATAAAATGGCCTAATTTATATACAAATATAGGAAGTATTTATTTGGTAATAATTTTCTTTTCTGTCTGCGGTATATTTTATTGATGTTCTTTGTCATAATTATATTCTTCAGCTATTTTGTATATCATGTCGAGTTCGTTTTTGAAATTTTGTGTATTGAGAGACACGTTTAATAGTCTGAATATGAGACTGTTGAATGTGGCCATTTTATATTTAAAATATGTCACTGAGCTATGATGTAAGTATATAGTTATTAGTGGGTGAGGATTTCCTGTAAATATTAAAAGTCAATGAGTCATTAATTCTGATTATTTGGGTAAAAAGTTCTCTCTAAAAGTTCTGGCTTTGACTGATTATGATCATATAATGATCCACTTTACACTGTCAACTTTAAAAAAATATTTTACTTATACTTTTCTTTTATTTTAACATGTATATAACTCAAATAATTTTTCCTGACCAATCACCCATTACAAGTCAACGCTGTATTATTGTCACACTTAATGTTCAAGTTTCCTCATCTAATTCGGCAATACTATACAGTGTTATTCAGAACTTATCCATAATAAAATTTGGGGATGTTCAACATACATGTACAAATGTGGTAGTGCAAAAAAAAAATTTTTGGCGGGTTCTGAAAACTATTTAAAAATTTTTCATTGTACACCGCTGGATACTGGTCCACTGTAATGGAGTGACCTTGGGACTGACAATAAAAACTGGCTAGCACGAAAAAAATTTCGGAAGTTCTGAGAGTATACCGACACCCGGCGCAAAAAAGATTTGCAGCGTTTTTACTTTGAAATAAACTTAAAGATAGATAGATGTGACCAAAGTGACGTGTCTTTAAAATGAATAAAATTTTGTTACACTAATTTTGAAGAATTGTGCTATTTGATTACTAGGTATTAGAAACATGAAATTTATAAAAAATTTGCACATACCTTGTTACAAAAGCTGTTCGAAATTTTGTCCATCAGCAGTAAATTGGGGATTTTCAGCATTTTGCTGCAACAACCACTCACAAAACCTAACTCGTAATTGATAATCCGCTGGTAACAGTGCCCCAGGCAGTTTCCTTCGCGATCTGACTTGTACTTATTCGCGGATTTTCACGGACCAGATTCAACACTTGTTCTTCAGCTGCTAAAATAAGTTGTGGTCGTCCCGGGCCATCATCTCGTCCAGGATTTACACGTAAATTACCAGTATCACGGCCACGTTGTACCACTGCCGTAAAAGTTGCATAATTTAGCGTGTGTCGATTGGGAAATCGTTCCGCATACAAGCGCGAAGCTGCCAATGAATTTTGTTCAACTTCGCCATAAATAAGAATCATGTCCATTAACTTAGCATTACTGTACACATGAGCCATTTTGAAAATTTTACAGTTTAACACTCCTACGATAAATAAAACACCCGCACTGCGAGAGCGACACACATAGACTGATGACTGAGATAATATAGAGACATTATCCCCACTCCAACTCTATTCGCTCCGTCTTAACCAGGCGTTTCAGGTACAAAAAGCTTGTTTACTGTTTTTTGTCGGAATGTGGTATATCCGATGTCGTTGAAGTACAGTTGCCCATCTACGTAGTCCTTTATAATGGTATAACTTTAAACATTGTTTACGGGAAATCCTAAGACTTGTATTATACATTTTTTTGGTGATATCGATTTCTTATTTAAGGATGCACATATCCTCAAAGTTTTAGAGATAAGTTCTGAATAACCCTGTATAAATGTTATTTATATTTACGATTGTCAATAAAGAACTTACTTATAATTTCACTACATGAATCTAAGAAAGGCGCACAGAAAGCTTTCTCTGTTCTATCTCTGTTCAACTCATTGAAAATGCTGTTTCTTACTGGTTTCATCCACCACCTGAGTAGAGTTCAGGTGCTTAGCACGGTTTAGGAACTTCGTGCGCATTTTTATTCATGTTTTTGTGATTTCTACTGTTCACTTATAGCTTGAAATAAAGTTTCAACTAAGGCAAATCACCGACGCCAAGAGACAAGCAATCTTTAATCTGGAAATTTTTCGAAACCGAACTCCCGAATTTCCGAACCCCTACTTTTGTAATAGGGTAGAGATATTTTATTTGCTTATCGTCTCATAGACAAGAGACCTCCAGCTTTATATCCTATCCGGGGGATTGTTTGTCTTCTCACACAAACAGCACCTAAGTTTGTATAGCTTTATGTGAATTCACCGTTTCTCATTCGAGAAATGAGTCGAGATGAAGAATTGTGTTTTAAAGATGAAAACAGTTTTATATCTTATCTCCACTACTCGAGCCTTGATCATATTTGTGCCACTCCACGTGCATCACAGATCACAGTAAATAAAACGAAATAAAGAAGTAGGCACTGTTTTTTCTTATGTGTTCAGCTAAAAGAAACAACTAATTAATTCTCTGTACACACTGTATAATTCCCTTGACGTCGGTCGAACTATATAAAAACCTTAGCGAATTAATAAACCTATCCTGTTTACACATTTTGAGGTTAAAACGCAGCATGCCAAAGGCTTCGTTGTTTGCCGTATTTATTGGAATATTTGAACTCTATTTAGCTCATCGCCATCGCTGACACATCATTCATTAGTTTACCTCTAAATATGTCACTTGAACTCCCGGTGTTTGCACATTCTCAACATTCTGCAGGGCTTTGTCGAGCGCGGAACAGGGTTTCGAGTTATTTGCATACAACCGCGATATTTGTCGTCAAATGGAATATGCATGCATATCCTCTATCTTTTCTTGCCCTAGAGCAGTAAAATCGATATTATGTTAGTTTAGTAGCTATCTGATATCTTTTACTATGCGCTTCGAATTTTACAATGTACCCGCAAGCACAATGTGCAGAGCAGTCCATTTTTTATTGGAATCCAAATCAAAAAGTGTAAAAGCCACGAACAAATTAATTGCACAGTCTCGACCTACTTTTTCAAGGCTAGGTTGAAGCTGCCATCAAATTAATTGTATTGTCACATGTTTTTGAATTACAGGCTGATTTTGAAATTTTGCTTATTTCAACAAAGCTCTGTATCTTTGTTATTTTGAGAGATATAGAAAAAATGTAAATTTTTAAAAGTAGTGGAATGCATTAGTACAATTAATAGATATAATAATTATTAGGTAGCTTTAACAATAAAATTTTGATATAATGAACCTTCAAAGTAGCCTAAAATTACATACTCCAAAGATATATAAGTCCCTGAATAAAAAAAAATTGAAAAATCCAACATTTCAGACCAAAAGTATACTTTTATTTATTCATTAACTTAACTTTATAATAAAGAACGGGGATAAAGCTAATATTTGATATTGGATATTTAGGTAATAGATATAGCTACCTACTTATAGATACAAACATTTTTAGAATATAACAATATATAACAATTGGTTAAGGTTACTTACTCTAGCTACTTTCAATAAACCAGTTACATGTTATATTAAAATAAATGCTCTTATTTTTTTAGTCAAACCCTTGCGCAGAATAATTAATAGTATATCATGTGACTAGGAGTAGAAGGAGAACATTATTTGTTGAACCCATAAGCTTACACAGTCGAGGCGTTAGCCAAGGCTGTGTAAACTGGCCGAAACAAATAAAGAGCGTTATACTCCGAGTGACATACTATTTTTTCTTCAAACGACAAAATTAAAACTGTATTTCTTCAGACATTTATACTTGTATAAGAAGCGTTCTCACATGATACGTTTAATTTAAAACTGACAGTTCTGAGAAATCATGGCTATATGACTGTTTTTTAATCCGTTGTTATGGTTACACTTTTACTTTTTTGTACTAGTAATGGGCCTTTTCCACTAAATTGAATTTTACTATTTTATTAATATCAAACGTTATACTGGTACATAAGTAAAGGTAGAATCAACTCAGTTTATTAAAGAATTGTAATTAAGCGAAGTTATCCAAGTACAAAGTGGCCGGTCTTCATGAATCATTTCAGACTGCGCGGTTCGCTGACATCACACTCCAGTAGCCAATAAAATGTAGACAAATTAAAGAACGGTTCCACGTTGCTACATATAATTTTACTTTTTTCTTGGCAACGATTAATTTTAGATTCTGGTAATTTTGAAATGAAAATATTATGTATTTTTGAGTGAAATTTTGAAATGAAAATATGTATTTTTAGGTGAAATATTCTCCATAAATTATTACTAAAGCAAATACACATGATTATTTTACAATTTATCCCTTGAGCAAAATAATTTTTAAGTATTTTTCGCTAAAGGTGACAACACTGCACAATCTATGCTAGAATCAACAGAATGATGATTTGATAACTTAGGTTATAAAAACTAACCTTCTGGTCTTAACATTGCGCACTTCAGCATTTATAAAGTTTATATTTGTGACGTAGAAATCGTTAACCATTTCGCTGTCAACTCTTGGAAGGTTGTCTGAATCAGCCTTAAGATATCCCTCTTCAATTTTATTTATTTTAAATCAAATTAATCAAAACACAAAACGAATGTTAGGTTAAGCACACTTCACTTGACAAACACAAAATCCAGGGTAGCCAACAGACAACAACGAACTGGAGTATGACGTCAATGGCGCGTTATTTAAAATATATGATAATTTTAACTATTTTTCAAAATATATCTGGCGAAGAAAAAAATTTTTAAAAATAGTTTTTAGGCATAACTAAGTATATATTTTATAATAAGCGAATAAAAAAAAGATGTGGAAAAAGCCCATTAAATGAGAATATTTCTTTACTAAAAAATAATAGGCCTTTTCTATAAGACGTCTTGTATAATATAGTGTAAGTATTATTATACGCTTGAAGAAAAATATATTTATTACTTACTAGTTTAACAGTAGAAAGCTTTTACAGAAATATAGTACTTCCTATACAAGCATCTAGGTTTCCCAACCACAAAGTCGGGCATTGTAAATTCCGCTCTGGTGAAACTATTAATCTGAGAATCTACTAATTAGAATTCATCTGAAAGAGACCAAGGACTGCTTTTAGCTCGTTACTGAAAAGCAAAATAAAAAAATTTTAATATCTGGTGTACACATGCTTGCGAATAACCTAGTGTGTAGTGTGAAATAGTTCTTTTTACGAGTTTCAAAAGTATAACAGCTGGTTTTGTCACTAATTGACAAAGTATCTTTGTGAGAATGTTTTGTGGTTAATGTCTTTTGATGCACTCTGAAGCTTTTCATTTAATACGTGACAGTCGTAGATTGGAAGATATAGAATGCTTCACAGTTACATGTGTATAAAACATAAAATACAGAGTGATCTGGAATTGTGTTGAAATCATAATACTTAGCTTTTTGATGTTAAGTAATGTTAGAAGGTAACATCTGATATGTTAAGCTGTTGAATGACACGGTTTAACACATTTAGACCAGGCAAATCTTACTTTTTCAATGAAGTTTAAGGGGACATTTATTTTCCAATGGGAATCGATACGTTTTATGTTCAGGAACAAATATATAAAAATCCCAAAAAATCCGTTGTGAGCTAAAAATGTTATCTTGAAAAAACATAGCCGCCCCTTCAAATTTTTGAAAATGAAATATCTTCTTATCCCTTGGAGCAATTTTAACATTTTTTTTTTAATTTTTACAGGATTTTAAACTTAAAACATTAGAAAAAAATGATATTTTAATTTAGATATAACCAAGAATATAAATTTGCTAACAAAAAAACGAAAAAGGAAACGATTTTTTAAAATTTTTTTTGACTTCCTACATTTAACTTTTTAATATCACTAACTAACTTTACATTCTAGTTAACTACAAAAACTCAGTCATTTAAAAGATCCTTGTACATATACATTGTTTTTGGCAGCCATTTCTACATTTACAATCACGATATACAGACAGAAGATAGAATGTTGTGCGAAGTGGGTGATCCTTAACATGACGCGTTACGTCACTCAGAGGACTTTTCGTTACGGGGATACGCATTTTTTTTCATCTGTAACGTGATTATTTTTACAGTTACAAAAAAAATATTAAACAAAAGATGTTTGTTATGGTTTGTTTTATAACTTAAAATATAAAATGTCTCAATTTCGCGAAGCTGAGCTGTTAAACATTCTTACTGTGAAATTTGTACCTCTAAGGTTTTCGCCACGAATTTCGGGAGAACTGAACTGACGAGTAACTGAAGAGTAAACTGAGAGTAAAATTGTACATACACTATTTTGTAGAGCACAAAATATACTACAAGAAAGACTATGGGAGGGTATTATATGCAAAAATATACAACACAAGTTTTAAAAATGTGGGGTTTTATTAATACAGTCAAAATTTTATTCGTTTTTTTTTCTTAACCAGTTTAATTTATTTACTTTTTATATATCAATACCTAATGCTTGCATAAAATGAAACAATCTCCAAGTAAAAAATATCCTTGTCTAACCAAAACCTTACGTTTAAAGGATTGGAAATATATATACATATATATCAAATATGCCAAAATGATGGTTACCCAAATTTTAAAAAATATTTACGTGCTAGTTTATTATTGTCCATAGCATTCGGACTTTTATATTTAAAATACGTAATTTTAAATTTACCAATATTTAATTTTAAATAATTTAAATTAGACAAGTTCACCAATTTATTTATTTATTAATATTTTCCTGGATTGTTACACCGTTCTTGACGGTATTTACAAAACACGCCATTTAAAGTATACAATATACATAAAAATACAACACATAATTAGAAAGTATGATGATTACTAGCAAGCATTAGGTATTGCGATAATAAAAAGTAAATAAATTAAACTGGTTAAGAAAAAAAAAAAGAATAAAATTTTGAATGCATTAATAAAACCCTACATTTTTAAACCTTGTGTTGTATTTATTTTTGTGCATATAATTCCTTTATCCGGGGCTAGAAAATTTTTCATCCATTGCTGTATTTGAAGATAGGTTCTGAAAATATAAAAAAAAATATTTGCTATTGACCATTTGAAACTACCTTAAAATTGTTGCTTCAGTGCACCTTTCGTTGTGGGAAGAACGTCCAAATCAATCAAAAGATTTAGCGTCCGCTTAGCTATACCAATGTTGTAAAGCCTATATTGTTCTTCTATAATGTCTCGGGATCCGTTTAATCCGTACATAAAGGAGACAAATTTATAACCAACGTTTAGTAGTTCATCTAGATCCGCATTCTTATCACTGAAGACTAACAGTTTGTCTTACATGAATGTATGCTTTTTAAACACCTTAAAAATAACGCGAGCGGCCATGTTTTTTTAAATGCTGACTTTAGCTCACTTCCGATTTTTTGGGACTTTTAGATTTGCATTCTATGATAAGAGAGTTATCGTTTTCAACAAAAAAAAATAATGTCCGCAAAAACTTCACACTTAACGTATATTTCTTTAAAATTTGCCTGATGTAATTAGGGTGTTGTGTAAGAGGAGTTCGAGAAAGGGTACAAACCAGGACCCTTCCAAGATACAGTTACAGTACCTGTACAGTTCCATACCAGTACAGTTCCAAGGGAGTAAAACGGGGAAAGGGAGTGAGATATTTTTTATGCACGATGCGTTCGACAATCATACTTTTCTATTTTATAATATATATTCACACGCATGATAGAAATAACTAGGTGGCGATCAATAGTCTCACTGCACTGAAAAAAGGATTATATTGAGATACAAAAATTTACTGGGTCTTTGCTGCTATCTGTCTGACGATTATCGTTAAATTGAAAATTTAATTAAATTTTATGGAGCCTGCGAAAAAGCCATATATTAAATATATGAGAAAAGCAGGTCGTTATCTGTCTGTCAATTTGACAATAATTGTCAGACAGATAGCAGCAATGACCGACAGAACTAGTAGTGGTTTCGCACCACTACTAGCATTAACGATGCCCATTAGGCAATCATGTCGCAACATCGTTCATCGATTCCGCACTACCTATGGCACTCTGGCGTGCGCATAACAAGAGCGAAACCGGTCAGTGTCTAGTGGTTGATCTTGATGAAAGATGTGGCTTATCCTATGGAGATGTCGGAGTAATGCAATGCCAGTGGGGGCACATTGCCCGTGGAGTAGATGTTTTTGGCATCTTCTTCAAATATATTAGTTTATATTTATACTGAGAGTATATTAACTACTAAGAATTTGGTAGATAAATATTATTTACTTAATTCACTTTGTGCATTCACTCCGTAAATTGGTTTTTGGGATATTTCTAGAGACTGGTTTATTATATCGTAATTTTATATCCCTACGTTTATGAGTGTTTGGAAAATGTGTATTCTGCTGTCTGATTTGTTGAAAACTTATGTTTGTTCTGTTGCAATGTTGTTTTAAAAATATATTTGGAAAATACGTACCAATAAAGTTTACAACATTTTTATGGCATTGGATAAATTCCGGTTAAATAATAGGGGAATTACCTAACTAAATCAGATTAAATATTACAATTCTATATTAATATTTGGTAATATTTCATATATTTAGACAGACTTGCCTGAAATAAAATAAATATAATTTTAAATAACTCTGGTAATTACTATGTAAAATAAAGCATATGTGTTATTTCATTGTTTGCGTTACAATTAAATGGTGGCAAATATTATTTCATTTGATTATGGTATGCATTTATGCATTACTACATTGATTGGAGCATTATTATTCAATAAATTATTGGAAAATTCAACAAACCAGTTGTAACTGTCAAGTGCAGTAATTCAATGTGTACTGATGAATGCGGTGTCGAAGTTACATTTATTGAAAACATTAAATCGGTTAATCACTTTAGTGCCATAAAATATAAATTGTTCAGTACCTACCAATAAAACCCGACAAACATATTTAAAAACATCCGATACAATGAATGGCTTAATGAGACTATTTAAATAGAAACCATAATGAAATATTTCCCAAAAACAATACCTTAAAAAATAATCACGTCGGTTCTTCTATATTTATTAAAACAATATTGTCTGTATTAAATTGTTTTGTGCGTACATTTCAAAATATGTGAAGGGAAATAATAGCATTTCTAAATAAAACTAGCTACAAAGTCAATAAATATAAAAACAATAATGAAACGATATTTTATAAGTACTACGCTATTATTTCCGCCTAATAATAATAGCCTTAATAGCTCTTTCTGGAGCTGATGGAGCCAATCTTGATCAAATTCGAAAAATAAACTGAATAAATTATAGATTTTTTAAAATGCGCCAAGCATATCCTTGAACCAATTCCAGATTGTTTACTCCGCACCTACAGGTGTATTCGTTTACATTTCGCTTTCTGAAAAAAGTTATCTTAGGTTTCTATGAGTCAGATTGCTGCAATTCAACCAGAAATGCTGAATAATGGTGTGCACAACTTGGAGGAACGGTTGGTGATTGTAGAGGGTGTCCAAAATAAGATCCTCTATCCCCTTATCTCAGAAAGTATAAAAGGTAGAGAAAAAAGTTAAATACGAAAGTTTTTTGTTTTTATCTCAATTTTTCATTTTTATAACTTTCTTGAATACAGGTTGTTCAGTTTCTCTGATCCAGGCATCAACTTCCTTTTTTTAAATGGGACACCCTATATTCAATTACGTTTTTGAACTCTCATTAAAATTCTAGGTCGACCCTATACCTATTACTTACCGTTACGAAGATATTAGCATTTAAAGAAAAAAATCTTGCTCCACCTGCTCAAATAATCTCGGCAAAACAAATAAGACATCCAAAAAAAAAAAAGGTAAATAAGGTTTATTTCGTAGATAATTAGACTCAGAAATTACTTCAATGAATCGATATTACCTGATTAATATACAGGGTGTTTTTGACAGATGGCTCAAATATGCATATGTTAAAACTCCAGAAAATGGAAAATCTCTTATGGAACACCCTGTGTATTATTATATTTTTGGATTCTCTATTAAATTTTAACGTTACTCTATATAACGTTCCCTATTCTTATAAGAACTCATGGCTTTCAAGATATTGACGAAAATGTTTGGTGCGCTATTTATAAGAGACACATTTTAAGCCCTGTCTTTCTTGGCCAATATTTAAATGTGTTATAAACAGACATTTTGTAAACTCATGGCCTCCAAGATCGCCTGATCTTAACACAGCGGATTACGGACTGGACTATTTAAAAAATTTGATGTTTACAAAACGTTAAAAGACTATTAGGGAGTAAAGTGCTGCTTTTCAACCAAGAAATGCTGAACAATGTTGTGTACAATTTGGAAGAACGGGTGGTGGTTGTACAGCAGCAAAATGGACGACATATCGAACATTTGCGTTAACCACTGTTGGACATAAGAAATCCCATTGTTTAAGCAATCGAATTTCTTTCACATCCTGTTATTAACTTAATTTGTTAAAAATATAAGTATAATAAGCTGAAATATATCCCTTACTTTATGATAACCAATTCCAATTCTGTTTTTCTACTTGGATCTTCAACTTAAAATAAAATAAAAATTAAATTTCAAGCTTTCTAGTAATATTATGGATATTATATATTCAATATTTAACTTCGACATATAGTAAATATGCCGGTTTGTAGCAAGCCTTTATTTAACAAAGCGAAAGTTGTAGTAGAGGCAACTTTGTGCATGCAAAACTCAATTTGAAAGGACATTAGCGAAAATACTAAGGACCATCATATGCCGAATTGGGTGTGTAATTGTGAGGTAACGAGGTAGAGCGAACCAACTATGCAGTAAATATACACTTCAGCACATGGTTATTTAAATTACATGGTTTGTTTATCATACAAGCAAGGGGCGCTTCCCTCTACCGGGGAATTATTACACTATATTTAACTGAAAATTGATTTCCTACTGAACAAGCCTTCGAGTGTCAACGTGAACAGTGAAATCGCTTTACAAAAGAAACTATAAAAACAATGATGATGATATTTTGACAAAAATGATGTTTTTATAGCTCTGAAATATGGCAAAAGTAAAGTAAAGCAAAACTAAGTTTTCTGATGAACCATAACATCAAAGACACTTGTGCTAGTCATTTTTCTTTATGTATTGATAACAATGATAACTGGTAAAGAAGAAAATAGTAAATAGTGAGAAATAGTTTGTGTGGTATTAAATTTTAGTCCTTCATTTGATCAGCGCTGTAAAATTTGGCAGAAGTCAAACAATTCTGTTTTGGTGTCATCGTATCTAAATCGTGTTTCTGTATCTTCTTGTCATATTTTCTAGAAAATTATCAAAAAAATGTCCCAAAAAAAGTACCAAATCGATTTACTAAGCAATCTCTATGTATACTAATTTAGATGCCTGAAATACCATTAAATTTTCAGGAACAGCAGATGGTATGAACCTTTTAGAATACTCTTAAGAAAGAGGAGAAAAGAAACGGAACTCTATTAAGAGCTGTGAGTTAGGTTACGGAGATAAACAGATAATGCAGTTTTGAAATATATTTTTTCTAATTTCGACATTTAAAGTGACACTTTTCGAAACCCTTTGACGTTACGAATCGTCTTACTTTTCACATAATGTAACTATTTATTACTGTATATTTTTCATAACTAGTTATGAAAAGTAAAATATTATCAAATAAGTGTTAGTAGATACAGATAGGTACCTACTTGAATACTTAACTTCTTTCTTTACAAATATTATCGTATAGATTTGGTTTTCAACAATATACCTTCATGTTATATTATCCTTTGTAACCTTATAGTAAGTCTACAGACGCAGCAGAGCAGTGCAAAAAATATAGAATTACGCCGTTTAAAAGAATAGCTTAAACGAGACGAAGACTTACAATGGGATTTTGACCCTTGCGCTTACCTTTCAACAACGATAAAAGTGTCTCGTTTCCATAGAAAGAATCCCTACTTTCTCTATGCAAAATAAATTGCGACATCAATAAGTCCACCTTAAATGTCTGTAATACGTACCATCAATAAATCTTTATATAATATACCTTGTAAAAATTGAATGTAGATATTTTATATATTTTGTACAATGATTATAATAAATATACAAAATGTAATCGATAAAATATCTATGTATATTGTTATTATTAGTTTTTACTTATTGCTATAAAAATAAAATTGTGATAAATATTTGTATTCAGAGTAAAAGATGTGTCACGGTTCCTGTTACCGTTATTGTTATTAATTAGTGATTATTGGAGTTGTCAAATCACTAAACACTGTTAAAATCAAGAAAAACTATTGTTATTTAACAATAATAAACAAATATTTTCTTGGTATATTTCTTTGTATTATTTGTGTTAAATAAGACAATACAACTTTCTTTAATACATTTAAGGTATATTGTCCTATTTAATTATATTCATCTTTGATTATTCATCCTCAATCAGCGATTATTTATGATAATTGAGGAAATTATTTTAACATTTAGAATATTGGCAGCATGCAGCAGGCGCGAAATCCAATATAAGCGCACGGTTCATAAACTATTAGGAACCGTGATCGTGATACCAGCGTACATATAATATACTACAGAGAGTTCCAGAATGATTATCCGGTACGGGAACGCAGCCTATCCTGAATATAATCAAAATATATTTTCATTTGCCAAAATTACTGTCTTTTTAACTGTCAATTTGAAAATTGACAGTTAAAACATTGACAGTTGAATGATTTGACAGCATTCGACGTTTGACTCAGTGGCCTTTAGCATTTTTCGTGTTTAAATTGTTTTACTGAAGTATCAATTGCGTTTAAAAGAGTATTTTTCAATACTATACAGTTTCAGAGAGTTCTAAATCAGGTAGGTAATTTTGTATTTCTTAATATTGAAATTAATGTTGAAATTAATATAAGAACTATAAATTAATGTTTTTTAACGCTCCACAATTCACAGTTTGAATAGGTTATACCTACTGGTGATACATAGGAATAGAATAATACAAAATAATAACTAAGTATATTATTTTTAATAAATTGTCTTTATTTTATTTTTAACATATAACCTATATTTACACATGTATCATGGCATGGAACAAATCAAATCGAATCAGTAAATTCCCTTGCCTGCGCTCATGATTCTAGTGCAGATACTAAAAATAGAAAGGCAGCACATAAAAAATCATTATGATGCGGCACGGACAATCATTATGAAATTCTCTATATGTCAAGTATGGACAGTTGATGTTAAAAATTCGCTGCCGATGACCTTGAATGAGTAAATAGCGTGCCTTCATTTTCACTGATAGATGACGGTCGTTCATGAAAGTTTCACTGACAATCAAGTGAAAGAATCAAACAAGAAATGACAAATTCCAAGCCAATCAATCTTACACACTGGTGGCTACCTCTACCTTGCGTTTTTGGAAGGGGCGCCATGCTCAAACATTTCAAAATACTCGCCTACTGAGACATACTTAAGAAAACTCGTAAGAGGCAAGTTTTTGACCGTAGGAAAGAATTGTAGGCAAGTCATTACGGAAATACGTAACATTTTTCAAATAAATTGTTAAAATTCAGAAACAATTTTGTAAAGCGATTTTTTAGGAACACTGTATATTACTTGATGCTTTACAACCAAATAGAACGCAGTCTAGTACCTTTCTGAAACAGCAGCTTATTGGTCATTCGTCTTTGTTTAAACAAGGAGTTTTGCCAGATCATTCAGCTATGGTATCTTGACGTCGAGTTGTAAAACCAAACCCTTCTCGTTTTTGTCCAGTAATCTTAAAAACTATCTGGTTGCACTTTGAACTTCTAGTGTGCACTTTGGCACTGGCAGTTTGTAAAAAAAGAAAATAATTCGGGAGTGTAACTGATGGATGGAGATAAATTCAAATCCGATAAGAAAACAAGGGCTCCAACATAATGTTATAAATTTGTTGCCGGCCTGTTATGAGAGATTATGTCGTTCTATCACGCTTGAGGTGCGTTTTTTCTCTCTTTTTGTACGTAATAGCGTTTATACAGTGTTAAAAGATACACTTTTGTTTTATTTGTACTACTCTGACCGGCAGAATATCAACAGTATATTATTTTAGCATTTTTATACCAGAATATCTAAATTAAAAACCGATTTTGTCCTTTCCGAAAGTAAAAATAAGAGGATTAAATCTTAATATAGATATTAAAAAATACACTGTGCCTCAAAAGCTCGTCCCTCTCCTAACTTTTTACTCGTAACAATTTTTATTTTCTATAATATTTTTTCTGGTTTATGTGCTAATATAGCTCTTATTCCAATTACAAGGATTAGACTGGATACCTGATACTTGGGTGAGAGGGGGCGGAATATTATTTTCAGCGGCATTCATATATTTTGATATTTATAAAAATTACTGTGGCACAAATATATGGTATACATAGCCAAACATAATTCTCACTTAAAATATCTTAAATTTACAACGTAGCTGCGTGGTGATAAGATATATTAAAGAAATGAATAACATATTCTATAAAATTTTATCTAGAGCAGTCTTCGTTTTCATCGTAGCTTATTTACATGACGTTAAAAGACAAAAACATTTATTTCTCTGTAATTATGTAACCATAGTAAATCACACTGTAAGCTATGCTGAGGTACATCAAAATTTCACCTAAAAATGATCAATCAAAATTATCCCACCCCGTACAAGCTACTAGATGCTTTTCTATTATATCTCATAACACCAACAACTATCCGATGATATATGATATACATTAAAGAAGTTAAAATGTTATAATGCCAAGTTATGTCAACAAACTGCAAGAAGTCCGAAACAATTTACAGTTTTACTGCAAAGTTTGTTGCAAAATACATCTTTTTTTCGTGTACAAACTTTAGTTGTGATAATTTAGATTACATTCTAGTCTTCACCTTACAGAAAAACTACAAGGATACGATTTATGTAAGAAACTGCTACATTATGACTGCCTTAGATAGGAACTGATTATTAAACTTACCATTATCTTTATCATTAATCTTGAGGTCTAATTTAGGGTTATCTAGACATTGGTCGATACTTCACAAATTTCTAGTCATTTTACTGGATAACTGTCAGTAAAAGCAAGGCAACCAACCCAAGGCAACTTGAAAACATTATACCAGTTTTGTATCTTTCCTAGATAGTCTTGGTACTATCCAGGAAACTCCTTATTAGAACTCGTTCTTCTAATAAAAAAGATGATGCCACTTTGATAAAGTTTCCTCCAAATAGATGTCGTAAGTTATTGTTCTACCAGTATTGATTCTTTAGTATGCTCGGCGGAAAGGCAATTAGAATATGTCAGATATTTACTTCTTCTTCTTCACAGCCCCTGCAGGGAGGTGTTTTAGTTCAGTTGGTTCAGTTAGTTCAACCAATATTACTTATAAAACTATTTGTTAGTTGATAATTTTTTGTAAGAATACGCAGCACAAGTAGTAAATTTTAACTTTAAATTTACTTTGTGTATTCTTTAATTATTTGTATAATTACTGCTAATTGTAATTGTTGTAGAGGTGCTCTACATATCTTTGAATGCCTCGGCCTCTGAACCAACCTGTCTCATTTCTTTGTTGCCACTAGATTGTGTATGTCTTTTGAAATAATATACGAAAATATTGGCGATATTATCAATCCTCACACTGATTTTGTAGTTCCGTAGAGCATAGTAATTTTTCTGTGAGGGATCTCTTTGCTGAGCACCTGCTAATTCAGTTTTAACAACGTCATTCTACCGATGGCATCCTGGTGCTGATGTATAACCTAATGTAGGTCCATATCCTACATACAACAGATTTATACACCAATAGATTTGAGGAGTACCATTTTCGTTAGAGCATTAGACATCGTAGACATCCGTAGACTTAGACCGTAGATCGTAGGCTTTTCATGGCTTTTGGTAGAGTGGTTTGCATTGCTCGAATTACACTTAGACTTTCGATTCTTTGTATCCGTATAAACTTAAGTTTTCCTGTGGCCTAATGACATTTAGACCTTTTGATACTCTCTGTATGGCACAGCGCAATTGCTCATAGGAGTAACTGTTTTAAATCCCCCTGTATTATGTAAGAAATCGGTCTTGCTTTGCATTTTTACGAATTATTCTGGAAAAATAAGGAATTCTAATTTAAGGTACACTATTTTGAGTATCGTTACTCATTTTATATCGACATAATTCTACCACTGGTGAAAATATTAATTGAATAACATATACAAAAAAAAAAAAAGATTTTGAATATATTTGGCTAATGAAGACGTTATATTGAAAAAAGTTTTTTATATATTTTCATAGCAAGATCCTTAAAGCTTAAATAATTGCTTATGTGTACTTAATGAATACCCTATTACGTGTATTTAACCTCTCGTATTTACTACATCAGGCACAAAGAACTAGAAATCCTTATACAAAAGAAAGAAAGGATAAGGCGATCCATCCAAGCTTTGTTATTCTAATGTTGCGGTTTGTTACAGATAAAGAAATACAATCTCCAAGATTTACGGGCTCCAGCTGGCTGGCCTTTCCGGCATTAAGGGGGGCGTACAAACATGTCCAGCTAAGTCTAGAGCTGCGTCCTGAGGCCTATGATGGAATATTTTTCCTTACCGGAGAACGGGACGACATGGCCGGGGATTTCATGGCGTTGCTGCTTCATCAGGGATTCGTGGAATTTCGGTGAGTTTATTTCCAGGATTGTTTTTATTTATTTTATTTAGTTACCAACAGAACTAAGTCACTAAGAACCAAGTGTAGCTACCAATAGAATTTACATTCCACTTACAGGGTAGGCACAAACATAAATACAAGAAATAATCACAGAAACAGTAAAAACATATACAACTAAATACTTAAATTTGACCAAACAGATTTTAGCCCATATCTCCCATTGGTTAGCATATATTAAACTTGCATAGCTACACTGATAGAAATTGGCGTATTTAACTGTTTTACTAGAATAATATGGATATTGCATATTAAGTCTTTTCCATACCCATTATTCAATCAGTTTTACTGAAATAGGTTTAATATACCTTATACATAGATGATATAGCGACTACTATAAGTAATATTATGTTTTATACCTATTATATTTCATTTGTATAACATGTAAAATTTGCTGTATAAAGGCAGTCAACACAGACATATATATATAACGATTGTACTAACAGTATTACACTCGTTCATAATGGTTATATTTCGTGTTTCAAGATATAAAACTAATTTATGGCAGTTAAACGATCGGTACCGCTCGGCATGTAATCGGTTAATTTTGTTAAATAAGCAACACTAAACAGAGGCTCATTCTAATAATGGATAAAGCGCATTACTTTCAGTGTGAAATATTAAATATAATACATGAGCGTGAGCATGTGTTAGGTGCGTAATGAGCATAAAAAGTGCTTCAAAAGTACCAAAGGCAAAAATACTCCCTTTGGTACTGATTAAGCAACAAATTACTATAAGGATTACTATTATACATAAGGATAAGGAAATAAAGATGCCAACTTCTTTAAACAGCAGTTGTAAGTCAATTATTTGTGATTTGAATTTTAGGAATTAAAACTACTTTTTGATGATAATGTTCCACCTCATTGGCTGAGATATGGAAAATTTAACATATTTTATATTTTTAAGAGTTTTGAGCCAACATGAGGACCGCATTAATATAATTTTTTTAACAAAAGTTATGTATTTAATTAATAATTTAAAATTTGCACACTTCTGTTCAGAGTTCGACTTAAATCTAAGTTATTTCTCAAATAGAGGACCATAGTTATCAAATCGAGTCTATTACTTTCATGTGGCGTCCATTAAAATGAAGGATAATTAACGAGCAAACCGGTGGATATCGAGCATGCAAAATTAATTGATGAAAGCGTTAATGTATGCCGAGTTAACAGTCCGATAACTTTTAGTGAAACGCACAAATTTGGTGATACCAGCCCCTCTTAGTTTAATGAACCATGAACTACCATAGTGCACCGTGTGAAATCAGTTTTTACTAGATATTAACAAAACCCACTGGGTCTGTAAACACCCAAACGTTGAAATGGCGGGCATATGTATATGATTTTCAGGGTATTTTTTGGATTAGATAATCTGGCTATATGCCATGTTTCTAAATATAAATTAAAGTATAGCAAATAACTACGAATAGTATGGACATCATTAAGACTATCCTTCATCTGCAAACGCCTTATTTAAATAACGACTAAAACAAATCAAGCCAAAACAGCTATTCCCCTGGCTATATGCCACGCCGAGCGCTGAATTACAAAGCAAGATTTGCTGTATTTTGGTCTAAACATAGGTTAGAATCAAAAATACAAGGATTCGGATTGCAACGAAAACTACGAGGAAATACTCAGACCACACATCGTAGGATGCCACAAATTACAGACCGGTTTCGATCTTTTTATGATCTCATCAGTGCAATATAAGTGAGCATACCTACGAATGCGAAGACCTGAGTATTTGACACAATAGGTAAGCCTTGCGTAAATTAAAGGATTCTTAGAAAATTAGTCCCTAGTCAAAAGGGAGAGCGAGGAGTTGGCATTTTGGTTATAATTATTTTTCCTATACAAAAATAATAAAACTTTCATACTAAAAGAATGACAAGAGATTCCTACTGACATACGAAATTAAAATTGCAGTAGTATGTGATTGAAAAGTCTCTACTAGTATCCTATTTAGAATAATGTGTATGAGCAGTAACATGTGATTGAAGAGCTTCTACCAGGTGGTATTTTATTTAGAGTAATTTAGCAATTTATGGAAGTTTTTTTTTTTCGTTTATTTAACGTCGGCCTATTTCCGCGACTAAGGCCAATCACCGACGCCAGGAGACGAGCAACCCTCAACCTGGAAATTTTGCCGAACCCCCACTCTTTATAGCAGGGTAGTGATCTTTTACTTGCCTATCATTTCATAGACAAGGGATCTCCGGCTTTACATCCTATCCAAGGGATGGTACGTCTTCTACGCAAATCTCGCCTAAATTTGCATAGCTTCTGTGAATTCACCGACGTACAGGCCACTAGAAGATGCGGGCAAGCGCCGATGGTCTCTCCTGGATGGTCACCCATCCAAGTACTAACCGCGACCTACCTTGCTTGGCGCTCATATCGTTAATATTAACGCCAAGTGGCTACCACGGCTAGCCCTATGGAAGTTTAATACTACAGTGATGCTTCACTATATATTGTTATTGCATTATAATTTAAACATTTCTTAAAATGGGATATTATAACTTATGATGCTCATATTCACTTTATATTTTAATAATAATAATAATAGTCTTTATTAGAAAATGTATATAAAAACAAATACATTTACATTTCCTAAAGGCAGAGTCTAGACTTAGCTAATCTACTCAACTATTTATCGTACAGTTGTTCCTTGTTCAGCAAGAGTTTATATTGAAACACTTAAATGCTTCATCTCGTATTCCTCAGGGATCTATCCTTGGCCTATTGTTGTTTAATATCTACATAAACGATATCAAAACGAATGTTAACGTTAGATATTTACTTATTATACACAGGCGATATGAAAATATTTTATCAGGTTTCCTATATCGAAGATTGCATAAAGGTAAATACAATTTAGAACTAATAAACAATCAGTGCATTCAAAACAGCTTATCTCTGAAGACTGACAAGTGCCATGTCTTTTCTTTTCATCGAAAACAATAAAATTAATTATTTTCCTCTAACGCTTGTGTTATGAACTAAGCCAGTCTAAAAATCTAAAACGTCCCAATTCTTTTAAAATCTTGGGGTAATTTTTGGGTTAAGTTTTAATGAAAATATTTCTTTAATTGCTGGCGAAGCTAGCAAAAATATAATATTTATTACTTGTCACTCGATTGAGTTCAACTCTAGGGATGTATTATTGTCTCTTTTTTATTCATTTATTCGTTCCTATTTAGAATATGCTTAGAACAATTATTAGAAAATTTACAACGACAATTTCTGAAATATGTGTCTTTTAAAATCAATGGAACTTATTCCCCTATCGGTTGTCCACACAACGTGTTACTATCTCAGTGTAACGTAACAGCCTTAGATATACTCGTACGTAGGCAACCACAATTTGTTATTTTGCTGCACCAAATCATAAATTCTACCGTCGATTGTGCCCCGACTTATTGCATCAGTTGTACATATAAATGTACCTTGCATGAAGCCAAGATACTCGTTATATTTTAACTTGTTAACGCCTCGTACACGGGTCTTAAAATCATACCAATTTACACCATGTGTGAAAATTATAAATCAGTGCACGACAATATGGATTTGTCAACGCGGCTGCTTCCAAAATAAAAGCAGAGATCCTTTATTAGTCCCATTTTATTTATAATCGAAATGTATATACATATTGTTTCCTGTAATATTTTATTTTACTTAATTTATTGGTATTCATTAGTGTTCTGTGTATTCATTTGCCAAGTGCATTTAATCTGTGATTAATTTATGTTGGTTTAATTATTATTATTAATTATGTAAGTTTTTAAATAATTATGGTCCTCTTTGTTGTGTTGTAATACTTTGTGTCAATTCCTGTTACATAAATTGTTTTTACTGTTGGATAACTGTACATTAGGTATTAGATAAATAAATATCAATTTTCTAAGTCTATATATTAAAGCCTACAATTTGTGATTTGCTTTGACATAAAAAAACATAATAGAATATTATTTTGAAACAAAGAAACTAGACCACTATAATATCTACTACTACTATTAGGTGACATGTATAATTTGATTTACATTGATCGATGAGACGTCAACAACTTCGTAAGTTATTTATTGTATAGGAATCAGGTCTTCAGAACACATTCAATTCGACATTTGCAATAATTTAAGTGACTAGAAAGAGTATTGTTCGACATTACTCAAATGTCAGTTTCATAAAAAATGTAGACCCACTTTTTCATTGCAGGGAAATTGTTTTTTAAATATAGGTACTGATTGTGCTAGCCTTTTGCAATAAACTAAATTTATTGAAATGCTGTTTTTATGTAAAGTTAACAACCAAGTCAATAATATAAATACGAGTAACTATACATTATTATTGAAATATATTAATTATAATTTTTAGTTCACTGTATTTAATAAATCTCAATATCGTTTGTACCACTTCTATGTACCGGATGGCCAAATTTGCTTGCTTTTATAAGACAACTCTTGAACTAAGAGAGATTCAAATAAATTAACCCCCCTTTCTCGATCTGAGACGAACTTAATACCGAAATGCAAAGTAGCCCATCTTCTTTGATTTGTTATTGGCGAAAATTCGTCTTTCAAATTTTCTGTCTCTCCACATATCTCGGTACAAGTTTGTCACAACTCGAAATGTTATCCACTTATTAAAAATTTGTTTACGCCACTGAATTATGTTTAAAATTGTCTCAAGAACGTATAAGTTGTTTTTTTTCTAATATCTAAAATAAGCGAGATATGCGCATGCACAAAAACTTTAAAACAACTGAAAAACAAAAGAAGATGGGCCCATCAGAAAGGGGATTTAATTATTTTGTATTTCATTTAGTTCAAGAGTTCTCCTACAATAGTAAGCAAATTTGGCCACCCTGTTCTCTTCTATCCCTTTGTAAATGTGTAGCAGTAATATTCTGTTACCAATTCAGTTGGTAACAGAAGTTGAATTCAGTTGGTTTCTATACCTAAAAACAACCAATACGTGAAGGAAAATTACAATAAAATATTGCCTCCTCCCCTATTCCATTTGATAAATTTACGACATCAATAAACCGCAAATAAATTGCGTAATAAGGGAATTCGTAGTCTCTTATATAAAAATCCAGAAGTAAAATACACCCTACACAGGAGATTTATTAATTTCATTTTAAGAAAATCGCAACGATATCTCCATTGGACCATAAATTGTATATCAGTGCCTTCACGCATCATTGGGTTTTGCTGAGCAAATAATATTGTACCTACCTATATAGCAGATTTGATAAATTCCCCAATTTGTAAAAATGTATGTAAGCTTCTCAAAAGCAAAAATATTATGAACATACACGTGTATTGAATTCGAACAAAGAAAACAAGACAATAAGACAAGTGAATATTTTTTATTTTTAATGACAAGGTTTTTTCTGTGAGAGATTTAATTTGGCCTTGATTTATGAGTGTGTCCAAGCGGAAACTTTTAACGGGATAAAGTAAAAGATATATAAAAATTAACAGGGGACGTAGAATGACAATAATAGCAAAGTTTACAGGGTATAACCAGAGACGTGTAGATGTATAAGTCTCTGGTATAACTATGCTAGTTACTCCATTCTCCGTAGGAACTTTTATTTTATTTATGTTTATGGTATTTTTAATATTATTGTCACAAGCATCTCCATTCGATATTAAAACCCCCTTGTTACGAGGGACATTACAAGCGTAACTTCGTTTCGAGCCAACAATATTTGATTACCAGCAGGGTTATTACACTAATCTTTAAGACGTCTTAAGTATGGGCTTTTAGACATAACTATGTCTTATAGTTAACTTCACGCCGATTTTCTAGTCACATCCGATATTTTGGAATTATACTAATGACTGTCTACAAATTGGTCTAAAATGCGAGACATTTCTTTAGCTCCTACTTTAAGCCACCTCCGAAGGTGCCCTAAACTAGTTTAAGACCGTGCCAGACATTGTTTTCTTACAGTATTTTTGCATACTTAGAGTAAAATATGGCTTTTGTGCCTCATTTGCTACTTTTTGTTGAACACGAAAAGCGATAATACGATATAAAGGAATTAAACGTGTACAGGAGACATAAGAGACAACAATATCCCTTTTGTGAGGGCCTTAGAATTTCAGCGCCTTTTTCGTGTAGACAAGGACAGTGCACGATATTTAATAAATAGATTGACCCCCGCTTCGGGTTTACAGATCTGATGGATTACCTCCACAAGTAAAGGCGAGTAAAATAAATGAAGATAAAATTTCTTATTGAGTAATATAATATGTAAAATATAGATTTTAGTAACCCTTCGATTTCTGTCTCATAGATGTTACCAAAGGATTGTGGGGCAAGGATTTTGTGATTCCATTTTTCCATTTTCAATTCAGTTCAAAAATATACAGTGAAACACTGGTTTATAACTTGTTTTTCTTTTTGAATGCACAAATTTTAAGGTTAGATTCCTTTTAAACTGTCGTTAGATTATGTTTTCTTTCTCGTTTTCCAACTAAAAATATGAATGACTGCAACGTTGCCATATTGTGGGGGCTAAAACTTCTTTAAGTCCATGTTAATTATAGACGGTCTTAAAGGAATAATAGTGTAACACAAGGAGTCTATAATTTTGGTGGCTTAAAATGAATTAGCCTCTCTTTTGTCTTCAGTTTAAGATAATTAGTATAATAACCCCGCTGGGGATTTCCAAAAGTGCAGCTTTAGATTATATAAATTAAAATTATTCAATGGGTAGGTTGGTGGTCGAGAGTCGGGTAACTTACAGAACTCTATGAGTTTTGATAGTATCAAAGTTTACAGAATTATATAAGTTACTCCACTCTCGACCACGTGCCCCTCTACCATTCCACCCTCCTCACCCGCCTCAGGTATCGTTGGGTACCCAGACATTTTCACAGTGGCTCACGCTCGACCTGTAACATGTTCTGTGCGATTGATATAGAGTGAGAAAAACAAGTGATTATTTAATAATGTTTTATTTATAATCCATTTTTTGTAAAAATCCCTCTGGTATATTGTACTATAGGTAATTGTCCCTAGCAATATATCTACATAACAGAATATTTTTCAAGAAAATGTATTTTACAACATTCTTGGGGAATTGTAAGTTGGGGTTGTCCTTGGCACCCCCAGAGGCCGTGTTGCCAGATTATCCACAATTTCTCTAGAGCTGGGGGAAAAGTAAATTTGACAACGCCGCACTGGGACACTGTGTCTGCGATTTTGTAACAATATTTCTTCCTGTACCTAAGTCAGTGAAAAATTAAGGTATTTAAAAGCTCTTTTGACTGTTGTAGTCTAAACAAAATTATCTTTAGTGTGAGGTGCTACAAAGAGTGAGAGCTTTATATGAGAGCTCTATATATGCTGCCTGGTACTGTCAATCTTTGTCCTCATTAATCTACCGAAATGGGTTTTTCCGAATTTTCATCTCTTTTACTTCCCGCATAAAATTTTTCGCTCGGTAATCTTCTACTACTATATTAATCGGTACTAATTTCGAAATATAAAATTACTTAGTAAATGTCTTATCTATTAATGAATCACATTAAATTTGAAACAAGAGCGGATTAAGTATTATACTTTCTTATACTTAGGTAAACTTCTGTGCTGTAGGAAGTATTATTTGAGTAAAAACAATTAAATGCCGAGAAGTTGCTTTTTCAAAGTTCCATTATACATTGAAAGACATTCATTACTGTCAATGTCTCAGTAACGTTTACGGATTGTAAATTGAATACCTCACAGTCAACGTGAATTTAAATGTCGCTTTGTTTGTACGTTTCATCATTTTTCATTACATTATTGACGTTTTCCACCTCATTTTGCAATTTCCCCAGCCACTCTAGCGGGAAATTAACAGCGGTGAACGCAATATTGATGACAAAATAAACTCATTGCCTGGAATTACAAATATTTTTTACGGATATTAACTCTAGATAAAGCATTGTTGATAGTTGAGAAATTATGGCTTACATTATTATTGATTTTATAGTTCATACTAACTAGAATACTTAAATGTATTCTTTCCATCTAACCAAGGTAACAAGTACTTCGGTTTAATCTGACGTCAATGCGTTGACTGAATGATTTCGCAAAATTCACAAGCAGCTGGAATCGAGATGATTTGATGTACTCAATTTAAGGTCACGTTATGCCACCACCAATGCCGCGTTCCATTTTGTTAAGTACTAATAAAAGCATTGTTCCTAAAAACAAAGCGATGAAATTATTATTAGTCCAGCAATTTTTTCTTTGTCGTTATCCTGTAATTTTCATAAAACGCTCCATTTTATAAACGAGTATACCTTTCTTATAATTAAATAGTTGAGGATCTAAATATAGACTCTTATTTTACACAGCATAATACTTAATTTATAAAAGGATTTGCAACAAGAACGTTGTGGGCTACAGATAATGTACAGCAGCACATACCATGTATGATTGTTAAAAAATAATATCAGTTTCTGAATTATAATTAAGCTATAAGTTTTATTTTTACAATTTCAATACCCGTTTCTCTAAAGTGAAGCGTTGTAGACAAATTCTATATAAAGCACTCCTTCAATAGCCGAATAGCATCTGATGATTAAATTAGGATCAATATTCCATAACACGTCTTGTATTAACAAAATTGTATCCAAAATACTTTAGAAAAGTGTATAAAAATTATTAAAATAGGAACAAATTACTTTAAAGTATAAAAAGCACTCTGTCTCCAGAATATTTGTGAAAGGTAAAGGCAATATTATTACCCCAAGTAAGTATCTGCCTTCATTCCCCGAAGCTGGCAAGATGTTGCCGTGAATACAAATGTTGCTGGGTTCATCCTAATGAAATTATGCATATGGACGGAGGGAGCCGAAAATATAGGGAAACCTGAAAATCTTTTTGTCGGTATTTACAGGGTTATCCATGATACAATCCATAGAGATAGATTGCATTAGTGTATGGATGGTACCGGGTTTTCCAACGAAATGACTCACCCCCTATATCTTTTTTATTTGTGGTGCTAATAAAAAAGTTTTATACAAAAGTTTTAACGAGCTTTCCAGATATGTAGTTGAACAGCCAAAATGAGTGCAGCTTAAAGAAATATGAACCTATGTTAAATTTTTTTAAATGGAATACCCTGTATATTTTTTGATTATTGCATTCTACGGGTTTTTCTGATTTCAAAAATATATATATGTGCTATAATCGATGCAACAGTTGTCATTTTATGGAGCTTTTTTATAACACAGAAGCTGCAGCTGTCTTAGATATTGTTCATTTATCAAATTAGCCTTGGGTAGAAACAAGGCCTCAAATAGGAGTACTTAATTACTTCCAAAACGTGTTATAAAAAATCTCCATAAAATGAAAACCGTTGCAGCGATTATAGCACAAAAAATATATAGGGTATTCTATTTAAAAAAATTGAACCTAGGTTCATACTTCTTTAAGCTGCACTTATTTTGGCTGTTCAACTACATATCTGGAAAGCTCGTAAACAATGATAAAACTTTTGTATAAAACTTTTTTTATTAGCACCACAAATAAAAAGATATAGGGGGTGAGTCATTTCGTTGGAAAACCCGGTACATCACTAAGGAATCATAATTGTTGCGAATTAAAAATTCTGGTAATTTGCAGAAACTTTGGTACTGCCAGACACGTTTGTTTTTGTGCTTGTTTGGAAATGATGTGAAGTGCACAATTTAACGATTGTAAAAGAAAATATTTATTCAAATATTTTCCATATTTTAACATATTGTACGATTTTTATAACATATTGAATACTTTTTAAAACAAGTATTTACTTAATACTAACGTAGTTTTCCACAGAGCACCAAAAAACTATAATGCTCTTTATGCGCGTTTCGCCAATCAAGTTGGCATCATCTGGAGATGATTAAACCAGTTTTAATCATCTCCAGATGATGCCTCTCTGGGCGCCTAAGTGTAGCGCCTCAGTGGCATAAACTCCATTTAATGTTATAGCAAGCCATGAAAAACAAAACTCACAGCGATTTGTGTAAACTGACGTTTGTGAAAACCATTGTCAAAAGTGATTCAAAAGTTATGAGGGAAACGGGAAAAAATTCCTACTTCCACGCCCTCTACCTCCGAAACGAAGTTATTTAGGACTCAAGTTTATATTATAAATAAACATTATTTTAACCTATTTATTTGGAGATGCCGAAAACAACTACTCCACGAGCAATATTTCCCGACTGGCGTTGCATTACATCAACATCTCCATGTATGTCGCCACATGCTTCATCAAAGAGGGCACTACAGTGTATTTTACTGTATCTCTCCAATACAAACATTATCTTAACCTGTTCTATCGATTCCTGAAGTTATCAAGATTGAATCATCCTGTATCAAAGAATAATAACAAATTAGGTATCTAGCTTATTATATAGATATTTATATAATTAAATTAAATAACTTTGTAGTGGCTGATGTATATACTTCCTTATTTTCTGATAGAGGATAAAAGAGAGGATAAAAAATGTTGGTTTATGTATATTTCCCTGTCAAGAATTTTTTATCGTGTGAATAATATATTGTGATATTTGAAATTTTGCTTCTGGCGAAGTCGCCAGTAAAACATAAAGCAAAAAATTTGTTTGTTAATGCGATATGATGTTCTTTTCGTTTCATGAAAATTACAACAAAAAATGTCTGTTAAAGCTTTTGTTTGATATCATTTCTTCATTAAATATGAAAGAGAAACGGCGAAGGGAAATTTATATTTAAAATAAAATGCTCTGTACCTGGATACCTTTTTCAACAAGGTTGTTCTACCTCTTTGCTCAATTTATATAAATACAATTCGTTAAATCTTCAATTTGTTAAATCTATTATTCAATACTACCTATTCCCATATCTGTAATAAGAAATAGTCGGTATTCCCATATCATTGTCGCCTATATATGTATAATAATGACTCGCATTTTCTATCCAATTATAAGGCTCATTCCCTTTTGGGGAGACTACAATAAAATAAGCGTGTTACTCCAGGTTTATGCAAGCTTTTTTGGAATCTGTATATACTTTGCAATTATTTTATCCGTAAAATAAAAGCACCTGCTCATATCTGGCTTGCACATAGAGCATTTTATGCTATTGGAGTATGCAGACAAAGAAAATTGCTATTGCAGTATTAGTGGTTAAAATTATTATATATATCGACATATTGAATAATATCTTGTTATATTAGAAGTTACTTCAGTTGACTTTTTATCAATACATTGATTAATTGAGTTAGTGAATATCCCTAATGATATACAATCATGTGTATCATATTTTAAGGGCAGTGTTAGTGTTTACATCGCCAAGGTTTCGTTTTATTCTCGTCTATCGAAGGCGTGTCATGGGTATGGAGGTCCCTGATGTCAACTGCAGGCCCTGCCATACGGCGGCGAAGACAATTATGCATCTGCTCTCCGCTTCTCCGGTATGTAGTCTCGGTCTATATCCATAGACACAATGCGGCTTTACGAGTGCTTTACTACTTTCTACAGCATTCGTACGAGATAGACGAAACACCAGTGCAGCCATACGCTCCGAGGGATAATGAGTCCATTGTGGAGAATGAGAAGTGCCGAATTTATTGGAACTACTCATTTCCCACGCTCAGGCAAATTCGAGCCAATAAGCCTGATGTAGTCCTCCTGGACCACCAGCTCAAGACAATGTTCAATGTTCAATGACAATATCGAGACCTTCTTTCGAACTCCGCAGACTCCATCCAGAACATACTGTGACGCTTGTGGAACTGATCAATAGCAACCCTCGGTGGAGCAAGAGATACACTGCTTTCAGAACTGAAGATCATGCCGAAACTCGCGGCAGATCTTCTAGCCGGAAGAATGGAGAAGGCGGTCATTCTGGGTTCACTATGGCTACTTAAGACTCTATGGCCACTCACTTACCTGTATGGCCTGTAGGTCGTGGACTGTCAGGCCACAACTGTAGACGAGGACTGTCTTCTACCACACATTTGACAGTTTACAAAACAGTTCAGATCTTCAAGTGAAGGACTGACGGACCTTGGTCGACAGGCCATCGCTTAAATGCGCACACACTCCTCAGTTTGCCTGCAGTTCATCTTGAAGCAAATATTACAGTTATTATTCAATTAAATTTCCTAAATAAAAATTACTTTATCTAGGAAAAAAAATTATATATGCTCATGATAGTGTCGTTGTTAAGTGAAAATTCTGCAAAAAGAAGATTCTGGATGAAAGAATGACTTTTAGAACGTCAAAACGTTTCACGTATGAAACTGGTAAAGAAATTAAGAGAATGTAGCTCAGATGATTTAAGAAACTACCTACGTATGGATGATCAATGTTTGATTTTCTATTTATTTTCTACAATGCGGGATGTTGCCGATAAATTTCAATAAACTGTGTGACGAATTGCGTGGTTTTATCACCCATTTTTGTAAATCTGCCTGAAGCCTCAACAAAATCTTTCAACCTGTCTAAAGTTTCATCTGCAGGCGAAATCTTACGATCGGAGCGGCATACACACACAGTTCTTTTTCAGTTAACTATAACTACAGGCAGCGACACACTAAACTCTGAGTCACCGACCCGAAAACATATATAAAAACATTAATAACATTAGTTTTATCAAATTGTCTGTGTTGTAAATATTACTATATTCAAGCTTTCTGACAGTATAGATACAAGTGAATAAAATGTGAACGCATTCATATTTAATAATCTGGTACATAATCATTAATCAGTAGGTATGGGTATAAAAAAAATAAACTACCAAAATTTTCTTTATCTATAGGACAGAGATTTAATTATAGCTTTTTTAGCCATCATATCACATTTCTGCATTGATGAGCCGTATGGTTTCACTGGGATTATTTAGTTACCGAGTAAGACTCCCCTGAACTCCTCTAGTCTATACACAGAGCGGCAATTATGCATCCGAATCAAGTGACATTGTAACTATAAGATTTAATTAGTCCGACGCCGGGATGAGACCTCACACTAATCTTCCTTACCTTCAATAATAATTCATGAAATGATATATTTGACTGACTGACGTTCAGTTTTAATGGAAGCGGGAGGAAAAAATATAATTACTTTAATGGGACCCCAGATTATTAATTTAATTATATAGTGGTGAGCTCCAAAGTAGATTATAATCTCAGGAGTCTTATTTTGTGGTCGAATCTACATAAACCTCGACATAAACTTTACATCGAGTCCACCTAGGTGGAGAAGTCCGATATTTTGGTTACAAAAATATATTAAACACGTGTATAAAATTGGATTCTAAATGAAAATAATTCCTTTGACACTCATTTTTATTTGTGGGTGAAATATCAATTTGAAAAATCTTTATTTAGTAAACCTTAACAACCCTGTTTAGTGCAGTAACTAAAAAAAGAAATCGGGAAAACCTTATAAGTTAGGCAGTGAAACATACGTCTATATTCATCCCTCACATGGGGATAATATCTGGTAGATATCTACCAGTCCTAGCTTGCAACTAGAGTTGGTTACCGATATGTCTCTTCAGGCAACCTTTATATATTATATATTATATATTATATATTATATATTATATATTATATATTATATTATATACAGTGAGGACATAAAGTCCGTCCCCCCCTCTAATTTTTGAACCACTGGGTAGATTGTGATGAAATTTGAAACGATAATATATTACTAAATTCTGCATTTTTTGACACATCAATGACAGCTCTGAATGTCAAAGTAACAGCTGGGCGCGCAATAGGAAAAATTTTTTAAATGGAAATGGGGGTCGAGTAATAACTCATTTTGAAGCTATTTTTATGCTCAAAACATCCCCCAATTTTGAAAACATTTGGTTCAGTCATTTCCAAATAAAAACCAGTAATATCGATTTCTGTTATATCATTTTTTACATACATATTACAAATTATTGTAAATTATTCAAAGTAAAACAATAACCAATAACAATAAACCATCCCTAACCTAAAATAACCTAAATTAAAAAATTATGACATAATTTAAATCAAACGTAGAGGCAGAAACAAATTTAGAAAACACGTGTTACTTCAAAAGATGTTGAAAATGACCACCACGAACCTCCTGTTAAATAAATGTTCCATGGGTAAGTTCTATTATAAAGACTATGTGGTAAAAAGATTATGTTATAAACTGATATTACTGGTGTTTATTGGGAAATTACTGAACCAAATGTTCTCAAAATTGGGGGATGTTTTGAGCATAAAAATAGCTTCAAAATGTGTTATTACTCGACCCCCATTTCCATTTAAAAAAATGTTCCTATTGCGCGACCAGCTGTCACTTTGACATTTAGAGCTGTCATTGATGTGTCACAAAATGCAGAATTTAGTATTAATCATCGTTCCAATTTTCATCACAATCTATCCAGTGGTTCAAAAATTAGAGCGGGGGGGGGGACGGACTTTATGTCGTCACTGTATGCTAACTGATTTTCTACTTTAAATGTGACAAAAGCTGGCAACATTTTCATATTGTAATAGGTATTTATGCGTAAGTAGAAGAAGTAGAAGTGTAATTTACTGGGTGTCCCATCGAAAAGTATCACATTTCGTCGCCTTATATCTCAAAAACTAAAAGAGATATCGGGATGCGGGTTGGACAGAACGACTTAGGATTTTTGTAAGTTTTTTTTGGCACTGTTGCCAAATCTCCAAATATATTAGTAAATTTTTTATGGAATTCGCTCCTCTTTGGAGTAAAATTACTTGCTTATATTAAATGGAACACCCTGTGTATTTTGCCATAATCAGAAAGCCTAATCACTCTACTTTTCAAAAAGGTATGCATTGTTTACATTATCTTGAGAATTGGAGCCACAAAATTAAATTTGTTGGAAGTACTCTTATTTGGGTTATTACGAATGAAAAAATACCTCCTTCTTTGTAAAGTTATTTTTTAGTTTTTGTACACTTATTTTAAATAAAATACCTTATATATTTTATCCTTACCTTATATCATTTTAAAATCTCTGATCAAACTTGATATGGAACTTGACTGCATTTGCTTTTTAAATGAAAACAGATAGGGAGAAAAGAATAATTCTTTAATAATCGGTAGGAACGAGTTTTGTTAACAATAACAACAAAGCACAATGACAGTAATAAAAATAACAGATGAAATAATCAAAATAACTGTATAAATAAAAAGTACTTGAATAAGTTAGAAAACAATTTGATTTAACTGCCCACCATTTACTTCAATATACATTTGTGCATCCTTAGTAGTAAATGATCAAAAGTGTGTGATCCTTCTAATGTGAACATTTTTATATCTATACTTCAAATATTTGACACAACTGACAATACAATTTATTATTGTACTTTTGTTTTTCATGGCTACTGTGAAAACGAAGACTAGCTTCACCAACTGTTCAAGTAAGGGGTGCTCCTATTCAACTGAATTTTGTGGCTCCAATTCTCAAGATAATGTAAACAATGTATACCTTTTTGAAAAGTAAAGTGATTAGGCTTCCTGATTATGACAAAATATACAAGGTGTTCCACTTAATATAAGCAAGTAATTTTATTCCAAAGAGGAGCGTATTCAATAAAAAATGTACCAATATATTTGGAGATTTGGCAATAGTGCAAAAACTTACAAAAATCTTAAGTCGTTCTGTCCAAACCGCATCCCGATATCTCTTTTAGTTTTCGAGATATAAGGCGGCGAAATGTGATCCTTTTCGATGGGACACCCCGTATTGTAAAGGTGTTTATAGGAATATTATAACAATTAATAATGAAGATATTCGTTGCTTCAAATATATTTAATATCAAACATATTATCAAACAAAATTACTTTGAGAAAACATTCCAAAAGTATTTAATTTTTTTAGTTTCAAGAAGATTTTTCACAGAATAAAGTTTGGAAATAGATCATTGCGTAAATTGTTTTGACTTCATCGCTTCCAATCAAGGAAAAGTGCTGCCTTTAAAAATAAAATCTGTTTCATGGCACGCCCCTTTTCCAATAAGCCGTTTCGGTATTCATATTAATGAAAATGTCATGTATGATAATGTTATTCATCTGCTAGTATCACCGACGTGAAATAAGGTGCGACCCGTAGAGGAGAAAACGTCGAGCAGCAGGATTTATACCATGACAGGGGACGTGATCTTGATAGATTAAAATGCGTGATTATATCCGTGAACCGCAGTCCTTTAAACTTAGTTTTCACATCCACTCCAAAGGGATACTACCGAATTGAGACGTAGATATAAACATTAAATTATTTCAAACAAATTAGGTGCTTCAATAGAGTGAAATTTTTTCACCAAAGAAATATATTATGAGGTAAATTTGTAGTGGTGAGAAACACCCCTGCCCTCTTTGGGTCTTTCCTACCATCAGCTTTACAAATATTGTCTAATTGACAGATTGACACTACTAACATTCACGCATAGATTAGGTTAGGGATAGATAGGAATCTGCAATGTTGATAAAAAACGACGCGGAAAACGACATCTGTAGAGATGTAGTGGAACTTTTTTAAAAATTTTGTACAAAATCGCCCTACCTTTGTAACATATTTAACTTTTTTAATGAAGATAGAAACAAATAAAACTACAATAAGTATATTTTTGCATATTTTGTATTACAATATTTACAATATATTCGCAAATTATCAAATTTATCAATTTGATAAAAATACCTCTATAATGATAGAAGACCATAATATATTTGCCCAATTTTGTAGTTTCAATTAAACAACAATCGCTAACTACACTTGGTATCTATTCGATTTTCTCTTCCTGTTTTATTCAGACATCTAGAAAAATTATTTGTTTTCACACAATACAGACTCCATACCTTTGAAAGTGTATATTATCCTACGAAATTCAAAATTAATAAAACACATCACATTAACTAATTTTTCTTTTACCTTCTTAAACCATGAGAACAATTATTTATCTTCATACAATCTGCACACTTAACTGCATTTTACTGTTAATCTGTTTTCTTTGAATTCCGAAGAAATGTCACTAAATATACTGAGACACAATTCACTACAATTCAAGCTAATACACATACTTAATTCAGGATAAATAAAAAATAAAATTTGAGATTCCCCTTCATAATTTTTAAACATAAACTGACAGTTGTCTTTGACATTTAGGTATATGATTATTAGCATATTTTATTTTCTTATGATTGGCAGATGCTCAAATTTTTTGTGAAACGCTCTCTGGTGAGATGTAGTGAAACTAATCAATTTGTCTACAAAACTCCCATAAGAGTTCCCAGGCCCTGCATTCACGATGCCCATTAGGCAATCACGTCGCAACATCGTTCATCGAGTCCACTACCTATGGCACTCTGATGAGCGCAAAATAAGCGCGAAACCATTCAGTGTCTGCTAGTTGGTATCAATGAAGAATATGCCGACTTCCATAGAGATGCTGGAGTAATGCAACAACGGTTACATGCCCGTGGAGTAGTTGTTTTCGGCATCTCCTTCAAATAAATATTATGAGGTATTTTCAGCACAATTTTATGGAACAAAATAGAAGATTTTTGAATGAATATAAAGGAAAGTTATTTGAATTCCAGATGGAAATATATATCTTCTAAATATTTTTTTGTTTCCGCATATAAAAAGGTTTAGTTTGATGTCAAAGTCTTATTTCAATCATACACATAATTATTTGAGGCATATATTTCTTAAATTAAATAATCATCTACGATATACAGCAATATATAAGATTCGGAAACTGTAAGTGATAGAAATAAGTCAGTTAAATGGGGAATGTTTTAGATATTTTTACGCTGATCTTGAATCTATTTTGAAATCATGACTAACTGCGTCACTGAAACGTTATTGTTTTATGTTTTTGATTGTAATAAAAATCATTCAAGTAATTGAAAATTCGTATTTGAAACAAGTAGTTTTACCTGTGTGTAAATGATGTGACACTTGAGACGAAAATACGGCTTTTAGTGGGGATTAAATCCTGATCGATGGGCAGACATGCGATGCGATACAAAGGTTATTTTCCAGCGCTCCTTGGAATTTTATTACAGCTTAAGGTCGACTCGAACACGCATTGATCACATTCGTATTTACATAAGGGTCTCTAATACCTATAGCTGTACCCTCCTAGCTTCGTATGATGGAATTTCAAATGAGCAGATGCTCGCAAACAAATATGGAGCCTATGTTAAATCATAATATTAAGTATTAAGTTACAGGGCACTGGTCCCTGAGAGCTTGAGGGCTAGAAACCTTTTTCTACAGGGTGTCCACCTAGTGCGCGTAAGTCCAATATCTGGGTTAATAAAAGAGATAACTTAATTTTTTTTTCTACAGGGTTGTCTAATATCCCGAGCTGCACAAAATGAAAATATATTTACATATTCAGGGTGTTCAGTTTTTCCTGGACAGGTACCAACTTCATTTTTTTAAATGGAAACCTATATTTTTTATGGCATTATCGAATTCTACGTAAAAAATTAGTGGGACTTTGTGCATAACACTGCTATTGAAATATTGATAGTTTTCGAGATATTTGACTTTTAATTTTTTTTTCTTATGTTTCGTCACTTCTAATAGTTGACATAATTATGGTTGTATGACAGCTAGAAATTATTTTTTTTCAGAAACTGTAGAGTGAAGATGGCTCTTTCGAAAAACGTATCAAAAGTTGACCTGCGATATACAGGGGGCAACAGAAATCGTGCTAAACCTGATGGTTTAAAATTTAAAAAATCTCGACTTTTTCAAATGGAACACCCTGTGTTTTATGATTTCATTAGATGCCTTTCTGTAGACTCTACAATTTTATAATAGATTTTCCTATACCTAAGTTGCGTAGTTTTTGCAAAAAACCCACTTTTATGAAAAATACCCGATTTGCGCACTCCTTTGACGGAAAAAATATTGTAAGGCTATTTATTTTTATAAAATGTATTAGTTTACACTTCTTAAAATAAAAATAACTGAAAAATTTAGATAATTTCAGTTTAATAAACAAGTCTTTATGGAAAGTTACCATTTATTTGTAAATAAAAGTAAAAAATCATAAAAGCTCTACATGTAATTAAGAATTAGCAAAACTGGCGTATGCTTTAGAAGAAGTTCATGGGAATTATCAACAGCAGAAACCACAACATTAAACTAAATATTATCGTTGTTACTCCCATGTCTCCTGGTAGTTTTCTCATAATTCCCATTTGCTGTTCTTTC
Source organism: Pogonocherus hispidulus (assembly GCA_963924545.1). Classification (NCBI taxonomy): domain Eukaryota; kingdom Metazoa; phylum Arthropoda; class Insecta; order Coleoptera; family Cerambycidae; genus Pogonocherus; species Pogonocherus hispidulus. Next base: position 17,022,380 of record OZ004693.1, read on the forward strand.
AAATCTTTCTTTCACATTTTCAAAACAGTCAGCACGTGGGAATCTCTATAAATACGTGCTGCTAGCAAATAATTCCCATGAACTTCTTCTAAAGCATACGCCAGTTTTGCTAATTCTTAATTACATGTAGAGCTTTTATGATTTTTTACTTTTATTTACAAATAAATGGTAACTTTCCATAAAGACTTGTTTATTAAACTGAAATTATCTAAATTTTTCAGTTATTTTTATTTTATGACTTACAATATTTTTTCCGTCAAAGGAGTGCGCAAATCGGGTATTTTTCATAAAAGTGGGTTTTTTGCAAAAACTACGCAACTTAGGTATAGGGAAAGCTATTATAAAATTGTAGAGTCTACAGAAAGGCATCTAATGAAATCATAAAACACAGGGTGTTCCATTTGAAAAAGTCGAGATTTTTTAAATTTTAAACCATCAGGTTTGGCACGATTTCTGTTGCCCCCTGTATATCGCAGGTCAACTTTTGATACGTTTTTCGAAAGAGCCATCTTCACTCTACAGTTTCTGAAAAAAAAATAATTTCTAGCTGTCATACAACCATAATTATGTCAACTATTAGAAGTGACGAAACATAAGAAAAAAAAATTAAAAGTCAAATATCTCGAAAACTATCAATATTTCAATAGCAGTGTTATGCACAAAGTCCCACTAATTTTTTACGTAGAATTCGATAATGCCATAAAAAATATAGGTTTCCATTTAAAAAAATGAAGTTGATACCTGTCCAGGAAAAACTGAACACCCTGAATATGTAAATATATTTTCATTTTGTGCAGCTCGGGATATTAGACAACCCTGTAGAAAAAAAAATTAAGTTATCTCTTTTATTAACCCAGACATTGGACTTACGCGCACTAGGTGGACACCCTGTATATTCACGTTTTATTATCTTTTGAGTTGTAACCTTATATTTTGGAATTAGGTGTCAGAATTAAACTAAATTGAAAACTTACGATTATAATCAGTCAGTCCTAGGATAGGAAAATTAGGACTTTTTTTGAGGTTTGTCATCCTCAAAGATAATAGAGGTCACTGCTGTAATGGCACCTGCGGAAAAGCAGGTCACTGTCTATCTGTCAATTAGACAATCATTAATATAAATACGCACTTTCGTAAATCTATCATTTCTCAAAAAGATGGAATCATTTCTATCACAAAACAGTAAAAGCCGTTCGTAAATTCAGCAATTGCTTTATGATGGGCTATCAATCTTGTTCGTAAATTTAGCACAAAATTGTATGATGTCTCATCAGAAAACCATCACTTCCATCATTAAATAGTTACGATGGATTTCAAATTTTGTGATGGAAAAAAGAGAGAGAATTGTCATGTCATTAATTTTGAGGTTAGTATGTTGCTTTTTGTTTGGTTCAAGGGATGCAATTTTGATAAAACCATAAAAGTAAGCACAAAGTACCTAGTAGATTTGTTAGTCACAATGGAGGGTGAACAAATTCCAGTGGATATTTTGGTTTGGGAGACAAAAATACTTACTCACAGAGATTCATGAAATGGACGTTTAGGCGCATGTCTTCATCTATCATTAAACCTAACTTCTGTTGGTAAATTAATCCTAACTATCAATTGTTCTGATGGAATCCATGTCCAGCATAAATTCATCACATCAGTTACGTCATCCATCGTAAAACTGAGCTAAATTTACGAAAGTGCGTATGTATAAATGCTAAATATTATTAGTATCACTATCATGTTATTACAACACGTAGGTATATGTCACATACTTCTATCATATACCACAGATTCCACATAAACTGTGCATATACTGCTCATTTACAGCACAGGCTGAAGCCAAAAAGTGAGAAATCGTGAGGTACTAGTACTTTGCCTGATATGCACATGCGTGACTGAACATTATGGTATCATTGGTGTCCCAGGTAGCGAAGACCGCCTTCTTTCATTTGAAGTTTGTTTATTGTTGTGTCCGTCTCGTTTTACTTTTCCCCCACTCGATAAGTGAGCTTGCGCATGTTACACAAAGTACTAGTTCCAAAACTTTTCCCCTATTTTTGGGGAACAAGATTATCTTCGGTGAAAGGTGGGCATACTCAGTATAGGATAGAAGATATTTTGTGAACTTCGTACTTTATGTTGCAAATGTAAATTTTACCAAGAAACTGGTAGGTAATAAATCTAAAAAAATTCTGTTTTTACAATGTGCCTATGATATATCCGTTACGTTCAAATTTCCAGGTACTGAAAAAGTTCTAAGTATTCCTAAAAAGTTCATTTTTAGTTGTTCAGACAGACCAATTCACCCTTAATAAAAGTAATATAAATAAAGAACATTTACTTGATATTAACCAATAGTTCATAGTTGGTTTCTTTTGGGATTACACCACCTGTAAAATAACAAAAAGCAGAAAACCAGAAGTTTTCTGCTTTTTGTTATTTTACAGGTGGTGTAATCCCAAAAGAAACCAACTATGAATCGTCAAAATACACCACAAATAAGTTACAGACATTATTAACCAATAGTTTAAGTGGTTTTTAAAACGGAAAACGATACTTACTCCCTTCATAAACCAAATAAATATTTCAACCTATAAAACTTCATACTTCTGTTGATAAATGAAACTCAAATATAAATTAAAGAAACTGGAAATTAATTCAGTACGCTGCATTTACAGGACAAATACCGGAAATTATTACTATCGAAAGTAATGACTTTATATTTTTGTAACTCCATTTCTTTGCTGTAAGTTCTTTTAAATTTCTGAAGTTAGTTTAGTTGGAAGCAATCAATAATATCCATTGGAATTCATTTATAAGTTCTTGAAATTGTGTTTAAAAGTCGTTATATTGGTCTGAAAAGAAGGAATTATGTTTTCTTGCAAACAAATTCTTACACGGAAATCTTGAATGTATTAGTTCTTAATAATATTGTTAAAAATGCAAAAGAAACTTTTTATTTAATTGTTGTGTTCAGTAATGTTTTGAATATGTATATACTGTTGCGGCAACCCTTTCAGTAGTCCATAACTTTGAATGGAACCCCAAATGTCCTGTTTAAGAAATACATTTAAGTATACACCTAGCGTTGCCTAATAAATCAACATTAATAGCCAATAAAATTGTTACACTAAAAGAAATGTAAATTAATATACTTAAATAAAAACCATATAACTTTTTTGTTAATGTTTCGGGAAATTGAATATAATATACTACCCCCTTATAAAAAACAATCAATTCAACTTTAATTGAAATACTTGTTAAATTACAATAAATTGCGACAGGTATGACAGCAATTTATATTATAATTATAATAAAGTGGATACTCGAAGCGTATGGATCTTTATGAAACATCGTGAAAATAATTGTTTTGAAAAAAACATTGATCTCATTTAGATGTTCCAAGAAATATATAGAAAACACTCTATATAGTAGTATTTCGGCTTATTAGGCCTTTCTCAATAGAGTAAATGTCTATTACTAACTGTTTCCAAGCGCGATTTCGTTATTTATTTGTTTACGTTATTTATTTATTTGTTTTCAAAAAGAATTAAGTACAATCAAACAAATTGCTAGAAACAACGGATATAAAGAAAACTAATAGATAACATGATAAAAAACAAAAGGAGGAAATTAATTCTTTGGGAATTTTACAATATTCGGGAAAAAGAAGCCACCTATAGTTATATTAATCACGTCCCAGGTTATAGTGAAAAAATAGCTCGCAGATTAGAATGAAACGGGTGTAAAACGATTAGTCAACACGCGTACTATTGGGAGGATTTTGATAAACAGCAAAGAAAGGGTTAATAAATTAAAACAATCGGGAGTATACCAAATTAACTGCGTGGATTGTAATACCGTGTATGTGGGTCAAATCGGTAGAAGTATTGAAACTAGAGTAAAAGAACATAAAAAATCCATACTAAATAACGCAAAAAATTCAGGATTTTCGACGCACTGTATAGAAAACAATCATTTTATAGATCAGAAAAATGTAAAGGTATTGCATCGTGAAAAGAAAGAAAAGCGCTTAGATCTGTTTAAAAAAAATCTTTAAAATTTCTTAAAGATTAAGAAATTAAAATCTAGATTATAAACTTTCGCCCTTCTTAGAAAAGGCACTAAAAACTCGGGCTGTACCAGATGGTAGGATCAATCGGGGGTAGGTACTCGTAAACAAATAACGAAAACGCGCTTGGAAACATTTAGTAATAGACATTTACTCTATTGAAAAAGGCCTAATATGCCGAAATACTAGTATATAGAGTGTTTTCTATATATTTCTTGGAACATTTAAATGAGATCAATGTTTTTTCAAAACAATTATTATAATTATAGGCAATAATATCTAGATAAAAACACAAAGTTATAAAACGATACAAAGTTGTTTCTATCGCAAATTTATAATAGTACAGCTATAACTATAGTACAACTAACGTAATGGAAAGCATTTGATAAAAAAAAAACCACTTATTTAAGCCACCATAGCAAAAACGCTGAAAGAAACGAGGGGAAATTTGATTCAGGACTGAAATGAACTTTCAATTGACCTCGGAGAATCGTGGGGGCCGAGAAAATGGATAAGCCATAACTGGATAAGCAGCGAGTGAAGGTATAATGTCTTTTCGGCATTAACGGGCTATCGACAGTTTTATTTCAATTCAATTTGGATCCTCCCTTTTGTTATTCTTTCATTCCTTCTTGCCGGATATATTTTTTAAACTCTTATATTTACTGGACAAACAGGAGACGGGGTATAGTTATTGCAAAAAAGATGTAAATGTATTTCTGATGTTTTTATAAAGTGCGGGTCTTAAAAAATACATGAAAACGCTTATAACCAGAATAATAGAACAATGGAGTTTTGTTAAAAAAAACATAGTATATAGAGAATTGAAATATCTTTCAAATTATATTCAACTTGAAGGAAATGATTAGTAATCCACATTTGACCACAATTTAAATTAATTTAAACAAATAACAATTTAAATCAATTGGTTGGGCATAGTTTACTTGATATAAAACAGGCATTGTTCCATTGAGTTAGGATAGTAAGGAGGAGCTACCTACCCCTTAGTAAAAAATGTCATCGGTAACGCCATATTGATAGGACACTGACAAGCGGCTGTGGCGCATACGTCAATTTAGTTAAGTGGGTTTTTAGTAAATGTGTATGTCTAGGAAATTTATATAAGGCGTTATTTAATGAACTTAGAACAGTTTAAAAGTTTAGATGTAAGCTATTTTAAGCTATTCGATTGGGAATGGTTACATGCTGTTGTTAGACGATTAAGCAAAAAAAACTTAAAACAGCTAACACTGTTCTGTAATATGGTAAGGTATTATGGTAAGTATTCCTATCTTTCTCTATAACCTAAAAATTCTAAAATGCTTATTACTTTTGGATTTACTTCACAGAATGAGAGAAAAAAATGGCCTCACTTTTTATTGGGATTACAGCTAAAATGATAAAATTTTAAGCTGTTGTATACCGTTTACTACAGGCGGTTTAAAAGCCGCCTATAGTATTTGCATAGTTTCATTTCTAGTATGCAATCTTGCGCATTTGATAATGTACAATAACAATAAAAAATGAACGAGGAATGCAAAAATGTAATAATACATAGGGGTTTTCGTCAAAAAATAATATTAAGTTAGAAAGCGCTTTTCCCCCTGAACACTTAATATATCAACTAAACACATGAAGTATTTTATTAGTAATGGCGCCTTCGCCAAAAACAATGATTCATAGAATTTTGTTGCAATTTTTGTATTATAACAAGTATACTAATCTGTAAACATTACAGAGTTACAGAAATAACATAGTTATTACAGAAATACCAAATGAAATAAAAACACTAGAATACGTGTAGCCATGTAAACATAATGTTATATAGTTATGACTTGAGTAACATTGAAATAAGTGAACTTAGACTAGTAATAGACTAGTGAAAGTAATTAAGACTAACCCCTTTCCGGGAGGAGCTATCTCGTAGTAAAAAATGGCATCGGTACTGCCGAATTAATACGAAACTTGTAAAAACTAACAAGCGGCTGTGACACATACGACAATTTCGTTAAGTGGGTTTTTTAGTAAATTTGTATGTATAGGAAATTTGATATTTATATATTTATATTCGTACAACATTAAAATAATGGTTTCGTGCGTCCATAGTAGCTGTAATAGTACGGACTGTATTGATAAAAAGAAATTATGCACAATAACATTTCACAGGTTTGCAGTATAATTTAGTAAACAATATGCAGAGATATTTGGCATATTACAAGTAATTATTTAATGTTTTAATTGATAATTCATAGCTTATATAGTATCTAATAGTACAATTTGTTCAAACATTTAATAGGAATTAACAGATATAACTAATAAGATCTGAATATGTAAGGTGGAGAAATAAGAAGCGGGAGAGCGAGCAAAACTATCGGGGAGAGGGTAGTATAAACTGAAGAATAACCTGAAACCTAGGAACTATAGGAATATCAGATTTTCTATTAAAATTTACTAAAAATGTCTACTTTAGTAAAAACAAATCAATAAATCTGAAAGCATTATGCATTAGGTACAGCAATAAAATTGTATTATTTAAACTCAATAAACATTTGTTTGTAGTAGCGAGATACAGTGAAATACACCGTAGTGCCCTCTTTCGGTCTTTGCTACTACCTGTCTGACAATTATTGTCTAATTGATAGACAGATAAGGATCTGCTTTTCTGCAGATGCCATTACAGCGACCTCTATTGTCTTTGAGGAAGGCAATCCTACTTATTTATTTTTTTGGAGATTTGGCATCTCCAAATAAATCAATAAACATTTTTTTTGCATCTGTGTGACCATTTTATTTCAAATTGTGTTTTGTTTTATTGTGTTAGTTTTTTGTTCAAATTTCTGATTTATAATTCTAAATAATCCATGCCTAATGAGGCAGCCATATTCTTACGATACTTAGCCACTCCCAGTTAACCCGTTTTTTGTATGCGGAAAGGATGCTTACAGCGACTCCCTACCATACTACCTCAATTCATAGTCCTTATATAAATATATAGTTCTTATATCATTACTAAACCTTGATTAAAAGGACGAATAATGCCATCATTGGATTAACAAAAGTGTCCGCGCCATGAGCCGAGTAAAAAACCTAGAATGATTGAAGTAGTAGATCATTATGCTAGTCGAGGCACATAGTCCGTGAAGTAGTTATTTTAGTGATCAATTGTTCTTCTTATTGCTTTAGTATCGATAATAATGCAATAAAAAACAAATTCGAAAACCCTAAAATAAAATTTTTGAAAATACCATTTACGTATTCCCACATCTTCTATATCTTGGATTCGGACTTTTGATATATTTTCTATAATTTATATAACCACATTATTTAAATGCGTTATTCAATTATTGTTACCTATAGGTACCCTGGTTCTACAGATCTTGTAGGTACTATTTTTCGTCATAAGTTTGTCTAATCAAGATACCATCATCTGGAACGGACTTAAACTTACCATATTCAACTAATGCCAACTGGTTTAACGAAAAGCTCAAGAATAAAACTCAAATGTTTTGAGTTTTAGTGGAAAATGCAGCCAATTTATATTTTACAATTTTGCAGGGGGGACCAAATATCTGAAAATTATGTTTATCATGTAAATTAATATTTACACTGCAGGTGGCACATCAACGACAGGTGTAATGTTCCATTAATCACAGAATGTTAAAGTCAAGGGGCGGAAAATGATTTTGTGTATGCCTAGTTTCATTTACACAATCACAAACAATGGACATATAGCAAGGTGCCATAAAAACTCGTTATTTTTCTCTAAAACCTTAAATAATTCCACAACTTATATTATAGTATATACTTAATATCAATAATTAATTTATTAATTTAACAGATTTCAAAGATTTAATAATATTCAAAAATATAAAGACATTTTGGTAGTATTTATTAGTTTTCTAATTGTCTATTGGTAAATAATAAGACTGACTTAGTGTATGCGTGTATGTGCGTGTGGTGTATAAAAGTTTATTTCATTTTTAAACAATAACAAAATAAGTAATTCACTGAAAATAATTCATTTTGAACATAAATATTATATTTATCTTCGGTTGAAGAAGGCAGCATTTGTTGACAACCATAATTAAGTGACAATAACCATTACGTACAGCTATGGCTTTCTCATTTCTTTTTAATAAATAATGCAAAATTGCGGTGGGCCAGACCAATCGATAACTAGACAAACCCATTTATACAGAAATAGATAGACGTATACACAAATCTAGGTTAAAATTAAGATAGATAGACCATATCTAGAAAACTCTAGAATTAACGCTTAAAATATTGTTTTGGCTCCATCTGTGCTTTGTTTAAAATTTTGCATAATAATACATTATTTATATACTCCCTTACTGGTTGTGCGATGACGCGCGCATTGATGGGACCACTATATTTACATTTTTTACAAACAGTAATTCCTGGCTGCGTTGTTTGCAAATGCCGAAAATCGAAACATTCTTGCAGATGCCTTGTGGTGCCAACAGGACGGAACTCCGCCACATTACGCACAACCAGTGAGGAAGAATTTAAATAATGCATTTCCGAATCGATGGATTGGTCGAAGAGGTTCAGTCGAATGGCCGGCAAAATATCCTGATCTGACACCTCTAGATTTTTGCTTGTGGGGATATGTAAAGAGCCAAGTCTATAAAGAGATCGTAAATGATGTGGAACACTTCAAAGATAAAATTGCAACAATAATAAGTATAACTCCAGAGGTTGTTCACAGCGCAAATCAGGAATTTGAAAGTAGACTTAGTAGTCTACTACTAGTAGTAGTAGTAAAAGTTGATGGAGAGCACTTTGAACACCTACTGAAATAGTGATTTTTGTTTCTACATGTTGTTTCAGTTTGTTTTTGTATGTTTTTTGTTTTACCTGTTTTTTTTTTTTTTTGAATAAAGCTTTATTAATACACTAACATTAAATTCCAAAATTTATTTTCTGCGCAGATATCTCTGGAAGTATTCAATTTTCTTTGCTAAATATAAACAACCATAAGCCAAAGAATACGTAAATGGTATTTGTTGCAGCCATTTACACTCAAAGGTATTAAAATGATATTTGCCATGCAGTTATTTGACCTACACATTTTCCAATTAATTGAAAAGTGCAAAGCAATGTTTCATACCTTTTCTATGTTCATAATTTGATTGTTTTTCAAAGAAACGGTAATACGCTACCAGCTGCCAGCACAGCCAACTGAACACCCTGCCTGACACCTGGCAGGTACCAGCGGAACCGGATCAATACGTTCGTCTACCGTGGCGGCGCGTGCTGCGCTACTTCAGCCATTACATGGAGTCATTATTCGACTTTTGCGCTTATCTTCGGACCGGATCCAATATAGATTATTTCATAAAGGTTCGCCGGAATGCTTTATTCTAAATTGCGTATAACATGAAGCAGGCCACGATTTATGGCATTGTAAAAACACCGGTGTAATTTCAGGGACTTAGGGTAATGCTGAAATTTATTCCAGGTGAAATTTATAAATGGTAGATTTTTTATCAGATGTACCTGATTTATGAGAAATATTATAAAAAAGGTGTAAATTGCACCCACTGACCTAATAATCCGAGTTTGATGTTTGTAAAAATGTCTGTTGGATATTCATTCAGTTAGATATAAGTCAGTTTACTATAATAATAATAATAATAATAAGTTTATTTGCCAAGAAGTATACATATTATACATACAATACAGATGCATAACTACGACGCTACATAACCGCTACCTTAGGTTAATAAACTTAGTTACACTCACTATAGGCATAGCCTGTGTGTGTGAGGAAAACATATTTACATTACAAAACAAAAATGTCACAAAGAAAACGTAAAACAACATATCAATAAGAGTATATATGAGCTAAAAATTCATATACACAATGGAAGGTTAATATAATGGAAGGTTAATATAACAATCAGGTAAGGAAGAGAAGATATTTTGAAGTATTTTTAATTTTTAATTTGGAATCCTAACACAGACACGTCAATTTGATCAGGCCATTACTTTATGTTCTACGGCATCATGAATCTGATTTCTAGGAGTGGAAAAAATGAAGTGTTTAAGTTGTTTTTTAAAAGTAAATCTGTATTTCAAGGATTGTAACACATGAGGTAATAAAGCATATAACTCTGGTCCAAGGTAAGCATGACATTTCTGCCCTACGCATTTATGTGTTCTTTGTGTTATAAATATTTTACCTTTATTCCTTGTTTGGTGTGTATGTTTCCTTGTTTTTAACTGGTCCTTATTTTTATGTTGATAGGAACACATAGAGTAGAAGAACAGTTGCTGTGAATCCATCAGGAAGCTTCAACAAAAAGATCATCAGACGGATAAGTAGATTCCTTTCTGAGCATTATTTTGATAATTATTTTGTGAAGTACTTCTAGATTCCGTATACCTTTGTTACTGGCATTTCCCCAAGCCAAAATTCCGTAGGTTAAGTGCGATTTAACTAATGAAGTGTATACTATTTTTATCATGTCCATGTCAAGTATGTCTATTAGAATTTTAAATTTGTGAACTAGGAACTGTATTTTTTTGATGACATATTTAATGTGTTTGTCCCACTTTACGTGCCTATGTTAATAACTCCAAGATATTTGAATTCTGAGACGGAGTCAATTTTAACGTTGTCTGAAACTGCCAATGACTGAAAGGTAGGGAAGGTACGAACATCAACAGAAGCGGGCAAGAAGCGCGTTTTGTCACAATTTACTGTGAGCAATTTCGAACTGAACCATTTGAATATTACAGATAGGTCTTTTTCAGCTTTCAATTTTACTGCGTTCCAATCTTCGTCATTATAGAAGATGCAGGTATCGTCAGCATATGCTATTATTTCTCCAGAAGTACGCTGAGAAAAAAGGTCGTTTACGTACACGTTGAACAATACTGGGCCGAGGACCGAACCTTGGGGGACTCCGTATGTAACTTGTTTTAATTCACTATGGTGACTATTAATCTTTACAAACTGACGACGATTGGATAAGTAACTATTAAAAAGTTTTAACGCGATACCTCTGACACCTATATCCTCTAGGGAACTCAACAGCAAAGTAATACTCGTTAGCTATTTAATAAAGATTTTCAGCCATACACACATATAGACAAAAACAATCTTAGAATTAGGTTGAATAAATCAAATTTGAAGTCTATCTACTTGATCAGGCTACTATAAAAAATCGCACGAAATATTCGAACTAACGAATAGAACCAATTCGTTAGTTCCTAGTTATTTACTATTTCGTTGCCATGCGAATTGTTACTATTACGACGGAACGATTATGCATAAATAATAAGTCATTGGAGTAAGGTCATAAAATGTATAGGCTTTTGCTTATTATATATTCATATAATCAAAGTCGCGTGCCTTACCAAGGAAAATGTATTCTACCTATACCTATATGATATTTACAACAAAAAAAAAATAGTCGGCTTCCCTCTAGATTTAATTTATATTCATAAGTATAAGTACTTATTTCCACTACGCATTTGGAAAATGAATTAAAATTTCTGAAATGTCTAGAAATGAGGGAAAGGTTGCTACTCGGCAATATTGTGTTATTGCAACAAGATCAAGCAGATGTTGGTTGGTAGCTCGAGACTTTGTGTTGTTATAATCAAAACCCCGCGATGAATGGTAATCAATAGCTTTATTAGGGCTCCATTCACGTTACAAGTTAATGTTAATAATATTAGCAGGCTTAATAGTAAATCTCTAATATTGACACGCTTACTAGCTAAATATGATTTGAAGTATAATTACATATTTCGTACTGTTCTAGCAATACTTATTTCCTAGCAACACTTAACCGGACTGGTATTAGGAGCTGTTTTTGAGTTTAAATCAATTTTTGACATATATCCGTTTTAATGTAAAGGTGCATTTAAATTAGAGCGAACAGAAGTGAACGAACGAATTATATATCCAGAAACACGGAAGAGTTCGTTCGCTCCCGTTTTCGCTCCCCGAGGTCGCTCTGATTTAAATGTACCTTAACAAAACTAAAAGTCAGGCAAATATAACTTATGCTTTTTTACCCAATTCAGTGAAGCTACAATGTTAGGGAATGTATTTAAAATTTATTTAAAAGAATTAAGTACAATCAAACAATTGCAAGAAACAAAGGATATAAAGAAAAACTAATAGATAGTATGCTAAAAAACAAAAGGAGAAAATTAATTCGTCGGGAGTTTTACAATATTCGGGAAAAAGAAAGCATCTATAGTTATATTCCGTATATATTATATACGTATATATTATATACGTTCCAGGTTATAGCGAAAAAATTGCTCGCAGAATAGAACGAAACGGGTGTAAAACGATTAGTGTCAACAAGCGTACTATTGGGAAGATTTTGATAAACAACAAAGAAAGGGTTAATAAATTATACAATCGGGGGTATACCAAATTAACTTTAAAGACCAATATAATTATGTATAAATAAAATACTGATACTGGATTCGATTTATATCACCCGGATTGTAATGCCGTGTATGTGGATCAAACCGGTAGATGTATTGAAACTAGAGTAAATGAACATAAAAAAAATCTATATTAAATAACGCAAAAAATTCAGGATTTTCGACGCATTGTATAGAAAACAATCATTTTATAGATCAGAAAAACGTAAAGGTACTGCCATATGACTAAGTTACTCATATGGGTACTGCATCGTGAAAAGAAAGGAAAGCGCTTAGATCTGTTAGAGCAATTAAAAATAAAAAAATTTATAAATCCTTGTACTACGAATCATCATAGATTTTACACTTTCGCCCTTCTTAGAAAAGATAATAAAAACTCGGGCTTTACTAGATGGTAGGATCAATCGAGGGTAGGTGCTCGTAAACAAATAAATAACGAAAACGCGCTTGGAAATGTTTAGTAATAGATATTTACTCTATTGAAAAAGGCCTAATAAGCCGAAATACTAGTATGAGTGTTTATTAATATATTTCTTGGAACATCTAAATGAGATCAATGTTTTTTTTCAAAACAATTATTTTCTTGATGTTTCATAAAGAACCATCCGCTTCGAGTATCCACTTTATTAAAATTTCCTCTGGGCACTGCTTCATTATACAACCAAAGATAATTATAATACGTCGAAAGCAGGTTAATGTCATGTTTATGCTAACTTGCATGTCAAAACTCTTAAGATATGATACAATTTGAATATTATGAGATTTTATTTTAATAATTAGTTTAAAATTTATAATAATTCATTTTTATTTTAAAACGACGACACCATGGAATAAAATATTGTACGATACACGTCCAGTAGGTGTTTATAGTACTGGTTTACACTTTTCGGAGATTAATTTATCAAAGAACACAAATATTTCTGTTTGTAACGCTGCAAAGGTTGTCTTTTTCTTTAAATTCTATTAAATAACAAGTTTCAAAAACTTTTCCTGGAGATAACAAAACAGTTGGTAATTTTCCAGTAATTTTTCCAATGTTGCATTTATACGAAGTGAGCCAAAAAATATATGTAGTCTGTTAGAATAAACAGCATTGTATTTTAAATATAATTTTAATACATCCAATCATTTGATCATGGTCAGCTAATCTATCTAATGGTTTAATATTACTTTGACATGGAAAATTTTGTTTCAATTTTTTTGATTGCCAATATCAAATATGAATACGGTTCAAATTGTTTCATAGGACAAAGTTCATTGTTCTATATGCGTAAAAATCACCGTAATAATTATAAAATTGAAACACACGCCTAAAATGGGAGCGATGGATGGTTTTGTCAGTGAACAAAATTCAGTTTGGCCGGTGCTTCTGCTATGAAATTTCACGCAACAATTATTTAATGGACTCAACTAAACGGCTACATGCATGCCGGACAGTTGTCGTCCACAAAACGATACAGCCCCGCTATAACCGCCGCAAGTTCTTTGTGTATTCGATTTCGATTTGCGATCCATCACGCCGAATGCGACAGTCAACAATCCATTAGGGTATAACATTCAAATCCTGATAATGATGATTAATGAAAAAAGTTACTGGATAATTAATAGGCCGGCAGTTTTGAAAAAATGTATGTATTGTTTTGTTTGGCGTTTTCCTGAACAATGCTTTTTTCATGCGGAATCCATATTATGTATAATTCTGAATGTATTTAAAGTTTTATATAATTTTATGCAAAGTGGATTGGAAGATATAATGAGATTACAAGAAAGTTTCGTATATGCCTAATGTGCTCTGATTGCAGGCTCCGTAAAAAAGTAGAATACTAATTCTCATAACCCGTACATTTAAAAGTATAATGACGATGAATTTTAAGAAGGGTGGACGACGTTAACCTGTTTATAGCGGCAGCCTTCATAGACCTCTAAGCATCTGGCAAAACACGTAATTAAAAATGGCTTCCATAGGATTCACAAAGTGTATTTTTGTGATTTTTATTAAAAATATTTTATATTGAAACAATTTCAAACTATTTTTTATCTTCAAATATCAGTGCAGATGTTGAATCTTTTGGTAGAATTCGAAAGTATCGGTGAAATTAATTTTATGGTCAATTTTTCACTATTACGACAAAAAAACGAGCATCGACAGATCAAAGATTCAGGGACGATCGGTGGTAAGATCCGAAAAGTAGGCAGATTAAGATTCCGGATCTAACTACAATATCCTAATGCTTTCCCTTTCTGTGAGGGGTAGGCAGATTGAGGCTTCAGAGAATTTCCTTATTCCTATTTCATTTTCTCTTGAAGATGTCTCCAAAGCGGGAGTCGAAACGTCGAAACACTAATAATCTCCAACGCAGTTTAATCCGCAACCCTATATTCTGTCATACCCACGACCGCGGAAGCCTTTCCGAACATCGATCGAAGTTAAACCTGGATTAACAACAACTAACGTTACCATATAGTAAACCCCAAACGATAAAAGTCGAATGTGAGTACCACGTTCTATTCTTGTAATATTATTCTACTCTTCTATGAGACCAGTGGCACTGATTCACTTCTGATGAGAAAGTTGCAACATAGTAATGTTGATCTCTATCATAAAACTAAACCTATGCAATGCGAATATCTTCACTGACCTTTGAATCATTTCTTTAAATACATTCTCCGAATAAAAGCAAGAGACGTAGAAGAAAACCTGGATAAAGTGACACCAAGTGTAGATTACTTTAAAATACAAAATATATGTTGGGTTAATGTATACTTTTATAGTCTATACATTTATTATATATACATACACATCCATAACGTTTTTGGGCAACTGTATCTTCGAACATACAACCAACAATTATTTAATCTGATGACATCAGCTACTAAAAACAACTTTGATCATTTAATACCTTAACAGTGGGTTATAACCGACTGACCAAAAATCTTTCCGGTTACTTCTATAATAGCTCACAAACTTCTATGTAAGTATGTGAGTTGCAGATAACAACATAGACAGTGGCTGAACACTCCATCACAATTTCTTTGTCAATTCCAAGTAAGTAACAGGAAACTGGTGTCACGTTTCCAAAATCCCGGCATTAGGTTACTTGGTTAGGTTGGGTTAGGTTAGGTTAGGTTAGGTTAGGTTAGGTTAGGTTCAAAAGTGAGTGGGCTGAAAACCAGACCCTCCACCGCGACCATGTGGTCTATTGTGGCTCACACCTACTTGTATTTCACCCAACAGGCCCAGCTTCTTAATGTAGCTGATTACCTTATTAGGTGAGAATTTGTTCAGATTCTCTGGCAGAAGTTAGCCTTTGCCAAATAATGAGTATCTGATCCTTTCCTCAGCGGGGCAGGTGTACAATATGTGTTCTGCCGTTTCATCATCTTTTAAGCATAGGTGGCACTCAGCATCTTCTGCTAGGCCGAATTTGCACAGATGATATTTTAAATGGCAGTGACCCGTGTATAGGCCAATTAGAGTTCCTAGGTGAAACCTGCTTAACTCTAGAAGTTTTTTAGTTCTTGTTTTTGAAGGGTTTATTATAAACTCCTTCGAATGAACTAATCGTGGTAGTTCCTGCCAGTACTGGAGCAGCCCAGGTCAAGAGTGTTGCTTTGGCAGTACTCGAGGATATGCCAAGCACCGGTTCTGGTCCGACAAATTCAGAAGCAGCACCCTCCCTAGCTAGAGAGTCGGCTGCCTCATTCCCTTCATGGCTAGAATGGCATGGGACCCAGACCAGAGTTACTCTATTTTTCCTGCTCAATTGAGCAAGTGCCTGCTGGCAGCTCCATAACGTTTTTGGGTTGCAACCGTAGGAACCAAGAGCTTTAAGAGCTGCTTGGCTATCCGAGAAGATTTTTATCGATTTGCGTGTAAGTTGCATTTGTTCCAGCTTCTGTACACACAATTCGATGGCATAAATTTCTGCCTGAAATATAGTTCCATAACTGCCAAGGGATGAGGATATTTTCACCGTTGGGTTACAACTATATACTCCGGCTCCAACACCCATGGGTGTTTTGGATCGGTCTGCAAACCAACAACTATCTGCCCTCAATAGGTCGGCCTTATTCCGATCCCATTCATCTCTTCCTGGGAAGAGAATATTAAAGGGCAGTTCAAGGTTGGTCGTTGCTGGCATGACATCTGAAATCATCTCCAGAATACTGTGACTTTCCATGTCATCCAGCAGCCTATTACGCTCCATGATGTCAGACTGCGGCATGTTAAAAGCTGCCTGCTGGTTACGTGGTAGTATAACTCAGTGTCGATTGCAAATGATCGCATAGTAAAGGAGAATAATTTTTAATTCTCTAGACATCGGATGACAGTGAGCCATCAAAGCGTTGGAAATTCAAGTTAATCGACGTCAGTCTGCAAGAGTCTAATATTTGTTCTCTCGGCACTCAAACATAACTCTTCCAATTACGTCAAGACATTATTTACGGCACCCCTTATTTATTGCTTTCCGTATAATTAATCCAGAACTAAACTGGACAAAAAGCCAGCGTCTGGCAAGACGAGGCGCAAAAACATTAGACGTTGTTCTTAGGGCTATCTGGCAATCTATTATGTCACTTATTGTATCAGCCTTCAACGGCACAAATTCGCCCAGAAGTAATTTGATCTGCGGACCGATATAATAAACTGCGGTTTATTAATGTTTATATCACGCAATAGACAGAAATTCCTGTTTCATTGTCTATTCCCGATTATAACTTGCTTTATTTTATTATATTTATAGAAATAAATGTAGTACCTACATTATACAGTACGAGAAAAGGGATTTAAAAATAATACAGTAAGTTTAATACATTTCGTCGAGACTGGTATGGCATGCTCGAAAGCTTGCAAGGTACTGGAAAGTTGGAATAGAGTAACTACAGTAGAAGAGGGTAACCTAGTGGAAAGTACACGCACTGGTAACGAGAAGGTAAATTCACTGGCCAGGAGCATCAAAATATGTGCGTTACATGATAATGGTAGTGGAAAAAGATGAAACAACGAATTTTTTCATTGATTTACTTCAGTGAAAATATGGAACCATGGACTCGGTTGCTTGATAAATACACTAAATACACTACAGTTAAATTATTTATTAAGCAACGATTTTTTAAATTTAACGAATATCTACCATGAAAGAATAAAACGGGCAATACAATAATAATGGGTCTGCCCTTAAAAAATTGTGTATAGGTATAAATGTATAGACAGATGGATCAAATGCAGCTAACAGATAGATCTTCTAGATAGACGGCCATTATCACATCCATTTGTTTTCCAAAGTATATACTTTTGTCTTGGTGACAATAGCCGCATTTGGATTATGTAATAATTAGTATTTTTTCTATTAATTATGTTTAACTTTAATATGTTGTTATGTTTACTGGTGGTTATTTGACATGATTCATTTCATCCAACCGAAATTATTATGTTGGGGAGCGTATGTATCTAAAACGCAGTTAAAACATAAAGTGTAACTCATCGTTGGATTTGGAATAAAGGGGGCTTTCAGAATCTGATGTCAGAACATGAGGGCCGAATTTGAAAAAAATAAGTTGATGTTATGAGTGCAGCGCAGATAACAAAAATACGAAACGTCTGATTAAAAAACCGACAATGCCACGTTAAAGGGTACTGAAAGTGGCTGTGGAGAAGTGTCATCGGTTTTGGTCGAAGTCCAATAATAACACCAGAAAAAAAATAAATTTGAATATCCAAATATTTGGTTTTTTCAAAATAACTCCAAAACCAAAAAGTGAATCATGGATTTTAAAGAGGTATTTTATTGTTCCCCTAATAACGCAATCTTTTCCCTATTTAACCAAATTTGTATCTCTTAACGTTCCCGAGATACCCATAGAGTCTCTCCTTATCTCGGACAAAGTGTATAGTTGATTTGTTTGTTTTTTAAATATTTACGTTTCGTCTTCACATAAAGAATTACATTTGCATTTTAATATTTACTTGCAATAACATGGAATGGTTAGTTATTATTCTAATACGCTTCATTAAACATGAAGCAAACTTGAAGTCAGACATAATGTTCGGGCGTAAAATAATTGAAACACGATACCTACAATGTCCTTTAGTAAGTTCAAGATGATGTCACATATTGTTTAACTTCAGTTCATGATTTAAATGAGTTTTATTGATTAATTGGCCAATTTGTTTGTTTTGAAAATTATCTCAGGGTATCACTCAATTTCTAAAAAACTTATGTCATTTTGGATATTAAAATAAGATTCCTAAGGGTCTTGTTTCCATAATAATAAGTGGAGTCGTTGGTTCAGAGTTTAGTGTTTCAATCGCTTAACCTAGAGGTCGCGGGTGCGAATCTCCATTCCGCAGGTAATTTTTAGATTAAATTGTCTACTCGTATATCAAGGTTTATTCGCAGGGATGTGTTGGCAACCATCCTGGCAGACATGCCTAGGATGGAAAGAATGTCAGCTTGGTGTCAGCGAACTAATAAGGATTTCCAGGTTTCCCTCATTCCCGTACTAAATGATGGTTGTGGCTTTCTAACGTAAGTCGTTCCTGAGGCGCGAATCGTTGTGTATTTAACGTGGAAACTTGTACGATTAGAAGTGGCAAAGTGGGGGCCCGCCCGTCTTTCCCCTGAGTCATTTTGCTGTTACTGGTTCATCACTTTGTGCTGATTCCTGAAAGCCGAGAATTTAATGCCGGCACCTTCTAGATGAATGTCCAATATAAAAATATAACAGTCGGACTTGTGAAACTATTCTAATGTTTCATGTTTTTACTGAATCGAAATTGTTCTTGAATAAGTTATGTAATTTTATAACTAATTTTATATCTAGTAAATTTATTTATGTCATTACTAAATTTAGTCAATGCTTGATATTTTGTTCAAAATATTTGTTTTTTAACATTTTTTGTTGACTTCATATAATTAGCCCCCTTTTTAACATAAATAACACTGCCAAATTTCAACAAAATCGGCTAAAGGATTATAAAGATTTTACGAAAAAACGAAGTTTCACACCCTGAATTATACCTTTACAGAATTAATACCTTTATCCATGCTTCCGGCTAATCCTTGTGATTAGAATGAGAGGTGGAGATATTATTAATAAACTTATTTCTTCCTCTTCTAAATGTTTTATAAACCATTCAATTGTGTCTAATTAATAAACGTATAAATAATTATAATATAAAGGAACTGCTTACTAATAAAAAATCTTACACCACATAAACGTTCAAGTAATTAAATGAGATAACAAGAAAGACTTTAGGATGTTGGCAATGTAATCGGATAATTTACTTATTCAGCCTGACTTTCTTTTCCATTTCCTCCACTTCTAAATAAAAACGAAGAGCGGAACTGCAAAATTGCTTAATTAAGATAAAACAAAACTTGGTTAGTAATTTACTTCAGATTCAAGGAGTCAAGTCCTGTATTTTTAATTTCAAAATGAAATTAGAATGTTTACATTCGGCCAAGCAAGAAACACATAAGTTAAACTTTACATTTTAGTTTGAAACAGCCTGTTTCTGTATTAACAAACACATCCAAAATTTTATTTCTATAATTTTACTTACTCTTCAATAACTTTCATTGCAACTTTCAGGTTACTCAGTCCTTTTTTCACAACATTTATAGCTTAAGTCTATACCCCGAGAGAGGAGACTCTTTAGATTATTATAGAATTACCACTCTTAAAAAGAAGGGTGCAGAAATTGTCAGGGCTAGCGAGTGGTGGACCGTTTTTCCTCAAAAACTACATTCGTCCACAAAAAATAACTTTAGATTTGTATTAAGCATACCCGAAAATAGGGGGATATGCAAAATTTCAGGACAATTTGAGAGTTTTACGCTAAAGCAAATAATTTTTCACCTAATGACAAATCTAAAAATATCTATATTAACTTGACATTTTTAGATTTGTATTTTTTTACCGCTGGGAATATTTCAGTTAATATATACTAGAATATTCTATAGAATAGTATACGAGTATATATTAACTGAAATGTGCCCAATGGTAAAACAGAATACGCACGCCCATGCATCACCGCATTTTACCAGATCGGCGAGGTCATTCCACTTTGCTTAATTCTGGTCTTGACTTTAGATGGCCATCGTATTTGATCCAGAACTCGCATTGCTCCTCTACTTAATCAATAAGAAGATTCATTTTGCGGAATTCAATGACTAATATTCCTCTTTATTTTCAGCTTCGACTGCGGCTCCGGTGTGGGTGTTGTCCGTTCAGAAGAAACCGTCCTCCTCAATCAGTGGAATCACATCACTCTATACCGACACCGGTGGGATGCGTGGCTGCAGCTGAACAGCGGC
This sequence comes from Pogonocherus hispidulus, assembly GCA_963924545.1. Lineage (NCBI taxonomy): Eukaryota > Metazoa > Arthropoda > Insecta > Coleoptera > Cerambycidae > Pogonocherus > Pogonocherus hispidulus. The sequence goes on from OZ004693.1 coordinate 17,043,200, forward strand.
AAGCACGTGCAGGGCCGCAGTAAGGGCCTCTTCTCCAGAATCACCTTCCGGGAGCCCTTGTTCATCGGAGGCCCCGGCAACACAACGGGCCTCACCGAGAAGCTTCCTGTGGCTAAGGGGTTGAAGGGGTGCATCCGGCATCTGGAGGTGAATGATCATGTGTACAAGTTTGCATTGGAGCCCAGAGGAGAGGCCACCAAGGGATACGGCATAGGTGAGTGCATGCCATCCATTTTTTTATTATCATCTGCCAAGTAGCCACAAAAACCTATTCACGAATTTACCTTAAATAATACAATTATTATTCAAAAAATCACGAAAACACCTTGTCAAAAAATAGAGTAAGATACACCGAATAATAAAACTACTGTAGTTTTAAAGACATTTTTTCACTTTAATTTGTTAACATAACAATTGTTTCGTCATACAGAGGCTTCTTCAGATGAGTGTATTACAACTAAAGCTTACAAATAATAGAACAGTATTTATATAAGTACAGGTATCTGAAATTATTAGTTTACTTGTGGAACACAAAAGAAGCTTCAATAATAAAAAACAGGATTCAACATACGTAGCACACTTAATAGAAGAAAACCATTCTTTCAACGATGCATGATTACAGAATTTTACATACAGAGAAGAAAGGGAAAAAACTAAACTTACTAGAGTCACTAGAAATCAACAAATTTAAATTATCCGGTATATTACTTAACGACCAAATTGAAACGAATTCATCTCCATTGCTAAATCTATTTCAATACCCCTCTTGATTAAAATTGTATCATAAACCTTTTAACCCAGAACCCTACTTCCTTGAAATCTCAATATCCCACAAAGTAAACTGATAATTTCAGATACCTGTACGTATATAAATACTGTTCTATTATTTGTAAGCTTTAGCTGTAATACACTCATCTGAAGAAGCCACTGTGTGGCTAAACAATTATTATGTTAACAAATTAAAGTGAAAATTTCTTTAAAACTACAGTAGTTTTATTATTCGGTGGATTATGAATTTTCATCAAGTAAAATAGAGTACCTAAGATACCTCTTTAAAAGGCTAGAAATTAATTGAAAGCTAACAAATTCCTCCGATTTAACACCTATCGATAATTTTTTTTTTTTTGACAATACAAACCTCTTAGATTACATTACCTACATTAATATTCTTCGGTTAAACCATTTAAATATTTCACTCGCCGAATGACTGTTAAAGTGTAGCAGTAGATTACACCAAATAAACCTGAAATGAGAAAGCCAGACTTAACTTTTCTCTACAAAGATGCCGAGCATCTTCCATAGAGATAATCTTCTGGAGATGATATTTAGATGTTTCTAAAGTCACATGTAAACTTTTTCTTGTAGATATTGTCACGCTTTCTCCTCGCTCAAATTTTATCGGCAGCAATTGCTTTCTACAAATGAAGACATTACGAGTAATAGCTTGTTAAATATTACACACTCTCACAGAAGCGTTATAATATCAATAAACCAGTATAAAAAAACCTACTTTAAGCTAGCGGTTATATCAAACATAAGACTTCTTATAAACGGGACCGTAGGAAAAGAAACCGTAACAAATCGGAAATACCGGAGAACAAGGTGTGCATCTTGCACCTTGAATGAACAACCACATGTATAAATTGATGCTGGATTCAAGGGGGAGAGGTCACCAAGGAATAAGAGGTAGGTGAGTGAAATTATTGGTAAGGGGTATGTAACTGAAATTTATTAGAATAGGGGAGTTCCGGAATGTATGTTTTGAGAACTTCCTTTACTGTAATTTCATGGATGGCAACCTCAATGCTAGCTTTCTGCTTCTTATACCCATACAACTACATACTACTAGATCATTATCTTAGAGAGGACACCATTGTTTTATTAGAAAATGTGATAAATTACAATATTGTGACACAATTATTTTAAGTTGCACATGCACATGAGAGTCAAGTTCCCATCAATATCTATATTACTATTCGTGAAACAACGTTCTAGCCAAATATGCAAAAATATACAGGGTGTTCCATTTAAATTAACTAAGTTAACATCCGCGGCCATGTTGTTTGGTCTCCATTTATTTTTCTACTATCATCTTCGAAAACTTAAAACAGAAAAAATCGTGCAACTTTTATATTTCACATTTTTTTATAATTCTGTAAACAAAAAAAAAAATAACAAGGGTGTTAACGACACATGTCGTTTTCTTTTTTCTTTTACAGAAACTCGTTATGATATACAGGGCCTCAGCTATCAGCCTGAGAATTTGATCAACTTCAAAAAAACACAAAAAACACAATAAAATGTTTTCAATCGACCATCTTTCAAATTTTACGATTATCTGATGCAAAAGTAAATTACATTTTCTGTGGTGTAACTATATGCCTCTGACAAAATGAATACTTTTCTATTAGATTGCGAAAAATTCGATTGCGCTTTTATCGAAGTTAGTCAAATCGTCAGGTTCAGATAGAAACACTGTACAGTATTTTATGATAGACAAAAGAAAACTATATGTATCCTCTAAAAGGCCGTAAAACAAGTCAATGGCATATCTCTTAAGCCAATAGAAAAATTGAGGATAAAAGTGTATCTTCTGAATTTTTAAAAAAAATTGTGAATTATCTCTCAAACATTATAGAAAAGTAGGAGTTGCTTATTTCTAGTGTGCAATTTAGCGCATTTGATAGTGTGCAATCACACTAAAAAATCAACGAGGAATGCAAAAATGTAATAATACAGTCATTTCCGTCAAAAAATAATGTTAAGTTAGAAAGCGCTTTTCCTCCTGAACACTTAATTATATCAAATATGAAGTATTTTATTAGCAATACCGTCTTCGTCAAAAACAATGATTCATAGAATTTTGTTGCTATGTTTGTAATATAAAAAGTATACTAATCCGAAAACATTACAGAGTTACAGAAATAACACAGTTATTACAGAAATAATAAATGAAATAAAAACACTCGAATACGTGTAGCCATGTAAACATATTGTTATATAGGTATGACTTGAGTAACATTGAAATAAGTGAACTAACTAAAACTAACCCTTTTCCGGGAGGAAAATAGCTATCTCATAGTAAAAATGGTCCATAATATCTATACAGGGTCCTAATATCCTATACAGGGTGTTCTATTTAAAGAAATTAGTTAGAAATGAAGTTAATGAAACTTGATACTAAATTTTCAGCACCCTGTATGCATTTAAATAACTGTTAAAGTGCAGTTAGAAAGCTTAAATATTTAACCACTTCCTATATGAAAATCATTGTTAAATATTCATGTTTTAGAGAAATACTAATTTTTCTGCACAATGCAATGTTTTTGCGTTGTTTCTGCATGTTTTTTTTTAAATAAATGTTTATATGTTCTCATTCTCATTCTAATTCCCATTGTTATAAATAAATTCAATATTATTATTAGATACAGTCTTGCTACTAGGTGCTAGCATTGATATATTCTGTTTCGTGAATATTTTCACGCTAAAAAGTCTACATTTGGGTATAAAATCTCTCGCAGTGGAATACTTCCCTTTAGAATTCATCAACAATGAATATTTTAGGGGTAAAAATTCAAATTGGTGTGCATTACATTTGCATTTTGTATACTTACAGCTCAAATAACATATTTGAAATCAGATTGTATGACCCATTTCTCCCTATTAATTCTAAAAATAACTAAATGATAATTACTTAGGAAATAATTTGTCAAATGAGGTCGCTCCGCATCATAACGAACTTATTTTCCTATTTACATACTCTTTCATAGCAGTCTTGATAAATATATCTATAATTTCAAGTTCTGCCTCTTTCTCGTAGCCTGTGAAGTCGATTTAAAAAATAGTCAGGAAGCTTTAAGGGACTATTTAAGTATAATCGTCATTTCAAAAGGATGTTGTTGATACGGTCGTTCATGTTTGTTAGTCGTCGTTTAATAGAGACAAAACTTCCCAAGTGGCGCTGTTAGACACAATTTCGAAACAAATTTCAGCAGTAAGAAGCAATTTCGAAACTATTTCCGTTATTTTTGTTCTTTCCATACCCTTTCAAATGTTGTCTGAAACACTGAAACCGATTTGTTTTGTTTAAACTGTAGCTTATTCTACTGTAGCTTGAATTATTTATAGAAAAAAAAACATATGAATAATAAAGTTTACTGAAACCGCTGTTTCATTAATACCTCTGTATTTATTATAAAATAAATGGAAACCAAAAAACAATATTAAACGAAACTTTTACAAGATGTCAAAGATAATCCCGTAGCTGCCATCAATCCGTTTCCGTTGAAGAAACTGGAAACTAAATACTTGGTACCTATTCAATTAGGTATTTCAGATACTTGTCAAAAATGGCCAACATGGGTCAAACAGAATGCATAAATGTGTGTGAGGAAGAATAGTAATGCCTCCAAGTTTATTTACAAACATAATATTTTCATTGCTAAAGGTAGGACACATCTTATAAATACATGAAACTGCTTTTAACCTGTATATTTTGTTAGATTCCTCTTTTTTTTGTTATGACGAAAATTCACCATAAAATGTATTGATTGTATATCTGAATTCTAGTAAAAGATTCAATTACCTTAATGTTTTTTGAAGATAAAAAATGGTTTTAGAATTTCTGATACGATGTATTCTTAGTAAAGACCACTAAAATTTACTTTGTTTGACCCACGGAAGCCATTTTTTGTTATACGTGTTCTGGAATGCCTAATTGCTATTAATCATATATATAATACTACTATATGGAGCCTATGTAATCTTTACCATGTTTCTCAAGTGAAGCCAAATTAGAGTAGTCCAGAATCATATCTATTGTCTCTTTCACGGAGAAAATACCAAATACTCATGCACAGCAAACCGCGGGAATTTTGCTCCATATAGGTACTGTAGAATACAATAAATTAACTTTATTTTATATTGTATTTTATCTACATATAACGGTTTCTCAATCTTGTTATTGGGATGTTCCCGTATTTATCAAGTTTACCAAAAGAGTGGATGCAGTTTGTATTTGAAAAGAAAATTTTAAAAATACATACTTCAGGTACCTATGCGACTTCATATGGAATATTTCCTTCGCACAAAAGACAAAACCTCGACTGAGTTTTTCGTTTCGGCATTTTGCGATATCTGTGGAATGAAATTAATGAAAATGAGGTACAGTATAATTCATATACCTAATTCACTACATATTTAAATTTACAAAATGTTCTTATATACCTAAACTTGCAGTTGCGACTGTAAAAATACCGTCGAAATAATTTTATGAGCAAATGTCTCTAATCACTAATAAGTCTAATAGGTATATGAACAAAACTAAAACTACAAGTTACACATAAATAAAACACTTCTAAAACTGCCGGCTCTACGAAAAACACAAATTTATTTTCTGTGAAACACAAACATACCTGAAATACAAAAGATAAACTGTGACATAACCACACCACAAAACGCATATATGACAAAACACATACAGGGTGTCCCAGTGTGAGCGAACAAAAATTTACCAGTGTGTAGGCCAGACCAAAATAAGAATAAAATTCTTATAAAAAAAAATTCTTCGCTGCACGCCTAACGAGTTCCAGGGTGTTATTTAAAAAAAAAACAACAATTTTCCGAAATAACTTAGGTAATATTTGGATGACGTGTACATCTATTAAAGGTTATTAAAACTATATGGTGTTTGTTTAACTCTAAACTTTGCATATATTTTTCTGCATAAAGGAATACAGTCGGTACTTTACACTCAATTTACTCGAAAATGGTTGATTTTAGAGCTGTGTAACAAGAGCACCTTTTTTTGTTCAGAATTGATAGCCGATTAAGGAAAACTTAGTTAATTCACGAAAAAGTAGGATATACAAGAGTTATGAAGACAAAACCATAAGGAAGAGTAGACTTAGGCCACCACAAGTGTCAAAGTTAAACAAACACCATATAGTTTTAATGACCTTTAATAGATGTACACGTTACCCAAAAATTACCTAAATCTACGAAACGGTTTTTAAGTTGTTAAAGTTATTTAAGTTAAGTTATTACGGAAAATTGTTGTTTTTTTACAAAATAACACCCTGTAACTCGTTAGGCGAGCATCAGAGAAATTTTTTATAAGAATTTTATTCTTATTTTGGTCTGGCCTACCCAGTGGTAAATTTTTGTACGCTCATACTGGGACACCCTGTATATGACAAAACAAAAGCCCGGTCTTTCTTTACTTTCGCGCCACATTGAAATTCTTGGATTGGATTGGACAACACTTGGGCATGTGCACAGGAACATTTGTCCGTGAAAGAGAACGAAATATATAACTCCATCTCATAAACCGGCTTCAAGAAAAGCTCGAATAGCTCAATATAGTAGTAGGTATTATATATATGCTATTAATCATTTCTTGGGTTATGACATATTTTGATTCTCAGATTTTGGCTCAAAAAGTGAAGAAACCTGCTAATTTAGTTGTGGTTTTTGGATGTCTGCTATTATGAGTGTGAATTTCGTAGCGATAATTTAGTCTTACAAAAACCCTGTGTAATTATAGTGGATTATAAACATAATGACCAGAAATAGTACTTGTTTGACAGCTGCTGTTTAGTAAATTATTCAATTTAATAATAAACTATTAAAATTCAATGGAATATTTTTGCATATTCTTACTATTACCTTTACAACGAATGTCGCACATCAAATATTATGCTGAAATTATACAATATAACTGAACAAATTAACATCATATCTACCGTTTTTCTTTTGCAGCAATTAAAAATATTGTTCTGTGAGGCTCATTCCATCAAAATTAAGGACAACGACGTCATTATGTAAAATACGAAGCTCTAGAGTTGTATGAATCTTGAAAAACATAGAATTATAAATTTGCTTCTCAATTATAAATTGCCCTCAAGGATCCCAATTACCTCGAAATAGTTCCCTGATTATAAAGAAATACTTATGTTAGAGCATATTAAAGAATATTAAAAACTTTGATTTTACTAAGAGAAAAATATTTCTTTAAAATAAAGAAAATATTCATAGTTTGTTTCTTTTGGGATTACACCACCTGTAAAATAACAAAAACATAGAAACAGGTTTTCTGCTTTTTGTTATTTTACAGGTGGTGTAATCCCAAAAGGAGCAAACTATGAATCGTCAAAATACACCACAAATAAGTTACATACATTATCTACAAAGAAAATATATTTAATGTAATTAAATTCAGCCGCTATTTGATAAAAATCAATATCTACTACACAATTATATACAGATTAACTAAAAAATATTTAGCCGAAATCTAAAGAGGAACGAAGCTATGTAGGTAACAATGTGATAAACAGAGAGTCCTCAGCGAATGGGTGAAAGGCATGCATGTTGTGGTAGACGTAGAGTCACCGCCCAGCTAAGTGCAAAGGGTACGCTCGCTCTCTTGACAGGAACGGTTTGCGCCGATCCACGCGCGCCATTTCTTAGGCCCGCCTTTCAGAAGAGAACAGCACAGTGGCGAGCGTTTCGAACCGAAATAGGGAAATCACTTCGTGTTGATTATCGAATTGCGAATTTATTTTGAGTGTAATGTTTTAATGTAATGTAACTTAATGTAATAATGTTTTGTGTTTATTTATTGTGCTTTTTTATTGTTTTGTTTTCTATAGTGTTAAGAATAATAAGTAATAGAAAAACAGGAAACGTATGTGCAACTAAAAACTGCAATAATAGAAGCTATAATTTGTAATAAGAGCTTTTTTACGTTTCCTAAACAGCCCGATCGGTAAGTAAATAAAAATATGTTATACATAAATGTAATTTAGTATCTAAGTTAACTTAATTTAGGAAATTCATTCATAGACAGCCAATAATATGGTTTATACAATCAACAATCACTCAATTTAAGATTTAATGAATTTCGTTTAAAAGTTGGCCAGCTGTTATATTTTAGTTTTAGGAAAAACAAAATTATAGAACAGTACTGCGCAAGTAGTCGAGTGTAAATTTTTTTTGCTAATGTTTTGCGGTGTGTTTAAAAATAATTTCAACTAATTTTTAAAAATATAAATTTTTTTAAGGGCAAGGATATGGCTAATGAAAGCCAATAGGGAAGACCTTTTGGACAAATTGGACACACTTCATAAAAGCCAAGCCAAGCTTCAATTTTGATAATTTATATAGGTGGAATGGAAGAACGGCAATGCCGAATTCTTACCGTTTGTGTTTCTTTCTTTTTTCGTTAAGAACACAATAAACATTTTTTATTATTATTTATTATATGTACCTCATTTAAAGTATTGTCTATTTTTATTTTTGTAAATAATGAATGTGTAATAAACATAATATGTACATAATTACCGTTTTATTCATGTCTATTTCAAAAGTTATTTATAAAATGTTTCAAGAGTTTTTAATACGGCACTCTTATCGCGCATTTATGATAAATAACTCTGACTTCTCTTCTCAGTGCAAGAGCGATAGCAAATGTCGGTCAAGCTGTGGTTGTAATGCATGATATAATAAATACAAGGTATGACATTCGTGAGTACGAAAATGCGTCCGCTGTGCGCATTACGTCACCGAGAGCGCAGAATGATCGCTAAATACAAATGTTACATACGATTTCAATGGAAACATCAAAACTTTCATATAATTGGCACAAAACAGTGTCCCGAATAGGAAAATATTGGGAAATTTAACCAGTGTCCTTAAATGTGTTCTTTAATAATCATAAGCACAGATTAGATATACTCCATATGGTAGGTACCTATCATATACAAAATGCCCTGGTAATCTCTGTGGTTTAAAATTGGCTCTTTTAATTTCTTACCTACTTCAATAATAATAACTGTTATCGGTGATTATTGCAATTTTTATTATAAGTAATTAGTTATTCTGATTCGTGTGTAAAATGATTAGTAGGTACTTAAATATAGGATAAACGCTTCATAAACATAGGATGTGGGCAACAAGTTAACTTTAATACATAAGTATATGTCGCCGTTCGCCTTACACCTACGACTAAAAGTGAAAAATGTATTCATTTTTTTTTAATTCGAAAATTTTAAATGTTTCTCATTTTTTTTTTATTTAATGACCACATTACAGAACCATATCTATTACAGGTTATATAATTTATTACAGGCTTTAAATTTATCTCATAATCAGATGAAGTGTTTGGAACATATTCTGGCAGTAATGTACATTAAACTTTTCTGCTCGACAGCAAGCTACCACCCACAGTTTCTTTATTACTTCATCCCGTGGAAACGTGAAAAACCTTGTAACATAATCGATAGTGCAATGTTTACATTGTCTAAATATCATAGCAATATAATTACCTAATACTATTTAAATTATTGGGCTCTTGGTTGCGATTATCACTATTATACAAGTACACAGCACAACGCATTTTTATTGCACTTTTAGTTTAGATACGTGTTAATATAAAATTAACTTTAACTATACTCACATATGATTATAATTAGTATACACTAGAATTATACAAATACTCTGCCAAAAAAATGAATTTAAAGGACAAAATGTAGTAAATACCACGAAACTTTCACGCCTTTACATATGTAAACACGGTAAAATGTCAAATTTGCGCTCTCGGTGACGACACGGATGTGGGAGGGATATGCGCAATATCATACCTTCCTTTATTGTATCATGGTTGTAATGTAATAGCTACCCGCTGGCCACCGCGCCCGCCGGAGGGAACAGAAGACAAAGGCGTGGCCTGGGCCGACCGTACTTTGCCCACCACGTCGTTGTGCTTGTTTACATCGGTTCGTCTTTCTTTAGATTTGGGCTACAGATTTTCTAGTTAATGTGTATAATACATCTAAAAAATGATACCTATATACTAATTTTGAAAAATACTAACTGAATTTTGTTAAATTGGCAATTGTTTGGCTTACACAGTGACTTGTTCAATTTTTGAATACTACTACTAACTATATCTACAAGTCGTAGTTAATATAGCAATAGAAGTAGCATACAAAATTAAAACAGAAGATTTGCAAAATTGTTTACATTTGTTTTTTATAGCTGTGAAAGAAAATTACTCCGAATTTAAAAAATCTCTTCTTTCAATAAATAAATGAAGGGTTGAAGGATTGCGCTATTTTGAATTTAATTTAAAAAAAAATATATTTCTTTCTGTAATTTTTTAAATTTCAACCACAATAAGTTTCAGAACAATAATACTTCCTTTATATCAAAGAAATTATCTTACTCTTACTTAAATTAAAAATTAAAAACCGAGTGAATTAAAGAGAGTGTCTTACTCATAATACACAACTCTCAATATTAAATATTCATTTAGACACAATTAGATTAACAGTTGATAAGAAGTACCTAGAAACGATAAAATATGATGAAAAAACTAATCGATGAAATATACTGAGTACAGAACAATAATATACGAGTCCTTTGAAAGGATCCACAGGATTTGGAAGACGGACACTCTCTCGCTCTCTACAGGCTTTGTCCTACGTACATCTTGTTTATCTTTTGCTATTCGTGAGTGGAACTAACAACTAGAACATTGGATACAAAACTAGAATTACACCAAAAATAAACATAACCAGTTAACTATAATATGAGAGGCCAAATTAGAACGAGACAAGTACAAATAAGGACAGTTTATTGTGTTTTGAGCAGCTATGTACTACCAGAGACGTATAGAATCTACATGTATAAGTCTCTGGTACTACTTAGAATTTAGCCATATAGCATAATATCCCTTTGTTAGGTTAGCTTAGATCATATAGCCATATCCTTAGCTTTGATTGTTTACGAGACCCAGAGGTTGAGATAATGGGAAGATTATACATTATACAAATTTAAATCAGAGAGATTAATTAATTAATTAACAAATTTAAATCAGAGATTAATCATTTAAAAAGACTGCTTTATCATTCTAATTTTTTTTGTATTGACAGACTTAACATGGTATGATAACCATAGGTTTCTTTGCAGGAATTAAATGTATACCACACATTTATTTAAATATATTTAATAATGTTAAATTAAACAAGGGCGTAAATCAGTGGCGGCTAGTCATAATGGGCACAAGGGCACGTGCCCTATGCGTAAGCACATACGACTTGTGAATGTTGTGATATTTTATAAACTTTTATAATTATTATAATTTGGTGGATTTTTTTATTAATTTTTCATCATGAATATTGAATCATTTGGTGCATACATATCCGTCTAGCGTCTAGACCGCTTCACGCTTCACCGTCTATAAAGGTACGTTCAGTACGGAGCTTGGATGATAGATGAATGATGATAGAATAATAGTGAAAAATATAAGCGCTGATAGGCGTTCACAACGGAGATGTGCATAAACGCTTTTAACAGCTAGTATACTTCAAAATGTCTAGCGAAGAAGGTTACTTTTGTTCGGCAAGAACGAAATATTACATTTTCACCAGAAGAAAACAAAAATTAAGAAAGATTCATCTGCATCCCATAAACAGGGAAAAACACCGACTGGGAGGATTTCACCATTTATATCCTCAACTACGGAAATATTCCCAGGGGTTTTACGCATATTTCAGATACAACAAAATTTGTTAGATACATTTAAAAGTTATGTTTGTAGAAATCGCTTACAATATTGTTAAAATGATAAAAATAAATTAAAATGAATACTATAGCAACTCATCCTAGATCCGATGAACGGGAACCACTAGTTGAAGTGAACGCCCGGTTTTCCTAATACTAAGTATTTTACTTTTGCTAAAGTCTCTAATGTATTTTACGTTAATATAGGTACTCAATATTGGATTAATTTGTTTGTTATTCGAGTCCTACACAGATCTCTTTCACAATATACCTATAATAAATTGTATTTTATTTAAAAATAAAATATTACTTTTACTTGTAGCCATTCATATTTTTTCCTATTTCTTCCCACTGTTTCTCCAAAATAAATCTATTGTGGTGATCAGAGTGGGCCTGATTCCACAACGATTCTCTAATAAACACTTCTCTAATTAATAAATAGAACGTCCTATGAACGAAATAAAAATTTTAATTACGAAAATTGTTAATTTTTCTCGCGGCCACTCTAGTCAATAAACCCATACCTATGTAAAAGAGAGCACGCACAATGTAAATTTTTACTAAGGTAGATTCGGCTTTACACTAATCATGAACATATTTAGAAATACACTGACAAATCTTTAAATTAGATTTAGAAATTCAGTAGTTAAATATCGTTAAACTTAACTATTTAGTCTTCGAGTAAGACTAAAACTAAAACTCAGAGAAGGCAAGCTTTTACGACTACAATGTTAAAAGATGAAATGCTACGAAAATAGTACATTTTATCGTTACCACCGAAACGATTCAATAAAACAATGATTTTCGGCATCCATACTCCTACTTCAGCTCGCAGAAGAATTGAACTGACTATTCCGCAAAATATAATCGAGTATAAACCACTCGTGTATCATGTATTCCCTGCTAGTATCACATCTCCGTACTGAACGGCTCCATTGAAATACATTGTACATTTTATCAGTGCTGGTAAAAGTTACTCTATCATCCAGTCTATGATCTATCATCCAAGCTCCGTACTGAACGTACCTTAATCCGTGTGTCCACTGGGCTGGGCACGGCCGCTGTGTGCCTGTTCTTTTTTATTTTCTATTTGCATGCGCAAGAAAAGGATACACAGCTTCTATGTTTCCAGCGCGTCTTTTCTAATGCGTTCTGTTACGTCATTGAATGGGCGCTGCCCTGTCGACCAGACACGGTACAGAGTACAGACACAACAAAACAGACACCAGAACTTGTGTCGTAGTGTTCGTTGTCCACAACGAATTTACTATTTAGTTTATTACAGTTTGTTAGGTTAGATTATCGTTAATGTTTTTTAGTTCTTTGATTTGATTATCCGTGTAAGACCGTGTATTTTAATTAAGAATTAAAGATGAATGCAGTTCAGAATATTTTAAAAAATAAATTAACATTTATTTGGATTTGGGTTAAGTACTTAAATGGGTTTTATTATTTATTTTTTTTTATCTATCTGTGTTTTTCTGATCTAGCAGAAAACAGAAATTTCGACATGTATACTTTTTTTGAACCGATTTAAATATTATTTTAAATAATTTTTCCATATTTCTGTCAATCGCATCAAAAAAGAGGATATTTGCCTAACGAAACCTATTTCTTCAAGCAAATATTTTTGCTCTGCGAATTTCTAATTTTTAATTTTAAGGTGTTTGACCTTGAAAAATGCAAAATTTTCGCCTGCAGCGCATTTTCCCCCTGTGCCCCCCATTCCCAAATTTCACCAGCCGCCACTGGCGTAAATAAATAGGCGAACCGGTGGCTCAGGGCTTAGTGTCTCGATCGCTCAACCCAGAGGTCGTGGGGCCGAATCCCCATTCCACCAAACAATTTTTAATTCAATTGTTTACTCGTAGATCAAGGCTTCTTCGCAGGAATGAGTTGGCACCAATCCTGGCGATGGTCTAGGATGGGAAGAATGTCAACTTGGTGTTAATGTGAGAGATTAAAATCAGTTGATTTTTTACTGTCCCCCTAACTAATGAGGTTTTCCAGGTTTCCCTCATTCCAGCACTGAATGGTGGTTAGGGCCTACCAACGTAAGTCGTTTCTGAGGCGCATATGCGGCCCCCGAAATAATAATATCCCGCCCCCTCTCCCACATAAGTCTCAGACTATCGGGCTAATCCTTGTGATGAGAATGAGGGGTAGAGATATTATTATTATTTTTATATTATTATAAATTAATAAATCCTTTCCTAAATAAATTTCCTCTAATAAATTAAAGGAAAGGCATCAATATGCATATATGTAATAGAACCATATTCTTTAAATAGCAGGAAAGTAGATAATTAGCACATTGTTTTATTGCGAGAAAAAGAGTTTCGTGCCAGAAATTTATATTATTAAAATAATAAGTAGTTTTATTTGTGTATGGTATTAAAACGTTTACCTAATGTTTTTTAAATACCTACCATGCCATGCGATAAATTAAATGTCACTTCATTAGAAAGGAGGAAATGAAATTTCATTTTGTAGACATAAACTGGAAGGTTTCATAATAAAAAGTAATACAAAAGTATCGACCCATGTTTACGTCATAAATATGAAGGGTTGTAAAAACAACAGTGAAAAATGTCATTAAAGTTTATAGAACTATAGAATTACAATTACCTTTTTTATATTGTTATATTTTCATTTAGCAATCTAGGTACTATTAAATACAGAGTGGTAAGATATTTGCAGAGCGATACAAAAGTAGCATACATCTATTTCTTTCCGAGGATATTTGATTCAGTTCTAAAGATATTTAAATTTTAGTTGTAATTTTTTCAGCAACCTTCCTGAGGATAAGAAGAAAACATAACATGTATTTTGTTTAATTTTACATACATAATAATTTCAGGAAACCTTCGAATTTCTTTGAATGCCCGAATTTAAATATTACCAGCCCAGTCTTCGCGCGGAGGTTGCTTTGAACATCCAGAAGATCCCTCAGTATTTGGTAATGGCATGTTACGTGTACGAGAGCTACGCCAACAACGGTCCCTGGGAAATAAAAGGAAATTGGAGAATCCCTTTATTCGATTCCTTTCATTTTCGATGGGCCCTCTTGACGTTCGCTGCAGACAACAGCATTCCGTAAGAGCGTCATGTCGAAATTTAAGACGCTGATTGATTTATTGCGTGTTTAGTTAATTCTCTTTTAATTGAGAATTTATACACAATTAAATTAATCAGCAATTGGGAAATGTAGTGTTATCGTTCAGTGACCAAGTAGTACTTTGTCACTCAACAGTGTATAATATACAGTGTACCACTACAAAAGACGAGTAAGCAACATTTAGACACAATTGTTTATATCTTTCTTTATATAGAAATTAAGAAAAAAGTTAACTAAGAGATAAATTTTCGAGAAAATTGAGATTGTTTTGGGTGCTATCCATAGACATAATATGTCTACGGTGCTATCTGTTTTTCACCCCTTAGGACCCATTTCAAGTCAATGATTTTTATATTGGGTAGTCTATATGAGATGCTTATTACGTGTACCGAAGGAGAATTTGGGACGTTCAATACTTTTCGAGAAAATCGAGATTGTTTGTTTTGGGTGCTATCTATTTTTCAACCCCTAGGACCCATTTCAAGTCAATGATTTTTATACTGAGTAGTCTATATGAGATGCTTATTACGTGTACCGAAGGAGAATTTGGGACGCTCAATACTTTTCGAGAAAATTGAGATTGTTTGTTTTGGGTGCTTTATATTTTTCACCCCCTAGGACCCATTTCAAGTAATTTATTTTTATACTGAGAAGTCTATGTGAGATGGGGATTATGTGTACCAAAGGAGAAGTTGGATAATTATTGTTTCATTGTATAAAGTATTCGAGACTCTAAAATATGCTTGAGCTTAGGCCTCACCAAATGTAGAGCCTGCAATATCTCTGAAACTATTAAGTTTTTGAATAATAGTTATTTGACAGTGAAATTCCTGCCAACGAAAAATTTCAAAATCTCCAATTTGCTCTGAAAAAAATCAAATTGAACTCCGTGACGAAGCCATGGATGAGCTCTATCAACTGTTTCAAAATCAAAATATATCTTTCCGTTGCCAAGGTACGAGGCTGAGGACTTTTATGTGGAACACCCTGTGTATATATGTATATATTGTGGCCACTCAAATTAAAATAAAAAAGTTCGAGCCCCGCTGAGTCAACTTTCTTATTTTTCGTTTTAATTAATTAGAATTATTGATGTTTGCTTATTAGAAGCAATATGTATGTTTCATTATCTATGGTTCTTTAAATGATAAAATTAAAATAAAAAAGTTGCCCTTTGTGGGTCTTGAACTAGCAAAATTTTGTACTTCAGTTTGTGAGGTCGTTTCGCATACCCTAGACTACCACTTGTCGCTGCGTCTTTCGAGATAACCATCTCAACTGTCTATATTAGCCTGAAACTAATGTGCATTGGGAATATAAAATTTAATGAAACGTAATAACCCATGTTAATTCTCATGTCAGATGACATGGAAGACCCGGTAGATAAATTTAATTGATTTAATTTAAAGTATAAAACAAAAACTGACATTTTATATGTCGTTATCGCTGTTTCAATCAACTGACAGATCAATAATGTGAAGTATGGTTATAACGCTGCTAATATCTGATAAAAATAAAACGAAACTCCACATGAAACCGCCGTATTTGTCAATTATAAAACAATTTAGTAAAATCACTGTAAAATTATAATCTATTATCCCTACATAAATATTTATAGTAGCTAGACACGGATATGTATTTATTTTCCTATATGAAATTATCATCAACATAACAATACGTATACAGGAATATTCACGCAAAGTGGGAATTAGACGTTTTTGGGGTTCGGTTATAATGATAAAAATCTGATTTTTGGGTTTTCGATTATTTCCGATCCAATGAGAATTGATATTTTCAGGTTTGCATCACTTCTGGTTATACCGGAAGTAGAGCACAACTTCATTATTTCAAATGGAACACACTATATTGTACTATTAATAAAACTGTTATTAATAAAATACATTTAATTTTTATATTAATTAATTTACATTATAGTTCATGTAGTCCTTTTAGAATGTTTCTATGTAGCTTTTTATATATTATTGGTTAATTGAAAATTGTATAAGTCATAATAATTAAGTAGCTACATTAATCACAACATCTTTTAAGTCATCAAGATGTTATATTTACTGGTAATAACCTCTGCGAATAAAAACAAAACGAATGATAGACATAAAAAGGTTCCTTTTCTCAACAATAGGAAATTACGAGGCTCTAGATAGCTAAGGGATACGATGAATAAATAAAAAAGTATACCTATAGTTTTACATAATTTCCGTTATTCACGCCGACCTTTCGGAAAAAGGTGAATTATTAATACGGTAGACCAGAATTGTATATTTTCGTATGGAATCACGCACGGATTCTAGATATCAAAATAGAAATTTAAGTTTGAGCAGAAAAATTATTAAAATTATAGTTTTAATAGTCATGTTGAAATTGTTTACAGAAATTTTATATATATTTTTATGTTTTGTTCCAATAATACTGAATTTGTGAGTATTGCTAAAAAGAAACATCATCCCTGAGCAGATTACGTATTTTGTATACATATAGAAAAAATCTAATTTAAACAGAAAATTATTTGAAAGTAAATCAATGAAGCAAATGTGTATCAAATTAAATTTAAATCTTTTGAGGTTTGTAAGTAAATTCATAATTTAACTAAAGTATACATCCAAATATTCATTAAAAGAAGGCTATCTACATCAATGATGGTGGTAGGATAATACTTTGTATCTTTTCTTTTTATAAAAAAAAACTGTAAAAATTATATGTTTAATTTTACCTTAGATATAGCAAAGGAATTTTATTTCTCAGTTGGGGAGACTGCGGACGACTGATCCTTTTGATAAAAAACCATTTAAATCAAATTAAAGTATAACATGAAATTATGTACAAAAATGAGCTTTTATGTGGTGAGGCTAGTCATTTGACTGCCTCAGACGTAGTGAATCAATCAAATCAGCCAAGCACATGAAGCTGCTGTTGCTCCAAGTGATATATACGATTTTTCAATCATAATATTTTGTGGATTTCAAATATTATAATGTTTAATAGTTACTAAAATTATTGATGTACTATTTTATCTCTAATATAATCTCAGACTGTTAGTAGTGGTGAGAAACACACCGTAGTGCCCTCTTTGGGTCTTTGCTACTATCTGTCTGACAATTATTGTCAAATTGACAGACAGATCACGACCTACTTTTTCACAAGTACCATTACATCAGTGATTTCTATTGTCTTTAAGGAAGACAATCCTATTTATTTATTTGAAAGAGACGCCGAAAACAACTACTCCACGGCCAATGTGCCACGACTGGCATTGCATTGATTCATCGATTTCACTACCTATGGCACTCTAATGAGCGCATATTAAGCGCGAAATCGGTCATTGTCTGGTTAGTTGGTCTCGATGAAAGATGAGGCGACTCCTATGGAGATGCTGAAGTAATGCAATGCCAGTCGAGGCACATTGTCCGTGGAGTAGTTGTTTTCAGCATCTTCAAATAAATAATCTCAGACTTTCAGGCTAATCCTTGTGATTAGAATGGGAGGTAGAGATATTATTATACAGTGCGGTCGTAAATAGTCCCCCCCCCAGCTAAGTTTCGAAACAGATAAGATAGAGACACCGGACTAAAACTGAATTAAATGGCATGAAGTATACTACTTTTTAGTTCAAAATTAAAACTGCAGTTTTCAAGGATGGCGCTAGTGGCGCCATCAACTTTAAAACTTTAAATAGCAAGGGTGGTCATGTGATACCTCATTTGAAAGGTTTTTTAATTCTCTATAAAACGGTGGCTTGTTTTTTAAATTTCATTGACTAGTTCCGGAGTTATTAGCGTTTGAAAGTTATTTGATAAATATGGCGAATTATGATATAAAAATCTAGGAGCATTGCTATTCAAATAGGTGGATAGGAAGATGGGGAACTATCGAATGGCCGGCTCGTTCACCAGACCTTAATCCTCTGGATTTTTTTATGGGGATACTTGAAGTCGCAGGTTTACATTACACAACCTGATTCACTAGAGGATTTGAGGAATAGAATTATACAGGTGTGTGCGGCCATTTCTCCAGAAACATTTGGGAATGTACGTAGGGAATGTGGGAATAGACTATTTTATTGCCAAGAAGTGCTGGGAGAACAATTTGAACATTTATTAACGTGATCAGTGTTATACCAATTTCTTTGTTATTACTTTTATTTATTTATTTCCTTGTTTGATTATTTATTTTATTTTTTCACGCATTATTTGTGGTTGGCTTAGTAATAAAATATTTATCCATTTAAAAATCTTTACTAATGACATTCTTGTGCGAAAATTAAATGAAAATGAGATAAAATCATTTATTCGCCATATTTATCAAATAACTTTCAAACGCTAATAACTCCGGAAATAGTCAATGAAATTTAAAAATCAAGCCACTGTTTTATAGAGTATTAAAAAACAAAAAAAAAACAGTCACTCTACTACATAAATAAACATACTAAACTTATCTAAGTAGTTATTGAAATTTAAAAAAATTCCGTGTATTAAACATACAAATGGATTGATCATAGGCAACTTGTGTAACCACAAAAACTAAGTTGTCCGTTACAGAATATTAAAAAAGTTACACCACATAATCTAGATAACTAGCAAATATGGTTATTAGACCTAAATAACGAGTCTTTCTACCGTCTTACAAATCATTATTATGCTGCTGACAGGAAGGCCCAAAAGGGCAGTTTCAGTAAGAAATGGAATAGCAGTGCCATGAAGTGTGAAATTATGATGTTGCGCACATGACGTTTTATTAGGTTTGTATGAGTCGGTGAGGAAGATTTAACTGTTCAAATTCAATCCTTTAAAAGGTTTGCCGATTATGGTACTTGGAAGGACGGATGGAGAATTTAATTTTAGAATTTTCAGCCTTGCTAAATCAATTTAGATTGGCTAGAATCGTATCTCATTCATGCTTTGTTACTTTGACGACATATATTTTTGATGAAGGAGATTGGGTTGCAAGTAATAGTAGATTATTGAGTCATAGCCATTGTATTTAATAATAATAATAGTAATAATAATAATAGTGCCTTTATTACTAACAAAAGTAACAGTTGAGTACAAAAGTAACACAGGATGGCGAAGTGCGACAAGGTCGCTCTTCCACTTAACCACCCAAAAAAGTAATTGCAAAGCAACAGTATACACGCAAACAAAAAGAAAAAAAGAGAAAAGTAAGCAAGTAATTTTTGTTTAACGAATCCTAGAATTTAGTATATATGTTTTGACTTGTTTTTTAAAAACGTTTAGACTACTAGATGCTTTAACCGCCGGAGGGAGTTGATTATATATCTTAGCTGAGTTATAAGAGAACAAGTTTTTAAACAGTGAGGTATTGTGTCTTGGAACATTGTAACAATGACTATAACAAGTTGCTCGATGGTGAATTGAAGAACCCTTTATTAATTTTTCAAGCAAATACTTTGGAGATTTTATTAATTCTATTTTATATACAAGACAAGCCATATGAACTCTGAAACGTTCGTCAAGGTTAAGCCATTTGGATCTTGTAAACGTATTAGAAATATGGTCAAATTTTCTTAAATTAAAGCAATATCTAAGACAGCTGTTTTGTAGTATTTGCAGGATTGCTTTATCTCTCTGTAAAAGAGCTGGCCAATACACTATATCACAATAGGCAAGATGGCTAAGAATTAATGAGTCACAGAGCTTGAGATTTGATGATACTAACTTAGTCAGAGAGACGCGCGTCAAGGAAATGCATTATTTTAGTGTTTACTGGAAATACCGGAGTCTTTGTTTTGCTAGTAAATCAAGCATCTGTCAGACTTTTTTGAAAAATCGCTTGAACTTGTCGATTTTGTTTTCTTTTTACACTTGTTTTACATATATTAAATTTCTTATAGGACGACTTGATGAAGCTAGGTCGATATAAACTTTAATATTTTAAAGGGAACACCCAGTAGTGTTTTACTACTGAACCCTTTTTTACGAATATAGTCATATAAGGTTTTATAGGTCTATCTCTAATAATAAGGGAGATATGTCCAAAAAGTGTCATAAGAGCGATGTGCTAGAAAGAGAATATCGATTCATTATAAGATAAAATATAAGTCGCTTCGTGACGTCAAAGTAAATTTTGTCATCCACAGTTAACAACTTAAGTTTCTGCTACAAATTCCTGTAACGAATTAATCTGACCGCCTTCTGTTTATATTACACTTTTATCCTTCGCGATTGCTTATTTCCTCCATTTCCATCTCTTTTTCCAGATAATTGCCTATTTGCTTTTCCTTAGTACCAATCTTCTAACACGTTTAGGGTCAGCCCGAGGGTTTACACCCTGGAGAATTGAAGAAGTTCTAACGCACCTTTGATATGGAAAACCTTCGATCTCCATTAGATTTACGGGATGATCCCCGAACATAAGCGTAGCAGGTGGGGCAGAGAGAGCGAACCACCCCCCCCCTCCCGGTTTGGAGTTTAATACGAAGTACAACATCACATAATTTAAAGAACAGTCTAAATTAATATTCACAAATAAAATGTATTGTAATTTTTTAGTCATCTATACAGGGTGATTCTTAACCTATACGCATAAATTTGGGAAATTAAAGCTGAGGACAAATAATGACCACTAATGAAAAAAAATGTAGTAAAACATTATAAGAAATACCAATTTATTTCAAATAAAAATAAAGGAACGGGAATTTCATAAAATGCCCCTTATGCCAGTATCATGTCCATAAGTTCTCCATTTGAAAAATTATGCGCCATACTTTTATTCTAATCGCGTGAAAATAAACTCGAATACGACCACAACTGATAACAAAGTACTGCTAGAAATACCGAACAAACGGCAAGGTCAATCATTCTGGATCTCACAAGGTACACACATTTCGTATGACCATTAGTAAGGTAGCTACTGTTCCGGGGCGTTATAAATTGAGCTTTCCTGCTGCACCACAAAACAACCATCTCTCATCGAGTTACACCTCTCCAGCAGTCTGTCGCTATAATTTCAGACGACTAAGTACTTACTGTCTTGTTCTTTCGTGCATAAATCAGACACTGTATTATTCAGTTCCACAAGGTGCAGTGTGCTTAATGTCATATTTGTCGAAAAGTGTGTAACTGCATGTAAGATTGTTTTCTAATAAGAATACTAAGTCCGTAATCTGTCTTCAATACAGTTTATATTCTACAAATACAGGCTAAAAATAGAAAACAATACATATAACAATTATTTAAAATAAAATAACGAATAATAATAATAATAATAATAATAATTTATTTTCCTTTAGACATTAATATGTATCGGAATTGTCAAAACTTACACTACTGGCTTATAATAAATTCACTTAAACTATAAAAACATTTATCAATTAAAAATCGTTTTAAATGTCGTTTAAAACAAACCAAGTTTTCAGCTGCCTTTATGTCATCAGATAGATGATTATAAACTTTTAAACCCAAACAAATGGGTGAATTTGTGGCCACCTTATATCTATAAAAAGGAACATGAAAATTTTCATTCCGTCTAGTATTTACATTATGAAATTTATAATTTGTCTTAAAACTTCGTTTGTTATTATAAACAAATACACCTAACTCTAGAATAAAAACACTTACCAAAGTTAAAATATTAAAACTTTTAAAAAATGGTCTACAAGAACTAGTACTTGACAATCCTGCAAGGCTTCTTAAAATACGTTTTTGTGTTATGAAAACGTCAGCAGATGAAGTGGAACCACCCTAGAAACAAACGCCATACCTCAATCTAGATTCCACTTGACAATGATAAAAGTTTATCAGTTGTTCTATGGTAAGAAAATGTTTTAAATTTCTTAATAAATATATCATTGAGTTTAATTTTTTTACTAACTGATTGCAGTGCGGTTTCCACGTTAGGCACTCATCAAAAACAATTCCTGAAAACTTCACAGTTTCAGTATGTGACAGCCTATTATCCCCTATTTTCACGACTAAATTAGAGCAGATTTTTTGCCAATTATGAAAACGAATCAATTGTGTTTTATTTATGTTTAAATGTTGGTTATGCTCCCTATACCAATTATCTAATTTATTTAAGTTGTTATTGCACTTGGATTGCAAATGTATATCAGATTTGTCAGATACCAGTAGTGATTGGTCATCAGCATACAAAACTAGCAGGGCATCAGACACCAATGAATCTAATTCATTTATATATAATAAAAACATTATAGGACCCAAAAGAGACCCCTGTGGGACTTCCATCTCAACTATTTTACATTCCGAACTGATCCTGGTTGCAAAGTCCTTTTGTGCATGCATCAGACTTACATATTGCTGTCGATTTTTTAAAAACGAAGCAATCCAGTTTAATGGTATACCACGTATACCATAGGCGTATAGTTTATTTAATAATTTGCTGTGATCTACACAATCAAACGCATTGCTTATATCACAGAATGATGTTATGATTTTTTATACTTCAGTTGATAATCTAAGCTCCAATTAGGGAACCCCTCAAATGCGAGACCCTACTTTAGGGTTTATATTTTTCCAACTGGAAAAACCGGACCTTCTTATAAATATTCCACTTTGCTCTATTCTTTGCATTTTACACGTTATCCCAAATTTACAAAATAATATTGCCTCTTGTCAAATTTACAAAGGTAAAGATCTTTTATGTTGATTGGACTAATTCATCACATTGTTATTATAAAATATATATAAGGGAAGTTACGATCTGAGAAATGTAAAGCATTATTGATTTGGCATTAAAAATCCTGGGACCAACCACTTTCGAAGCGTCAATAAGTATAAGTATAGCAAAGAGGAAGCAAAATGCGTTCGTAGGTACAATATGCTACAAAGAGGGTGAAGCTAAAAGAAAGTTACGAAGAAAATTGATTTATTATATCCGAGACAATGTGTAAAAACAATTTTAAGCCAACTTTTGCTTATAAATTAATATAAAAATAAACTCTGGAGTGCTTTAGAAACGGAATTCGTTTGGGATTTTTGTGTTTCAGTGAAGTTACAATAAACTGACTTTAAATATAAGTAAAATATTATATTTCTTTTAAATAATTGACCTACCTGGCTTGTATGACACTTTCTATTCATTATCCATGAGTTATTTATAAATTATTTCCATATAATAACTCATTTGGACGCCAATGAAAGACCATTCCAATTTCATCGACCGTCTTGTTTCATACTGACAAGAAATTTTCAGGGAAAAGAAGGATGTAGATACTAAAAAATATCTTGTAAGAGGTCAGTCAGTTGTGTCGTAAAGATCTCCAAACTGAGAACTGATTCGTGAACTTGTTTTGAACTGAAAGAAATTGAATTATTGCACTGTATACCAGATTATAGATATAGATAAGTAGGTATCGTTTTCAGATAAATTTCAATTTGTTGGTCATCATCTAAAATCGTCATTCTATGTCATCAACTTTGTCATTCAAAAGCCAAAATCAAGATTGAAGAATAAGTCAATGCTTACTATAATACCAAGAGCAGTTAAAGATAAGAAGTCAATCATTGCATATATAATGGAATATGGATCAAGCAGAAGGTAGAAACATAACAATACCACTGTGGGTACGACCATTCAACTGAAAGGAAGTACCTCCCCATACCTTACAAATTTTACCATTTCTAAAAGGCATTTGCGGAATTGAGTAAAAAATATCGTAACGAGCTAAATCCAGTCTGATACTGTGGATCTTTCCTTCATATTGTCTAAGAAACAATTTCTAAGCAAACTCTGATAAACTGGATCATTTCTTCAAATCCTTAAAGTAACATATTAGTAAATGTTAACATCAAGATGAGCATAATGGTGGTCACTACAAAGGATGATACGTAGCACTGACTGGGAGTAGCGAAACTGAACTTTAGAAAAGACTAGTCTAACAGGTCTGATAAGTCTTGAAGAGGGTTGGAACCTTTGGTGTGAAGATATCACTGACGTAGTTTCCCACACAGCACCAAAACACTATACTGCACTCGACGCGAGTTTCGCCAACCAAGTTGGCATCATCTGGAGATGATTAAAACTAACAGTTTTAATAATAATAATAATAATAATAATAATAATAATAGTGATATAGGTCTGATAAGTGTAAGTCTTGTTGCAAAGGATAAGCTTTGCGACAAGATAAGAAACTGTTCTAGTTGAATGAATCGGAAATATTGCGGGCTCAAATTGCAAATAAATTATGAGTGTGTGTATCATCTTAGGAGCATGTATAACAAATTGTTGTTTGTAGACAGATGTAATAATATAAGATTCATCTTTGGCTACAAATATTTCGTTTCGATGGACAGATGAGTAAAAATTGTTGTTAGAAGTCGAACTACTTGATCGAATTTACACCATGCAGTAATAAATTACAATAAAATATCCTTATAAGTATAAAATTAATATTTGTTTTTCAATATTAACTTTTGGTATGTGGTAAATATATATATTTGAAAATGCAGAATCCATATGTAGACTTATGTCGCATAACTAAGTTAGCATCATATTATGGAAATAATTAGATATTAATCATATAAAGTCAGAAAAAAATGTACAAATATTATTAGTTTTGAATCTTAAAGACAGAAACACAGACAACAAACATTTTTTGAATTTCAAGACGCAAGATGTGAAGGTTTTAATATTACATTTCTATTTATATTTTTCCATTTCTATATTAAACTTGTAAACAAATGTTTGTTGTTTATCAACATTTTTATTGTAAGAAATAATCCTCTTTTGTGCCTACAAAATACCGCCTACCGCCCCTATTGGCAAGAGTTTTAAACTTTTTGCTGCTTCTATATAAAATCCTAAACCAAATTACGACGAAACAACAGACAAGACTAAATTTAATTGGTAAAAAATGCCATTAAATATGCAACAAAGCTGATATATCAAATACTCATTTATCACAGCCCTTCGCAATATAAGTACCTTCGAGGTAGTTGACCCAAGTTTTTACCAGTAATCCTCGTCAGTCAATCAATAACCCGTCTCAGTCCTATTATATTTCACATGCGAACTGACATATGGCTAGTTTATTTAATCGTAATTATATATTTATCAGAATTAAGTATAAATTCTAAGAAAATGATTATTTAAGAATATTCTTCTTTGTAATTTTAAAAATAGCTCGTTGACGTAAGCATTATTTTGTAGTTGTTTGATTAATAAATAAATAAAATATGCTTTGTGTATTCATTGAAGGGGCACTTAAGTGTTAAATATCCTTTTCAATGGGATTCTATGGGAAAGAGGAATTTTCATTATAAATATATACAAACTACAATCACAATTGGAATAACCTAAAATTTAGGTTATGGTTTATTTAGGTTTAGGATATTATGGGTATAGGTGAAACTTAATTATCAAAAATTTAAATGTAAAAGGTAAAAGATGTTTTTCTTTTTAATTGACTTCAAGGTGTACCTGCAAATTTTGAAAACCATGCATTTATATAATTTTCCATTTCAGAGGAATGTACGGCAGACAGATGCAGCAGAGTGCCGTGTCAGCATGGAGGAAAATGTCTCACGAGCGACAACTCAGCGGTATGCCTGTGTCCTTTGGGGTTTTCAGGAGACTTGTGCGAAATCCGTGTTGATTTACAGGTAACTAGTGAACAAATTCGTAAGAGTACAGCTGCATGTTTTATACAGGCTAACTCAGAGTGTGTCTAAAGAACGAACCAAATTTCAACATCAATAGATTCTACAACAGTTGACTGACACTGCCGCCACCTACAAAAGTGTGTCTTTAATTACTTCATTTACTGTATTAACCTCTAGTACCATAGCTAGAGGGTGTTTCACGGTGACCACCCATTCGAATGTCAGAGACTACTTAGAAAATTTGGACACTTGGGTTTTTGAGTATGCTCTCCTTCAATAAAATAATGGCATCTTCGTGACACTTCCGGTCAGTGGCGGTTTTACCATAAGAGCTGCGGAGCTGCAGAACACATAAAATTTTATGTATTTAAGCTTTTAAGCATATTAACAACAAAGTACAAAATATTTGAAATTTAAAGAATCCAAATGTTCTCGCGCTAAAATAAATCTAGGAGCTTATATTATTATTTATTACGGCGCGAGCTAGCCTCTTATGCAACTGCAACCTGATATACAAAATGTGCACAGCGAACAGTTAGATGCGTCCTTTGTTTTTATTGGCTAATCAAGCACGTGACCCAGTACACGAATATAATGGGCTTATGTGGCTGCAACAACAACAGCCACTGCAGTAAATTCAGTAAAAACACTTTATTTGGTTCTCTCCTTTATCCTTATGAAAATAAAAGAACTGGGTAGGCCAGCACCACAATTAAATATTGAAGTTAGTATAACAAGCCAAAGTAAAAGTTACAAAAGACAATTTAACAATAATATATACACAAAAACAGAGAGGTTGTGCGAGTGTGATATAAAAAATGCACTCTTTTGTTTTCCGTGCTTACTTTTCAGTGGGGATAAAACATGGACAATATACGATTGAGAACTATATAGGATTGCCACATGGGCATGAGGGATTTTCTGTGATTGTTGTACCTGGAATTAGCTGTACGGTCCCGATTGAAATTCCCGGAAGTTCAGAAGTGCCAGGAAAACGCATGACTTTGAAAATTTTTAAAATTTAGCGGCTCCGGCCACACTAAATATCTCGGAATTGAATTCGACCAATGTGACAACCCTAAGCAGAACACATACAATTAATGTTCACGCGCCACCACTGCTTCCGGTTATAGCGGAAGTTGTCGTTAACGTTCTTATTTTAAATGGAACACCTCATATGTTATTGGATTACCTCATTTTTGGATTCTACGCGTTATTTTAGGAGGACTTTCATAAAACTTCCATATACAAATTCTGTCATTTTGAAAAAATATTTTTTTTTAAATTGTAAAATTCCCTACTTAACTGAAAATTCATTATTTCTCTAAAAAAGTAATATTTAACAAATTTATTCATATGGGAAATTGTTGAATATCTAAACTTTCTAGCTGTATCTGAACAGTTGTTTAAATGTATACAGGGTGTTGATAATTTAGTATAGTAGTGTACGTATTGCCCTCAACTGTCTGCTATGGTATCATCATCATTACCAGTATCTTGTGTGATTAGATTCGACACGCCTAATCACTAACCAATTTATTTATGGCAGTAGCTATGTCAGTACAATTTTCTTTATTTTAAAATAATACCCTTCTTGTAGCAATAATACCCGCGATTTCCTTCACGAAAAATTGCTCCCAAAATGACTGGAGATTAATTCCGTAACTTCTTTTCTCCTTCCACAGGTGCCTTCCTTCAATGGCTCCAGTCATCTCCGCTACCGCGGCCTGGCGGAGACGTCGCTTACCTGGCTCGACCTGGACGTCACATTCAAGCCCACGGCGCCCGACGGCCTCATCGTCTACAACGGCCACCGCATGGACGGCACAGGTGACTTCATGGGGCTCTACCTAAACGACGGCTACGTGGAATTCGCCTACGACCTGGGGACCGGCGCAGTGGTGGTTAGAAGCCAATACAGGGTAGCCCATAGCGAGTGGCACCAGGTAGAATGACTAATTTTTAGCTGGTTTTTATATTTCGTTTTTTAATATTCGTTATATTATATCATTTTTATATACAGATTCAATGGCCCAACATTTCTGAATAATTTCTGTAGTATTTATTATGTAGTACATGCTAACATACATCAAGAAGAAAATTTTAAAAATTCTAAAACCACCATGACACCACAATGCAAAACAAATACTTTTTAATATTTCCCATTCGATTCTTTTGTTCACATGCATTAGGTAACTTTCTACTTGAATATACCACCAGTCAAGAGATCCTTAAACTTTAGTGGTCGTTGACATTAAGTGGTGGAGAGAAAAGCAGTGAGAAGTAAAAGGTAAAAACGAAGTGGGGGATTGATCTATAACTCTCTGTTCCACTATAGCGTGCTTGGTCAAATTTTTATATAGTTGTAATTTGCCAGATTGTTTTAGTTTAGTTAACCCAAGGACACTTACAATTTTCTGCCGGCTAGCAGTTGTCTGGCTGGGTCGGAATTCTTGATTTGCAATATTCTTATTTACCTGTTTTTTTTTTTTTTTTTTTTTTTTTAAATGTAAAATTTGAAAAGTTTATAGTTGTTAAAATTCACAGTATTTATTTGTCTAAAAGACTTTACTGGGGGCACCACTGTACTTTAATCGTAAAGAAAATTTAAGGTGTATTGTGAAAGATACAGAAAACAATACGTAACATTAGCTCACCAAAAATGCACCTGAAAAATCTGTCGGAGAGGAAAATCAAACAGTTACTTGAGTAAATGATTTTTATCTCATAAAAATGTTGATTAATTTTTTATCATTATGTTAATTACAACAAGATAGCAATTGGTTGAATTGAGTATGTATTATAATAAAAAAAGTTTCTAATAACTTGATTCACATGTAACAAAAATCAATTGTTAGATAATTACCTCTGGTACCATTGGTGTACATAGAAAAGTACTTAGTATTAATTTAAAAGCTACACCAAATTTTACATTGGATTTCGGAATCCTTATTCCTGAAAATTTATCTTTTTGTAGTAATTTATACCTGTCCTTTAAGGATTGGTGATTAAAATGATGTAAATATACAATATACAACTTTCAAGCATACAAGATACAACATCCAAAAATACAACCTGGATTATACCACTTGCTGTCTACTTATAACTGCTATAGGTACTGCGGTTCTGGTCCACTTCAAAAACTAAAGGCTCAATCCTCCAAAATAGGAAGGGAAAGGGAAATGCAATTCAGGTCTACTGCATCCAATTAAAACCAATAAAAAATGTTGTAGGGTCATCCAGCAATTTCAGCATACTGCAGTCGCAATTCAAAATCATGCTTCAAATAAACCATGGATGATCAACCCAATCAGATTAACTCCAACAAAAATTATATACCATCAAATGGATAGATACAACCAATAAATGCTATCACAAGTATGGTTTTATCTTCAAATGGATAAATTCCATAAAGAATATATATCATCACAAACCCTTTAATTCAAAAAGGGTTTGCCATGTGCTTTTAACGAAGAAGATTTAAAATGGAGGCTGAAACGTACAACACGTGTGCCTTCCTCGATGCTTGCAACGTAAAAGAAAGTTAAACGGAACCCAACGTTTCCAGAAAGCAATTTTGAAAAAACTATTCTGAAGCGCATGTCTGTTTACGAGTTCGAAGCCTATGGGTCATGGTAATGGCAAAAATATAAATCTTGTGGAAGAAGAAGAATTTTCCTATTCGCACTGCCTTTTGACATTTCAGATTATAAACCTTGCAAAAGTTTATCTATGGTTTATGGTGATCTTAAATAAAATTTATTTTAACTAGACAACTAATTGTTTAAAAAATGTGGAAACTGTAGAAAATAACTACTACATGGAGACATGGAGAGAGTAAGGTGACTTACCACAAACAGGGAGATCTGGTGAAAACTGAAGTTTTAGTGAAGTGAAAGTGTTGCAAAAAGGACAATTTTAAGTGAAAATTGTGATTTAGTCTCTGTGAAATGTAATGCCAATATGTCTAATGCATGTTAAGTAGTTTTTTTTTTTATGCATGATTGCTTGTTAATAGTTAAAAATAAAAAATTTATATTTGAAACGTTTTGTTTACCAACCCTTATTTGTTTAGTTGAACCATGCAACCAACAATACAGTATTTGAGTCTTTCTGGTTGTATTTTTATAATATCTAGGGGAACTTCCAACATAAATTAATTTAATAAATATCTAATATCAGCAGTAAGCAATTTCAATTGCTACACACCCTTCACCAACCAAAAAAAAATATGACCTCAGGTTATATTTTTGATAAATTTAAATTTGAGAAAAGTTTAAAAATCATTACTCCTTTTATAGAATTTCTATATTAAATCTAATGTTAGTAATTTCCTAATCTAAGCCATCCTAAAATTTATAATCTAAATTCTATAATTGACTTTATCAAAACTTACTCACAAGTATCATAATTGACTACAATTATTTGCAGTATTCTTAAACTTCTAAAATTCAATTAAACTATTTTAATTAGCTTAATCTCAAAAACTATGGATATTAACACTTCCACAATAATAATGTAAAGGCCATCAGCTTGTTACAGGGGATGTACTGAAAGTACAAAATCTATTATATACAAAAATGGTAAGAAAGTAAACGAACTTGCTACCAAAATTAGACATGTCATCGTACTAAACGTACTCATACTGACAAAAAGAGAATGATACGAAGAAACTTTTACCTTGACAAATTCACGTGCCCTTCCTGACGAAAGACAATAGCCCGGCTAGCTCAGTCGGTAGAGCATGAGACTCTTAATCTCAGGGTCGTGGGTTCGGGCCCCACGTTGGGCGCCACTTTTGTATAGCGTGCTTGGTCAAATTTTTATATAGTTGTAATTTGCCAGATTGTTTTAGTTTAGTTAACCCAAGGACACTTACAATTTTCTGCCGGCTAGCAGTTGTCTGGCTGGGTCGGAATTCTTGATTTGCAATATTCTTATTTACCTGTTTTTTTTTTTTTTTTTTTTTTTTTAAATGTAAAATTTGAAAAGTTTATAGTTGTTAAAATTCACAGTATTTATTTGTCTAAAAGACTTTACTGGGGGCACCACTGTACTTTAATCGTAAAGAAAATTTAAGGTGTATTGTGAAAGATACAGAAAACAATACGTAACATTAGCTCACCAAAAATGCACCTGAAAAATCTGTCGGAGAGGAAAATCAAACAGTTACTTGAGTAAATGATTTTTATCTCATAAAAATGTTGATTAATTTTTTATCATTATGTTAATTACAACAAGATAGCAATTGGTTGAATTGAGTATGTATTATAATAAAAAAAGTTTCTAATAACTTGATTCACATGTAACAAAAATCAATTGTTAGATAATTACCTCTGGTACCATTGGTGTACATAGAAAAGTACTTAGTATTAATTTAAAAGCTACACCAAATTTTACATTGGATTTCGGAATCCTTATTCCTGAAAATTTATCTTTTTGTAGTAATTTATACCTGTCCTTTAAGGATTGGTGATTAAAATGATGTAAATATACAATATACAACTTTCAAGCATACAAGATACAACATCCAAAAATACAACCTGGATTATACCACTTGCTGTCTACTTATAACTGCTATAGGTACTGCGGTTCTGGTCCACTTCAAAAACTAAAGGCTCAATCCTCCAAAATAGGAAGGGAAAGGGAAATGCAATTCAGGTCTACTGCATCCAATTAAAACCAATAAAAAATGTTGTAGGGTCATCCAGCAATTTCAGCATACTGCAGTCGCAATTCAAAATCATGCTTCAAATAAACCATGGATGATCAACCCAATCAGATTAACTCCAACAAAAATTATATACCATCAAATGGATAGATACAACCAATAAATGCTATCACAAGTATGGTTTTATCTTCAAATGGATAAATTCCATAAAGAATATATATCATCACAAACCCTTTAATTCAAAAAGGGTTTGCCATGTGCTTTTAACGAAGAAGATTTAAAATGGAGGCTGAAACGTACAACACGTGTGCCTTCCTCGATGCTTGCAACGTAAAAGAAAGTTAAACGGAACCCAACGTTTCCAGAAAGCAATTTTGAAAAAACTATTCTGAAGCGCATGTCTGTTTACGAGTTCGAAGCCTATGGGTCATGGTAATGGCAAAAATATAAATCTTGTGGAAGAAGAAGAATTTTCCTATTCGCACTGCCTTTTGACATTTCAGATTATAAACCTTGCAAAAGTTTATCTATGGTTTATGGTGATCTTAAATAAAATTTATTTTAACTAGACAACTAATTGTTTAAAAAATGTGGAAACTGTAGAAAATAACTACTACATGGAGACATGGAGAGAGTAAGGTGACTTACCACAAACAGGGAGATCTGGTGAAAACTGAAGTTTTAGTGAAGTGAAAGTGTTGCAAAAAGGACAATTTTAAGTGAAAATTGTGATTTAGTCTCTGTGAAATGTAATGCCAATATGTCTAATGCATGTTAAGTAGTTTTTTTTTTTATGCATGATTGCTTGTTAATAGTTAAAAATAAAAAATTTATATTTGAAACGTTTTGTTTACCAACCCTTATTTGTTTAGTTGAACCATGCAACCAACAATACAGTATTTGAGTCTTTCTGGTTGTATTTTTATAATATCTAGGGGAACTTCCAACATAAATTAATTTAATAAATATCTAATATCAGCAGTAAGCAATTTCAATTGCTACACCACACTACTGATTAGTAACGTAGATACAAATACATATAATATGACTACAATTTATCATTTTCCTTGTATTCCTCTAGTGTTGGACAATGAAAAAAAAACAACTCGCCGCCGAAATCACGATTTCGTTCAAAGTCATTTAGTTTATATTTTTTCGCAGCCATTGCCCACCACTGTCTCTCTCTTTAGTAAATTAGAACAATGGTGAATCTCTCAATTAACTCTATCCCTTACTCCTAAATTGTTTAGTACGGCTCTGATATATATCGATCGCAACAATAAATTTATACCTAATTACTAATTCTTATGACATCGAGTTGCCTAATTACTACTATTCCATTATTAATTGACACAGCCAACTAACAACTGATGGAATTGCAGCTTTACAATTGGCACTGACTGTGGTTTCATCTATTATTAAGCGACTCAGTTAAAATCTAAACAATTTAGCGGAAGTACATGGAATTACCCAAGTTTAATTTGTCATTTTACTCGTACTTCCCCTAAGAAGTTCTATCTCAAATTAAAGGATGAATTATTAAGTGGCCGGTTATTGTCTATTGCTAATACTGATGGTCAGGTAGCACTTATACTTATTTAAATTAATGGACAACGTACATAAAGAGCACAACGACAGACTTTTTAATAAAGTTACGTACACACAAACATAACTCTTTATCTTCATGCATAACTGTTAACACAATATATTTTAATGAAAAATAATCTATATTCTATCAACAGATACGAATATCTCGCACGGGTCGTCTCGCCATCCTAACAGTTGACAACCAGTTGCCCCAGGAAGTACTGTCTCCTGGAGCCTTCACCCAACTGTCTCTACCTCAAAATCTGTACCTGGGCGGCGTGCCCAACTTCGGCATTGTCTCGCCACAGGTCAGGGTGCGAACGGCCTTCGTCGGATGCATACAGAAGGTGCAGATTAACGGACGGATCGTCAACATACTGGCCGAGGCGCTAGGTGGAGCCAATGTCGATAACTGCCCCCACCCGTGCGTGGCGAGGCCCTGTGGAGAGGATGGGGATTGTATACCGGAGCTGGACTACTTCACTTGCAGGTAAAGAAATAATAATCTTATGTTTAGGGATGAACACTATAAATATTTGGAAAATTTTTTTCATACGTAATTCGGGCTTTTCACTGAATTCCTTAATTTTGATTTATTTTTAACAAGTTCGTATTTTGCAGGTGCAAGCCAGGATATAGAGACCACTTGTGTTCACGGGGCCCTCCGGCCTTCCACGGCGACGACAGCTACTTACACCTGAGCGACGCATCGACGCTGGATGTCATCTCGTCCGACCCACTTGTGGTCAACGTCCGCTTCAAGCTCTCCTCCGAATCCGGCCTCCTGCTCTACGCCTCTGCCGGTGAGAGTTTCTTCTCACTGGGTCTCGAAAGAGGCGCTCTTGTGCTTAGATATAGCGTGAGAGAACGAGGAGAAGAGATACGTGTAGTGCACAATACCACAACTGTCCATGATGGACTTTGGCATAGGGTGAAAGCTGTTAAGTAAGTTTATTTTTTTGAAGAGAATCCATGTTAGTGGAAAAAATATGTTTCATAGTAACTGAAATGAAGCACCTAAAATTATATCTATCCATTATAACCTTTACAAGTTTTCAATGGAGTGCTAATGTTGTTAAATATAAATTTTAAACTACAATACTCCCTGTTAATAAGGTTTTCCAGGTTTTCCTAATTCTCCTCGTAAATTGTAGTTTATAGTAGAAAGATATAACGCCGTCGTTCCTGGACGCATTAGCAGTCCGCAAAATAATAATATGCCACACACTTTCCCCCACAAATACAGTGTTATTCAGACCTTATCCATAATAAAATTTGGGGATGTTCAACATACATGTGCAAATGTGGTAGCGCAAAAAAAAATGTTTGGCGGGTTCTGAAAACTATTTAAAAATTTTTCATTGCACACCGCTGGATATTGGTCCACTGTAATGGAATGACCTTGGGACTGACAATGCAAACTGGCTAGCACGAAAAAAACTTCTGAAGTTCTGAGAGTATGCAAACACCCGGCGCAAAAAAGATTTTCAGCGTTTTTACTTTAAAATAAACTTAAAGATAGATAGATGTGACCAAAGTGACGTGTCTTTAAAATTAATAAAATTTTGTTACACTAATTTTGAAGAATTGCGCTACTCAATTACTAGGTATTAGAAACATGAAATTTATAAAAAATTTGCACATACCTTGTTACAAAAGCTGTTCGAAATTTTGTCCCTCGACTTCTACACACTTTTAGGCACGGCTTATCCAATTTTGCCGCACTAAAGCGAATGTTCCTCCTGGTTTCTGATCTTGTAAACGCAAATTATTAAGTAAATTGGGGATTTTCAGCATTTTGCTACAACAACCACTCACAAAACCTAACTCGTAAGTGATAATCCGTTGGTAACAGTGCTTGAACAAGCTGGATATGATACGGATAAAACTGAGCTTCGTATAGTAAGCGCCACACCGTTGATTGGGGTACCCCAGGCACCTGCCTAGCGATCTGACTTGTACTTATTCGCGTATTTTCACGGACCAGATTCATCACTTGTTCTTCAGCTGCTAAAATACGTTGTGGTCGTCCCGGGCCACCATCTCGTCCACTCCAACTTCACCATAAATAAGAATCATGTCCATTAACTCAGCATTACTGTACACATGAGTCATTTTGAAAATTTTACAGTTTAACACTCCTACAATAAATAAAACACCCGCACTGAGACAGCGACACAGATAGACTGATGACTGCATAGACAATAGAGATATTATCCCCACTCCAACTCTATTCGCTCGGTCTTAACCAGGCGTTTCAGGTACAAAAACTGTTGTTTACTATTTTTTGAAGGAATGTGGTATATCAGATGTCGTTGAAGTACAGTTGCCCATCTACGTAGTATTTTATAATGGTATAACTTTAAACATTGTTTACGGGAAATCCTAAGACTTTTATTATAAATTTTTTTGGTGATATCGAATTCTTATTTAAGGATGCACATATCCTCAAAGTTTTAGAGATAAGTTCTGAATAACCCTTTATATGGCTTCCGGGTTCATCATTGGGATAAGAATGATGGATAGAGAAATTAGTATTATATTATATTATTTTATTATTATCTATAACTTTATAAAAATATACAAGGCATTTTACTACAAAATGAATTTTTTGCGTGCTGCTTTGCGAGAAATTAAGGCTTATGCAGTTTATATAAAATCCTTGGAAAGTTGATAAATTAAGAATGTGTATGCTTACATAGTATAATAAAAAAATACTTTCTACAATATTTTGCTTCAGGGATGGATCATCTGGCCTCTTAATTGTAGATAACGGCCCTGCCATTACCAGACAATCCGTCGAGATATACCAAAGACCTATAACGCACCCAGAGGACGAAGGCCTATACGTAGGGGGTATGTCCGTGGCACCCTTAAGAGCCCTTACGAGATACAAGAATGGCATCGAAGGTTGCGTGGCCGACCTCGTTATCAACACTGACTATCACCTGCAACTCATCAATCACTCAGACATAGGACATAATATAGGGGAATGCGAAGCATGAAGTCAATTCGTCTCTTCACAACAATAAAACAACACAAAACTAGAAGTCAATATAAATCATTTATAGCGAAAATCAAATGGAGACCAATCGTAAAGTACGTGGGTAAAAAGTGGGGCCTAGTTTTTAGAGGAATGTGAATGTTTATTTTTAAAACACTTACCTATCTTCACTGACATTTATGTGCTAAATGTGTGATTTCAAAGGTTAAACATAAGGCTGACTACTATGAGCTATTAGGGATGTCAGAAGATGCGGCCGTAACAACTACAGTGCCTTAATTGAATTTTATATCTCAACTGACCTATCTTCTAACGATACGGTCAGAGGATTAGGGAGGCCATGGTTGTATGGACGTATCTTTTATATCCTACTAAAAATAGTTGTGTGTATCATCTACCCGAATCTATTTGGGAAGATCTTCTAAGGATTTGTGTTAGGATTGTAGATAGTCAAGATTAATAAGGATAAGGATTGAGCTTTTATAAATTTTTATTTCTTTTGTAAACTTTTGCACGGGAAAACGTTGATAGTGCCCAAAACATAATCACACTATCTACTGTGCTAATGCAATGATTTTTTTTACCAAAGGAATTAAAACCTTAAACTCGTTTCTTTTAACTCGCATATGGAAGGAAATCAAGCACTGTCATCATATCATTTAGTTGTAGAAGAAATACATAATATGTCACATTGAATCAACTTTTTCCCTTGCCTCTTTTTTATATTTGCATCATAGTAGTTACTAATCTGTCCAGTGTAAAATTCACCTTGTTACATAACTATGTATATGAAGTCCTATATAATTTGTACAGGTAGTCTAATTTGTGTGTTAAACAACAATATTTGCTTTTAAATAATATTATGTTGTTTTCTTTTCAACTTTTCCCGACATCAATTACAGTCCGTACGATATTTGTTGAGCCAGAATTCCTAGGAGACCGCTGCATCCCATTCTTGGAATCCACCGCATTCGATACCTTAGTAAAAAAAAATATTGGCGGCGCGGGATTCACCTTAGTAGTTCCGAGAATATAACTTTACTGACTTTCTCCTTTCTGAGAATTCTGGCTCAACAAATATCGTAGGGACTTGTAACTATGAACACCTTAACGTATGTTCAGAGCGGTCGTTTTTGGTTTGCCAGCACTGGTATCTCAAAAACCAAAATTGACAGAAGATCGGTTAAATTAACAAAGTTGTATTATTTTTGAACTGATCTTAATAGCGAAACAGATAAAGCAGTTGGACATCATACTATTGAGATACCTGATTACGAAAGTGTATGTTCTTTAATGAAACACTCTGTCTTACAGATTTGGAAAGAACGTTCTCTCACGAATATAATAATTAGATAAGATGTGCTGGGTCTATCTCTAATATTTGTAATATCTAAATAAAGGAATATTTTACAAAAAGACTACCTATACTACTAAAAATAAGAGTAATATATTAACTCGTCGCTAAGCTGTCTTATGGTATACTTTTTTGAGCATATATCTTGTCGCCGCATCATCCCGGTATTTATAATTGAGAAGGAGGTAGAAGTGATTAAAATACCTTGCCTGTCACTCGAAGTGACTCTTGCTAGATTAGATCTACCAAGGGGAGTGTTAAAACACACCCGGATCGTCCTAGCCGCTGCTGGCCAACTAGGCGACACCCTCGATGTACACCGGTGGATGATACTACGCTCTTCGGCTTGAGACGGGCTGCTCGTACGCGAATACCTAGTATCCGCGACGTCCGTCCACGTTGGTGGTTACCAGTCTTTCTTCCTGGCCCACACTTCCTTTACTTCGCCGCTGGTGGCACTAAGAAGACCAAACTGCCCACTAAACAGTACAATGCCTTTCAGCTGGTCTAGTGAACCCTACCACTTCTTGTCCTGCAGTCTTGTCCAGCGGTGGAAGTTTTATATTTATATCGCCACCTCAAAGTGAGCAATGACAATTGCTCCCAAAGAGTGTCTCGTAATAGCGATGACCATTAATGGGTGTATACACTGTACGAATTTCTTTTAATCGAACCAATTTGTGGAAACAGTGCCCCAGCAAATTAGTTCTATATGGTTAATAATAACGCCCGAAGTGAATAAATATTAAGTAATGAAACCCTCAATTGAATATAAACTCTTTTAAATGGTTCTTTCTTTAAATCAGGTAATATAGGAGTATTATTGAATGCAAATATTAAATATTATTAATGCTTAAAAGTGAGTAAAAGTAAATAAGCCACGTGGTGAATGAATGTGCACGTGGTGGCCCTTAGCACGCAATATAAATAATATTAATAATAAAATTCAAATCTAATAAATTATTTGCGGAATAATGTAATGTATAAATGATTGAAAATGCAATGATTAAAACTTCAAGTTATCGAAAACGTGAATAAATAAATGCTTTTAGCACATACCCAGATAAACCCAGGCACTCACAAAAACACAACTGCCTCACTCCACAAAAGCCAAGAACCAAAGAGAAAGATTTTGGCCAGTCGGGTTTCTCGACCGTGTCTACTATGGGGGTTGGCCCGCAGGTACCCGGTGGCTGGCAGCGTGCACCACAGAAACGTATACAGGGGGTAGGTAAAATAGCCGCTCCGGCGACAATCTCTATTAGAGATATACTATTTCAGCATGTTCGTGTATGCTCCAGGGTATTCCATTACGAAAAGCAGTTCTATCAGTGGATGGGACCTGTAGTATTTTACATGATGAATTTTTTATAGAATTTATTTTATTTGATTCCAATGATAAATCGAAATAACTCAAATTGTCATTTTTAATTAGAAAGCCAAACATTAAATGGAATGACTTTTAAACAGCATAGGATTTAAAGCATATTATAGATTTTGGATATAAAGAATGAAGTGCACTTTCGTCCATTTATTTACATATGGAAAAGTATCTCATTTTTAAATAGTCTGAATCCAATTGTGATTTTCAAGTTATAAAGGAAACGGTCTGCACTATTACATGATAGCAATTACATTACATATATGATGATCATCCATTTTTCTGTTTTGATAATCATGCAACATCAACTAAAAAAATGACACACCTTCGATAATTTAACCGACTGTTTATCTCTTATAGTCTCTGCGATACCTACATGGTATGGGAAAATGAAAAACTGACCACCCTGTAAATTGCATATTAAATTTGAAATTCGCAAATGAAATATTTCTTAATGGATTGAAGGCCCCTAAGCTTAAGTCTATCCGTTGAGGCTATAGATTCAAAAAGAGGATAACATTCAAATTAGTGTTGTCTGCGTGGCTAATATGAATACTTATGGCTTGAACAGCTGATATGTGGGGGGGAGGCAAAAATGGTAGGTATAGTTTTCTCCCTATCAGATTTCTATTTTTAAAAATATCTGCAAAAACAAAAACATATACCGCAGATGAAACTTAGAATGAAACATATTTTCCCAACTTATCTTATACCACTATATGATTTAGTTTATTAAATGGTTAAGTCTGCCTAGAACAAACCAATCAGCTCTGGAACTAAAGACTTGCACCCATATTAATAATAATCACAATAACATGAAGTTAACTAATGACAACTAACCGTATTCTTAAATCAATCTAAGTAGTTCATATTAATAATTAAATATTTATAGACAAATAACTAACAGCATGCTAAATAAGAAGTTAATGTGACAACATCTCATTCTATACATAGAGCTAATTTCACTGCAATAAATCTAACCTGCAATCTGCCTGCATTTACAAACATTTACGCAAAGTGACAAGACTGACAAGTGTCTTGTGTCAAGACTGTTTTGTGTTAAAAAGCAATCAAGGGCGGATTTAGCTTTTCAACATGGGGGAGTATCTCAAAGAATCATATTTTCAAAATATGTTGTGAAATTAGAAATTATCTGTGTATTTAGATAGGTATGTTTTTCTTTGGACAAACATGAAATAGCAGATAGAAGTGTTTAATAAAATATCCTTAAGTGAAGTACGTTTATATTTTTTTAACTCATTACGTTTTTGCTTTTTGCTAATGTAAAATTTGAATTCATGGTAAATCCGCTCTTGATAAGCATTAACTTTGCCTTTTATAATATGGAGATTCGTAGCCCACGTTAACTCGGGGGTTACGGGAGATTTAGAACACCTCAAATTTTTACCTTATCGTTATCGCAATCGTTATACTGAGCACGCGCAGTGCCAAAAATGATACTCTTTTTGGAACTGCACATGCTCAGAATAACGATAACGACGTGCTAAAATTTAAGGGGTTCAAAAACTCCCTAATGAATTCGATAAGTAACCATGCTATAATAAAATTTTATAATTATTATTGAGGTTACTGACATATAAATACGGAAAATTTCGCATTAATTTAGGTATTTATTATTTCAGAAAAACGTTCTTGATCTGTTAATTGGGAGGGAAAAGAAAAACTGCTGACATTTTTGTCAAACTTTTAGGTTAACTTTAACTTATTGTAAAACATACCCAAACTGATAACTAGTGATTTAGCATCATACTAGCGTTAACATGCATTTAAATGGCATTATTAATGCAGTTTTCACTAATTACATTCTAGTTACGTCTTAGAACATTCTAAGTTTTATTATTAATAAGGCTGCAAGACTTCATTGGCTAATGATCGAGTATTAAGTTGTTTTAAATTCTAGTCCTTAACATGCATAAAATGTGCTGTTTAGGATTCCAGTGTGAAAGATTTTTTGACAACTGCAGATAGACCAGGCAAATTTTAAGGAAATATACGTTAAGTGTGAAGTTTTTGCGAACACTATTTTTTTTTGTTGAAAACGATAACTCTCTTATCATAGAATGCAAATCTAAAAATCCCAAAAAATCGGAAGTGAGCTAAAGTCAGCATTTAAAAGAACATGGCCGCTCGCGTTATTTTTAAGGTGTTTAAGAAGCATACATTCATGTAAGACAAACTGTTAGTCTTCAGTGATAAGAATGCAAATCTAGATGAACTACTAAACGTTGGTTATAAATTTTTCTCCTTTATGTACAGATTAGACAGAACCCGAGACATTATAGAAGAACGATATAAGCTTTACAACATTGGTATAGCTAAACGGACGCTCGAAGAATCTTTTGATTTGAACGTTCTTCCCCCAACGAAAGGTGCACTGAAGCAACATATATTAAGGTAGTTTCCAATGGTGATTACATACATTAATAGCAAATATTTTCTTTTTATATTTTCAGGATCTATCTTCAAATACAGCAATGGGTGGGAAATTTCCTAGTCCCGGATAAAGGATATTATATGCACAAAAATAAATACAACACAATGTTTAAAAATGTAGGTTTTTATTAATGCAGTCAAAATTTTATTCTTTTTTTTTTTCTTAACCAGTTTAATTTATTTACTTTTGATATACTAATACCTAATGCTTGCATAAAATCAAACAATCTCCAAGTAAAAAGTATCCTTATTAACCAAAACCTTAAGTTTAAAGGACGGGAATTGGTTCATCATAATTTATAATTATGTGTTGTATTTTTATGTATATTGTATACTTTAAATTGCGTGTTTTGTAAATGCCATCAAGAACGGTGTAACAATCCAGGAAAATATTAATAAATAAATAAATTGGTGAACTTAAATTATTTAAAATTAAATATTGGTAAATTTAAGATTTTGAGGTATTTTAAATATAAAAGTCGGAATGCTATGGGCAATAATAAACTAGCATATGTAAATATTTTTTAAAATTTGGGTATGCCATCATTTTGGCATATTTGATATATTATTATATGGTCTTTACTTTCCAATCCTTGAAACGTAAGGTTTTGGTTAGATAAGGATACTTTTTACTTGGAGATTGTTTGATTTTATGCAATCATTAGGTATTGATACATAAAAAGTAAATAAATTAAACTGGTTAAGAAAAGAAAAAGAATAATATTTTGAATGTATTAATAAAACCCCACATTTTTAAAGCTTGTGTTGTGTTTATATTTGTGCATATAATACCCTCCCATAGTCTTTCTTGTAGTATATTTTGTGCTCTACAAAATAGTGTATGTACAATTTTACTCTATATTGTACAGTTCTCCCGAAATTCGTGGCGAAAACCTTAGAGGAACAAATTTCACAGTAAGAATAATGTGTTTAACACATAGACATAAGAAGGGGGAGACAGAATTGTTTACATTTTATCCCGATCAGACATCGTTTTAAACAAAAATCAATGATGTAAAATCTATGCGGATTGCCCTAGATCTACCGCCGGTGTTTGAAAACGAAGAGTATATTAATTATATTTATCTGAATTTTTATGTGTAATTAAGAAAAAAATAATATACTATATATTTATCTGTGTTTTTTAATGAAAATACATAATCTCTACTTTTAAAATTATTTATAATTTCCTAATAACATAAAATTATTATCGTGTTAGGGAAATACTATGGCAATGCTGTACGGCTGTTTTGTTATCAAATGACGCTCTTATGTCAAAAGATGACGTTACAATGTTGCTGTGCTGTGTTTGTGATCTTTTGGGATTTTTTATTTATTTTAGTGTTTTTTGCCAGTAGAGGTATTTAGAGCCTTTTATTATCAATCTACAATAGTTCAACAGTGGGTGGTTTGTAAAAAAAGTCGACTATTCTAACCTCGGACTGGTATTTCGGCGGTAAGTAAGGTTATGTTTTTTTAGCGTAAGCAGTGGTGTTGTTAACTAAATTTCAAGTAAACTATTGCAAAAAATATTTATCTGTTTTGTATCAAATTTTTGGAATTAAAGCATTTTAGACCGAAAAATGATCTA
This sequence comes from Pogonocherus hispidulus, assembly GCA_963924545.1. Lineage (NCBI taxonomy): Eukaryota > Metazoa > Arthropoda > Insecta > Coleoptera > Cerambycidae > Pogonocherus > Pogonocherus hispidulus. The sequence continues at coordinate 17,086,516 of OZ004693.1, forward strand.
GTAGGGTTGTAATAAAATTATTGTCCAATTCCAGGCTGGATTACAGTAAATAATTTTGTTGCAACTATTTGAAATGCAAAAAAATAAACCTATTAGATGTTTCTTATATTTTAATACAGAATATTATTGTTGTAGCTTTCCTGTTATTCCTGAGAGCAGACAAATGTGGATTTTTTAGTGGTTGGAAAAGCTTCCTGATGAAGTTTGGGGTATAAATAATACTGTAAATGTAAATGTTTAAACAAATCCAATAAAATAATACAGAAATTCAAGATATGAGAGATAAAGTAAAGAGAAAACTTGATCATTGATTATATTGATAATGAATGATTTGCATTCATAAGCTTTTCAGTCGGGAAATGAAGAAAAGGTTTGATAAGAAAAAGACGTGTCACTTACAAAAAGTGATCTTGTCGTTGGGCTAGTGCTGTTACAGACGGCAAAGAGGTAATTGGAAAATTAAAATATGGCGGGCTGTACAAGGTAACTACAGCTACTGGTATTAAAGGTTACAAAAGGTGTATGGTTGTAAGTAGCAGCAGATAGTTTAAAAAAAATAGATAAATAATTTAGACGTTAGTTTTGATAGTGACTTAAATAGCACAGATGAATTGATTGATTTGCTAGAGTGCTGAAACTATTATTTTATGTGAAAATTAACCCGTTTATTAATTAATTATTAAATTTTTCAGCTTTTATTACAATTAATTGGACATGTCATAGAAAAACATTTTATCTAATTGTTTATTATAATAATTCAAAGCTCGATAATGCCGATGTGTTCCTTTAAATGTATAAGGATATGTATTAGGTAAAAGTTTATAAAAATAGATACGAGTGGGAATTCGTGAATAGCGCCCACAAAAATAAATATTTTTTTTATACTTGTATAAACATCCAACTATATTTTTGTGGAACTACTGAGGCAATAGTGTATAAATATTAGTGTTTATAAGCTTGGAAATTTAAAGCTGTTGAATAATAATAATAAGGAAATTAAATAATAAATTATATTGATAATGAATGATTTGCATTCATAAGGTTTGCAGTCGAGAAATGTGTGAATAGGGCTTGACTGCCATACAATAAACAAAAGGAAAACCTGCAGTAGAGAAATGCGTGTATAGCGCTCTACTATATGCAGAATAGTTTCTCAAAAATCATTCATACCTATGTCTTTTAAAATGTTACAGGTATCATCCGTTTAGGCATGGGCAAAACTTTCTTCGGTGCAATAGAAACACAGGAAGGCCGAATATAAGGACCAGCTGTATCAAGACCAAAGACAATGAATGAAACACCATTATAAGTGTTTTGAACTGTTTATATAACATTCTGCTGAGATTTTAATAATGATTTTGTAGAGCATTGAGAATATATATAGGTCCAAGCAGTAATACATGTCTTATTTGCTCCCCCACAAATCTAAGTTCTAACATAAATAAACCTTTAAATTAAAACTTATTGTAATGATCCCTAGAAAAAACTGCACACCACTGGTAAAGATAACATCGGACGTGGACGCCTAGGTTACAGTATTGCCATTTTATAAACCCATCTCCTTCCAACTTATGTACAAGCGTGAAAGTGTGTATGATTGTAAACAAATGGTGTTTTTCTAATGGAATGTTCTGTCTCGCCTAGTATTATATGTCTATGGTTTAACAGCTCTGCTTCACGAAATTGAGACATTTTATATTTTTAAGTTATAAAACGAACCATAACAAACATCTTTTGTTTGAGATTTTTTTTGTAACTGTAAAAATAATCACGTTACAGACGAAAAAAAACGCACAAAATGCGTATCCCCGTAACGAAAAATCCTCTCTGAATGACGTAACGCCCACTTCGCACGACATTCTATCTTCTGTCTGTATATCGTGACTGTAAATGTAGAAATGGCTGCCAAAAAAAAATGTATATGTACGAGGATCTTTTAAATGACTGAGTTTTTGTAGTTAACTAAAATGTAAAGTTAGTGATATTAAAATGTTAAATGTAGGAAGTCAAAAATTTTTTTAAAAAATCGTTTCCTTTTTCGTTTTTTTGTTAGGAAATTTATATTCTTGGTTATATCTAAATTAAAATATCATTTTTTTCTAATGTTTTAAGCTTAAAATCCTGTAAAAATAAAAACAAATTGTCAAAATTACTCCAAGGGATAAGAAGATATCTCATTTTTAAAAATTTTAACGGGCGCCCATGTTTTTTCAAGATGGCGTTTTTAGCTCACATGGGATTTTTTGGGATTTTTATATATTTGTTCCTGAACATAAAACGTATGGATTCCCATTGGAAAATAAATGTCCCCTTAATCTTCATTGAAAAAATAAGATTTGCCTGGTCTAAGAGTGCAGCTAGTGCATCAGTAGCATTAATAGAATTAATTGGATAGAAACAATATTCGCAAAATGTAAGTATAGATATACCTACACCTAATGAATATTAAATACTTATATAATCTTTATTTTGGAAAATTAAACAACCTTTCAAAAACCTTTTACCTTAAAGCAATAAGTATTTAAAATTTTTACAAAATAAACAAACATTGCTATTCGAGTTAGTATAAAAGTAATGGGACCTAATAGTTAATAAAAATGTTCTACATTATATTTAAAATGTTTTCTAAAAGGCAATAGTGAATATATTATTTTAGAATATCAATAATCAAACAATTATTACTAAGTACTAACGTTCCTACACCAAGATAAATAAAAATTGAAAAGACTCTTACTAACTTTTATGTACAGGGTGAGAAAAAATTAATGCAATATCGCTATAAATTTTTTATTAACTATTGAATTTAAAAAAAAAAGTTTATGGAGAAACTAGGTGTAATGTCCGTGACCTTGAATTTCTCTTACGCCACCTCGACCTCGCCCTGTTTAGGTTAGGTAGTTTTAATACATTTACACCAAATAAAACCGTTTTAATAGACAAATAAATATTATATAGACAAATTGTAGCAACACAGTTCTGCCTCTAATCTAATTTTATCTTTATTATTAGAGAAAATATAACCAATAACGAGAAATAGCGAGAAATGTTCACACGTTTTCTTTAAGTTATTTATAGTACAGTATCTGTACAGTATTCTTAATTTTCTCTTTCGAACAAAAATTGCGGCTATTAACTACTATAAATAAATATTATTTGATTAATTAAACATCTAATGAAATGAGTACTCTTTAAGCTTGATGCCAACATGTTCAAAAACATATGTTTATTTTCTGTGCTTATTCCCAGTTTATAAATTTAAAACAAATGTTACTTTATGATAAGTCTTACTGTGACCTGGGTTTCAAAAGGATAGAATGTAATAACCATATATCTTAGTTATTACATTACAAACATCGGCACTAGCCCTTGTGAGTATCAGTGAGTTTCAGTGTATCCAAAAATAATACTTAAAAATGAGTATCTATATAATACTCTTAAAACATAAAAAAAGGTTCCTGTGAATCTAAGAAGAATGCTTTTTTCCAAGTTGTTGAAGGTTTGTAAACATATTTTGTGTATTTTTTTCTTAATTATTTTTACCCCTTAAACTAAGTACACCATCTACGGCGGTATGGGCAGTGTTTAAAATTTTATGAAAATGAGGTCATGTATTCCTTTTAAACTATGGTTATGTCTCTTGTTATTGTGGGGAATCAACATTTTTTATGTGAACAAATACTTTTATATTTTATTATTTATCTATACATACTTGATCGGAGAATCTGGATGATGAACCTGTGGCAAAAAATATGAATCTAAAAGTCCGTCTAAAATGTATACGAAGTTCACTGACCGCCTAAAGGAACAATCGCTATTGTCACATGTAATTTTCAAATTTCTCAATATTCAATTAAAATATCAAATTCCACAAAACAATATATAATAGTTGTATATATTATTTATGAATGTCATAAAAGAAATACAATAATTTAGTATAAGCCAAGATATTAGCCATTTTTGCATTTACTCTGAAAATATTTTCGTTTACTTTACTATGACAATTCCGTAAACGTCTATCTTAATAGTTAAAAGCGACAACGCCGCTCAGCTCGTTGCATATATCTCTTTTTAACTTATTGGAAAGACGTGCTATCTTCTTTCATTCGGCAGAATACATAAATGCTCTGGCCTGACAGTGGCGGGTTGGAAATATGTTTCGCGCGCGTTTTTTATTGCAATTATTGTCGTTCGGTTATTTACATAAGGAATTTATATAAATTATTCGACATTGGTGCAGTGCAACTTTAGATAAGTGTAAGTGATTTAATAGGAAGTGATTTAATAAGAGGTGATTTAATAAGTGTAAGTGATTTAATAGTGTAACCCATATAAGGAACACGTAAGTATCTACTTTTTACTATAATAGGAAAATCGTTTGAGGTTAATTTTAAAGAGTTGAATTTCTCAGTAATTTCAATTTCCATAAGACGTGTGTAGGTATTCGCGATTGTGTAGTGCTGTTTTACTGTTATTGTGATACAATATAATATCAGTGAACGATGGAAAGTATTTCAAGGCCGTCATCTGCCGCCGATGCAAAACGTAGGCTCTATCGAACGGTAGCCGAGAAGAAAATTATTTTACGAGTATTTTACTGCATACAGAGAGATCATCCTCATCGCAACAAGGATGAATTAGTGGATATGTGTTCGGATTATACAGAAGAGTCAAAGACAAGCATATACACACTTTTAAGAGAAGAAAAGATACATGGAAGTGTACAGCCACCGAAACCAAAAAGCGGTCGAAATAAGATTGTAGTGGAAGAAGATGCAAAAATTCCACAGAACGGTCCACGGTTTCTTTACAAAGAACGAATTGCCAACTTTAGATAAGGTGCTGCAAAGTATAAGAGAAAATGATATTATACCTAAAATGTGCAAGGTTAGTCTGGCAAAAATTTTGAAAGACATGAATTTTACGTATGGAAAAGTAGACAGAAAGAGTATTCTCATAGAAAGATATGAAATAGTTGCTTGGCGGATGGATTATCTTCGAAAAATAAAAATGCTTCGAAACGAAGGGCGGAAAATTGTTTCTTATGGGAAATATGGCTACTGGCGAACCACCCACTAAAAAATGGTAACGTACCGAAAGCAATACTTCATGAGTGGTGTGAAAATTTGCATTCAATATCATCTGTGGTGTTGAAAATATGCATATAAAAACCTATTTTCAACCCCCTAAAAATAAAAAAATGCCTACGCCCATGACTAGCGCTGATCTTCGCCGTTTTGCCGGTCAGTGAACTTCATATACATTTTAGATGGACTTGTAGTTTTAATAGTTGTGTATAATATTTTTTGATTCTGTTATTTAATATGAGCTCATTTTCACGACAAAGTACCAATCACCGATGCCAAGAGATGAATAACCCTCGAACCGGAAATGTTGCCGAACCCCTAATTTTTTGTGAGGTAGGAATATTTTAGGTATTAGCCTATTATCTCATAAACTAGGGTTTCAGCTTTATATATAATCCAAGGAATATTACATATTCTAAACAAAACTTCCCAAAATGTGTATAGCTCCTGTCAATTAACCGACGTAGGGACAGACCACCAGGAAGCGCATGCAGGCAGACATCGAGGTAGACTCGGAAAGGGTAGACTTCACGTAGGCTTCATATCGATGTATAACGAATCCATAAAATTAAAACGCGTCGATTATGTCTCGCTCTAAATTCCGTCCCCAAATCCACAAAGTTTCAAAGCTATCTCCTCTGAGGGGCGATGTCGGAACGATCTCCGCGGACCACCGGAGGTCGCCCCCGGCTTTTCTCCAATGATGTATTTTAGTCCCGTTTCCTACGCGTTTTCCCAATTTAAACGCCTTTTCAAAAAACCTCTGCAAAATTTTCGTCGATCGCCGTTCGGCGAGAGAGATGCGGCTAGCACCGGCGTTTGTCCTCGCGCCTAATAGTCCTGTCACGCCCGCCGAAATACCGACTTTTCGCGGGACTCCCTCGCCCCTCTTCTAATTTTTACGGCTTCGAGAAGGGCTTCACGCGAAAGTTCAGTCCTTTCTCTAATTCTTTGAGATTTTTTTTCGAGACCGTACGTCGACTCCTTCTACGTCTATTTCGTCTTCGAAAATTTCGAGTCGCATCCGTCTCAACTTCTTTCTCATTTTATATGCCGATCTGAGATTACACTAACGAGACAAGCACCTCCCACGAAAACTGTCAAATTAATTAAACTTCAGATAGGTTATTTTCCTACGAGAAATATTGCTAACGGAATCAATAGTACTGACTGCGAAACACTTCTGATTACCAAAATATTGAAGCGAAATGTTTTTCCAATTAGAAAATCGGTAAAAATAGTTTTTTCAGGTTGACACGTACAGTTTACATACTTAAACGTCTCAAGGTAAACATTTGACGACAGGCTTGGTAGCGTAATGGGAAAGTCGTATACGATTCAAAACTTGATAATGCTGATTTCGCGAGTTCGAGTCACGGTCGAGGCAAACTTTTTTTTTTACTTTTTAATTCCAATTATTTATTAGTATTAATATTTAGTTATTCTGTTTCATTATCCGTAGCTTTTATTCTTTCTGCACGTAAAGTTTGGAATTAATTCGTTCATTAAGGCAGTCTGTTAAATTCATCATTTTAGCTTACAAAAGTAAATATCTACAATATTTTTGGTCCCATTGATAATAATGTTTACTTAAAAATAAATTCTACTTTCAGTACTTAAAAAATTATGCTGTTTTACCATCAACAATAGTGTACCCTTAAACTCTTATAATTCATCAAAATATTAAAAAAAATCGTTTAGTATAATTACATCATCATTCCAGAAAATTTCTATAACAAAATTTCTTTAATATGAATTTTCTTTAAAATAATATTATTCCAGATGCTTTTGTCACCCGAAGGGTGAACCCAGGCCGCAGGCCTGGACCCCCGGTAGGGCTAGAAATCGAGCTAGAAATGGGAACGAAAATCACGACAGCGATTTTCTCCCATTTCTAGTGTTTCTATTATTTTTTGATACAAATGAGAAACTCCAGTTGGAAAAGATATTTTATAGCAATCTTTGTAGCATTAGTTGCGGTTACCAAAGGTATCCTAGCAACCGTCTGCGGTACAGCTACTTACTTTCTATTGATCAAATTGTTAGAGCATTTCTAAGCAACATATTCGCCTGCTTGGTGATACGAAAAGACAGCTATAATAGTGAATTTGATATAAAAAATGACAATTAAAATTTTATGAAACTATTATATTTTATCCAGAAATTTCAAAATGGAGCACGATAGTGACAATGCCAAAGCAATAGTTACTAATACTGCCGATAGCAAAAATAGATCCCGAACCAGTATAGCAAAAAAGTGCTCTCATCTTTACTTGCAGGAGAAATTTTTGAGAAAAATTGTAGGAAGTTGGTATACAAAAGTGTTACAGAATCTATTATTAGGTATTTCTTTTAGCCAAAATTATCTACGTCAAAGGATGTATCAGTAGTTTATTTATACAACAATGATATCGAGAATATTGAAAATTTGCATGTCTTTCCCAATATAACAAGCCTTTATCTACAAAATAATAGAATACAAAAAATGGAAAACTTCAACAACTTATTAAAGATGAGGAAACTATACATTGGTCACAATAAAATAAGTGTGTTAGAAGGACTTGAATCCTTAAGGAAGTTGGAGGAATTGCATATTGAAAAACAAGGTTTACCAGATAATAATCCTCTGTGCCTCGATCCAAGAACAATATTTTCGTTATCGGTAAGTCAGAATTATAATGTTCTTCTAATTTTGTTCAGAATATTAACCAATTTCGTTCAATTACGAATTTCTCAATGCCAATTTCAGTTCAACTATGTGTAAGTATGGAAAACTTATTAACGTTAGATATTTTTTCCCCAAGAAAATTTTCAATTAAGGGTCCATTCTCTGTAGATTTGACAGGCATGAATGCGGGGTCGAATTGAGAGGATGGGTAGCCGATGGGTGAAGACTTACATATTTCCACTATCGAATTATTAAGATTTCGGAGGTGCACGTAAAGCCGATGTAAAAAGGCACATGGAAATAAAGTTAGCCCTCATTGCAAGGGTACCAGATTTGTCTTACAATCATGGGCGGATGGGCCGGCTGGGAGTTCGGGAGAATTCCCGAAGGACCGGTAGCCTTTGGGGCCGGTCCGACCCACTGCGATTGGCGAATCAAATTATATTAAATTCTTTTTATATTAAATTCTTATTTGTAATTTACTTTTATTCTATTTAGGTACATATTTTTGGTTATATTACCTATATTTTGGACTTTGGTTAGTTTTTTAGTGAAATAGGGTGGTTTCTCTTATGTTTGTGATCTGAACTAAAGTTAGTTTTAGATTTTCTTATTTTTTTTACAAATGTTTTACCAAAGATATGGCTGTGGATTATTTTGTTTGTGATATTTTAATCATGTTTTGATGTTACATCTTTGAGTTTGTAGTTTTTTAAGAACGTTTTTTTGTTGCAATATCTAGTTCACGCAATAACATATTTTTTATTTTTGAAAAAATATAATTTTGTTTTATATGTTGACTTTTTATATTTGTTTTTTGTTTTATACAGTGGGGCCCATTAAGAACCAGGACACCCTTCTAAAAAATTTTTGGTAAGTGCGATTCCAATGACTTTTGTATATATACATATATATATTAGCCTCCTAGATGTACTTGTTGTACCTATTACGATGATGCAGCTGCTAATCCTCAGCCTACTACGATTTTTTTTTTCAATCAATTGCTTTTAAATTACTTTAGGCATTTAGGGATATAGGGGGAGTACTGTAAAATGTTGTTTTAACATTATACAGGGTGTCCACCTAGTGCGCGTAAGTCCAATATCTGGGTTAATAAAAGAGATAACTTAATTTTTTTTTCTACAGGGTTGTCTAATATCCCGAGCTGCACAAAATGAAAATATATTTACATATTCAGGGTGTTCAGTTTTTCCTGGACAGGTACCAACTTCGTTTTTCTAAATGGAAATATATATTTTTTATTGCTTTTTCGAACTAAACCCTTGATTTTAGTAGGACTTTCATCAGCCTTCCCTATACCTAACTTAAACTGTTTTTGAAATATTGACGGGTGAATATTGACATTTTTGCAACTTTGACACCCTGTAAAATCTAAACGGTTTGAGATCAAGCAAAACGGTTTGCACATTCCTATCTTAACTTTTCATAAGCTATCGTTTGGTACTAATTTCAAATTTATCCAGGGATTAAAAATTTTCAAAATTTTCAGAAAATTTTAAATTTTTGGATAATTTTGAAATTAGTACCAAACGATAGCTTATGAAAAGTTAAGATAGAAATGTGCAAACCGTTTTGCTTGATCTCAAACCGTTTAGATTTTACAGGGTGTCAAAGTTGCAAAAATGTCAATATTCACCCGTCAATATTTCAAAAACAGTTTAAGTTAGGTATAGGGAAGGCTGATGAAAGTCCTACTAAAATCAAGGGTTTAGTTCGAAAAAGCAATAAAAAATATATATTTCCATTTAGAAAAACGAAGTTGGTACCTGTCCAGGAAAAACTGAACACCCTGAATATGTAAATATATTTTCATTTTGTGCAGCTCGGGATATTAGACAACCCTGTAGAAAAAAAAATTAAGTTATCTCTTTTATTAACCCAGATATTGGACTTACGCGCACTAGGTGGACACCCTGTATTATTAATTTGTAAAGTAAGTAAAGGAACAATATTCTAGATTAACAATAATTATTAGTTTCCAATGTCTGCTATATCTTTTAAACGAAACCCAAATTCAATAAACTTGAAATATTTAAGGCTCTATAAAAGAATTATTCTTCGATCCAAATTGAAGAAATTTGGGCCACAGGGGTATTAAGTGATGCTGAAGAATGCCACGATGTCAATTTTTTAATAAAAAAATCCCTAAAGTAATTTTCGAAAAAATCGTAGTAGTGGGGATTAGCAGCTGGACCATCGTAATAGGTTCAACAAGTACATCTAGGAGGCTAATATATATATATAAAAAAATTCATTGGAATCGCACTTACCAACAATTTTTTAGAAGGGTGTCCTGGTTCTTAATAGGCCACACTGTATTTGTAACTATTTGAGGTTGTATTTTCAGTATTTTTTTTATTTGCGCTATTAAAGTTTTAAAAAATAATTGGACATTTATTTTTATCGGATAAAAAAATCCTCTATTAGATTCAAAGTATGTATATTGAAACAGAAAACATTTTTGCTATTATAGCAAAACGGGGCCAAGCCGGAACTGATTTTCCTGTGCCGGTTTACCCTACCCCATCCGCCCCTGCTTATAATTGCAAAAAAATTTCTTTTTATTGTTATAAATTATATATCACCGGAAAGATCAAAAGATAAACTAGATCCCTATAGTAGCAAATTTTTGTTTAATACATGTATTTTAGAGAAAATAATTTTTGAAAATACGCTATTTTAGTAGAAGATTGTTTGCCTGGAATTTTAAAAATAAAAAGAAATACCAAAAATTACTACTATAGGGACTTAGATTAAAGTCTTATCTTTCAATACTTTTTTACTAAAAGTATTGAAAGATTAGACCATCACCCAACCTCTCAACCCGACCCCGAATTCACTCTGTTAAGTCTACAGTGAACGGACCCTTAAAAGAACTCGAAATCGAACCTCTGCAAATGTAATTACATTTAGAGAAATACGAAAATGTTTTATCCTTCTATAAAGCAAAAAATAAATTTAGAAAGAAATGTTTTACATGCTTACTAAATATTTTAAATCTATAAATCTATCTTTAAATTGTTCACAACAAAATAAATTATATTGTTACTTTCTAGGAATCCTTGTGTGTTTTGAACATCTCCCACAACAACCTAACTTCGCTCTCGTATTTGTCACCGTTGAAAAACTTGGTGGTCATAAACGCCGCATTTAACGATCTCGATGACATTAAAGACGTTTGTCAGACGATTCAAAATTGGTACAATCTAAGAGAAGCAACGCTCAGTGGAAATCCAATCACGAAGCGTCATCGTTATCGAGAAGACATTATTGCCAATTCCTTCCATTTGAGTAAGTATACATATCATATCTGTATAAAAGCGGGTATTTATAATATGGGTAATATTTCCGAGAAAATCATGATAATAATCTAATATCTCCATAAATATATAATGATGCATTATTAATATTGATAAAAATAGTGAATGTATAAGACACTACTAATTAACACTACTCTTCAAAGTGAGATTGTTCCATTAACATTGTTTAGTATTGAACATTATTTAATATTGAATAACTTTTAATCATCTCCAGATGATGCCAACTCGGTTGGTTAAACGCGCGTCGAATGATTAATTTCCTGAATATTGATTCGCCTTACGCATTTTTCACTGGGAAATAGTCACTTGTAATCTCCATAGTGATTGAATTATTTCCGGAAAATTAATCCCAGGGCACGAATATTTTGAAAATTTTGGTGATATTGGTGATAAAATTGGCGATGGAGGAAAAATTTCCTGTATTAGGTAATTCTTTACTAGGGAGATTAGAAGTCAAAATTTCATAAATATTGAACATTTTTATGATGAATGATAAAAATTCAAACTTAAAAATAACAGTAGGTAATTAATTTAAATATTCAGTTTTCACTCTTATTTATTCCCCACAAAAACGAGAATAATTCTTGCCGTAATATCGAAATTAATTAAATTTAGTTACCTACTGAAATTTGTTAGTGTTCAGTAAACATTAAATAAAATTTGAAATACAACAAATTTATTTTTAGAAGCAATAAATAATAGAGATCTAGATGCATACAGGGGTATTCAGAACTTATCTCTAGATAAACCTTTGAGGATATGTGCATCCTTAAATAAGAAATCTATATCACCAAAACAATTTATAATAAAAGGCTTAGGATTTCCCGTAAACAATGTTTAAAGTTATACTATTATAAAGGACTACGTAGCTGGGCAACTGTACTTCAACACATCTGATACTTTTCTACCACATTCCTAAGAATGTGATAAAAAAAATAAACACGTGGAACATCTGGTTAAAACCGACCGAATAAAGTTGGAGTGGGGATAATATCTCTATTATCTATGAGTCGTCAGTCTATGTGTGTCGCTCTCGCAGTACGGGTGTTTTATTTATCTTAGGAGTGTTAAACTGTAAAATTTTCAAAATGGCTCATGTGTACAGTAATGCTGAGTTAATGGACTGTTACCAGTCGATTATCGCTTACGAGTTAGGTTTTGTGAGTGGTTGTTGCAGCAAAATGCTGAAAATCCCCAATTTACTTAATAGTTTGCGTTTACAAGATCAGCAACCAGGAGGAACATTCGCTTTAGTGCGGCAAAATTGGATAGCTTTAGGGACAAAATTTCGAACAGCTTTTGTAACAAGGTAGGCAAATTTTTTATAAATTTCATGTTTCTAATACCTATAGTAATCAAGTAGCGCAATTCTTCAAAATTAGTGTAACAAAATTTTATTCATTTTAAAGACACGTCACTTTGGTCACATCTATCTATCTTTAAGTTTATTTTAAAGTAAAAACGCTGCAAATCTTTTTTGCGCCGGGTGTCGGTATACTCTCAGAACTTCCGAAGTTTTTTCGTGCTAGCCAGTTTGCATTGTCAGTCCCAAGGTCACTCCATTACAGTGGACCAGTATCCAGCGGCGTGCAATGAAAAATTTTTAAATAGTTTTCAGACCCCGCCAAAAAAAATTTTTTTTTATACTACCACATTTCTACATCTATGTTGAACATCCCCAAATTTTATTATGGATAAGTTCTGAATAACACTGTATATTAGCGAGAGCGTTTTGCTGTCCACAAGGTTTTGGTCAAAATTTATATTTATCACAGAAACTCGGAATCTGATGAGGCTATTCTGGGCCGCGAATTACGATGTATTGGTAAAAAATGTAATACAATGTATCAGATAGGTATTCCGGAGATTATATTACTAATAAAAATTTGAGGTGTCCATAGAATAGATAAAAGTATCTCTACTTTTGTGGTAAGGTGGCGGAACAGCATATTACTTATTATTGGTATGGACTTGGTAAACTCTAACCACCATTCGGTTCTGGAATGAGGGAAACCTGGAAACTTCATTACTTATGGAAATCATCAATGATTAATGAACGAACAAGCTTTTAGTAATTATATATGAATTCTAGAATACACAAATAACTGGACAATACTGTAGTAACTCAACGAACACTGTAATAGCTGCCATCTGGAAATATTTTTTTTATATTTTAGTACAAGTAATTTATTTAAAAGGTAGCTATATAAAGAATCTATTTTATTTATTTCATATTTCAGATACTTTGGATGGTAAAGCCATATCAGAAATTACAAGGAAATTTATTAGAAGATTCGAGGAAGAAAAACTTATTCATGGGTCTAAACAGCACATTAACATAGCTGATGTGGTACCAAGTAAGTAATATTAAATTAAAGTACCTATATCCAGATTCAAAACCGTTCTGATTGTTTTAGATTTGCCTAGGAACTATCCTATAACCTTACAAAAAGCAGCGTCTGCCTCCATTCTCAGGGACTCCAAATGCCGCCTCTCTCAAGATTTGTCCGTGTTTGACGAAACCGATGCTGTTTACATTGCTTGGAAGACTTGTAAGAAATTTGCTTTCGATTTTTTTTATTTCTACTTGCGCTTTGTGGATAAAACATTCTAGAACAACAAACTATTTATTTTATTTTAGTAGAATAATATATAAATATGGTTATTAGGTTAATTTGCGTGCGGACCCGATGAAAATATTGCAACTCCTGTATTTTAAATGAAACACCCTGTATTTTATAATTTTGGATATACTCGTAGTGTTTCTCTCATAAGAATGTAGCATTACTGGCCTATATATCTCAATGAAGTATGAATCGACGTGTCTATCTTTGAAACTTGCGCCAGTAGGTATCTGGAACAGCGATTTGCCAATCAACGATTGGAGGAAGAGGTCCTGTGGACTGTGCATTCTCCTAATATAAACCAGCTTGATTTTTTCCGTTAAGGTTATCTGAAAACTTTAGGTTACGAGGAAGTCGAGGAATCTATTGGAATAAGGAAAATCTTATCGCAAGGAGGATGGTCGCTTGCGTGCACACGTACAGGGTATCCCAGGAGTCTTTTGTAGGGCCCGTGAGTCACATAACATAACCGTCAAACCGTCCGTGCAATCATTGTATTGAAACAAAATGTGACGATTTTTAACAATTTTTATAAACTAGGTATATTATATGTACCTATAAGTACCTACTATATAATAAACTCCTATACTAATAAATAATTCACTTACAGATAGTTGGATTAAATAATTTTAAAGACCGATATGAACAAAAATATGATTTTTTTTGTAAATTAATATTATTTATCAATAAAATAAACAGGACTAAAGCCATATTTCGTTTTTTCTGTCAAAACGCTCATTGGCGGACATATGACAACATTTTTTAAATTTTCTACTTTAATAACCATGCAAAGCCATCGCTCCCATTGAATTTGTTTATTTGTTTGCTCAATTGTTTGTTATTGAAGTACAAGTTAGTGTTGTAAGTAAATTTTTACTTACATCTTTAATTTTTTACTTAAATAATAAGTAATTATCTAATAATGTCATATTATATTATCTAATTTGTTGTGAAAAACACTACTTATATATAAATGTTAGCGGAATCCCCTCGGCCCCACTAAAATAAACCACCCATCACCCATACGTGACTTTGTCAGGACAGCCGAACCGATTGATGACTGGCCGTAGGCCGGGAGGTGGGAGGAAAACACTCGCGCAGTTATGTGGAGCAGTCTGTGCTGAGCTTGTAGAACGTGAATGTTACAAATAAATTGATTGTGAAACTTCTAAGTTTTATTGGGGTAAAAACCCTACTTGACACGAATATACCCCTGTAGTTTACATCAGAAGTGGGATTACACCGTACGCAGTCCAATTAAGTGAATAAATACTATTACAGACAATTAAAATGGATAAAGACAATTTTCCTAGTGTTAGTGCGGCATCTGAGCATACTAATGCGGATGAGTTTGATTCCGAAGATGACCTGCCTTTGGTTCCACCAAAACGTTCGAAGACGAAGTGGCAAGAGACATTAATTAATCTGGTGGCGACTCAACAACAACAGCTCGCCGATTTAATTCAACAAACCAAGATGGCGACAACGCCAACGGCAACACCCAGCACCTCCGAGACAGGGAACTTAAATGCGCATGCGTCAATATCTGGACATGCGAATTCGTCATTTAAGTTAACTACTTACGATCCCGATAGCAGCGCTTACTCAATCGAGGAATGGCTGGACGATGTTACTAAACTCAAGGACGAATTAAATGTAAGCGATATTCTCATGATTGCAAAGGCTGGCGAAGCGTTGAAAAATCGAGGTTATCGTTATTTTTGCGACTGGAGACCCCTTTGCCGCAATTGGAGTAACTTCTGTAACGATCTTATAGTAGCTTTTCCTGATCGAGAAACACCTGGCGCTCGTGCGTACACTGCCGCTACATTACACAGCCACGATTGTGATTCATTGTCCGATTATGGAAATAAAAAATTGCGTAGTATTCACAGATTCTATGACAAATTACCGTGGGCTACAATTCTAAGTATGGCGGAATACAGTCTAGATCATGCCGAAGCCCGTTCTGCTTTGCAAATTCAAAAACCGACTTCAGATCGTGAATTGCTGAAACTTTTAAGCGAATTTGACGCACGTCGTACTAGACCATCGAGAACATCAAAATATACAGGAGCTGTAGAAACATCTAGATGGAAGGTAGACCGACGATTGAGAGAACACCAGGATCAGGATGCAGGACTTAGAAGAGCACACAAAACCTCTAAGAAAATTTGTTTTAAATGTGGACAGCAAGGGCACCAACAAGATGCATGTCGCAGCTCAAGACAAGAGGGAGCACCTAAAAGAACCAGCGGCGAGTCCGATCGTGTTCCATCTTGTAGTTATTGCAAGAAACTGGGCCACACTGAATCCACTTGTTGGTACAAACACGGAAAACCAAAAATAGCATTTGCAGTAAAGAAATGACGCCACCTAAATGTAACACCTATCGCAACATTGCTGTGTAAAGAACAAGCACATTCAGTTACGTATCTTATAGATAGTGGTGCTGACGTGTCAATTATCAAACAATCCGTTATAACATCATTAAATGGCACAGTCAGACGGGACGAAAACATACGTGCTTTCTCTGGGTTTGGATCCAAAGTTGTTTATACTAGAGGTGTTTGTGATTTAGTAATTATTCTGCCGACATTGACCTTAGAAATATGTTTCACTATAGTACCCGACAGTGTTATTCCAGGCAATATTGATGTTGTTATCGGATGGGATATCATAAGTCGACCTTGCTTGCGAGTTGAGAAAAATGCTGCCGGTCTAGAATTGCACCATGACCTACGCAATGTACCACAAGTGCTTATTATGAAAGATACAGATGATTTTAACTTAAATTTGTCTGTAGTGGACAATGAACTAAAATTGAAAATTGAAAACTTATTAAAAACTTATAAAAATAAAACGCCCAATTATATCACTACCGGAATGATGACAATAAAATTGAAAGACAATTCACCAGTGGCATATCATCCGCGTCGATTCGCTTATCAAGAAAGGGTTCATGTTAAGGAAATAGTACGTGATCTGCTGAGCGATGGCGTTATTCGTGAAAGTAAATCAGAGTATGCGAGCCCCATAGTGCTGGTCCAGAAAAAAAATGGTCAACTACGGATGTGTGTAGATTATCGAGATATTAATAAGAAAGTAGTCAAGGAAAGATATCCGCTGCCTCTTATTCAAGACCAAATTAATGCTTTGTGTCACGCTAAATACTTCACCATCTTAGACATGAAGTCTGGTTTCTACCAGATGAGGATCGAAGAAGAGTCTAAGCACATAACAGCTTTTGTGACGCCGGATGGTCATTATGAATTTAACAGAATGCCATTCGGTTACGTAAATGCTCCAGCAATATATCAACGCGCTATTGACAAAGCATTGGGTGATCTGAAAGGTAGTAAAGCATTCGTTTATCTTGATGACGTGCTTGTACCCTCTAGGACAATAGAGGAAGGACTACAATACTTGGAGGAAGTGCTGAGTGCTTTGTCTACTGCTGGATTCTCGTTGAACTATGAGAAGTGCGTATTTTTTGCACCGGAAACGGAATATCTTGGTGTTGTTTTAAGCCAAGGGTCAGTACGCCCCAGTCCGCGAAAAGTTGCGGCTTTGACTCATACGCCTCCTCCTTTAGATGTTAAAGGTGTACGTCAGTTTATGGGACTTGCAGGATACTTCCGCCGTTTCATTAAAGGGTTTGCCCAGCTAACTGCACCGATATCGGCATTGTTGCGGAAAAACTGTGAGTTTAAGTGGACTTCCGAGTGTGAACAAGTGCGGCAACTAATTATAACTAAACTAACACAACCCCCTGTTTTACGAATCTATAATCCGGACTTAAGTTGTGAATTACACACAGACGCAAGTTCAATAGGTATTGGAGCTGCGCTACTTCAGGTAGAAGACGGTATTGCCCGGCCTGTTGCCTATTATAGTCGGAGGACAACCGATTACGAATCTAGGTATCATTCTTATGACTTAGAGACACTTGTTATTGCCGAAGCCGTTGAACATTTTCATGTGTACCTGTATGGTGTGCATTTCACGATTTATACAGATTGTAACTCAGTGCGAGCAACCGCTCTTAAGAAAAACCTGCTTCCGCGTGTGGCACGTTGGTGGATAAAATTACAAAACTATGACTTTTCTATTAAATATCGCCCGGGTAGTAAAATGGCCAATGTAGACTATTTAAGTCGAAATCCCATAGACGATGAATCTATTCTTAAAGTATGTGTTCTAAAAACATTAAATGTACAGAAACTCGCAGATGTGGCCACGTTGCAAGAATTCCAAAATAATGACGAGTTCTGCCGCGAGATATTTGATAAACCAGATGGTGATCCGAGTTTCACTGTAATAAACAATGTTGTTGTGACCAAAACAAAAACTCCGAAATGTTTTGTCCCTATAGCAGCTCGTCTTCTAACAATGCGGTTGTATCACGACGAATCATCGCATATCGGCTGGGATAAATGCATTGCAAAAATGAGAGAAGATTTATTTTGGCCAAAGATGGGGCAATGCTTAAAGAAATATATCAAAAATTGCAGGGCATGTGTCTTAGGAAAATCCCATACCGGTCGTCGATCAGGACTGTGGCAACAAGGTGAAAAGCCAACTGACATACTGGACACTTGGCATATCGACCATGCAGGACCTCTGGTGCAGTCTAATGGGTGTACTCAAATCCTGGTAATAATTGACGGCTTCTCAAAGTTTTGCCGATTACAACCAATACCAAGGAAAACTTCCGAAGACTCGATCCGTGCATTAGTGCCAGTTTTTAATGAATTAGGGAAACCGAGGCGCATTATAGCCGACAGAGCTGCTGCCTTTACCTCGACAACATTTAAGAATTTTCTGAAAGAACAAAATGTGCAACTCCACCATATAGCCACAGGTGTACCCCGAGGAAATGGACAAGTCGAGCGAGTTATGCGCACAGTTTTTAATCTATTACGAGCAACACTTACTGCTGAAAAGGAACAAACCTGGACGACCGCGCTGGTTGCGATTGAGGATAACTTAAATTCCACGGTACATTCCATAACGGGATATGCACCGACAGTATTACACCTGGGAACTAATCCAAGATTAACCGCTACTCAGCAGTTTTTGGGGAACGCTCCTGTACTCGATAACTTTGTTGATCCAGACAAGGCCGTCGCAGAAGCTCAAATTAGAATAATAAACAATGCAAAAAGGCAAGCTCAGCAATTCAACATAACTCGTTATCGGACGAAGTTATTTGACGTAGGTGACACCGTAGCAGTGGAAGATTCCCAGCTAGCTGGCGGAGGCAAACTTAAACCTAAGTATAGGGGGCCATACACTATCCGCAGTATACTTCCGAACGAGAGATATGCGTTACAAAAGGGAGGTCAACGATTAACAGTCGCTGCTCATGAGCAACTGAGACGCTGGCCCACAGCTAAATAAAGAGGGTATGTAATTTAATTAATACAATTGCTGCTTTTAAATTTAGCTAGTAAAAGCTAATAAACAAAAGTAAGTAACCGGAAATGAAAATGCAAGTAGTACTCACATTAAAAAAAAAAAAATCGATGGTTACTTTAATACAATACAAACCAATATAAAATCAAATGATGAATACATTATTATTTCATGAGCTATTATTTGGTAATAAAGACCAGTGTGGCAGTACCACATTTGGGTAAAGATGGCAGTACCATCTACATTATTTATCAACAGTATAATAACAACAAAAAGACCAGTGTGGCAGTACCACATTTGGGTAAAGATGGCAGTACCATCTACATTCAAGAATAAAGACCAGTGTGGCAGTACCACATTAGGGTAAAGATGGCAGTACCATCTAATTAAAAAAAAATACACCGTTTAGCTCTAAAATTAAGAAATTAACTGTAATACCATCCTGAATACAAAACTTTAATTATATTTTAGATGTATTTCATAACAAGATCGACTATCGACTACATGCATCCACACATAATAGTGTGCCTTTGATATTGGTGTTTCACTCAGCGTTCTTAACATAACATCAACTTCAGTCCTTAGGACTTTTATAAACATAAACAAGAGCACATAGTAGTACCTACTGTTGTTGTTTAACATCTATAAATTAGTCACCATAATATAACCCAGTAAGGAAATTGGAACAGCTGTTATGTTTGTATCAATAATTACAACTCCTGACGTTGCCTCTTACTGTTTTAAGGTCAATGTTGTGGTGGTTTTTATCAGCAGTGAAGTTTGTGTATTATTTTACGATTTCAGCTGAAGATACGGCACGAGGGCGCACCGGAAGGGCAGGAATGGCCGTGTTAGCGGAATCCCCTCGGCCCCACTAAAATAAACCACCCATCACCCATACGTGACTTTGTCAGGACAGCCGAACCGATTGATGACTGGCCGTAGGCCGGGAGGTGGGAGGAAAACACTCGCGCAGTTATGTGGAGCAGTCTGTGCTGAGCTTGTAGAACGTGAATGTTACAAATAAATTGATTGTGAAACTTCTAAGTTTTATTGGGGTAAAAACCCTACTTGACACGAATATACCCCTGTAGTTTACATAAATACATAGATATTTTTTCTTATGAACAAATAGATTAGTTTTTTTTATCAAAAGACTTTATTTATGCGAGTACTATTTATTGTTGGCAAGAAAAAATTTTGTGGCTCTTTAAAAACTTTGAAATTTTGTAAATTGTAATTTTTGACTCTTCCGACTCAAAAGGTTGCCGACTCCTGGTATAGGTACTTCCATTTGTGCATTCCATCCATTGCATTAATATGAAGTGCTTAAGCTGAAGTTATATCCAGTTTCCGAAATTTTACTTACAATACCTAAGGACGTTAACATTATTGCTGGCCTAACGCGGGAAGTGCAATTAATTTGGTATACAGGGTGTCCCGAATTGCAGTGACCAAACTTTACCAGATGATAGAACTTTTGAAAATAAGTAAAAAAGTTCATATAAACATGGGTCGAGAAATGCTTGGTTTTCAAGATACAGGGTGTCAAAGATTTTGAAAAAATATGTATTTTTTTAATTAAGATCCTTAATTGTAAAGATACAAATTTGAAAATTGGCATGATTATTTCTTACTTAGTGATGCCTTTTTAGAAAAACATCTTAGAAAAAAAATTGTTTATAACCCTATAATTGGGGGGTCCGACCCCTTTCGTCCCCCCCCAAAAAATTTTCCGCGTACGTCTATGATATTAAAACTGTGTTCGTAGGATAGAAACTTTGATTTGCAAACTTTTATGTCTCTTGATATTTTTCGATTTAAGCTTCTATTTTTTAGATATTTTGCATTTTTGTAATCCATGTCATACATTTTCCTCTCATACATGCTTAGTGTAAGGGCAGACACTTCAATTCAATAGAGTGCCATGATTTTATTAAACAATCAGGCCAAATGACAGTTGTTTGTCAAGTCGGTATACTTATGTTCCGGAAGAGTTTTTTTTAGTTAATAAAAGTGTTCAAATAAAAAAATGGTTGAGTTTTCTAATGTGGAGTACGCTGATATTCATTTTATTTATGGATACTGCAATGGAAATGCGACTGCCGCCGTACGCGAATATCATAGAAGATATCCAAACAGAAGGCTGCCGTCAAAAACAGTTTTTACTCAAACGCATATGAAATTTCGAAATCTTGGCCTTCAGAAAAATCGAAGAAATGAAGTACGGCGAAATGAAAGACTAAGAAATGAAATTTTGGCCCAGTTTAATGACAACAATAAATTGAGTGTAAGAAGAGCTGTACAACAGTTACGTGCTGGAGGTATTAATGTTTCCAAAAATAAAGTGCTTCGAGTTCTGAAAAACGATCACAGAAAACCTTTTCGAATGCAACCAGTACAAAACCTACAACCAGGTGATGCCGAGAGACGTGTTGAGTTTTGTAATTGGTTCATAAACGCTGTTGAAGAAGATCCCGATTTTAAGTCGAAAATCATTTGGACCGATGAAGCCACCTTTACACGTAGTGGATCGGTAAATTTTCATAACTCAAGAATCTGGGCGCATGAGAACCCTCACACAATCAGGCCTACGGCTTTTCAAACGGATTTCTGTGTAAATGTATGGTGCGGAGTTATAAATGGTACTTTCTGCGGTCCTCATATCTTACCACCACGTCTTAACGGACAATTATTTCATGTGTTTTTAAATAATAGCTTTTTTGACTATCTTGAGGACGTTCCGCTAAATTTAAGAAATAATTGCTGGCTTCAAATGGACGGAGCGCCGGCCCATTACGCTATTGAAAACCGTAGATGGTTAAACAATAATTTTCCCGAAAGATGGATCGGTCGATTAGGGCCAATAGGCTGGCCACCTCGTTCTCCCGATTTGACACCTGTAGATTTTTTTGTTTGGGGCTACTTAAAAGACAAAGTTTACGCTACCCCTGTAAACACCAGAGAAGAACTGATCCAAAAGATTCGGGAAGCTTGTGAAGAATTGAGGGCGAACCAAAATTTTATTAATGCCGCAACACATTCTCTTGTGCGCCGCTGCCAAAAATGTGTTGAAGTGGAAGGATTACACTTCGAACAACTGATATAATTATGATAATAATTTTCAGGACAATTTAATTTTATCTAAGTTAGTCAGTTTATTTAATTATGTAATAAGTTTGTTCTAGTAAAATAGGAATTATTATTTCATCATGTGAAGAAACTTATAAAAAATTGTAGGAAAACATATTGTTCATTTTAATACGGCCTGTTACAATTACTTATTTATTTTTCAGTTAGTTTTAATTAGTACATTTTCATTTGTTGACCTCCAGAAGTTTTAAATTATATTGGAAAAAAATAAAGAATTTAATTTGCATGCTGTCTTATGATTTACGACAAAAGTTTATGATTGACATTGATTACGAACATGTAAAACATTTAAAAAAGTTAAAGGTAATTCAAAAAATATCAAGAGACATAAAAGTTTGCAAATCAAAGTTTCTATCCTACGAACACAGTTTTAATATCATAGACGTACGCGGAAAATTTTTTGGGGGGGACGAAAGGGGTCGGACCCCCCAATTATAGGGTTATAAACAATTTTTTTTTCTAAGATGTTTTTCTAAAAAGGCATCACTAAGTAAGAAATAATCATGCCAATTTTCAAATTTGTATCTTTACAATTAAGGATCTTAATTAAAAAAATACATATTTTTTCAAAATCTTTGACACCCTGTATCTTGAAAACCAAGCATTTCTCGACCCATGTTTATATGAACTTTTTTACTTATTTTCAAAAGTTCTATCATCTGGTAAAGTTTGGTCACTGCAATTCGGGACACCCTGTATATGCTCATCAGTCTCAGCAAATTAAATTACTTTTTGACATGTGTTTTTTCCAAGACATTTTTCCAAAAATGAATTACAACAGAAATAACTTTTTGTTCCGGGACTTTGGCCCACAGTTATCTACCTATTCTATCTTTACTAATACTGGTTTTCTTTTTTTTTCAGTGCCCAAGAGAAAACCACTTCTAAAGACACCTCAACGTTTGCAAAACAAGCGCAATTTAAACACCGAAAAAAAGAGAGTTGTAATAAATACTTTTCCACAAATAACTAATATTTAACACTTAAACGCTTTCTTTGTACTAATAGTCTAAAATAAATGCTTATATGTTTTTAAAGTCATTGTCTGTTAATTACCCACGTAATTTATACATACACAGCAAGCTAAAATGTTTTCGATCATAAGGAACGATTTTCGAAGAGTACAGTTGGCTTGCGCCTTTGTTTGCATTAATCATCGAAGGATCGTTAAAGTGTCTCAAAAAAGTTTTATCCCCGAATGTAGGTACCTATATCAGTTAGAAATTACCTACTGAGCTATATTAGATAAGAACAAAATGGCAAATACTTACCTATTCGTGCGACAAACAAAATACCATCCATATCTGCGTATCTATATATAATAATACTACTGCTCTAGATTAAACTACTGCTGGTAGTTTATTTTATTTATTTATTTATTATTTGGTCTTTGTTATTTTACAGGTAGTGTAATCCCAAACGAAACTATGAGTCATGAAAACGCACTACAAATAAGTTACAGACATTTTTCTAATTGTTTTTATATCACGTATCACGTTATCACGTTTCAGTGACTATGACTATAGAAAGAAGTAGTGTTGGGCGATACATATCGATACTCCTAAGTATCGATATTTTAAGTTACGATACTCGATATTTTGTATCGATATTTCTCCGTACGATCTATCAGTGGATCGATCCAATGAATGTAGGTATCGAATAACCTGTATCGAATATTAAATTGAGACGATAATTAGTAGTTTTCTAATATGTTAAACTCAGGAATGTTCACTTTGCTTTTATCTAAGTATTTTTGAGTTCCTATTTTATGTACCTAGTGTATACAGAGCTTTCGTAAAGTAGTGGATAAATTAGATGTTTCACAAATACCCAATTAAAAAAATTATTTTTTGACAGGGTGGCTCAATGAAGGTATCCATACGTCGATATAAACTTAATGTTTTAAATGGGATAACCTGTATTTTTGCATATTTGGAAAGAATAACTTATTATAATAATAGAATAATATATTATTTGATGGGTTTTCTACTTTGTTGTTCTTTATTTCCACCACCTGCTAAATAGTATTATGGGGAAATTCTATTCTAATTCTCTAATCAGATATTTTTGAGAAGAATAATTATCTACTAATTCATTATTTAAATCAACGTAAAATGTTGAATTGTTTAACAGAAATATCAACTCTAAAAAGTCGGATCACTATCGATACTACAAATATCGATTCTTCCGATTCGATACGATACAAGAATCGATATTTTTCAATACGATACGAATCGATACGCAGTATCGATACATTTCAGTGTATCGCCCAACACTAGAAAGAAGTCACTGCACGTATATAACCTCAGAGCAAATAGACATTTACTCATTACGTCGTACTGTCGTACAAGTTTATGCGTATAGGCAACAAATCAATCATACGTTCATCCAACACCCTGTAGACAAAGTGGTGTTAGCACAGCATGGCACAGCTTAAAACACAAGCTTTGATGTTAGTTCATTGATATCTATTTCTTCTGCCTCCAGTGTTTCACCAGACAATTCAGAAGAAGAAGAGGAAGTTATTCTAGAAAAAAATAACCTTAAATTTTAAATTGGCTGCTGGATGTCATGGCTCATGGCGGATTGTTTATATTGATATTAATTGACAATGGTACAAGTTTTATAATATTTTTTTAGAAAATGGCTAACCGAACAGTTAAAGATGCTAAATCTGTTCACGGAACGAATCCCCAATATTTAGTTGAGAAAATTATACGATCTCGCATCTACGATTCAAAATACTGGAAAGAAGAATGTTTTGCACTTACTGCGGAACTCCTAGTAGATAAAGCTATGGAATTACGGTTTGTCGGCGGCGTCTTTGGAGGTAACATTAAACCAACCCCATTTTTATGCTTGACTCTAAAAATGTTACAAATTCAACCAGAAAAGGACATTGTTGTAGAGTTTATTAAAAATGAGGAATTTAAATATGTTCGAGCTTTAGGTGCATTTTATATGAGATTAACAGGTTCTTCACTGGATTGCTATAAATATTTAGAACCATTATACAATGATAATAGAAAATTACGAAGGCAAAGCCGTCAGGCCCAGTTTGAGTTAATTCATATGGATGAGTATATTGATGAGCTGCTAAGGGAGGAGAGAGTAAGTAAAAGGGCAATTGAGAAATATATCTATGTAAAATTCTGTTTGTAATAATTTCTAGGTGTGTGATGTTATACTGCCACGTATTCAAAAACGTTTTGTTTTGGAAGAAAATAATGAACTAGAAGCAAAAGTGTCAGCCTTAGAGGATGACTTAGACGAAGATATAGAAATTGACGATGACACAAAATATGATTTAGAAGATTTGACAAAAGAGAAGGAAAAAGAAAAAAGAGATCGTAAGAGAGAGAGAAGTAAATCAAGAGAACGGCAACGTAGTAGGGAACGGGAAAGGCACAAGAAGGATAAGGATCGAGAAAGAGAAAGAGACAAAGATAGAGAAAGGGATCGTGATAAAGATAGAAGAGATAAAGATAAAGACAGGCGAGAAAAAGATAGGGACAAGAGGGATAAAAAAAGAGATGAAGATCGTAAAAGACGATAAATAGCAGTAGGTCGTAATTATTCAATATTATATAATTAACATTAAGTATTTTGTGAATTTTTTTATAGATAATAGACAATGATAAATTGTGTAAAATAAAAACTCAAAAACATTGTTAAGCGTAGACAGAATATTTGTTTAAAATGACAACAAATACAATGAAAGTTAAGGAGGATATTTGTAATAGTTATTTCCTCTTTTTAGGAGCAAACAAGGCTAGCCTTGGCTCTCTAAAGTCATGGGTGTCCCATTCTTGGTGTAATCGAGGACGGGTTTGTACAATAAAAAATGGATAGTACAAACTAGAGGTTTTAATACTAATCTACAGCTATATGCAAATAAACTTAAAATTGCATTCCATCAAAAAATAAAGTTTTCCTTAAATGTTCTACTGAAAATATTTGCAAAAAAAACAAATGTCATTCAATAATTATGATATATTTAGATCCAATTTACTTACAATGTGGACTAAGAATAAAATATTTACAACTTTGTGGTTATCACAGTTTATATTATCTATTCTAATTATACAATAACAATTCAAACAAACTTTCATCCTCTATCACTGTCGACACACAACTTATTTAAAAATAAGATTCTAAATATTTCCAAGTAAATAACTAACAATTACAAATCATTTGAATCATATATTAAAGAATAAAGATAATAAAAAATGTATTCTTATAATATAATAAATATGAGTAAGTGGGTTAGTGCTAACATAAATTTTTTATTACTAGGACTAAGGTGGGACAGCGAAAAACCTATGATTGGTTAAGGTGTTAATTTAAGTATAGGTACTTAAGTTGGATATGTAAAATTGTAAGATACAAAAAAACTTAAATGGGGGGCAAGTTACGTAATCAAGGGACCAATATAATTACCCAAAAAATCAAAGCTAACTTGATTTAAATATTTGCAAAAACCGAAATTTTGGAAATTCGTGTTTATTATGTCACAACCTTATTTAAGCAAATATTGAAAAATGAAGAGCTCTTCCTCAAAACAACTTTCTGTTCTCTATTGGCCAGGATTATTAGATTTTGAATGTGACGTTTCGTTTTTCCAGAACCATCAACTTCATTTTTTTTAAATACGGACCATGAATTTTTAAACCATAATTTACAAGTCTTCTTTACCCCTAACAGCAGACTACCTGAGAATGAGTCATATTCGGGCATTTCCTCTTCATGTTTCAATATCTGCTCAGAGCAAAAAAAATAAAAACCATTCTCCAAACTTTCGTTTTTTATCAAATATTTCAAAACTTAATTGAGGTGAGCCTTCATTTATTTGCGGCAATATGAATAAATTTAAGCTTCGTATTTCTTATTTTCCGAGTTACCAATGCTGAGAAGTGAATTTGTCTACTGTATGTGTATATAACTTATGTTCATGATTGGAAATGGCATTCAAATCTTAAAATTATAGAATGCACCATAAGAGTTATCGATGCACAGTTTTAACAGAAATTACTAAAAAATTTATGTGTTGTATCCAAGAGTAAACAACTGAAAGTACTACACACATTTTCAGGCATTTTTTTAAAGAATGAAAATATCTAGAATCACCCAATTACTGTTAAATAAATATATTGGAGGTTAATGTGTAGGCTATAAATTTCTTTGAATGTCTTTAATGCCTCCGTCACAGTTTAGTTATACTTATAGGATTACAATAATTTTATAGGAAGGTACTGCTTAGTCTTCTTTTATAATTATTAAAATTTCATAGTGAACAAAAACATATTTGGTGGTCCTAAAGATACATAGACATGAATAAAATAATTGCACACCAGTTTTTATATGTGTACAGAACCTAATAAATTAGAGTTACTATTCCAAATATTATTGATACTAAAATTAACATATTTATTTTACTTTCATTTAACTATAACTATTAGCTAACCAAAGGATTTTAAAAGATTTTAGAAAAATATAAAATATATTTTCTTCAAACACCTAAACACCTGTTTAGTATTTCAGAACTATTACATGAAATTAAATATCTCATACTGGACCTCATAGGAACCTTACTCAGCACAAAATTTTACTAGTTTAGCAGACTATTGCTCAGTTATAATAAGTATCTATAATATATTACATGATAAATGTACACATATATTTTACAAATAAATAAAAAATAAATCAAAAGGTAGGTGCATTTAAGTGGAATAATTTTTCCTCCCTTTTCTTGATCCAATTTAATAACTTTCCTACTGTATCGATTGCATTAGTTGTAGTTATTAACGGCTCAAAAACAACGTATAATTCAAAGCCTTTTGTATCCCATGCTAAAATAGCTTCCTGGGAGCTCCTTTCAAAAACCAGCTTCAAAGGTCTTGTGGAACAGTGCAGCCGTTGATATGCTCTTTTATAGATATCTATTAAATGCTGTTTCGTCAAAGTATAAGGAGGACTTAAACTAGGCTGATAGAACTGAGCTGTTGATTTACATTTGTACAAATAATGCCTGATTTCAGGAAAACCTGCAGTTAAACATGTTTCCTTTTTTGCATTCAGAGATTCGTTTATCGCTTCTAGACAATTTCCCCTTCGCAGCTTCTCTACAATACGTTGTTTAGCTTCACTTAATGTAAAGAATACATCTCTTTCCACTGTTAAAAGAAGTAAACAAGCTTGGCAGTCATCAGAAAGATAGGAAACGTGGCCATATAGAAATCCACTTGGGTCAAAACGTGGTAAACAAAGGGGTGTCCAACTTTCAGAGTTCTTTAGGCTTTCTGAAGCTTGCACTAAATTGAATATTAAGTGTAAGTCAGCTGGATGTAAGCAGTACTTTTTCATGCGGACTAAAGTTATTAGTTTATTGTTGGCTAGCAGTATGGCAAATACCAGATTCTAAAAATATAGATAATTAATATACCATGTAGGATGTAGGTAAATAACTTTGTAGATGTAACTAATAAATGTATTAAATAGAAATAATACCTTAATTTTATTGCATGCACCCACAATAGCAGAGCTTATTGAATCTCTCACAGAGGAGGCAAGGGGAAGACACTGTACAGCTCCTAATGAGAAGGACGGTTCTGTCTCTGAGAAATTTAAAAGGTGGTCGATCAACCTTTCTACACCTGACAGCAATCTTCGTAGGTCATAGTTCTGTCTTTGTTCATAAATTTTGCTCAGTCGTGTCAATGTTAAAATACTTGTTATTTGATTAAATACGTAACTGGAAAAAATGTATTGCTATGTAAACTCAGTAGTACACTAATTTTACAATTTCAAAGGATGTACCTACTTACTTCAACTGAGAAATAAGTTGTTGGACACTTTCTTGTGTCTGTGAAACAGCAACCAATATTAAGGGTTTTTTAACCAGAAATACAAAATTTCTATCTGCCATATGAATACTCCTTATACTATCATCAGTCGATTGAACAAAACTAACTAAAGTCTGCATTACGCCAAATAACCATGCTAACTTATCTTCATTTCCATACCTGTAAAAAATGAGCGATGTACCTATTGACCTCTGTGTTTAACTTCACTCAAAATCGAACAGATTTATTGATTAATTGAAAAAGTATTTACTTTATACTTGCCTTGAATAAATGGGTTTTCCTGCTAAACTTAGAACAAATATATGCTTGCTTTTATTCGCCCATTCTTTATTGTGTTCAAGATAGTCATCATCTTCACAACTTTCTACCTGATTTATACTATCTTCGTAATTATCATTGTGGGTGTTATCATTAGACTCTTCACTCTGGGAAATAGCATTTGTACTCTTGATTTCTTCTAAACTAGAGCTCATTTGATCAAAATTCTCAAATGACTCTGTAGTCACCAGAGCACTTTCTGCAGCAGCACCTGGCTCTACTTCAACATTTGAAGACATTTTGCTAAGAGAAATAAGATAATGCACCTATTCTTAATACAATAAGCTTCGATAATTTCACATTGTTATTTACACTGTTTTTATCTGAATATATTCTAACCTCTATATTATTATTATTTGACATTCGATGACAACGGTGTCGTCATGTTTACCTACAGCTAAACCAACCAATGAAAATGAAGCAGAACCATGTATGTAAACCTTTGAAAATTGAATTATCCAAATATTCCAATGATGTAAACATAGAGGAATAAAAAAAAATAAATTATACCTAATAAAGTTAGAAATATAGAAATTTGTACTTATACATACATACAATTTTTATAAGCAAAAATTACTTAGGTACCTACACTGTAATTATATTATTATCGTAGTTCTATTCAGTAAAACAGTTTATTATATACAGGGTGTCCCAATGGGAAGAGCCACGAGCTATATATGGAAAAGTACGTACAGGGTGATTTTGAAAATTTGGGTATTTACAAAGGTCAGTGGGGCCTACCTTTTTAAAATATTTTCACGTTTCTGGCACTTCTGCGGTATCCGGAAGTTGACACTTGCTATTTTAACTTGCTTATTTTAAATGGAATACCCTGTATGTTTTTGTAGTTTTGGATTCTATGTTCAATTTTAAGTCAACTTTGTGTGCAGTTGTCTATACCTAAATTAAGTTATTTTCGAGATATCTCCAGTTTTAAGAAAAAAGGGGTTGCAGCACCATATTAGGTAAAAATGTTGAATCTTGAACAGTGGAAGACCTTTAATTACAATATTTGCAACGCAACAGTAATGGTTTAGGTATAGCTACATCTGAATAATGATATTGCATAATATGTCTGAGGAACATACAGGGCCCTCAAAATTTATAAGCCTATTTACCAATTGAAGACGTTACAAAACTTGATTTTTACAAATGGAACAGCCACTATATTATTTTATGGTCGAAAGAAGAATTAAATTCTGAATCGAATGATATAAATTTGTACAGAGGGTGTCTCATAAGTAATGTCGTTTTTTGAAATAAAACAAAAACTTTCAATAAAATAAAAAGTAATTTTATTTCAATATTCAAAGTAAAACCCATCATATTCTATGACTTTACGCCATCGATCGGCCAATTCTCTAATTCCGTTCAAAAACCAATCTTTACTTTTTGAAGAAAAAAAATCCAGGACTGCACTACGGACATCGTCAATATTTTCAAATTTTTTTCCTTTAAGAAACTGAGCCATCGAACGAAATAGGTAATAATCCGACGGTGCAAGATCGAGACTAAAAGCAGGGTGTGGCAGCAATTCGATTGCATCAAGTTCCTTTAATTTCTCTTGAGTTTTCTTAGCGGTATGGGGGCGCGCGTTATCTTGCTGAAGAAGGACTCGTTTCCGAGCAACTAAACCGGGATATTTTTCATTGCCCGGTACATTTGATCAAGTTGTTGTGAATACACTTCAGCATTAATAGTTCGACCGTCAGGAATTAATTCAAAGTATACTAAACCTTCGTAATTCCACCACACACACAACAGTACCTTTCTTTCGAAACGTTCACGTTTTGCCACAGGTTTTGGCAGTTGGCCCTGATCTAACCACTGTTTTTCAAAATTAGGATTATTTAGATAAATCCATTTTTCATCGCAAGTTACAATTCTTTTGAAGAATCGATCATCTGTAGGCAGAGAAAGCAATTGGCGACAAATTTCAACACGACGGGCAACTTGATCCTCGTTTAATTCATATGGTACAATTCGACAGCTTTTATTAATTTTACCCAAGGCTTTTAGGTGGCGATGGATAGTATCTTTTGAGGGACCAAGAGCTGCTGACAATTTGCGTGTGCTTGTCGAGGGTTCATTCTCCACCGCTTCTTTTGTCGCCTCGATATTCCATATAGCCGGTCGCCCACTACGTTTCTGATCGTCAAGACTTAGGTCGCCATTATTAAAACGTCTAAACCAACGCTGTGCCGTGCGGGCATTCACGACATCTTCCCCTTCAACCAAGATCCCTAAACAAGTAGGTTACCTCAGTTTCGAGAAAAAATTCTATTGGTTAGTTTGAGGTTACGTCATCTGGCGTCCAGAAAGCTGCGAAATTTTGATATGATTACTGGTAAATATTGCATTTCATGATGCTTAAGAGTATAATTTTACTATAACAGTTTAAAATATATGTATAGAAGAAGATATACATAACAAAACGTTTTACAGGTAAACATTAAACCCGTAAAATCAATAAAAAATACATAACACAACTACAAACTTTTATGCGGACCTCCTAGATATGGTAGGTATATGTGTATATTAACGATGTAGATATGATATGAATGATCTATCAAATTCAGAATTCAATACTAGTAGGTATAAATTAGTTACTAGTGCAAAATACTTATATCATACAATTTCAGAACTTTAAGAAATGACATGAAAATGTATATATAGTTATTTTGTCTAGTACGGATTCTAAATGGTTTGAAAATAATAGAAACGAAAAACTGCAATAATCTATTAAGAATCATACATTTTCTTATTCACTTTAATTTAATTTCACAATTCACATTAAACACATTAGCCAAGTTTAATGATGATTTCAAACAAAAGGTTTTTTGTTATCTTTTCATCAAACCCAATATAAATTGGTTGCTTCCATTTTCCAAATAAACCTCGTGCCATACCCACTTGCATTTGTTGATATTGTCCTACTAGTTGATCGCTTATTTTGTCATATTCATATAATGACGAAACTTTTATTTCATCATATTCCAAGACTACAACCTTCTCAAAATCACTCATTTCTTGTCCTGCAATATTCATTACGTTTTTGATGTCAAATAATATACCTCTCCTCAGGTCAATTTTTGAGGCCCATCTTTGTAGTGAAGATGGGCCTCTATTCCTGGCAATAGAGAGTTTTTGAACCCCTTAAATTTTAGCACGTTGTTATCGTTATCGTTATTCTGCGCATGCGCAGTGACTAAAAGAGTATCATTTTTGGCAGTACGCATGCGCAGGATAACGATAACGACGTGCTAAAATTTAAGGGGTTCAAAAACTCTTTAATGGCTAGAGCAGAGATTCTTTTAAATATATGTAACACCTCAAACTGAAATACCTAATGGTGAATGCTTTCGATATATCTTCTGTGGTCCATCTTACAATTTTTTTTCTTCTGAGTAGTAAATCCAACTGACTCTTGCTTAATACTTTTCCTATACATTGATTCAATTGATTAATGGGTTTACTTTCAGTTTCAGTTTTTTTAATACTTTTCTGTAATGATTTAATTTCAGTTTTGAGCTTTGTAATTTCTTCGTTAGTTACTTGTCTTAAACTATCATAAGCCACCATTGTTTCTTCATAATTCTTTAATAAATTATTATATTTTGTCTGAAGCTCACAATTTTCAGTTTGGGTAGAAACTTCTTTGAACTTTGATTCAAATACCGATGTGTTCATTGTTTCTTCAACATTTAATAACTTCTCAACAATAGCCTTGTTTTTTCTTTTTTCTAATCTCTTTTGCCTATCAATATTATTACTAGTAGATACTGCACAAAGTTTTGTTTTTGGTAACATCAATGAAGGCACCACTAAAAAATGGTAACAATAATTTTCTGATTTTCATAAAACAAATAATCGTACTAACCTGACTCTTTTAAAAGCTTCTTTGCAAGGACTTTTAACAATTCGGCTTTTAAATCTCGTTTATAGTCATCAACTGTAAAATGATCAGAGCAGACTCTGCTAGATCGAGAATTCCATTTATCAGCTCGACTACATTTTTGTATCCACATTGCATTCACAACTGGATTTTTCGAAAACCTGTGATATAACACATTTTTGTTCAGAGCTTTGGTAATTTCCAGACTATTATGGCATGTAGCAACAGCACATCGACACCCTGGCATCTTGCTGAAAGATCAAATTATTTTATATTTTCATCCTACATAAAACATTACAGCCTCGGTCACTTTAAATAATGAGATAGCCCAAGCATTTGTGACGGAATACTTTTCAAGTGAAGGACAGCGTAATTTGACAGAAATTATTGCTGGTTTACTTACCCAAGTGTTTATTTATTAATCTATTGTAATTCTACACTTGGTTCACAAAACAGGATCAGGATTGACAGATTATTCAGTTCTTGTCAAATGTAAACACATTAGGACATCATGAGAGAAACAATGATGTACATAAAAAGAGTGAGAGGCTAGGTCGCCAGATGACGTCGCTCATCCCGGTGCACCCCGCAACACCCTCTCCTACAAACATAGAACTGAGGTAACCTACTTGTTTAGGGATCTTGCCCTTCAACCTCGCATATTTTCTTAGCCGATTCAGTGGCATTAAACTTTTGTTTCCAATAATGTCGTAGCAAGACACGAATTTCAAATTTTTCCGTTTCCATAGTTTCGCTTGTAATGCTACAACGTAAATGGGTAAGAACTGATCACTGTGTGCTAATGAAATAAGATACTCTATTGTACCAATCACGTGATTATGTCGTAACGTAACCTTGAAAATGTGTAGCATAAAACAGGTGATATTTACTGCATGTGAAAACGACATTACTTATGAGACCACCTCTGTACCTATATTTTAATAAGGCTTCCCAGTTACAGCGAATATTGTTATAAAACTCTAAAAAAACGAAATTTTATTTTGCCAAGTAGACTGAAAAAATAAAACAATTTAGTTTGTCATGAATGTCAAATTTGATGTCAGAAGCTTCGTCAATAATGTTTGTGTCCACAAAAGTGTTAATAAAGATGCCATCACTATTAAATTATACTTACGAAGATTATTTAAATTATTTGTAATTTAGAGACAATGTGACAAAGTTATAACAGGAACTTGCGATACATTTGTTGATCGATAGGTATCCCCATAAACAGAAACCATCACGACATGCTGCAAGACGCATCCTAGAGAAATTCAAATGTTGAAAAAATTTTGGTATTACTAAAGGAGGTATCCAAAGAAGAAATTTCTTCTCATGATTATATAGAGGATCCTATACTTATTAAATTATTCTGAGTTGAAAACAGGAAGGGGTACTTAGAACACCAGAATCCTGATTAAGTATCTACTCCATATTAATTTATAATTCAATGCAAATAAATAAAAAGTATAAAATATCTGATGACCTTACAGGTTTTTCCAAACGATATCAGATTATCCGACATAAAAGAATTGGATACAGCTTGTCCCTACAAATAATAATTAACTGTATTCAATTCATTCCAATTAATTTGTTATAAAACGATGAAGCTGCGTGACGTTAAATAGAAAATAATTTACTTTTATAGAAGAATATACCTAATAAGATTGATAAATATTAAGGTAACTACCTTGCTATCACATAATAAAGATATGAGTATATAATAGTATAGGGGGCCGCATTTGCGCTTTAGGAATAACTTAGGCTGGTAAGCCCCAGCCACCATTCACTGTTCGAATGAGGGATGCATGGAAAACCTCATTACCTTGGGTGACAGTCAAATATCAACTGATTTTAATCGCTGACGTTATCACCCAGCTGACATTCCTTCCATCCTAGACCATCGAAAGGATGCTAGCCAACCCATCCATCCCTGCGAACAGGCCTTAATCTACGAGTAGACAATTTAATTAAAAATTATCTGGTGGAATGGGAATTCCAATCCACGACTTCTGGGTTGAGCGATCGAGACACTAAATCCTAAGCCATCGGCTCGCCTAAATACTGCAACCAAGTGATTATTGATTATGTTGTAAAGAAATAACGTTCCCTGTTATTAAATTGTTAGATGTCTTTTGGGGAAATGATTGAGAGGAGATGCTTTGGTTTTCTTGAACAACTTATTGCTTTGATGGGGTCGGATACATATGTAGGTATTTCCCGACAAAAGAAAACACCAAAGTTACGATATTTGTCGTTAATATATTCGACAAATGTCGTTCTGGTAGAGTCCATCCTTTAGTAAAAATAACACTGACAACTGTCTATCTCTGTTTTCTCCTACTTTGAAACGTATATGGTGTCCCCCTCCTTTTATGTGCACGTAACTACGATACTGACAATAAAACCTACGTAATTTTAAAAATAATATCTCAATAAATTATAATATTACTTGGAACATAAAAAAAATCACAATACATGCCACACAAAAGCATTTCACATTTATACATTAATTAAAAAATTATTCACGTTTTGCTGATATTTTTCATATTACAATTTTTTTAGTAGAAAAAAAATATTAGTAGATAAGCCGAGTATTATTTATTTAGTATGTACCTAAAGTTTTTAAAAATAAACCTATGTTTATACTACAACCGATTAATACCTATACAGGTATTGGTACGATCTAATATATCAGATGGTTCAAGACCGTATATGGACAGAAATAATACAAGCTTAGATTCTATGGGTTAATAATTATTTTAATCAATTCTAATTTAGAATTCATGTCGTTTACCTTCACAGTGCAATAAATATAAACAAAATGACCGGCGTGGGATTTTATTTGGTTTCTGTCTTCCTCGGTAAAAACTTAGAGAATATGTCTCTCTTGAGTGGTGTGATTTTTTCATTTGCTTTAATTGTGGGTAAGTTTAATTTATTATAACTTCCTCTCAGTAATAAATATACTGTGCAGTAATAAAGATAATATGAACTTTTTTATGGGTTATATACCTATAGCATTAGAATAGTAAATTATTGTTTCTTTTAGATAAAAACAGTTGAGTTTGATTCAAAAGAGACTCAAAGTTATATTAGGATCGAGTTCAAATTAAAGGTTGGCTACACATATTAAGGAGTACCTGTCCTTATTTTCTTATATTCTATTCTGTTCTAGGCATTATAGTTTTTTAAATTTTTCCTCTCATTATTTCTGCAACTAATACCTTTGAATAAAATGAACGGTAAAATATTATAACACAGTGACTTAATTCATCGTACAAATATATAGGGACCGGCATATTCTAAAAAAAAGTTTCGCTCTAGATAATGATTCAATTTGGAATAAATTCGCGTATCTCTAATATTAAGGGATATATGTCTGAAAGAATGTGCAACATAGATATGTGCAATGAGACGTTATACAGCAATATGTTACCCCTTGTTGTATACAATTTATACAAGTAATTTTTGCTCTTCATTACAATACTGCAAGGTCCATATGTATGCGGACCATACGGAGTTATATAAGTTTTTGATAAATCAGATGAATCAAAAGCAGTTGGGGAAATCAACTCTGATCTTAATGATCTGATAAAAGTCTCTACTGAATATAATTTGATAGGTAGGTAATTAATTCAAATAAATCGTCTGTTATGTTTTTTGGTTCTATATCGTAAAATAACATTTCTATAAAAATTAATAATATGTCCTCATCACCGACGAAAAAACCAAAAAATCTGGGTGTAGGGGCTGACAGCAAATTAAAATTCACTTATCATGTGTCATTGTCATTCATTTTACAGAAATCTTTTTTAAAACTAAAATTATTATTATTATTATAGTAGTATATCCCAGGAAGATTTCATGAAGAGAACATGAAGTATTAATGTCTTTCATTTATTTGAACACGTTCCTCTTATATTATTGGAGACAGATATATCAAATCCTATATCAATATACTTGTGAGAGAATGTTCTGCCCAAAAATAAAAAAATATAAAGAGCGATT
Source organism: Pogonocherus hispidulus (assembly GCA_963924545.1). Classification (NCBI taxonomy): domain Eukaryota; kingdom Metazoa; phylum Arthropoda; class Insecta; order Coleoptera; family Cerambycidae; genus Pogonocherus; species Pogonocherus hispidulus. The sequence goes on from OZ004693.1 coordinate 17,123,891, forward strand.
GATTTAAAAACATAACTTGATATATGAAATGTACATTATTGATATATTTTTTCAATACAGTTGTACTATAATAATAATTGAAGGAAAGTGCTTACCTACATAACTGAAACGCAAATTTTACTTATATTCAATGATTATGCGAATTTTTCAAGCACAAGGACTTTTTTCTATTGTTCCTGTAATTATAATAATTATCTGATACAATATAAACAACAGTATTACGCTTAGCTACATCAACACTTGATAAAATCATTACAATTATTTGTTACAGCCTTTAATTATAAAAATATGTTTGAGAGTAAATATAAAAAATAATAACTAAAATAAGAAAATTATACGTGAATGAAGCTGTAGGTATTTCTAGTTCTTTTGGTTGTGCTGTTGTAAATAACTCCTGTAATTAGAAAATACCAAGTCAGAATTATGTTTACCAGGATATTTTATTTGTATAACAGTAAATCTACAAAGGATAATTTGGGGATAATAAATTAAAGGAGCAGAAATTACAACGTTCACTAATAGGTCTACTAAAACAATACTATCATACAAAAACTATATACAAAAAATATATTATGAACTAATTGTTAAACAATTGTTGATAAATATAAACTAATTAGTTAAATCGATATTTTGTGTCTTATACAGTGTGGCCCATTAAGAACCAGGACACCCTTCTAAAAAATTTTTGGTAAGTGCGATTCCAATGAATTTTTTTATATATATATTAGCCTACTAGATGTACTTGTTGAACCTATTACGATGGTCCAGCTACTAATCCTCAGCCTACTACGATTTTTTTTTCAATCAATTTTTTCGAAAATTACTTTAGGGATTTTTTATTAAAAAATTGACATCGTGGCATTCTTCAGCTTCAGCATCACTTGAAACCCCTGTGACCAAAATTTCTTCAATTTGTATCGAAGAATTTTTTTTTATAGAGTCTTAAATGTTTCAAGTTTATTGAATTTGGATTTCGTTTAAAAGATATAGCAGGCATTGGAAACTCTAATAACTATTGTTAATCTAGAATATTGTTTCTTTACTTACTTCACAAATTAATAATAACGTTAAAATAACACTTTACAGTAGTCCCCTATATCCCTAAATGCCTAAAGTAATTTAAAAAAAAAATGATTGAAAAAAAATCGCAGTAAGCTGAGCATTAGCAGTTGGATCATCGTAATAGGTTCAACAAGTACATCTAGGATGCTATATACAAAAAAAATCATTGGAATCACGCTTACAAACAATGTTTTGTGGCCCATTAAGAACCAGGACACCCTTCTAAAAAATTGTTGGTAAGCGTGCACCCAAAAAGGGTGTCCTGGTTCTTAATGGGCCACACTGTACAAGGTGTCCCAAAATTATGGAACGATATTAATATTTTTTTTAGTGCGGAGATGTAAAAACAACTCTGAAAAGGGTCAATTAATATAATATAAAGTGGCAATTTTCTGCAATATTTTTTATTTTTTTGAGCCATGTTTGTCGGGGCTATAACATTAGCCCATAGACATATAATTACTGGGTCCTTTTAGAGACTTATTCAGCGATATAAGGCTATATCTACTTTTGATATTGATTATTTCAAGGCCTGAATTTCTGTACTTTAAAAAACGTACTGTACTTACTTTAGGTACTTATTTTTTCTCAAAAAAAAATTAATAAATAACCCAAGGCAAAAAATAAACCTCCATAAGTATCCAGATCAGAGAATCAGTCGAGCTACATAAGTAGAATATCCACAAAGTTTGAAGAAATCGGAAGTATAAAAGATTTATCTGGATCAGGACGGCGAAGAACGATAAGCGAAAATAACCGTCAAAATGTGATTGTTCCCGTTACTGAAAATCCGCACTCATTCATTAGATCTATCTCAGCCATCTTCAACTTGTCGAAGTTCTCAGTTCACAACTCTTAAGTCTTAAAAGTGGCATCCTTATGAAGTTAACATAAGAAAGAACTGTTCTCTGACGAAGCAACTTTTTGCTTAAACGGAACCGTGAACATGAAAATTCTATGTTTTGTAGCCCAGAAAATCTCCATTGTATGCAAGAAAAACATACACAACGACCACAAAAATTGAATGTTTAGGCTGGAATAGTAGGAAATCTACTGGGACCTTATTTAGTACTTAGATTTTTACGTTTTGAGCTGATTCTAAATTAATTTTTCCTAACCCTAATGAACACGATGTGCCTGCTGATTCCAACAAAATGGTCCCCTCCACATTTTCCTCGTTGTAAGAAATTACCTTAATGAAGTTTTCCCAAATCGTTGGTGATTTGAATAGCCACCACGCTCCCCTGACTTAACTCCACTAGATTTTTTTGGAAAGTTATCTAATCAAAGTGTATGTAAACAGACCAGACACTATCGAAGGATTGAAAGGTCGTATCAGAGAAGAAACTCGAAACATAATAACAGATATTATTTAAAAGAGCTTTAGATCATTCCGGACAACTATTAACAACGACCTCATAGACAATGACAGAGAATATCAGAGATGCTGCAAGTAAAATATCTACATATCTTAACTAGCGGTGACCTAATAACAGATTAGTTTTAATGATCTATACAAGGTGTGTCACGACGAGCTGAATTCATGTGTATATCAGTAAATTGCACAAAGAATACCAATCATTTAATGTTGTTATATAAATCTGAACTGAGCTTATATAAATATGAGCTTTATAGTCGATATTAATTTACCTTTGATTCTATAAAAAATGAAAGAAATTTTACCGTAGAAGATACTTATCCTCTCACGGAAGGTTATCGCGAGACACATTAGATTTTCGTTTGAATAATATTAAGTCGAGTATTTATCATTTATCATTTGAATTTGTAAGATTATTTCATTGTTTGAGTGAAAAATTTCTATGAATTTGCATACAATGGATGCTTTACCACGAATGCAGTGGTGGACTAAACTGACCAAATATCAAAATATTTTCAGTTTATCAGTTATCAAAAAAGTTATTAGTTTATACTCTAAAATAGAATAGCACCTAGGTGCATTATAGAGAACAAATACGCAGTGTGGAATCTACTTGAATGATTTTATTATTTCCGAATACGAAAATATTTTGAAAAATTTCAAGATATTCATGAGAGGACGTTTTATCCAATCTGTACAAATGTACAATGCATTCCATATAAAATTAAAGTAGATGAAGACATAACCGAAGCAGTGATAACGTCATAGCTAAAAAAATAAAAGTCAAAAAATGCGCAATTAAAATTAAAAATCGACCTGCGAGAAATTTTCCAAAATCTCCAAAACAATTTTCTGTTTTCAATTGATCATTATTTATATGCTCAGAAAAATCAAATTAACACAAAAACAAGTATGCTAATTTGTCCGACTTAATAATTAATAATATACCGAATATTAAGGAAGTTAGCAACGTTCAACCTATAATAATTGGCAACACTCTTTATATGAGTTCCTCACGAGGGTCAGGAGTCTACGCACTATATTTATTAAAAATATTATATTTTTTTAAATTTGGCGAAATTTAAGGGGAGGGCGGAGTTTTGAAAAACCTCCGGAGGGAATCATTCAAAAATTGTATTCTTTAAATTGTTCCTCGATTCTTCTCAACAAATCGTCCGGGTTCAGCACTAAACTAGACAACTGGTTTTGTGTATTATTGTATGTTATCATGATAAATATATTGACAGCTGTTTGTCTCCAAGTAGGGTTCTTGGTTTGTCTCTACTTTCGAAAAGTCATTTGCTCTTCTTCTAACTTTACCTTATCATACCATGTCATTGCATCATCATTCTCGTATGCAACATTTGAATACCTACCAATGATATATTCAGATGGTTTGATGTACGGGAAAAACCACACAGTCCGATGGTATTTGCTCTTGCTATGCATCTTTTATTATTTTCTTTAAACATAGATGTATATAATTTGCAGGCGGGGGGTGTATAGAAGAACGTCTTAAATCAGACTTCTTCAATATATACAAGCACGCAGCCATCGAGACTAGGCAATTCCAAGAGAGACCAGTCACCTCCGAAAACGTCACGTACTATTTGTACACCAAAAACAATCCCGATCAATACATACAGTTAAATGAGGACAACTTGGATCTGTTGGACAACAGAAAAATCGTGTTCTTCATTCATGGTTGGACGAGTAGCAGAGAAGTCGACTGGTACGAGAATTTGAAGAATGCATTTCTGGTCAATTATAAGGACTACTACGTTGTCCAAGTGGACTGGAAGGAGCCTGCTAATCAGCTGTACTACGTATCCTCTATTAATACCTACGATGTTGGTGAGTGAAAGTATATTAGTTATATATCTATTTGATTAGAAAAAAATATTTTATAGCACATTTACAAGATAAAAATGAAAATGTAGAGTTTAAATACATATTATTTAAGCATAGTATATTTTTAATATTATTTATTGACTTATTTAACTGTTTATATGTTTCTTTTTATAGGAATTATGCCAAAAAGTTAACTAAGAGATAAATTATTAATGAAATTATCGAATATTATGGTTCATTGGTTCAATAAAGTTATTAATTTTCTTCGTTACCTATAACATGGGTATGCAAAGGAATAACTTTATTATTTTTAAGATATGTCGAAAACAACTACTTTGCGTACAATATGCACCCCTCCCCAACATTGAATTACAACGGCCTATTTTCATATAACCTCAACTTATTGTATTTAATACATGTTCCTTTTTAATAGTTTTATCTACATCTTTTAAATGATGAAATATTAAACAAGCATATACATTACATTAAAAATAAATATTTTGGTCACAAATTAGATATTTATAATAAATCTATCCTAATAATGTTTGAGTCCTATAACTCTGGTAGTTTTTTTATAGTAAATTTTTAATATTATTTATGAATCTACATTTTTAAAAGTAAATTATAGGTAGTCGGTAATAAGTAATTTATACAAGCTTTAAGCCACTTCTTGGAAGTCACAGCGGAATTTCAGATGACGAAAAAGAATTATTTATTGATATAATTTTTCCACGACTTGTTCTTTTAAAATAGGTAAGTATTTAATTTATTTCCCCGAATATGTCCTCACTCAATTTCTGTATAATTTATTAAAATAAGTGTTGTTCTATAGCTCAACTATATAGGACGTTTTTATATGATCCTTTTCCTTAGAATTTCTGTGTTTAAATCCATTAATTATTACAATGAAGGAAATGTTAGAGGTTCCCTTACGCTTTTTTTAGTACTTAAATTAGTTTTATTTAGTTTTTGCATTAATATAATAATTGTTAATATTAGTGGTGTTATTTTGGTTGTCACCCAATTAAAGTAAATATTAGTTTTCCGGCGTTCTACTGTTTATCACGAATAAGTGAGTGGAAAGTTCTAACTGGTAGGTAGTCTCTTTCAAGGACCAAATAGAGCCTCCACAGTTCGCAAGGACTTGTTGCTTAAAAGCAGTCGCCCCTGAATATACTTTTCACATAAATTTCGGTAAAGCTTTGCATATATTGTGATAGTATGACTAGAACCCCGCTGTGCTTTTTTGAATTAGGTGAATAATCAAAACCTGGGATTGTTGGTAAGTTGTATATCTACCTTGAATTTTCAACTTTATCGCAGTCATTAACTTCTACTCTAACTCAAAAAAGAAATATCAAGTAACCCTTGTAAAAAAAAATACAGTCTACTAAAGATTTGTGTTAATTGCAATACAATAAATATTCGATAAATTAACGAAACTGCATCAATGGTTTTTGAGTTTGATACAAATTATATAAAAATAACAAATAAATGTTTAAATAAAAATTAAAAAATAGCTAGCTTTGCCCTATACGTTTAAAGTCGTTTATTGACTCTTTGTCGGTAGACATTCCTCTAATGAAATTGTCAGATCTACTAATGTAAGAATCTCCTAATTGATTGCAAAAATATCGACAATACACAATCATTAACCATTAAACAATTTACTTAAATTCTGGACATTATTCTTGCAGTTATAGTTAGTTCACTAATTTATGAAAATAATTCAGTTACATGCACAACATGTACAGAAAATAAACTTGATAATATCCGAATCTCAAAGAAGTACTTCCACAGTTTTTCATAGAACGAAAACTGAAGGATTAGCATCTGTTCAAATGTTGCAACTGTTTTCGATACTGTTATTTGTTGTGATGGTCTGTATATTTAAATTACTTCGTTATTGTTGTTTTAGTGTGTGTATGATATCTTATATCTAGGTGCAATGAATGTTTTAATGGCCTAAATTAACTCATATTTTATGATATTGTTTACTATTCTATAGAACCGAATACTTATTTTCCTTGTTAGGTTTTGTTATTATATATATTTCTTATTTGTCAATTAAAGTAAAGTTATTTACAATTAGAAATTGACAGAAAAATTAAGTAAAAAAAAAACAGCTTGCACAATTAAACATTGCCTGAAGTGAATGAGATGATCCAGTTATTCATATAATTTTTCTTAATAACTTTTACCATGTGGATTCCATTTAATAATGGTTGATAGAGATCATGAATATTAATATATTATCATTTATCATTCTAAAACCATGACATTCGTAGTAATTCTACAAATAATTACGCAATAGCAAGGCATTTACAAAAAAATATATTAATACTTATTTATAGGAAAATAGAAAACATGTCTTACACTATATTTTAATTAAAGATTGAAATCTCGTTTAGAACATTATGTCATCACTGAAATTTATATTTATTTACTGGAGGCAGTAAACAAGATAATAAATGTTCTTCGAAGATTAAATCGTTGGTGATGTTACATACATTATTCATTATTTATAGGGAATTATTGGTTGATAATTTGTTTCATTACATAATTTCCATTGGATACTAGCTGTGAGAGAGACTGGAAAGAGGTATTCACTTAAAAGGCTTGGGGAACAAGTATAACTATCAAATTAAAATACCTATAATAAAAAAAAGAAGCACAAGTCATAAATATAAGAAGTGCGCAACGAAAAATGTATCTTTACAGTATTGTAAAATTACTTAGTTATTTTTAATTACCTTATTAGTTTCTGGAAATATTATTATAATAATACCTACTAAATTTGATAATTATATTAGTACGAAGTTTATATAATGATATTCTATTTAATTAATTAAAATTAATCAGTAGGTGCCTAGAGAAAAATATTCAAATATCATTTTTTTTAAATAGACTCTGCGCGGAATGACGTGTGCAATTTTTCGACTAGTTATTTTTTTAACAATTCACAAACGATTCTTTTTATCATGAGTTTCATCTTATGACGACCTGTTACAAAATAGAGATTCTTCAAAACCCATTTCCTAGTCTACTTTTACCTATATATCTATTTATAACTCCCTGCGACTTTTGTAGGTTCTACTTATTTATTTACAATGTTTATCAATCAATATGTATTCTATTTTCGCGATCGAGACCAGTCATCAATGTCATGAAACGAGAAACCCCCAACCTGGAAATATAGGATAATAATTTCAATAACAATATAACCTCCAATAGAAAATATATATTTGGTAATAATTTTTAACTTGCCTATCGCAGTATATAGAATAAGGGTCCTCCTATTTTACATCTTATATGCGAAGGAGAGTATATCTGCACAAACCCCGTTCGTCAAAAGGTTTTATAACTTCTGTAAGTCTGTATTAACGTAGAGAGCACTGGAACGTGGACTCAAATTAATCTTATGACATTATTAACTTTTATATCTCCTGAAGCAGATGAACACATCTATGTAAAAAATATTTGTTTTGGTATATACACAAAATGTAGCTTAGAAAATATATCCTAATCACCAAATTTTATTTTTTATATTTATAAATATTATTTTTATTTTTAGGAAAAATTATCGCCAACTTAATTGTGGACCTAAATCAAAACCACAGCGTTAGCCTTGATAACATCCTTGTAATCGGCCACTCTCTCGGAGGCCAAGTCACTGGATTCATAGGGAAAAACGTCTTCAAATTAACCGGAGAAAAACTGCCCAGAATCATAGCGTTGGATCCTGCAGGACCTCTCTTCTCTCAGCGACCGGAAGAAAAGAGGTTAAACAAGAACGATGCTAAAGTTGTCGAGGTAATCCACTCTGATGGTGGTACCTTTGGATACAAAGATGCCATTGGCACCATAGACTTTTTTCCTAATGGTGGAAATTCTCAGCCAGGATGCAAGAGAATTGATCTACTTGACATATCTACAGTTACAGAGCCAGGTAAGGAACTTTAGTAATAATAAAAAAGCGTTTTGTGTCCCATTAAAACATCTAAATAATATTCATTCAATATGCCTTACAATTTTTCGATGTTAGGAGATAAACATTGCGTGCATAAAAATTCTCGCGCACTCCATAAAATGCGCAGTCGATGAATTGCTCCACGACTTGCTTAGTTTTTCAAATTCGTTAAATTTTTTTTGTTAAAAAATACATTATTTTTCCTACGAGTGTTTGGAAAAATAAGAAAATTAATTATTGTGCTTATAGTTACTTATACCTGTTGTTATATATTATTTTAATTACTCACTTTTATTACTTTTATTATAAAACTTTATTATTTCCACTTTATAAAAAGAATCTACTGCTACTACTTACAACATAAAACATAATACCAACCTTAGAACTAGAATGAATCAATGAATTATAATAAGTTACAACACTTCCCCTTAATTCCGTGATTAATTGATTCCTAAATTTTTTGTACAAAATGCATGCTTAGAACTACTTAATCCCTTAGTTAATACATCGGCCATCATTTTATCAGTTGGCATCTACTCAATTTTAATTATTTGTTTCTCTATCATTCCTCTGCTAAAATGATACTTTGTATCAATATGTTTAGTTCTGTTATGATAAACAGGATTCTTTACAATTTTTGTGCACTTTGGCTATCATTAAGTAACAATAATGGTTCATTTAATTTTTTAATTTCATTAAGAAAACCAGTAATAAATACTGCTTCTTTGCTGGCTTCTGCCATTGCTATATATGTTCAGCTTCAGTGCTTGAAAGTACAACACAAGATTGTTTTTTAGATTTTCAAGACACTGCAGCATTGCTCATTTTAAAAACATAACCAGAATATGACTTTCTATCGGTTATATCATTTGAAAAATCTGCATCCACAAAACCAAATATTTTTTTGTTAGACTTACTAAAAACTAAGTTTTTATCAATACTGCCTTTCAAATACTTTAACACTATTTTTGCATGTTTCCAATGTTCATAATCGAAAGTACAATTAAACTGGCTTAAGTAACTTATACTATATGCAATGTCTGGTCTTGTGTGTACAGCTATATACAATCAAGTTCTGATAAGGTAAGTTTGGTACCCTACCAGTGTATTTTTTTCAATTTTAAACCACTTTCAATAGGTGTTAAAACAGTTTTTGCATCAGTTAACTTAAATTTGGTTAATAATTCTAAAATAGAATTTTGTTAAAATTAGCTTTTATTCGTGCTTTGTACGGTTAATTTTAAAATGCCATTATTATTTATCTAAACTAAATCCTAAACCAAAAACTATCAAAAGACGTTTTCTGTAAGATTACTGAAAGAATATGGAAAAAGTTATATTTATTAAAGATCCAAAGGAGTAGTGGCGTACATTTTTCTTTTCATAAAAATATTAGTGCCTCATTCGAACGACTCTGATAGTGCAGAAAAAAAATTTGTGATAAATAAAAGGTGCCTTCTATCTATGTGTAAATGTCTGTAAGGGCGTAATGTTCGTCCGATTGAAAATCTTTGAGAGAGAGCGCGTAAAGTTCCGAGAAGGACCTAGCTAGTGTCAATTCTCCACATCTGGATGATTTACGACCGAATCCAACACCTGTCCCGCCTCTATTACACTGTTAAAAATCGAATTTATAAATAAAAGAAATGTATTTGAGTATAATCTAGTGTTGCTGATTTTATAAAGGATTTTATTTTTCCTGGCAAATTCGCAAATATAATATTTATTTTTTTACTTATTAGAACGTGACAAAATTAATGAAATACAGACATTGGATATTATATTACACATTATTAATTTGCGTGTTGCGGTTTTGTTTAGTCTAGAAGAGCGCTTAATGTTGTTAATCTAAACAAATTACAAGTGATAAAAAGGCAATAAGAGGCTGAGGTAGTCAGTTTTCAGTTTGTCAGTTATGAGAAAGCTAGAAAGTGTATTGGCAGCTCATCTGTGCATGTGCATATTATATAAAAATCTTGGTACCTATTTACATTAAATTTGTTATAAATTAATATTGTTTAGTTACAACAAACTTCTGAAATAAGGGTTCGTTGTATTTTTCGGTTATAGTGTGTATTTTGTTTGATATTGTGAAGTTTTAAACTGCGATAATGCCTAAATATCAACATAAACGTAAAACGGGTAAAAAGCAAAGCAGTATTAGAAGCCGAATGAGAGACCTACGTAAGCAGAAAAGGTATGTAATTACTTCTACTAAACTTATTTAATATTATACATGCTGATTTGTTTCAAAGTAAGATGCAGCCAGCATCCTAGTGCTATTTTTTATGTGACTATAATATGTATTTTCTAAAAGAGCATAGGTACAATTCTGAAACGTAAACATTAGCATCCAGTAATTTACAACTCATTTTTTTTAATATACCTTCTTAATAATATACAGGGTGGCCCAATAGTGTGACAAAGTTCCATTCCATTACTGCTACGCCGTAATTAACAAAAAATATATATTTTAGGATCTTATAGAACCTAAGCCTATAAGAGGACGCACATTAAGAATACGAGTCATATAGGATGCCCTATAAACCGGGGCCATATCAAACTTATGTTTTTTTTTAAATGGAATGACATATTTTTATTTCATATTTGAATTCGGACCATTTTTCCAAATTCGCCAATTTATAGGGTTTACTGGTATTATACACAATAGTTCAGAATATATAAGCATTTTTGTAATGCATTGAATTAATGGTTATTCGCAATGAATTGAGCACCCTGTATCTTTTATAAGAAAATAAATACTAGATAGTTTTAGCTCCACTAATTATGCTATAGGTATGCTCTAGTTTTACTTTCTATAGAATTTCCCTTAAAATAGGTTTCCTTGTATACAGGGCGAATCAAAACTTGTAATCACAGTTTTCTCAAATTTTATAAATGAAACACCGTATATTTTATATCACTTTCATTAAGGTCTCTCACGACTCTTTCTATTCTATAAAGCATTCCCTATAGGTATAGGGAATGCTTTATAGAATAGAAAGATAATTGTAACGATTTTTGAGATATTTAAAATTTTATACTCTCAATTCTCATTTTGTTTAGAAGTATGGGAGTCCATCCCATACTTCTAAACAAAATGAGACAACTGTCAAATAAACCATATTTATATCATTTTCACAATTTTTCTAACAAACTGCTTACAAAATTAGTCGACAGCTAATTTTATCGTCATTTTTAAGAGACTGCATCTCAGAAAGGCCTTCACCGATTTTAGTATAAAAAAAAAATGTTAAAGCTCGACTCTTGTACAATTAGGGGCAGAGAGCAATTTTCAATAAAAAATATTTTTTAATATTATACTTGGTGCACAAGAATGTAATAAAAAATAATTAACCAATTATTAACCTCTAATACCTCAAAAACCTTTGCAATTATGTATATGGATACATATGAAATATGTATATGATATGGCTTCATAGAATAGAAATAATCGTTTCATTTATACAAATTGAGAAAACTGTAGTTGCGAGTTTTCATATGTCAGCCCTGTATACAAGTAAACCTATTTTAAAAGAAATTCTATAGAAAGTAAAACTAGACCATATAGCATAATTAATGGAGCTAAAAATTATCTAGTATTTACTTTCTTAAAAAAGATACAGAGTGCTCAATTCATTACGAATAAAATACATAAATGCTCATATCTTCTGAAGTACTCTGTATAATACTAGTAAACCCTATAACTGGCGAATTCGGAAAAATTATCCGAATTCAAATATGAAATAAAATATGGCCCCAGTTTATAGAGCACCATATATGACTATACATATTTTTAAAATGTGCGTCCTCTTAAACTCTATATATGAGATCCTAAAATATAATATATTTTTTTATTGTTATGCCATAGGAGTAATGGAACTTTGTCACATTATTGGGCCACCCTGTATATTAAAGTAAAATTGTTGTTTAAATGGCTGATATCAGGATTTGTAAAAATCTAAAACTTTTTCGCTGTTTGAAGTTGACAAAATGTAAAATGATAAATGAACCACTTGGTATATGGTATATCATTTTTTAATTTATTTTAAATGTAGCACACCCTATTTGCTTTCTATAGTAAAAAGTAAATGAGAATTCTATTACGAAAGAATTGTTAATATTCTTATGAACCCTTGTACCCATACATTTTGTAAGTATATAGTGAGTTTCAAGTTTTCGGTTTAGAATGTTATCTTTTTCCGGATGGCAGATCGAATGTACCTACATTAGATCTTCAGTTGTACTTTTGAATGCAGATACCTATAGAGTCTTCCACAAAAACAAAATAAAATGCTTTCAATTAAAAAAAAACACGTTTCTATTATTGTCAAATAATATAGTAGAAAGTAGGTGGTACTTGCAATGCAATAGGCTTCTGAATTTGAATTTGTCCAACGATACAAATCGTCCCCACCACCACGTTTGTAAAACATCAAGTAGCTTTATTAACAAATTCTTCTAAATAATTTATTGTAGAAAGTCTAACAAATCTGACACTGCTAACTTAGAAGAAATTCCAAGTACTTCAACCAGTACGGTTGATTTTGCTGTACCTAGTACCTCTATGGATAATACGATGAGCACTTCTGCCATTTCTGGAGATGATATGAATGTTTCTGAATTAGAAATATATGTAGATACAACACGTACTCATAAAAATGAAGACCAGGACATTGATTTGCGTGAAAGGTAATGTACAAAATGTTACAGATACGATACAAATCTATCTTGAAATATTTGATAAACCAAACCTCTGTTACTTTAGGCAATATTGAAAAATGTTAAATATCATAATCTTATCTCATCATAATATTCATCATATTGATCATATTCTCATTTTGTTTCTTCTGAGCTAACCTCTGTATTTTTTTAATATGCTCCAGATTTTTTCAAGAGTTTTTATGGCTATACCTATGTAGGATATACGTATATATTTTTAGTTTTGGAGAAATATAATTAGTATGGCAAAATTTACAGGATATGCCACTTGAACTAAAAAGATTTTCACTGTTAGAAGTTACTAGAATATAATGTGAATCATTCAGCACTTGGTTTTTTAATATAATTTTGATAATTATTGAAACTCGTTTGTGGTTTTTTTAAAACAAAGTAGGTCCAATATTAGTTTAGGCATAGGATTTGCTGAAAGTTATGTTAGTAATATAGAATAATTTGATCACCTTGATATACCAATATATTAAGGTAATACGGATAGGTACAATCTCATTAAAATTTGATTTTTTTTATTTTTTTAGTGCTAATACTCCACGTTCTCATTTGGAAGAACCATTATCTTTTAAAACTACTGGTCGCAGAATTATAAATATAAAAAACTTCTTCCGATCTGTGGTCAATTTTAAACATTTGGAAATATTCAATTGTAGAAACGAACATTTACAAATTGTGAATGAGGCCCGCTATGGATTTAAAAGTCTCTTTACAATAAAATGTGAAATGTGCAAAGAATCTAAAAAAGTGTCAACTGACAAACAATTCTGTATTGGACGTAAATAAAGCCATAGTCTTAGGTGCAATTTCTACTGGTGGTGGATTAGCACAAATTCAAGAACAGTTTGGATACTGTGACATACCAATTATGAGCTCACACTTTTTCCAGAAAGTACAAAATGAACTTGCAGAAACGATCCATGAACTAGCTTGGGAAGTTATAGAAATTTATATGAAGAACTGAATAATACCAAAGTAATGATATGTGGTTTTTTCGTCGATAGTGAAAAACCGTATCTTGGAGTTTCACCCGATGGCCTTGTAGGGGAAAAAGGAATTGTTGAAGTTAAATGTCCACAAGTCGCTGCCAATCTGACACCTAGGGATGCAATAACGAAAAAGTTAATTAAATTTGCAGAAGTGCAAAATGATCAATTTCATCTGAAGAAGACGCATAATTACTATTTTCAAGTGCAGGGTCAACTACACATAACAAAACGCCAATATTGTGTCTTCATTGTGTGGACACCTTTAGGCATGGAATCTGAAATTGTAAGATTACTCTAATAATTTTTCTTCTTTCTTAGTGTGATTTTAGAATCTGCTTCAGTAGATATATTTTTTATTCAAATTAAAATTTTTCCTGTTATGTAAATTGAATTTTCTTTCTAATTTCAGATATTTCGTGACGACAACTTCTGGAAAAATAAGATGGAAAAAAATTAGAAGAATTTCATTTCAAATGTTTACTCCCCGAGATAATCAACCCGCAGCATATTCAAAATCGATGAATTAAAGATCTAAGGAAAAGTTAAAGAATGTTTTTATAATAGAAGTTATTATAGAAGTTACGGAAATTTATATAAACAATGTTAATGATTCTTACCTCGTTATTATATTATCATGTTTTTTTTACTACGGATACCTTACATAACGACTTTCACTGCACCTCAGTTTTATTTTTTTTTTTTTTAATATACTTATAATAATGTCACAGCAAACTTCCAAAAGTGTGCAATATTAATAACAAAAAAAACAATACATTTAAGAATTTAAAAAAAAGAGCTTTGCTGTGAATATTAATTATTCTTCTAAAACTTACTTCATTCAAATAAGAAGTACCATCAAATAGAAAAATGTCCGAGCGTGAACCTCTGCAAATCGTTGCACGAAATTGTGTACATTGCAGCCTTTCAATTTAACATTGTAGCTAGCGAAAAGAGATTTTTTACAGTGTAGATTATAACTCCGCCTACTAACGGTGACATCAAATATTGACCTCAAATTTCGAGTTTTGCGCCTGTAAGTTAGGCAATTGTATGCAGAAATTTGTAAAAACATGCCTTTTTAAGTCACAGTTTTTGACTTTATAAAAACAAAAAATTTAAATTTAAAACATATTTTAGTTACATAAAGACTTGGTTGATGTGACCTCAATCGTATTTTTTTTAAATATTGTATAATAATGATAAAGGAATCTTCCAAAAGTGTCCAATATTAACATAAATTTTTTTTACACTTTTAAGATTTTTTTAAAAAAAAAGGATTTGGTGTCAAGTGTAGTGAACATTAATTAGTCATATAAAACTTACTTCATACAAATAGGAAGTTCCATTAAAGAGAAAAAATTTTCGGCGTGAACCTCTGCAAATCGCCCTACGAAATTGTGTACATTGCAGCCTTTTTCTAAATAAGTTAAAATCAGGAATTGTTACAGTCGTGTTACTTCAAGCGGAATGGAAATTAGCCCTTGATGCCGAAGCAGAGTACAAAGTATTATTTTAATAAGTATTTTTTTATTTAAAAAGTCGTGGGAAAAATTTTTTCTTACAGCCGAGAGAAGGGAATTCTTTGATGTCGCGATATTTTCTTAAAACTTATTTAAAAAAAGGAAAATAGTTTATTCAATATCAGAAATATTATTATTTTGGGTAGTTATATTATAACCAAAAGCGGAGTAAAGACGTTTGTCTTTACATACATTAGTCATTATTCCATAGTCCATTTATAGCCAGTCCTTATTTTACATTAGTCAATTCTATTGGTTTAATTTTCAGTTACTTGCGATCATCATAGAGCCTATGAGTACTTCGTCGAAGCGATCCTAAATCCGAAAGAATTCGGTGCAAAGAAATGTATTGATTGGAATTCCTACAAAGACGGCAAATGTGATCTAGAGGAAGAAGTTAATTTAGGAGACATCACAACTGCTGCCTCAGGAAACTTCTATTTGGAAACGAATAGAGACAGGCCTTTCGCGAGGGCTGCACGTACTGAACGTGGTGGAGTAGTGAATAAGTTACTGAGTGTTTTTCGACAATGAATGAGATTTTTGATTTTGTGCTAGATACAAATAATTAATAAAAAGTATTTTTATTCATAGTTTTAGACATATCGGACTCCTCGGATTGAAGTGGCTCGTTATAGCACTGAACAGAGTAGTCAATTTTTAATGGAAATCCAAAGGAACTCAAAAAGTGTAAAGGTTATGGATAAATTAATTGTACAGTCTCGACATACTTTTTCAAGGTTGATGGTGCTATCAAACTCAAGTGCTATGAATTTGATTGTCACATTTTTTCGAAATATAAAGTGATTTGAAATTTTGCCTATATCAACAAAGCCCCGTATCTTTCTTATTTTGGAAGACAGAAAAAAAATAATGACAAATCTTTAAAAGTACTTCAGTGGAGTAGTCAAATTTGTTCTAGCTACCTTTGTTTTTGGGCCAAAGAATAAACTTATGTTTTTTAAATACCAGATAGATACCCAGTATACCTTTCCTTATTTAAAAGTGATTGTTCTTCTTGATTCAAAAAATACAAAGTGACTAAGTTAAAAAATATTAACTTCAAAGTTCTGTAACTTTTAAACTATAAGCTCTACCTTTGTGATTTTGGTCTTATTTCAATTGTCGGTTTTTCCCCTACAAAATTTATTGCAATAGGCTAATATTAGCTATACAACTTTTTTAATACAGGGTGTTTTGTTGCAGTGTGTTTTCTATGCCATATTTACATTTGTCTCTGGCATCTCATGAAAGTGGCGCAAATTTACCAATCACCCTATATTTTAAAAAGACTCTTCCTAAATTTACCCGAATTTGCAGACCTCCGATATCTTCTATTTTTGGAGATACATAATTTCCAGTATTAAATGCTTTTGTATCTATTCCAAGTAACAGATAGCTTTTACGTTTTTATGAATAATTATATATTATCTACTTAATATAAATCATATAAGAAGTATTCATAATGTCATAATAAACTAGTTGATAAAGAATCACTTTTTATACTACAACTACAAAGGTACAAAGTTTGAAAGTAGCAATCAACATTACAAACAGGAAAAGTCGTTATAACATAACATAAACAGTGCAAACAGAGAAATAATGATATAGATAAAAGTTTACACACGGGATCTTAAAGCTGGCTCCAATGGATACTTACTAAGCCTGCATGATATAAGTACCTAATATACAATAAGAGCAGAACGATCCGCGATATTGGAAGGTTGATTTGAAACTTCACATTGACTATCAGAACAAATAAAAGTTTTTGCTCCAATATGGCGGATTATTCAACCTATTAGATTTCTTCGTTGATCTTACTTAAACCTTAAAAAATATTTGTCAGACACTGAACTACAACTAAACATAAATATTTGTATTTGGTATTGCTTATTTTGGATATATCTTGTCATAGGGAATTTGCGTGACTGATTTAAATATTATTTCGTCGAAAATGGCTGCCAGCACCTTTTCCACTGCTGGGGTGAATTCTTCAATGATGACGTACAAGTTTTCTTTGATGACCCTGTTTGTTGCTTCAGCTGCAAATAATAAAAATAACTCTAAGAATATTTAGAAAAGAAAATGAACTTGAATAGATTTTTGGCGTGGAACATCCGAAACAAGATGGACATGTATATGTTATTGTTAAAACTTGAATCTAGTTAAAATAGTTTGTGGAAGCTCAGAAAAGGAAATAGAAGAAATGCCGAATAGCTTTTTTCTAAACGTTTCAAGTTGATCCTCAACTCGCCGTCGTAGTAAGTTTGTATGATAAAAAATTTGTCAGATTGACCTTTTAATTCAAAATGTCATCACATCCACTGATCACTATGATATTATTAATTGTCCACTGGTAACATCCTTCTGGAGTAGAGGAAGCTAGGTTAAAAAATCTAGTTAAGTATTTAATTTCCTTTAAATTTTATTATAATTATTATTTTATTTAAACATTATTCAAAATATGATTTGTAATATTACAGAACTTTGTATAAAACTGAAAAACCACCGATGAAATTTAGTTAACTTACCAAATATTTATTTTATTGCGTATTATACAGTGGTTTTTTGGGGAAAACTTTGAGGGGAGAAGTTTGCCTTGATGCTACACTTTGAATATTTAATTTGAATACTCCTGGTTTTCTGTTTTTGATTATTTTACAGGCGGTGTGATTCCAACAAAAACTACAATGAATCATGAAAACCCACCACAAATAAGTTACAGACATTTTTCTAATTTTTCGACTACCTAATGATCCTGAGAAATTCGTAGAATAAAGAGCAAAGAGCAAGAGCCAAAGTATTAATTTACTCAGATAAACTAGGAAAAGTATGTTATACACTGAAGTTATATGCTGTGTAGGTAATGTTAAATTTGTTACTTTTATTTTGTCACTCAACGCTTTTACCTAATTGTGCATTATCCTTGAAGAGTCCTCCAAAGGCGTAGTCCACAACAGTGCCTACGTTCATCTTTGGAATGGTCAGAGTAGGTTTCAAATAATCGACTCCATTCTTTTTCACAATTTTTACTTCATGGTAGACCGAACAGTTCGAATTCGCTAAAATATAACAAAAATAAACATAAGCACAAATCGGAATATATTTTTTATCTATATTTCCTGAATCATATGTTGTATTTGAAATCTGTAAATTACATTTGATTATACCTTAGATTAGATTCATATAGGAGTCGGCCCCCTGGTCTGGTCCACCGCGACCTAGAAGATCTATTGTGGCACTCCCAACCTACGAGTATTTAGCTCTGTCCAGCTTTGTCCCTTGCATTAGACTCCACAGCCTTGATAGAGACTCTTCCATGTAGCTATTGGCTCTTGGTCTTCCTTTCCCAAGTATTTGAAATCTCAGTCTTGTCAGGCCCTCGCACTGGCACAGTACGTGTACTGAGATTTCCTCTTCTTCTTGACAGAATCTGCAAGTTGCATCTTCTGACAGTCCCATAAGATTCATGTGCCTATTTAGCCTACAGTGGCCTGTTAGGAGACCTACTATTATTCTGATGGCCTTTTTATTCTGGCCTAACGGATCTGCTGTGAATTTAGGGGTCCGTTCTTTAATGAATAGCTTTGCCTGTCTCAGTTGTAGCAGATTCCTCCACCATTCTAGAGATTTGTTTCTCATCCATTCCTCCATGGATGTTTTAATGCATGGCTTCGCTATGCCGCAGAAGGGTTCTGGTCCTATGAGGTCTTTTGATGCGCCTTCTCGGGCTCGTGCATCTGCCTCCTCTTGATTATACCTTCGGCTGCACGGATAATATCTAGACGGTAGCTGAAATTGTCCCACATTTGGTGGTCACTGAGTCCGCCACAGCTGTGATACAGTTTCGTAGATCATTCAAATTTGTAGGAAGAGGTGGTACGTAGATACTGCATAATTCACAAATCCTTACAAGAAAAAATCGCAGTGTGTGAAATTAGGAAGCCTCGGTGGCCACAACTGAAGTGCCAGGTCTTCATTCTCCATGCCACCTATCCATCTTTGGAGTAGAGATTCATGCGGGAAACGTACTGAAAATGTAATGTTCTGAATCTTCATTCGTTTGAGGAACAAGCTTAGATGATGCTGGAGTGCTCTAGCAGTAGTATTCGAAACTTTAAACATCCTCTTTCAAACGTAATTTACAGAGTTGAAAAACAAAGTATAATGTAGGAAATATAGCCAACTGAAATTGTATCCATCTTTTTTAAAGACGCTGTATTTTCTTTGGTACAGGTATTAATTTATGGAAAAGGAAATACTTAACCTCATAGGTATTTTCTAGTAAACGACAGTTACTTATATTGGTAATTTATAATTACCTGTAAAACAGTATTGGTATTTATATTAAATAATATTAAATTCTTATGGTAATAGCTGTAATTTAAATTTAATATATTTTTACAAATTAAAATAGTACAACTTCAAAATCTTACAAATTGTTCAGTTATTGACTAATTTGTTCGATTCTGTTGTTGCTATTGTTTTAATTTATAAAATAACTTAAAAGCATCAAAATTAAATTAGTATCATTTAGATAATAGAGAGATAGACTCATAAGCAAATGTACTAAATTTAAGTACTAAAATTAATAAAACTGGACTACCTCGATAATTATTGGTAATTTTCGAATATTGCTTAGTACATTTTTATTTTACGATTATTTTACAACACTCTCTTCTAAATACCTCGATACTAGGTATCAAAATTGACACAACTTTACATCGTATATAAAATTATTTTCTAGAAACATGTTTATTCAGTTTTTTTACTAAATAATTGAGACAACAGTAAACACACAGCATAATATACGCTGGTACGGGACAATTTATTTTGTACTTTAAGCGCAATAAACAGTAATTACTACTAATTAGTGCAATAAACTATTTATAATACCTACCTACGATTTTGTTTTATAAAACACCAATTTTACATTAAACGGTAGTGTCGGATATGCTACAGTGGCTGATCAATTTAAAAAACACTATTCTGTTCCACAGTCACTTTTATATAATTACTTATGTAAAATGCTTTTCAAAAAGTGTATCACATGGCAAAATTTTCCAAGGAAAACTCGATAATGCCAGGAAGTTTTAAAACGCAAGTTTTAATCATCTCCAGATGATGCCAACTTGGTTGCGAAACAAGCGTCGAGTGTAGTTTAGTGTTTTGGTGGTGTGTGGAAAACTACGCTAGTGATAATATATCGGCTAAAGACTTTAACGTCTGTAACCTAGCAATAATTTATGTTCTCTTTCCAACACATTACGCTTATAACACATTATATATTTTTGTCATATCTCCCTTATTATTGTAGATAGATCCTTCAGCTCCTATACGGTAGATATTATAGAACACCCTAACCAAAAATGGAAAAGTGTTTCATTGAAAGAAAAGAAACTTTATTTTTTCATGAGTTTTTGACCGACCGATGATTTTAAAAAGCTCTAAAACTTTTGTGCTTAAAATTTTTTCGCTAGCTATCTTACTTAGAAATAATCGACAGTTTTCACACATATCAGCGACCCTGCATATCCATTATTTCATGAAATAATCAAACATTTTTAGGTTGAAACTCTCAAATAATAACTCCTTGATGGGATCTACCTGTATAAAATGTTTGCTCACGCGACGTCTAATAATTATCGCGACATGGTACCTAGTTTATCCACTTCCACTTCCTCAACGTTCGTTGCAACTGGGTCTTATAATAGCCTTTAATTTGTACTTAGTGTATACTTTAGTCAATTCCCTTAAAGTAATTAATACCATTCTGATATAGAAATACTTCTATTCTACCTATACTTCAAAAGTACTCTTGTTTAAAAAAATACTTCTTTCATTCAAAAAGTATTTTTTTAAATCTGCTAATGTTCAATTAAACTTACAAAAGATCATTAATTTTCTGTTCTACCTTAATGGCGATACTCTACAATATGGAACGCTTGTGTTATTAAAGAACGAAAGAAGGCAGAAGGAAGCTGTTTCAACTTCTATTGATGAAGCTGTGGGAGTGTTGGTTACACAAAATTTTGTTGAAATAATTGGACCCAAAACAACATATTTTTACATTTCATTATGAAAGTATGTATGTCAAAGTTTGCTAGTCTTTAACTTAAATTAAATGTGGTTACTTAAATGCTATGTCCAGTTTTCACTGCTGTCACATTCTCAATGCTCAGTAATACTTGTTGAACGTAATGTAGATATGTAATAACGCATAATACAATTACCGCGTTATTTAATTACCATATTCAGATCTCTTTAGTTGTAACGTTCCCATTCACTACATAAGAAAATGCAAATCCTGCATTCATGTGAAGATATGTAGGTAAATTACTTTAATCAACTTCTTATAAGAACCAATTACGCATTCGAAGGTGAGTTTAAGTTGTTCAATATAGAGATGATATTGTGATTAATAAATAAAACTATGTTTTCCCCATAGTGTTACATTGTACAGTATGGTCAAGCTAAAACTGACCCCTCCCTTTATTATCTTAATTCTTAACGTAGTTTTTGTTTCGAAGAGAAGCAGAAAAGAAATCCTATGTAAATTTTTTATAAATATACGGGATGTACCAAAGATAACTTTGTTTTAAATGAACACCCTATATATTTTGCAAAAATTTCAATATATTGCTTACTTGAGGGAGATCAATAGCTCCAATAGCTTTCTAGTTTTAGTTATTGACTTTTCATTTATTACTTCATATCAGAGTAAGCAAAATAATAGAAAAAAATTATATAGACAATAAATTAAACTCAAAACCCCCTTGTCGTTTGAATTTTTTAGGGGGTAGTTGTGTAGGGAAGGATGATAGCTCTACAAGTATTACATTAAAATCTTGAATGTCAAATAAATATGAAACTAGGTCGGCGATTTTCACCAGAATTATTTTACCTCAAAGTTATAGGCAAAGTTATTCAGGGCATAATCAGTTACATCAAGTCGCCTGGTCCCGAGGAGCAGGCGACGTGATTTAGCCGATTATCTTCAGGGCATAATCTGCTAGATTAAGTCCCCTGGTCCCGGCAGGTGCAGTCGACGTGATTTAGCCGATAATTTTCAGGGTATCTACTTTTGGTTGGTACACCCTGTATTTTCCTCAAGGTGTTCTGAAGGAGAAAAATAAACAATACTGCATACCTATTACTTACTTATATTGGCGTGAAATTGTCCATCTCCTTTTATAGGTGCAAAGAGAATATTTCCTTCTATTATATATTGTCCGTCTAGATATAAATATGGTAGATTTACCTCAATAAATAAAGTTAAATTCTTGACAACAAACCTGAAACGTTAAAATGGAATAGGTAGAGACAGTGAGTATAGATTATAGTCACTGGTAGAGAAAAGTCGGGGATTTACGAAATTAGTTGTAAAGACTGCAATCAAAAGTATGTTGGACAAACTAGAAGGTCAATTCAAAGTAGATTCAAGAAACATATGGCTGATCTCAAATGTGGTAGAACAGATAAGTCTAGTGTCTCCCAACATGCTTGTGAGAACAACCATAAAATAGATACCTATAGTAGCAATTTAAGACTAATATTAGAAATGTAACAATTTCCAGACAGCTGGATGTATTTGAAACTTTGGAAACTTCAAAGTATAAAAATAGTATGAATAGTGACAGATGGCAAATCCCATATAGCCCGCTTTATTGGTTCAGTCAACCGTAAAAATAGTTTAGGTATAAATAGGACACAGTGTTGGCATAAGTTTACTTAGAATTATCTCCAGATGATGCCAACTAGATTAGTGAAACGCGCGTTGAGTGCAGTATAGTGTTATGTGGAAAACTGCATCAGTGTTACCTTTACACCAAAGGTTCCAACCCCCTCCAAGGTCTCCAAATTTTGTCGTTAATTGTTTAAAATAATTTTATATTCATAGTTCTTCAATGAAATGCTAACCAACATTAATTTTAATTAGACGTACAAATGCCTGGTACCTTAATTGAAAGGCAACACATTCTCCCGATTCAACACCTACAGATACATTTTTTGAGAATTCAAACCTCTCAGATTACATTACATTACCATTCTTCGGTTAACATTTAAGTATTTAGAGTGAACGATGATCTTTTCACTACCGAATGAAACACAGAAACGCTTGTAACTCTAAAATGGACGACTCGATTTTAATGTTTCAACAACAAGGTATAAAGAGAATTGATACTTTTCAAACTAGGTGCGACACGGCCTACTATGCTATTTAAAATAAAATGTACGGGCAACGACTCTCGTGCCATCTATCAGTTGTGTAAATTCCATTGCGGGTAGAAAGTATTATTTTTTATATCTACCATAATATATCCTACATTTGGTTCGAGGTCAATATTTCAATTTGTTCAAAAGTAATCAGCGGGGGTTAGCTACTTTAGGGGCGGACTGTATGTATCGTATTTCAGCAAAACTAGAAACATTCCTTTAAAAAATACTCACTCGTATCTCGTAAATTCATACTGATCAAGGCCAAGAAGAGTCAAGTTCCTAAAGTAAGCCTTGTAGTTTACGGCTCTGGTGCCCTGTTGCATGGATATCTCCGGTATAACGAACTTCTCAATACCCGGGAGAAAATCCGGGATGCCTTTGCTAACATAGGGCCGAACCTCCTCCGTGGCTTTCAGCAGGCACTCCTGCATTTTCGGATCCGTCCGCTTGCATCTCGGGAAATGGGGCGCTGGAAGCTCGGGAAATCAAAATTACATGAAACATGAAGTCTATTAACATACACTTCACAACTGTTAGTGTCAGTGTAGCTAGCAAGTATCTGGTATGCACGCAATGTGGGGAGATAATTTTTATTGCGCCAAAAGATAGTTTTATTTATGCTAAAAAAATGTTTTTTGAAAATCCTTTCTATCTAGATTGGTTTCCAAATTATAGAAGTTTTTGTAAATCATTGCAGTGCCGATTTTTTAAAATAAAACAAGTTGGCTTTGAAATGAAAATCGATCCTGTCACCTGTCAGGCTTATGTTACCTCACCCCCACCAGATATTAGTCCTATTTTTTTTTGTAACTTTTCTAGTCTGTTTTTTCAATTTATTAATAAATAAGAACTTAAATTTTGTATTTGATTTTTTAATTATAATCAGATTATTGCTAGGTGACATGCCAACTTATTTTATTTTAAAAAATCGGCACCTGTGATCAGTCACAAGTGCAATGGTTTACAAAAACCGCTATAATTTGGAAATGAATCTAGGTAGAAAGGATTTTCAAAAACATTTTTTTTAGCACGAATAGAACTATCTTTTGATACAATAAAAATTATCTCCCCACATTGCGTGCATCCCAGATAATTGCTTATATTTTAGTAAAAAAACACGTAATCCTGTACATATTCTATAACCGTGTTATATGACAATTAACCTACCCTACATTACAGTCCAATAATGGCTTAATGAAATAAAAAAAAAGTTGGTCAAATTGATAAAAGCGTTTAGAAAATATAACCATACAAAAATGACTATAGTTTTAGGTGAGTCGTTTCCAATTTCCAGGAGTGTAGTTGCATTAATTCAAAGCTAGCAATATCTTGACGGGCAAAGGTACTCACTGTTTATAATAATTCTCCTATTAGCATGCTATTTTGTTAATTTAAAATAGACATTTACTTAATGTTTTCATCATATTTAAAATGTTGATGACAATTTGTTTACGCCATTCGATAGAACGTAAAATTTTGCTATGAGAAGGTGTTTTTTTTATTTCGATAGCTCATACCTCAAAAATTAATCATGTTAGCCTTGATTTTTTTGGGGCATATTATCGGTCACCAAATTACGCAACTTTGTCCCAATTTAACTTGGTCTCTATCTCTAGTGGTTTTCAAAATACCAAGGGTATGTTACCAAACATACTGTATAGATTACTGTGCGTTTCACGAAGTTGTATCCCGGATTGGAATGTTCGGATTGTCAGAATTCGTTGGCAAATCCTGTGCGAGACTGGCACGTGGGCTTAAATCACACCACCTCAATTTGTAGTGGTCCGTAACCGAGATGTGCCATTGCATTGAATTTAACTAATAACATGACGACGCTCCATACGTTGGAGATATATACTAACATTCCAATCCGGGATACAACTTCGTGAAACGCACAGTAGATCTAGCACTACAGCATTACATTTCAGATACTTCACATACTTAGTCGACTCAATTTAAAACCTATTCATGATTTAATTAAATAAATTGTTCCCAAGAACTAGTTCGGATCCCAATATAAGCTGTAGGTCCAGGTTCCCTTAGTTCTAACAATTTTTTTACTTTTGGCAGCTATACGTTGATAATTTGAACGGCGTTAATAACAAGTTCTTATTTTAACAAAAAGTTAACCTTGAATAAAGATTCTGTGTCCAATATCTTATTTAACTAACGATTTTGTTTTATTCAGTAACAGTCAAAAGGAAACGAAAAAATATTTGAATGAATCAGTTCCAAAGACTGCAAACTTTCTCGGAAAATCTATTCAATTTGAATAAAATGAAATTCATAAAATACCATAGGTATAATAAATATACAGAGTGAGTTTTATGTATGGAACGCTTCAATTATCTCGGAAACGGCTTGCCATTTTTATGAATTTTGGTTTATAAGGGTTTTGTAATATGGCCGATATTATTGTGGCATTTACATTGTTGTCAGATCTTTCGTTTTTCCGGAAATATACTGAAATTTGTTATTTCAAATGGATCACCCTATATATTTTTTTGTTTTTGAAATCTCTAAGAAATTTAGAATATTTTTCATGTAATGTTCCCTATACCTAATTGCCATAATTTCGGAGTTACAGCTACATTTGCAATATCTCCGCCGAAGTTAAAATATTACATCAGGGCGGCTATGTCTGCGACAAAAACAATTTTGACGTTTTAATAAACTATTATTGTTGGTGTTTATTGAAAGTTACAATGGACCGTTTATCTGAGAAAGAACGAATTGAGATTTTAATAATATTAGGATATGGTGATGTGCGTAGAAGTCAACAGGAAACGTGTAATATCTTTAATAATTTATATCCTAATAGAAATCCCATAGGATCTTTTGAAAACATAAAGTAAAGGCGGTTACAGCTGATGCTCAAAATGTTGTCCGTTTACTTCCATACAAGAAGTCATGCGATGTTTAAAACTTTGCAGTACATTTTGTAACATTCCTGACTGCTCAATTCTTCTTATCTCTGTGGTAATCCTATCTTTTAATTCCTGAATATTGGTAGGTTTGGTTTTATAAACAATATTTTTTAAGTGACCCCACAGGAAATAGTCTAAAGGATTCATGTCGGGTGATCGCGGGGGCCATTCGATAAAACCACGCCTTCCAATCCATCTTCTGGGAAACACATCGTTTAGGTATTGCCTCACGTCACGCGCATAGTGAGGTGGAGCTCCATCTTGTTGCACCCAAATATTGTTATTTGGGATATTGTTATTGTCTGAAAGTTTCAAATAATAAAATTTCTAAATTAACAGGCAATTGAGAATACTTACTTAGATTTGGAAATAACCGAGCCAACTCAGGTATAATATTATTCTGTAATAAATTTAAATACGCCGGACCATTTAAGTTTCCTTCAATGAAAAAAGGACCAATTATTTTGTCGCCTATTATTCCAGCCCATACATTAATCTTTTGTGGAAATTGGGTGTGGGATTCTCTCATCCAACGAGGATTGTTACGTGACCAGTATCTGCAATTATGCCGATTTACTTTTCCATCAATACAAAAAGTGGCCTCATCGGAAAACATAACATTATTTAAAAAATTTGGATTATTTTGATCGTAACATTTTTCCATCATTGTGTCAGCAAACTCTTCACGTCTATCGAAATCATCATCTGACAACTCTTGAACCAATCTTATTTTGTAAGGATGGAATTTATTGGCATGTAAAATTTTCATTATGGATGTTTGAGAAATATCAACTTCCCTGGATATTTGTCTAGTACTCAAGTGTGGATCTTCTTCTAACATAACACAAACATCTAAAGATTTGTCTTCAGTTGTTGCAGTTTTTATACGCCCTGATTTCGGTAAATCTTTTATGGCTCCAGTTTGGTTAAACTTTTTTAACAACTTACTCACAGTAGATCTTGTTATGGGATTTCTATTAGGATATAAATTATTAAAGATATTACACGTTTCCTGTTGACTTCTACGCACATCACCATATCCTAATATCATTAAAATCTCAATTCGTTCTTTCTCAGATAAACGGTCCATTGTAACTTTCAATAAACACCAACAATAATAGTTTATTAAAACGTCAAAATTGTTTTTGTCGCAGACATAGCCGCCCTGATGTAATATTTTAACTTCGGCGGAGATATTGCAAATGTAGCTGTAACTCCGAAATTATGGCAATTAGATATAGGGAACATTACATGAAAAATATTCTAAATTTCTTAGAGATTTCAAAAACAAAAAAATATATAGGGTGATCCATTTGAAATAACAAATTTCAGTATATTTCCGGAAAAACGAAAGATCTGACAACAATGTAAATGCCACAATAATATCGGCCATATTACAAAACCCTTATAAACCAAAATTCATAAAAATCGGGCAAGCCGTTTCCGAGATAATTGAGGCGTTCCATACATAAAACTCACTCTGTATGTATAAAATTATACGATACGATATGTTACATAACGAATGCATGCGGTTCACGTTCACAATGACCTGATTATATATTGCGTTAACTTTAATCTGTATTTCGAATTGCTAAATAATCGCTTCTATTCTTTTAGCTTTTGCCGCTAATTGTAAGCATTAGGATTGGAGTGTTCTATCTTATGCGATTGAAATTTTCCATCTTACATTTCGAAACTGCGGAATTTTATGACATTGTGTAATTTTTTTCTAAATGTCGCTTACCAGATATATGTGTATCGGTAAGTAGCCTTTTCTGTTTATAATATTTTAAACGTTTCAATAATAAAAGATAAATATACCTAGTGCTTTTGTAAAGTAGCGGACAAATTCGTTATTTTATAAATACGCAATTCTTTTAAAAATCGCTCAGACTCGTCGATTTTCTTTAATATTTGTACATATTTTACATATATTTAGTTTTTTACAGGGTGACTCAATGAAACTGTGTCGATATAATCTTTCATAATTTAACTGGGCCACCCTGTATTTTTTTACATATTTGGAAATAACTATATTTTACGAATACGGTCATATAAGGTTTGATAGGTCTAACTAATAATGAGGGAGATATGCCAAAAAAAGTGTAAGTACCATAAAAGCGATGTGTTGGAGAAAGACTTAATCCTAGACTTAGCGAACGAATCGATATTCTCTTTCCAGCACATTGCTCTTATGGCTCACTGTTTTGGTATATTTCTCTTATTATCAGAGATAGGGACATAACACCTTAGGTATTTCACTGCATTCGTAAAAAAGAATTATTTCCAAATATGTAAAATACAGAGCGTTTTTTATTTAAGTTATTAAAGTTTATATAAACGCAGTTTCATTGAGTCACCGTGTAACAAATTAAATGTAAATAAAGTGGATACTCGAAGCTGATGGTTCTTTAAGAAACATCGTAAAAATAATTGTTTTGAAAAAAACATTGATCTCATTTAGATGTTCCAAGAAATATATAGAAAACACTCTATACAGGGTGTCCACCTAGTGCGCGTAAGTCCAATATCTGGGTTAATAAAAGAGATAACTTAATTTTTTTTTCTACAGGGTTGTCTAATATCCCGAGCTGCACAAAATGAAAATATATTTACATATTCAGGGTGTTCAGTTTTTCCTGGACAGGTACCAACTTCGTTTTTCTAAATGGAAATATATATTTTTTATTGCTTTTTCGAACTAAACCCTTGATTTTAATAGGACTTTCATCAGCCTTCCCTATACCTAACTTAAACTGTTTTTGAAATATTGACGGGTGAATATTGACATTTTTGCAACTTTGACACCCTATAAAATCTAAACGGTTTGAGATCAAGCAAAACGGTTTGCACATTCCTATCTTAACTTTTCATAAGCTATCGTTTGATACTAATTTCAAAGTTATACAGGAATAAAAAAATTTCAAAATTTTCAGAAAATTTTAAATTTTTGGATAATTGTGAAATTAGTACCAAACGATAGCTTATGAAAAGTTAAGATAGGAAGGTGCAAACCGTTTTGTTTGATCTCAAACCGTTTAGATTTTACAGGGTGTCAAAGTTGCAAAAATGTCAATATTCACCCGTCAATATTTCAAAAACAGTTTAAGTTAGGTATAGGGAAGGCTGATGAAAGTCCTACTAAAATCAAGGGTTTAGTTCGAAAAAGCAATAAAAAATATATATTTCCATTTAGAAAAACGAAGTTGGTACCTGTCCAGGAAAAAATGAACACCCTGAATATGTAAATATATTTTCATTTTGTGCAGCTCGGGATATTAGACAACCCTGTAGAAAAAAAAATTAAGTTATCTCTTTTATTAACCCAGATATTGGACTTACGCGCACTAGGTGGACACCCTGTATATACTAGTATTTCGACTTATTAGGCCTTCAATAGAGTAAATGTCTATTACTAAATGTTTCCAAGCGCATATAGTTATTTATTTGTTTACGAGCACCTACCCCCGATTGATCCTTCCATCTGGTAAAGCCCGAGTTGTTAGTACCTTTTCTAAGAAGGGCGAAATTGTAAAATCTATATGATCGTTCGTAGTACAAGGATTTATAATTAAAGATTTTTTAATTTCCAATTGCTCTAACAGATCTAAGCGCTTTCCTTTCTTTTCACGATGAAGTAAGTACCTTTACGTTTTTCTGATCTATAAAATGATTGTTTTCTATACAATGCGTCGAAAATCCTGAATTTTTTGCGTTATTTAGTAAGGATTTTTTATGTTCTTTTACTCTAGTTTCAATACTTCTACCGGTTTGACCCACATACACGGCATTACAATCCACGCGAAGTTAATTTGCTATACTCCCGATTGTTTTAATTTATTAACAATTTCCTTGTTGTTTATAAAAATGCCCCCAATAGTACGCTTGTTGACACTTATCGTTTTACACCTAATACGTTTTACGGGTGTAAAACGAAAAGTTTTTTTCTCAAAACTACAATGGGGCCGATATTGAACTTTGACGCAGTTTAGGGACACCCTGTATACACGTTCACGTATGTTTTGAACTAGCTTTTAACTCCTTAAACATTGATTTTACAAAAAAAACTTTGTTAATACGGATTTTTGGGTGTTTTTTGAAGATTCATAATATGTAGTCAGAAACCCAAATGTTTTTTTTTTAATAGAACATATTTACTGTATATTTTCATAACTCTGGAGAAGCCTTTTTCTTCTGTTTTCAAAAATACATAATATTAATAAATTATCTCTAAGCGTTTTCGAGATATTTAACATTAAAAAATATTCATATCCTATGTAATAGCAGGCCAATCAAAAACAATCTTATTTAATGTTTTTTTGTTTATTTGATAATGATTACGTAAAGAACAAACAGTCTAACAAACTGAAAAATAAACGTAAAAACAAAAACATTACGGAAATTGTTCGGAATGATAACCATTTGGGTTCATTTTAGTTCAAAATATACATGAACACCCTGTATATATATGTAATTCGCATTATAGACATAGTATTAATTAAATTAACTATAAGTGGCATAATTAAAATTCGTGTTAAACTTTCGCAAAAACTTGATAGTTTTTCGAATTTTTTTCGAAAATTTTTATTTCGAACATTTAAGTGGCCTTCCTAAGTTTAAGTTTTAGTGACCATTTAAGTATTTTAAAATGTTTTTAATGATAATTTAGTAATTATATGACTATAGCTTTATTGATTTGGCAGATAACTATTACATTTTTTAGCAATATGTTCTTTATATTAAAAAAATTAAAAATATATAGGTAATAAACAAGTCACTAATATATACAAGTAATCGATCCCATGACATGAATATTTCTTTACCGCGGAAAGTATCTAATATCTAAAAACAGACAATTAAAATATGGCACTGCTACTAATAAATATAAAAAAACTTTCCAGTTTCTTCCTATCAAAATTACACTGCCATTATCCAATTCAATGTGATGAACTGAGAAAGAGAAACGGTAGGACATAGATACCTAATGGTCAAACATTATTTTTATTATTATTATTATCTAAAGTTGATATATAGTCTATTTAACATCATTTATATGAACAGGAACCGTAATTAGCAATTACAATATAATGTTTCCTTATACTATCTATTACTATAGTATAATTCTGAATCATAAATCTTGTTTTTTTATATAAAATTACTTCAAGATCAATTTACAATAATTATGTGGTTACACTTTTGCGGTTTCTTAGCTGTTTATTCTGTATTTAACCGGTTTAACCTAGAACCTTGAAGTATATTTACTTGGGGTTAGTTTAAATTATAGGAAATGGCGAATGCGCCGACCAAATTATTTTTCTACTGCCTACAATGAAACGCAAATGGCAACAACACAAATTTAAATTTTTTCATGTAAATATCAGGTAAATATTTGTGTCCTACAATATTTTTTTAAAAATCACTGGGTATTTCAGAACAGACCTTGAATAAAAATCAAATTACTTTTATTTAACACATTTTTTAAATATTAATTATTTTAGTTTGATTATTGCACATATAATTTTACTGAAAGGAACTCAAACACGTCAGTATCTATAGAAAATGTATTAGACAGGATAAACAGTTCAATAAGTTGCCTATATTTTTCATTTCAACTATAATCAATAAACATTATATTCTATACAAACATTATTTTACCTCAAATAAATAAAACTTTTATTCCAAATTGACTATCTAAGGTAAATATTTCTTTATAAAATTACGAAAATTTTATTTGTAAAGAAAATTTAAATATCTAAACATTATCGAACGACTTATTTTGTATGTGTGTTTGGGAATATTAAAATGTCACTCACGAAAATCTTTAACTGCCAACACAGTGCACCAAAAAACTGCACAAACCAGTAGACTTGTAACGTTGTTATGCATTTCAGACGTCGAACTGAATAACAACGACCAGTAAACAAGTGAAAGTAAGTGTGCTAGCTGGCTACTAGATAAATTGTAACTGATGCATTCACCTGTCCATATCTTTGCAATAGCAAATACCTTGAAATGTAGAAAAACTGTGTTATTGATTACAATTATTGTTGGAGAAGAATGAAATATATATTTTTTATGGAAATATTTAACACACAAACACCGCTTAATTTTTAAGAGGTAACAAATTGTGAAATATTGAACTTTATTGAATTACTAACTGAGGTTACAGTTGCTGTGATTTGTAGTTATTTAATTAAATAAGATAGCTTCAACAGAGAGATGTTTGATCTCCATTGCTGAACAATACGTAGTATTTGATATACTTACTTTTATTTCATTTGCAAGAAAATAATCAGCTGTTTATTTTGAAGGAATTAAAGTATTAGGTAGGTACATGAAGACCTGAACCAAAGAACAATTAAATGTTTATATGACAGAGCAAAGCTAATATTGTCAAGCTCAGATGATTTTAATAAAGAAAAGGATGTTATGAAAATTATTTTAAGGGAAAACCATTATCCAATGATTGTCGAAGAAAATGGGTAAAATATTAATATTCCAAGAATAAATACGGAAAATCCAATATCTATTAGGTATCTACCATTCCATATATTCCAGAGATACCTGAAATTTTATAATAATTTTAACATAAGAACGACTTACCTTAAGTCACTACCTTCTTACAAAAACAAAACAAAAATTAAAAAAAATGTATTAACCAAATTCCTTGTGATTGTGGTAAACATTATATTGATGAGACATCTAGGGTCAAATAAGGGTCAGTGAACACAAAAATATTGCACTGATGAGATCATAAAAAGGTCGAAACCGGTCTGCAATTAGTGGCATCCTACGATGTGTGGTCTGAGTATTTCCTCGTAGTTTTCGTTGCAATCCGAATCCTTGTATTTTTTATTCTAACTGTGTTTAGACCAAAATACGGCAAATCTTGCTTTGTAATTCAGCGCTCGGCGCGGCATATAGCCATGAGAATAGCTGTTTTGGCTTAATTTGTTTTAGTCCTTATTTAAATATGGCGTTTGCAGATGGAGGATGATCTTAATGACGTCCTTACTATTCGTAGTGATTTGCTACAAAAATTATGTTCGAAATTACCAGATTGATAAGTCTATATCAGTAAAACATGCATGGGACAACAATCACTGGATTCATTGGACACAGGTTAAGGGGCCAGACTACCTCCTCGATTCAAAGCGGAAAAAGTGATTAAGCAGAAAAATTCTCACGCCGTTATTTATGAAAATTAAGAAACAAAATTTTATGGTTTGGTAGATAAAATATAAATCGATGCTTCTATGGAATTAGTTTTTTTTTTGTTTTTTACGTTGTTTTTTTTTTATTATACACTACATATGTACGAAAATCAGCAAGTTGCTCAAAGATTACCAGAGCCGTAGTCGAAAATTTAACTCCATAGAATCATCTATTCATTATTTTTCTTTCCTCGCACGTTTACAAAATATGAATAAAACCACAAACAACATTTTGACAATCTTTCTACTGAACGCTTACAAGGCGAATTTCTCGAAAAATCGGTCCTCGATTTGTGGCGCCCTCAAGCGAATCGAGACTGCATATTGTGTGAAAGCGTGTTTTACATACTGCACGTACACTTTCAATTAGTATTGCTTATAAAAATGCATTTACATTTCTACTTACCGAATTCGCCTCGATTTAAATTCATAACTTAGATCATAACTTTGAATATTGCCATACCGCTTTAATTTATTGCTCCCTCAAAATTATTAAAATAAAATACAAATCACAATGATACTGTTTATTTGTATAATTTACACTTATAGTGGACTGAAAAAGGTAAAAATTAAAAATGTTTAAAAAATTAGGTAGGTAAATTAATAAGTACAACCACATAAAAACCGTATAAACGATAAACTGCCTTGGTCATATCAAATGGGCAATTACAACATTTTTTGGTAGGTCCAATATTTTTTATTACGAAAAATTTCATAAATCTGTGAAAATTAATTTTTCTTATTTTTTAACACATACATCGTAACATCTCCAAAACGAATCCAGATACAGCCAACTTTTTTTTATCGATAGAGGATATGTAAGCGAAGAGTACTATGTTAATTTCGTTGTTATGGAAGAGCCACTTTTTTGTAAAACTAGCTAAAAGTTTGACATTTATTTTTTTGCTGCAGTTTGCCATCTTCGAAAATAACTTAAGACTTTGCTACGGAACGTATTTGATATTGTTGTTGAAATATGTCGTTAAGAATGGACAGACAGTGATCTATAATGAACCAACTAATCCATGCCATAAGTTGACATCTTATCGCCTTCCATGCTAAATATTTTTTTTTAATTTTTATTATTATTAAGGGTAGGTTTTCAACCACTTCGACGGCGCGGAAGAGATTGTTATTTTTTATACATGTTTCTGGTTAGGTAAAGACCCTCCAGTGTAAATTCCAAGTTGACATCTTATCGCCTTCCTTGCTAAATAAATTTTTTTATTTATTATTATTAAGGCTAGGTTTTCAACCACTTCGACGGCGCGGAAGAGATTGTTATTTTTTATACATGTTATCGCCTCCTTGCTAAATAAATTTTTTTATTTATTATTATTAAGGGTAGGTTTTCAACCACTTCGACGGCGCGGAAGAGATTGTTATTTTTTATACATGTTTCTGGTTAGGTAAAAACACTCCAGTGTAAATTCCAAGTTGGCATCTTATAGCATTCCTTGCTAAATAATTTCTTTTAATTATTATTATTATTAAGGGTAGGTTTTCAACCACTTCGACGGCGCGGAAGAGTTAGGTAAAGACCCTCCAGCGTAAATTCCAAGTTGGCATCTTATCGCCTTCCTTGCGAAATATATTTTTTTAATTATTATTATTCTTCAAATGTAATTTTAATTGTATGTAATGTGGTCGTTAAATAATGTAAAGTATTATTAAGGGTAGATTTTCAAGCACTTGGACGGCGTGGAAGAGATTGTTATTTTTTATACATACTTCTGGTTAGACAAAGAGCCTCCAGGGTTAATTCCAAGTTGGCATCTTTTCGTCTTCTCTGCTAAATCTATATTTTTTTTAATTATTATGATTAAGGGTTGATTTTCACGACTTACACAGCGAAGAAGGTATTCATATGTTTTTATGCATTTCAAGTTATATAAAAGACTTGTGTTACGTTTGTTTTCGGTGCACATTTCAGGGCACCCAGGCATCGTCGTCATATACGAATTATATGATATATTTGTTTAAACTGATATAAATAAATATTTTTTTTATTTTTCGTACAGGAGTTGAAGTGCCTAAGATAATTGTTGAAACCCGTATTTTGAATTCAGCAGTTTCTGCACGCCTATGTACATTCGGCTATAGTCGGGATTTTGGCTGCTAAGTTTTGGCCGCCAACTTCACACCGGTTTGTGATGTTGCGTTTATAAATTTAAATTTTTAAATTCATACCTTCTGTTTAAAGTAATCAAACGTAACACAGTTCAGTTCACAAATAAGAAATAACACAGTTTAAGCACACACAAATACACAATTTGTCTACAATTTCTTTAAAATACCTACACAATTTATCAAATAAAATAGAAGACAGCTTGGTAATAAAACATAGAAATGAGTCCAACCCTGTGCAATATTGCAAGTGAATAAAAATTGTTGGAGTCTGCGCGGTGCGTTCAGTGATTTAAATTGCACACGCCCACCGGTCGGTCGGTCCCCTGCCCGCTGGACCCCGTGACATGATCCACATTCAGTCTACGGGAGCCTTAAAATTATACAAAAAGAAAAT
Organism: Pogonocherus hispidulus; assembly: GCA_963924545.1. Taxonomy (NCBI): domain Eukaryota; kingdom Metazoa; phylum Arthropoda; class Insecta; order Coleoptera; family Cerambycidae; genus Pogonocherus; species Pogonocherus hispidulus. The sequence continues at coordinate 17,160,277 of OZ004693.1, forward strand.
TCAGTTAAAAGAAAGTGTTTTTATTAAACGTAAACAATATTCCCCTCTCCAGAATGATGTTACCAATGAAAAATTATGAATGTCATAGTGATCACTCCCGTGATAACTTTTGAATTAAAAATGTTAATCTCAGAATTTTTTATTATATAAACTTCTACTAACGACGAGTTGAAAATCGCCTGGAAACGTTTAGAACAAAGCTAGTTAAGAGTTTAATTTCTTTTAAATTTTACAGAATTTTAATTTTTTTGTTGGGATATGATTCGAAATAAAATTTGTAATATTACAGAATTTTATATCAAATTGAAAAACCACAGATGAAATTTACGAAATTGGTCATAGATTTATTTTTATTACATGTGACAGTCTTTTTTGGCTAATTAGTCACTGAATAGGGAGATTTAAGGAAGGTGAAAATCTTAAATAATAATAACACCAATTCGTAAATACACCTACTTTATTGAATTAACTCAGCCTTGAATTCACGGAGGGAAAGAGCACGGCAGAGAAACCTCCGATCTCAATTCAAACGAATCTCGGTTATACTGTTGAAACGTGATAAAGAAAATAATATATGCGCACCTTTATGAAATATTGAAGTACTCGAATTTACAGTATCACACATACATTCTCAATATAAAACTGAAGAGGGTAATTGTCCTCAGCTAAAATGACTCAGCTAATAGTTGAAATTGAGCTAAAATGTCGATATTTTATCATATTTTATTCTTTGTTATAATCGGATGTTCGCTCAAGCACGGGAGAAAATATTAACAAATTCATCAAGGCTCTTTCATAGTATCTAACAGAATAGTACCGTAAATTCCAGTAATAAGTAGTAAAACCATGTGTTTTAATAAGAAAACAATATCAATCTCAACAGTATAACTTCGATTCAAATTAAACAGACAATACAATTGATTGCTAAATTGAAATAATTAAATTATCTCATCTCAAATATAAGCATACTGTAAATTAAATGAGTATACACGCACATTATATAATATTATTAGAATAACAAAAGAAATGATTGAGGTGAGTTCATGAAGGTGAATATAACTAATTAAGAAATTGTGTTATTTAATAATTAATAATAATAAAAAAATGACATTGAACACTAAATATGAATATGATACATCATAAAATCAAAATAACAAACGTCAGCAAATACGTTACTAACCTGTAAATTAGATAATTTCTCCAAATTCACCAATACACAATACACAAAAACTATAGAACTAGAGCAAGAGTCGAGCTAATTAATATGACTTATTCGAGGCACTCCTAAAACCACCCTCCCTTTTCGAACTGCTTTCCCGTGTCTATCTCATTACCGTCCTCGTCAGCATCCCTTTCCCTCCCCGTGCAGCAAGTGCGTGGACCCTTATCCAGTGTTATTTATTCGGGTTGTAATGTAACTTTTTTGCGGACGGGAGTTTGAAAAATGTTACAGAATCGCAACAGTTTTAGTTATGAGAAGAACTGTTTTTAATATAAATAAACTGAATAACTAGAAAACTTAAATAGAAAATACACGAACAGAATTTAAGCAGAACCAAACACCAAAAAACCAGCGAACAATAGATAGGCAATATAAATAAATAATAACTTGACAACACAGAAAAGGGTTGCCAAATATAAAATTCTTTGTAAATGGTAAATGCTATGCTAATTTATTGGTCATTTGTTTATCGAATATTGACAACAATTAATTACTGAAAATGACGTCACTTTAAACTTAACGTGAATGACCTTTATCTATAGACTCTCTACTCTGAAAAAAATTGACTATAAATTGACTCACCCTGTAAAATTCTACACTGGTGTTCCGGATAAAATCTGTACACACTTTATAAAATAGAAAAAAACTGAATTAATTATTTTGTAGTATACTTACGTAATCTGTTCATTTTTTCAAGAATATTGATATTGTGATGTTGATATTTCGTATCAAGTACCTAGGTATGTGTACAAGGTCTTCACGTATATTTTTAACTGGCATCTAACTCGTTGATCTTTGATTTTACAAAAAGATAAAAAAGAGAGTCTTTCGATTATTCGAAATAAGATTCAGAATATGCTTTCAGAAATTTTGGTCTCAGATGTCAAATTGCGTTTCTGAAAGCATATTCTGTATCTTCAAAAGACACCCAAAAATCTGAGTTAACAGTGTTTTTTGTAAAATCAAAAATGAAGGATATAGAGGCTAGTTCAAAATATATGTGAAGACTCGGTATATATCTACTAGCAGTACATGCAGTTGCACTTACAATTTAGTAATGATATTATATCCAATGCAGTGTGAAGTCCACAAGGTCTCTATTCCTGAGATAGTATTTTTGTGGCGGAAACAAATTAATGTAAAGTACTTAAATAAATAAATAAACATGTAATAATTTGTCTTGGACAGAGTCCAGCGGTGCCATCCATACCTACAATTAATTTAATTACGTTCAACAGTTGTATTTTATTGAATTATCATGAAATAATGTTATTTATATCCTACACACGTTTATTTTAATGTATAATTTAACAATTAATTGTTTAATTAATGGTGCAACTTGCAGATCTACAAACGACTTCGACAATGCAAAAAATGTATTCTGTAAAGAGTAGTCTATAATTCAAATACGTTTTACAATTACAAAGTATATATACCGAAGAATAATTTATTTTTAAAATTTTTTCGTACGAACAAACTGTCAAACTTTCCAATCTTTCTAAAGCCCGCAGAACGAAATGTATCGTAAAGCACTGACTCCAACATATAACATATAGAAGGTGGTCAAGCAAAGACGATATACTGCTTCCGTAAAGTCTAAAAACAAATGTGATAATGTTTTCAAAAGAAAGTTAATTTCTATTGTTTGCCATTGCAGTATTTTTGTAAACTATCTGAATAGCCCCCAGCCGTTCCCCCTGAGACTTTGGAAGCGTCCCTTGAAGTTCAAAAGAACCAGTCAAAGAAAAAAGATATGCATAGGTAATATATTTTTTCTAAGGAACCCGTAGAAAGGCGAGATGACTTCCACAGTTCCACACATCACTTAGAGTTGAACACAGAAGACACACAATCAGCGCTTCATGTACTGTCTGTAATAACAAACAATAAACAAGAACAGGACAAACAGAATTTTGGCCAGGAATAAGTGAAAATAAAATTCGCAGAATTTGTCAACAAAATCTTAAACACTGTAAATGTAATAAGATATTTTTTGGTGGTTTGTTCTGTTTCTAAGTACATATTATATTTTATATAAACATGATTACTCGTAGATTCGTTCACACTGAAGGTGGAGTACTTTTAATATTCTAGAAACACTTCGTGAGTTACTAACTAAAAAATAACAAATAATATATTTATCATCTGTTAATTTACAATGAAGGACGTAATGTTGAAGAGGATTTTATGCAGATATTTATTGTGGGTAATATAACATTTGTTATCATTATGGCAGAATGCAGGGTGTCCCAGTGTGAGCGTACAAAAATTTAAAGAAAAAATTTCTCTGATGCACGCCTAACGAGTTACAGGGTGTTATTCTGGAAAAAAAACAATTTTCCGCAATAATTTAACAACCGTTTTGTAGATTTAGGTAATTTTTGGGTGACGTGTACATCTATTAAAGGTCATTAAAACTACATGGTGTTTGTTTCACACTGACACCTGTGGTGGCCTAAGCCTACTCTTCCTTATGATTTTGTCTTCATAACTCTTGCATATCCTACTTTTTCGTGGATTAACTAAGTTTTCCTTAATCGGCTATCAATTCTGAACAAAAAAGTTGCTCTTGTTACATAGCTCTAAAATCAACCATTTTCGAGTAAATTGAGTGTAAAGTACCGATTACATTCTTTATGCAGAAAAATACATGCAAAGGAAGTCATAAGGAAGAGTAGGCCTAGGCCACACCACACAGGTGTCAGAGTTAAACAAACACCATGTAGATGTTTAATTAGATGGACACGTCTCCCAAAAATTACCTAACGAGTTTTATTCTTATTTTGGTCTGGTCCACCCCCTGGTAAATTTTTCTACGCTCACACTGGGACACCCTGTATTTACATTTATCTCCCTCTATAAAATCTGAAATATTTCGCCCTTTTTGTACCAGTAAAAAGTACAAAGATGAGTAAAAATGCTAAAATATTGAGGTATTCCATTTTTTTCTGTGGCTAAAATATAAAATAAAAAGGTGCAGGCCATCTAGACTATGTAACGAAGTGAATAACCATACAGCTCATAAATTTATATTCATATTTAGGTATATCAACATACCCCGTTCATTCAGTAAATACATTTTTAATTTCAATTTTAGTCGAGGGTCATCAGTTTCTATGTACAAAGAAAACTAAAATTTAGTGTTGTAGTAACTATTAAATTGCTGATTACAATCTAAGCGTATAATTCTTGTACGCTCCGAAAGATTTAATGTATCTAATTAAAATACCTTAGTAATTGTGGAAACGTTTAAAAAAAGTAATAATAGGTAATTAAAATGATTTTTATCCATTCTCTAAAGTTTATAATATCGTGGTTTATATCATCGAGATACTGGGTTTCCTTAGGCAACATTCAATACATGAAGATGTTAGAAGAACTGCCTGCATAAGGACCGGGATATCAAAAATTATCTTGGTCAAGGGTGGTTGTGGAATGTAAAACGTGTGTCTTACTTTAAATTTGAAATAATTATGTCACTGTCACACTGACATCATCAACAACCTACAAATTTCATACCTATTTAGTTCAGTTGTAAAACAATAATGAACTACAAATTATGAAATAACGGTTTTAGTAACAAAAAAACTAAATTACGGTACCTAATTGTTGGAAATGTCCCCCGTTTTGTTCGATGCACAAGTTGACGCGACTCCTCATGCTGTGAAAAGCGTTTTGCAGCATTTCTGGCGTTATGGTTGCACATTGCTGAACAATTCTTTGTTGCAGTTCTTGCAAATTATTTACCGGAGTTGCGAAAATCTTGTTTTTTAAGTAAGGAAATATAAAATAGTCCATAATTGTCAAACAAGGTGATCTCGGAGGAAACTCAACTTCTGTATGCAAACTTATCAGCCGGTCATCAAAAAACTCGCGGAGGAAAGCAATATTTTCTCGTGTAGTATGTGCTGTTGCACCGTCATGCTGGAAATAACCGTACCGAAGTTCATCATCGTTTAACTGTTGCACAAATTCAGCCAAAAAGTTGTGTCTGTACCTTTCTGCGTTGACGGTGAAATCGAAAAAAATTGGCCCAATTATTCTTCTGCGAGAAACTGCCATCCAAACAACACAAATTGACAAACCAATGGCAGTAAGCAAGGCGTATGGGGTGGTCTGCGGGCAGAAGAGCTTGATGTGCTTGCATCTTATATGGATGCATGTTCAAGTCTTTCTTTAAAATCTTATGACATGTTCCATAAGAAAGTCCAATTTCCTGAGAAAGACGTTTCAAAGGTTTTGCAGGCTCCTCTTCCATACGTTGACGAACGTCATTAACAACTTCTTCTGTACAAACTCTTGGTCTACCAGCACCTTTTTTATGAGTCACGCAACCAGTTTCGCGAAACACTTCAACACAATTTGTGAGGCACGCATAAAAATTGTCCGGTAATATTGCCACGTTTGGGAAGTGCTCTCGAAAATTGTCCAAACACAAATGTTGACTGTATTGCCAATTTCCATTAACTAGCGCACCCGTTCGAAAATAGGCTTCAATCATGAAAATTTTGTGCTGTGTGGTAAGAGGCATGATTCAAAAACTGGATTAGAAAATTTCAGCACAATGAGTTGACAGATTCTGACACAACAAAACATATTTAAAAATTTAAAGTAAGACACACGTTTTACATTCCAGAACCACCCTTGACCAAGATAATTTTTGATATCCCCGTAGAATAAAAATTATATTATGAGGGTGTAATAAAAATACAGACCCCTATTATTCCGGTAGCCTTTATGCTCATGAAAATATAACAAAAGGTTCTTATAAACTTTGTCCAAAAATAATTTGTTTTCGTGTCAGTCATAGTTGTTGTTGTTCTGCAAGTTGATAGAGAACACTTTTATCTACCTTATAGAAACGCATCACAGATTTTTCTCTTCATAGGTAGTTAAAATTAATTTATTAATTTCAATTCAAAGATTTAAATTAATTATATATTTGCACGACATACATTTACTTATACGTTGTAATTGTGTAAAATTTGACGAGTATGTTCAAGAAAATGATCATAATCACAATGAGAAGACAGAAAATGCAAACGACCTATAAAGAATAAATGCGCTTGAAATTTATAAATTTTGACGAAGTTGCACTTATTTTAACGATAGAAGTTCATTTCTAATGTATAACATAATCTCTTTGTGATAGACATTTTTTATTCCGAATATTGTTTACAAGCGATTTTTACAGAACAGAAGTTTATGGCGATTTTCATTTCGATTACAGACTTTTTTATCTCCATTTCCATTTCGATTATGTTTACGTTTTCTATTTTGATTACGAATATGATTAGTAAAAAACAGAAAAACTAAAAAGGTGATGTCTTACAAAAGAGACCTGCATGACTCTTTGTTTCACCCCAAATATATTTCAAATTATTCGTTTCTGTGCAATAAAAATTCTCTGATTTTCTATGGAAGTACCAAAGAACAAGACATTATAACTCAGGTGGCTATATACAAGACCATACAGATGGTACTTTTTAAGAACTCACTATTCTCACTATTGTTATCTCAGAAACGGTAACAGATGCAGGATGGGTCAAATTACAAAAAAGTTGTACAATTTCTTACTGAAGATAATAATTATTCTCCAGCGGACATGAGATACCTCTGCTAGTTCCTGAAATATCCTGAAAAATATGAAAAGTGCGTATTTCTGTGTGCCTTGTAACTCCCTTATTTATCTCTTGGGTATTTTTGTTCAATATGGCGGTGAAAATAGCGATTTATATTTTATTTGATTTTTCTTTCATGATAAGTTGCCCATAAAAATATATGAACATCCAAAATCAAATTTCAACTCTGTCAGATTGTTAGTATAATAATGTTTCTAACAAATTTATGCAAAATGAGTTATAAACAGTGATGTAACGGCTGCAACTAAAATTGCAGTTATTTATTGAATACTTTTATATATGTTATTATGCAGATGATTTAAAAATAGTCTACTCATGGGTCTGTTAACCAAATTTTACTAACAAAAGAAAACGGAAATAGTAACAGAAAAGGAATAACTAATGCCTATTAGCTCTCTAGTTAGTAAAAATAAATTCACAAAATAACTAAATTAGTTGTTAAAATGCTTCATTATTTCTCAGAGACTTTCGTATTCTTAAAGTGTGTGTTCTTGAACATTTCCTAACATTCTGGGCATAGTCCTTGGCACGCTCTACGTATCCTGCTTTTTAAATCTTCCACACCCATTGAAGTCGGACCCATAAATCCAACGGATTTAAATCGGGCGGACGAGGTGGCCAACATATAGGTCCTTGAGTTCTAATCGATGAATTGGGAAAATGATTATTCAAATATTGCAAGCAACGTCTGTTATGTAAGTGCACCATCTTGTCGACAATATGTTATATTTCTAAATAAATTTAAAGAAAGTTTTATTCAGTATTTCCTCTAGCTCATTTTGAAAAAAAAATTGAAATAAATAGTTTACTTTGCATCTCTTCACATTACTATTTTCACAGATTTGTACCGCAAATAATGATGATGAAGAGGAGTTATCTATTGCCCACCAATCACCCTGTCCGTAATTTTTTTGTCACTCTATTTTTCAGTTGTTAATATTCTAATGTTCATACTAAGAGCTAAAGGACGCTATAAGAGGATGAGCGTCTTCAGAACTCCGTCCAGGTGTCTCACACTTGAACTCCTCGTCTTCATTTCCCGACTTCCGTAAAAATTGCCAGGTTTACCGCAAGCTTTCTTACCTTCATAATGAGAGGCCTCATGTAGGAAGACGTATGTAAATTTCGTACCCTGTTATTTACGCAATTGAATGGATAATGCATTCGGAGAGATGAATCGTAGGTGTATGACCCTATTGTTAGCAAGACCTGCGCGGACCGCTGTCTCCAAAGTTACACCACGCTCTGTACCTTTTCTCGGATAACCAGATGGATGTTTATTTCTGTCGCTGCTCTCTCGCCGATCGCGTTTCCTCAGAGCTGCGGAGTCACGCGTTTGACACCCCGATTCCCACCTGTTTTTAAAACACGGCGGTAGCTCCACAAAATGTAGCCCTATTCGAATTTCTTCCCTCCGGTCGAACAAGGCTTGGTGAAAGTTCATCTGTGAGACATTTTCCATTATTTTCCTTAACGATTCCTAAAACTTACTCAACTTTCAGCTGTTCGATTCGATAGCTCGATTAAGAGGGCTGTCTTGAATTGATTGACAATTAACGACAGTTTAAAACAAAGTGATAATATATTGCGAAACTTCGTGGTGTGCCAATGTGATTTTTGTGGTTTGAAATTCAAATTGGTGGCCGGAAGTATGCACTGCAGCGCTGAGAGTTATTGTTGTGACCGGAAGCAGTGTAATTAAAGGTCAGTTTTATTTGTATTTATCCCATTTTAATTCTGTTACATAAATACGTTAATCTGGTTTATTCCACATTCTTTGTGGTTGTGGCGGTTTTGAATATTATTTATAAAAACGAAATAAAAATCTATTTCATTTTATTCGAAAAGAGAAACAAATATGCCTACTACATTAAAAATATATATTTTTTTATAATCATTTATTTGTCTTGGTAAGATAGTAGATATAGATACACATATTTTTCTCTTATGATCAATTTGCATTTACTATTTGATAGTAAAACAACTTAAAACGTGGAAAGCGAATGTTAAATTTGAAAAAGGATTTAAACATAATTTTTTAGTTTAGTGGATCCAATACTAGGTGAAATAAACAAACACACAAGGAGAAAAAGACAAATAATACAATTAAGTACTACAAATTAATGTTGATAATTTTATAAAGGACTTTTCTACAAAGGCATTATCAATAGATTAATATTTATAAATAGTGTTGGCAGACACTTATATAAATGTCCTTAAATGTCCGGACATGTGTCCAAAAATGTCTGGACAGAATGAAAATGTCTTGACATTTATCGTATCTGTCCAGCTTCCTTCAGATTTATAATTACCGCCATTTTCAGCTAACTGAGCTAACCTAAAAATCCAATTCAGAATTGTCACAATCTCTTGAAATTGTTTTCTATAGTCTTTTTGTGGTTTTTACTCCAATTATTTGGGCTTAAAGATGGTTAGATTAGAAACTCTGATTTGGAGATACTATAATAAAGTTAATAAATGGCAAGAAACTACATAAAAAATTATAGACCTAACATCTAATTATAAACCTTAATTACATTCAAAACCCTAAGGATACATCGCCGAATTCCTTGATTTTTCTCTATCTAACCATGTCAAATTCTAATATGGCGTCCATAAGAAAAACAAAAGATGATATTTATATATCAGAATCTAGTAGGCAAAAAAAATTCTGGTTGCATTAAAACAAAAATAATTATGCATGTATGTATGAAATAAATTTTTATTTGAAAATTTCTATAAATAACGGAGCTAGAGCTTATTTAAGTTTTTTGAAAATTTATTGTTTTGCTAAATATTTTGAGAACGGCTGGTTTTTTCAACAATTTTTCGGGACCACTATTTAGTGCTAATAATTGCTCAGTTTTTCTCTAATTTAACCAACTTCGTATCTTTTCAAATAACAAAGATACCAAAATATATAGCAGAACTCGTGTTTCACCCTGTATAATTTAATTTTTTAAATGTTACAGAATTTGGAAAGTTTATTTTTTGAATATTTACTGTGTGGCATATGCCATATATATGTTACATGTTGTACTTGTAACTCCAAAAAAAAATAATTTTTTTCTATAATTTATTTATTTGATTTCATTTCACATGTACACAGTAGAAACTTAAACTTCTTCAAATTAATTTCGTAATTAACACTTAATTTTTTACTATGTTAACCATAAGCTGGTAAGAGGTAGACGAAAATTGAAAATTGTTACGAAAATATTGATTTTTTAACTAATGCTTGTATTTCTGAGAATATATTCTACGAATATATAAGTATTTGGTATCATCTTGAAGCTTACGACATGTGCTGTACCGTAAATCTGTTATATTTCATTTTCTAAAATGTCCATATAAGTGTCTAAAATGTCCGGACAGTTGTCTGGACATTTGTCCAATTTTTAAATGTCCCGACATTTGCCAACACTATTTATAAATAATGTAAAGAATAGGATTATTTTTTTATTATTCTGAACTACCCAGTACTGTTCTTATCAGCTCAATTGTACTGAAATCAACATAATTGCCCCTTTTATAGTACATCAGTAGATACATTCACTAACAATTTCAGTACAATTGCAGGTAGAAGATGAATAATAAATTGTTCGATCTTGTCTTCGCCTACAGCGTTGAATAGTTGGTAGCATGAGAACCATAATTTAAAAATCTGTTTTTAGCCGCTTTCTTTTGACTGACATTTCGCTACAGAATCTGTAATGGTATTCGTGCAATTCGTAAAAGAAAGAACGTTATAGGTTCATATCATATCATGGTCACGAAAAATGAAGGAAAGCTACTCTTCATAAATCTGCTGTAATTCAGAAAAATGTGCAAATTCAAAATCCACCCAAAACCAAAGTGTCAGTCGATAGTCAAAAATTACCTCATATGATGTAAATTATGTAAATTTCTCGCGTCAATACAATTGGACCCAAAATCAGTGATTTCATCAAATCACTGAAATCACTGATTTCAGTACAAAAAATTATACCCTGAGAACAACACAGAGTCTACCTACTTATATATTGATTTGTCATAATATGTCTATTATTGTTGATTAACAAGTAAAGTTTTACCAGCACTGCGAAAACTGTGGAAAGGCTGCTAAAATTACAACCAAATTGTTATAGTATCGATAATAATAATCTATGAAAAGAAGTCTGGAATGTGTCTATATACGATTTTCATGAAGTGACTATTGTAGGTAGATATGTGCTTAGGTACCTACGACATACCTAAAGATTTACAAAAAAACATGTATTTACCTAAACCATTGAGTTTATAAACCCAAAGCCTAAACTGATGTCGATGCTCAAGTAAAAATATAAATTGGTTCAAAAGTATCATTAGATAATATCCTTGTTTATGTAAAATATAGTTAATCAACCGCAGTAGGGACACCTTGTGGCAAAATTTAATACTATCAAGGTTGTTGAATTTGATTGGCTATTTCTATAAATGCACGAATTTTATTGGTTAGGTGCACACATTATCCACCATGACATCTGTACGCCATCCACTCGTATTAATGAGGTTGAATAACTATAAATCTCTATAAACAAGGATAATATGTATCAGAAAGAAATTGTCAGGCTACAATGACTTTACCTAACACTAGTTTCATGATGCAGTCCATTTCACATATTATCTGTTTACGACGGAAGTAGATTCGTCCCTATTAACCCCTAGGATATACTTTTGTCCTTAGAAAGTGTTCTTTATATTCACAAAGAAAATATTAGCAGGTAGCAGGTAATAAAATGTTGTCAAATAATTCCAACATAGTTAATTGCCAAAATCGTTAATTAACATAATATGTCACATTAAATAAAGTTTTGAAAATTTTATCGACCAATATTATAAATCGTAATAATATAAATAACTTGACTAATCGATGCACTTGAAGAGTTTATCAATTTTAGTATGTTCTATGTTGATGAAACACAACTTTTGTATAATATGTAGTGTTTCCAAAAAAACAAACATTTTATTTGATCTTAGGTACATATTACCACAAATTACTAAACTTTACTTTAATTAAAATTATGAACAATGCTGTTATCTTTTGCATTCATTTTTTCACTTGTCTCTTGTCCCACATACGTTCTTTGTACTGGTTACCCTATCTATAATTCATCTTTAATCTACAAAACAAAGTAAAATTTTAGAAAAACATTCAAGAAGTAGTAAATATGGGACTGCCTTAGGTTGAAAAGAAATTAAGCTTCTTTATTCCTACAAGGGAGGAATAGGACCACTAGAGGATAAGATCGCCCTCTGAATCCCTCTATATGCCACATGGATGGCTCCCGTGTGGCTTCTGAACCAGGAAAATATTTGAAAGGCAAAGGCGTTCGGAAGAGTTTTCCACTGGGTTTATTCTCTGTATAATCTTCAAGGAGATGTCTTTGTCATTTTAATCCTAATAAGCAAGGAGGAAGTACAGAATATATAAAAGATTATTATCTAAAAACAGTATATGTTCTAAGAACAAGATCTGCTCTTGTAATCTGTCTATGATGACGCTATAGAGCTTAAACTCCAAACAAAGGGAGCTTAAACTAGTATGAGTGCCAAGTCCTATAAGAGCTCCAAGGTGTGTCAGAAAGCTGACGAAACAGTTTGGTTTGGAGCCAAGCTATCTTATCAGAGGCTTCAACCTTTCATGGGGATTACTTAAAGGCATGTTAATGGAGCTCTTAACAGATAGTTTATGACCATAGAAATCATAAAAAATATATAATGTCAAAAGCCATTACACGACACATCTAAAAATAGTCAATATATGCGGAACGCGCAAAACCGTCACTTTCGGGAATTTTCAATCTCCAAAAGCATTCTATATTTTTTATGATTTCAATGTTTACGACACGTTAAGAGATTATTTCAAGAGAAATAAAGGAAGCTCATGGCATTTTCAAGCATCCTTTCAAGGATTAATAGGTCCTGCCCATTGAACAACAGTTGAAAAATTGTCAACCAATTGATGGAAAGCCAAACTGAGCAGTATAGGCTAAGGAAACACCAGTTTTTAATAATAGGAATAGAGGAAAATCCTACTTGTTGAAAATGTGGGGAAGACGTTCTTCACTTTCCGTGGTATGTACGGCTGTGAAACGAGGGTACGTTGTATTTAGCATAAGGTAAATTGGGTATGTAACATCCATCTCCTCAGGTATTAAAATTGACCTATGGTTAACCGTGTGGTCAGGAGAGATCAAAACATTATAAAAATTAGACATGCTTCAAAAAACACAGACTCCATATAAAAGCATATGCCATAAAGGAGAGCTGTAGAGAGAGAGAGGTCGATTTTCTCTCTCAAACACTTAGACCGAAATTCTGACATTAATTAAAAGGTCAGGAAGATTTTGTGGTATGTCAGGGAGTAAAGGTAAGGGAACGGAATGGTAGAGTACATAAAAAGGGTACTGTATTCTTTTCCTACTTGCCGCTTTCCGAGCTTCAGCCATATCAATACTGCTACTACTAATAGTATATGTAGCTTTAAAATAATAAGCTTTAAACTTTTGTCATATACTCGTTTAAAGTCATAAATCATTACAGTATATAAATTCTGTCTGCGTAAAAAAATTTAGTATTGAGTAGTTGTGTATAGGGTCTTTTTATATCTCAACAGTCACAATTTCTGAATGTGCTAATAATACTTAGTACCTACGTGATGTGGAAAGCATAATCTCACATTAAACGCTTAATCAATGGACACAATATACAATTAACTAGAAACACATTATTCAAGTTGTAATCATCTATTAAATTATCAAGGTGCTTGTTTGGAAACTTAATTATGATTATGATTAATCACAGTTAACATGACTGCCACATGAAATAGTTGGCATACCTACTAGATATTTTATAAAACTTTTCAATAGTGATATAAGTTTGAGACCAAATAACTACTTGAATATTATTACGTTGAATTTTAAGTTTTGTCCAGATGGTAATAAAAAGTAAAAATTGTAAAAATGAAAATTAAAAGTAAGGTTTTTAGAAGCGAATAATTTTGTATTTGGTACAAATATACATTTTCCTCTCTCACAATGTTTAAGTAGGTATTTTTATCGCTTTGTAACCTTTACTATAATACTTCGTATTGTAGAACTGTTCCTTATTAAATAACTAAAATACTCCCTCATTTATAACTCAATAATACAAAGTACAGGGTGTTTGAACTAGCCTATAACTAGCCTATAGCCTGTATTTTACAAAAACAAAACTTTCTTAATACGGATTTTAGGGTATTTTTTTGAAGATTCAGAAAATGTTATCATGTAAAAATACAATTGGGCATCTGAAACCACAGTTACATGACAAACTATATTGAACTATATCAATTCATTATATTGTGATCATTATTAATAGCAGTGCTTTATACCCCTCTTCTTTTCAATCAATTTTAATTTATTTCTCAAATAACGAACATAGAGAACTACTTCTAAGTCTTTCTCCCTGTATAACAGTAGTTAGATATCTATTTATATTTAATATTACTTGATTGGCATAGTGAAAAGACAAAAACTTACCACAACCCACAATCTTCCTGAGTATAGGTAGGTGTGCGTAGGTAAAGCTTTTAGTGCGGCATTAATACTAATTTTTTTCCAAACGTATCACTTTCAACAAAATAAAATTTCACATAACTTACATCTATAATCGCAATAATGTGACAACTGACACAGTTGTCTGTTTTATGGAGTGTTTCAAAGCCCTTTGCGTAAACAATAAAACTTGATTTTAAACTAGGTATATAAAGAACAGTCATATCCTCGTAAAAGTGAAATGAAAATTTAACAGTGTTTTAATAAAGAAAGTTTTGATAGCCATGGATCCAGGAGACTTGCTTTTTATTAAAGTATGATAAGTTTTAGCATATATTAACTTTAGGGGGAACTCCTCCTTTAGGTACACAATAAAAATTACTATTTTATATTATTATTACATTTATATTATTATGTATAACCGATCTGTATTTACGTGGATACCTACTTATAACTTTACTAAATGTATATACGTATAATAGCCATTGGGGAATGTTATTTTAAGTTAATTTATTATTAATTATTGTTTAATTTAAATTAATCAGTTTTAGTCAGTTTTTGATAAATAATAGTATGACCATCTGATAATAATAATGGAATGAATTTCTATATATACATTAAATAAATCATTTTATAATATCAACCAATCCTTGATTATGTTACATCATCACAAACACATGAACAACCCTTATAAATAAATTCCTCTGTTTAGGTCACAGCTCCCTCCTGAATATCGAACAAAAAATTTAGATATAGTTCTAAAAATGCTGATGTTTGTATCAATATTATTTTTTAAGGCAAACCAATCTGGACTTATATACTTAGGTATCAGATTTGCTTCATCTAATTGAGAAACAGATACGAATTAGCACCATATACTGAAACCTTTTACAAAAAAACTGAAACAAACATCTGTTGAAACTATGCTTTCGGAATCTTCATCTTCGTGACCTTTTATAAAAGTTATATAATTTATAAATCATAAACGGTAGCTACTTTCCTGTTCCTCATAAAATTTTTAGTACATTCAATAAATATCTTTACTACTCCTCTAAATAAAAAAAAACGTATTAAAATATTTATCAAGGCATGGATATTAGAATCGTGTTATATTTCACAGCTTTGTCAGTCATTTTATTTATTAGGATGGTTCCCGTGGCCTTCCACCTACGGTTATTGATATTCTTTATCTTTAACTGTTTTGATTTCAATTTCAAAATGAAAAGTCTGTATATTAGTTATTTGTAAAAGGAATTCTTTTATAGTCAGGCTTTTAGTTATCGACAAATAAAGAATATTATGGGATTTTTCAAAATTTATTAGATTATTTCCAACTTTGATTTCCATCATGCCTTTGAATCCCACAGGAGAAAAGCCCGTTTTATTCTCATATTTGAGGCTGTAGAATATTGCTTTATTCCCATTCATGTAAAAAATAGTATATTTCATACCCAGCCAGAAATATCTGCATTTACAGCCGAGCACCGAATTAGTTGACCGAGGTGAATAACAGAGAGATCAGCTAAGTTACTAAAATTAATTTTATTATGTTCTGTTTATTGAAAGTTTTATCCATCTAGCTGTAAAGAAAGTAAACAATGACTCACAGTTCAAATGTTTTGTAGGTTAGAAATATATATACAGGGTACGTCAACAAAAAGTTTCATCCTCGTTTATATGTCAAAAGATTAGTTTCCATGGAATATACTGGAATTTGTTGAAGGGGAACACGTTTTTATATTATTGACATTTATAAAATGCCCCCCCCCCAAAAAAAAGAGTTTACCACAACTGTTCCCCAACCACAACTTTTACCAATTCCCTCATTATTAGCGCTATATTCATCCATTTTTTCATCAAGCTTTTCCGGTTTTTTTTCTGTTTTTATATATTTTATTATCATATTTCCTTTATTTTTTGATATTTTTTAATTCGAAGCAACTGGTTTTTTACGCGTTTTCCTGTGGAACTGTCGTTCGTGCAATAATTTCTTCGTTCTTCCCGTCTGTGCAGTTAGTATTTCCAGGTGCTTATATGTTTCTACTTGGTCTAGTAGTAGTAGCAGTGGGGCGGCCAAGACCTGGCAAGTAGGCCGCAAGCGGGCCCTTTTTACCTACCCCTGTCGTCCCTACCTAGCTTCATCACCTCTTCCCTCATTGAACCTACCCGACCTTCTAATGTAGGTCAGAATGTCGGTCCATTCAAGGGAACTAACCTCTTCCCCTTGCAACTCCCCGGCCCCCCAGACATCGTGTCTCAGTCTGCCGAAAGCCGCGCACTCTGCCAAGAAGTGGGAAGGCGTTTCATCGCCCTCCCTACACTTTGGGCAGATAGGGTCTCCCTTAACACCCATCACTGATAGATGTCTTCTAAGCCTGCAATGACCCGTTAAAACTCCCACCAACTGGTTTAGAGCCTTCCGGCTACGACTTAACAGCCAGGCCGTCTTGGTCTTGCTTGGCTCCACTATAAAGTTGAGAGCCTGTCTACAGCCCCCACTCCTTCTCCACTGTTTATTTAGTGTCTCATGAGCCCAATTGTTAAGAGTTATGTTAACCTGCCTCTGTGTAATGCCTAAAATCGGTTCTGGTCCCTGGCCGGGTCCCTGAGATCCGAGTCGAGCCAGTTCATCGGCCCTTTCGTTCCCCGGGATTCCACTATGACCTGGTACCAGTGGCGGCTATTCACGTGAAGTAGGTGAAGTGCCTCTTCACCAAAAATATTCAATGCTATTTTTTAAACTCAGTATGAATAGTGAAGATATTACCAAAATACATTTTCTTTATTACTAACGTAATGTAATAATAATAATAAGTAAATATATTTAATATTAATATATTTATCATACGCTACACACACGTAAACGTTACAAAATATAAAAAGAATGTACGTAGCCGTTTGTGGTGAAGAGGCGTCGAGTCAAAACCGCTAAACCTGCATGAGTACACTGCATTGCCATGAGAACGCTTTTACAGCTGACGTCATTATAAGGGACGAGCCAATACGAGCTCCCACTCCTTACAGTGCAAGTGAAGAGTTCAGCCATTATGTGGGAGTGTGCTTCGCGCACTCCTTTTCCTAACTTGTCTTGTCAGTAATCTGTGACCTGTCGAGAAGTAAATGCAATTTTGATTTCGCAAACGCCGAACAGTCGTTTTTGTATACCAGGTTGGACAGAAGAATCGACCTGATATATAAAAACTAGATGAGTGCTTAAAAATATTAGCTAGCTCTTCACGCATTTTTGAACCCGCGAGCCGCCACTGCCTGGTACCCATACCAATTTGACCTCTTTTCCTCTGGCCAGCTCCTCCAGGGTATCTCCGCACTCTTGGACAAGGGAGGATCTTGTCTTTGGAGATGCTAAAGCCTTTAAGGCTGCCTGACTGTCGGAGCAGAAATAAATATTTTGCTCCGGACAGTTCCTTACTTCCTCCTTGTTTGCTGCCATTAGGATAGCATCTACTTGGTGTAACTCGTATAACTATAATGTATTTTCCATTTTGTAAACTTTCATCGTTTGAATTTTATATTTTTATACTGTGTATGTTTCATATTGTATTATATTTAACGTTATTCTTTCATCTTTTGAAATTGTAGCTATTATTAGTAAAATCTTATATATAAGATGAAAAAATGTATATCTTATTAGTAAAAATCCAAGTGTGAAGTTTTTATTAATTTCATTCTGACAAACACACCCCAATTAAAGAATGTGGACGACCTAAACAGATGGATGCGTGATACATAATCGCAGCGTGAACAAATTAAATTTAACCACAGCAATGATGCCACGTTAGTAAATTCTATCTACTTCTATTTTGGGAGCACAAGTTGAATGTATTTGTTAGGCCTGATATAAATACATTGAAAACTTAATTTCTCATGTATATAATTAATTACTTTGGGACCTTATGAAAACAGGAGTAGGTACGTGAAAATATATTATATTTCAGAATTATCGGGAGTCTCCTCTTCATAACTGACATGATTAATGAAACATCTTGGAGGCTTATGAGGTCCCCTGTCATAAGGATTCATCAAAGGCTTAAGAGATATACCTATACAATATTCTGCAAAAGTATGGATAAGTTTGAATTTTTGTCATATGAATTATGACAGTCAAATTTTGTATCTGAACGATGTGGTGTTATTATATATTCAGTTATCGCATCGCATAGCTCAAACCAGCCCATTTTTTACATGAAACAAAAACGTATTTATAAATAAAATATGTTCTCTAAAAGAAAAGTACTGGGAAAAGAGAGAAACTAAATTATGGTTATTTTAAAATTCAAAGACATCTTGTTCTAATTATGTGACTGAGGTAAAATTCATCTGACAATTTAATTTATATATAAAAAATCGCATATGCCACAGTGCAATTGTCACTTTGACAACGACAAAGGTTACCTGCAACATTTACAGTGACAATTGCACTAGTGGTTTTTTCACTTATTCGTTTTTTAATCAATTATCGCGGTGTCTGCTGCCAAAATAAATAGTTTGATATTTCTGTCAACAAGTTATTGAATTATTAAACAATAACAATGAATCGATTCGGTGATGCTCAAATAAAAATGTGTTTATTTTTAGTGTTTCATAAATAAAGTTTGCATTACCTATATGTTTCTAAATTTCTTATTCATTAAATTGTCCTGCCGTATTACACTCGATGTTTGTATTGATCCCGGATAAATTTGTATTGTTTAAATTCTAAACTGTTTCCTTTAGCAATTTGATTCGAAAAACTGTCAACCTAAAAACGCTCCACCTTCGGTGTCGCGTTTTTAATAGTTGACAGTTTTTCTCGTCTAATTGCTTGGCAACAGTTTCTCATTAAACAATCCAATTACCAATCCAAATTGGAGATCAATCCAATCTTCTAATAAGTGAAAATTAACAG
This sequence comes from Pogonocherus hispidulus, assembly GCA_963924545.1. Lineage (NCBI taxonomy): Eukaryota > Metazoa > Arthropoda > Insecta > Coleoptera > Cerambycidae > Pogonocherus > Pogonocherus hispidulus. Next base: position 17,179,603 of record OZ004693.1, read on the forward strand.
CATATTTTGAATATTTGTGCATCTTCTATTCTATTGGTTATTACATTGCTATATAGTCTGCAGTCATCAAAAAGATGTATTTTTTTATTAGATAGGCACTGTGGCATTGTCATAAAAGATTTGAAAAATCTAAAAAATATATATAAAGGTTCAATCTAAGTCATTGAAAGCTGTTTTTTTAATCGCTTACAGTGAATATGATATAGTAGGGATATGATATGGATGATACGATGATTGAAACCCAGTTTTAATCATCTCCAGATGATGCCAACTTGGTTGGCGAAACGCGCGTCGAGTGCAGTATAGTGTTTTGGTGTTATGTGGAAAACTACTCAGTTTTATCTTCACACCAAAAGTGGCACCCCTTTCAAGTTGTAAACTCTATAGTTCAAAAGAGCAAGATTACATCTTTAAAAAGTGTAAAAATAAGTTATATATTTATATATAACTTTGGTGTAGGTATTTATTATGGTGTGTAGGCATTTAGTTAAGAAAAAATGTATAAATAGATTTATATTATGAATGAAACCATTAGAATATTGTGATCTAATATTTGTATGAATGTATAACTTAAATATGCAGATAAAATAAATTCAACATTTAAAATAATTTGTGGAAAATAGCTATCGACATCTCCTGAAATAACCTAAAGTAATATGTTTCTACACTTGTCTTTTTAATACCAATGCCGTTAGCATTTTAAATATGAAAGTACCATTTTAAATGATAAATAATATTTAGAGTTATATCTCTTTGTCTGGAATTCAACATGTGTCCAAAACCAAACTTTTCTATTATCCCTCGTAGCTCGTTCATTTGAAGAGTTAGAGAAAAATGCTTCACATGTTTTTTGCAGTATTTTTCATGACATGCACTTGCAACTTTTTATATATCCCTTAAAATGGTTGAGAATCACAGTAAAATATATTTTTTTTAAATGTAATGGATAGGTGGCTGTGACATTAACCGAAAGTCCCCTTTTTTCTCTTTCAGATGATATAACATAGTCCATATTTTATCCTTACAAAAGTAATAATAATCGTTGTTTTTAAAGAAAGTTTATTGTCACATCAAGAATGCTATGGAAATAAAACAAAAAATAAGATTCCTGATATTTTTAAAAACGTCTAGTTGGCATTTAATTATTGACAGATCATAAGTGACATTTTTAGATTTTGTTAAGTAGTTTATTGTTTATTATTAATACTGTATACAAAATAATAGTGTTGCAAATATGTACACCAACGAAGAGAAAAATGATATGCTATTTTGTTATTATAACCAAAATCGAGATGCACAAGCTGCAGCGAATCTTTATTTTGAAACTTACATGGAACGAAGACAACCCCATCATAGAATATTTAGACAGCTGGAAAATAATATACGATTATACGGTTCTTTTTCAAAGCCTAAGGATGAAAGAAACTTCAATGAAGACACTGAAATAAATGTTTTGGCTTATGTAAATTTTAAACCTGATTCTTCAACTGCAGAAATTGCACATCACTGCAACACTTCCAAGGAAACTGTAAGAGCTATTTTAAAAGGTAACAATTTAAAGCCTTATCATTATTCCATATGCAATACTTTATATCCAGCTGATAATCAAAGAAGGATGACATTTTGTCGATGGTACATTTCAAAATGCGAAGAGGATCTAGACTTCTGGAAAAAGATTTTATTCAGTGATGAAAGTAGATTTACCAACAATGGTATTTTTAACCGCCATAATAACATAATGTGGTGCCGAGAAAATCCACATCTTGTTTCTGAAAGAAGAAATCAACGTGAATTTGGGATAAATGTGTGGTGTGGAATTTTTTGTGGCAAAATTATTGGCCCATATTTTTACGAAGATAATTTGAATGCGAATAATTACCTTCATTTTCTAAGGAATACTCTAACAGAGGAATATTTAAATGAATTACCACTTCATATTTTTAGAAATCTTAAATACTTCCAACACGATGGAGCACCTGCGCATAATTCCCGCGAGGTAAAACAATATTTACATGAACAGTTTGATAATGTTATAGGAAATAGAATGGATATCGACTGGCCAGCGCGAACACCTGATTTGACCCCCTTAGATTTCTTTCTTTGGGGGTTATTGAAAGATAAAGTTTATGTGACAGCTCCTCTAGATATAGAGGATCTAAAAGTCAGGATTCAAGATGCAATTAGAAGCATACATGGACATACAATAAATAATGTTTTAAGAAGTATCCAGAAACGTTGCTTACTATGTATCCAACAGGATGGTGGTCATTTCGAACATTTACTTTAATATAATTAATTAATTAATAATTTCTGTTCTCAAAACATTCTTTTGTTCCATAATCCATAGCATTCTTGATGTGACAATAAACTTTCTTTAAAAACAACGATTATTATTACTTTTGTAAGGATAAAATATGGACTATGTTATATCATCTGAAAGAGAAAAAAGGGGACTTTCGGTTAATGTCACAGCCACCTATCCATTACATTTAAAAAAATATATATTTTACTGTGATTCTCAACCATTTTAAGAGATATATAAAAAGTAGCATGTCATTTTACATGAAAATACTGCAAAAAACATGTGAAGCATTTTTCTCTAACTCTTCAAATGAACGAGCTACGAGGGATAATAGAAAAGTTGGATTTTTCGTTTTTTGTCAATAACTTTTCAACCTTCCCCCGTATATAATTTTTCGCCTTACCGTAGAATTACTAATATGAAACCGCACTAATTTGCTCATTTAAGCGTTTTTGTATCTCTACTAATAAAAAAGTTACCCATGCAACGGGTCAAGAAATAGGGCGCCCTGTATAGTAAAAAAATCACAGATTTCGCAATTTTTGCAACCATCAAAATGCATTGAAAAATTTGGAACTACAGAAAGCTTGCAAAAGTTACCTTCTTAATTTGAGAACTTACAATTTGCTACTTACAGACTTTGCCACCTTGTATATCACATTCACATGAGAGCTCAGATTCCCAGACTTGCAATTTGCAATATACGAATACGAATGCCAAACTACGCCCACACCGCCCGCTCTACTCGGCCCCCCTCTACCTAACCATGTCGGTGTGACATGCTCATTGCGATACACTTTTCACCGAAACATACCCATATAACCTTCGCGATCCTATAAGCATTTTCAATGCTAAAAAAAAATAATCAAAAAATATTCTCTTCACAAGGTCGTAGTTAAATTTCTGAGCTGGTTCATTCGATCAACTATTTTAGTTTATGATACGGTATCTTGAACTTATTATTTTTTTTTTTTGATTATATATTTTTTATGCTAATATTTTTTATATACTTTTTATGCTAAAATGAAATGAAAAAAATATGTTGAAATCACACATGTTTCATTCTGTATTCATGTTAATTCCAAATATCTAAATATTAGGATTGCTTTATGACACAAAAAATGCGGTGCTCTTTATAAATTCCGGTTCTTATTGATGCGTGGGTGTATTGTTAAAACATTTGGGCAACCGAGTTAACTATAAATGGCTGTAGATATTTATTACTGTTTCTATTTTTATTCCGTGGGAAATGAATTAGTAAATGTAATAAATTGGTTAATCTTCAACGATATCTTTATTTCCTACTATTCCGTTGACCAAAGGGACTCGGCTAAAGCTCAAATTCTACCATATGGAATATACAAACACGATCTTGTAAACCTAATTTTTGAAATTATACTGAGAATAATAATTAAACAAAGTTTCATAAAATATTAGAGACATATGTTGAGGATACAATACGTTGCAAAGGATACAATGCCAAAACGAACCACAATAAATATGTTTTTATTTTTAATAAAAAAAAACACATAATTTTAATACCTGATTTAATTTTAGCTATCACCCCTTTCTCCACAGCTACCCGAACTTTGAGATTTCAGATAATTAAGTGTTATTTATATAAATTCTATTTATTTTTAACACAGATCTTATCAACTGATCAAAATATGCGCCGTTATTGGCAAAAAATAGTACAATCAATTTTTAAAATTTTTCTTCGCGGATTTTGACTAAGTTTATCTGGTTATATATGTCCGCATTCCTGTGATATTCTATTTCTGAGTTCTTAATACTTTCAGGCGGAGTTTTGAACTTTTACTTCTACTGAACTTTCTAATAACCCTAAAGGAAGAAAAGAAACCGGGTCTTGTCTGTCTTCCAATCCGATTGCCGGGACACCGATTGAGCCATTCTCTAATTGGCAATGCTAATTTTCTTCGTTGAGTATCTATCGTTCTATCATTGTGTATCATTTTTATCCACTTGACCTTCAAAAGATTCTAAATTAAGAGGGTCTTTCACATTCTCCAAAAGGTTGAGATACATTTATCCACTTAATTTTTTTCTAGAAAGCCTGGCCCAATAATTTTATTCCCAAACATTGATTTTTGTGGATATTGAGTATGAGCTTCATTCCTATACCCTGGAAATAGATGCGAATTTTCATTATCCCAATATCTAGAATTGTGTTTATTAACCAACTAATTCAATAAAAAAGTTGTTTCATGACTAAAATGCGTATTTTTAATCAAGTTGGAATATTCGTCAATTATTTGGCATTTAGTTCACAAAATTCCATTCTTTTATCGTATTAGTCATCACCTAATAGAGTTCCTGTAGATTTTTTATATTATAGGGGAAAAACGTATTTTTTCTCAAAACTCAATGGAACAAGTAGAAATTATGATCTTTTTTATGAAGTGCAATGATTGCATTAAAATCATTACCTGTTTTTTTCTAGAACTTTGACATCCAAGACAAGTTTAGAAATTAATTTAGATATTTCAGGTACCAAATTTAGATGGTGTTGTCCGTAACTTCAAAAAACCGAAACAGAAAAACAAAAGTATTAAAGGTGAAGAGTGTATCCCAAAACCTGCCGTTCAAAATATATGTAAACAAAGAAAATTATAACATAAATAAGTTCGCAGTGGTCTTTAGTTTGACGTAAATGAAATATATATAAATTATATTTGGAAATATTTTTATATCATTAAATTTTAGAATTTTATAAATATAAATTGATGACAAAATAAAAAATTGTGAACCTATTAAAGTTGTTTCTTTTTATTTCCTTAACAAGTCCTGTCTTTATTTCCTGGACAAGTAAATACTCGCACCTTCGCCAGTATACACATTTCCAGTGCAACATTGTTATAGTTATGAATTTTTAAAGGAAAACAACAATATATAAGTATATATTCATATTTTTCTATCACTCTTACCTTGTTTATGGTTTAGATCTAAGAAAACTCCTCTTGCTTATGAAGAACTCATTCATTCATAGTAGCAAAGTGCTCCTGCAGTCGAAAATAAACCAACGTGTGTATAAAACACAGTATTTCTACAAAGTAGGTTTGAGTGACGATGCAAGTAATGAGTGGGTACCGGCGCTCACATGTGGGCACACCAGTTTTAGTACGGTGGGCCGCGACAACAGTTTATTTCATCTACTTTTATGTATCCTGCAAACAATGAATGAAACGATTTTGTTCTCTGCGCACCAAGGCATGTAATTTATTTGCCATCTCAATGTATTTACATATTTTGTTTACTTGTTAAATCAAGAAATACTAATTCCAAGAATTTCCAATTTGAATTTATATTTGCACAAGTACCCGATGCGAACAAAAAGACAAGTAACCGGGTGGTTCCGATTCGGTTTTTTTCAATATTTCCGTAGAATCATGAACCTTGAAGGGGGTTGGAACCTTTGGTGTGAAGATATCACTGACGTAGTTTTCCAAATAGCACCAAAACGCTATACTGCTCTCGACGCGCGTATCACCAACTAAGTTGGCATCATCTGGAGATTAAATTGACTAAAACTGATAAAACAGTTTTAATCATCTCCAGATGATGTCAACTTGGTTGGCGAAACGTGCGTTGAGTGCAGTATAGTGTTTTGGTGGTATGTGGAAAACTACGTCAGTGATATCCGTAAAATAAGTTAAAGATACCTAGCATAAATAAGACATACGGTATGGTATTTACTTAAATTATTAGTTATGGTAAAATCGTTTCAAGATTATACATCCTCTTTTATAACTTGCCAATCCACTCGTGATTTTTAAATGCTATACTCTGTTTTTTGTCAAAAATGAAGAGAATATTGTAAAATTAACTAAAAATAAAAAACAACTGTAGGCAAAGAAGTTCTGGATACATACTACCATATCACCTTTGCTCTATATCTAGCAGATTCTCGGGAGCAGTTAGAAATATAAATTTAATATACTTAAACATAACTTGTTATTAGATTATAGCCAAAAACTTTAAACCTTCTCTACAGGGCGTCCCTGAAACTCAGTGTGTTTAAGTTTCTCAAAATAATTAATCTACTATGAATAACGAACTCCTTAATCGATTTAAGTAAAATTGGTTTGTGGATATAGCTTGCTAAGTAACGTTTTTTTTTCGTTTAGTTAACTTTTATCGACTTCTAAAAAATATTAGGTATATACCTTGTAAAAGATAAACAAAAGTTGGTCTCTTTCAAAATCTTCATATCTCTAAACTTTCTCTAGAAATAAAAACAAAGTAAAAGTAAAAAGTTACACTTAAATTCAACAATTAAAAAAGATTTTTTAATTAAATTATTAATAATATTATTTTAGTATGTAATAATTTTAATTAATTTTAATTAAGTGGTACCTACTTTTAAAAATTGAGGTGATGTTGATATTATGAATAAAGGGACTCTTAAACTCTTCACTGATGCTTCAATATTGTTTATTTATGTACAAAAAAAATAATATTTTTATTGAATAAGGCATAGCCCATGTGTTTGTGCTGAAACTTTCAGAATAAAATTATGAATATAACTCCCAGTACATTTAACGAACGGTATTAATCAATCACCCGTGAATACAAGATTTCCATAGCAAATTATACCTATTACTATTTTTTATAACTTTCCACTTGTATATTATTTTAACTTACTACAGTGCCATAAATTTATCAGTATTATTAAATTTACATAAACATGTGTGGTTGTTTTGACAAATATGTCTGTAGGTATATTATTTAAATTTCATATCTAATTTTATATTTAATTTATCCAATAAGTAGATATATTTTTGATTAGTAAATAAGTAAAGAAACAGCAATTTGTTCAATTTCAGTCTGATAATGACAAAAATTCGTATATTTTGCTTTTATATAATATTCTAACTTATATTTTTATATATGTTGGTACTTATATTTTAAAATTTTTTTGTTATTCTTATAATAACGGTTTTAATTACTAACGCTATGGAATTATCATAAAATCCAAAATAATAATTTTTTTTTTTATAAACCACATGAAAGGATTAGTTATGAGCCAGTCGTGGTAAAGTGGATCATTCCAGTCATCGATAGAAATGCTAAGCAACGTTTCTCGCAGTTTGTTATTGGATGGGTGACCAATGATCATGCAGGGAGGGCCAGGGGTGCTTGCCCACCTTCTAGTAACCTGTACGTCAGGCCTTGCATATTTTTAGATATCTGTAGAGATTTTCCCCTCATGATTTAGGATCTTGACATTTGATTGGAAGAAACGTACGGTTTCAATTATTAATGCTTTTATATTGAACTTTAAAATCTAGAATTTCAAATGTTTAAGTTTCTAGCATTCACTATATTCGAATGAAATAGCGCCCACCCGGTGTAAGCGAACAATAAATAAAACAATCTTGTTTGTTGCCTTCGCATAATTCATTTAAGAATCCTTTACAGCCTTATATATTATGGCGTGAAGATACAAAAAGGATACGCGAAAAAGGTAGCGTGAATAGTACTCGCCTAAATAAAATATAATCCACAGTGGCGTGCAATAAACATATCTATAAGATATAAATGATATTTGTGTGTTTTTCCGTGTTTCTTCTCTATTATTGTGATCTCCAGATGTGCGTGGCATTCTCCAGAAAGGTGTATACCTAATATACAGGATGTCTCATGTAAGTCGTGATGGTCGATAACTGGCACAGTGTTAATAAGAAGAAAATTATAAATACAAAAGTTGGTTTATTCTATATGAAGAATATTTTAAAATTATTTTCAATTAGAATAGTCTTTGATTTTACGAAATAAGAAACCTGTATAAGTTTAAAACATCATAATCATCATCATACAAAACTTTAAGTGTTTTAGTGTCCACATTGTTTATAATTAATACAGACTGTTACAAATTTGCTTTTCACAATTGGGATCTCGGAAACTGTAAAGAGATATGCCAAAACTTTAATGGAGGCAAAGTTGCGTAATTAGGGGACCAACATAATACTCCAAAAAAATCAAAGCTCACTTGATTATGTTTTGAAATATTCGAGAAAAACTGAAATTTTGGAAATTTGTTTTTATTTTTTTGTAGTCTTATTCGAACAGATATTGAAAAATGAAGAGCACTTTTTCGATGCAACTTTCTACCCTCTATTGGCCAGGATTTTTAGATTTTAAATGTGACGTTTCGTTTTTCGAGAATCATCATCAACTTCATTTTGTTAAATACTGACCTGGAATTTTCTCCAAATAATAATAATTTTAACGGGTGTATCCCATGGTACCTAAAAATATATTAAAATTTACCAATTATTTTCTTGATCCTGCATCACTGATTTAAAATATTTTTATACCTACTAATTTTCAAATTTTTGTTGCTGACTTTTATGCCAGTACCTATCGGCGAGTGAAATTCATGTTGCACCTATCTCCCCTATATTATCTCATTCATTCGCAAGGAATCAACCCAGGACTCTAAATCAAAGTATCAAAGGTGAGGATACTCGCAGGCCATATTTCTTAAGGCAGTGATTCACTGTGTGATATATAAGTGTGAGAAGGCGGAGTATGAGAAGGAAAAACTCTAAAACAAATGAAATTCGGTTGAGTGTCAAGAATTTAAATGGAGAAAATGGAAGAGCACGTTTAAATGTTTTTATATGGGTACATAAATCTTTGAAAACTCTTACAAGGCATGCCAACCTGCACAGAAGAAACTGTACGAAACTGAGTTATTTCTAAAATATTGTCTGAAACTATTTATCTGTAGCATGATGCAGCTAAAATCAAAAGTGAACACGGAAAGTAATTCCATAAAAATCCATAAAAGGTATTCCATAAAGATGAATAAGAAAGTTAAAGAACCGTCTAAAGTTATATTAAATGATGACAAAATGTGTTTGACATGACATGGCAGGACATCCCGATCACTGGCAAAAGAAAACGGCTAGTATATGATCGAAGATGGAAGCGCAAACAAGACAAATAAATAAAAAAATATGAAGTGTCACATTTGACATGCATTTAATAAATTCCACATAGAGACTGTGTGGCACTGTCAAACCAACAGACAGGACGAGTTCTATTTGCAAAATAGTGATTATGAAGGAGAAAGCGTTTTGTTAGAATATTAGAATCCACCTTTTAGAGTATAGGAAGTGTTTAGTCGTTGTTAAACAGCAGCGTTAAGATGGGAACAATACGAAACAGAACCATTAAGGCAGCTGAGAACTGTGGAATAGTAATCTACATTTCAAGAACACACTTTGCCTGTGTAAAAGTAAAGTCAGGACAACTATACACAAAACTAGATAGTCGTTCTTGTGTTCTTGTGATAGTCTAATTTGACATATTCTCTTTTATTATATTATTAGTACGAACGATAACGAATATAATCGGGTAAATCACGTCGCCTGCTCCCTGCTCCTTGAAACAGACAACATGATCTAGCCGATTATGGTACGAAGGAGGTCCTTAGGTATTATTGGCAGTAAAAAACAATGCAATGAATCATTTGTTATAACTCTGATTTATGATTATACATCTTCGTAAAGTTAACTCGGTTAGTGATCTGCTAACTTCTCAATATTTTGAGAAGTATTATCAAATTAAAAACCTCGAGTAAGTTAACTACCACACAGCTAAAATTTGTAAAAAATCTCTCGTCTGTTTCTCCATCTGTTCTAAAAGAAATTTTCATAACAAGACAATATTAGTCCTTCTAATTTACTGATGGTTTTTTTCGTGAATTACCTGTGTATCGTAAATGTTTAGTACAATGGTAATATAAGTATACCAGTCTCTTATTTTAAAAAAAAACTTGCACCCCTTCGGCCCCGGCTCTTGATCGAAATGATTAATAAGGACGAACAAGGGAATATTGTAGTTTTCCACTTAACAGCAAAACACTATACTGCACTCGACGCGCGTTTCTCCAACCAAGTTGGTATCATCTGGAGATAATTAAAACTAAGTTTTAATCATTTCCAGACGTTAACTAGGTCATCGTCAGTGTTATCTTCACACCAAAGGTCCCAATCCCTTTCAAGATTAAATAATTAGATCGTGTTTGTAGACAGCACACTTGTAACAATGATTTTTAACAAAGTACCAATACAGATTTTTAAATATTTAGACACCTTACGTACCAGGAAGTTGCATCAGCTGATTTGCTAGTAAATTCCCCACCGTACGTTATGTAGTACCTACCAATACCTACTCAGACCCGATTCTCATAAATAACCTAATCATAATGAGTCCTTAAATCGATAACGATAAATCGACATACTTTGTTACAGTCCATAAAATTTCCTAATCATATCAAGCTTAAAGTACATTTCCTTTACGCCTCAACGAAATATCCATATAACTTTATTAATTAGTTCTTCACCTACAAACTTTGAAAGAGAACGAAAAGTGTGTCTAGATTAGATTTTATACCTGTACGAAATTAACACGTAATCTGGAGTGAGACAGGTGTGGAGCGTTCGGCACTTCTGATACACGATCAGACAGAGATGCAGCTTCATTTAGGTAGACTTTTATCGGCTCTAAATGCACATAATACAACATATTTGAACTAGGAGTGTCCCAACATGCGGCCCACACGTTAGACCCACGTTTTTGCTCGGTAAATGACGCTCTAATGCAAGCTGACATAAGGACTGTGTTTCGGTTTACTATCACCCAGTCCATGAATACTTAATTAGGTTTTTAATTCTCAAATATTGTGAAACGAGCCGTGTTTATAAAGCAATTCACTGAATAAACATAGTACCAATGGCGCAGAAACAATTCAGACAATATTGCTGGCGATAATTAGATTATTCTATAATTTTTTAATTCAATTTGGTAACAGATAGCGACCGTTTGATAATGGTAATTATCAGTATATATCAACTTTTTTCCAAAAGAAATTACTTTTTTTACCCATTTGCATATTTCTAATTCCACTGCAATTATTTATTTCTATTTAACTTCTGATAGCTCCACAAATGATCAGTGAAATAAATATTGGATTCTTTCCGGTCCATCAAGAGGTATTTTCATATTGTTCATCACACTACCTATATTTTTGGGCACTACTACAAACGTTCATTTTTTGACAAAAAAAAAACAGTTCAAGTAAAAATTGCTGGATTTCTTCCTAAATCGTCAAAATCTGTTATGAAATAAAGCAAAATTACGAAAAAGTACAAACTATATTTTTGCAAAAGTAAAACATTTCACATGTTGATTAGAACATTATGTCACAAATACACATAGAACTTGGTGAGTTTATCTCTAATAGTAAGGAAGATGTGCTTAAAACATCGTGCCATGAGAGCCAATGAGTAATTTCAATTTTGCCAAACTGTTGTATTGGCAAAAGTGTGCCTTGTCATGACATTTGGAATGAGAGTGACAGTCCTTTTTCGATACTTCTAGCAGTCGCTACTAAGAATAAATAGTACGTCTTTATTTTTCACTGTCATGGACTAGAAAAGGGGGAAATTAGGATAAAGAGAAGTTATAAATCTTGAATATATACTGTATAAAGAACTGAAACGTTTAGAACAAAGCTAATTAAGTGTTTATTTTATTTTAAATTTTAATATTTATTTTTAATGCTTCTGGTTTCCTGTTTTTTATTATTTTACAAGTGGTGCAATCCCAAAATTCCCAAAAGAAACGACAATGAATCATACAGCTGCTCCACAAACAACTTACAGATATTATTAGAAAATGATATTACATTCTCATCTTATGATAAAAAATAATAATAATATTTACCTATACTCGTAGTAATTCTTTAGAATGCTTACAGAGAATTTTTTACATATGTCTGCAAAATTAAATAAATAATATATAAGAAAAATTCAAACAGTACCGAAGGAAAATTATTATGTAAACAATTCGTCTATAATCTATAACAATGTATGCCAAATAGGCAATAAACATACCTGCAACTTGTGATGATTTTAATCAATCAGTGTGAAAGTGTATGAATAAATACTATAATTTTTAATGTTTTTACAAATTTTATCCGTTTACTTTGAAAGTAATCAATAAACATAATAAATGACTATTGTAAACCCATCGAAGTTTGTGTGTATCAACAGAAAAAGGTTCATCACACCCTGAAAAATACTGGATCATCTGTTAAGCCGGAGCTTGGAATTGATTCCGGTAAACCACATGTCGAAAAACTTTTTCTGGATTGGGTTTACATGTTCGGGTCCGTTGTAAAACAGCCCTACATTTTATATGCAGGGCATGGTAGGGCTTTGTGTTTTGTTTCTTGTCGGTGGCTTTTTTGGGAAGAAATACGAGCATTGTCCCTCATTATAACAATGTATTTACGTAATTTCATGTGTGATTTTTTACAAACATGTGTGATGCTATAGATTTATGAGCAGGGGCGTACTTACAGAGGTGGATTTAGTTATTTTCGCCAACCATTATTTATTTTTTTAAGCTATACCAAATTTGGCTTAGACCGCTCAAAGCTTTACACAAAAATGATATTAAAAAATTTTTTCAAAACAAAAAACCGTACGTCTATGGAAAATCACTAAAATATCATCGAATATACGTCTACCTTTTGGAACCGAGGTCACGAGGTCGTTTCAGCTGTTTTTTGCAATTTAAAATAAACCAAATTTCGTTAATTTGTTATGTGTGTGATTATGTATATCGAAAAGAAAGCGTTTGCGGACGCATGTTTATATGAACATTTTTGTCAGTTTGGGACAGAATCTGCCTTTAAAATATAGCCAATTATGTCAATTGTACAAAGGCGTAGAAGAGCCACGTCGTAAATTTTTCTTCGCTTTCGTAGATTTCAGACTTTAAACTCTGAATTCAGACTTTAAACACTGAATTCAGACTTTAATATTAACAACTACATTAATGTCCTGAAAGTATGATACAGCGTCTTCAAATTTTCAGGTCAAAGTCGAAAAATCACCAAAACTCAAATTTTAGTTTATGTAGAATGTTCTATACCTAAAATTCATTCCTGGTCATATATACGCATACCACTAATAATGGTACTTATGATACCACTAATAATAAGTGTAGTGCCATGAAAAACAAATAAATAATTTTGCCAAAATTCGGTATATTAATTATCATTTTAATAACAAATCATTTAAATTACCTAACTGAATGTTAAGTTAACAAATTTACATCTCCCAAAAGGTGGTTTTTCCTCTAAGTTACCGCTCGACACTCATAATAGACGGTATAAGTTACTTGTTCAGAGCCTTCATTACAGAGTCCACGGATTAATTTCTCGTTATATACACCCATATTTTGTAGATACTTTCTTAAGGCACAGTATCCCGTTACCTAATTGCAGTCGTACGTTCAGGCATAACAGTTGATAGTTTAGAGTTCAAAGTCTGAATTCAGAGTTTAAAGTCTGAATTAAGTCTGAATTCAGAGTTTAAAGTCTAAATTCAGAGATTAAAGTCTGAATTCAGAGCTTAAAGTCTGAATTTTAAAAAAAATTCATACGTGGCCCTTCTACGGCTTCGTACAATTGCATGCCAGTAGCAGACGGTGACCTTCCATTCCTTGCATTATTTGCGTTTTGTGTTTCAATTTAGGCTTTCATTGATAAATTTGGTATATTTTTGATTTGAGAACAAAATCATTTTTAAAAATCTAATACGCTCAAAACATAACACACAATTTATATCGCTTCTTATTGATTTCTGCAGTCAACGATTAAACTTAGTCAATTCAAATTAAATAGAGATATTAGGAGATACAGAAAACAATTTAATTATTATGTTGTTCGCTATGGGGGTTCTTTAATCTCCTTATCATTATTAAAATTAACACAAGCAATTTCTCCATACCGTTTCATTTAATCCGTTTTTTAATTAGATATCTTTATAGGTGCAATCGCTCTCACAAAATACGGGCTCTAAGGTTTTAACTTGATAACTTTTCATTATGTCAGGGATTTTCAGAAGTGGTAATAATTATAATTAAAAATTATCAAGTAGCAGCGATAACGGAAAACTTCATAAATTCGAAGCATTAAAACATCGGGAAAGTGCGAAAGTTTCGTCTGGAAATCGTGATTGGAGAGTAAATTCCTTAATAAACCCAACTTATTTTCCTCTGAAAAGGCCCGAACCTCGACAAATGACACATTTGGTCCTGGCAAGTCAGCCCTTTTAGACACCTTGCCTTTTTAATAAATTAGAATCCTTTGGTTCTACGGGTCAACTTGAAAATAAGAATTTCATAGATTGTAACTTTTAAAGCAGATGTATCTATAAAAATTCAACTCTAAAATTGAAATATCCGTATACAAGAAGTATAGTTGTCCAAAAGCACGCTATAGACTTAAAAAATGAACAGAAACAGCCGATAATAAATAAATAAAATAAAGGAATAAGCAAAAAAAAACACGTGACAAAAGTAAACAGATTAAACCACGGACGGAACATCGTATAATATTGTATAGTTAACAACGCAAGAGTGAAGCTCTTGGAGAAATTATAATATAGTGAAACAATAAAAGAATTCATGCCGTAGTCCCCTTTTGGGAACAACTACGGAATAGAATCCTTATATTGCATGTATATTGTTACTCCTTCCGAGGTTTTAAAGATAAGTGAGACCTTTATACGACAGTAAAAACCTTTATTCAACACTTCATACACAGCACAACACTTTTGTACAATATCAAATTGAATACACGCCGGGAACACCTCGAAAATTGCAGTTATTTCTCGTAAGTAGGTAGTGCTTATTTGCTCTTGATCGCTGCCTGATTAAGACTGACTTCTTTACTGGCACGACGCGACCTTCATATACTTAGGTGAACGAGGCCTCTAGATCTCTGTAGACATTTCCACATTATATGGAAATGCATATATTATATATATGCATTTCCATCAAATACTCACGAACAATCCACATCCCAGGACAGCAACCCCTGTTCCTGACACCCCTAGGGGCGGAATTGCTAGATTGTGCACAATTTCTTTAGGGCTGGGAGAAAAGTAGATTTGACAACGCCGCACTCAGACAGTGTATCGGCGATTTTATAACAATATTATAATATTCTACGGAGTTGATATTCTATCTTTGACCGCTTCATATAGGGACCCATTTCATGTTATTTCTGTTTTCAGCTAGTCATTTTTCACACCTTTTAATACGTTCACAACTTTTTATGATAGTCTAGGTTTTGTGCTATTATTCTCTTCATCCTTTATATTGGTACTTTCTTACTAGACTTTTTTTATATTCTCTGTACGTCTTAAATATATCTCTTGTCCTTGCTGAATAGAACTGTTCCTCTATCTCATTTCTTAATTTTTTCTTTTTGTTTATATTTATATTTTAATCCTAATCCAAATATATGGGAAACCTTACTTTTTCTTCAAACGAATTTTCAATTATTTTTAATTTATTTCATTATACATCCAGCTTCTGATTTAGACACTTTTCACGTCTTTTATTTATTAATCAGTATCTTTTGCATCTTATCTATTCAGTCCGAATTGTATCTAATGACATTTATTCGAATCCTTAAATTACCTGAAAAAACATCTTTTGGAATATTTGAGATTGCCAGTTTTTTAAACAGATGGGCTGGTACAATACTGAATATTATGCAATATAAATAATGTAACAAACATTCTTTATATTACACAACATTCAATGGTGTACCAATTGTTTTAAAAAGAGCAATGAATACAGAATTACATACTTATGTGAAGCGTCATATCCCTAGGGATACCTCGCCTAGAGAGCACGTCACTTATAAGATAAAAGATATATTACACGTAGAATAACTCAAAAAGTTTTAAATGCAAGAGATGTAACCAGGTAGGAATAAAAAAACAAATTTCTCATTATTGCCAAGTTGAAGTGCGTTGCATCCTACACAGAATTCCTCCAAGTTAGATAGCCCACCAGACTTTTATGAATCCATATAACAGATGCATTTTTACATGCAACATTATTTTATAATTCATGAGTAGGCCAGGGTCGGTGTAAGGATGTGAAGCAGGAGCAAATTCCATCCTATATACCTGGACAATAATACTTATACAATACTTGACTTTTTCTCATAAAAAATGTATGCGTTGTTGATTCTTTATCAGAAAATTTTGTAGAAAATTATAAGGTTAAATAGACGAGGTTTCTGCGACAATAAAATTATTCTTACCGCGAAATAAATTATGTGTAGGTATATGTAACAATTTTATTTTTATTAAAAAAAGTATTGGATTAAAGTCAGTTCTTTGTCTATCGTTTTGTTATTATTTATAATTACTTATTAGGTTTTGTAATAAGGTTATATTTTGCATGGGGCGGCAAAACACTTAAAGGCCGGCGCTGTATAGATTATGAATTTTATTGGTCGTATAATGGAGAGAGAATAAATCTGAATACTAGTACCCACTCTCTGTGAGCAAGCCGTAAAATATTTTATGCATATACCGAAGGACTCTAGTAGAAAAGTATTGTGATAAATGGCGCAATAATGAATCAATGAACATTTTAGGGATTCCGTCACGATATATTATCTATGTCTGCCAGCAGAGATCTGTTTATTTTTTTACAATAGACATTGACATGCAGGATAACTAACAGCGCCTGTTGTTTCCTTCTGGGTACAAGGGTCATTGCGTAAGTTGTAGACAAATTAAAACACGTCTTTCACCCTACGCTTCAATCTAGCGTGTTTTACAACGCGTTAGTTTGTGGTGCATCTAAGCAATGTTTTGTCGCCAACAAGGTGTCGCACCGGGAGCAGCTCCATCGATTGATTATGGAAAAACTATAATTAGAAAAAATCTGAAAATTTGGTAGCATACCCAACGTCGGCAACCTTTCATCTAAAATATTTTCAAGATGGTGGCAATTCCGGTTATAACGGAAGTAGATGTCAACTTGCTTATTTTAAATAGAATACCGTATACGGATTTCCAAATAAAAATATGTTTAATTTGGAGATAAGAACGGGTCGCTAGTAAGTAAAGTGTGTGTAAAACGAAACATTATATATTATATTCCAAAGTTTAAACTTATTTCTATTAACTTCATTTCGGTCATGATTAACTTTCGTATTTTAAGTATAAAATGCATATTTTTTTTTTAAATTTAGAAAGGGGAAGGACCTATGAATGGACCTATTTTTAAATTCGAGATAATTTAATGTATTGAAGACTGTCCTCGAAGACAATAATTATTATTGTCTGCAACAATTACACCATCTGAAGACATTCAAATGTTTCGTTTCATAGCCAACCTGACAGATAATTGACCGATTATTCTCATTCCGGCAATATAATGTCCAAATATATTCAAATCGGAGGAATTCAGGTATATGGAATGTTAATACCAATCGAAAGAGAATTAAAACGTATATATGTTACCATTATAAAACACAAGGTGTTCCATTTACAATAAATCAGTTATTGAGTTTTGAATTTGTCACAATTGGACACCCCGTGTAATTTGCACTAGCTTTCGTATTTTCTACATGTTTCGATACATTTCAGTGTTACTCCGTTAAAATTTCATGTGTTTGGAGTAAACTTAACATTTTTCCCACATTTTCTTGGTCTTGCAAGACCAGTTACAAACTACTGAAAGAGATAGAACCTAATAAATGCAACTATGTTTTTTGAGAAATTTTTTAAAAATCAAAATATCTCGAAAACGATTAAGAGTAAGGATAGAGTATGCTTATGAAACTTACCTTAAAATTTGACGTAGAATCCAAAAACGAGCATATTCCATTTGAAATAAGCGAGTTGGCATCAACTTCCGGCCCTCAACGCCAATATTTTTAATCGAGAAAATTGCGAGAAATCCCCGTATACAAATGTTCAGAATTCCAGTACGGGTAGTTTTCTCGAAACGGCTAATTGAAGGTCTACGTGGTACACCCTGTATATATATCCCATACTTCAGTCTAACCGTATTTGACATATTTAAAATTGTAAGTTAAAAATTACGTTTGCAGGCCGAAAAATACTTGACTGTACCAATATTGACTGTACCGGAGCCGTTATTATTTAATTTGGTTTGGTTTCTATGTAGAAAGGGACATAACAGTGAGGACATAAAGTCCGTCCGTCCCCCCCTCTAACTTTTGAACCACTGGGTAGATTGTGATGAAATTTGGAACGATAATATATGACTAAATTCTGAATTTTTTGACATATCAATGACAGCTCTAAATGTCAAAGTGACAGCTCTAAATGTCAAAGTGACAGCTGGGCGCGCAATAGGAATTTTTTTTTAAATGGAAATGGGGGTCGAGTGGGGACTCATTTTGAAGCTATTTTTATGCTCAAAACATCCCCCAAATTTGAGAACATTTGGTTCAGTAATTTCAAAATAAAAACCAGTAATATCGATTTCTGTTATATCATTTTTTTGCATACATATTGCAAATTATTGTAAATTATTCAAAGCAGAACAAAAATTAAAAGTAAACAAATAACAATAAACCATCCCTAACCTAAAATAACCTAAAAAATTATAAAATAATTTAAATTAAACCTAAAAAAAAAAAAATTTTAGAGGCAGAAACAAATTTAGAAAACACGTGTTACTTCAAAAGATGTTGAAAATGACCTCCAAGAACCTCCTGACAAATAAATGTTCCATGGGTAAGTTCTATTATAAAGATTATGTGGTAAAAAGATTATGTTATAAACTGATTTATTTGGAAATTACTGAACCAAATGTTCTCAAATTTGGGGGATGTTTTGAGCATAAAAATAGCTTCAAAATGAGTCCCAACTCGACCTCCATTTCCAATTAAAAAAATTTTCCTATTGCGCGCCCAGCTGTCACTTTGACATTCAGAGCTGTCATTGATATGTCAAAAAATGCAGAATTTAGTCATATATTATCGTTCCAAATTTCATCACAATCTACCCAGTGGTTCAAAAGTTAGAGGGGGGGGGGCGGACTTTATGTCCTCACTGTATATTAATTTTGAGGCGTCCTTGAACAAAAATTTAATTATCCTTTTAAAATAACGTGAACCCTTCCTTTACAAAAAAAAATCTATTATTTCAACTGAAAACAAAATTATTTTAATATACTTATTACAATCTTCAAACATCTACAAACTTTTTCGGTGTTCGTATGATTGAATGAAGAGATTATTTTGTAATACTACCCATTAACTTTGTGGAAAGAGTTTGTTTAAGGCGTTCAGAAAAACCGCCGCCGTTTAATTTCAAGTTAGCTCAAGGTTTATCTGTGGGCAGACAGTAAATCTGACGTAATGTATGCTCAAACGATTAATGGCCTTAAAATTTTTAGATATATGGGTTCACAGAAGTAATTTACAAGATCTATTACAAATCAAGTAACTGTGATTTGATTGATACTGATACATTTTGTTATAGCTAACAAGTTCACATCTTATTATCTTTATCTGAATATAAAAATATTTTGTAGTACTTACTACCTACTACATAACATTTTCATCAGTTCTGAAAAACCAGATTCAATGCATAAAAAGATAAATAAATAATGATAAATGAAATATTAAAAAAAAAAATTACAATAAATGTTCAAATTGCCTCACATTTTGTTCAATATTTAAAAAATATAAATACAAATTAAGAAAATATTAAGAAACGAACAAAAATGTTATATTAATTTAAAGTGGAAAATAAAGTGCAACCCATACTATTATATATTGTTATAATAAGGAACAGAATATACTTTTAAATAAGGAAAGAAATATAGGGTGTCCCATTTAAAAAAAACATAAGTTTATTCCGTAACCCAAAAACAAAAGTAGATGGGAAGAATTTGACTACGCCACTGCATTCCACTTTAGTAGTTTTAAAAATTTGTCTTTAACACTTTTTCTGTATCTCTCAAAATAAGACATATACAGGGCCTTGTTGAAATAGCTTAAATTTCAAAATCACCCTATAATTCGAAATCATGTGACAATAGATTTCATCTGATAGTACCATCAACTTGGTCTTGAAGAAGAAGGTACAGACTGTGTCCTAACTAAATTTGTTCGTAACTTTTACACTTTTTGAGTTACCCTGTATATGTACTATGTACCCTGTTACCCTCTACTATACTGTAAACACTGAGCTTCCATATCTATAATCTATATTTCCTTAAACCACTAGCAACCTGATTCATGAGAAAAACCCTATTAGTATTGAAATCAAAACTAAAAATTACAATCTGCACCTATACGGCAGAAAAGGTACTTTACGTGCCTATAGTCATATATAATATGTGACAATTACTGTATTTACAATACAGGAACAGGAAATATTTTGTTTTTATAGCAATAGAAATAAACCACAGGCTCTACAAGACCTTCGGACTGATTGCGTTCACATATTTTTATTTCATCTCAAAACGGATAACAATATTTTTATGTTAGAAAACTTGACATTTATGCAAGTGGTCTACTTTGTTCAGATTAGATTCATTAAGATTTCAGGCATATGTGCTGGATACTCAATTAAATGGGAAAATTTTGTCATATTAAGATTGCCGTGGTTACAACAGATTGCAAATAGGATCAACCGATTTAATAGTCTCTTATCCATGATGGCCTATGTACTCCAACACTAAAAATAATACAAAACATTCAATCACGAAAGTTTAAAATAATATACTTAAAATATTTTTATTTTTCCACTTTTTTTTAAGATGCATAAAATCTATCAAAATATGCAGATTGATTGCGAATTAAGTTATAATTTATATTGGAACAATGGCTTTATGTAGCTTAAAACATTAAAATAATTAATTAAGCCATAGGAAGTGCTGAAGACTTCCTATGGTTAAATACAGATAATAAATTATTTGACTGATGATTCACTGGCATTTCAAATTGATACGTTCTTAAAAGGAATACCAAGTTCACTTACAAATATGCTTCCTCCATGCGCGTTTACAATTCAAACCAAATCCACAAATAATCCTATATCCTGTTTGTCTGTTCGTAGCCTTCCTTCTTACTTACCCTCCACCGTGTTTGATCAGGACCATCTTTGCTCCTCCTGTTTGTGTTGCAACTTTGCGAATGATTGAGCCCCATTTCACTTCAAAAGCGATAAACAAGGAGCTGTAATTGGAAATATATTCTCTCCCAATTTGTATTCGTGGCACATAACGTGCTAACCAGGTTTGATATTTATATATTGTGGAATGAATATAAATGTAAATTTCGAGCAGTAGTGCATAAATGGATTGCTAATGAATATGCACTGTATATCATCATAGGTAATATATATGGCGGTCTCCATTTAACTTCCGTTTGTCTGATTATACATTTTGATTTGTGTACCTATATGCAGTGACTTTGGAACAAAAGCGTCAATCTTGGTGTTTTTCTTATAACCGATATAATATGTAACATATTGTAACATATGTAACATATGTAACAATGCAAGTGGAATAAAGAAAGTTGATACTTATACTTAAAAAATTGCGATTTACCTGCTTTTACGACTAATATAAAATCGGTTATAAGTTAAAAATTGATTTCTACACATTTCAATTTTAGTACAAATACTATATTCTATTCCCATAATACCATTATGGCTCATAACTATTCCTGCACCAAAGAAACCATCATACATTCCTACTTTAGTACTTATTTCCAAACTGACGAGGAGCAATAACTACGAAACATATATATTTGCAGCTGTTCAAAAATTCGTTTTGCAAAAAAGTTTGCAAAGATGCAAACATTTTATAATAGTATTACATATATTATATACAAATGTTACTCCATTTTATAGCCTAATTTCGTTTTGTCTACATTCGAGATAAACACCCCCTATATTATAATTGACAATTAACCAACAATAGATACCATAGACGATACAATAGACCGTAAGACGTAAAACAAATAATAACTTTCGATTTTTCGTGCACTACAGTATCTTTAGTTATTTTATTGGGAATCCCCGCATGTTCATTCAGCCCTTTAGTGATAATAACATGTTTAATCACGACATTCTTCATTCATACTCGTAATTCTGAGATTAAAGTCAGAATTCTGAGATTAAAGTCAGAATTCTGAGATTAATGTCAGAATTAGAAAAAATGTTTACTTGTGGCCCTTTTACGCCTTGGTAGTCTCTCGGCTAAAACAGCAAATAATGTTTGTTGGAATAAAATTGTAACCCCATCGTTTGGCAACAGTTTGTTTTTTAATCACGTTATTAGTTTTATCATTAAAAGAGATACACAGTTATGGATCTAATGGTAAAGCCTATCAGTTTCTAAAAATAAAAAAATATTACAGTGCTAACAGATTTAGTACAGAAATAAAATCCAAATTATTTCCAAGTTATGGAGAATTTTTAGTGGTGCGTTAATTTTGAACGGAAGTGTATTATACCACTTCAGTGTCACTTTACTAACATATCTGTTTTTACTTCTTCTTTCCTTTTTTACCATGCTATATTAGTACCTGTAATGAGCAAATAACTATTAAAAAATACTTTAAGGTTTTAAAGAAATGTATATACGAAAATACCAATTGAGGCAATGGGACCTACTTAAATGTATTACCTACTACTAATTTTACAGACTATCACGTTTTCCCTTTTCTGTTTTATTCTAGTAACACTTTCAACACCATTTTTTTTTAATGTAACATATGCTTTACACTTTAGTAGATGACCAGCCGCAGCCAGTAGATGAGTTGGTCTCCTGACAACAAATAAAATTAAGTACCGTGATGTCCGGCCCGGCTTATAACAAATGAGAATGTTGAACCTTCACGGTTAGCGGATGTAACACCAGACATTAATAAGGATACACGCCATTGTAGGGTTAAACTTCCCTTGGAAAGCATTCCACGTCCCAAAAATCCAGTCACACAAAGTGAACGTTATCTTCCGAACCGATTCTGGCGCTACCTATATTTTCTTTTGAACGAATTTATTATACAGTGTTACTCAGAACTTATCCATAATAAAATTTGGGGATGTTCAACATACATGTTCAAATGTGGTAGTGCAAAAAAAATTTTTTTGGCGGCTTCTGAAAACTATTTAAAAATTTTTCATTGCACACCGCTGGATACTGATCCACTGTAATGGAGTGACCTTGGAACTGACAATGCAAACTGGCTAGCACGAAAAAAACTTCGGAAGTTCTGAGAGTATACGACAGCCGGCGCAAAAAAGATTTGCAGCGTTTTTACTTTAAAATAAACTTAAAGATGATAGATCTGACCAAAGGGACGTGTCTTTAAAATGAATAAGATTTTGTTACACTAATTTTGAAGAATTGCGCTACTTGATTACTAGGTATTAGAAACATGAAATTTATAAAAAATTTGCACATACCTTGTGAATAGGTATGAACCTTGTTTACTCGAAAAACGGTGTTGGAAGTGATTCTGTTGAATTGCGTGCGGATTTTCGAGTGCCCAAACGTGTGTATTGTGAATGTTCTATATTCCATTTCGAGTAAACAAAGCTTCATCTGTAACTAGTACATCAGCAGTAAATTTGGGATTTTCAGTATTTTGCTGCAACAACCACTCACAAAACCTAACTGTCGATGTGTCGGTGTGTCGATTGGGAAATCGTTCCGCATACAAACGCGAAGCTGCCAATGAATTTTGTTCAATTTCGCCATAAATAAGAATCATGTCGATTAACTCAGCATAAAGCATTACTGTACACATGAGCCATTTTGAAAATTGAAAACACCCGCACTGCGAGAGTGACACACATAGACTGATAGACAATAGAGATATTATCCCCACTCCAATTCGATTCGCTCGGTCTTAACCAGGCGTTCCAGGTACAAAAAAACTTGTTTACTGTTTTTTACTGTGGTATATCAGATGTCGTTGAAGTGAAGTACAGTTGCCCATCTACGTAGTCCTTTATAATGGTATAACTTTAAACATTGTTTACGGGAAATCCTAAGACTTTTATTATAAATTTTTTGGTGATATCGATTTCTTATTTAAGGATGCACATATCCTCAAAGTTTTAGAGATAAGTTCTGAATAACCCTGTATATTGGGGTGGCCCAATAGTGTGACAAAGACCAATACCTCCTATGCCGTAATGAACAACAAAATATTTTAGGATCTCATAGAGTCTAAAAGGGCGCACATTTTGAAAATGTATAGAGGGTGCTCTATAAATCGGGGCCATATCATAGAAATTATAAAAAATATAGAATGCCAATATCCATTATATGACACATCCAAAAATAGCCATTCTATGCAGAACACGAGAAAACGTAACTTTAGGAAATTTCTACATCACACCATTGGATACAACCCTGTTGAGGGTTGTGCTTAATCCAGTGGCGGCTAGTCATAATGGGCACAAGGGCACGTGCCCTATGCGTAAGCACATAAGACTTGTGAATGTTGTGATATTTTATAAACTTTTATAATTATTATAATTCGGTGGATTTTTTTATTAATTTTTCATCATGAATATTGAATCATTTGGTGCATACATATCCGTCTAGCGTCTAGACCGCTTCACGCTTCACCGTCTGTGTAATCCGTGTGTCCACTGGGCTGGGCACGGCCGCTGTGTGCCTGTTCTTTTTTCTTCTCTATTTGCATGCGCAAGAAAAGGATACACAGCTTCTCTTTTTCCAGCGCGTCTTTTCTAGTGCGTTCTGTTACGTCATTGAATGGGCGCTGCCCCGTCGACCAGACGGTACAGAGTACAGATACTTTTCAATCAGTTACAGGGGAGGCAGTTAGACTCTAACAGTATTATCTAGATGATAATACTGTTAGAAATAATTTAGTCTCGTTTGCAGCTGCTATACAATGTCTAAGAAATAATAAGAAGAATTAATAAATAATGCTGACATTTTAACAGAACATTCCGAAGAACATTCTGTGGATAATTTAAGAAAAAAGAGAAAAGTTATTGTAGGAGACTCAAAGGTAATGCAGTGCAAAGAAATATGTGACATCATATTAATGAACGTACGTGAGAGATTTCAATTTACTGATTTTTTAACTATAGCCATCCAATTTGTTTGAAAAGGAGAAATTTAACAACTATAGAATAGTTTTTCCTCTGGAACATATTAAAACAGTGTGTGCCTTATTTCCAAAGATCAACATTACAAAATTAAAAAATGAGCTGTATATAATCTATTCTAGAGATGATTTCATACAACATAGTGGTGCGGTTGCTTTATTACAAATGTTAAATAAAAATAATTTACTTACGACGTTTTCGGAATCGGTTGAACTATTAACTATATTGTGCACAATTCCTATGACTACAGTCGAAAGTGAAAGTGTGAAGTGAAATATGGAAAATAATTTTTCCATATTTCTGTCAATCGCATCAAAAAAGGGGATATTTGCCTAACGAAACCTATTTCTTCAAGCAAATATTTTTGCTCTACGAATATCTAATTTTTAATTTTAAGGTGTTTGGCCTTGAAAAATGCAAAATTTTCGCGTGCGGCGCATTTTTTTCCCCTGTGCCCCCCATTTCCAAATTTCACCAGCCGCCACTGGCTTAATCCCAATTAAGTGTTAAGTTAGCAACCTTTGACGTTTGTCAGCTGTCAGCCTGTGTTAATTGTTCTTCTTTATTTTATGGCCTCCACCTTATTTGTGTATTTGTTGTTCTTACCGTTTTTTTGATAAATATTATCTTACTTTATATTTTATTGTGTTACCTGAACAGCTGTTTTGTTTTAGTTTATAGTGAGATAAATGGCCTTTGGGTAATAAAACAATTTTGTGCAAATTTCTGTTTTAAGAGTTCAATTTGTCCAAAATTTTGTAAATAATTTAATGTGATAAATGTAACCGGCCATTTGGTATTTATTTAGCATGTTACTAGCTAAAAATTGCGAATCGGTGAATATTATGACAAATATTCCAAGTGGTTGCAAATAATCTATAGGTCGTATATAAAATTACATAATTTTTGCCTCTAATATCTCAAAAACCGTTGCAATTAGATATAGGAAAAACTTCATAGAATAGAAAGAGTCGTGAGAGACCTTAATGACAAAATATAGTGTGTCTCGTTTATAAGAATCGAGAAAACTGTGGTTGCGAGTTTTGATTCGCCCTGTACACAAGTAAATATTTCGGTTTTGTCATATTTCTGTTCTATGAGAGCCTAAAACATATTTTTTTGTTTATTACGGTATAGGAGAAATGGAACCGGTCCACCACTGCCAAAAACACTCTCTCGCGTTATTTTAATTTTAGATCACACTGAGATGTATGGACGTAATTTATTGTTTTTCCCGTAAAGTTTCCAGCCAATTTCCAGCATATGGATGGACATAATGTGTTCTGCTTGGGACTGGATAAGTTATTTTAATGTATGGAATGGTAAAACACCGTCTAAACTAGCGGAGTTGGATTTAGCAGCAGAAAAAAATGTGAATCTTACGAAATACGAATGTGAAAATGTGAAATACGAATGTTTTTTAGGTTATGTAAGGTGTTTATTTTTCACAAAAAAGTCAAATATTACGAATAATGTGATATTTCAAATAGGTAAATGTACGAGTAACTACTTTGCAGAGCATGGCACAAATCCTTTTGTGGTTATACAGGGTGGCGCAGATGGATCGGGTGGTTTTAAAATACTTGTCAAACTGTCAATTTTAAAGGTATTGGATTGAAATAAAGTGCAAAACGTGTAGTTACAATGGAAGTTTATTAACAAAAAAATTAGTAAAGTTAGTTTTTAAAAATTACATCCATCAAATGCCCTCCTTCTCGAGTGACGCATTCTTGGAGTCGGTCCTTAACGTTCCGCATTGCCCGCTCAAGCACATCACCAGGAATTAATGTGATTTCGTTGTGAATTGCTGCCTTCAACTCCTGAATGGTCCGGGGATTGTTCATGTACACCCTTGCTTTTAAATAGCCCCATAAGAAGAAGTCACATACCGTGAGGTCCGGTGAGCGAAGGAGCCAATGGAGATCTCCATTACGGGAAATCAAACGGCCAGGGAACAGAGCGCGTACAGCTTGCATTGATATCCTAGCGACCTCACGGTATGTGACTTCTTCTTATGGGGCTATTTAAAAGCAAGGGTGCAGCAATTCACAACGAAATCACATTAATTCCTGGTGATGTGCTTGAGCGGGCAATGCGGAACGTTAAGGACCGACTCCAAGAATGCGTCACTCGAGAAGGAGGGCATTTGATGGATGTAATTTTTAAAAACCAACTTTACTAATTTTTTGTTAATAAACTTCCATTGTAACTACACGTTTTGCACTTTATTTCAATCCAATACCTTTAAAATTGACAGTTTGACAAGTATTTTAAAACCACCCGATCCATCTGCGCCACCCTGTACATGCAAATGATAAATGCTTAATAGGTAACTTTAGGTAACTTAATTTAAAGAATAATATATTATGTTACTAGGAGTAGAAAGCGAACATTATTTGGTGAGCCCAGAAGCTTACACAGCCGAGGCGTTAGCCAAGGCTATGTAAACTGGGGCGAAACACATAAAGAACACAGCTTAATAAAAGCTCTGTAAAGAGGTTTATACCCCGAGTGGCATACTATTTTTTCTTCAAGCGTCTAAATTAAAACTGTATATTCTTCAAACATTTATGCTTGTATAAAAAACGATCTGATGTTACGTTTAATTTCAAACTACAGTTCTGAGAAATCATGGCTAAATGACTCTCTTTTTTAATCCGTTTTGTTATGGTTACACTTTTACTTTTTTGTACTAGTAAAAAAATAGGCCTTTTCTGTAAAACGTCTTGCATAGTATAAGTATTATTATATACTTGAAGAAATAAATATTTTTTAGCAAAATGTTAAAGGTTTATAATATTACTTGTTATTCGTACACACAAAAATAAATTTCTAATTATTTTAAACACTCAAAGCAATATTTTCAAAACCGGCAGGGATACTGGCTGCAGAAATATACGTACGTATGTAATGTGTTTAATATTTCGTGTTTCATAATTACAAATAAGGTAGAATACCCAAATAGGAAGAGTGAGTTAATTTTATGTCGTATGTTTAAGAGTAATTTTTCTACAATTGTATATTTCCGTTATATTAAATTGCATTAATAACTGTAGAGGATTTAGTAACTATTTTATGAATCAAGTGAGATTTCGTTAATAATTACTGGTTTACCAGATGTTATCCGTTTATGACCGTAAATTTAGAACTTGTAGGTTTGAATTACTGTCATGAATATCTTGAACTCGGTACGCTCTCTTAGGTTCTACCCACAACAAATCTACCTTTTACATAAAAACTAAAGCCATATAAATATTTTACAAAGTGAATAAATGTATTACCACTTCATTGACAGTTGCATCTTGCATCTTCATTTCAAATATTGGAGTGTTTTTCAGTATCGGAAATGAAGTCGAACAGTGTCCGTAATCTATAATAATTTTATTCTAACCTGCTGCGTGTGTTAAAAACTTGCGAAAGAATTTTCTATCCAACCTACGAATTTAAATTTCCTTTCTGACGAAACATATGCTAATGCTTTTCGGCAACACATGTTCCAACTACTTTAAAAACAATAGAATATAAATTTGGTTTTTTATATTTACGGCTTTTTTTGTTAGAAAATTCAACGTGAAGAATGTCTGTATCCATCCTAATTTCGAAACCAACGCGTTGTTCGAGCAGCTTATATATAAATTATATTTTTAAATCGCCGTTGTTTCGTGGCAAGTGTAAAACAGGGAAAAACAGTGTCGCTTGCATTTGAATTTTAAAACATTTACCGTTTTTGTTTTATTTTCAGAGAACCTGCAGAGACCTCCAATAGATGCTTATATATTTTCCTCTTATTTAAAAGATAGCATCTTCAATATCTTAAATTTGCAGGGCCGGAATTGGCCCTATACATGCAGAAAAATAGCGAACAAAATAATTTTTTAATGGTAACGACTTCTATTTGATGTAAAATTAAATTCTACTGATTTTTTTTATTTAAAAATATAATGTTCTATATAATTTTGTCGTTTTTAATTTTAAGTTAGGCAGTTATTCTGTAAAACATATTTTCCGGTTGGAACTATTTTTTAACGATATGTTTCGTTAAATAAAAGATGGTCTGTTTTTTTGAATAACTTAAAACAATAAACTCAACAAATACCACGGTTTTAATTAAAATCACAAAAATAAGTGGAAATTTTCCGTTAAATAAATCTTGTAGACAAGCTTAAAATTGAGAAAATGCGAGTCATGTTGGTATTTCAGCCAGAGTTAGACCTGGTTGACAGATATATAAAATATTTATTTCATTAAAATAATTTTAATTAAATATCACATACCATATCTATTATCCTGATCTGAGTTATTTATTTCTTGAAGGTAATTATGGTATAATTACATTTAAGTTTACCTTGACAAGTTTTATTTTATTTTATTAATATAAGACAACTTTATGTATTTCCTTATGGGTCTTACGATTATTACCTATGTACCTTTTTACAAAATGGCATACTTACTGATAGACTTTACCACTTTACTAAATATAAAAGGGTGGAAATTCCTGAATAAACAATACCTAACATAATGTATGCATATTGATCCACTGAATAATAAACCTACTGAAGTTTTAAAGAAATTTTCACTTTAATTTGTTGTAATACACGTGTGTTGTAATTCACGTGAGTTGTAATACACTCATCTGAAGAAGCCACTGTGTGGCGAAACAATTGTTATGTTAACAAGTTAAAGTGAAAATTTCTTTAAAACTTCAGTAGGTTTATTATTCAGTGGATTATGAATTTTCATCAAGTAAAAGCCCAATCAGTAAAATATGCATATTGATGTTTGATTCTATAGATGCCTCGACCACTTGATATTACTTATTACAGTTTTGTTTTCTTTTCAGGTACGGCAAATTCCAAATTTGACATTCAGTTTTTCAGGTAAGGATTAAGTAATAATTCGCAGCGCAGAGCATTTTTTTAGCAATTATTTATTTCATTGCGTATTACCTATCTAGTGTTTTTTTTGGGACAAACTTTAGAAGCTTGCTTGATACTACATTCTGAATATTTAATTTGAATACTTCTGGTTTCCTGTTTTTTATTATTTTACAGGTGTTGTAATCTCAAAAAAGACTACAATAAATCATGAAATTGCACCACAAATAAGTTAACATTAACACTAACCCAGTTATAAGTAAACAATTAAAATACTCTATAGGCGTTCTTTATTTGAATGAAAAGTAGCATTTCCTGAAGATAATACTGCTTTATATAAAACTATCTTACCTACTTAGTCTTAGTAGTTGGACTAATGTCCTCACTTATGCCCTCGAGAGCACGTAAGTCCTCTCACAAAATGGAATGGCCGCCATACTTAAAGCGATTTGAATTTCAAAGGAATAGATAGCAGGGATTCTACTTTATGACCATCTAAATTTAGTTCTGCAATTGTGTAATTCTACATTTATGTTATAAAGTTAGCTAATGGTAACATTCTCGCGGTGTGTTTTTTAAAAAACACACTTGAGCAATTCTCTTGGCTGAAACTATATTTATTTGTAGTGTGGGCCAGATACTCTTATACCTTGATCCGTTGCTGATAAAGTGATTAAATAACAAAAACAGACAAAATTTTCCGCTAAACACCAACATCTCGTACATTCGACGCGCGTTTTGACGTAGTTTTATATATACAAGGTGTCCACCTAGTGCGCGTAAGTCCAATATCTGGGTTAATAAAAGAGATAACTTAATTTTTTTTTCTACAGGGTTGTCTAATATCCCGAGCTGCACAAAATGAAAATATATTTACATATTCAGGGTGTTCAGTTTTTCCTGGACAGGTACCAACTTCGTTTTTCTAAATGGAAATATATATTTTTTATTGCTTTTTCGAACTAAACCCTTGATTTTAGTAGGACTTTTATCAGCCTTCCCTATACCTAACTTAAACTGTTTTTGAAATATTGACGGGTGAATATTGACATTTTTGCAACTTTCACACCCTATAAAATCTAAACGGTTTAAGATCAAGCAAAACGGTTTGCACATTCCTATCTTAACTTTTTATAAGCTATCGTTTGATACTAATTTCAAATGTATCCAGGAATTAAAAATTTTCCGAAAATTTTGAAAATTTTTAATTCTTGGATAAATTTGAAATTAGTATCAAACGATAGCTTATAAAAAGTTAAGATAGGAATGTGCAAACCGTTTAGATTTTACAGGGTGTCAAAGTTGCAAAAATGTCAATATTCACCCGTCAATATTTCAAAAACAGTTTAAGTTAGGTATAGGGAAGGCTGATGAAAGTCCTACTAAAATCAAGGGTTTAGTTCGAAAAAGCAATAAAAAATATATCTTTCCATTTAGAAAAACGAAGTTGGTACCTGTCCAGGAAAAACTGAACACCCTGAATATGTAAATATATTTTCATTTTGTGCAGCTCGGGATATTAGACAACCCTGTAGAAAAAAAAATTAAGTTTTCTCTTTTATTAACCCAGATATTGGACTTACGCGCACTAGGTGGACACCCTGTATATACAAACTGTTATATAAAGTGCGTGTATAGGAGTAAAAATAAGTTAGATTGAATTAGATGCAGGTTTCACGAAGTTTTTTGCTTTAAAAAGTGAAGCGTGTTTATCCTGGGCAAGGGTTATAGCCGCAGGAAGATTTACTACCCCTATTTTCTGTTTATTCTCTACAAATAAGAGGAAATGTTTTCGGTTAGCTGTTCTACACCAAGCTGCTACATGACAAAATTAACTGTTCCGAACTGATTTTACAACCACCAGTGTATCAACGTTGCACTTTCTACTTTTCTTTTTGCTGAAATTAATGTTCTTGAAGTTTTCATATATGTTCTAATTTTAATAGTTTATCGACACTAACGACTAACGTTTAATAAGACAACACTGACGTAGTTTTCCATAAAACACCAAAACACTATACTGCACTCTACGCGCGTTTCGGCAACCACGTTTGCATCATCTGGAGGTGATTAAAACTGATGATGCCAACTTGGTTGGCGAAACGCACGTCGAATTCAGTATAGTGTTTTTGGTGTTTTGTGGAAAACTACGTCAGTGTTGTCGATACACCAAAGTTTCCAACCCCTTTCAAGACTTACATAATTGTTTAAAACTTAAGTTCTACAAAAGTGTACAAAATATGGGGTAATATATTGGGCTTTATAATAAAAAATTCATAATAACGGCATTTTTACCATTTAATTATTTTAAAGTTGGCTACACTAAGTTTTATGAGATAGTGATTTAAAAGAAAGCTTCTGTACAAGCATATAAAGACCTTTACTAATTTGTCGTCAAACATAATGTCTACCCATTTGGGATTTCACACGGGATAATCCCGTGTTTTTCTGTGGCAATACCCATAGAAGGGCTATGCCCCCACCACTCCCTTGCCTGCGTCACTGTTTACGTCAGTTTTCTTTCTTGACTTACCGTCTATTTTTTTTTTATTTATTTAAATTTAATTATACAAAAAGTTTATAAACTGTTTAAGAGCTCTAAGATTCTATATACGATTTATTTCCACGTTCTGTATTCTGGATAACATTTTTTATATTTAGTGACTTATTTTTTAAGTTTATGTTTTTCAAACAGCATATTTATTAGTGGAGTTGTGTCTGTTTTATTTCTCGATAATAAATAGGTATATACACAAATATTTTTTGTTAATCATTCCATATTTAAGATCTAGAGCTGTTTAATTTCCCATAAACAGATAGCGGTGTAGATCCGTTTCATTGCTAGATAAATTTATTTCTGCCGTTACGAAAATACACTTACCCTATGTAACTTCAAAAATAGGACTGTAATCTTTTAAACCCGTCCTAGGGAGCACATACGCGGTTAA
This sequence comes from Pogonocherus hispidulus, assembly GCA_963924545.1. Lineage (NCBI taxonomy): Eukaryota > Metazoa > Arthropoda > Insecta > Coleoptera > Cerambycidae > Pogonocherus > Pogonocherus hispidulus. The sequence goes on from OZ004693.1 coordinate 17,212,724, forward strand.
TTTACGGACCGCAGTTGTAAATCCCGTCCTAAGCGACGTAATAAATATCTTTTTAATTCAATTTAGCTGCCGTTCGACACAAATAAAATAAATTTTCTCGAATACAATACATAATCTATAATTCATATGCCCGGACAAAAACTAACATGTTCATGGCAGATAGCTTGTTACTATAAATTTATACCTGTTGCTTGCACCCTCCACAGACCGACGGAAGACAAAAATGCTACTGAATAAATTTTTAGCATACAATTCAATGGCTCTTAAATTAAATATAACAACATAACTGCCGCCCAAATACATCCACGGTTTTTACAATTATATTTTCATTTGGTGCGACATGGGGGAGATGCGGACTCGAAATCGAGTTGGATAAGAGATGTCTAGATGTGCTTTACAAATGTTCTCATTGTAGATGGACAAAAGATTTGTTCCCCCAAGGAATCACAAAGATGCTTCCCACAGTCTTCAAAATACAAAGTTACAGCCTCACCCGGCATCCTGACAAAAAACGTCACGTTATCCTGAAAAACGTCACATTATCCTGAAAAAACGTCACTTTATCCTGATAACGTCGCGTTATCCTGAGAACGTCGCATTATCTTTAAAAACGTGATGTTTTTTCAGGATGCCGAGCGAGGCATCCTCAAGTCTGCCTCAAGTAGCCCACAGGCTGCTGTTATTGGAATGAACTAAACAGCCTGCCCTGTTTTTCTTTAATAATTTAAATAATACAGTAATATTTGTGTTTGAGCCTAGTAACTTTTTATTCTGACGCCTTAGCTTGAATTTTTTGTATACCTACATTTTATTTTCATATACTTATTATATTATTGTTAATACTTCTGTGTAATTGTCCTTTTCATGCTAAAAATACATAAAGAATATTCTAAAAGTTATATTGTTTACACGATTGCTAAAGTATTGTATAGTGAGTTCCAGAATGATTGATCGGATTCTGAACATCCTTGTCTCAATTGCTATCAAAACTAGTTTGAGTTTGTTACTATTACTTTATTTCTATTTTCATCTTATCGATCTACGAAATCGAACAATTAGCAATAGGAAATAAAGTAATTTTAGCAAACGGAAATCAGTTTTGATAGAAATTGGAACAAAGTGCGTTTAGCATCCGGTCAGTTATTCTAGATATCATTGCATTATCTCAATGAGTCTGACTCTTATTGGAGAATTGATTCAATTAGCTGACACTAAAATATTTAATTATATTTTAAATACATAATGTAAGTAACTAAATACGAGAAATCATGTATCTAACACGACAAACTGTTCTGAATAAATTTTTGAAGACAAGGATGATGTGATGAGTATGAGATAACAGTTGCGTGTTACACCACTGATAAAGGCACAGGATTATTGATTATAAGGTCACCCTTCATAATTTCCCTATTTTTTACATAGAAAAATATCTCAAATAAAAGTACCTAGTAGATTTTTTATCATTTGTCACCTATATCTCAAGAAAGCAGTAGAAACCAAGCTTGTGTTTTTATGTTGTCTCACAAATACTTTTATTGATATACCTCCAATAGTAACGGATTAGAACATATGTAGACTTTGGTAACGGAAAATTCTGAAAATAATGGTCTATTAAGACAATTGATGATAGATATATAAAGTGTTTTATTGTTTTGTAGAGATTCATTTATGTGTACGCAATATTTATCTACCGTTTCAGCTGTGATAGTTTACGAAGACCAAGCGACTTCTGATTGATTGCGCCAGTCGCCCCTACCAATACCTTTCGCATCTGCTAGATTGAACTTTTTCGCCGAGGTTTTTCATCTTTGCTTAATTTATAAGTATTCCTTTGAAATGAAGGACGCGATGGTTTATTGCATCTGGGGATCTCTATGGCTGCCCCGATACGATCTTGTAGATTGGTGGGCCGATAATGATATTTATGTGGAATATAAGTGGACTTTTATGGATTAGTTTGTGCTAAGTAGCGGACTATTAAATTAAAATTCCACTGTTATGCACCAACAATGTAAAAGGGGAATAAAATTTAATTTAATTAGTATGGTGCTTAGTTATCATTCATCTTGACAGATAAGGATTATTAATTAATTCGGAAGGCATTTTACTTGTTGGCATAGTCAATGTTAGATACGAATCTGAGTAAAATACTTAATGATAAAAATTATTTTTAATTTGGTATCTAAGTATATAAAAGTAGTGTCCCAGTTCGATGCTGAAAAAATTCGGGAACATGTAGAACCAGTAAAAGTAATGGGACTTATAAACTTATTTCCAAATCTGTACCGTTTCTGAGATAGAGGGTGTTGAAGTTGAAAAAAAAAAATTATTTATATCTCTGACAGTAAGAAAATAATTGTTTTCAAATTTTATTTGGTAGATGCTACTACCAAAGTCTACATAATTAGAATATATGTAGACTTTGCTACTACGAATGTTTACTTCCACAAAAGCTTTCAGTTCGATGGGAATAGCCACTGGCGTGCAACCTACACTCTTGGCACCCCTTTTCTAAAAAAATATATGTTACGCCCCTGACTAACGTTTAACGTAATCCAATATTTCGATGTCCCATTCATTTTCTCTACAATAAGGTATACTTCTACTTTTCTCACAAAACACACCGTGACCGAGTAAATCGATATTTTCTGAAACCATGTCATGTCCATTCCTAACAATATAATACCTATATCTATTATAGATTAACTTTATTTTAAGGAAGGTACTATTTTGTTAAGAAAGGGCATGACATGGTTTCATAAAATATCGATTTACTTAGTAACGGCATTGAGTAGTATAGTCAAAGGTAACGGTGTTTTGTGAAGAAAATGGAAGTATGCTTTTTTGTTGAGAAATGAGTGCGACATCGAAAAATCAAATTATTACTATGAATTACTATCTGTTAATTTGACAATAATAGCCAGACAGATAGTAGCAAGGACCCAAAGAGGGCACTACCGTGTGTTTCTCACATAGATTTATAAGACAAGGGAGATGTAATTGTTTACATTTTAAAGCAATCAGAGATCCCCTTGTTTACTCTTTATCTGGTCAACTGCAAGGTCTACTTTATGATTGTACGAAAAACTGTTGCCAAACTGTCAATTGTGTAATTTATATTTTCACATTTAAACTGCCATGATTATGGGTTAAGGTTAAAATATTACATAAAAATATTTTTCCGTTTCCTAGTTAAGTAGATAAATCATATTTTGTTAAAAACGTTGCGATAAAAACTAACTTCATAACGCAAAAATGGAATGAACAGGCATCATTGCTCCCTACTCCAATCCGCATGTCCATTGATGCCGGTAACAAGCACGTGAATCGTAGTATTTTATAGTATTTCTTTTGTGCGGTGTTGCTGGCAGTCGGAATTTTGCTTTTGTGAATTTTTCAGTGTTTTTCGTAAGGATTTTATTACTATTCTTCAGAAAATGGTGCGTCAGTGTTAAGTGTATGGAAAAATTAATTCTTTATATTCAAAACTGTCTTTCCACAGGTAAATTTTGCCAAGTTTTGTTTGGTTATTCGGTCGCTATATTTGTCACGCCATATTTACGGATTTTCAGGGGCGTGCTGGCTGGCTTCCTTATCATTTTACAGAATATAGTATATATATACTATATTATATTATGGAATTGCTTTTGTTATTTTTTAAAATATGGCTGATGTGTTAATTTTTGGAGTTACCTACACACATACTTAAATACTATCAAAACAAGAATCCAAGCAAGAAGCTAAGGCATCATTCAGCACTTTGCTGCATAACAAATTAAAAAACCTATAATGTTTGGTAAGTGTGAAGCCAACATGCAACGTTTGCACACAAAAATTAAAATCAGTTGCGTAACCAAGGTAATTTTTAAAGGTATCCTTTATACTAATCTAAGAGAAAATCACCATTATCAGGCTTTTAAAGAGTTATTTTGAAATCAGTAAGTCAAATAACTTGAAACAAAAAGTTGAATTAAAAACTAACACCATGTACATCTTTCTTATTTTAAATTATATTTCACTTTTAAATGTAAGTAATTGAACCCTGTATACAGAGTTTGGGTATCTTTGAAAAACTGAAAAATACTTTTTTACACTACTGTATATATAAGTTTTTGTAATGTAGTAGGTGTACCACCTTTACTTAATTCAGAATTTTAAGTGTTCAAGTTTCAATTCATATTCCCTACATTAAAACTCCGATACTAATTTAATTTCTAATCTCACAAGCTTTTGCTGTTGCAATGTATAGTACTGATTTTCTTAAAATTTCTTTTTTGATGTTTTATTATCATACCCAACCCTTCCAAAAACAGTACGCCTTTGGCGTCGGAAGTTCTCCCAAAACTTTTGCAACGTTGCACGGAGTCGGAATTTTGTCGTTCTTTCTCTCGGTATTCTTTGTCATACACATTGCCAATGATTGATACAAAACAAAAGGTTATTTATGAATGAACCGTGAGGTTTCCTCTTATTAAGTCTATGGTTTCTCACCACTACTAACATTACTATTAATGTTTGTCAGTGGCGTAACATATATGTTTTCAAGAGTGCAGGTTGCACGCCACTAGCTATTCCCATTGGGCTGAATTTTTTTGTGGAAGTTAAGATTCATAATACCAACTACCAAATACAATTTGAAAACAATTGGTTTATTATATTAATTACTGTAAGAGGTATAAATAAAAAAAGAAATTATTTTTTTCAACTTCAACACCCTGTATCTCAGAAACCATATGCCATATTTAAAATATAAGATGTAATTATAAATGTGAAGTTTTGTCTTCAACAGATATTAAAAAAAAAATAGTAGGACAGCACAATAGAGGTAAAGGTATACTTTTATATTGTAATAGCACTATTTATAAAATACCAAAAATTTTATATTAGCTTCTGACTGGTCACTTATACCGGGATCTCAAAAATTATCTTGGTCAAGGGTGGTTGTGGAATGTAAAACGTGTGTCTTATTTTATTTCAACACAATGGCTTGACAGATTCTGACACAACAAAACATATTCAAAAATTTAAAGTAAGACACACGTTTTACATTCCACAACCACCCTTGACTAAGATAATTTTTGATATCCCGGTACATACCATGAAATTATCCAATGGAAATAGGTACCTTTTCTATATAACGATGCATTGTTTATTAAAGCCAATAAAACGATTTGTTGTAAATGGCATCAAAAATATTTCCATCTATAGCTCTTCAAAAGGCACATAAGTCGAAATTACAATGTCGTATGTATTTACACATTGTAGTTACATTTACGACACACATATATTACATACATTTATGACAGTTTAACTATAAACCAAATTTCTATGCATTATTAAATTATGTCAATATATTACATTTTCTACGTAAAAAACTGTATAATACAAATACGTTCTTTTTAAAACAAACCTATATTTGTATTGCCTTTTCTACAAAAGTTAAAACTTTTTACGAACCATAATAGTTTTCGTTTTAGAAAAGAAAACTGCCAGCAACTGAAGAGTAGAAAAGTAGTGACAAACCCACTACTGCGGTACTTGGTAACTGAAATAAACGATAGTTTCTGATTACTGAGTCAATTATGGTCTCTATTTATTTATTAAAGGAACAATAAGTAGGTATATTTAAATGAGAGCTACTAAATATTTGAAATTGAGCGTCTTAGGGAAAGCAATAAATAGAATATTGTATATTTTAATCACTTCTGTAAAGAATAACTGAAATATATTTTCCCTTGAAGTGGAGCCCTTAAAAAACTTATTCCGCCAGTTAAAATAAGGCAGTACGTCCATACATCATTAATGCGATTGGTGACCTCTGTGGCGCCGTACCAGCGATCTGATTTTAGCTTGAGTAGCGAAGCCACAAAAGAACACAATAGCTGTGGGTGGTCTGCGAATCAGATCTAGTTCGTTGAAAAATTGATTGGGGACACTTCTGGTCTCAAGAAACCAGTTGTTTTTTGGGTGTTGTACAAGTTATTCCGTGTTTTTGATAGACTGAGCAGATTAGAATTGTAGAGGAACGTCCACTGGGAGATCTTTCCTTTTTTTAATTAAGGCGTGTGATTTTTGTAACATGTCAAATATATTTTTTGTATATTGCTAATTTAGATGTGGTTGTCAAACAAGTAAGGGACGAGGACATGCCTCTGTGTTGGTAATACATAAAAAAGATTTTGATATGAGAAATAGACAGCCTGAAATTGGAATGAAAAAATGTTATCACAGCATCATACCAACTAGCAATCTTAACTTCTGACACTTCAAGTTTTGAAGTTTTTCTGAAAATATCTTGTAGATGTGGCAACTCCTATGGAGATGCCGAAGTAATGCAATGCCAGTCGGGGCACATTGTCCATGGAGTGGTTGTTTTCGGCATCTCCTTCAAATAAACAGTATTTCTATCACTCATTGTAATCACAATGGCAAGTTGATAAATCAGATGCTTGTGTGAGAGAGGGGAGGCACATTATTATTTTGTGGGTCATATTAGCAATTAAGCGAATAATAAAAGTCATTCTAAAATTTAAAGATAAAAGCTGCATGTTTATTATAAGAGCCGAGAGACGTCAAAACGTTAAATGGCACGATTTGACAGATTTATTTCCCTGTAAGTGAATCCAGGGACAAATTTAATACTCTGTGACATTAATATGAAAAAATATCATTTGTCATTCGTAAAAGTAGTTTCATTCATCAATAATGTTTAATTTATATAATAATATACACAAAAAATCCAAACGTAAATGAAATGCAAACACTAAACAAGAAAATGGACAGTGACAAAGAGTGACAGAAGACAGAACAGTTATGACGTTGGAAACTGTGACCAACGTTTCCTTTTAGTTTGCAGTTTACAAACGATAAACTCATACACAATGTGCAATATATATGGACAACAATTTAGTAAAATTAGTTTCAAACATTTAGCAAGACTTACCTAAATTATTAACGACTGTTGTAGTAAACAGTCTATACTAAACTTCCTTACACATAGATTACTGTAAAGCGAAAAATGACTAGGTACTTTATCTAGAAGAAATAATCCTTTTATCAGAGGTGTACTAGATGACTTCTTTTGTTTAATGTTTCTCTTATTTAACGTCTGTGTATTTTTGCGACGTTAGAAGACGAACATTTTTACCCCACTTCATATTTTCTTTTTCTTGTTAAATAACACCGGAAAACATCTGGAAATATTACAGAATACCTACCTACTCGTGTGGTAGGGATTTCTTACTTGCCTCACATCTGACAGACAATCTGAGATACATCCTCTCAGAGATACTTTACATCCTATCAGAGATACTACATATTTTGTATAAACCTCGCCTAAGTTTGTGTAGCTTCTGCTAAATTTCATTGATATACATGTCAGTAGAAGGTGAAAAGGCATCGCAGGTTTTCCCTGCATGGTCACCCATCCAAGTACCAATTGCATAAAACGTTGTTTAGCCTTCATGTCCATTATATAATCGCTAAGTGGCTATCACAGCCTACTCCTTCATCTCTGTGTTACTTTATAATTATCTACAAAAACGTCAGATAAGAAAAAAGAGTTAAGTAGTATAGGAACCTATCGATCACTCGTTCGAAACAATGTTTTCGTGTTAGCCATCATGTTTTCTAAATAGAAGTCTAAGTATCTAATGTCATATCAATGTCAGCTTAATATCTAATCCCTTCATTTTAATTTGGCCTATAATAAAATAATAAACTTGTATTCTTTAATTTTTTAATTTGAATTGCATATTAGATGATTCTATTACAAGTTGTAGTTAATTATAATAAAAAATAGTTGTTGATAAGGTCAATATTTACATATAATTCAAGAAAAAGTGGTAATGGTTTATAAATTTGAATCATTTATCGAAAACTAAGTACGTAAGTAAATAAAAGTAAATTTCCATATAATTTTAGTTTATTTCAAATAATTTAAAACCTAATCAAGTTAGCGTTAATTTTTTGGGGCATTATGTTGCTCCCCTGATTACGCAACTGTGCCCCTATTTAAGCTTCTTCGTATCTCTAAGTTTCCGAGATCCCAATGGTGAGAAGCGAATTTGTAACAGCCTGTATAGGTTGTTCCATTTGAAAAAAAATACTTTAGTTCATATTCCTGTATATAAACAGATCATAAATTGTATAAATTATAAAACAATAAAATGTTGTACATACCTTTGGCAAAAACCACTTTCATATATTTTTTTCCATGGAACTTATAATTTGAGATAAGATATAGGCCCATATTAAACGAGCCGCCTTGTACATCTTTCTTTCTATGTACTCTCGTGATACAATAAAAGACAAAAAATTAACGGCTCTGTATGGCAAATATTCTGACAAATATATTTTTTGGGAAGATGCTACAAAACCGGGACACATTTAAAAAGCTTTGAAACGTCTGTCGCCGTCTACAATATTAGGTTATGTCCAAAAAGTTTAGCAATAAAGGTAATAAAGAGCTGCTAAATGCCCCAAAAAATTCCTGTTGGAATTCAAACTGGATACGAAGGTGTTGAAAAGTATACCTATCAGAAATAATTGTGCTTGCCTACATGTAACAAAAAGTGATACTCGAAATGGCTGGAGACGAATGAGTTCCTTTTGAGGCAGTCTTGAGAAACAAGACTGTTTGAGATGCAATCGAGGTAAAAAGAACGTAAATTCGCATTTTTGGCAGCGGATCGATGGCAGTTAGTGAGGTGCTCACATTTATAATGAAAAGTCCTTTATTCTTTTAATTTTCCTGTTCCTCGTAAGTATTTAGAAATTTAAATCTTCAATAACATATATTTACTTTAGAGCAACTGAATATGGCATTTTCCATTAGCAAATATCCGTTTTAGATATTAAAATATTATTCACTAGCTTCAGTAGATGCAAGAAAAACGATTTTTATAAATTTATTGAAAGCACCTACCCTGCCACACACCCTGAAGAGATCAACTCAGTCGTTATCTTCAGTATGTCATAGTATCAATGTGCTCTCAGTATTAATATAATAGCCTTTACATATCATACTGCTTAGGAAACATTTATTATTTTACATAACTTGAATAAATGTATAGGTACCCGGGGAGAAATAGATGATATATTTGCAATGTTTGATACAAAAGTCACTGATATTGACAACTTTCACTGACTTATTGGCGTCAATTAAATTTACATATGAAATTGAAAACTCTGGGCAACTATCATTCTTAGATATATTAATAATTAGAAATAGTAAAAATTGGACATGCATATACAGAAAAGATACCAGTACTTTAAGATATATCTAAGGACTCTCACCAATGTGCTCAACACAAAATGGCAAGTTTCAATTTTTTGATTCATTGCTATTAAACTTGCCCCTGAATAAGAAGATGTTTGAAAAAGAAAAAACTTTGATTGGGAATATAGCTACGAGTAATGGATCTTCTGTAAGTTTAATTGATAAAATAATTAGGAAAGTTAAATTTAAGGAGACACTTCGAAATTCCTCGACTTTTCAAAATTAAAGAGAAAATCTAAAAGTCATATTTATTCCATATGACCCTCGTTTCATCCGTGGTTTTGGTAAGGTTTTTAAAGATATATATACAACAACTTTTAGGCAATCCAAAAGACAAAATACAAACTAAGTAAAAGTCGGGGATTTACGAAATTTGCTGTAAAAATTGCAATCAAAAGTATGTTAGACAAACTAGAAGGTCAATTCAAACTAGATTCACGAAACATATGGCTCATATATGGTAGAACAGATAAGCCTAGTGTCACCCAACTTGTGTTTGAGAACAACCATAAGATAGATGGCAATTTAAGGCAATTTAAGACTAATTAGGAATGTAACAAACTCCAGACAACTGGATGCATTTGAGAGTTTGAAAATTGCAAAGTGTAAAAATAGTATGAATGGTGACAGAGACCCAATCCCATACAACCTGCTCTATTGGTTATGAAATCGTGGTTCATTGGACCGTTGCATCGGTTCACTGAGCTGTCGGTGTATGTAGGTGTAAATAGGACCTAGTGTTTTAGCATCTCCAGATGATCCCAACTTGGTTGGCAAAACGCGCATCAAGTGCAGTACAGGGATTTGGTGCGATGTGGAACCCATCAAATATGTTTTAGAATTACGGTTAAAATTATAATTAGGTTATTTATTGTCTCCCATTCAATTTTCTTAGTCCTATTTGTATTCTGTTTCAGTAATACTTTATTCTAGAAAGTTCTTTTTTAAATGACTATGACAAATTTTAGCTGCTGTTGAAATGATAATTAGGTACTTAAAAATAAAATTTAAAACCACATAAATTAGACCACCCCCTAATCCAAAGCCAAAAGTAGTCCGGAAGGGAGTTACGCATTGAAAAAACGCAGACAGACACCTCATACTAACCGACAGTGCCGGAGTTGGGAATCGAACCCAGACCTTAATAGGCAGTGTGACAGAGAAATGCTGCCACAACAGGCCACAATAACTTTTTTTTAAATATTGTGAAATCAATACAAACTATTAACGAAAAAAAACATACAAAAGAACCACATTTTTACTATTTTAAAACATTACAACAATTGATATATAAAAATATTATCATTAGTTTACGAGTTATAGTCCTTGATGGGAAAAATTAAATCAAATCAGTTCAATTGCATATTTATATTGTTCAAATGCTAGAGGGTTCTGTCGCTTCCTCAAGTTTTATTAGCGTAAATAGCGTTTTCTCAATCTTTTAGTACCCACTTAAGATCTGAACATCCCCATTTAACCAAAAGCAGAAAGTAAAATCGGTGTTATTTTGTTCCAAAGTGTTTCGTATTGATAAAATACTCAAGGAAATGGAAGAGGATACCGAAAAGCCACCAAGAAAATAACCTTTTTTATTAAAGTAAAGCGGGTTTAGAATAACAATGCTTGCGGAAATAAAGGATTGCAAATAAATAGCTTGATGTCCTTATAGAATTACTTTTACCAATCGTTCTGCAACAAATTATACATTTTTCATTGTATTTTTAGATTCTACTTATTATTTTAATATCATATGTTCAAAAGGATTATTTTGTACATTCTCTTGGGTACAGGGTGTGGAATAGGTACTTGGTACCATCAGCCTACTAGATTTCATAGCTTTAACAAAACTATAAAGAAAATTTTAAATATTTTTTTGTTTTGTCTTAATTTATTGGCGCAGTGTATAAACTGAGTCCATTACATAAACATATTGAAACACATAAATAGTATGTTTATAAAGAAAAAGAAAGGTAGGCTAATACTTATAAACACGAAGAACCAGCGTATAATCAATCAAAATATCAATGAATTAATTGAAAAGCTGTAACAATGTACTTAGATAATATTAGTGTAATATTAGTACCTATTAGTCTAGTAAATCCAATACCAAATTAGTTGATCCTTGGCAGGAATAGTAATTCTAGACAAATATTCAACATGCACTTCGTAATTCGAAATGCAAATATGACGTTAGTGCTTTGTTTCATCAAAGCAAACATCAAATTCATTATTTTATTACCGAAACTGAAATAACACCTTCGAGGTATTTGTTTTCCTAACGATGAAGTAGTTATATCAACTGCGAACATGTAAGTAGCTTGAGGCTATATAACGTGGCTTTCCAAATTTATAGAGGAAATACCTAGAACTAGAAAATACGTACATTGAATGTCTATAGAGCTCACTTTTATACTACAACAAGACAAATGTTTTTGAGAATATAACGAAACAACCAACAAAAGCAATTTGTAGAAATATAAATTAACTATTCAAATGATCCGTAAACAGTAACCAAAAGTAAAGTCTAATTTTTGGTGAAAGATGTAAGTATTGGTATGTTAATCTGTTACAGGATACCATATGGACCATATTGAGTTCAGTATAGTGTTTTGGTGTTATGTGGAAAACTATAACCAGTGTTATCTTCACACCAAACTTTCCAACCCCCTTCAAGACTATTGTATGTTCTCGATATTTGCCATTAACTTGTTATTTGAGATTTAGTACCTAATCAAAGAGATTTTAAATGATTTAATAATAAAAGGGATGGAATATCTCTTCTACAAAGGGTAAAAATAATGAAGGAAAAGTAGACATAAATAAGTAAACATAATAAAAATATTATTTGTACTTGTTAACCTAGAAAAAATTTTTAATGCTGTTAGACATTATTTATTCGGTATTTTTAGAAGGAATTGGATTTAGAACAAGTTTATATTCCTGAGGAAAAGTTATCTTAGAAACAGAAAACAGCGTATAATAATAGAAAATACTTTAAATTTATAAACATTTATAGTTATGGTGTCCCACGGGGAAAAGTCTTGAGCTCTATTTTACTTGACGTATATCTAACGATATTTTCACCATTGAAGGCCAATGAGAAACATTTAGCTGATAGCTGGGATTCTAGAAACCAAAGCTTAACCTTATTTTAGAAAAATCGTGAAATTTTATCGTGATCTTATGGTTGTGAAAAAGCACCATTTTAGGTTTATATTTCTTATTTTTATTTGGAAACAAAAAACACCAACGCTGTACAGACTAGTCCTTTGTAAGGTTGTCTATGTATTTTATTTACCTAATTGCTTCTATACAGGGTGAGATGCTTTAATAGTGAGGGAGATGACCATAACTGGTCCATAAACCAGTTATGATCATGATCATAAAAACAATGTATTGAAGAAAGACTGTAAAGTTTCGAACCTAGTAATTAATCGATATTCTCGTTCTAACTCATTATCCGTACGGAACATTCTTTTTTATGTCTCCCTCACTATTAGATACTGTGCGTTTCACGAAGTTGTGTCCCGGATTGGAATGTTCGAATTGTCAGGATTCGCTGGCAAATCCTGTGCGAGACTGGCACGCGCGCTTAAATCACACCACCTCAATTTGTAGCGGTCCGTAACCGAGATGTGCCAATGCATTGAATTTAACTAATAACATGACGACGCTCCATACGTTGGAGATATATACTAACATTCCAATCCGGGATACAACTTCGTGAAACGCACAGTACATTAAACCCTAAATCAATATATTCGTTAGAGGATGTTTTATCCAAATCTGTAAAAATGCACAAGGTGTTTCATTTAAAATATGCAAGTTGTGATAAACCTCTCTTTTTAGGGGCACCCTATATAAATGTCAGTAATATAAAAATGTGTCAAATTCAACTAAAAATGGACCTGTTCGAGCAATTTCCATGGAAACCAAATTGACAGATAACCGAGGAAGAGACTTTTTGTTGGCTAACCCTGTATATGCAATATGAGTAAAAATTCAATACCCACCGCTCATAAATACTATAAACAAAAATAGATTCTAGATAAAACAAATAGAATAGATTCTATAAACAAAAATAGAAAACACCAAAGCTTCGATAGTGAAGTTGTTTTTAGAAAAAATATAAAATGTGAATCTTTTTCTTCTTCTCCAGATTTTGGTATTCTTCAGTTTTATTTTATTTTTCACTATAGAATACATACTCGTACATCATCAACTCTAGGGAGTGAATTTTAATTTACCCTGTCCATAGTACATCTTTATTCTATTTTACTTGCGAAAACTACTGGTATTAATTTATAATAGTTATACCAGAATGGTATATCTAACTTATATCTTATATACAGGGTGATTGATCGAAACCGTCCATTAACAGTATTGGGAATTCTGTTCATAATATTTTTCTGAAAATTTCAGCATCTAGGTAATGAATCATGCTCTTTTCAATGAAAATGTTTTCAAGATGGCGGCACTTCCGGAAGTACCGGATATTGATATCAACTTTCTTATTTCAAATGGAATGGTATAGTTTTTTTTGCATTTTTGAATTCCGGATGTAATTTTAGGGGGACTTTGTGTAGCATTCCCTATACCTAAGTGCAGCCGTTTCTGAGTTTTTTCGACTTTTTTGAAAAATTTTCGATTTACATCGTGATGCTGAAAATTATGTACCGCCGCCATTTTTAAAGCAAAAACGCTCAAATTTGGGTTATGGATAGAAAAGACCCTTACATTTATACCGTAGTTTTTAGAATTGGTGTATTATCTACAGGGTGTCCAAAATTTGATTTCCTTTTAGTGCAACTTCAAACCACTAAAACTCGATTTTTTCAAATGCAATGCCCTATTTTTTTTTTCATATCCAGAAGCAGAATTAAATTCTGCATCGAGCTGCATTAGCATTCCCTATACCTATCTGCAATATTTTTCGAGTTATTTAGGTTTTTGATAGAGCCTAGAGGAAATTATTCCATTTTCTTAATAGCTAGCCATGGAAATGACAAAAAACGTTCTTATTAGTAACTGTCAAACACTCAAATCGTGTATTGCTGTTCTCTTTATCGAAATGGAATATCAAGGGTATTCAAACACGGATATTTTGAATTTATTTTATATTCATGGAGAATGTCACAAAATTATTCAGAGAACCTGCCGTGTATTCAATGAGAGATATCCCCATTTGACTGCAATGACCAGACAGAAATTTAAACGGATAGAATCTAATTTTTTAAAATATGGGAAAGTGAAATCAGCTGGCATTCGACCTAAACCTATTGTAAATGAAGAAAATAGTGAAATTAACGTTCTAACATATTTTAATGTCCATCCACGGGAGTCAATTCGATCGGCAGCTCGAGACTTGGGTTTAACATTCTATGCAGTTCAAGCTATTCTAAAAAAGCATAAAATGCACGACTATTCGTTCACTACAGTTCAACAACTCCATCCAGGCGACGATATTAGAAGATTGGAATTTTGCGAACAGATTCTAATTAAAACTCAGGAAGATCCACTGTTTCTGCGAAAAATCATTTGGACAGACGAGGCAAAATTTAGCAGAGAGGGGATAATCAACCGGCGCAATTTACATCACTGGTCCACAAACAACCCCCATTTAAAGCGAGAGGTTCATTTTCAAAACAAATTCAGTGTTAACGTTTTTTGTCTACTTATGAACAATCGATATTCCTTTATAATCTATGATTATAATTTAACTGGCGAAAGGTACCTTGAAATTTTAAGAGGAGTAGTATCGGAATTTTTAGAGAATTTGCCTGTCGGGATTTTAAGAGAGTCTTGGTACCAATTGGATGGAGCGCCTGCCCATTCTACTCGCGAAGTGGAACGAGAGCTTACACAGATTTTCGATGACCGCTGGATTGGCCGCAATGGACCCTGGCGATGGCCTCCAAGATCTCCCGACCTAACACCACTCGACTTTTTTCTGTGGGGCTACATTAAAAACGAAGTGTACAATACTACAGTGCAGACAAGGGAGGAATTAGAAGAACGCATCAGAATAGCATTTCGCCAATTAAATCCTGATCATATTTATAAGGCTTGCACAAAAGAATTTTCTTCAAGAATTCATCGCTGTCTACAGAAAAATGGGGACCACATAGAGCATTTATAAAGTTGTAGATTCTATGTTTTGTTTGAACATGCTTTAGACTACTTTAATTTAACTAGTATTGTAATAGTTTTGTAATAGATTTAGTTCGACATTTAGCATATTTCGTTCTTTGATATGCTAAAGACTATTATGTTCTGTTTATTTAAATATATGTGTAGTTACTGCAGTCAAATGGGGATATCTCTCATTGAATACACGGCAGGTTCTCTGAATAATTTTGTGACATTCTCCATGAATATAAAATAAATTCAAAATATCCGTGTTTGAATACCCTTGATATTCCATTTCGATAAAGAGAACAGCAATACACGATTTGAGTGTTTGACAGTTACTAATAAGAACGTTTTTTGTCATTTCCATGGCTAGCTATTAAGAAAATGGAATAATTTCCTCTAGGCTCTATCAAAAACCTAAATAACTCGAAAAATATTGCAGATAGGTATAGGGAATGCTAATGCAGCTCGATGCAGAATTTAATTCTGCTTCTGGATATGAAAAAAAAAATAGGGCATTGCATTTGAAAAAATCGAGTTTTAGTGGTTTGAAGTTGCACTAAAAGGAAATCAAATTTTGGACACCCTGTAGATAATACACCAATTCTAAAAACTACGGTATAAATGTAAGGGTCTTTTCTATCCATAACCCAAATTTGAGCGTTTTTGCTTTAAAAATGGCGGCGGTACATAATTTTCAGCATCACGATGTAAATCGAAAATTTTTCAAAAAAGTCGAAAAAACTCAGAAACGGCTGCACTTAGGTATAGGGAATGCTACACAAAGTCCCCCTAAAATTACATCCGGAATTCAAAAATGCAAAAAAAACTATACCATTCCATTTGAAATAAGAAAGTTGATATCAATATCCGGTACTTCCGGAAGTGCCGCCATCTTGAAAATATTTTCATTGAAAAGAGCATGATTCATTACCTAGATGCTGAAATTTTCAGAAAAATATTATGAACAGAATTCCCAATACTGTTAATGGACGGTTTCGATCAATCACCCTGTATACCATATACCACTTAACTAAATATATATAGCTTATAATATTACATAATTAGTTAGTGTATATATAATATCTTAATCTTCTCTACATTCAGCCAGAAGTAGTAAGTAAATTGACAAGAGTTCCTCGACATTCACGTGATGCATCATGCATCGTTCCTATCAGGGCTGCAGACACAGCAGGGTGTCAACTATCTCCAGTCGCGATACAATGAGGCCAGTCGTGTGTTATCCTACTCGACGGGTTCCCATTGTGTGCTGGCAAAGGTAGAAACCCATACCCGGAAATTAATGTCTCTTAAGCCATGTTCGTTTCCTTTGCTTACTTGTTGCCCTTATTTAACAAAGAAAGTAAAATAGTTGTAGTAGTCGGATGCATGTTTGGACAAATCTGATGCGTTTTAGAAATGCGATGTTATATAAGTAATTTATAAGACTATAAAATATACAGGGTGAAAATCTAACAAATTATCATAGTCGAGAATTTAAGGAAATGTAAACAGTCACAGAGTGAATGAGCGTTCAATATTTTAATTTTAGCTTTAGAATGGACCCATATTCAACGTACTCATAACTATTGGCTCTTTGTAACAAGTGATAAAATGCGTATACGGCTATTGGTTCTGTTAATCGCCCTGAGTATATCTAAACTAGCTTTGTCATTTACTAACAAGAAGCCACATCACTGGCAATCAGATGCAACTAATTCCTTTGTAAAAAACACATTATTTGTCTAGTTCTTAAGTCTGCAGTTTCAGTATTTTTGAGAGGAAACCAAAATTATGTACATCTACACTACAGCATCTCTAATAACTCATATCTGAAGACCTTAGAACCATCTTGTAACATCTTGTAGAACCACAAAAATATTGGTTTAAACTCTAAGAATGTTTCCTTAATAAGGATGGGATGGAATATTTTCCATCCCATCCTTAAACAGTGGAAGAAATACAATTGATTGAACTTTTAGATTACTACATGTCTTATGCACATATCTCTCTGCAGAGGGTATAAATAAGAAGATTCGTCTTATAACAAGAAATTTAATTTCTCCAGAACACCTTACAATCGGGCAATATGAAATAGATTGCCCTAATCAAAATCCTCACCTATTTTCTACAAAATCATCACCTAAGATGATGCTGATCGAAAAACATGATAATTTAGGTGAGATAGTGAGGATGTACGAAGATCACCGTGGACTATTATCGCTCGTCAGGGCCACGATTTACAGATCCCAGAAGGCAGAAGTCTGTTTAAGTTATTGAGACAACAAAGTACTGTTCCAAGAAAAACTTTTGAAAATTTTTAATAAGAATTTGAAAACATAGCCCGCAATATAACGAATTTAAAGAAAACATTAAAGGGCTACTCCCACCATGAATGTAGTAGAAAATAGTACAATCTTGATTTTACTGAAAGATATTTGAGTTATTGCTTTGAGTTGAGTTTGAATTAATAGAGTTTATTACTATAGGTATTTTTTCAAATTGACTATACATTAAAAAACTCCAAGTAGACTGCAAAGCAAAGAAATAAATTACCGACATGAATGAAAGCTTAAGAATACAAATTGTAATAAATATAAGTCTAAATTCAGCTCATCACTGATCACCATCATCGTCCAAAAGTGCATATGGGGCAAAGTACTTAAACATTTTGTTCAATTGATGGTCAAGTCTTGCTTGTAGAAAATTTCTATTTCTAGTTTTAATGTGATATACTGACATAATGGGTATAAGATTGGATCCGTTCCTCGATCTACCCTGGGTTGTTTATAGTTCAAATCACGTTGTTGCTGAAGCAGATTGGAGGAAAGAATAATATGTAGCACTGTACACGACAAGGAGTAAACATATAGTATAACCTCGAAACTAGTGATATTGCAGTGTTTCGGTCAAAACACTGCAATCGATAGATGCTAGGAGACAATAGATGCAAGGATGCAAATTATATAATAGAAGGAACTTAATCAAATCAATTATTCGGTCCAGGAGTTAATTCGCTCAAAAATGGAGTAGCAGTACCTTCTCGTACTCGCTTATCTTATAAAATGACCTGAACGTACTTAGAATTAACAAATAATAATAATAATAATAAGAATAATAATAATAATAATAATAATAATAATAATAATAATAATAATAATAATAATAATAATAATAATAATAATAATAATAATAATAATAATAATAATAATATCTCTACCCCTCATTCTAATCACAATGATTAGCCCGAAAGTCTAGGACTTGTGTGGGAGAGGGGGCGGCATATTAATATTTCGCGGTCCGCATTTGCGCCCCAAATAAAATGCATAAAATCACTTCGCCTCTTCCGATAATTCATAATATAATTTAATAATTCACAAATGATTGAAATTGTAAACAATTTAATGAAATTGTTCCCTTTGAGACATTCCATTTAGGTAAGCAATGGTGCACCTCATTTAAATAAATAAAAAAATGACTGCGAACCGAATTATTGCTTTAGTACAGCATTAAACCATAATACAATGCCAACATGCACTTCCCATTGTCTCCCGCAACTGGAACATCAAGATATTTATGGCTTTGCAAACCATATAAAATTGTAACTTATTAGGCAGTGCTGATAAAGCGTTTAGTCTGTTTTGCGTAATTTAAATGTTTATTTTACTTTGGTCAACAAACATTTTTTGAGAAGGACATGATGAATTGTTTCTCATACTGACTCTCATAAAAGAGGGAAAGGTTGTTTATATCATGAAATAATAATTTTATTAAATTTAATGTGGTATATTCCATTATATCCTTTTTTAGCACTGGAACTGTATCGTTAATTATACTTTTTTGCATTTGGTTTAAATCGAGTATTTAATGTGAAACAGACCTTGTATGGCCTAATTAAAATGTTAATAAGTATTTAATTATATACGTGTGTTCCCTACATTTTATATATTAATAATAACAAAAATGTGTACGTAAAATGTGTGTGTAGTGAGTAATAAAACCTTTTATTAGTTACTAACTGTATAAAACATGGACTAAAGTTGGTAAACTTTTTTATGGATTATTGTTTAATGCACCATTACTATAATACTTTGAAACAAGTAATTTTAAAATGGGCCATACACGATGCGATTACATCGAAGTATGCGGCAATACACAAGTCTGAGAGACTTTTATACGATTTACAATTTCAAATGTATTTATATCGAGTTCTATAAATATCCCTCTGGGACGTCCTGTAAAAGCGACAAAATTTACAAGTTGCCCTTGCAATTAACTATATCATCGAGGATGTTTAGCGTCCCAACGATAATAGATGACCCCATTCAATTGGCTCAGAAAAAACAATTTTATTAAAGCTGCAATAGTATTTCTCTATATTTCGCTCCAAAAAAAAAAGTTATAAGTGTAACTCTGTCTACAAAATAACTAAGTATGTTTTCAATGTTTTTTTCCGACATCGATTTTACAAAAAAAGTTCATATAAATCAATCAACTAATAAAAATTGTAAGACAAAATCAGACTTTAAGTGTGACATGCTGAATATTAAAAAATCTATGAGATATACAGGGTGACCCATTCGTCTGGGATTCCTTTATTTCTCCACTATTACCAACTTTAGAAAAAAATATCTAATACAAAAGTTTTCAGAAATGATAAGGGCTACAATTTAAAATTAGTTACAGATATACAGGGTGTTCACATCCTTCCAAACCTATAAACATTTTCTTATTTTAAATGGAACACCCTGTATATTATTAGCTCATTGTATCCCTCATCGCAAGTGCTTTCAGCCCATATAACATTTGTTATAGCTAAACTTTATAGCTTCGAAAATATTTAATATTTTGTGTAAAAAATGACAAATGCAAATGCAGCAAATTTGTTATCCTTCAAACACTTACTAACTTGTGTTTGACTAATATCTAGGCTCATAATTTATGTTTACTTGTAACCAAAGTGTAAAATATTTTAAATTTCAAAATAACTCGAAAACTATTATCTTTGGGTATATAACATACTAATATGGATCGATAGAGTTTTCAATTCTAAATCTGATCCATTAAAAATATATAGGGTGTTCCATTTAAAATAAACGAGATATTGGCCCTTACAGTTTTCCAATTTTGCTACGAGATTATTAACACCCTGTATAATTTATAAAACATTTATATACAACAAAATATTCGCCATGGCTTATACTAAACGAATACCAATATTTATTATCGAAATGTAAAAACTAAGCAAGATACTGTTATTTTCACTAAAGTCTGCATTTGTCATTTTTTACACAAAATATTAAATATCTTCGAAACTATAAAGTTTAGCTATAACAAATGTTATATGGGCTGAAAGCACTTGCGATGAGGAATCCAATGAGCTAATAATATGCAGGGTGTTCCATTTAAAATAAGAAAGTTTTTATAGGTTTGGAAGGATGCGAACACCCTGTAAATCCGTAACTAATTTTAAATTATAGCCCTTATTATTTCTGAAAACTTTTGTATTAGATATTTTTTTCTAAAGTTGATAATAGTGGAGAAATAAAGGAATCCCAGACGAATGGGTCACCCTGTACATAAATCTCTATTGTTATATAAACCACTGAATTGACTACATCAATCAAAAGTTTTCTAAACGCCATCTATCATCAACATATCTTCAAATAAAATGTTAGTTAATATAAGAAGTTTTAAGAATTCAGAAAAGTTGCCTCGAGACTACTCTGTCGTAATTAAACATATATAAATAGCTCATAAGATCAAAACCGCACATTCTTATTAAGGACCTTTTCGATTTAAACTAAGAAGAGCAATCCTTAAACTAGTTTTATTACATCCTGCATATTCGTTTATGTATACAAATGATTAGACACAACGTACTGCTGAATTCCATCGGCCGCAGATGCTGACTTACAGTTCCTTTTTCTACGGAAGCCTATATTAATCGCATAAAACAGGCATTGATTTCCAAGTCCTGAGAGACCGCTTCGACACGAGTTCTGAGTTGCTGTATTTGGCCTGGTCTCCGGGACAAGATATCAAGCTGAATAAGAACTGGACGGTTGACTTCATGTGGTCGGAGTGTGAACCTCCGCTTGTCCGTAAGATAGGATTCCTATTTTTCCGATAAATGCGAATTAATCTTTGAGTTCTCGTATATACACAAGTTATATCAGATGGCATTGTTTTATTGAATGTGTTACTAAATGAAATTTAGAAATGTAGCAATTAAGGGATATTCATTACTTAATTCTCATCTCATTGGCGACGAAGCTATTAAATACAGTAGATACATAACAGTGTGGCATCCTATGCTACATAAAATATGTTTCCATTATTCATCCTAATTTCTCTTGGGAATACGCCACCTGTAATATAATAATACAGAAAACTAGAAGTATTGAAAAAAAATACTCCAATAGTACCTAATACATACAAGTATCATGATGTTTTCGGGTCATTTTTTTGTAGAAAACTTTAAACGTTTACCTTGATTCTCAGTATCACTTGGACACTAGACTTTAGTCTTTATTTTGAATACCTCTAACTTCCTGTTTTTATTATTTGTTGTTATTTAAAAGAAGGTGTGAGGTAATACTTGTAATACCAAAACAAACGATTAATCGCACAGCTACAGGTACAAATTATTTTATTATTATATTTAAACAAAATTCGATAGTCTTTGCACTTGCTTGCTATATACAAGGAAGCACAAATCGAACTGGTCACATAATAATCGATCGATATGCGTCATTAAACATCACTTTCTTTGTTTTTTGTTTCGAAAATTTACTGAGAAAAGTTGTTGAACCTTAATTTTGATCCGAAGTGCAAATTTTTATGTTAAAATAAGAATATTCTAATATAGATATTGCTAAATTATCCAATTGTGCATCTATTTTGTTTGGAAACAAGTACCTAAGCCTTATATTTACATTAATAAAAAGATCTATCTCTACCCTAGTTAACATCATTTGATTTGAATAATCCCAAACCGGTCTTCTTTCTTGTTTTTTAGGGTTCCATACCTCAAATGATGAAAAAACGGAACTGTTGTAAGATTCCGTCCTTTGTCCTTTGAAGCAGATAATCTAAACTATCATTAATGCTCAACTCTCATGCTCAATGCTCAACTATTTTGCTCAAATTTGTTAAGGCTTTCTATAATAGTAGAGATTTAGAAAACTGTCTAGTCTGCCAACCTTGATCTAAATGAAATTGGTCCTACGTATTATATCAACTGGTTATAAAACTAAAAGGTTTCATCTGGAATTAGTTAAGCCAGGTTTATTCTGTTCTGGCACCAAGAGCCAAATGAAAAATCAGAACACAGATCATAATCATTGCTATCGTCAAGTAAGTGTCAGGTTATATTCAATTACAAAACTGTTGTAAACTATTTTTTTAAAGATTCCCATTGTTTATATTAGTATAGTATTATACTCTTTTATTTGAGATTCATTAGCTTATTTTTTGGCAAACGGTTGGTGAGGCAATGCTAAATATGTATATGGTTGAAATCGTAATTTGTACATATATAGTACCTACATCATCTATTTAATGAACTGAAAATAATTAAGATATTTATATATGATCAAAGTCTTTAAAAAGCTAACTGTTTCAAGTCGTTTGATATGCTGCACAATACACAACATTATCTTAACTAGACGTTACCAAAAACTAAAATAATTTAATAAATAATACACTGTAGCAATCCCAATATTGTCCTAAAACTTAAGATTTCATAATGAAACTTTCTTATTCTCAGGACAAACACTTAAAAGTTCTAACAACTTGGTAGGTTTTGGACAATTGAAACTATTTTTATAGTTGTTATATCTCGGAGATCGCTGTATATTCTGAACCATATGCTTTCGTACAACATATATGAAAAACTGGTTGCAGAAGTTAGTCAATATGAAATAAATATTCAATCATGTTACTTTATTGTCATCCAATATGTAGAATAAATATTTCAGCAAAAGACAATATAAGTTTTTCTACTTTTTGTATAAGTTTTCTTTGCTTTTGAAGGGTATCTATCTCGTTTATTAATAAAGATACAAGGATGCGGTTTTCGCATCATTTTGTTACTTTTTTTTGAAACGCCAGATGCCATAAACAGGATTTTCACTGGTCGTTTAGTTTCTGAGTTGCAGGGTGAAATTGAAAATTTACCATTTCCAAGCACCGCACGTATTTCAGTTACCTGATAACGTATTGGGAAAACAAAAGCAGATCTGTGCACACAGAATGTGAATACATTTTTGTGACCCCGTGAAATATAATGAATGGAAGAGAGATAGTAATTATTGTATTTACAAAATTTTTTCGGAGGCATTTTTGTTTGTTAAGTTAAGTATTTTAGCAAGTAACTACACAAGTAAAATTTGATTTTGGTGACAAATCTATTATACTTTTTTAGTAACAAAATGACAGTCAGAAAGTTTCTGTTGATCGACCAATTTTTTATATTAAACAAATTCCAAGTATGGACATAATTAAAAATAAGCTTAATTTATTTACTTTTCGCTTGGTAATAGTTTGTAATGACTATTAGGACGAAAACTCATGCTATGATAATAGTCACTTTCACTAAATACTTACCTCTCAAAAGGTAAGAAAAATCATTTAAAAGCCACACCTTCAGTCAATTTTGAGCACCTCTTCACTAGCGTTAAATCAATTATTGTAATAAATAGTTAACAAGGTTAGGTTGAGATAAAAAAAAGTAATTACTCCCAAGAAGCATTACGCAACAACCTGAAGAGATTTTTGACATAGAGGTCACAACGGTTTAATGTGCAATTTTACTGTATATAAGCAAAAACTATGTAGCATTCCCGCCCACAGCTGTAGTGTTAATTGCCTGTGACCAAATATTGATATATTGATAAGTGCCTTTCTATAGAACAAACAAATAAGAAAAAATCGTCTTTAATTTGTTTATTTTTAGATTTATGGGTCGCAGGATAATAGAAATATTTGCATATTAATTTCGTAGGCAATATCTTGGCACTAATATTGTATACATATAAAGATATTTCTCGTACAAATATAGATGGTGAAAAATTCTAGATAAATATAAAGAGAGCCCCTTCAAAGATGATTACTAGACATTGCTGCTTAAAGAGCGCTGCTTGGTGTCAGTTGACGTTGACATAAAAAACGTAGTTCCGAACTTACAAAATATAATAACAGTAACATTCAAACCACAATAAAATGTATTAATTTTATAATTGCACATAGATTTGCGCCCAATATTGCACTTCAGCATTCATTAAAATTTTTCGTTTTGGAAGTAACTCAACTAAAAAAGTTGTCTGCTCTATCATGCAATGAACCTTCTTTAATTTTTTTTTGTTTTAAGTAAATTAGATTCTCTGACATTAGCTCAAGCTGAGCTCAGGGTGGGGGCAGATTCGAAGCTTTATAATTAATATTAAATTCTATACCACCTTGTGGACGCCATGATAATTTTGTATTTAACTGTATATGAATAGATAATGGTTATAAAATAGTTATAAGTAATATTGAGTAAGCAAGTAAAAACAATTTTATATTTCAAATAAAAATTAGTACCTATAGAAAAATATGTATATGATATTTAAAAATATTAAAATAAATAACAACCAATTGTTACTTTGTTACAATTTATTGAATATTTTACATTAAGACAGATACCACTGACCTGTGCTTTATGGGCATATTTAACCCTAAATGAATATTTAACGTCTAAAAATCCAACGTGGTTTGTCAGATAATATTTGCAATAAAAGACCTACTCACTATTCCCATAGTAATAGAAATGTTGACATGTTAACAACGACAGCGAAAAATGAACGCTACAGGAGCTCGATTATCTACTAAGGAGAAATAGTTCATATGAGAAAGTAACCAAATACTGAAACCGTGTTAGAATAATTATTTCGAGTATTGCCCACATTATCGAGTACCTACCCACATAAAAGAAGTACGAAAATCAAAACTAAACTTCTAACTATATTATTTTTCCTTGTATTGGGTAATTGGCTACACTTAAGAAATATTACAATATAATATTAGAATAATATAAACAAAATCTAGTTAACATATAATAAGAAACAACGCAGTTTCATTACATATCGCAAAAGAAAGAAAGGGAGCCATCTGAGAGGAAAATAATGCCGAAATGACGACTTTATCAAAGGACCGTAAGGACTGTAATTAGTAGGCCAGAACATGACGCATGACTTTACCATACACAATCCTCAAGAAGAATAACTTTTCCGACTCTTGGTAGAAGTAGGGTTCTGAAGTTTGTAGCACGAGCAGTATCAAGAACGAATCCTGTATCCTTCGGTATTTCATCCAACCTTTGCCTCGTATTCCTTTCCGCACCGCCTAGAGGTAGAGCTTCTTTCATAGTAGCATTTCTATTAGGCAGACTTCATTCTCTTCTCTATTTTTTTCACCTATCACCTGTCTTTTGGCGATGTGGTACATGACCACATGTAACTTTTGTTGTTGGTTTTCTTCATCAAGGTAAATGCTTACTATGGATAGCGTGGTTATTAGAAAAATTAAACTACTAAAATAAATTTTAGTAGTTTAACCTATGCATT
Organism: Pogonocherus hispidulus; assembly: GCA_963924545.1. Classification (NCBI taxonomy): domain Eukaryota; kingdom Metazoa; phylum Arthropoda; class Insecta; order Coleoptera; family Cerambycidae; genus Pogonocherus; species Pogonocherus hispidulus. The sequence goes on from OZ004693.1 coordinate 17,238,743, forward strand.
GTAGTGAGAAAGTAGATATGAGATCTTCCGACGGTTGAAGATCAACAGTATGATCTATTCTTTTGGTTTGATTAAAGTTGTAGATCGACAGTATGATCTTACTTTGGTGTAGATAAATGCGTACTTACGACGAGATCAGCAGTGTGCTGTACGCTTTTAACTTACGATGAGTTGTAGATCAGCAATAAGATCTATTCTTTTAACTGTTATGTCATATTATTATTGTTGTAAAGAAGTTTAGAAGTTCCTTTGCACACATTGAACATAAGAACTTTTAAAAGGAGAAAATAAGGAAAGAAAACATAGTGCTCAAATTGTTTTAATGATCATCTAGTGCGTGATTGTAACTGACTATCGATAATAATTATTATCTTCGTCCACTATTTAATTCTTGTTATATTTATTCTTGCATGGGCAGACATTTTATATTTATAATATAGTACAATATGATGTAAAATTTAAAAACCACACAATTATTACAAAACAATGATTACTTGAAAGCATACTTTTTATATGATGATCACGCTGTATGGTAGCTTTTTCCTTTTAATAGCATATCAGGACAATTAATGTCAGCTAAACCGTCCTGTAAAGTGTTTGAATTCATTAAACGGAATTTACTGCTGCTGCTACTTAGGCGGGTGTATTTTCACGCCTTTGTCTTATTAACTCCATTCATCGTGGGAATAAAAGAAATGCTTAAGGCAAAACGTGTTTTTTATAATTTGGTAAACCATAGATGTCTACTTAGTCTTTGTTCTAACTTTTGTGTTGTGGTCAACCTCTTGCCAAAGTTTCACTAATGGCTTTGACTATACTACTAAATGGTTATATTCAGTTATTCGCTTTTATATAGCAGAAGTGATTTTTAAATGCTTATAAAATTAAATATACTAACAGATCTGTAGAGGCGGCATGGGTGTATTAATAATGGATTGGACTAGCATTACGTTATTTATTTTCTGATTTATGCAGAATTTTTGATTAAAACAAATTGTGTAAGCTTTATTATCATAAAAAAAGGTTTTAAAAAAACAACTTCAGACCTGACTTAAGGCTGAATAGAGAGAGAGTAGAGTAACTCTGATCTGGGTTCCAGGTCATTCTGGCCATGAAGGAAATGAAGCAGCCGACTCTCTAGCCAGGGAGGGTGCTGCTTCTGAATATGTCTAACTAACAGCCTAACATGAACATAACCTAACCTAAGGCTGAATATCCAGAGAAATAATATAGATACCTGTTTAAGTTGTCTGCTACGTTAAAGTTGGGCTCAAAAGATTTTAGTGAGTTTTCACATTTTTATATATGTATAATTACTGATTTTTTTTTATATTGTGTATTGCATTTTTATGCCAAATTCGACAATGAAATATTTATTTTATGAAAACTGTCTAAGCTTGCTTGCCTTAAACCACATACAGAGTGAGTTTTATGTATGGAACGCCTCAATTATCTCGGAAACGGCTTGCCCGATTTTTATGAATTTTGGTTTATAAGGGTTTTGTAATATGGCCGATATTATTGTGGCATTTACATTGTTGTCAGATCTTTCGTTTTTCCGGAAATATACTGAAATTTGTTATTTCAAATGGATCACCCTATATATTTTTTTGTTTTTGAAATCTCTAAGAAATTTAGAATATTTTTCATGTAATGTTCCCTATACCTAATTGCCATAATTTCGGAGTTACAGCTACATTTGCAATATCTCCGCCGAAGTTAAAATATTACATCAGGGCGGCTATGTCTGCGACAAAAACAATTTTGACGTTTTAATAAACTATTATTGTTGGTGTTTATTGAAAGTTACAATGGACCGTTTATCTGAGAAAGAACGAATTGAGATTTTAATGATATTAGGATATGGTGATGTGCGTAGAAGTCAACAGGAAACGTGTAATATCTTTAATAATTTATATCCTAATAGAAATCCCATAGGATCTTTTGAAAACATAAAGTAAAGGCGGTTACAGCTGATGCTCAAAATGTTGTCCGTTTACTTCCATACAAGAAGCCATGCGATGTTTAAAACTTTGCAGTACATTTTGTAACATTCCTGACTGCTCAATTCTTCTTATCTCTGTGGTAATCCTATCTTTTAATTCCTGAATATTGGCAGGTTAGGTTTTATAAACAATATTTTTTAAGTGGCCCCACAGGAAATAGTCTAAAGGATTCATGTCGGGTGATCGCGGGGGCCATTCGATAAAACCACGCCTTCCAATCCATCTTCTGGGAAACACATCGTTTAGGTATTGCCTCACGTCACGCGCATAGTGAGGTGGAGCTCCATCTTGTTGCACCCAAATATTGTTATTTGGGACATTGTTATTGTCTGAAAGTTTCAAATAGGTAATAAAATTTCTAAATTAACAGGCAATTGAGAATACTTACTTAGATTTGGAAATAACCGAGCCAACTCAGGTATAATATTATTCTGTAATAAATTTAAATACGCCGGACCATTTAAGTTTCCTTCAATGAAAAAAGGACCAATTATTTTGTCGCCTATTATTCCAGACCATACATTAATCTTTTGTGGAAATTGGGTGTGGGATTCTCTCATCCAACGAGGATTGTTACGTGACCAGTATCTGCAATTATGCCGATTTACGTTTCCATCAATACAAAAAGTGGCCTCATCGGAAAACATAACATTATTTAAAAAATTTGGATTATTTTGATCGTAATATTTTTCCATCATTGTGTCGGCAAACTCTTCACGTCTATCGAAATCATCATCTGACAACTCTTGAACCAATCTTACTTTGTAAGGATGGAATTTATTGGCATGTAAAATTTTCATTATGGATGTTTGAGAAATATCAACTTCCCTGGATATTTGTCTAGTACTCAAGTGTGGATCTTCTTCTAACATAACACAAACATCTAAAGATTTGTCTTCAGTTGTTGCAATTTTTATACGCCCTGATTATGGCTCCAGTTTGGTAAAACTTTTTTAACAACTTACTCACAGTAGATCTTGTTATGGGATTTCTATTAGGATATAAATTATTAAAGATATTACACGTTTCCTGTTGACTTCTACGCACATCACCATATCCTAATATCATTAAAATCTCAATTCGTTCTTTCTCAGATAAACGGTCCATTGTAACTTTCAATAAACACCAACAATAATAGTTTATTAAAACGTCAAAATTGTTTTTGTCGCAGACATAGCCGCCCTGATGTAATATTTTAACTTCGGCGGAGATATTGCAAATGTAGCTGTAACTCCGAAATTATGGCAATTAGGTATAGGGAACATTACATGAAAAATATTCTAAATTTCTTAGAGATTTCAAAAACAAAAAAATATATAGGGTGATCCATTTGAAATAACAAATTTCAGTATATTTCCGGAAAAACGAAAGATCTGACAACAATGTAAATGCCACAATAATATCGGCCATATTACAAAACCCTTATAAACCAAAATTCATAAAAATCGGGCAAGCCGTTTCCGAGATAATTGAGGCGTTCCATACATAAAACTCACTCTGTATTACAAGTATTCCATTTGTTCCAGTTGGTTGTACTCTCTCTCTCCTATACCACACCTTAAAAATCTGCGTGCATGCATAATGAAAGTATCATAATTCATATCTCACTCGAATATACCTCCTATATACCGATGCAGCTACACAACACTTTTCAGGAAAACATGAAAAATTACTTACGCAATATGATTTATAATGCCGACTGCGCTTCCGTTTGAGTTATATCTTTGTAATAAACACAACTTAGTGAACAAAAGCATTTTTTATTCAGTACTCCTGAGACTGTGAAAAATGTATGTCCCATATACTTCAGTCTTGTCATCATATTAATATATAATATATAGTTTTTTATCATCAGTACTAAAAGTACGAATATTTTTTTCTTTATGTGGTTAATTTTAATATTAACAAAATAGATTTCAGGGGCCTATAACACAAACCATACAAGTTTAATAATTGTCAACTATTACTTGTAGACTTGTTTAAATCCTGTAACATAACACAACATATACTAACCTTTGCAATACTTGTAATTAAGGATATATTGTACATTTTTCTCCGTTATAATAAGTCGTTCTTTTATTATTTCTGTTTCAGATATAAATGCCACTTGTAACTAAAGGAGAACTTTTACCAAGTTGTACACTTGTTACAACTATATTTGGTGCTAGAGGTGATTAACATTTATATGGCGGTGCATACACTTAAGTTTATACACCTAGTATAATAGTGAGAACTTGTACATTTTTGGTAAAAAACTTCTTTTAAACCAGAACACAACTTCTGTTAAGAGTATTATATGCATATCAATTTCGGATGCATCATCCCAGCTTTACTAGAGTAAACTACCTTTATTCATTGAATAGAGTAGCATAAAAGTAATGTTTGGAAGTTTCCGCAGTGCTATTTAATGTTTGCAGTAATGTGCAAACTCTGAGCCATCACACCAGGTTTAGTGCAGTTTCAGGACTAAAGAACATAATGTAAATTCTCGCCATGCCAGCTCATCGACATGTGCTCATAAAACTGGGATTTCTTGTAACAATAAGGATATTTATTTTATTAGTATAAATTAACTGTACACTAACTATTCAGTAATGTATACATTTTGTTTTAATAAGGAATAAGTCAAAGAAATATACTAAAAACCCAAAGTAAAGGTTAAGGAATAGGAGTATCTAATTTATGTTATAACAAAATTACGACTAGAAGATGACAGGTCCGGCAACAGGATTGAACTAATTTAAAAAGCTTGGTGTGAGAAAATAAATGTAGCGATTCAAATAATCCACACTGAAAAATGGACTTTATTGTTGGCAATTTTTAATGTTTGTAAATTATGTCCAACCATGCTCATTGACACACATTTGCAGTCTCTTTCTAAAATTTTGCAACACGTTATGAAGCAAATCCTGATCAATTCCGTTTACCTCTTCCCCAATCCGATCTTTTAAGTCTTGTATTGTCTGAGGACGAGTAATGTACACTTTTGCCTTTAAGTAACCCCACAGAAAATAATCTGGTGCTGTCAGATCCGGAGATCTTGAAGGGCATGGAATGTCATGAAAACGTGAAATCAGGCGACGTGGGAACATTTGCTGTAAAACAGTTAAACTTCGCCTACTGGTATGAGCGGTGGCACCATCTTGTTCGAACCATACACTATTTTGCCCCCTTCTTTGAAGTTCTAACTTCACATATATCTCAGAATTGGTGGTAACGGTGTGTGTCCCTTGGATTGTCATATGCTCAATAACGAAAATTCGGTTCTTCTGATCCATTTGTTCTGTCAGCCCGGAAAACATTCACTATCCCGCCTAAGTATACAAAGTACTATTTCTTTGTTCTAGATGATTTTAAATCATTCTACTTTTTACTATGATGATAACGTAATAATTGAATTTTGAGAAAGCATACAGAATTTGTTTCATAGTGTTATACAAGCACGGCTAAATTTGACGGTTAGTTTATAACTTTCTACAAATTATGAAGTTTATTTATTTTATTTATTTATTTAACATTAAGTAAGGGCAGAGGAAAAAAAATTCCTATAAAGCCCAAAAAAAGAATAACAATTATCAATAAAAAGTAATAAAATGGCTAATTCTACAAAAACAACTACTTATGCTACAACAGGTATTAGCAATAATAACATTTGAGGAGAAAAAAAAGGATATAATAATTAGTGAGATTTCAAAAGTTATACAAAAAGAAAAAAAAAGGAAAAAGGTTGATACAGGTCATAGTAAAGTATCAATATGATTTTTAAAAGAATTTATAGTTGGAGCATTAACCGTATTTTCGGGTAAATTGTTCCAGGTGATGAATACACGATTACTCAAGAAAGACTGTCTAGTTTTAGTTTTGAAATTTTCTTTTTTTAATTTTAAATGGTGGCCCCGTAAACGACTCTCAGCGTTCAGTATAAACAAATTAAACAAACTCACAGAAAAGTCGTTTTTAAGGATGCGATATGTTGTAATAAGGTCACCTCGAAGTCTGCGGCGGTCAAATGTAGACAGCTTGGCCCTAGAAAGTCTTTCTTCGTACGATGGACGAATAACACCAAAAGGCAACCGAGTAGCTAGACGTTGAACATTTTCAAGTTTATTTTTATCACTCACTAGTTCAGGACACCATACACTGCCGGCATATTCTAAGATAGGTCTCACATGTGTTTTATAGAGTCTGATATAGGTTTCGAAAGACACATTAACAAAAGATCGTTTTAGAAGGAATGACATATTATTAGCGGCTTTACAAATATGCGATATATGGTCTAAGTTCTCAAACTATGTCGTACATTGTTTTTGTTTAGGCTCTTAGGATGCCTTAATTAAGTTTTTGCCCAAATCGTACAGACTCGGAACAATAAATCTACTCAAGTGTGAATCAAAGTTACATACAATTTAGTACAGGTAAATTAATTAAAGCTGGTGTCAAGATTATACAAGGTGGATGTCTATTTTTATACCAATATTTCTTAAGCTTATAAAACATTGTTTTCCCTACAAATGTTTAGGAATTTGAGATTACCCCTAGGCATGTGAAGGAAATTATTTTAAAAAATATCTGGAATAGAACCATTTCACACATTATTTGCCCTTCCCAGTATTTAATTATGTTGACATATTCTGAAATAACATCATATCATATTAATTAAAAAAATATGAATTGAAATATCTTTCATATGGTATGATATGCTGTGTTGTAAATAATTAATTCTACATGTCTACAATGTATTTTGTCCGAACCGCCAACCACAATTAGTCCAAAAATTAGCAGAGAGGTTGAATTTAAATGTGCATGGTATGTTTTTTATAACAGACCTTCCTCATTAGCGCAATTAAAGTAAAACCTATGTTTGACTGCAAAGCAGAATAATAAAATGTCCAGAGTTCCATATGGACCCAGTTTGATTTATTTATTTTTTGCTCAGATAGGTTAACCCTCTAGCTACGTCAATGAACGCAGTACTCGCGCGGCTCACATTAATTACAAAGATATATACCGAAAAGGCAAGAGATTATGAACCGGATATTCGTTATTCTATAAACGTACGATTTCGCAAAGACCTGAAGAATGGTTTAATAATAAAGAGCTAGCCGCCCGTCTTGAATATGTATGGCATAGTGCTTTCAACATCTGCTAAGAAGTAACTTGATTTATGTTGCGCAGCACTATACCATGTACAAAACGTAACGAAATATCGAAAATAGAATTACTGAATAGAAACCGACATACTAGACCTGCCTACTAATAAGAGGCTCTCATTTTGAGCCGCATTATACATAAATGCAAAGCGCATGAATGTGTTCCTGGGAATTGCAAACTTAGAGAGGTTTTAACGAGGAAATAAAGTAGACCTCGGCTTGCTGCTCCATTATTCGTATATTTTTAACGATTTGAATAGTAGAGCTTCGCTACAAGAAACATTTTTTGATTTACTGAGGTTTGTTAATCGAATTTTCCTTCTTCTTTTTCCATTGTAGTGCATGGTACGAAGGTTACCAGTCAAGATGGCAACAGAGTTTACGCTGAGAGTTTCAAATTGTTTACGGTTCTTGTTTCAAAGGTGGTTCTCTAGAAATAATTGCTGGAAAATCTTTGGAACCGTGAAAAATCTTCTCTATACTTTACAAACGATTCCCTGGCATACGTTATCGTCCAGCGGATTTATTGTAAGTTTTGCAATTCATTATTAACTGCAACATTTTAATTTTATATTTGCTTTTTTTCATGAAAACGTATGCATTTTAATAATGAAGTTTGTTAGATCTGTTACCTAACAGTTGTTATTTCCTGTGCATGTCCCACGTACACAGGAAATGACGAACTATTCATTGAGAAATGAGAAATATGACAAACCTACTGTTAAATCATCTAATTTGTCCATATATTTTTTCAAGTTTCTTTAAAAATGTTGAATTCCTGAATGACCAACTACAATAAGCAAGTTAAAACCACCTAATTATGGCTTCAAAATAATGTTTATCAAATTGTTCTTTTTTCAACAAAAACCGACGTCGTCAGCAGTCTTTTTTCTAGATTATGCAAAGAGAAATCTCCTATCCCCTGCAACCATAAAGCCACTTCCATTTTAATTAATATTCCTTGCCAAGATTAAATTAAAAGTTAGTTTAAAAAAATGCCTCTTAACTGTAAACATCAAACTCAAATCGATAGCTGCAGCGTAAAATATTTACTATTCATGCAAATTGAGGTTTTATATCACTCTCTAAGTGACCATTATATATTATTTTACTATTTATCACATTTAAATAGTATTTGAAAGGGTTATCTTCAAAATCAGAGATGTACAGAAAAAACTTTGTAAAAACCAGGGCCTCCCGCAGTGCAACTGATGGAATAAGAAGGATGTAGGACACAGTGCTCAGCGGTAAAAGTTAAAAGGCAATATATATTTGAAATATAATATACAAGTGAAAAAACATTATGTTCCTTATGCTATGAGATAATTTATTTATCATGTAGTTTTATCAATACAATTTTTAAGGTTTATTTCAGATCTATATTTTCTAAAATCATATATTGTGACAGATGTAGTAAATGCAGGACGATCGTAAATGCGTCTTATGAAAACTATGGGTAATACTACTCTAAATTTCCTCGTTTAGAAGGAATTTTACCTCTTAAAGGTGGTGATAGGTAAAAGTCCTGTTTCACCTATTCCAGATTTTCGTTTTCACACATTTATCGTTGTTATTCTTCTTCTTCATGTTGGTAGATTTCTCTGAAGTAGTCACAAAACACTGCGACCACAGCAGGCCTATTGTGAATTCCATAGATTTTCTATTCAGCGAGCATCTTTGTTTCTTTACACAAAGTCCAAAAGTCTACTCGCTGAAATTTTTCTCAGCTGACAAGGTTCCCAAAATGGTTTATCCAGGAGTTTTAGTAGCCTCATATGAGTGTAGCCCTCACATTCACCCATAATGTGTAACATAATTTCGTCTGCATACTCGACATATCGGTTTCTCTGCAAATCTTATGTTATAGAGATATTTCTTGAGATGGCAGTGCCCTGTTATGAATACCGTCTTGCTCCTAAGCTTAGGTCACCCCTCACTGTATAGGTATTTGTCAGTTCCATTAGCAAATGGGGACAACCGCCAAAAGCCCAGCATTTACTGTTGGTATTCTCGAGAAGAGACTGTATTTTCTTCCTATGTCAAAATGTGTTGCACGTGACAATATTTCGGTTATTTATATGTTTTTAAAATATATGTATTGTTTAGTTCGGATTGATTAATTTTACATTTTGCACATTGTGTATGAAAGAAACTAAAAGAGCTAAGGATCCCACTTTATATAGAATGAAAATCATTTTATAATAAAAATAAAATGTCTCCTACATATGCATAGTATATGCAATTCAGTAAGCTATTCAAATCTTCTTTGCTGATTCACAATAATAAATGCGTCGGTGATTGGCCTTAGTCGCGGAACTAGGTCGACCTTAAATAACGAGAGAAATAAATTGAAGACAATACCTTAGCAATAAGTACAAATTATTAGTCATTTATTTATGTAAGGTACTTATTTGGGACAATTCTGCTTTTGTTAATATCGTAAAACGTGTAGACATCATTTCACACATCGTTATCGTTATTACAAACATAAAATTGAAGATGTATTAAAATATATCAAGGGTCAGTTGTGTTATCTTTCTACATCGTAAAATTTTTAACGACCCGACAGAAATGTATGCTTATGATATAATAAATGTATCGATTTCGCAAAATGTTTTCTGTAACAACCAAAAATCTAAAAAATATACCAAATTTGTTAAATCGTCTATACACATTCCTATATTTTTTGGGAATTTTGACAGATTATTTTGTAATATCCAACAAAATTAATGTCAGTTTTAAATAAAGGCTTCGTTGCAAATTCAGCCGCTGCGTATTTTGAAAAACATGTTAAAAAGTAGTAAAATACAAAGTAACTCATTTGAATTCAAAGGTTTATTATCTTATATCTTCATTTGGCATTATGTTTAACATAATGTGGATTTAAAAAGAGCAGATATATAGTCTGTGCTGCGTGAAGCTGATGAGGCAGATGCCACTGATACATCAGGGACATAAAATTTACCCTACAGGGTGGCGCAACCGTAGTCAATGAAAGTAATTTATAACGTTATTGTGTCTTCACAATTTACAGGAATACCAGCTGTAACCTATCAAATGAAAACGTTAAAAAAGGAAGATATGCAATCTTAAATACATTAGCAATAAGAGATATACGATATAAGAAAGATATAAATATATATATATTGAGAAAAAAGTTATGTTATGTATCATGTATAGACCCTGCCTTACTCGTTGGAAATGAAAGGTATCCAGGAACCTCCAAATATTATTTAAATCATTTTGTTGATCAAAACATAACGAAGATATATTTGACCGTTTCAAAGTCTTTAAAAATGTATCGATACCTCATAATAGGATTGTCGATACCTTAACCCCTGGTGAATATGGTAAAATGGTGATCTATTATATATTTATTAAGTATCTATACATATTTTTTATTTAGAATTGAATGACGTACTTACATTTTTTCTACTGTACATTTTCCAATTTTTGTACCTCTACATTATATTTCAGTGCAGTCAATTCGTGCACCTGATCCAAAGAATTGAAATGAGCAGAGACATCTTTGAATTTTACGTCAATAACTAAACTAAATGAATAATACACTGTATAGGTATCCTATACTCATTAGCACTAAGATATATAATACTTCCGAAATTAGCAAATCTCCCAGAAACATCCTATATCTTCAAAAGGGTGAAACATAGGTACAAGATCTGTATTATCACCGAAAAACATCTAGCTCAAGGATTTACATCTTTAAATTCTCTAGGTCTTGTAGATTTTAAGATTACCCTGGATGCTTATCGAAAATGAAACGTAAATGGACTATTCCAGCATTTAAAAAAATCACTATCATACCATACCGATAATGAATTTTTCTATACATATACAAGGCACTCCTTGAAATTCTTCAAATGGAATTTAACCTTTTTAAATAGAGCACCCTATATAGTTTGAACATTCTAATTTTGCGTAAAAGCCTAAATCCGAATATTCTAAAAATTTTACTTTTATCTTTAGAAACGCATCTTAACTTATCATCCAATTTTGAACTTGAAATGGACTTGAAACTTATTCAATTTCAATAAAACCTAAATATTTCAATAGTATTCCTCCTTGAAAGTACTTTCACCCAAGTCTGAAAAATACAATTGGTCTTCTATTTGAAAATCATACGACATAGAAAATCATCATACGACTTGCAGCTAAATTCGAAATGGCAGACAACGTTGTGACCAATGTTGAAGGGCTATATCGCCTTCGCTATCTGGATTACTTCCAGAAATGTCATTTAAACGAACCACGGTGTACATACGAAGCATGTTCCTGTTTGTTTCACCTTGTGAAACAAACGTCGTCATGTCAAAGTCTCCCGCTCATCTCCGGATTCAATCAGTCCGAAATGGCTAGTGATGCCTTCTCAGTAGCGTCTTCCCATGCAAATCACATCACCCTTGCTCAAGCCAGCTGTGCTGACACCAATGTTTAGTACCGTGATATAAAACTTTTTTTATATCATGATTTAATGCCAGTCGCATATTTTGTCTTGGTTGTTTTTGTTTAGTACTCACATGATTCTGTTTTATTTTCTGATTGATCCCCATGGTGTAACTGAAAATAACTCCACAGTTGTTTGAAGTCACAAAAGCAGGATTACACAGTAACGAACTATTATATATTATACAGGGTTATTCAGAACTTATCTCTAAAACTTTGAGGATATGTGCATCCTTAAATAAGAAATCGATATCACCAAAAAAATTTATAATAAAAGTCTTAGGATTTCCCGTAAACAATGTTTAAAGTTATACCATTATTAAGGACTACGTAGATGGCCAACTGTACTTCAACGACATTTGATATACCACATTCCTAAGAATGTGGTAAAAAAAAGTAAACACGTTTTTGTACCTGCAACGCCTGGTTCAGACCGAGCGAATAGAGTTGGAGTGGGGATAATATCTCTATTGTCTATGCAGTCATCAGTCTATCTGTGTCGCTGTCTCAGTGCGGGTGTTTTATTTATCGTAGGAGTGTTAAACTGTAAAATTTTCAAAATGGCTCATGTGTACAGTAATGCTGAGTTAATGAACTGTTACCAGTGGATTATCAATTACGAGTTAGGTTTTGTGAATGGTTGTTGCAGCAAAATGCTGAAAATCCCCAATTTACTTAATAATTTGCGTTTACAAGATCAGCAACCAGGAGGAACATTCGGTTTAGTGCGGCAAAATTGGATAAGGCATGTCCAAAAGTGTGTACAAGTCAAGGAATATTATTTCGAACAGCTTTTGTAACAAGGTATGTGCAAATTTTTTATAAATTTCATGTTTCTAATACCTAGTAATCAAGTAGCGCAATTCTTCAAAATTAGTGTAACAAAATTTTATTAATTTTAAAGACACGTCACTTTGGTAACATCTATCTATCTTTAAGTTTATTTTAAAGTAAACACGCTGTAAATCTTTTTTACGCCGGGTGTCGGTATACTCTCAGAACTTCCGAAGTTTTTTTCGTGCTAGCCAGTTTGCATTGTCGTCCCAAGGTCACTCCATTACAGTGGACCGGTATCCAGCCGCGTGCAATGAAAAATTTTTAAATAGTTTTCAGAAGCCGCCAAAAAAATTTTTTTTTGCACTACCACATTTCTACATATATGTTGAACATCCCCAAATTTTATTATGGATAAGTTCTGAATAACACTGTATATTATATAAGAGTAAGAGATAATTATTGTAACCCACTAACAAATTAATAATCAACTTTATCTTCAAAGATGTTAAAGTTTTTTTTATCATTTGAAACAGGCAATTACTTTTAAAACACGATGTAAAGCTTTTACATTATTTAAATACAGGGATTTAAATAAAAGATACATCTTTTCACTAGTTCTGCTTATCACAATAATGACATATTGACTAATTAAACACCTCCCAATTACTACTAAGTTCGAAAACTTGTTTCAATGTTGTCCAAGATAAAGTATCAATAAAAAATATCGTTTGCAAATACATTGGTAAAAAAGTATCAAGACTTGCGTTTAGTATCCCAGCAAAATACTGCATCCAAGTCTGCATCGTATACTAACGATTTATCCCCAATACTGTAATTGTGCGGCTTAAGATAAGCAATAAATTAGTTGAAGTATTTATTAATGGAAGTCGACGACAGCCTTATTTAGTCAACGTATACATTCAGCTGAAGATTTATATAAGATTAATGATGTCTACACTTTTGGTTTTATCCCTATTTAGTTCTCAGGTCTTTAGATTCGAAACAGGTGCCTTATACCGATAACTACAATAAACAATAGTGATCTAAGCAGATACGTGCCTATAAGTTTTCCTGAAGAAACTGGAAAATGTGGCATACTTTATTCAATCAGTTGTCATCCACAGAACGTAAGATGATGAATTCTTGAAAGTGCCGATAGGGAGCAGTCCATTTTTATGGAAATCCAAGGTAACTCAAAGAGTGTAAAAGTTACTACACAGTCTCCACCTAGTTTTTCAAGGCCAGGTTGATGGCGCTATAAGGTCAATTCTATTGCCACATGTTTTCAAATTACAATGATTTTGAAATTTGGCCTGTTTCACCAAAGCCCTGTATCTTTATTATTTTGAGAGGTACAGAAAAAGTGTTATGAAAGTTATGAAAAGAATATGCACAAAAATGTTGTATAGAATTTTCCCCACTTCCTCCCAACTTATAAGTGATAGAAAACTGAAATTTTTACATTTACATTAACATTGTTATATTTATAATTACTTTTTGTACTCCTATTTTGTAACTGGATTCTTATAAGTTGTCTGATCAGCCACCATGTCTGTATTTCTGTAGTAAGTCAATATCTTTATAAGTTTCCATTCACAATATTCCTTTAATACAAGAGGAAGATGTAAAATATTGTACATGATGGAGGTTAGTCGTACCTACTTCGTCATTATTAAATTTGTGATTCTACATTTCAAACGTCTCCAATGCCAATCTATTTATGGAGCATATGTTGAAAATTCAGACTTCAATAACCTAGAGCAATATCGACCGTATGTAACTTTTGATCATTTCATAACTCAATTTTAAATTGAGGTCGCTTTTAAAGTACAGAAATCTAGTTTTATTGAACATCGACCAAGCCATTTATATTATTTGTTTGAGCATCCGTAAAGGTTGGTCAGGATATTGCTCCTTTAGTCATTTAAGTTATTAAATTTTTCAATTTAGCAAAGTTCTAACATGTAGTACATATATAGAGACATACAGTGTGCCCACAATTGGTGATGCATGTATTGGGATCTCGGAAACTATAAGAGATAGAAAAACGGTCAAAGGGGGAAAGTTTTAGACAATTTTGTTTGTAATCGAATGCCGTTTTTTTGCGATTTTATCTCTTTTGGTTTTTGAGATATTTTGAAAAAACTAAAATGATGCATTTTCGAAAATACCCTGTAATTTCTTTATTTAAAACAATTTTTAGATTCTGTAAAAACTTTCTTAGGGCAACTTTTTACGTAGAAAACGCCTGTGTAGTCCGATTTTATTTGCAACGTTTCGGTTTTTTGGAACCATCATCAACTTTGTTTTTTCATATGGGCGCCATATTGCATTTTTACGGTTTTGGAAAGCCTCTTTTCTTAGCTTTGTAATGATGTATCACAATTAGTAAAAAAAAGTTAGGTTATGGTTAAAAAATCAAAAATTAATATTTTGTTATAAATTTGGCAACGTCGCACAGTAAAACACTGAAATTCTAGGTCATATTAAATTTAATCTCTATCACAAGAAAACATTAAAATATTTGTTGAAAGTTTTTACCATGTAACAAAAAATAAATTTACAAACGCCGTAAGTTTAGATAAATACATCAACTAATAGTTTTCAGAATACCTGTCACCTAAAAATCATTTAATTATTATGTATAAACAGAAATTCAGATCCATAATAAAAAAATGTCAAAAATGTGTGGAAGCAAATGGGCGACACTTTGAACTTTAGATATTTTATTTCGGTTATTAGTCTTTATAGTTTAATTATGTTTTAATTTGTGTTAATATTTTGTTATTATTTGTGGCTTAGAGTTTAAACCGAAAATGATCTACTAGGGAACTGATGTATTAGCAAAAAATTTATTGCGTTAAATTATGTAATGAATTTCTGTTTATACATAATTTATACAATTGTGGACACACTATACATCTACAACATATAATAACTCCTATAGAAATAAGTATAGATTTTCTGGATTTTATACGAACTTTTCCTAATGGATAAATAGGTGGAGGTACATATTGCGGGTAATGTTTTGTGTTTCCAGGTAGATGCAGCATATTCTAAACTGTCATTTTACAAGAAGTGCATGTTCTGAAACTTACATACTAGCATTGTATAATACTGTTTAAATGATGCTTCCAAAATCATAAAATCTAAAAGTAATACATTTGTTTTCTAGGCATTTCTGTGCATTTTACCACATCGTCACACGTCTTAAAAAATAGTTGACACACACGTATAACTAGGTGATACCGTTGAGTTATACCAATCAATACTCAACGGTGATACCAATCAGCATACGAAGAGATTCGTCTCTGAAACCTACTGACATTTCAAATTACCGATGAGGGCGCTGCAAATTGTAAACAAATATAGAGGAAGACTAGTAAAAATTTTGCATTTCATATCACATTATTTAGCAATTAGCATTCAATAGCCATAAATATACTGACTTCATGTGCTAGTAAGGGTGAAATAAAGGTCATATAAGTGCCTCTTTGCTAATAATTATCATATGAATTTTTTGGTTTGAAACAGGTGGTTTTTGTTTACTTACATTTTGGGCTAAAATAAGTGTGACAAATGGTAGAAAAGGTGTATGGTGATACCATATTAGTGCTTGTATGTTTTTGTTAAATAATCGGTATGTTAAAATATATTGTTTTTTTATCAGAGTAATAATAGAAAGGTATAGATATATGTACTACAACAAAGGGATTATGTTGTATAAATAATCGTGTTCTCTGTTATTAAATTGTGACAAAGAGAAATGAGTGAGGAACTGATTCTTATATTAGGGCCAAACTGCGATCTTCTATCTTAAACACTTCTATTAATATATTTTGTGGAATGACACCCATAAACACGGCAGTTTCTCTTGTGCTGGTTTGTTTTGAATACCAATTTAAAATGTAAAGAAAGATGTACAAATACTAACCACGTCGTTTTTAACTTTGCAATACCAAAAAGTTACAAGCAACACTAAACAAACCCAAACAGGCGTTATTTATCATTATATCGCAATAAGCTTCCAAAAATTTTAAATAGGCTTAAATATTTGTTTCACGAAGAGGCACATTCATTTTTGGAATCGCAATTGCTCTCGACATTTAGAGACACAGATCTTATAGGGAATAGAGCGCCTAACCAGACGATGTCTTGTACAATTCAATGCTGTCCACTTGATTTCATTCGAATTTTTACTCAATTATAAAACCACTCTGCTCTATATAGTAGTTTTCTTTTGGTATATTAAATTGTAGTAAATTGTAGGAGATCCTTTGTTTCGCTTTGGAAATAAACTTTATCGACAATAATATGTTTACAAGAAGGTCAAAGATTGCTATGACTATGGTGTTTATTAAGGGTTTCCCAGCAAATCTATAAATATACAAATTAATAAACATATATACAACATGTGAACTAATATCCACCAGCAGTACAAATATATAACAATTGTTCATAGTCATTTTGCATATTTAACCACAAATGTTTGCATCATTTATTTATAATTACTTTTTATACAGTTTAATTTAAACCACATACTTACTAATTATAATATTGCCACCTTGAGAATATTATTCTTCCACTGGCAAAAATTATACATTCTACTACCGTTACCAAATTGTAAAGACAGTTTAAGCCTTGAGTACTGGAATTTAGGGAAGAAATTATTTCTCTCTTCACACTCCTCTTAGAGCATATCCAAAGTTAGAAGGTAGACATTATCAGGTTAGAAAGTACATACTTTCTTATATGGTAGACATCTTAGCAGCCAGAGATTCTTATCGGAAAAGATCTAAAATTTAAAAGATTTTTGTCGAAAATCGGACTAGTATAACTCTTAAAAAAGCTATGCCGTAATCTATCATAACTGCTGAAAATACAGTGTGAAAATGTGTCGTTGAAAGTTAACACTAAAGGTAACATAAAAAATATCCACGAATTCTCTAAGCATCGTATTTAAGTATAGTGAAAACCATTGCTGCGCGTGTATATCAAACCCAAAATGGCGTCCTAAAAGAATAATGCCCCGATCTCAGATGTCTATTTGAGCAGTTTTTTTTTCAAGCATTTCCTAACGAGGTCTGAAGAGAAAACTATAATCCACCCCAAAATATCGAAGAGGCTTATACATTAAGGGTATTAACTATACATAAGTACAATAAAATATTGCATTATTTCGATATTTCTGAATATATCTTCAAAAATTGGGCAAAGCTGGGTTCTGGTACCGGAGGCAAGCAAACGCTAGCAATTTGGGAGGGGTAAGGTCCGACGGTAGCAGCTCCTCATCCAGCCTTCCCAAGCACGGAATCCCCACTCCTTCTCTATTTTCCTGGCGCAGATGGAATCGTCAGCGATGTCCTCGTTGATCAGGTCTAGACAAAAAAATGGGGAAATAAAAACATCAAATAACTTGTTGGAGTTGACATCAGAAAATACCCTGTTAAATGCCAGCAATTTATTGGTAATAAACTTCTAACTTCTGCCGTAATAAGATTTAAACTGCTCAAAGATTGATCTCATTATGTCAAGTGCTAGTCATTTAAGTCAATTTACACTACTGCTCATTTACGAGCTTATGTATACTTCAATTTAAGTGGAAGGTTACGATTGCATACATGAAAAAATTATAATTGTGTAGGTATTACAAATTCTGTGAAAATTTTTACACATTTATGTTTTCGCCAAATCAATACTTGACTATGTTCCAGTTTTGCGGAATAATTAGTAAGGTTATATACCAACGATCCACGAAGCAATGGAACTACCTCCACCTCAGTGCTGCCATATTAATTTCAAATATCTAATAATAATCATGTAATAATATTCTCCATTTTAAATGTACCAAGTTCCTTCCTACCTTATCGTAAATACCATTTTGTCAAAAAATGTTTCATTATCTAATTTTATAGATTTCATTGTTCATTATTATATTTCAACATTTCAAGCAAGTTTTATTAAATAAATAAAACACGCTCTATATCATTTTTTTTTCTAGTGTTACCATTTGACTGATGTATTGACTTATTTTTGGTTGCATTTAAATTGTTAAATTATGTGTAACAATAGTATGATAGTTAATATTATTTTTATGAAATTTTAGGACATGATATATAAATTGTTCTACAAATCCTGCAGATTTTGAGGTATACATCGAATCTGCATATGAATAGATGGTAATAAAATAATTTATTATTTTTTTAAAATACGCCTACCTTCGCATTTCATGTTACATTTTCCTCCTGAAGCTCCAAATTTGCACCAGTCCTTACTGTTAATCTGAAAATATAAAAAACTGATTTTGTTAGGATATTAAATGTATCTATTACCAAGACATTTTTTCAAATTTTTTTGCTTTAATGTTTAGGACAAATTTCAGATAATACTTCGAAGAACACACACTTCACATTTATTATTTATGTCGAAAATGGTTTCATTCTTATTTATTTACTTAGGAATTATTCTTTCTCAAAAACACTCCTATAATAATTATTATAATAAGGAAGACATTTTATTTTCTATCAGAATAATATGTATTTTTTTAAATAATAGTTGTTATTTTATGTTTGAGCTTATTTTTCCTATTTTAGATTCCATATTTTCTTACCTGAAACAGTCCTAAAGCTTTACTTCCATTTGCTTTGTTAACTACCTTGCCAGTGTCTTTCCCGCTTTCGCTCTCTATTAGACACACCCCTAGAAAAATACAAATACTTAAGATGTAATAGAAAAAAGCAATTTCTACACTTCGGCCTTCTTAGTACAACTTATTTCTCTTAATAATTTGCTTTTATTTTGTTACTCTTAACGAAAAACAAACAGTTGAATTCTTAGTAAACTTATCATTAGTCAATTTGTTACTTTATAATCTTTGTACATACTTATTTAAGTTAATTGGAAATACAGAGATCAAACGCAATTATTATCGATTATTAAAAACATCAGTCAGAGCGAAATATAGATAGTATGGATGTATTTACAAAACGCAAATACAAATAAATACCCCATTAACACCTATAGGTAATCTTTCACTTAAATATACCCATAAAGAATACCTATTATTCAGAAAACTTTGTGTTTAAATTACACTTTATTTTATAGAACGTCTAATGACATCAAACGCTGCTATAGGTCCAAATTACAGTTTTATTAAATTATCTTCTAAAGGTTGAACTCCAAATATGATTAAACATTCTCATTATTTAAATATTACATAAGTGCTTAATGCAGTAACATATTTGGTAATGTTAGTATTTATTATGCCATTTGGTAATTCCCTTGAACCGTACAGTCGAGTAGTATAACTATACTGGGGGTCCGCGAAATGGAAAACATGTTATTGATTATTCCAAAATAAATAAAGGATTCAACTCATTAGAGAACATTACTGTACCAAATTTTATACATAGTTGTATCTAGAACAGTTTTTGAGATATTTAAAAAGCCCTTATTTTCTTGATAATTTAAAACTCTGTATATCTTTAATTCTTTTATAGAAATTGTCTTTCCATATTTTTGCTGTAGAATCTGATATTAAGTTGTATCCCAACGTTTATGAGATATATCAGGAGAATATTTGGTTATAAGCACTGCCAAAGGATACAATATTTATTCGTGTGGGGTATATTATTTGGTAAAATTATATTAACCTATTGAATAAGCTGCAATTAAATTTCGCTTTTTCTATTAACTCTAAAAAGTTGAACAGTTTCCATTTAAGTTAAACCTTAATAATAAACTATCTCCGCATCTCTCAAATTGTCTCTTCGTATTATTGCGATTTGGGAAATCAACCCTAAGGTTGGTAGGAACGTCCGTGCTCATTATCATTAGGCATAAGATTTAACTTGTCACTTGTCCTAAGTCCATGATACCTTCTCCGCAAATTGTACACCTTTAAATAGACAGAGTACTAAAGATTACTTACAGGAGGTTGTACACGAGATTGCTGTTGTTGTAATAAGAGATTGTTATTGTAACGCATTATTTTAAAGTTCCAAATAATATATTACCTAATCCTTACTTAGACTTTTTAATCATATTAAGTATACCAATAATTATAATAATAATAATAATAATAATAAGCAGATTTATTGATCATTTACAGACTTTACCCAAATAAAATACAAAAGATACATAAATATAAATAAATATGGGCAACAGATCCTTTGATCAGCTGAAGCTGTTCTTCCTCAAAGGCCTGAGAAACAAAATATATTTTTTTCTGTATTATTAACCCGAAACAGTAAAATCCCGAATAGTAGAGACATATACATACAGGGTGTACCACTTAAGCGTATGCGGAGCATAGCGGATAAACCGTAGGAGCTAGAAAAAAATGTTTCAAATGAAAGTTATTTTCAATCAAGTGTTCTATGACTTAAAATTATTTTCGATTATACAGGGTGTTTAGTGTAGGCTGGGCGCAACACAACTTGGTTATTTTAAATAGAACACTCTGAATAGAATACAGTGATATAAGGTTTGATGGGTCTATCTCTAATAATAAGGAAGATATGAACAAAAAAGGGCGCCATAAGAGTAGTGTGTTAGAAAGAGATTGTCAATACTTTCCTAGGGTACCAGGTCTTCGTCTAACACATTACTCTTATGGTACACTCTTTTGGCCATATCTTCCTTATTATTAGAGATAGACTCATCAAACCTTATATCACTGTATTCGTCAGACAATGGTTTATCCAAATATGCAATAATATATAGGCGTTCCATTTAAAATAACGAAGTTGTGTTGCACCCAGCCTACACTAAACACCCTGTATAATCAAAAATAATTTTAAGTCATAGAACACTTGAATGAAAATAACTTTTATCTAAAATATTTTTTCTAACTCTTACGGTTTAGCGGTACACCCTGTATACTACATCAAAACGAGTATCTTTTAAAGTTAAATAGGAACATTAAAACTTAGGTTACAGAGTTACGAGGGACTCTTTTTCGTTATTATTTTATAAAAAAGTGTTAACGCGTTCCTGGGATGAGACAAATGAAATTCGGTCAAATTTTCTTATCCCATATATTAGACGTAGACATGAATTTTGTAGTTTTTGCAACTTATTGGAATCATACGCAGAAGGGCAAGGTCCAGTCCATATACGAAATCACAATAACTTGCCTTACTGAGAACGAGAGAGTCGCATAGTAAAATCTTTAATTTTGAATCAAATAAATATATAATGATTTTAGTTTTAAAAAAAAATTCTGCAAAATGAGTGACACATGATGACACAAATTTTAATTTGCTGTCAAATACTACACCCAGATTTTTTGCCTTTTCCATCGGTGATAAGGACATATTATTTTTTATAGAAATGTTATTTGACGATATAGAACCAAAAAACATAACAGATGATTTATTTGAATTAATTCAATAAATAGGTATTGTATGTATGTATCTCGTTTTGAGAATTAAGAACTTAATTGCTGCAATGAAAGGGTGTATAGACAGAAGTGTATTCATCATCAACACGTAAGGGACGACCCTAAGACCAAACGAAGACAGCTGTTTCGGCCTCCTCAGTGCCGTAAAGGTCTCAGAGTGAGGACACCACATAGTAGCTTGTGACTTGTTAATGGTGGTTAGCACTCATGTGCAGATGGTGCCAACACTTCTGTCTATGCACCTGGTATATATGTGAGGAATGTACAGGAACTTACAGTTTTTTTTATAATTAAAGGGTATATAATGGAATAAATATTGGAAAAAATTCATTTTTAGTAATTTCTCTTTAGTAATTTAGTAATGAAATCTTGAATTCTACATTAAAGATTCATCATGTACAAATTATTGATGTATGTATGATGTCTAAACAACATAATATGGTTCCTTAAGCTTCGCACACACAGTAAAGGTTCTTGCAAGTCCTGTAAACGATATTTATATTTTATATCGTTTAAGTGATTCATTTTAGCGAGAGATACAGATAAATGTTCTACTGCTGTAGGTAGATATTAGCGTATTAGCTTTGGCACCAAAAGATACGCACGAGAGGCAGAGAGAGAGAGAAAGAGACGTGAAGCGAAAAACAGAATAATACGGAATACTAAAGTTACTCTTGTGGCTTTTGATGATTGAATAATTGATAGACTCAATATAACTAAAATACGTGACTGACAAGTGCTACCATACATCACATTGCACTTGCAGAGAGGGACAGTGTGCCGTTGTGACCATGGGAGAAATATTACTTATACCATGGCGTTAGGTACTCGAAAAACCGAAAAATTTACACTATAATTCTGTAACTGGATTTTTAGAGATTTCTTGAATATTTATTCAAGAAATGTTAAAAATCAAGTTACAGAAATATAGTGTAAATTTCTGCACTACGTAGATATATTAAATTTAGTGACCACTGAATATTAATGAAAAACACTGTATTTTATTACCATTTAACCTTTATCAAACCATATGCTCATTTGCATATGTAGTTTTACTTTTATTTCCTATAGATAGTGGGCCAATTAAACATTCAATAAGTTTAAGCAACAAATTCAATTAGCAACTTAATTTTTCTATGAGTAATACCTACATTTCATTCATTTATATAATTACCTTCATACATATATGTACTTCTACCTATTTTGGCTTACAGACAAATCATTCATGACATCAAAGAGACCGCATCACTTTCACATAGATACATACCTATTTTATAAATTCCTTACATAACTTACTTGCTTTAATATAACTTTTTGGAAATTGATTAATCATTATACAGGGTGTCCCGAAATTAGTGTGCAATATTTTACCGGAGTGGTCTATGGTTAAAAATGGGGCTTTTTCTTCATATAAACATGGATCAAAAATGCTCCAAGAGGGGGTTATAGACCCTTAAAGAAGTGAGATAAAATGTATCATATACGTTCCAAACAGAGGGAGGGGTTAAATATTACCCCAACTTTTTTGTGCTTTGGCTTTTTCGACTTTTGATTAGGGAATATGAAATTTCAATATTTTTTACTAAAAAAAAGTTACACTTGGTTCGTATCGATAGGACGCATCGTTTCCGAGCTAAATCGATTTAATTAATATGTGATAACACGGGATGTAGTAACTTTTTTTGTATGTAACTTTTCCCTGATTTTGTTATTAAATAACTTTTAAAAAAATGTGTTATTAACTACCCTAAAGAAGCCAAAAACTAAAAAATTTCAAAGAAAAGACTTTTATAAGGCATTGGTCCGTCTACTCAAATGTGGTCAAGGTAAAAAATTCAGTCGCGTCCATATATTTTTCAAAATTATTCCAGTGCCACCCCGTACGCACGGCCCTGGTGGAGTTGACCACCATTATTTAATGCCAAAATATGTACTATTTTAAGTAATTTTCAGAACCCAAAATTGTATTCAAATTTCTAAAGCTGTTTCATGATATTTTGAAAAAAAGTAAACAAATTTAAAAACTTTAACACCCTGTATCTTGGAAACGAAGCATAAGTGGACTTATGTTGATAGGAACTTTTTGTCTTATTTTTAGGTGAGGAATCTGCTATGGTACATGTTTCTTTAAACAACCTGTATACAGTGGTACATGACATTTTTTTGTGATTGTACCTGCTGTCATTTTGGAGTTAACCAAAGCAATAGCCTATAACATTTCTAAACATAAAATATATGTATGTCAGGAAAGTTTAAGAGCGATTTTCTTTTTCAAAATAAAATAACCGGGGGTTTGAAGAGCTAGTAGGACAGCAAAGGATTGTTTGGAAACTGAATATTTAGTTTACTTAGGTAAAAGTGTAGGCAGGCCATCGGTGTTCATTTTACGTTCTACCTAAAGCGAGCATCAGTTAAGAGGGAATTTTGATACCTGAAAAGTCCGTCAAATATTACATAAGGATTTGGTGAATCCTTAGTATCGCACTGTCTTGTTTATTTGCAAAGAAACTTCCTCTATGGTCAATGTTAGAAAAAATACAAATAATTCAGGCTACTGTTCTTTAGCATACTTTAGCATACTGGTTGAAAGTTACTAGTACTAATTTATTTTTAATATAAAAATAATCGTTGATAGTATAAGCAACTCACAGTTTCCGACTAGGATTCTGCTAAATCCTTTTTTTAATCGCACTGTCTTGTTTATTTGCAAAGAAACTTCCAACAAATACCTCTAGTTAGAACAAATACAAATAATTCAGGCTATTTGTTCTACACTTTAACATACTGGTTGAAAGTTCTTAGTACTAATTTTATTTTTAATATAAAAATAATGGTTGGTAGTATAAGCAACCTACAGTTTCCGACTAGAGTTCTGCTAAATCCTTTTTTTAACAGCTCGCTGGTGAGTCCACATCGTGTATAAACTTTAGCCTGGGTTTCTGGGACGGAATTACTCAGTAAAACGCCCACACACAGAGCAACAACAATTTTCTTCATGGCCCAGGCGCAAGAACAACTTCGTTCACCACCACCACCACACGAAAACTAGCACTCACTGAAGAAAGTAAGGTCCTGATAATCCTGATCCGCAAATTGCCCACCATATAAGGTGTCTTCCTTATCTCTTATTTATATTATGACACGCCTGTAATAATTTATATGCCCAGTATGTGTTTGAACTGCTTTACGTAGCGACTGTTTGGTATTTACCAGCCTTGACAGTGCCTGGACCTTGACTGACTACCGTATTCCTTATTCCTAGACCATTTTGCTGTTTAAAGTGCGCATACGATTAGAGATGCAACGTGTGATTGTCCAAAACAATTTGTAGGTACACAAATATTCTTGTAGTAAACTTTTCGAAGTAACTTTTATAACATAATTAATTTATTTTACCTAAATGTCTAAAGTATAAATAGCACTCGAGGATATAACCGCTATCTACCGCTTATGTCGGTGGTAACACTGCAAGTAGATTAATACTTAACATTATATTTACGCACGCGACACATAAATATGTAGTAGACAATTTATTTGTTGACATTGGCGCTTTAAAAATTGTTTAATTTTCGAGCATCCTGTCCAAATACCCAGAAGGTTTGCTTTATACCTTTTTTGTTACATATATAGTAAATACAAACAACTCTCCACCATATACATAGGATAGAATTTCTCAATATATTATATCTAATCCTTGTCTGCCTATTAAATACAACCAAAGAGTACTGTGGTTTAACTAACAGAATTAGTAGAAAAAAGTGAATATTATTTTTCATGTCATACTATTTTTCCAAAGCCATAAAAATCATTCAAGGAAAATGTGATCGGCCTCAACTAATATACAGGGTGTTCCATTTGTGCGTATTTGAATAGTAGGTAATCGGTTGAATTGGGCAAAAACATTAAGTAGGAAAATTACTCTACTTATTAAACCGTATAGGTAACCTAAAATTATTTTTAACTTATAACAGAGCGTTCAGGAAAAACACTATCCATATTACCATATTTTTTTTAAGGCACCCCCGTATACAGGGGTATTATCTACCTCCTTCCGTGGCAAACTATTTTGTTACTTTTTTATTTTTAGAGGTAAAGATCGGTTAAATGGGAAAACTGGGCGCAATTTTGGTGGCAATGCATTGCTGTTTTCAAAATTAAGGAATGCCTCAAGTTCCCTATGCCCGATGGCCTAGGATGGGAAGAATGTCAACTTGGTGTTAATGTGAGAAATTAAAATCATTTGATGTTTGACTGTCCCCCAACTAATGAGGTTTTCTAGATTTCCCTCATTCCAGCATTGAATGGTGGTTATACCAACGTAAGTCGTTTCTGAGGCGCAAATACGGCCTGCGAAATAGTAATATGCCGCCCCCTCTCCACACAAGTCTCAGACTTTCGGACCAATCCTTGTGATTAGAATGAGGATAAATTATAGATTTTATTATTGTTAAAGATTTTTTTAGGAATTAAAATTGTTCTGGGAACACCAAATTTTGTCTTAGGATGGGAAAAAGTCAACTTGGTGTTAATGTGAGAAATTAAAATCATTTGATGTTTGACTGTCCCCCAACTAATGAGGTTTTCTAGATTTCCCTCATTCCAGCATTGAATGGTGGTTATACCAACGTAAGTCGTTTCTGAGGCGCAAATGCGGCCTGCGAAATAGTAATATGCCGCCCCCTCTCCACACAAGTCTCAGACTTTCGGACCAATCCTTGTGATTAGAATGAGGATAAATTATAGATTTTATTATTGTTAAAGATTTTTTTAGGAATTAAAATTGTTCTGGGAACACCAAATTTTGTCTTATTATTATGAGATAATTTTTGTCCTAAATTACATAAAATGTATTATTTTCTACGGATTTACAGAAGATTGGCATATAATTGAAGGTCAGTTGGAATTAATGTTAGTAACACACTTCCTTAGTCTTGAATGTCATCAACAAATTGTATTTATATTTATGTTTAATACTATGTATTTTATAATTTATATCTTAATGTCCATGCTTCACTGTAGTGTCTAGTTGATTTCTGAATAATTTGATTTCTCCTCTCAGTTGTGCAATTGAGTTGTTATTATTTGATTTAGGAATTTTGCGATAATATATCTTGACTTCCTAAATTTTATTACTTACTATTTCGCAGTATTTTAATTATATAAGAATGTGTTTAGCAACGAAATTCATATTTTTTCACTTTTTAATCCCATATCTGGTTTCGATGCTCCTTTTGGATTTCTAATTTCTGAAATTCTCTGATTTTATAATATGTGATTTTATACATGTGTCTTGTATCTTGTAAAAATGGCTCAAACCATAACTCTTATTTTAGAACCAATTATAAAAAATAGTAATAAACAATTCAGAAATTATTAGATATAATTAATGGACGTACCTACCAATTTTTACAAAGATGATTAGCAACAGAAAAAGTAAAAGAGATACATACTTAGGTATTGGGAACCCTAATACCAATCGATAGAGAATAAAATTTTACAAGAGGGCCCGCAGAAATATACATGAGGGATTGTTTAGTATTATTTTAGTATTTTTAGTATTTTTAGTATTTTAAATTGAAGTTCAACAAAAAAAAATCCTCGGATAACCACCAGCATGCCGTTAGCGTGGACCCAAAGAGCTGCTCTGGTCACCTGGATTTGTCTTTGAATAAAGAATTTTTCAGCTTTTCCAAACAACCTGCCAATGTTAAGTATATTATACAACTTTTTACTATAAACTGCTGAAAACAAGAAGACATACCGTTTGCGTATGCCCAAGGACATACGCACAAATGAGAACTTTTTTCTATATGAAGAACCCAGAATGACTCTTTGATTCATTCATTTTCGTTATGAGAATATACACAATATAATACCCTCTAAAGGCATACTTACTGACTAAAATCACAACCAAAAATCTGTCACTAACTCCCGGTCTAGCAATAGAAAAAGTAAAAGAGACCAGAATCCCTAATATCAATCGATAGAGAATAACATTTTTCATGAGGGACCGTAGAAATATACCGAGTTCCATTTGAAGAAAAATACTTGAGCTTTTGAAGTTTACCAAAGTTGGTACCAATTTCTGAGCACTCTGTATTCAATATGCCTGGATAGTGGTGGGGAGGGTAAAAAACGATAATCCCGCTCGACTCCAAACCATCCCAGGTCATGACGATGCTCAAGTGATATTGGCGGAGGCGCGGGGGTTGCTCGTCTCTTGGCGTCGGTGATTTGCCTTAGTCGCGAAAATAGGCTATTATTATTATTATTATTATTATTATTATTATTATTATTAAATTATTTCTAGAATGCACACTTCCCATATGTGAACATAACTATTCAGCGTAATATTGACGAAGTAAATATAATGCATGATTGCAGTGAAATATTGTTATTGTGTTTGCAATAACAAAGCATATTTAATTAACCAAATTAAAATTATAATATGTTCCTATATTTGCTTAGTCGTAATTAAGAGTACCTATCTAATATCATCAACACATGAAAGCGTACGCTTAGGAAAGATTTTGCATTTGTTAGCTTAAGATATTAAGCTAGGTACATAATGCTTATATGAATTTATTATCAAAAGCTTTTTCGTTCAAGCGTGCTAAACTCCTCCATTCATATTTATAACGCTACCTCAGATGTTTATAGCCTAAGTTAAAAAAACTGATAGATATATTTATTAAAGAACACATTACATATTGTCATGAATATATACATAATTTATATTTAGTTAATATTTAGAAAATAAAAAAATAAAATTATTCTAGGAATTAATTATAGTAATTATTAATTGTTGATATTATTAAATTAGTGAGCATCTATCTATAATAATGATAAAAACAAAATGGATATACAAAATCACATAATGAAACGAGGCTGTTAATTATTTCTACTTAAAAGTAATAACCATGCTAAGAATGCACATGCTCACGAAGAATATATTTAAAAATAAAATGAAATATCAACTCAAAACATTTTCGCTTTTTAATCATTTCCAGTATGTAATGAATATCTATACATGTATTATAAGAAACCTGTAAACAGAAAAACAATAATAAGAAAATTATGAACATATTGCATACGTACAGTGTGTTTCATATTGTAGTGTTTCTATGGGGATCTTGCTTATTATTAGAGATAGAAGGTGGGTTTAAATTCGGCAAAATTAGAGAATTTTATGTTTAAAATGATGCCGCTGAGAACATTCTTATCTCTATTCGTTTGCGAGATACGGCAACAAACAATTTTTTTTAATTTGGGTTTTCTTCTTATATATAACTCTGTTATTTCTTAAAATTTCCCTCATTTCGTTTCCACATTGTTACAGCTAATTTTAATTTTGCTTTTGATGTCCCCATTAATATTTCTGTAGGACGTTTCGGTTTTTTAATACCATCATCAACTACATTTTTTCTTATGGACGCGATATTGGATTTTTTCATATCTAAATAGACACTTCTTTTCTGAACAAGGCAATATGCCATATGCCACAATTTGTTTCAAAAACAATTATAGTATAGGATGAAACAGTCTTTCAGAAAATTCTAGGTGGTTGTGAAAAATTGACAATTATAAAATAAGCCCTACGAATGACACTTCTAGTTGTCTTATCTTAGGGCTTATGTAGCTATTTACCTAGAATTTTTCTGAAAAATAATTATTTAATAGAACGAAATAATTTCGGTAGAAAAAAGAAATGGATAATAAAGTTTGACATTGAGAAAAAACAGAAAATAATAATACTGAACTAAACAATAAAATGTTAACTATCTACAACGCAAAACACAGGAACTAGAGAGAAAGAGTTAATTTACTTAAGCATAAGTAAGAATAAGTATAATAAAACCGATCATAACATAAGGCAACAAACGTAACCGTGTAAGAAATTAGAAAGAAAGCTAAAAACAATAAGAAGTAGAAAAAATGAAAGACGCTAGAGAAATAATACTGAGAAACAAGACAATCTATAATCATAAAAAATACACAGATTCGAAAGATCCCTATACTCATATCCTACAATCCGTAGAAAAATCCAGAGAAGACGTAATCAAATCTCTGCAACGTGAAACCTACAATATACAGGGTGTCCCAGTGTGAGCGTACAAAAATTTACCAGGGGGTAGAGCAGACCAAAATAAGAATAAAACTCTTATAAAGAAAATTTCTCTGATGCACGCCTAACGAGTTACAGGGTGTTATTTTGGAGAAAAAAAAACAATTTTCCGCAATAACTTAAAAATCGTTTCGTAGATTTAGGTAATTATTGGGTGACGTGTACATCTATTAAAGATCATTAGAACTACATGGTATTTGTGCACCTCTGACACCTGTGGTGGCCTAAGCCTACTCTTCTTTATGATTTTGTCTTCATAACTCTTGCATATCCTACTTTTTGGTAGATTAACTAAGTTTTCTTTAATCGGCTATCAATTCTGTACAAAAAAGGTGCTCTTGTTACATAGCTCTAAAATCAACCATTTTCGAGTAAATTGAGTGTAAAGTACCGACTACATTCTTTATGCAGAAAAATACATGCAAAGGAAGTCATAAGGAAGAGTAGGCCTAGGCCACCACAGGTGTCAGAGTTAAACAAACACCATGCAGATGTTTAGATGGACACGGCTCCCAAAAATTACCTAACGATTAAGTTATTGCGAACTTTTTTTTCAAAATAACACCCTGTAACTCGTTAGGGGTGCATCAGAGAATTTTTTTTATAAGAGTTTTATTCTTATTTTGGTCTGGTTCCCCCCCTGGTAAATTTTTGTAAGCTCACACTGGGACACCCTGTATAAAGAGCTGTACAGACTGTCTCATTTTTTATGATAATCCGGTGTATCTTATAATATACAGGGGCTAGAGAGTTGAAAGTTCTACATCCTGGATCACGACTTTTTCGTCATTAAAGGTCAGAACAAATTTATATTTCACAGTTTGGAAGATACAGGGGTATTTTTTAAAATTACATAGGTACATACGTACGTGCATACATACATAGATACATACGCACTAATACTCTAGATATAAGACATGATCGACAGATCTGCATGACAGATCAACAATATGCTTACATATTTAAAAAAGATGGAATATAATATTTCAGATCTGTATTTATCATCAGTCACTGAAGAAATTATGGTCAAGAATAAAAATATACAACTTCCAATTTCTCAGCTCCTGTATATATAGGTATACCCTAGATTCCCATAAAAAAATGGGACAGTCTGTCACATTTTTAATTTTTATATTACAGGTCACAAACTTCTTGTAGTTTTGCTTCCGATTTCATAAATTGACATCCATACTATCACCTTCTTATTTATGCACAACGTTCTATAAACAGGTAATTAATATATTATAGTTTAATAGCACCTGGCGTACCACTCACTATATCATGCAAATACGTCATTAGAATCAAGGATTATTATAATTATGGCATGTCCAATTCATAATGCATCAGCGATCTAACTCGCTACTAACTAATTATACAAAATGTTTCTTGAGGTTTAAAATTGTTCTGTTCGTTAGAAAAAAACTGTTCAAATTTGAAAATGTTAATTGAAGACATAGTGTGTTCACTTTTCAGTCTAAACCATATACAGTGTGGACAAAAAGTCTGGAACACCTGAAATATCTCGCAAAATACATTTTTTTCGAAAAATTGCTCGAAGGGGTCAAAAGGTATTTTAAATTTGCCGTCTTTTGACATACTTGAATTCTATGTACAGTGGCGTACGTTAAAGGGGTCAAATTAAGCGCCTTTTTTTTTAATGGCAACCTATATTTTTTGTTCAATATAACGAAAGAGCACATTTTTCTGAGTATTGTAGTATAAAAATTTTAATATGTTGCATAAAGAAAGTGTCGAGAAAAATGCAAATAAAGTTTTAATTGTGAAAATATTTTTTTTTAATAAAACGAAACAAGAAAAAAAATCATTAATTAATAAGATGTTCGAACTGTTGCCCATTAACTATTTGACAATGTCCTAGTCTAAAAATAAATTCTTTTTGCACTCTGTCAAGCATTTCCGGTTCGATGTTGTGTATTTCTTGCTGAATCCGTTCCTTCAGGTCTTCTATGTTTTCCGGTTTACTGCTGTAAACTTTGGTTTTTAAATAACCCCATAAGAAGAAGTCGAGGGGTGTGAGGTCCGGGGAACGAGGCGGCCATTCTATATGTCCACGTCGCCCCACCCATCGTTCAGGAAAGACATTACTCAAATAATTGCGAACAGCAAGAGCATAATGAGGAGGCGCCCCGTCTTGTTGATACCAAAGTCTGTTGTCAGGTATGGCTGGGTCATTTATATTTGGGTATAAAGCTGTCAGTGTTGGAATCAAATCTTGTTGTAAAAATTGCAAGTATCTTTCTCCAGTCATGTTCTCATCAAAAAAATAAGGGCCCAATATTCTGTCTCTGACTATGCCTGCCCATACATTTACTTTTCTTGGATACTGAGTATGTAACTCCTGCATCCATCGGGGATTCTGTGAAGCCCAATACCTACAGTTCTGTCTATTAACAGTACCATTAAGGCAAAATGTGGCTTCATCCGAAAAAATAATATTTTTTACAAACATGTTATTATTGTGGCAACGTAATTGCATTTCCTCGCAGAATTGTACCCTTCGATCAAAATCATCTTCTGATAATTCTTGAGACAATGTAACTTTATAAGGGTGAAATTTATGTTTATGTAAAATATTAAGTATTGTAGCATGACTTAAATTCATGTCCAAACCAATCTGCCGGGAACTAGAATGTGGATTTTCTTCAACTCTTAGTAAAATGTCAAGTTGTGTGTCAGCATTGATTGTTTGGCGGCCAGTTCTGGGTTTATCACGTACATGTCCAAGTACTCTGTATTTACCTAAAATTTTAGTAACTGTAGAACGTACTATAGGCGGGCGATCTGGATGAGCTTCATTAAAGAGGGCACAAACTTCCACTGTAGTTCTTCTCCTATCTCCATAACCATACATCATAAGAATTTCTATTCGATCTTTTTCCGAAAGTGACATTTTTATTGATTCTTTTTTTTTTAGATTAGATTAGAGAAACCGAAGTATCAAATTTACTGACAGACAGAATAAAAGTAAGTGACATTAAATCAATTTTTTTCAACGCCTTCTAGGTTAAATATAAAATATAAATAAATTTTCACAATTAAAACTTTATTTGCATTTTTCTCGACACTTTCTTTATGCAACATATTAAAATTTTTATACTACAATACTCAGAAAAATGTGCTCTTTCGTTATATTGAACAAAAAATATAGGTTGCCATTAAAAAAAAGGCGCTTAATTTGACCCCTTTAACGTACGCCACTGTACATAGAATTCAAGTATGTCAAAAGACGGCAAATTTAAAATACCTTTTGACCCCTTCGAGCGATTTTTCGAAAAAAATGTATTTTGCGAGATATTTCAGGTGTTCCAGACTTTTTGTCCACACTGTATATAATACTACTATATCGCGTATTTCCTATGTTAACCCATAAGCGGTTTCTCCGAATACATTACAGGACAAAAGATATAGTGCTATACTGTTCCAGAGACCCTTTGTTCGATTTGCGCATGCGCAATCTCCATGGTTACGGAAGCTGACACACTGTTTATAGGCTGACAGACTTCCCAACTTTCAACTTTTTTTTAAAGAAGTCGGTAGACAGAGATGCAGTATTTATGCTGCATGCTTATTGGATGTCGCGAAATTCGTGCGCATGCGCATATTTGACTAAGGTACTCTCGATAAGGATAGAGATTGTATGTCGGCGCCGTGTTGTTTTCGGAATTTTTGGGCCTCTACCCGCGATATAGTAGTATTATATATATGGTCTAAACACAATCAAATCACTGTTAATGAACTCACACACAATCTTTTTGACAGTTTGACAGTTAGATTTCTAACAGTTTTCACCAGTTTCAGTTAAATTTTAACTGACGCGTTAACCACCCAGTCGGCACATTTGACTACAGTTGGTGAAAATCACCATAAGTATTTTATATTGGAGTCCTAACAATAATGTTGACAGATTATTGAATATATTATCCTTGGATGAAAGTACCTACATCATTTTGAATTATTACCCGTCATTGTACGTCTATGAAGGATTACTTTAAGGTATACTCTTATGTCAAAGCTATTAGAAATAACTCATAAATAGTGTCAGAGCGTTTGTAATATTCAAAGTATAAAATCATCTTTAACCAATACAACGATTACGTACCTATATAAATTGAATGTGCTACTGGCTACGCATAGTGACATTTCACGAACCTATATGAGGTGCAATGTGATTGGTTAATATTGAAACAGCTGAAGCATGCGCGCTTACATGTCGACAACATCCAGTTTTTCGTGCAAGTGGCGTAGAACACTTGTTTTTGCAAGCAAGTTATATTTGACGAGTTATTAATTGCGAAGTAATTTATTACATTGTTGTACATTTTTTCATAGTCTCTCACCACAGGCGCGCCTATGAAATGGCGATCCCTTGCTGCTTCACTCTTCGAACAGCTATGCTGTCAATGAGCACTTTCTCTATAATTTTGGCTATAGAGTACAGTCACAGCTATATACATAAAGCTGTGGTACAGTATTGTGCATTGGGTGTTCATAAATAAACCAATAAACACTTACGCATGTGTTGACCAGGAGGCACGGCGTACATCATAAATATTCATATCAAAAATTATGTCGCATGTCATAACGTAAATATGTACAAATGTGGATGCGACAACAAAACGGATTTTCATTTCTTTCCTTTGAGTTTAGCTCCTTAACTTAATCTCAGTTAATATTTCTCAGGAACAAAAATGTTCTGGCTGTCATGCTATACCTGTTGTTATACGAACACGAACGCCATGCGAACAAAGTGAATTACATTTTTTTTTCATGCTGAGCATGTATTCTAAGCTACACCCACGTTCAACTTTGACTTTTGCAGTTATTTTTACGTAACCTAAACAAGTTTAGAGCGTTTTGTTTATATTATACTGCCACTTTTACAGTAGAATATACTCGCAAAGTTCATTTGGATGTAGATATACAGGATGTATTTTAAATCCATGTCATAGATTAAGGAGTTGAGTATCAATGACCTTGGGTCATTTTAGATCCAAGAGCCTTAAGAAACCAAGAGTCTGAGCATAAAGTAACCGGTTACTTTGTGGTCTGAGGTTACTATACTATATTTTTTAATTAGGAAGAGTGACGTTGAAGTTGGGTAAAGTTTTATTTTCAACATTTTTTTATAAAAACTATTTTATGCAAAACTATATACTAATTACGTAATTTAATTTCGTTAACCTTATGTTTAAACTCTACACCAGCTGCTATTTCTCTTAAATATATACCGGGTTTTTTTCTTCATCTTGAAGATAATAACTGTATCATATTAATTAGTAGATAAGGTTCCCACAAAGGTGTCATAGACAAACATCAAATTTAAGTATATAGAATATTAGTAAGTCTGTGAGAAACAGGAAAATATAGTTAGTTTTCGCAAGTTAAAATACATATATGATACTGTAATTTGCAATGCATAATTATCTTAACAAAGAAGCGGTAACTACCGAGCCAAATATTGAAATATGTAGACATTTATTGGAAAACATGAATGCGTAAACTTCTTGAGATTGCTGAACTGACACATAACACGTAGGTAGGCATTTAAGGCTTAGAACGGCGTTATTTCTCCTTTGTCCAAACTCAATAATCTAATGATAACTTTTAGAAGGAAGAATATCGACGTTTGTGTGGTATTAAATTTTGGACTTTAATTTAATCAGCGCAGTAAAATTCGACAGAGCTCAAAAAGTTTCGTAGTGCTGTCGTTTTATCTGCCATATTTCTGTAATATCTTGTCATATTTATGGGATTTTATAATTAAAAAATAATGTAAGAACTAATAGAATCTAATGGTGGATTTACGCACACACTTTTAACATTTGAGTAGACATTGGCCAACTCTTGAATTAATAGACCTAGATCTTTATCTCTGACATGAGAAATCAGAACTTGATAAATCTTAAAATCTTATGATAAATGTTAAATGAGTATGGATAAATCCGTACTTAGTACAGGGTATTCGCGTATATTTTGATTCCTACCTATAGAGGTTATTAAGAAAGTTAGAAAACAAAAATTAAATACAAAAGTTGTTTGGTTTTTGACGTATTATCTTTTAGCTAGGTCATAAAAAAAAATTGCATGTCGTAAACTTGGGAAAACCATTTGTAGTGGCGAGATACAGTGAAATACACTGCAGTGCCCTCTTTGGATCTTTGCTACTACCTGTCTGACAATTATTGTCTAATTGACAGACAGATAACGATCTGCAGAAAGCAGATGCCATTACAGCGACCTCTATTGTCTTTGAGGAAGACAATCCTACTTAATTATTGGAAGGAGATGCCGAAAACAACTACTCCACGGGCAATATGCCCCGATGGAGTACATTACATTACATCAACATCCATGGAGATGTTGATGTAATGCAACGCCAGTCGGGGCATATTGCCCGTGGAGTAGTTGTTTTTGGCATCTCCTTCCAATAATTAAGTAGGATTGTCTTCCTCAAAGACAATAGAGGTCGCTGTAATGGCATCTGCTTTCTGCAGATCGTTATCTGTCTGTCAATTGGACAATAATTGTCAGACAGGTAGTAGCAAAGACCCAAAGAGGGCACTGCAGTGTATTTCACTGTATCTCGCCACTACAAACATTCACATATGCCCCTTAGGCAATCAATGTCGCCAGATCATTCATCGATTCCGATACCTATGGCAATCTGATGAGATCATACCAAGATCGAAACCGGTCATTGTCTGGTATTTGGTCTTGATGAAAGATGTGGCGACATCCATGGAGATGTTGATGTAATGCAACGCCAGTCGGGGCATATTGCCCGTGGAGTAGTTGTTTTCGGCATCTCCTTCCAATAATTAAATTGGGAAACCCAATTAAACATAATATTTTTAAATGGGACACCCTGTATAATTTTACACGCTTGGGATAAATTTTTTCCTGATTTCAAAAAATATATTTTGTTGACATTTGCACTGACAGTTGAAATATTCGACAGCGAGTACCATAAAAAAATACAAAAAACACTAAGAACTAAAAATATTTAACAGTAGAAACCAACATTAATAAAAAATATTTAACGATTTTCGATGTAACTTCCTTAGTTATTTAAACATTTTCTAATATTTTAATTTTTAATACTTTTTTTATGATTTATTGTAAACATTAAATATTAAATATTTCGAAAACTGTCAGTGCAAATCTCAACAAAATATATACTACTTTTGAAATCAAAAAAAAAAAATTTTCTCAAGCGTCTAAAATTATAGAGGGTGTCCCATTTAAAATTATTATGTTCAATTGGTTTCCTAAAATTTACGACATGCAATTTCTTTTCGATCTAGCCAAAAGATAATACGTGAAAAACAAAACAACTTTTGTATTAAACTTTTTTTCTAATTTTCTTAATAACCTCTGTAGGTAGGGGTCAAAATATACGCAAATATCCTGTATATAAAACTGTAAGTATCATATCTATTAAAATATTTCTATACAGGGTGGACCACCCAAAACGCCTCGGTTGATTACTCAGTTGCTATAGAATATACATGTTTTTCTTTGAGGGCATTATGTACACTACTCAGAGCCATCTTTTAGCATTATTTTGGAATATACAGGGTGATCTAGTGCGGAGGAGTGAACCAAACTTATATTTTTTAAATGGAACAATGTGTATTTTTCAATCGTATGGAAAGATATTTTGTAGACACCTAGTACTATCTTCATTCTTCATCGCTACAGTTCTGAAATCTACATTTTTTGAATAGAATGTTTTTTACAGGAGTAGTAATTTATCAATTTTCAATCAGCTGAAACTCAATTTGTTTTAAAAGGAAAACGAAATGATACTCAATTCTCCTTCTTTGAAATACCGAACTGTTTTGATTAAATATTTAAAGTCGTTTCATTTACTCCTTCTCCTTCTCCACTAATTACAAGCCTCAGGTTTTCATGTAAATCTACTTCTATATTTATTCAGTTTGTGTCCACAAACAAAGCTTAACTTTACTTGAGAACTTATTCCAGGTAAATTATGCCAATACTAAGGGCATAATTATTACTCATAGACTCGTCACCAGGAAACTCTAAACCTACATCAGTAGTCGATATACTTACACATCATATTCGTTTACTACAGTTTTACTCGGTTGTCTTTATGACAATCAAAAGAGCAATTAATCAGATGGAAAAGTTTTAGCTACATCCAACGTCTCTAGCGCCGTTTTCATTCTGTGCCAGGAAAATTGTAACCTATCTAATATGAGAAAAAAACCATTAATTTTTCAAGTGTCCGGAAAACAGATCTATCCAAATGGCTTTGCTCCTCTAAATGATTTATAGTCAGGATGGCGGTCAATAGCTGTTCCATTTTTCAGGAGAGTGTATATTATAGCCAGTATACAATAACAGTGTGTTACAGTTTTTCCCGAATAAGTTAATATAAATCTGTAGAAGTTAGTAGCAGTAGCGTATTCCCGTAATTCCCCTCCTTTATCTTTTGAACGGATGTTTTAAAAATTTAAGCTCTCAATTAATAATGAATACAAAAATACTGTAATTGTTTTGAAAAAAACATTGATCTCATTTAGATGTTCCAAGAAATATATAGAAAACACTCTAGATACTAGTATTTCGGCTTATTAGGCCTTTTTCAATAGAGTAATGTCTATTACTAAATGTTTCCAAGCGAGTTTTCGTTATTTATTTGCTTAAGAGCACCTACCCCCGATTGATCCGACCATCTGGTAAAACCCGAGTTTTTAGTACCTTTTCTAAGAAGGGCGAAATTGTAAAATCTATCTGATAATTCGTAGTACAAGGATTTATAATTAAAGATTTTTTAATTTCTAATTGCTCTAACAGATCTAAGCGCTTTCCTTTCTTTTCACGCTGCAGTACCTTTACATTTTTCTGATCTATAAAATGATTGTTTTCTATACAATCCCTCGAAAATCCTGAATTTTTTGCGTTATTTAATATGGATTTTTTATGTTCTTTTACTCTAGTTTCATTACTTCTACCGATTTGACCCACATACATGGCATTACAATCCGCGCAGTTAATTTGGTATACCCCCGATTATTTTAATTTATTAACCCTTTCTTTGTTGTTTATCAAAATCCTCCCAAGTACGCTTGTTGACACTAATCGTTCACGATGTTTCATAAAGAACCAACCAAAAATACTATGCTGAAAAAAATGCCAAAATGCTGTCGAAAACTTAATAAATTTGTTTCTTCAAAACTCCAACAAAAAAGTTAATCTAGAAATCTTTTTCACAATTCATTTAAAAATATGTTTGTATCACACACCTCCATGTTGTTCTGAGTTAGCACAACGAGTAGATATATTAGGAACATAAAGTAGGTACTCAATGAAACCAAAAGGCCCACGTTAAATAACAGAAACAAAAAATAGTTTTACGTATTTTACGTATTTTTCCATCAACCACTCCATTTTAAATTGCTTCATTGAATTGGCCAAATGCGTAGTACATATAAATTCAAAATGTAGGACATAATTGTACCTCCTCTGGCGCTTTGTAAAGTTACCCAACCAAATTTATTGCCGACATTTTTACCATTATCTATTGAACAAAATAGTGTTGGAGCCCCAATAAAATACATCCCACGTTGAAAACTTTACTCACGTATAATATGCCGCGACCTGGAAACAGTTTTGTTGAGGTACACATCTAGGAAAAATTGTAATGAGAGAAAGTTATGTGTTAGTTCTTATACAGGGTGTCCCCGTTTTTTCGTTCATAACTTTGGCAAATGATAGAGCATGCAAAAATAATAGGGTTTTCCCTATAAAATTTTTTTCTAAGACGCTTCGTTCTCGTTATACGGGGCGTTCAATTTTTAAAAACAAATTTTATTTTCTTTAATATTTACTAAACCTATAAATATTTTTTGTTGAAACTTGGCACACACTAATCGTGATAAAAATCTAATATTTTGACGTAAAAAATATTTTTCGACTAAAGACAGTGCCGTAGTTATGGGGTTTTGTTAGCATTTAAACCCCCTAAACTTCTACGCCAATGACGAAAAATGATTTTTCGATACAGATGTTAGTATTTTGATCCTTTGTCTAAAAAAAAGCACTCTTGACAAAAATCGCTAGGAAGTCTTCTTTTTGAGATATTTGGATCATTTAACAATGGTTAGCTTATGAAATTATTTAAATCTTGGCTAAAAGTTAGTGTAAAATTAAGTAGGCATTGCAAGTTTCAATTTTTAACAATAGTATTGACATATGTCATGTTTAATCAGTTTGTTTAAATTAGTGTTGGATGTACCTAGTTTGAGTAATTAGTTGAAATTAGTTACAGTTATAGTTTAAATAAGTTAATAATGTCGTTTAGATTTACTAATCAAGAATACACAAATATACATTTTGTTTATGGATTTTGTAACGGAAATTCCGTAGCTGCTGCAGCTGAATACCAAAGACGGTTTCCAAAAACAAGAGATCTATCCCCAGCAGTATTCAGAAGAGTTCATCAGCATCTTTCAGAAGATGGTCCTGCACGTAGGAGAAAACAAAATAGAAATAATAATGTTTTAGTTAGAGGTAGAACTAGACGTGTTCTTCGGTTATTTGAAGAAACAAGATCTATGAGTGTTCGAACAGCTACTCACATTATTAATATACCTCGTGTTACAATTTGGAAAACTTTGCACAAAGATCGTCAAAGAGCTTTTCATCTACATCCCGTACAAGCTTTACATCCAGGAGATAACGAAAGGCGTTTAGAGTTTTCCAATTTTATTATTAATTCCCTGAATAACAACGAACACTTTCTCCGGCAAATACTGTGGAGAGACGAGTCCCATTTTACTCAACGGGGAGTTATAAATTTTCATAACTTACATTTATGGGCCCATGAAAACCCGCATGGTATAAGACCGAGAAATTTCCAAGAAGAATTCAGTGTCAATGTGTGGGTTGGAATTTTCAACAACAATATTTTTAGACCATACCTTTACCGGATGGACTGAATGCCGCTACATTTCTTCAATTTTTGGAAACAAATCATTTTAACATGTGGGAGGAAATACCACTCCACGAGAGAAGAAATGCTTGGATGCAATTAGACGGTTGTCCTGCACATTATGGACGGCAAGTTCGGGAGTGGCTAGATACTGTCTACGGGGAAAGGTGGATTGGTCGAGGTGGTCCAGTTGCTTGGTCTGCTCGATCACCTGATCTCAATCCCCTAGATTTTTTTATTTAGGGCTTCTTAAAAAAGAGTATATGCGACCCCAGTTAACAATAGAGATTTAATAAATCGTATTCGAATGGCTTGTAATGAAATAAATAATGGCATGCTAATTCGTACAAGACGTTCATTAAGAAATCGATGTCATCTTTGCATTCAAGAAGAAGAATATCATTTTGAGCATTTATTAGATTAAATCATTTGTAAATTATTATTGTTTTTGCCGTTTGTAATAATTATAATATTGTATTTGTAATATTATTTTTTCACATTAGGGTATACGCTGCGGGGGGAGGGGGTTGAAATGAGAATTTATTTCAACAAATTACACAAACTACAAGCAAACAAACTGATTAAACATGACTTATGTCAATAGTGTTATACTGTTGTTAAAAATTTAAACTTGCAGTGCCTGCATAATTCTACAATAATAATTTTTAGCCAAGATTTAAATAATTTCATAAGATAACCGTTATTAAATGTTTCAAATATCTCAGAAAGGGGGCTTCCTAGCGAATTTTGTCAAGGGTACTTTTTTTTAGGCAAAGCATCAAAATACTAACTTCTGTATCGAAAAATCATTTTTCGCCATTGGCGTAGAAGTTTAGGGGGTTTAAATGCTAACAAAACCCCATAACTACGGCACTGTCTTTAGTCGAAAAGTATTTTTTACGTCAAAATATTAGATTTTTATCACGAATAGAGCTCGTTTGACAATATATTTCTTATAAGTAGAAATAGGCCCATTAAACCCTATCTCAATGTATCCTTAATAGAATGCTCAATGAATATCAAGTTTTTCTATTTTCGTAACATCTCGAGGACCTTTTGTTTAATTCGTGGCTTGGTAATGGAAAATGAATTCATTATGTGGCAACCATAGACATAAAGGCGGTTTTCCACCAAACGGGCTAGTGGAGTTTGTGTTTTGTTCTTGTTTTTTGAAACACAGAAAACAAAAAACAAAACTCGGACAAATTTGAAACTCTGTTTCTACCAAGCAGACAAAGTTTCGTCGGAGTTTCGTTTTACTTTTCAGTTCTTTTCCACCAAACGAACTAGTGCGTTGCTTTCAATTTTGAGGTTTGAAGACAAGAGTTTTGGAAATGTTTAAAGATGATTTAAACATGATGATGATGATGATGATGATGATGATGATGATGATGATGAAAATGATAATGAAAACAGAGAAACTTAACTATCTTCGTTTATATATTTTGACAAATTCCTTTCGAATTAACACGGTAGTATACCTATATTTATACTGCATTGTAATATCTATTGATAAAAGTTTCGTATTAACTTACCTATTGTTTATTTTTATAAATTTAATATTTTTTAACCACACTATTTACTTTACACAAAGAGAGCTGAAAAGAAACTAGGTACGCATTAAAAACGCAACTTGCTGTTTCCTCTAGACAGACTTCAGTTCGTAAACACGTCAAACTCTTTGATCTTACCGCTCCCGAACGGGACTCGAAAAACAAAACAGCAACTGTCGCAAAAACCTCGAATCCTCAAAAAGTTTGTGCAAAGTAGTAGTTTTGTTTTTTCGACACCAGTTTTTGTTGTGTTTTTGCTTTGTCCGTTTGGTGGAAAACCGTCTTAAGAACTAACGGCAACCGTGCGATACATTACTTACTCTATAATCTGTGAAATCTAAATTAATTTTGATGAAATTTTGAACTTTTAAATTTTGTTTTCTAAAGTAATGTGTTACTAAGATTTTATTTTTTTGCACAATATTCCCAGATCTGGCCGTAGTACTTTGGGACTCGCTATAGAGGAACCGACCCACAGAAGAAAGAAAAAAGAAGAAGAAGACTTTATTTTGTACTTGCAACGTTTTTTTTTTACTCTTTATATATTTTAATCTTATTTGTAAATTTTGTGATCTTAGAACGGTAATCTTAGTGAATTTTATTATTATTAATATTGAGAGTTCAGCATTTTAATAAAAATGGATTGGTAATAGTATTTTTATGGATTATATCTTTATTTTTTTTCCGTATACCTATATAGATACTTTATTTATTATCGTAATTAAGCCTCTAGTTCCGAAACTCCCAGCAGTACTGATTACCAGTAGGTCAATTATGGAACGCCAGCAGCATTAGACCAGTAGGGTTATCAACAGTAGAGTTCCTTAAGATAAAAGGAACTCTAATCAACAGTAACTGACATTTCGGAACAACTGTTCAACTTGTCACTCATTTTTAATGTATGGAATTTATTTTAGAAAATATTGATTATAGGTAACTTCACAACATTAATTGTTCTCTGAGAAGATGATCAAGATCAACAACACTGAACATTGAAATCATAAAATCACTGAAAAGGTTGTGTGTACTTTTACTGATGCTGCATTACCTTTTTCGGCCCAGTAGTGTCAATAGCTTTTACACCTGTATATTTTAGCACTGATTGGGAATTATGGAACGCAAGGAAGGTAAAGCCACAGTATAATATTATACTGTGGTAAAGCGATATATTTTGAATATTTCAAAATTCGAGGTGGCTGCGAAAAATATTAAGAAATTAACTTTATTATTAACTTAAATTACTAATATTAAGATATTAACAAAGTGGATACTCGAAGCGGATGATGGTTCGGCGGAAACATCGTGAAAATAATTGTTTTGAAAAAACATTGGTCTCATTTAGATGTTCCAAGAAATATGTATTATATATATAGAAATATTAAGTCTTTTTCAATAGAGTAATGTCTA
Source organism: Pogonocherus hispidulus (assembly GCA_963924545.1). NCBI lineage: Eukaryota > Metazoa > Arthropoda > Insecta > Coleoptera > Cerambycidae > Pogonocherus > Pogonocherus hispidulus. The sequence continues at coordinate 17,282,609 of OZ004693.1, forward strand.
TTACTATATGTTTCCAAGCGCGTTTTCGTTATTTATTTGTTTACGAGCACCTACCCCCGATTGATCCCACCATCTGTTAAAGCCCGAGTTTTTAGTACCTTTTCTAAGAAGGGCGAAATTGTAAAATCTATATGATCATTCGTAGTACAAGGATTTATAATTAAAGATTTTTTAATTTCTATTTGCTCTAACAGATCTAAGCGCTTTCTTTTCTTTTCACGATGCAGTACCTTTACATTTTTCTGATCTATAAAATGATTGTTTTCTATACAATGCGTCAAAAATCCTGAATTTTTTAATCCTGAGTAAAAGAACATAAAAAATCCATATTAAATAACGCAAAAATTCAGGATTTTCGACGCATTGGATAGAAAACAATAATTTTATAGATCAGAAAAATGTAAAGGTCTGCATCGTGAAAAGAAAGGAAAGCGCTTAGATCTGTTAGAGCAATTAGAAATTAAAAAATCTTTAATTATAAATCCTTGTACTACGAATGATCAGATAGATTTTACAATTTCGTTCTTCTTAGAAAAGGTACTAAAAACTCGGGCTTTACCAAATGGTAGGATTAATCGGGGGTAGGTGCTCGTAAACAAATAAATAACGAAAACGCGCTTGGAAACATTTAGTAATAGACATTACTCTATTGAAAAAGGCCTAATAAGCCGAAATACTAGTATACAGAGTGTTTTCTATATATTTCTTGGAACATCTAAATGAGATCAATGCTTTTCTCAAAACAATTAAGATATTAACAGTTAACTGAATTTTCAAATAGAGTATAACTAAATATACCCACGACGTATACTTTCGTTAATCTCAAAATTCTCCCAGCTGGTAGACCCGCCGCTGCCTGCCTGCAACTAAATGCAAGTCTGCATTGCGGCGACATTGACAGACATTATAAATTGCGATCATGTGCAAAACCGGGGCCCAGACTCTCAATTCCAGTTTAAAAACTAACTTACTTGGTGAACTTGAAAAATGCATACACGTAACTGCCCCACGGAACATATGTGTTATCGATTTTTCGATATTAGTGCACAACTGAACTGGTGCACTGCTATCATGACGACTGCTGGGAAATATTTCTGTGACAAGGGAATTGCTTCCCGGCTGGTCGTTTCGCAGACAGCTACAGTGTATTATGCTAAATTGCATTTAGAATTAGAAGTTGCCACTATATGGAAAAACCTCCGACATTTCGCTAGATGTTTCTGGATCAACATTGTATAATTTACCACTTTAGAATGTCTTAGCTGTAGCATAATGTCCAAAGCTATTTGCCCTATTTTATTTTATTGAGAACCTATTTGCAGTTACGAAAAAAAGAAACATTGGAAGAATCTCATTGTTGTCTTTGCGGATTATTTTTCACTAAAAACAGACTTTCAACTAAATATGAAAATTGTCAATAACTTTTTTTGTCGTGGGTCTCGCTAACAGTGCTAGCATCATCTGGAGCTGAAGAAACGTTGATTGATGAACTAAAGTTTTCATGATTATATCTCACCAACCACCTAAAACTAACTAGGGTTTCACCACGACTAGAAACTCTTATTTTATTCTAGTAGACTAAAAATTGCGTTGGTCTTATCTTTCTCTCAATTTGAGTTTCTTATTACGTGGAGTCAACATTGTTGGGTGGTGTAGACACGACTTTCACGGGACTTCCCTCCCACAATTTTAATAACATGGTCATTGTGCTTGCTTTGTCTTGCACATGATTTTGTTATATTTCTATATCATTCTTTTATCATCCCTGTCCATTATTTCCCGAAGTGAAACAAAATTAATTACTGTAATATGGATTCCAATTTTTGACATGGATATGAGTAGTAGAGGTTAAATGTACGGAAAATAAACATTTCCGCAGTGACTCCCATGAGAAAATCTAAACGAATGTAAGTGTACTGTCAAATATGGCGATGATATATCCAAATAAACAAGGCGCCGCTTATATTTAGATTTTTTAAATAAAATTTTGTCTAAAGGTACCGTAAAATAAAATAATATAATTTTTAATACCTTTTGCAATTTGAATGTGAATTGTTAATTTGTAATAATTAATGCTGAAGGTTCATCATTTTGTAAAAATAGCGTCGTAATGTTTTATGGGATATTCTGCATAAAAATGGTGTATTTCGGAAAATCTAACTTTAAAGTACTTTCCACTAAAAAATAAGACTTCAAACTAATTGTTACCAGACAACAGTGACGGTAATCAAACGGGAACTATATAAATCTAACTTTATAGTAATTATATACTTCAAAGTGGCTTTTGCCTGTTCAAAAGTCAACTTTTTACTATACAGTTCTATGGGGAGCTTCTGCCGTGCCTTCCTTGTCTTGTGGTTTGTGTTTGGGCTGGAAAATTGTTGGGAATGTTGGGTTATGTGCTATTATAAAATCATAACATAGCGTGAACGTCATTTATATATGGTGAACGTGTTCGTTATGGTGTTCGTATCGACTTTAAAAATCGTTAAAATTGTAATTTTTTGAGTCTTTTATCATTATTTTAATATCAGATAGGTATGGATTTCCCATTTTTCAATGAGAACTACTCTTGGCGTTTTCAATAAAGTTCTACTATCAACGGTAAATTTATGTCATGAGATTTTAAGCAGATGGTTAAGTAAGTTATAAGTAAACGCTATGAGAGTAATACCATGTTCTCAGTTGCTCACAAAGTGATATTTGTGAGGTTACAGAATTTACTTCTTCATTGTCAGAAATATCATCTTCGGGTACGTATCCCTCATAGCAATGCCTGTCAAAATGACTGGCATCTAAATCACCAATTAATTCCTCGTCCTCCACTTGCTGTCTTGATTGAAAGCATGCTACATTCACGGGTGGTTTATTCACGACAGAAAAATATTGTTTTACTGTCGTGCTGCTACAGATTACATTTGTCCCGAGTTTTAATTTTCTATAGAAGTTTGTGGAATGTCTATAACATTTTGTCCCTTGGTAAAGAAACATTTTTGTAAAACAACGGCATACTGAGCAATTATTATAAGTAAACCACAAGTAGATACTGCCTGCACAGTGCACACCCTAAAACACGCGAACTGCCGGGAACGTAGTGGTAAAAATTATTTTATGGTGAATTTGAAAGGGTTATACCCATTTTATAGTAGCCATCTTCGATAAGTTTACATGTCGTGATAGCTAAAACGTTATTAGCACAAATACATACTACTTTCAAGTTTTACAACTTTGGGGGGAGAGAAACAAGTTTCCAGAAAGTCGCGAAAACTAGCAAAGACACTTTAAAGTAATTGTTTACTTTGAAGTCGCATTTTAGTAACTTTAAATAGTGTCTGCTACTTTCGCCTGCTACCTTTAAGTTTTAAAAACTTCAATGTTCCCGCTCAAGTAAATAAGACCTCGCCGATACTAAAAGAGCTACTTATTAGTGACCAGACTATAAAGTAGCTACTAAAGGTAGAAACTACGTAACTAGAACTAACATATTTACCCAATAAAGTTGTTTATTCATAAAAGTAGTATTTTTGGTCACAGTTCTGTAATAATTACCTGTATCCTTTATCGGAGACAACTACTTGTGTGCTAGTTGGAATATTTATGAAAATAAAGTTAGTAGAAGAGTCATTTAAGATATTTATTTATTTATTTATTGACATAATACAGACACAAAGGTCTAAATTTACAATTATGTCACAATAAAACTAAACAAAATTGTGTACTAAGTATATGACAAATCAAGATGAATAACACAATAGGGTTAAATGTCTAAAAGAAGAAAAAAAAAACATTATTACATATCATAAAAATATTTGTTAATAGCTATTTTAAGTTTTCTTATACTTACATCAAAAATGTTTAAATCGTGACAGACATTATTCACGTTTAGAGACATTCTGACTACCGGTGAATCACGTCTTAGGTTGGTGCGGTAACTCTCTTTGAAAAGTATATTTCTTGGCCGGACTCTCATAGCAACATAGAAATTTAATCTAGACAATATTTCAGCAGAGCTTATGTATCCATTTATGACTTTAGCTATAAAATATATGTTTGCAATCTGTCGCCTAACTGATAGTTTCATAATACCGAACTCCCTTCGAAGATTACTGTATTCATAATAACCAGGATATCTATGAAATTTTTTTAAATATAGAAAAGCCAAAAACTTATTTTGAATCGTTTCAACGAGATGCGATTTAATTTCAATTCCAGGGTCCCATACTTGCGATGCAAACTCCAATTTTGACCGGACAAAAGTGAAATACAACATTTTTGTAGTTTTTACAGAAAAGTCCCTCGAGTGTCTCATAACAAATGCCAGATTCCTGTACGCTTTACTGGTAACTATGTCTATATGTTCATTAAAATTTAAATTAGTATTAAATACTACTCCTAAGTCTTTCATCTTATACACCCTTGCCAAAGACTGATCATTGATGGCATAGGTAAATTCCATAAAATTTGTCCGTAATGTATAAACCATAGATGCACATTTATTTATATTTAGTGGCAATTTATTGACAGACGTCCATCTAGAGATACGATCAAGGTCTTGTTGCAACAAGGTGGCATCACTATCACTTTCAATTTCTCGATATATTTTAATATCGTCTGCATATAACAAGCATTTACAATTTTCAACACATTCTGTTATATCATCAATGGATATTAGAAATAGTAATGGCCCTAAATTACTCCCTTGGGGAATACCAGACCTCGCCAAATAAGGCTCCGACAAAGTACCCCTATATTTAACTTTTTGAGATCGATTAGAAAGATATGACACACACAATCTCAATAAATCCAATGAAAAACCCATTTTTCCTAGTTTTTCCAACAAAATATCATGGTGCACTCTGTCAAAAGCCTTGGCAAAATCTGTATATATAACATCTACTTGTCCAGTTCTATCTAAAGTAGAGCTGACGTCATCCGTAAATATTACCAAATTGGTTAATATTGATTTCTTTGCAACAAAACCGTGTTGTGATTCAGATATTTTATGTATGACATGTGTGTAAACTTTATTATAAATTATCTGCTCGAAGACTTTAGCTACTGCTGACAAAACTGAAATAGGCCTGTAATTTTTAATATCTCCTGTTGGACCACTTTTATGTACAGGAGTTACAATAGTTTCCTTCCACGACGTAGGGAACTTTTTAGTAGAAAGTGATAAATTATAAATAATCAGCAAAGGATATTCTAGTAGAGCACTGCAACCTTTAATAATGTATGGAGGTATACCGTCTGGACCAGCAGATTTTTTGGGCTTCAGTTTTTTTATCGAGTGCTGGATGTCTTCTAGAGACACTCTCTCAATATTCAACATATTACCTTTTACATTAATGTCGCCTTTATGAATATCCGCATAATTATAAAAAGATAATTCTCCAAACACAGACTGAAAGTAACGAGAAAAACCTTCACTTATATCTTTGTTAGAATCAGACTCAATACCATCAATTTGAAAATCAATTACAGTGTTTTGGTAAGACGATTTCTTAGACTTAATATAATTCCAAAAATTATTACTATTTTGGTTTATTCCATTTTCAATGTCAGTAATATATTTCTTCTTTGCTATTCTTATAAGTGTTTTACCTCTCGACGCAATTCATTAAATTTTGCTAAATGATAAGTAGAATCATTTTTGTATTTTCGGTGAATATTTTTCTCCTTTATTTTATGTATAATATCGGCAGTAAACCAAACCGGATATGTTGCTTTATAATTTCTATTTTTTATTTTAGGCACACAATATTCAAAAACTGTATTGAAACAATCATAGAAAAATTCCACTGCTAGATCCACATCCTCGAAAAGATGCAAACGGTCCCAGTTAACAGTTTCAAGCATTTGATACATTTGCACAAAATTTGCTCTTTTAAAGTTAAATTTATTTTCTAAAAAACTAGTTTTATTGTGAGAATTGTAACTGCTTTCTTTAAATGAATAGTCTATACTCAAAGCAGGGTGATGTACATCTATTGATACAAGAAACTCTGATTCACTTTGTACGTTTACGTCAATATTTGCGATCACCAGGTCGAGAGTTCTATTTCTGATATTTTGAATGTTGTTTTTTAGTTTCAGGTCATATAATTGCATGAAATTTAGTAAAGATTTAGTTACATAGTTACCATTTGCCAAATCAAAACTGGAGTCTGTTATTAATGGTATATTAAAGTCACCTAGAATAATAATTTTTTTATCGAACATATCAATATGATAGCATAGACTGTCAAAAAACCGTGTATATACTTCGGCTGAAGAGCAACATGGGACATAACAACTCAATAAGATTAAAGGCTCTCCACATATACAAACCTCAAGAACTATGCAATCAACGTTTTTAGGAGTAGGTACTGAAATTAATTTAGGCTTAAATTTATTTTTTAAGGCAATCAGTATGCCACCACCTCTGCCTAAATTCAAAGCTGCATGATTTCTATCGTCTCTAAACACTAAATACCTTTCGTCGATAATCTCTCTATCATGTACACCATCATCCAACCAAGTTTCGGATAAAGCTATTATGTCATAATTTTCCGAAAGAATATTTCCATGAATAATGTCTGTCTTAGTCTTAGTCTGTCCCAGGTGCACCACCTCTGAATACCTACAGCAGTTCTTATTAATTCTAGAAGCCAAACGACACAATCAGTAGCACGAAACACGTGTGAATTCTTCGTGAGTTCGCCGGCTGAATAGTCCGTGAATCAATCACAGTTAATAAAAGCATTAATAAATTCATTGGCCATAAATGAACTTATGTAATGCCTTATTAGGTGATCCATTGAATCTTACGACCCGACTTGCAAGCCACGGTGCACCCATGGCACTAGATCCTTACACGCTGAATCAAAGCATTCAGCCCATAAACGTCGGCAAAATTAAACCAATAGTTATTGTAGATATAATCTTAATTGAATCGCTGGCAACCAAACAAGGCCTCGCATTGGTATTCTTGGGTGTTTAGTTTTTCTTACGGGAGTCTTTAGCTTGAAGGAGAGGAGGCAGCTGCAAAATGTTGTGTTGTTCCTCTGGGGTCACGTATAGGGATTCCGGACTTTTACAATCAATTCAAGTTTGTCAAATAACGATGAATGCCATGTAAAGTTGTTACTCGTATATCGTTAAGTACTTAAGTAGTGAAGTAGCTCTTTATAAAAGAGTTTTCATTTGCAAAACCAAATCCTACATTCAAATGGGGATTTTGTAATTATTATTAACTTATCTATAAATAAAGAAGTATGTTTAAAAAAACATATTTTAATTGTTTTAAAAAAACACAATTCTCATTTAGATCTTGCAAGAAATATATAGAAAACACACTATTGTTAGGCCTTTCTCAATAGAATAAATGTCTATTACTGTAATATATCCAGGATATAACCGGGATATATCCCACAAATAGCTTCATTCTTCCTTAGGATAATGCTCGACCCCATGTAGCCCAAACAGTTTAAGATCTACTTGATTGGGAAGTCTTACAATAGCCACCTTACAATCCCGACTCGTTTCCTTGCGATTTTCATGTGTTTGGAACATTAAAGAAATCATTTGCAGCCGCTAAACGTGTTTCTATTGAATAATCCTCGTACATCAAGGGAAACTAACTTCTATAACAGCATATTTAACGTTATTAGATTTATCATATTTATAAAAGTTAGTGTCATAGACAAGGGATTGGCGATGTTAAGGTTAGTTAGATATATTCTAGATAGGCAACTCAATATACAATTTTGGTCAATAGGTATAATTAAGAATGCAGGAGATACCTACATAAGTAAAGTATTAAGTAAAATGAATTCATTTTTCCAAACGACAGTTGGATCCTTCATAGATAAATAGAATTACCAGTATTTTCAATCCAAATTTTGGTTTAATGCAAAGCCTTAATAAATACTTGGCACTGTTTTATGTTTATTGGTAAATAAGAAGGTTATTCGTGAATCAGTTTTGAAATTATAATTAAATGAAGTTTAAAAATACCCTACCCAATTTTTTTGTTATTCAAGTGCAGTAATGACTTCATTGTTATTTTCAGAAGAAGAAAGTAAGTAACGACAATAAAAATGCAATCGACGAAGAGCCGTACTCAAAGGAGAGAAACCAGTATCAGATCCCTCCGTCTGCATAAATGAATTTCTAACAAACAGACAATGAATATTTATCGTCTATTTATCCATCCACTCCGTTTTCCTTGCCATTATGTTCTGGGTAACAAAAAAATCATGTAAACAGCTAGAATACAATTTTTATATTCCCTAGGGTTAGTTTCAAATATTTATAGGAAGGAATAATTAAATGCTAACAGCGTCCATTTTTAAAGAAATTAAATTAATGCTAATTTATTTAATAAATATATTATGTTAAAGATTTTTGAAATTCATATTTCAATCCTTCAATCTCAGACATTGTATATCCATTTATATAAATATAATTTTTAATTAACAAAGTATAGATACGTTACTTAATAATTTCATTAAGAGTAATGATTATAAAGATGTTTCTTTAGACCTAGATAATGTCAAAATTTACTATATAAGTGATATAAGTGAGGGAATAGGTAGGGTGTCACGTGGTCGAGAGTGGGCTCTCGACCACGTGCCATGCTACCTATTCCGCCCTCCCCACCCGTCTCAGGTACCATTACCATTCGGTCCCAGGCACTTACACAGTGGCTGAAGCTCGACCTGTAACGTGTTCTGTGTGCGATTGATATAGAGTGAGAAAATCAAGTGATTATTTATTAATATTTTATTTTCTGTAAAAAAATGCCTGTGGTATAATAGTATTATGGATAGTTATTCCTCAATATATGTAACCAATATATTTTAAGAAAATGTCTTTTACATCATTCCTGTGAAATTTTTTGCAATTTTCAACACTTTAGGTGGCAAACAAACCACGTCCATTGATTTTAAATCAATAGAATATATGTTTATTAGTAAATTTGAGGAATTAGTTTGCCATAAAAATATTGGGAAACCATTAAAAAATAATTTTGCAAATATAACTTTTAATCATCTATGTAAAAACTTTCATTTCGACTATTTTATTAATTTTTATACCAGAATGCGTACTTATTTTACATTTAAATTAGCTAATCAAAATATAAAAACTGAGAAAGCATCCAGCAAAGTTAAACAAAACTTTCAATATAACAGCATTTGTGACTTTTGTAAATATAATAGTATAGATTGTGAATTATATTACTTGTTATTTTTGTTTTAAAATAAGGTATCTTTTTGTTTTTTGAAATATTTAAATAAACATTTTATTGGTAATGTGGTTTTTGATTTACTTGTAGACCTATATAGATACCAGTTTCCAAAATTTGTACGTGTGGCCAAATTTAAGTAAAAGTAATTAGCAAGAAGTATTTTAGAACATGGTCAGCAACCTATCCACTAAATAATTTTAGTTTATACAATTTATTGCTGCACTTTTGGAAAATCCCAGGCAATAAAATATTCTCGAAGCGGATACCAAACTACAAACTAACGAAGAGGTTTTGCTATCGAATGTAGATAGTGGTGGCACACTTGAGATCTCGAAAGATAAAAATTCCGTCGGAGAGCGAAGAAAGTAACAAAAAATGTAATAACAATAAAAATATAATATTTACTTCATTAAATATCCCTGATCAGAATTTTTTAAATAAATCATATAAACAGAGTCTTATTGGTTCACTCAAAATTATGACTCTATACAAAAACCAAACGTTGATTCGTGCAACTCCCCTTTATTTCTTATTCTACATTAATTTGTCCCTTTTGCTTTTTGTATTCGACCGAGCCACAACAAATCGCACGAACATATACATATCTCCCACATAAAAACTAAATGATGCTCATTTCATTGCAGGATGTGGTGGCTAGCGCTATCACTGATGTGGTGGTGCGGAGCGTCCGCCATCCCGTCCCCGGGCTCGCCGCCTCCGGAGGAATGGAGGTGCCCGGAAATAGCGGAGCAGCCGGTGGTAGAGTGCAGCTGTGACATGCCGCACACCCTGAGGTGTACGGGCGATCGGACTGCCATGAAGATCATAGGTTTGTATTATTGCTAATACATTAAAACTCACTTATAACGTACACGCTTATTGGCGATTCCAAAAATGAAAATATATATATGAAAATATTTGAACCTACTTAAAAGGTAATCTTTGGAGGCTTATTGCTGATATAATGATAAATAACACATATTTGGGTTTGTTTAACGTAATAATTTAGTGTTGCTTGTCATTTCTTGGTATTACAAAGTTAAAAACGCCCTTGTTAGTATTTGTACATCTTTATTTTTACATTTTAAATTGGCATTCAAAAGAAATAAGCACAACACAAACTGCCGTGTTTATAGGTGGCATTCCACAAAATGTGATAATAGAAGTGTTTAAGATTGAAGATAGGTAGAAATTTGGCCCTAGTATAAGAAACTGTTTCTCATTTATTTCTTCAAAAGGCATGTAATAATTTAATAACAGGGAACACATTTATTTACACAACATAACCACTTTGTTGCAGTTTGTCTATACTTTTCTATTATTAGACTTATAAAAACAGAATATATTTTAATTTAAACATTATTTAACAAAAAACAAGCACTAATATAGTATCACCATACAGTTTATCACACTTATTTTAGTCCAAAATGTATGTAAACAAAAACTAGGGTACCTGTTTCAACCCAAAAAATTCATATAATTAGCAATGAAGCACTTATGGACGTTTGATGCTTTTACCACTCTTCTTATCCTTTATTTCACCCTAACTAGCACATGAAGTCACTATATTTATGGCTATGAATGCTAAATTGCTAGATGATGTGATATGAAATGTAAAATTTTTACTCGTCTTTCTAATCCTAAACGTTGCCGCTCTTTTTAGTTGGAACTAGGTCCAAATGTATGAATTCTAATAGAGCAGTGACAATACTTTCATTATTTTTTATTATCGCAGTAATATAGCAATTAAAAATAAATAATTTTTGCTTACTTACAGTCCTCCACACTTTTTATCATGTATCGTGTAGCACCAGAGAACTGGATCACTTCTTATTGCTGATGTTGAAATATATTTTATTTATATTTGCATATTAACATATATAATCATATTAATAAAATATGATTATATTGGATTTTCTTTTCTAATTTTATTCTTTTTTGTTATTGTTAAAAAATGTTATAAATTATTACTACTAATACTATCGTATATTTGTAACAACTATTAAAATTCATAGGGAATAATAATTTTTACAAAATATAGGGTTAAAATCCAAAATCTCGTTTTCCTTGTGCTCAAAAAACATTTTTTTAATGACATTATTACGGTTCAATGTGGAACAAAGTCAGTACAATCTAGCACAACATAATTTTAAACTTTATGTGGGGAAACATGAAGCTACATCCAAATTTACTGGCATATCCATTATCATGACAATTTAATTTATATATAAAAAATCGCATATGCCACAGTGCAATTGTCACTTTGACAGTGACAAAAGTTACCTGCTAATTTTACAGTGACAAATGCACTATAGTTTTTTCACTTATTCATTTTTTAATCAATTATCGCGGTGTCCGTTGCTAAAATATAGTTAACAATTAATTGATTCAGTGAAGCTCAAATAAAAATTATTTAATTTTTAGTGTTTCATAAATTAAGTTTGCATTCATATGTTTCTAAATTTCTTATTCATTAAATTGTCCTGCCGAATTACACTCGATGTTTGTATCGATACCGGAAAAATTTGTGTTGTTTAAATTCTAAAGTGTTTCCTTTAGCAATTTGAGTCGAAAAACTGTCAACCTAAAAACGCTCCACCTTCGGTGTCGCGTTTTTAATATTGACAGTTTTTTTCGTCTAATTGCTAGGCAACAGTTTCTCATTAAACAATCCAAATTTATCCGGTAAAATACAAACCTCTTGTGCAATTATTATAAGTGACAATTTTTTAATTTTCAGGCCGTACTCTCCGTTCCCTCAACACTGCCACCGTATCCTTGCTGGATTGTACTGTGCAGAACGTGACCGCCATCTCTGAACCCCTACTCGAAGGGGTGGCCCTGCACGGACTCGTCGTCTCCTCCGGCGAGATCAGGGAAATAGACCAGACGGCCTTCAGGGGGCTGGCGGCGCCCCTGCAAGCTCTCGGACTACCCAACAATCAGTTAGTATCAGTGCCCACCCAGGCGCTGATGTCACTTCCAGAGCTGGATAGGCTGGACTTATCTGGGAACAGGATGAAATCGCTGGATGCCGGGTCTTTTAAGGTGAATAATTGATCCACGAGGATGATATGAATAGGGAATAAAAAGTTTTGTCTGCAGCCGGTGCAATTAGTGGCTGTGTTCAGCCAATGGTCAGACCAGTCGAAATCGTTCAGATAACAAATATTTCGGTGGTCAGCCAAATCAATTGACTGGGAAAATTGGGCTCAGTGGTTCGACTACGGTTGTCCGACCATTTGATGAACACAGCCAGTATGTGATGAAAAAAATGTACATTTCCAGTCTATTATAGATGACTGATTAAAGAATAGTTATTTGTTTAACTAGTACAAAAAATACACTTTTTCGGGACGATGGAAAGTGTTGCCGGACGATGCGTAGCGAAGTCCGGCAATTTTACGACTCTCGAAAACGTATTTTTTGTACGAATTTAACATAATATTTTTTTTCCAACCACTTCTAAATTAGCACCTCCAGTTTACCGATTCATCGGAGTCACTATCTGTTTCTATTTTTCTATTTAATTAAACTTCAATATATAATATGTTATGCAATGTCAATGTCAAATTACTTTTTTCTCCAAATAACATTAAAAGCGGCTTTTTAATGACACTTGACAGGCTTAAGTGCCGTTTCAGATGAGGCGTAGAACGCGCCCTACGTCCTACGTCCTACGCATGAAAATTGGTTGGCATTGAGTTAAATATGAGGTTTCAGATGCGAGCGTGAAGCAGCGGCGTGTGAGCGAGCGCGAAATTTCACGCCCGGGCACGCGTTTGGCCCTTGCGCCCAGCGTAGCTACGTCAGGCGCAAGGGCATGGTGGTGATACGTGCTATTCACATGCTGCGCCGCGCGTTGCCGGTAGTACTGGATTGCCGGTTTTATCAGATCAGATCAGACATCCGAAAATAATAAAAAATTTTCTTGGGTGCTCTCTTAAGTCGGAATACAGGGTTACAAATGCACCTTTTAGTAGTCGTTGTTCCACAATTAGATGTACCCAAAGTCGTTTATTTCGTGCACGGTTTTTATTAATTATACAATACGCAGCTATGGCAACAACGCCCGATGTGTACCGCGACGTTGTCATTTTGATACTGCTTACTGCTTCATGTGAAAACACAACCGACGTCTTCCAAAGCGCACGGCGTAAGACGTAGGGCGCGTTCTACGCCTCATCTGAAACGGCACTAAAAGTTATATTTTTACTGCCTAGGCAGAAATAGTTCATCGTTGCTATGCAACGTTCCTGGTAATAATTTAAATCAAATTGGTAATTTCAATTGACAATGACATTACACAAACAATTTTACAAACGTCATCAGCGGTAAACATAGTAACGAAGAGCCAGTCACCTTTGTTGAAATAATTTAATTATTTGGATATTGATAATGAAACGCAATTAATAATTATAAAAAAGACGATTTTGCGTGAAATTGGAACAAATTTGGAGAAAAAAATATATGTTTCACACGACAGAAAAGCAGATTTAATGCCTTGGCTGGTTTCCTAGCCTCGGCTACGCCTTGGCTATGAAACACCAGCCGCGGCATTAAATCTTGTGCTTTTCTGCCTAGTAAAACAAATAACTATTTGTCCAACCATACGAATAAGACACTATAACATTAAATTATTTTGTATAAAAAGAGGGCAATTTCCGGACTGTTTGAGATCGCCAGAATTTTTTATTTACGAAAAATAATGAACGGCAGCATTATTGTGAATCCAGAAAATAATGACCATTAATTTGGAATTAATTGAAATAACTCATTAGTTTTCTATATACATATTTAAAAAAAGCAGAAATGGCATTTATTAATAATAAATGTTCATAATATTATTACTGGTGTTAAACTTTGTACATTATGTCAGTAGCACAAAACACAAAGGTATAGGTACCCAGAAATGTTATTTTGGAGTATGTACTTCTGTTTTAACTTCTTGTATATTATTAATAGCTTTGATCAAGACAGAAAGAAACTAATATATTTATTTCTATATATAAAGTTGGAGAATATAAACAAAAAAACGCAATGATTGTATTCGTTCTATTAAATTATAGAATGATATGGGATCAAGATTAAATATTACTTATACAACATAAGTGATGGCTTCGAAATGGGAATCAAACACCTTAGTTTTTTTCTATATTCAAGGCACATTGCAAAGTACAAATTGCTGACATACTCCCTGATGGTCATTAAAAAGTTTTCTACTCTAAGAACTCTTTCATTTGAACAAATCGCCTACACTTATGAACGATAATAATGAGAATGATATTTCCTAGAAACACACTTAAAAGAAATTAAGAGAACGAGTTTGGAACTTCCAATCCCTGACACTCTTGCGTCGAGTTAGTTTTGAGATAATTCACTTTATACCTAAAAAATCCCAAAGAATTGTTTGAAAAGCTTGAAATGTAGTATGTAATTCAATTATAACTTACGGATATAAATGGTGGAATTTATGATACCCTTTAAAAAATCCTTTGTATGGTTAATTTAACATTTTGTGTATTCTACATGCAGATCAAATCGGGTTGGTGGCTCAGAGTTTAGTGTGTCGATCACTTAACCCAGAGGTCGTGGGTTCGAATCCCCATTCCTCCGTACAATTTTTAATTAAATAGACTACTCGATTGGTTAGAATCCATCCTGGCGTGCCTGCCTAGGTTGGGCAGAACGTCAGTTTGATGTTAATATGAGGTATTAACATCAGTTGATGTTTGACCTCGCCTAAGTTTGTACAGCTTCTGTTCACCACCGTACAAGTCACAGACGCTGATAGGTTTCGCCCTTATTCAATGCATTTCCGAGGGCAGTACTGTGTGATTCTTACCACTACTAACATAACAGATGTCCTTTCGGGAATCATATCGCAGCATCGTTCATCGAGTCCACTACCTGCGTTACTCTGATGAGCATGAATAAGTGCGAAACCGGTCAGGGTTTGGAGGTTGATTTCGATGAAGGATGTTGCGACTTCCATTGAGATGCTAGAGTAATGCAATTCCAGTCGGGGCACATAGCCCGTAGAGTAGTTGATTCGGCATCTCCCTTAAATAAATAAGTAGGATTGTCTTAATCAAAGACAAAGAGGTCACTGCTATAATGGATTCCGAAAGTAGTTCAGGATATATCCAGTTCTATTTTAATACAGAAGCTATATAATCCTCAATTTTATTTTAATATAAATATGTAACTTTTCCGTTGATAGATACTTCAGAATTCTTATCACCTTATTTCATAAACTTGCCTTATTAATAAATTAAGTAAAATGTTAATATATATTTTTTCTAGGGCTTGAGGAACCTTTCGTTCATAGATGTAAGCGACAACCTGATCACAAGAATCTCGCCAAACACTTTTGAAAATCTGCCTCAGCTGAAAATTCTCCGACTACGGGGAAACCGACTACTTATATCAGTAATCATGAAACTACATCCTTTATCAACTGTAGAAGAATTAGACCTCTCGGAAAACAGCTTAATCGGACCTCTAGAACCCAAAACGTTTCCCAAGATGGAACTACTGAGAGATCTCCAAATGTCACACAATTCTCTAAGCAGTATCAAAATGGGAGCATTACAAGGCTTGTTAAACTTGACCTCCCTCCGATTGCAGCACAATCAGATAGATGTCATAGAAGATCACGCATTCAGTCATCTTCAGACCTTGGTCTTTCTAGACTTAGCTCACAACAGAATAGTTGCGGTATCGGGAGCCTCTTTGGCCCACTTAGATAAACTGACAGACTTGGATTTAAGACACAATTTTCTACGAGCGCTCACAGCAGATTTAGTATTACCTCTGAAGAGTTTAAAGAGTTTGAAACTCGATGATAATGACATATCCATAGTTGCCAGCGATGCCTTAAAACCTACCACGACGTTTAAGCACTTTACCTTGTCAGATAATCCTCTAAATTGTGATTGTAGTCTCAGCGACTTTGCCGCATGGTTAAGTAATTCTAGTCTTAACAGGGAGGACAAATCAACTGCTATTTGCACCACTCCTCCTTCTTTAGAAAACGGTTTGTTAATAGAGGTGCCGCTGGACGACTTTTTATGTGGGGGCGAAGAACAGGACGCACCAGTTGCACCATTATATACACCTTATAAAGCAAGAATTAATCTAAAAGACTTCCAATACGATGGAAACACAATCAAACTCCTCTGGCGCGTAGAAGATGAAGCTTACCCATACACGTGTGATGCCATATTTGTATACGAAGAAGAAGGGCCCAATGAGGTTCTGATAGAATCAAATCCTTTAAAGTGTAACTCCTCCGAGATGCCGGACCCGAAAGTTTTACATGTAACAGTTCCAAATGCTATACAACTCCAACGGATGCATCGATACAGATACTGCGTTGTTCTCTTTGAAGCGGGGCAATCTGACGACGTGTCTTTAATCTTGGGTTGCTCTGACGTAATACCACTGGTGCAGAATGCCAAAATCCAAACTAATTATACCATGAAACTTCCAAAAGTTATTGCCATTCAAGCCAACTTATCCAGCTATGGTACTCTTTCGATTGATGTCAACGTGTATCCTCAAACCAAATGCCAGCTCAATCTAGCTGTCCTGGAACAAAATGCCTTGCTCTCGCAAAGGAAAATGAACTGCACTGAGCCAAAATACACTTTCATTGGCTTAACTCAAGGCCCATATAGAGTCTGCGCCAATGTAGTACGGCCTGGGCCAGCAATTGATTTCATTAAGCCAAGATGCATCACTGTCTTCAAGAAGGAAACAAAAGGTTTTACCACGTTGGATGTTGCCTTCGTTTCCATATTCCTGGTTTTGTGTTTTATGGTAATTGGCCTAATTTACGGGGTGCGGAAGATTTTACTTAAGCCGAAGATTCAGACCCATCAATGCTTCCTTCCACCAGAATGCGACGACCAAGTCCAACATAACAGATATGTGAAACTGCAGGCGACGACTAAGTTATAACCGATTGTCGATTTGTGATTTCTGAAATGACTGTGCCATAAGATTTGTATTTAATTATTGAAGTTAAAATGTGCAAATGCAATTTGTAACTTATTAACCAAATTCGTTGTATATTAATAATTGTGAATTGTAAATATTGTTACGAAATGTTTTACACTAATTTTATCATAAGGAGGGTGATGCTACTCTTGTTTTTTATCTTGTAGAAATTATTGTGGTGCTACTAAATTTATTTTCATATACAATTTATTTGTGGGTACTTAATCTGTTACTTTTTGGTAGAATACATTTATTGTTTAATAAGTTTAATGACTATTCTTAAGTTTGTTGTAAATATTTACTTGTAGCTTAACCACTTACACTATTAATGTTTTATACATGTTATTATTTTTAAAAATTAACAGAACTGATTGTACAATGTAGATATTACATTACTAATGCTTGTTTTTATTTTGTTATGAATTGTTGTTAGTCTTTATGCACTGCCTTGTAAAAATAAAGTACCTATACTATATTGAAAATATACCTCAATTATTTAACCAGATATATTAACCACTTTGACGTTTGACGGAATTTATACAAGAGAATTAGATGAATATATAATAAAGTAGCTTTAAAGTAATCTGAAATACCTAGGAGACTCTTGCTCAAGTGATTTTATATCATATTAAAAATCGAGCCAAGCAGTAGTGTACCTTTTCACAATTCAAAACATTAGTGACTACCCTTAAGCACAAATTTTATAGTATTGAAAAAATAGGTAATAGTCTTACCTAGGCGTGTAAATTACAGACCAGACATAAACAGTAGGTACTAAAATAAAAAAAATATTTATTAATATACACATTAACAAATTGAGCAGAACGAGTTAAGGTCTATTATAAAAATGAATAATATGCTCTATATTCTCACCAAGGCAATCTTGGAGATTTCAAACTATGTTTAGAAATGTAGCTTGCTGTAAAGTTCGGAGGAAACCAATAATTGCCATTCTCAAACCCGGAATATTAGTGGGTGGATCGTTTTGAATAACTTCTGTTTTCATCATGCCCTGATGTCTGCATCAGGGTGAGTAAGGTCCAGGCTATGTTAAGGATAATTAAAGCCTGTTTTTTCGAGAAATGACTGTCACCAAAATTATCCTTAATCATTCTCAATGATTTACCAGGATGACTTGTCGTACAATCTTACTGAAACTACTGTCTAAGCAGCGACATATTTCTTGCTCTATAGAGGGTATCCTGTACAAAAGGTATCAGAACTTGCTGCTGATATCTTTCATTGTTGACGGTGGCAGTACGGCCTCATTACTGCATCATCAGTAATGAAGTAAGAGGCGATAATCCCAATGCTGCACACCATAACTGCACACCATACAGTTCACTATACTCTGCACTGTAACTGCACACCATACAGTCACTCTTTCTTCATGAAGAGGTGTTTCAATCAATTCCTCAAGAGAAGTAAACCCAATGAATCTAAGAGACTGCATATTAATGCAGGCAGAAAGTGACACATGGGATTTATCTGAAAGCCAAACGTTATTCAAGAACTTCATAAATGTTAGCCAGCATCCGAACCCAGTAAACTAAACATTGTGTTTTATCATTTTGGTTCAGTGTATGGCACATTTGAATTTTGAAAGAGAAACCGTCAATATCCTTGACCATTAAACGCACAGGTTCTCATTTTAAACCCAGCAGTTCTTCGCATGCTTCTTTTCGGCGACTGTGTGACTTGCCGCGTTACTCGTCATGATTTTCGTTCATTCTAAAACATCTTTTAGCTCCCTGACTTGTCTTTTCGTTGTAAACATTGCCAAGAGTCTTAAATTTTTTAACAATGTACAAAATTACACTGATGAGGGTTTAGGTTTTCGAAATTTTTGCTCAAATTGAGAACCAACCCAGTTAATGTTGGGTTCATTATTTCTGCGAAACTCGGATGAACGATGCTTCATACATAAAATATTTTTTTCGGTTGTAAGCATCCTGTTCAACGACAATTTTGTATAATCTGACAGATAATAAGTTAATGTTTGTTTACAGTAAGTTTGACGTCAATGTTACTTCCATAGCAACTCAGATTAGAGTTACAATTTCGGTTTTGTATTACAATTTAAGCAGACAATTTTAATCTAGAGATTTTCAGTCCTAAATAAAATCCAGTAACCTAATATGCCTGGAAATATGATAAATAAGTACAATAATTATTGGTTAATATTCGGACACTTGCTTTGCTTAGGTATATACATATATGTATTGTTTTCCCTGTATTTATTTATAATTTTAACTTATATTTCTATTTGGAACAAATCGAGTAAATAACTATTAACAATATAATTTATATTTGTAATAATTAGTCCAAAAAAACATAATTTTAAATAAGTCTCCTAACTACATTTAAAAAATATAATACCCTCCAAAGCTAGAGGATGTAAATACTCAAATAAACACATGCTAGTAATCTCATCTTTCAGAAATGCTTGCATTATGTGATAAAATGAAGGATGTCGGAAATGGAGAGATTATGAGAAATGAACTGTTAAAAGTTCGCTTACTGTCCCCCAGTGTTATTGTAGTTAATGTCAGCTAAATTACTATGAAATTAATTTTGTGCTTTTGGTTTCTTTGGAGTTGTACCACTGTGCAGTCACTGTTCTATAAAACTAATATAACAGGTAAGAAATATTGAAATAACTATATTACTATATAACTTCAGAAATATTGTTCGATTGAATTAATTCAACTTTTTCACAAAAATACAATCAATAGATATGTCGCAGATATAGATATTGTATATACAGTGTGTCTCATCTCTCGTCTACACAGTTTCATCCTATCTATCAAAAATATTTATTTTGATTGAGTGCGAGTGCATAATTAACAAAAATTTCAAGTTAATTAAAAATTAAATGAGGAAGATACGGTAGTGCCTATACGACAAATGAGACATCTTCGTCTGCATCCTTGTATATATATATATACAGGGTGATTGATCGAAACCGTCCATTAACAGTATTGGGAATTCTGTTCATAATATTTTTCTGAAAATTTCAGCATCTAGGTAATGAATCATGCTCTTTTCAATGAAAATATTTTCAAGATGGCGGCACTTCCGGAAGTACCGGATATTGATATCAACTTTCTTATTTCAAATGGAATGGTATAGTTTTTTTTGCATTTTTGAATTCCGGATGTAATTTTAGGGGGACTTTGTGTAGCATTCCCTATACCTAAGTGCAGCCGTTTCTGAGTTTTTTCGACTTTTTTGAAAAATTTTCGATTTACATCGTAATGCTGAAAATTATGTACCGCCGCCATTTTTAAAGCAAAAACGCTCAAATTTGGGTTATGGATAGAAAAGACCCTTACATTTATACCGTAGTTTTTAGAATTGGTGTATTATCTACAGGGTGTCCAAAATTTGATTTCCTTTTAGTGCAACTTCAAACCACTAAAACTCGATTTTTTCAAATGCAATGCCCTATTTTTTTTTTTCATATCCAGAAGCAGAATTAAATTCTGCATCGAGCTGCATTAGCATTCCCTATACCTATCTGCAATATTTTTCGAGTTATTTAGGTTTTTGATAGAGCCTAGAGGAAATTATTCCATTTTCTTAATAGCTAGCCATGGAAATGACAAAAAACGTTCTTATTAGTAACTGTCAAACACTCAAATCGTGTATTGCTGTTCTCTTTATCGAAATGGAATATCAAGGGTATTCAAACACGGATATTTTGAATTTATTTTATATTCATGGAGAATGTCACAAAATTATTCAGAGAACCTGCCGTGTATTCAATGAGAGATATCCCCATTTGACTGCAATGACCAGACAGAAATTTAAACGGATAGAATCTAATTTTTTAAAATATGGGAAAGTGAAATCAGCTGGCATTCGACCTAAACCTATTGTAAATGAAGAAAATAGTGAAATTAACGTTCTAACATATTTTAATGTCCATCCACGGGAGTCAATTCGATCGGCAGCTCGAGACTTGGGTTTAACATTCTATGCAGTTCAAGCTATTCTAAAAAAGCATAAAATGCACGACTATTCGTTCACTACAGTTCAACAACTCCATCCAGGCGACGATATTAGAAGATCGGAATTTTGCGAACAGATTCTAATTAAAACTCAGGAAGATCCACTGTTTCTGCGAAAAATCATTTGGACAGACGAGGCAAAATTTAGCAGAGAGGGGATAATCAACCGGCGCAATTTACATCACTGGTCCACAAACAACCCCCATTTAAAGCGAGAGGTTCATTTTCAAAACAAATTCAGTGTTAACGTTTTTTGTCTACTTATGAACAATCGATATTCCTTTATAATCTATGATTATAATTTAACTGGCGAAAGGTACCTTGAAATTTTAAGAGGAGTAGTATCGGAATTTTTAGAGAATTTGCCTGTCGGGATTTTAAGAGAGTCTTGGTACCAATTGGATGGAGCGCCTGCCCATTCTACTCGCGAAGTGGAACGAGAGCTTACACAGATTTTCGATGACCGCTGGATTGGCCGCAATGGACCCTGGCGATGGCCTCCAAGATCTCCCGACCTAACACCACTCGACTTTTTTCTGTGGGGCTACATTAAAAACGAAGTGTACAATACTACAGTGCAGACAAGGGAGGAATTAGAAGAACGCATCAGAATAGCATTTCGCCAATTAAATCCTGATCATATTTATAAGGCTTGCACAAAAGAATTTTCTTCAAGAATTCATCGCTGTCTACAGAAAAATGGGGACCACATAGAGCATTTATAAAGTTGTAGATTCTATGTTTTGTTTGAACATGCTTTAGACTACTTTAATTTAACTAGTATTGTAATAGTTTTGTAATAGATTTAGTTCGACATTTAGCATATTTCGTTCTTTGATATGCTAAAGACTATTATGTTCTGTTTATTTAAATATATGTGTAGTTACTGCAGTCAAATGGGGATATCTCTCATTGAATACACGGCAGGTTCTCTGAATAATTTTGTGACATTCTCCATGAATATAAAATAAATTCAAAATATCCGTGTTTGAATACCCTTGATATTCCATTTCGATAAAGAGAACAGCAATACACGATTTGAGTGTTTGACAGTTACTAATAAGAACGTTTTTTGTCATTTCCATGGCTAGCTATTAAGAAAATGGAATAATTTCCTCTAGGCTCTATCAAAAACCTAAATAACTCGAAAAATATTGCAGATAGGTATAGGGAATGCTAATGCAGCTCGATGCAGAATTTAATTCTGCTTCTGGATATGAAAAAAAAAATAGGGCATTGCATTTGAAAAAATCGAGTTTTAGTGGTTTGAAGTTGCACTAAAAGGAAATCAAATTTTGGACACCCTGTAGATAATACACCAATTCTAAAAACTACGGTATAAATGTAAGGGTCTTTTCTATCCATAACCCAAATTTGAGCGTTTTTGCTTTAAAAATGGCGGCGGTACATAATTTTCAGCATCACGATGTAAATCGAAAATTTTTCAAAAAAGTCGAAAAAACTCAGAAACGGCTGCACTTAGGTATAGGGAATGCTACACAAAGTCCCCCTAAAATTACATCCGGAATTCAAAAATGCAAAAAAAACTATACCATTCCATTTGAAATAAGAAAGTTGATATCAATATCCGGTACTTCCGGAAGTGCCGCCATCTTGAAAATATTTTCATTGAAAAGAACATGATTCATTACCTAGATGCTGAAATTTTCAGAAAAATATTATGAACAGAATTCCCAATACTGTTAATGGACGGTTTCGATCAATCACCCTGTATATATCTTTAGATCTAAACTAACAAATTTAATTTATTTTTTTTTACCTTAGCTCGAATATAATGAAGTCGATTGCTAATCTAAATGATTTGCTAATGTAAATGCTAATGAACACGCATTTAAGGGAAATATGAAAGTCACTCAATCTACTTTTAAGTTAAATGAAACACCCTCTATATTTTTAGATATTTGGATTCTGCTTATTTTTGGCATCTACTAGTACTATTACTACTTTTGACAGTTACCTACCTAAATGTCAAAATTTTCTATTTTTCAAATATGCATCTAGTGTGCAGATTCGATTTATACAAATGGTTTCCTACAAAATTAAAAATCATAAAAATTGTATGTTACTTGGCAGATCCCAATGTTTCTTTTTACTGCCTGTTATAAAACCAGTACATGCTAATTAATAGTATTTATTACATTGTTTTCATGGTTGTTTTTGCAACTGCAAGAACTATTGGACTTTCTAGTATTCGTAAAAGACCTAATTTAACCTAAAGCCTTGGTTTTTAAGAACATTCCGTCGCGAAAATTTCCGACGAAGTTCGTCGACGGAATGCGTTCGCAAAGTACGCTGTATTTAAAAATGTACTTTCAAAGCCGTCCGTTTTTTAAAATCTGTTATGCGTCTAGTTTTAACGGAATGCGCCGACGTTGTTCGTTGTTATCAAAAACATTTTGTTTCGGCGCAATTCTGCTGTCATTTCTGGTAGTTCTTGTTTAAAATTTGTGAGGTATGGACATAAGTTGGTTAAAAATATGCCCAACAAAAGTTACCAACAGCTGCAATTTTCCAATGAAGATGAGGAGAAATTAATAGATCTGGTGAAAAAAAAACCTTCCTTTGTATGGTGTCAAAAACCAAAGTTACTAATATAATTCAGAACTTTATCAAATAAAACTGGCGTCAATCGAAAATATTTTCGAAATTTTGGTACATTTTTTGATAAGTGTCGCTTAATTAGTACTTCATAAGCTCCTTCTGATTTTCTTGTTTTAAAAATGTTGTCCGGTTCTTCATTTTTCAATAACTCCAGCAGCAACTCGTCTTCTTCATCTGCAAATTCTTCTTCTAATAATAAATACTGTAGAAAATCCTCCATAGCACAGCACAGATCGTATACTGATTTGCATATTGAAATTCATAATTTCCGTCGAATTAAACGGTTATCAGTGTTTTAAAAAAATAAGGCGTCTACGAACTTCGCAAACAGAATTCGCGAACGCATTCCGTCGACGAACTTCGTCGGAAATTTCCGCGACGGAATGTTCTTAAAAACCAAGCCTTAAGGCTCCCCCAAACCAACGCGAATTATTCGCAACGGATTCGTGACGGAAAGTTCGCAGCGAAATTCCTGGCGGAATCCGTAGAGAACCTCACACCAAAGCGAAAGTAATCGCATCATATGCGTCATATTTTCAGTATCGCAAATGTTGATTGCTTTTGCTGAAAACGAAAAACAATTTGTACTTGTACTTACATACTTACCTATCATACACAAAAGATGATACATCATCGGATGAAGACGAAGCACTTGTGTTGCTTGCATTGGAAGAAGCCTATTTAAGATAAAATTATTATTATTTGAAAATAAATGTGTTGCTCATATTCTAACATTCTAACATTCTATCATGTTCTAACACTCCGTACGAAATAAACGCAGACAATTCGCAGTCTAAACGAAAAAAATCGTGTTGGTCTGAACTTGCATATTTAACGCAATGGAAACAATATGATGCGAATCGCAAGCGGTGCGAACTTCCGCAGGTGCTGCGATTATCCGCGTTTGTTTGGGGGACCCTTAAAGAATATTTGCGTAATTTTTTTATATTTTTTAAAATTCGGCTCTATTTTACCAGATGAGCCCATGGAGTTAGTGGAGTTACAATCCCTTGCCATGAATAGTCACTCTCTATAATTTTGGCGAAATACTATAAGTAATATTTCCATAACTTACTCGATACATTTTCTATATCTTACGTAACAAGTAACATAAAATAATTTTTCGAAAAAAGTGTAACGACTTATAACTTACCGTTTACCGTACCTTATTACAGTTTGGAATGCATTATTTACCAAAAAAAAAAAACCCTACAAAACGTGCTAGAGGTTTTATCCTGAAGCTTACAGAAACTGAGACATCATGTCATCCAGACGAAAATATTGCTCTCTGTAAATAGTATATCTTGCACGACCGAGCTTTTTTTGGTCACTTACCACGTTTGTTTCTACGACAGTAGGATACGCTTACTGGTTGCCAAGGCTAACAAAACGGTAAGTGATCCTTACCGTTCTAGAACGGTAAGTACATAATTGTCAAAATAGACATTTTCAACATCGCATCGATTTAGAATGGGTTTTCTAGAATTCAGTTTAAAATTTAATTGAATTAAAAGAAATATGTATTTTTAAATCTATCTATTGATGTTGAAATTAAATGTGCAGTTTGTACAATTACTTACGTAAATTGGAACATGTCTTTCTTAGTAAACACACTAGCTTTTTTTGATCGATAACCAACATTTTTCCGTTTGAGGTAACCAATTAATGTCGAAAATTTGGAAATGTCAAGCTAATCATGTACAAAAATTGTACTTTTTAACATTGAATACTCTGCCCAGAAGCTTCCTTGAGCTTGTAATTTTTCGTTCCTTTGGACAAAGTACACCACCATAACTTTCTCGCTAATATGTTGGTTTTCTGACTCACACCATTTCTTGAAAATCTTGTATGTATTCATATCGCCCCCTTGATTTCTCGGCAATTAATTAATAACATCCAACACTCCACGCTCCTTCTAAGTCTGCATCTAAGGACGAGTCGCTCATTTTACAAACACTTTGCTTTTTTAAATTCTCGTAAATATAACAACGCGTCGTAAAATTTGAGAACAATCAATTGCTGATAAATAAACCAGCTACCAGTTCCATTATTGTCAATTTCGTCAAACGTCATTTTTGACATTACATAAAAAATTAAATACGTATGTATAACTTCATTTTAATTTATTGCGATCGTGCAAAAAATAGTATAAGTCAGTATAAGTTCAAACTCTTATGAAAGTTATAAGGGCGTACTTTGTCCAAAGGAACGAAAAATTAAAAGCTCAAGGAAGCTTCTGGGCAGAGTATTCAATGTTAAAAAGTACAATTTTTGTACATGATTCGCTTGACATTTCCAAATTTTCGACATTAATTGGTTACCTCAAACGGAAAAATGTTGGTTATCGATCAAAAAAGGCTAGTGTGTTTACTAAGAAAGGCATGTTCCAATTTACGTAAGTAATTGTACAAACTGCACATTTAATTTCAACATCAATAGATAGATTTAAAAATACATGTTTCTTTTAATTCAATTAAATTTTAAACTGAATTCTAGAAAACCCATTCTAAATCGATGCGATGTTGAAAATGTCTATTTGACAATTATGTACTTACCGTTCTAGAAGGATCACTTACCGATTTGTTAGCCTTGGCAACCAGTAAGCGTATCCTACTCAAGAACCCTAAACAAAGAAGGACTGATCAATTCATTCATAAAAATTTGAAGGTCATTTTCAACAGATTTCTCGTAACACGTCAGTGGATCCCCTATTGCCAAATTTGCCTCTAATTGCAATTTCAAAAATTTTCAGTCAAAATATCCAACCCAATATTATTTCAGAGGCTGTATTAATGCAATCAAATCTGATTTTAAAGTACTTATATAGGTATGTGTTTTACGATATATATATCATACGATTTAAGTGCGTTGTGCAAAAATCGTTGTCGATTTGACAACTGTGATAACTTGTGTTTTGTTAATCAGTGCACAGATTACTATGATATGATACAGAAATACTTTGATATGATGACATGACTGATGACAGTGATGACATTCCAAAGACAACCGAGACATTCTACATGACAATGTGACATATATAGGTTATGTTAAAAGGTTAAAGCTGTCAAATTAAAACAAAGAGGATATTTAAATTTCAAATCTCCCGCTAAAGGGAATCCACTGACGTCACATAAGTGATAAACAAATGTGATTGGCTGTTACTGATTGATCAGTCCTTCTTTGTTTAGGGTTCTTGTATCCTACTGTCGTAGAAACAAATATGGTAAGTGAACAAGAAAAAGCTTGATCGCGCAAAAATAAATAATAAGACTCACCAGAAATAAATATTAGAAAAACTAGAAAACATACCTATACTTTCTGTTAAATGCATATCTCCGATTTCAGATTTAAGCAAGTGCAAAGTCCACTATACCCGAGCTGGAAGCGTGTACTCGGAGTTCTATTCGTTATCCGAACTCCCTTCTGAAAATGACACCTTGTTAGTAGACTTTCACTTCGCCGTTCTGGCACCCAGTGATGCTCACATTCTCTTGGCACCGTCCACGTCGGTGGGCAAGGGAGATCCCGCCTATGAAATAGTTATTGGCGCTGGAGGAGACACTTTCTGCGACATCCGCAGGAGTCAGAAGGCCAACGTCAAGGCTTCCGTCAGGATTAAGGATTTGCTGTCCGCTTTGGACCCGAATTCGTTTTGGATACACATCACAAAAGGTTGACGGAAAACTACATGTACCGTATGTTTTTAATAAATTTCTACCGCTTTTTGTTGACAGTGTGCATTGTAATTTTTTTTCAATTTTTTTTAATTTTTGTATCTGAAATACTTTATTTGGAGCTTTAGGAACATTTTTGGAAAATTTGGTTAGTAAATTTAGGATTTTTTTTTCTTCATTGAAGAACAAAAATTGATTTACATGTTGATTATTCTGTTTGTGTCAAAAATGTATATAAAAAATGTAAGTTAAATAATTATATTGAATAATATAATAAAATAATATAATATTTAGACTATTCTCTAAAAGTAACAGTTAGTCTATGCTAAAAGGTAGAAGATTTATAGAAAACATCCGGTACAAAAAGTGTATAGCTGATTTAACAAAAATGTCTTGTTTAGTAATGTTTTTTATGCAAATATCGCAGGCATTTATTTCAAAGAAACTATAGTGTTATTATTTTTTTGAAATTCTATTTTGTCGATAAACTTTTTAATTATTTCAAAGTTAAAGAGAACAATTTGCAACACAGGTCTGCGAAAAGAAATGACGATTAAAGTAATAGTAAAACTAATTGTTTCTTTTCACTTCAAAGAACTGCTCTATAACGGAATGAAAATAATAATATTAATGCAATTATTGCAGTAATGTAAAACCAGATAAAATCACTAATATGTGCAAACTAAGAAGTTTTCTACTTAGATTAGGCATATTTTCAAATTTATTATATATATATATATATATATATATATATATATATATATATATTTGCTTCCTGAGCGCTGGCTATTATAAAGAAAACATAATTTTTTACTGTTAAACTGAAAATATTAATTAGTCAAACTTTTTTTAAATATGTTACACAGTAAATGTATTAAATGAATTAATAAAGTGGATACTGGAAGCGGATGGTACTTTATGAAACATAACAACGTGAAATTAATTGTTTTGAAAAAAACATTGATCTCATTTAGATGTTCCAAGAAATATACACTCTATATACTAGTATTTCGGCTTATTAGGCCTTTTTCAATAGAGTAATGTCTATTACTAAATGTTTCCAAGCGCGTTTTCGTTATTTATTTGTTTACAAGCACCTACCCCCGATTGATCCCACCATCTGGTAAAGCCCGAGTTTTTAGTACATTTTCTAAGAAGGGCGAAATTGTAAAATCTATCTGATCATTCGTAGTACAAGGATTTATAATTAAAGATTTTTTAATTTCTAATTGCTCTAACAGATCTAAGCGCTCTCCTTTCTTTACACGATGCAGTACCTTTACATTTATCTGATCTATAAAATGATTGTTTTCTATACAATGCGTGGAAAATCCTGAATTTTTTGCGTTATTTAATATGAATTTTTTATGTTCTTTTACTCTAGTTTCAATACTTCAACCGGTTTGACCCACATACACGGGATTACAATCTACGCAGTTAATTTGGTATACCCCCGATTGTTTTAATTTATT
Organism: Pogonocherus hispidulus; assembly: GCA_963924545.1. NCBI lineage: Eukaryota > Metazoa > Arthropoda > Insecta > Coleoptera > Cerambycidae > Pogonocherus > Pogonocherus hispidulus. Next base: position 17,311,626 of record OZ004693.1, read on the forward strand.
AACCCTTTCTTTGTTGTTTATCAAAATCCTCCCAATAGTACGCTTGTTGACACTAATCGTTTTACACCCGTTTCGTTCTATTCTGCGAGCTATTTTTTCACTATAACCTGGGACGTGATTAATATAACTATAGGTGGCTTCTTTTTCCCGAATATTGTGAAACTCCCGACGAATTAATTTCCTGCTTTTGTTTTTTATCATGTTATCTATATTAGTTTTTCTTTATATCCGTTGTTTCTTGCCATTTGTTTGATTGTACTTAATTATTTTTCAAAATCTGCTTTTTCTAGTTGAAACATTAAAAGCCTATGTATTAAACTATGGAAAACCGACTTTTTTATTTGCCAGGACTGCTGCGAACTTGCTGGTATAATTGCGTCGAAAGTTGTTGGTTTTCTATAAACAGAGAATTTGAATTTATTTTCTACCTTTCTTATTGTTATATCCAAATAGTTTAGTTGATTGTTTTCCTCCTTTTCCATTGTAAACTGAATATTATCGTTAATCGAATTTAAAAAATTGAGAAAGCCGCTCAAATTTCTTTCAGTACCAGTCCAAATACAAAAAATGTCATGTACATAGCGAGCCCAAAAGTGAATATGTGATTTTAATAAGCCAAAATACTAGTATATAGAGTGTTTTCTATATATTTCTTGGAACATCTAAATGAGATCAATGTTTTTTTCAAAACAATTAAATGAATTTACAGCTATTTTCTGGGACATGGGACATGGGAATTATGTGTAACTCAAAACATTTTTCCGTAATTTTCCCGTAATCTGAATCTTTGATATTTTGATAACAATATTACACAAAATACGACAAACTGTAACTTATAGGGTTTCTTACAATTTGTAAATCTCAAATTATATTTGAGACTTTTCAATTCTAGTGACTAGTAAAATCTTTAGCTACATTACAGCTGTAATTGTCATTATGATTTTAATTTTATAGATGGCGAGATCGGCGTTGGAAGAGAAGGAGAAGAGTTATCGTTTATTTCTTGGATAGACCCTGACCCACTACCCCTAAAAGTTATAAGTTTTAGCGCCTGGTCTGGCATTGAAGCTAAATGGTACTTTGACTGCGAAAGGCCCAATGAGATAGAGGTGAGACTATCGTATACGAGTAGTACCGGAATATCAAAAATTATCTTGGTCAAGGGTGGTTGTGGAATGTAAAACGTGCGTCTTTAAATTTGAAACAATTATGTCACTGTCACACTGACATCATCAATAACCTACAAATTTCATACCTATTTATTTCAGTTGTAAAACAATAATGAACTACAAATTATGAAATAATGGTTTTAGTAACAAGAAAAACTAAATTACAGTAATTGTTGGAAATGTCCCCCGTTTTGTTTGATGCACAAGTTGACGTGCCTCCTCATGCTGTGAAAAGCGTTTTGCAGCATTTCTGGCGTTATGGTTGCACATTGCTGAACAATTCTTTATTGCAGTTCTTGCAAATTATTTACCGGAGTTGCGAAAATCTTCTTTTTAAGTAAGGAAATATAAAATAGTCCATAATTATTGTCAAACAAGGTGATCTCGGAGGAAACTCAACTTCTGTATGCAAACTTATCAGACGGTCATCAAAAAACTCGGGAAGGAAAGCAATATTTTCTCGTGTAGTATGTGCTGTTGCACCGTCATGCTGGAAATAACCGTACCGAAGTTCATCATCGTTTAACTGTTGCACAAATTCAGCCAAAAAGTTATGTCTGTACCTTTCTGCTTTGACGGTGAAATCGAAAAAAATTGGCCCAATTATTCTTCTGCGAGAAACTGCCATCCAAACACCAATTTTTTGAGCATGTAGTGGCGATTCAGTAAAAACATGAGGGTTATCATTGCTCCACATTCGCATATTTTGAGAATTGATGTATCCCGAAAGGTGGAACCACGCTTCGTCAGAAAAAAAGTTAAGTCCAGAAGATCGTCATTCATTAAATTATTGACAAACCAATGGCAGTAAGCAAGGCCTCTGGGGTGGTCTGCGGGCAGATGAGCTTGATGTGCTTGCATCTTATATGGATGCATGTTCAAGTCTTTCTTTAAAATCTTATGACATGTTCCATAAGAAAGTCCAATTTCCTGAGAAAGACGTTTCAACGGTTTTGCAGGCTCCTCTTCCATACGTTGACGAACGTCATTGACAACTTCTTCTGTACGAACTCTTGGTGTACCAGCACCTTTTTTATGAGTCACACAACTAGTTTCGCGAAACACTTCAACACAATTTGTAAGGCACGCATAAAAATTGTCCGGTAATATTTCCACGTTTGGGAAGTGCTCTCGAAAATTGTCCAAACACAAACGTTGACTGTATTGCCAATTTCCATTAACTAGCGCACCCGTTCGAAAATAGGCTTCAATCATGAAAATTTTGTGCTGTGTGGTAAGAGGCATGATTCAAAAACTGGATTAGAAAATTTCAGCACAATGACTTGACAGATTCTGACACAACAAAACATATTCAATTTCAAAAATTTAAAGTAAGACACACGTTTTACATTCCACAAGCACCCTTGACCAAGATAATTTTTGATATCCCGGTATATATATTGTTATTTTACTTGCATGCGTCTTCTAGAACTGTCCTGCTGATCTCCGTAGAACATTAGAAAATCTGCAGCACCTAAAACGAAGAAGACACGAAGTGACTTACGCTCGTAACATTTTTGTTTTTTAAATTAAAACAGAAACTTCTGAAATGTATTTACCGTATACGAAGATATTTTGTGACGTATACGTAATTACATTTTATTCATTTCCGGGTTATCGAATATTGGTGGTGCTATCTTTAGATTTTCAAATGGAATACCTTCTTCTTCGAATACCTTAAATCTATGATCTTTGACAATTCACTTTCCCAAAAAGTAAATTATAGAGGCCTATATTGTGCATTCAAAAGACTAACTTTTTGACAAAAATTTAGTATGTAGGTGTGTGTATCAATTTTCACATATGATATGACGTAGTGCTCAAAAATTGACTAATTATAGAGAGCTAGATAAATTTGAAATTTAAAAATAAAAAAGACTATCCATTTGAATAAATTTAATTATACATTAGCAAATTTTCCCCGGAGCTTTCATAATTGAATTAAAAAAACAAACAAGATAAAAGCTACGGGGGCAAGTACTGCTATAGTCACCCAATCTAGGAACCATTAAACATGTTAAAGTTCCATTAGATATACACTAAATAGACAATCACCATTACAATTTGGCGCTTATAAATGATGGAGTCCAACTGGAATTTCATTATATAAGAGACATTTAAAAAGAAGAAATATATTTCTAGATCTATATAGTTATTTTTATTGGTCATTCGCGATATGGATATGGTGAACAGAACTGTTTATGTTGACCTAGTATGTTTGGACTTGTCTGTCTAGTGCTTTTAGAACTTTGATATCCATCCTACCAATAGTGAATGTTAAAATTTGTTACAGAAAATCGAGAAAAATTTGACATATACAGAAAAGCTACGACGTGATGTGCTGTCCCGCTATAATCCTTACAGCAGGCCTGTAAAAGATCCGTCAACTATAACAATGATTTCGCTGACTCTTCACATAAATCATATTCATTTGGTAATAAATAATATATTTATATATTCTCTGTAACTATTTACTTTTGGCATTATCTAGATCAGGACTGTCCAACTTCAAGTGGTCCAAGGGTCGATGTAAATAAAATTGCGTGTTGAGCAATTTGCAAAAAACTTGTTTGTTTGCATAATTATTTTTATTTATTCAAAAAATAACAAATATACAAAAAAAATTGTGGGAAGTTTAGAAATGTTGGTTTTCACTAACCAGTGTATCAATCCATATATATTAAAACGCGTCGATTCTGTCTCGCTCTAAATTCCGTCGTCGAATCGACAAAGTTTCAAAGCTATCTCCTCCGAGGGGCGATCTCGGAATGATCTCCGCGGACCATCGGAGGTCGCCTCCGACCTTTCTCCAATGCGTAGGGGTATTTTCGTCCCGTTTCTTACGCGTTTTTCCAATTTAAACGCCTTTTCAAAAAACCTCTGCAAAATTTTCGTCAATCGCCGTTCGACGAGAGAGATGCAGCTAGCACCGGCGTTTGTCCTAGCGCCTAATGGTCCCGTCACGCCCGCCGAAATACCGACTTTTCGCGACTTTTTTCTAATTTTTACGGCTTCGAGAAAGGCTTCACGCGAAAGTTCAGGCCTTTCTCTAATCCTTTGAGATTTTTTTTCGAAACCGTACGTCGACTCCTTCTACGTCTATTTCGTCTTCGAAAATCTCGAGTCGCATCCGTCTCAACTTCTTTCTCATTTTATCCACGGATGTGATATCGCACTAACGAGACAAGCACCTCCCACGAAAACTGTCAAATTAATTAAACTTCAAATAGGTTATTTTCATTATTTTCCTATGAGAAACATTTCTAACGGAATAGATAGTACCGACTGCCAAACACCTGATTACCAAAATACTGATGTGAAATACTTTTCTAATTAGAAAATCCGTAAAAATTAATTGTTCAGGTGAACACGTACAGTTTACATATTTAACAGATTTTGCGGCATAAAGTGACCACAGGAAGTTTAGCGCAATGGTAAAGTCGTAGGATTCAAAACTTAATAATGCTGATTTCGCGAGTTTGAGTCACGCTGGAGGCAAAGCTTTTTTTTACTTTTTAATTCCAATTATTTATTAGTATTAGTATTTAGTTATTCTGTTTCATTATCCGTAGCTTTTATTCTTTCTACACTTAAAGTTTGGAATTAATTCGTTCATTTTGGCAGTATGTTAAATTCTTCATTTTAGCTTACAAAAGTAAATATCTACAATATTTTTGGTCCCATTGATAAAATTGATAATAATATTTACTTAAAAATAAATTCTGCTCTCAGTACCTACTTCAAAAATTATGATGTTTTACCATCAACAATAGAGTAGGTACCCTTACAATTCATCAAAATATTTTAAAAAATCGTTTAGTATAATTACATCATTATTCCAGATACAAATAAAATATTAATTTAGAGAAATTTCTTTTCTCTAAAATAATATTATTCTAGATGCTTTTGTCACCCGAAGGGTGACCGAAGGGCCCCCGGTAGGGCTAGAAATGGGAACGAAAATCGCGATAGCGATTTTCTCCCATTTCTAGTATTAACATTAACATTTGTTGTTGACAAACGAAGCAACTGAATAAGTGACTTATCAGACAGGGAACATCTATATTTTGACTTTATAAATTTCATGTTGGTGCTACTGATAAGATGCTTTCGCAAAGATACGTGCTTCCCAGCATGAGCCCATTATAAGTTGGGGTAACGTTTTCCTCGGAATAACTTAAAAAAGGCCAATCCTATTTGGGTTCTTCCCTGGTAAAAAGGATCTAATCCAGACTTCCAAAGTTCTAGTAACTTTGTTGCACCCTTCTATCCATCGCCAGTGACGTCACATATTCTATGTATGTGTTATGTTATTTTATTTCATCGTTGGTGTAGAAATGATCCGTTTGTGTTATTTTCATTTTTTAGGCATATTCTATATTTTTTTGGCCCGCGGGCCTCATGTTGAATAGCCCTGATCTAGATATTCTTATTTATTTATTTATTTATTTATTTTTTTTTTTTTGAGTACTTTGTCGCATTTCCGAGATTACAAGAAATATTACTTACTAAGGTAAAAAAAAAATATATTTTGTAGTGGCGTATTTTGTATAGTTGTATCAGTGTGAGGTCTTTCTGACCTCACACGTATGAAGTAGTATGAAAAATGTCCAGTGTTTATTCTTGTATATACAAAAAAAAATAAATTTATTTAATTATACAGTGCGTATCAGTCAAATGGAATAAATTCGATAATAAATAAATGGGGGCGTGTTCAAAAAAACGCTCTGACACGTCGATTGGTATTTATGGTTGCACATTTTTTTCACAAAAACTTTTTATACAGGGTGTGTCATGTAACAGTGGCCAATACCAACTTTCTTATTTTAAATACAATACCCTGTATATTATAAAATTTTTGAATTCTTCAGAAAATTCTAGACTTATTTCATATACAATGTCCTATACCTATCTTCAACTGTTTTTGAAATTTTGACAGGTGAATATTGACATTTTGCAACTTTGACACCCTGTAAAGTCTAAATGGTTTGAGATCAAGCAAAACGGTTTGCACATTCCTATCTTAACTTTTCATAAGCTAGCGTTCGATACTAATTTCAGATTTCCTAGAAATTAAAAATTTTAGATTAAATTTAATCTCTTGCTTAAATCTATATTTAAGTTTCATCTCTATCTAAATCTAAATTTATAGTTTAAGCAATATTATATTTTATCGTCCAAGATTATTAACTATATTCTGAACATAATTTTGGTTTTAGGATGAACATAAATCTACCATTGAGGTACATGGAATGACAAAAATGGCAAGTCAAACCATATATTATGCAGATATACCCTTGTTAATACTATATATATTTTTTATAGACATGGCTAGATGAGAAACTCGTGTGGGATCCAGATGAATATGGAAATAAAGAAACCTTGCATGTATACACAAGAGAAATTTGGCAGCCTGATTTTGTGCTATTTAAGTATGTTCGAACAATAGACCTAGTGTGACCTTATTTCCTACTTTCTGAAACGTCTTTTTTCTTATTACGTTCTATTTGGATTTTCCTTTTACATTTTTGGATTAGGACATATTATTCAAATTTCTATATTGGTATGGATAGAGCATCACGGGAAAAAGGTTTGCGGCTCTATATATAGTAATTGTTTTGTATAATACAAGTTTTTTTTTGTTCTTATGCTATGTCGTCAGCAAACATTAGCTCAACATTTATACTTGTTCATCTAAGTAGCATCTAATTTTTTTCGACCGCCGCCAATGATTGTTTGCATCTTTTTATTAATTTTTGTAAGAAAAATGACATTGGTTTTATTTAGTTGACAACGTGCACTTTCGTACATTAAACGACACTTTATTTAAAGCTAAAATAAATAAAACCTTTTACGAACCTCTATACAGGGTGATTGATTAAGGCCGGCCACCGGCTGTATATGGGAAACTATTGGTCCTACAGGTTCGGGAAAAAAATTCTCATGATAAAAGTGGCCATGAAAATTTCATTAAAAATATTTTTATCTTCCGTAAATTTCCGCAAGAGGGCACAACTGATCATGAAATTTTTAAAATTGACTTTAAATGAAAAAATACCTTATTAACCTGGATATATTTTTTATCAGTTTTAATCGTTAGTCCATTTCCTAAAACTTGTTCAGTGACATTTTTCATTTTCTCGATAAATAAAGGGGTGGGAGCAGTTTTTGTTTTTAATTTGAAAAAATGCTGTATTTACGGATCGCTTTAACGGATTTTCTTGCAATTGGGTTTTTTTTAAAAGAGAATACCTTACAGATTTAATAAATGTTTTAGTGATTTCAAAAAGTTGCTTCGTCGGTCCATAAAATTTTTGACAGAAACGTAGCATCTTCGGTGAGGAAACCTTTAAGCCAATGACAAAAATCCAATCTACGATCAAAATCTTGTTCGTTTAATGCTTGATGTAGCACAATATGGTAAGATTACATTTTATGTTTTTTTAATATTTAATAGGCACAATAAAATGTTAGTCCTAAATCCCTTGAAATATCTCTAATACTTAAATGTGGATCTGCATGGATGTAAGCCAAAACATTTATAATGTTTACTTCAGATTCAGTAATAGGTTTGTAAGCAACAATTTATTCATTGCTTGCATGTGCTAAAGGTTGAGAGTTCGATATCCGTCGGGGCAATACTTTTTTTAATTTTAATTAATCGTAATTCTTCCTCAACCTGGATAAAGTGTGAATGGTTTATGTAAAATATCAAATTACTAAAACAGCAAATAAATATACGTTTTGTTTCGAAATGATACGGGGGTAAACGAAAATGTATTCTCCTTCTTTGGGTACAACACGAAATTCTAAATATTTCCTAAACGGTTTGAGATATCGAGATGCGGTTTTGACCAGTGTTATTTTAACTAAATGTTGGTCATAATGACGTGGAAAAAAGTATATCGTTCCATTTAAAATTTAAAAGAAAAATTAAAAAATAGGTTAGGTTTCAACATATCGCCATTTTGTACCTTTATTAACCAACTTTTTGCAATCACTAAAACATTTATTAAATCTGTAAGGTATTCTCTTTTAAAAAAACCCAATTGGAAGAAAATCCGTTAAAGCGATCCGAAAATACAGCATTTTTTCAAATTAAAAACAAAAACTGCTCCCCCCCTTTATTTATCGAGGAAATGAAAAATGTCACTGAACAAGTTTTAGGAAATGGACTAACGATTAAAACTGATACAAAATATATCCAGGTTAATAAGGCATTTTTTCATTTAAAGTCAATTTTAAAAATTTCATGATCAGTTACGCCCTCTTACGGAGATTTACGGAAGATAAAAATATTTTTAATGAAATTTTCATGACCACTTTTCTTATGAAGATTTTTTCCCGAACCTGTAGGACCAATAGTTTCCCATATACAGCCGGTGGCCGGCCTTAATCAATCACCCTGTATATGTACAATGTACAGGGTGTCCAAAATAAGATCCTCTATCCCCTTATCTCAGAAAGTCTAAAAGGTAAAGAAAAAAGTTAAATACGAAAGTTTTTTGTTTTTACCTGAATTTTTTATTTTTATAACTTTCTTGAATACAGGTTGTTCAGTTTATCTGATCCAGGCATCAACTTTCTTTTTTTAAATGGGACACCCTATATTCAATTACGTTTTTGAACTTTACTTAAAATTCTAGGTCGACATTGTTAAGAGTACCCTATACCGATCATTTACCGTTATGAAGATATTAGCACTTAAAGAAAAAAAATCTGAAAAAAAACACCTGCTCAAAAAATCTCGGCAAAACAAATAAGACATCCAAAAAAAAGGTAAATAGGGTTTATTTCGTAGACAATTAGACTCAGAAATTACTTCTATGAATCGATTTTACCTGATTAATATACAGGGTGTTTTTGACTGATGGCTCAAACATGTATATGTTAAAACTCCAGAAAAGCGAAAATCTCTTATGGAACACCCTGTGTATTATTATATTTTTGGATTCTCTATTAAATTTTAACCTTACTCTATATAACGTTCTCTATTCTTATTTTGCTTAGTTTTCAAGATATTGACGAAAATGTGGAAAAAATGTCAGCTATTAATCATTATCGGCTATTATTAAAAATATCTCTATTATTATTTGGTAGAAGTGTGTAAGTGGTAAGTGTGCCTTAATACTGATTAAGAATATATTATTTTATTAAAAACTAATATTTTTTAAATTATTTCATTAATTAACTAATATAAACAAATCTATGTTTGTAACTTGAACCACAAATAAGTAACAATAATCAACAAATAACTATAAAAATAATAAATTAAATCAAGTGTCCTATATGTCAGCTAATTTTCAACTATGCATGTTGTGTATATAACTGCTAGTTTTCTTACAGCGCAATCACTTTGATTGAGCGCTTCAATTTCCATCCTGATTTTAATCTATAAATCATCAACCTGAGTTTATCAAATCTGAATTTGATAAACTCAGGCTTTCAATGTACCCCATAAAAAGTTATCAAGTGGAGTTAAATCTGGGATCCTCGGCGGTCATGGGATATTCCCGTTTGGCCCTATCCATTCCACAAAATAGTTGTTAATAAAATTCTTTACAACTGCAGTATTGTGGCATGGAACTCCATCCATCTGATAGATGATCTGATTGGCATCTTCTTCGGCATCCAATAAAGGTAAAATGCAAGTTTGTAATGAATGCCATTTTCTGGTATTTTACCTAAGGTACCTGGGACCATTTAAATATTGGCCAAGAAAGACAGGGCCTAAAATGTGTCTCTTATAAATAGCGCACCAAACATTTTCGTCAATATCTTGAAAACTAAGCAAAATAAGAATAGGGAACATTTTATAGAGTAAAGTTAAAATTTAATAGAGAATCCAAAAATATAATAATACACAGGGTGTTCCATAAGAGATTTTCGATTTTCTAGAGTTTTAACATATGCATGTTTGAGTCATCTGTCAAAAACACCCCCTATATTAATCAGGTAAAATCGATTCATAGAAGTAATTTCTGAGTCTAATTGTCTACGAAATAAACCCTATTTACCTTTTTTTGGATGGTTTATTTGTTTTGCCGAGATTTTTTGAGCAGGTGTTTTTTACAGATTTTTTTCTTTAAATGCTAATATCTTCATAACGGTAAATGATAGGTATAGGGTACTCTTAACAATGTCGACCTAGAATTTTAAGTAGAGTTCAAAAACGTAATTGAATATAGGGTGTCCCATTTAGAAAAAGAAAGTTGATGCCTGGATCAGAGAAACTGAACAACCTGTATTCAAGAAAGTTATAAAAACAAAAAATTCAGGTAAAAACAAAAAACTTACGTATTTAACTTTTTTCTCTACCTTTTATACTTTCTGAGATAAGGGGATAGAGGAGCTTATTTTGGACACCCTGTACATTATTATATTACAGATATTGCATTAATTAAAATAGTGAAACCGCTGCATGTGGTTTAGTTTAGATTTTTATTTACAAGTAAACCATTTATACTCCTCATGACAGTTCATTTCATGGAATGTCTGCTTCACAATTTGATACATGTTCATTTTTCTTGACGAGCCCTCAATATAACTTTTCAAAACACTGCAGGACTTTATCCTCCATGACGTTTCAGGTAATTCATATTCACTCCTGCGTCAGCGAAGAGTCGCAGATATTCTTCTAAAATAGTGGCTGGTATGTGCTGTGGCAAGTTGCCATCATAGATGGGACTGAACCAATGGTGTTAATTCCAATCACTTGGTTGACACATTTACCTTTTTTATATTTTAAAAATAAATCCTTACTTGAAGTATGAGTAGGACGAAGAGGCAGATACTGTCGATAGAGTTAGAGATAGGAGCATTTGTTTTGGTATGGAGTATTTTAACTATTAAAATCCTACCAGCATCCTCTACGTCATCGATGGTCATTTTTTTAAAATCTACATAGAGCCCTATAAGAACTATTTGAATACAGTGTGGTGTTTTCTTTTTCAGTGCTTTGGGCGACGGAAGAGACATTATTAAAGACAGTATAAAGGTTGTACACTCATCGGGCGTGGTTGAATGGAATCCATCTATGTATCTCACAGCATGGTGTGCAGCGAACGATATGGCAAAGTGGCCTAAAGATGAACATAAATGTTTTTTAGTACTGGGATTTATGAAAGACATGGATTACATAGAACTGGATTTCAATAGAAATCAAAGCTCTTTGGTAAAATTATATATACTTACCTACTTTTTTTCAGATTTATCCATGGTTTTCTACTCTTTCTAAACTACTTATGGTTTTGCTAAATTATTAATTGTGAATTTATATTATGTCCAATTTATTTGAAGCACTGTTTTATGATGTATCAAAAATTGTTTTGAGAATACCTACCTATCTAAAAAATAATAAAAAACGGAAACACATTTTCAAAATAGAGTACTAGTTCAAAGTAGTATATAATAAGTATGATTATATAATAAATAAACCATTTATGGTAGTTCCGCCACTTCCAATATCATTTTCCATTTAAAAATGTTTGTTTTTTCCATATAGCTAAATATGTAATAAAAATAAAGGTCAATCTCTTTATTTATCTATCGTAATTTTCTGTTGGATAAACTGTCTTAACACTAATACATACGACGGCGTATTAGTGCCACAGTTTAAAACAATTTATTTTTTGAAATCTCAAAATTTTGAGAAAAAATCTTAAAATTTTGAGAAAAAATCTCAAAATTTTGAGATTTTTTTCTCACAATTTTGAGACGAAATGTCCAAATTTAGGAGGAAAATACTAGTGTTCATTTCATGTTAGTTGCACAGCGTTGCACATTTATGAGTACCAATGCAGCCCATAATGAACTTATAAAAAATTATTTCTTGCTGGGTTTAAGTTATAATGAAATCTTACAGTATTTGCAATTAGTACACAATAAATACATTAATTGAAGAACATTGCAAAGATGTTTAAAGTCATTGGGATTGTATCATATCACAGTTTCAACTGACTGATAGCATAGTCAAAGTTCAAAGTCGAAAGATATTCTAACAAATCCGATGACTCTGTAACGAATACATTGATATAGGGTTTGATGGATCTATCTCTAACAGTGAGGGAAAGATACCTTAAATAGTGTTCCATAAGAGCAATGTGTTATAGAAAGACTTTGTAACGGCTGTAGCCTAGCAACAAACCCATATTCTCTTTCTAACCCATTATGCTTATGAAACACTCTTTAATTAAGGTATATCTCCCTCACTATTAGATCTAGATCAAACACAATATCAATGTATTCGTTAGAGAACATTGTATCCAAATCTGTCAATTCAATATACACAGGGTGTTCCATTTAAAAAATATAAGATGTAGTTATTATCTATTTTTTGGCACATCCTGTATAAATTTCCTTGAGATGGAAATATGCTCCCCTTGAAATAAAATTTGGCCTGTCCCTCTCTCTATCAGGTACCTAATCATATAAGTAACTTAATAATAAATAAAATCTACATTTTGTGTACATCTTTATTTTATTTAAATCAGAATATGCCTAAAATACAATCATTTCTCCTGTAGCATATTTACAACAAACGATAGCACTTCTCTTAGTGCTAAATATAAATCAACAGCTTTAAATGGAGTATTTTCCTCTTAAATTTGGACATTTCCTCTCAAAATTGTGAGAAAAAATCTCAAAATTTTGAGATTTTTTCTCAAAATTTTGAGATTCCAAAAAATAAATTGTTTTAAACTGTGGCACTAATACGCCGTCGTAAATACATGACAATATCCTGTAATTTAAATAGGTATAGTACTTTCTCTTGCCTGTTTTATTTTATTACACCCAAAACAAAATGAGTTTTTCACAATGTACTTTGTTACGTTTCTTTTTATTTCAAATGTTCTACTTTTTTTTAGTTGTACCATGATTCTTCAGAATGGGCTATTTTGGAAGCTGATCTGTATGCGAATTTTAGTCCCAATGTCCATTTTCCCATTTTCAAAATGGTCTTTACCATACAAAGAATTTCAGACTCCTACAATACTATATTCTTCACACCATTCTTGGGTATGTAATATATAAATAATTATACTTGGTTTGGTCTGAAATATATCGTTTTCTTTGCAGTTATATCTGTCTCGCTCTTATCCACGTTTTGGGTCGATGCATTTGGAAAAATGAAAATATCGCTTAACTGCGTACAGTTAATTTTAAGTACAACCATGTTGTTGCTTTTGGGAATATTCATACCTAGTCACTCGATACATGTGCCTTATCTGGGTGAGTATCTGTACTAAAGTAGTTTTTTGGCGTTGAACCGTATTCATAAATAGTTTCAAAACTATTCGTCTATTACATCACACAGATTGAGAATCGCGAAAATGTTAAGTTTTGAAACTTTAACATAACCACATTTTGAGTAGTGATCATCAATAATATATTAAAAATTAAGTAAATTAAAAGCTATTTTGAGTAACAAATACAAAGTAAGTTTTTAAATTGTTTTTGATTATCATTCATAACCATTCTAACCAAAAAACACGGAAGGCAAAATGGCTACCCTAATTCCCCCACCACCTCCACAATTTTAAAACGAGATCGGAAGGCGTTTTGAAACCAAACTAATATGTTTCAAAACATTCATCCCATGACATCACTATTTCGTCGCGAAAATACGAAAGTTTTGAAACGGTTGAAACAGTTTTGAAACAAGCTGCCCCAAAAAACGCCTTATATTATTTTCGGTGTAGCTGTATGATTCATTGTTGTTTTTTTTAGGATTAAGTACATCACCTGTAAAAAAAACATAAAAACAAAAGTGTTCAAAATAAAGATTGAAAGTGAATTATAATCATAACGCTTTGACACAATTATCGAAATATATTTCTTATCGTATCAGATAATAATAACTAATAATACAATTAATAATAATAATAATAATAGTAATAATACTAATAATAATAATAATAATAGTGAAATCCTCTAAATAACAAAAAAATACAGGAAATGGTAGAACACGATCAATATAAATATCTAAGATTTCATCGAAATGAAAGAATAGACCATTTAATGAAAGTGACAAAAAATTGAAACAAGTGGGAAAATAAAAAAGCAAAAGAAAATCGCTTGACTTGTTAAAACATTAAACATTTCAATAAGCTCGAAAAATTCTAAAATATCAACCAAAATTTAAACCAATATGAATAAAATTTATTTGATCATATATCATTTACCTATATTGCGTCTATTATTATAAAAATCAATCCGTTTCATTATTTGTGCAACCTTATAAAATTTGATGGTGTTATATCTATTGGTTTTTAAGATATAGGTAGTTAAATTTCGGTAGCTCAATTATTAACATAAGTAAAATATTGTCATCTGCATCGATAAAAAAAATTCACAGTCTAGGTAGACCCCGAAAAGTATAATACAGATAAGTTACCTAATATATAGTTGTCAAGAGAATTAAACGACTAACTATGATTTAAATAACAGAAGATCTTATACTTAGAAACTTATTTATACAGGGCGGAATACGTTAGCGTAATGAGATTTTCACTTTGATTTTCTACTCCTTGTATCAGTGGCGGCTCCTCCTTAAGGCCGCATGGCCGCGCGCCCCTCCTCCAAAAATGCGAAAGAAATCCTTATTATTATCATTACTGTAAATTAAATGCAAATGTTAAAACATGTATTGTGGTACAAAACTATTATTAGGAAAGGCTCGAGCGCTTGAGCTATCGTACTCATAATGCCAGAGTCCACATTACTGGATCACCACAGCACACCACTGCACAGTGTGCAAAGCATCCCTAGACAAATAAACCTAAAAGCATCACAGCTTCGTGGCCGCACTTTGAGTCGCGGCCCAGGTAACTATGGCAACCGACCCGATCTCCTTTTCGACTAAACTCGTTAGATACTTTCCGTATGCTTATATTATGCAGATTTGGCCGCAATTATTTCGCGACCCTACGCCAACATTATTAAACATTATAACATATTTTTAACACATTACATATTTTTAACATTATTAAATTACTTATTCAATTTTTGTGAAAAGACAATTTTATATATTACTTAACATGAATACTGTTAGTAGTATAATTAGAGCTAATTTTGCAAATCTTCCACTGGGAAATAAAGTAGGTATAAATAAAAGAACTGGGCTTTGCCTGCCCAATAAATAATTTCGATGAAAAAGTTATGGAAAAATTTATTTCTATGAAAGACCGTAGAGCTGATTTCAATTTTAGAAAGTGAATGCACCCGTGTATAAATAACTGTATGAAGTTTTGCTTACCTACGTAATAATTTAGTGTTTAGTTTGATAACTATAAATTGAATAACTAAAATACTTTTGAGTTTGTGATTGTGCCATATCGTTTTTAATTAACGGATATCTAAAAACTAAAAATAGTTATGCTCCTGCTTCCTAGATCTCATTTTCAGCTTTTTTATGGTATAACGTCGTATATGTAAATTTTTTATATCTAAATATTAATTACCTACTACCTACCTATTTAAATATTATTTTAAACAATTTCTGATGAGATTTCCGTCAATCGTATTGAAAAGGAGGATATTTGTGTAACGAAAGTTATTTTTTTCAAGCAAATATTTTTGCTCTGCGAATTTCTAATTTATAATTTTAAGGGGTTTGACCTTGAAATATGCAAAATTTTCGCCTGCGGCGCATTTTTTTATTTCTACACCCCCCCATATCCAAATATTACCAGCCGCCACTGCCTTGTATACTTAAGCTCGATCTGGGCTTCCTATGGGTATCTTTACGGAAAAAATATACAGAGCCCCAAATAAAAATTTGCTCAAATCAGAAACAAAGACACAAGATATTCGTATATGATAGTTAAATAAATATAATATATAATACTATATTCTATATAATATAATACCGGGATATCAAAAATTATCTTGGTCAAGGGTGGTTGTGGAATGTAAAACGTGTGTCTTACTTTAAATTTGAAATAATTATGTCACTGTCACACTGACATCATCAATAACCTACAAATTTCATACCTATTTATTTCAGTTGTAAAACAATAATGAATTACAAATTATGAAATAATGGTTTTAGTAACAAGAAAAACTAAATTACAGTAATTGTTGGAAATGTCCCCCGTTTTGTTCGATGCACAAGTTGACGCGCCTCCTCATGCTGTGAAAAGCGTTTTGCAGCATTTCTGGGGTTATGGTTGCACATTGCTGAACAATTCTTTGTTGCAGTTCTTGCAAATTATTTACCGGAGTTGCGAAAATCTTGTTTTTTAAGTAAGGAAATATAAAATAGTCCATAATTGTCAAACAAGGTGATCTCGGAGGAAACTCAACTTCTGTATGCAAACTTATCAGCCGGTCATCAAAAAACTCGCGGAGGAAATCAATATTTTCTCGTGTTGTACCTATGTGCTGTTGCACCGTCATGCTGGAAATAACCGTACCGAAGTTCATCATCGTTTAACTGTTGCACAAATTCAGCCAAAAAGTTGTGTCTGTACCTTTCTGCGTTGACGGTGAAATCGAAAAAAATTGACCCAATTATTCTTCTGTGAGAAACTGCCATCCAAACACCAATTTTTTGAGCATGTAGTGGCGATTCAGAAAAAACATGAGGGTTATCATTGCTCCACATTCGCATATTTTGAGAATTGATGTATCCCGAAAGGTGCAACCACGCTTCGTCAGAAAAAAAGTTAGTCCAGAAGGTCGTCATTCATTAAATTATTGACAAACCAATGGCAGTAAGCAAGGCGTCTGAGGTGGTCTGCGGGCAGAAGAGCTTGATGTGCTTGCATCTTATATGGATGCATGTTCAAGTCTTTCTTTAAAATCTTATGACATGTTCCATAAGAAAGTCCAATTTCCTGAGAAAGACGTTTCAAAGGTTTTGCAGGCTCCTCTTCCATACGTTGACGAACGTCATTGACAACTTCTTCTGTACGAACTCTTGGTCTACCAGCACCTTTTTTATGAGTCACACAACCAGTTTCGCGAAACACTTCAACACAATTTGTAAGGCACGCATAAAAATTGTCCGGTAATATTGCCACGTTTGGGAAGTGCTCTCGAAAATTGTCCAAACACAAACGTTGACTGTATTGCCAATTTCCATTAACTAGCGCACCCGTTCGAAAATAGGCTTCAATCATGAAAATTTTGTGCTGTGTGGTAAGAGGCATGACTCAAAAACTGGATTAGAAAATTTCAGCACAATGACTTGACAGATTCTGACACAACAAAACATATTCAAAAATGTAAAGTAAGACACACGTTTTACATTCCACAACCACCCTTGACCAAGATAATTTTTGATATCCCGGTATCATAATAACTACTCGAAAAATAACTCTCAATTTGTTCTTTACGGGGGAACGCAGCTGAGAGCACATCTGCAACCCCCCACCGCCGCTCGCTATGTCGTATCCATGAGAAGTGTCAGGATTGTCAGATGTCATATCTCCCCCCACCCATGCACCGTTCTCTTTCTCTGTTTAATACAGACTTTACTTACTATCGACTCGTCCTTATCTCCAAAGTGAACAAATTTTTATTTAAGGCTCTGTATAGTACCCACTGATATTTACACGGCTACTTATCTCAATATTACGACCACTAAATCCAGAAAACACTCGAATCCGTATTTTAAAAAGATCCGTTATTTTAAGAAAGATAATTAAAAAAACTAATGGGGTATTTATTTCTCTGTTGCAGTTGTGTTATACAGTTCTACCCTTGTGGCAACTTTAATCTCTGTTGTAATTGCAATAGTTGTCATAAATTTGTCAAGGAATAAGCAGAAAAACAGTCTTCCACATTTTATGTGTAAAGCCTTAACTTCTAAAATAATGCGTGTAGGACTACTATTACCCAAAATGGATGTAAGTATTTTTTTTATTATTCAAGTGGCCTGTATTGTGTTCACACTAATATATATTTAAATTTCTTCAGTAAAAAACAATAAACAATTAACATGGAAAAAATCCTTTGTTTCGTCGGAGTTTTCGGTTTTTATCAGGGTTACCTAATATCAATTTCCTATTTTAATGGTTTTGTTTTTCATCTTTTTTTATTGGTTAAAAGAATGCAATGTGGGTACGTGTAGTTTGAAGAGTTAAGCAGAGAATATCTCTCTCTGCTGCTGAGAATCCTCTGTTTAACACCATACTTTATGAACTCGATGTATAACACTTAAATGTATAAACAGAAACTTTAGGACAAAAAACGAAGTACTTGTAATTTGGTAAAATCAATAAATGTTATTGTTTATTTAACTAATTATGTACTTGTTTAATATCATGTAAAAAATTATTATTGTTACGACATTAAAACATTTTTCCAAAACAAAACCGTAAAAATATAAATTAACTAGGTACGTAATTCTAGAAAAGCAAGAAAATATCTTCGAAAATACGTCTCCTTTTCGGAACCCAGGTCACGAAACAAGCGGTGACCACATCAAAGGTGCCGCCTGCAAAATCTTCTGGTTATTCATTTAGCCTTGTGCCACTGCCATTTCTCTCGCAGAAATTTGCCTTGGTTGGCTCCAGGTCTCAACCCAATTGCTCCAGCTCCTGTTCCTCTGTCTATTCTGGAGCCATTTGTAAACCACCAGGCTCCAAGCCTTCAGAAAATTTATTTCCAGTCCTTGCCACTGAAATTCTGTATTTGAACTTCGAATGGTTTGCTGTAGTTAAATCTTGAATTTATTCTGTCTGATATCATCTCTATGAAAGGCTCTGGTACATGCACATATTATCTTGGAATGTCCCCTTCAATGGAAACTACCTGCCCAATAATCATTATTCCTGATTCGGTAGGCTACTATCCTTGATTCTCTTTCGAAAATCACGTAAAGTAGTATAGTGGTAGATTTAGCAAGATTTCTGACGCAGCTGTTAGAGCCGGGGCCATAGCCCCCGTTCTACACTACAGTACACTATACAGAACATCAATTTTAAAACATACTAAGTCTATATGAAATTTGAGCATCATATTAAGACAACATTTTATTTGTAATTCTAAATATCTATATGTTATTACCATGTTTCAGATGTCGGACGAATATGGAAAACTAAATGATTCTTTCACAAAGTCTCCGGAGAAACAACAGTTGATGTGGATCCTACTAGGTGTAGCGATCGACAGGATATCATTTTTGATATATCTTCCTCTAATAGTATATGCCATTTATTTGAACTACTAATAAATAATTACTTAAGTTAAATATACTTACATTACATTATGAAAGAATTGTAATTGAAAAATGAGTAAGTATATATTTTGTAATGTTATGTAGATTTGAAAATAAATGAGATTCGTTGTGATTTAAAAAATATGTTCCTGTACTTCTTTTCCATACAGTTAATTGTAACTCAGTCCTGTAGAAGAAGCTAATACAATTCACTTTAAATAAAACACATATTCATGAAAAACTTTGGATTTATTTAAAGTGATCAAAAACATTGTCTAAATTAAATCAAATGCGTCATGTAATGTTTGCCATTCCTCTGGATGAAATAAAATAGCTATTATATCTATCAGTACACACTTCAAACAAAGCTCAATAAGGGATTTCAATCAGGCTACTTTTTGATGACTTTGTTCTACTTGAAGATGCTTCGGAAAATATTTGGTCCTTCGCAGATGCATCAATTAAAAGTTTTTGAGTCTTCTCAACAATGTTTTTTATGCTTTTCTTAGGCGGAACTGGTAAATCCTCCGATAGTGTTAACTCCTCGATATCAAAAATATCCAGTGCCAGATAAGCTGCGCCTTTGGCTACATGCTTCTGCATCTAGAGAAATAGAAGAGTGATGATATAGTTAGATCGAAATAATTATATAATTAGAGTAGAGTGATCGCAGACATTCAGAATCACGCAATCCACACGAAATATTTTGTATTATTACCTAAGAGGATACCATACTTATTTGATTCAATAAAACGTTTTTGAAATTGTATGTAGATACTGTAACGTTGATAAAAATAATAGATACGTAAAACCTGTGTGAAGAGTCTATTACAAAACTCATGCTGTCTTTCCACATTGTGCTTATTACAATACACTGTGTTCTTACTTGTTCCTTTTTCGTTTCTAATATAGCAATTTTATAGTTGATATCACTTTTCATGCAATCTTCTTCTAGTAAGTCTTTATCCAAAATAAAATAAAGTTTTTCCAGGCTTGCTTTTATATCTACATCAGTACTTGGTTTCTTGCTAAAAATCAATAATATTACTATAAACATAGAGTAAATTAAGAAACATAAAATTATTGTTATTGTATTATTTTACCTCATTTCGTCAGTTTTGGACTGGATTCGCCAAGATGAAGGTATTAAAACACTAGTTTGCAGAGGTGGGGGAGGTAAAACTTGCATTTGAAATGATTTCTCGATGCTAATGTCATCAAATGTCAACTGAATATTTGCTATGTAATTGCAACAAGTCACGAGTATGTTTGAGGTTTCCCAAGAATCGAGAGTTGAGCTGCAGGAAAAGGAAGTCTATTACAAGAACAGTAATTAGATTGGTAAGTAAAAAATGATTATTTATAATATAATATTTAGTAGGTATTCCCTATTATTTTAAGTCAAATGCAGTCCTTATTCAGTATTATAACATAGTGAACTCATAGATACTGTTCACAGGAATGTAAGATGACAATTACACATCAATAGTGGTCAGCAATAGTGTAATAGCAATCGTCATTTAACGACTTACCCTTTTAGCTGTATCTCGCCGACTTGTTTCCTCTCTGTGATATTATCTATATTAAAACATTTTTTAACATTATTTTCATCTTCTTTCAGGTCAGAACTGTCGTATCTCCTTGGCCCCGGAAAAATGCATTCTTTTCCCCATTCAATCTCTTTACCTTCTATTTCAAAGCAAGGAAATTTAATTCTCATCGTTTGAATACACTTTTGTTCTTTTATATCCCATAATTTGATTACCTAGGAGAATTTAACTTCCGTCAAAATGTGTCTCACTACCTCCACTTCTCTTTATATATAGGGTGCTTCAAATTCGATGCAATACATGGGGATCTCGGAAACGGTAAGAGATGCGAAGTCGGTTAAATGGAGGCAAAGTTGCGTATTCAGGAGGGCAACATAATGGTGAAAAGAGATCAAGGCTAACTTGATTAATTTTCGAAATATTTGGAAAAAACGGAAAATTTCGATTTTCGTTTTTATTTTTTTGCAGGCCTGTTCGATGAGGTATTCAAAAATAAAGAGCACTTTTCTATAGCAACTTTTTGCCCTTTATCGAATGGTGTTAGCCAATTTTCCACAAAACGTTTCGTTTCCCGGAAACCAACCAACAATCAACTTAATTTTTTTAAATACGGACCTGGAATTTTTTTTCAATTTTTTGGAAGCATTTTTGCAACTTGATAAAATGCCACCATAAAAGGAACCAGATTTAAACGTTGTGATTTATATTTTTTTAATATCTAGAATTAACAAAAGTCGAAACAAAAATACTAATGATGGATTTTCCTTAGACAAAACGTTTAAATCTGGTTCCTTTTATTGTGGCATTTTATCAAATTACAAAAATTCTTCCAAAAAATTGAAAAAAAATTCAAAAAATTATTTAAAAAAATTAAGTTGATGTTGGTTTCCGGGAAACGAAACGTTTTGTGGAAAATTGGCTAACACCATTCAATAAAGCGCAAAAAGTTGCTATAGAAAAGGGCTCTTTATTTTTTAATACCTCATCAAATAGGCCCGCAAAAAATAAAAACGAAAATCGAAATTTTCGGATTTCTATGAATACGCAACTTTGCCTCCATTTAACCGACTTACCGCATCTCTTACCGTTTCCGAGATCCCCATGTATTGCATCGAATTTGAAGCACCCTGTATGTAATTAATAATAGTATTATTTAAATTATACTGGGTGTCTCATGCCTTTGAAGACAAACGGTGGCGTCCTTTAAAAACAATCATAGAAACAAATTTGAAACAAATTAGAAACAAGTATGACCGCATTTTTGGAGAGAGTATAAATTTCTGATTCGAAAATATGTGTAGTAGGTACCTACACCATGAGTGTTATTGTTCGCAGAAAAAAAATGTTATCTAAAGGGTTGCATTTTGACGTTACATTTATTTTTATCAATTTCAAACCGCCATAACTTTTTCAAATAGAACAACCTGTGTATTTTTATTTCGAGTTATTCATAAGTCCCCTTTCATTAGACATAAAGATAGGAACTAATTTCCATCAATAGTACTAGTAGCTAAATAAACCTCTACTTTTAAATTTATTTTCTAACATACTTTTTCTAGACGCTACATTCTATCCTCACCTTTATGTGGTTATGGTAATATGATTAAAATTTTTATAATCTACACCTTTTTTATTGAATATATATTTTTTGACATATGGGGTATGGTGTATCAGTTCTTCCTGAATACCACCTTCATACAACCTTGTGCTACTGTGGCAAATGAAACATCCAAAAACATCCTAATCGAATTTAGCAAAACCAAATCAAGGGATATACAAATAGAACTAATAACTAATAACTCATTGTTTTGAAAAAAACATTGATCTCATTTAGATGTTCCAAGAAATATATAGAAAACACTCTATATACTAGTATTTCGGCTTATTGGACCTTTTTCAATAGAGTAAATGTCTATTACTAAACGTTTCCAAGCGCGCTTTCCTTATTTATTTGTTTACGAGCACCTACTCACGATTGATCCCACCATCTGACAAAGCCAGAGTTTTTAATACCTTTTCTAAGAAGGGCGAGAGTGTAAAATCTATCTGATCATTCGTAGTACAAGGATTTATAATTAAATATTTTTTAATTTCTAATTGCTCTAACAGAACTAAGCGCTTTCCTTTCTTTTCACGATGCAGTACCGTTACATTTTTCTGATCTATAAAATGATTGTTTTCTATACAATCCGTCGAAAATTCTGAATTTTTTGCGTTATTAGGTCTAGGTAATAAGCCGAAATACTAGTATATAGAGTGTTTTCTATATATTTCTTGGAACATCTAAATGAGATCAATGTTTTTTCAAAACAATTATTTTCACGATGTTTCATAAAGAACCATCCGCTTCGAGTATCTACTTTATAATTATTAATAACTCATTTTTCTATCGCGAATAAATTAATATTTTTTTCTAACCAACCTATATAGTACTTATATGTATCTAATGACTAAAATGTTCATTTACAATTAACTACAGCGCTATTAAAATAACACTTGTTGGTGAAAAAATATCTACTTTGACGCCTAAGAACAAAAGAAGATACAGTAGATAAATAGATATCTAAAATATTTGATTACTATATTTGTTTGCAAATTGCTAAAAAAAATTACCCCATCTCTGGAACAGCTTAGTAACAGTTGCTGATTTTCCATAATTTTTAAGTCAACTATGTCGTTTCGATGGCCTAAGAGGACAGCCACCGGTTTAGAAACAATCGCAAAGTTCCATAATCTTATAGATCCATCATCGCAACCACTTACTAATATTTTTAAATTGTTGCTTACAGTAAAACAGCTTGCCCCCTAAAATAATACAGGATACAGGCATATAAAATGACCTATTTTTCGACGATTTTAAAGACCTTCTATCGCAGTAGGTACCCTTTGTAAAATCTAGTCAGTCAATTAAAGTCAGTTCAAAAAGACAAAAAAATTATGACGCAATTGGTCAGCCCATTTACATACAATTTTGTAGGAAATAGACTGTGCCGCCTAAAATCCCACAGCTGGCCAACTGTAGTACCCCGTAGGTGCGCTATACAGGGTGCCCATTATCTATCTCCTTACATGGCTAACTTTGTTAACAGTGGAGATAGAGAATTGGTTAAATTAGCAAAATTGGGCAGAATTACAAGAGGGATTCAGTGCCTCCTTCAAATTTAATTTTAATTTTCAACTTTTCGAGATATTTTGAAAAAACTGAAAATCGCCAAAATTTTTAAACTCGAATCTCTCGAAAACTATAAAAGAAACAAATAAAATAAAAATACTGTGTGATAGTGTTTTTTACGTGGCTTTAAGCGGTGATAGTGAAAATTTCACGGGCATCTTAGTTTTTCAGAAAAAAAATAAAGTTATGTTTTTTTAAACGGCAACCATAGTTGGCTATGGTATCAATAAAAAGTTTATTTTTTTCTGATTTCAAAAATATAATATTTAATAAATCGTATTTTTATTCGTTTCTGTACATTTCACAATAACTATTTTAAGATAAACGTTTAATTTTGACGTTTATAATGTGACTTTAGTGTGATCTGACATTTATATTTTATTGTTGTTTACTGATCTACGTTTGTTTTTCATAGCTTACTATGTTAATAAATTATTTGTTCATTGCAGTAAACAAAAGAAAAGGGAAAGGTATATTAAATATTATATTTTTGGAAATCAGAAAAAAATAAGCTTTTTATTGATACCATAGCCAACTATGGTTGCCGTTTAAAAAACATAATTTTATTTTTTTCTCAAAAACTAAGATGCCCGTGAAATTTTCAATATCACCGCTGAATTCCACGTAAAAAACACTGTTACACAGTATTTTTATATTATTTGTATATCTTTTATAGTTTTCGAGATATTAGAGTTTAAAAATTTTGGCGATTTTCAGTTTTTCCAAAATATCTCGAAAAGTTGAAAATTAAAATTAAATCTGAAGGAGGCACTGAATTCCTCTTGTAATTCTGACCAATTTTGCTAATTTAAACAATTCTCTATCTCCACTATCAACAAAATTAGCCATGTAAAGGGGATAGATAATGGGCACCTTGTATATATTTTGGAATATCGTTAACTATTTTCATATCTTTTTTTATATAGGAGTTAAGCCAAAAAGGTAGGTATATTGGTAAGGTATAAAAAGATTATAGGTATCGAGGAAAATTAAAAACTTTTTATTGAACCATAATATTTGATAATCTCATTCATAATTTATCTCTTAGTTAACTTTTTGGCTTAATCCCTGTATAAAGAAAGATATAAACTTTTAAATAAATAAAAAATCCAATAAATAATATTAAAAATATACTATAAAAATAAATAATATCAACTGACTTTGAACGAACTTTACTCAAAGTCACATGAATTCAAATCAGTTGTTCGAATTCTCCATCTGAGCAGCACTGAAATTAAATATAGAGGGTGATATGAACCACGAATTTTACAATTTTCAATAATACATAAAAAATACAGAAATACTACTTACTCTTCTAATTTTGAAAACATATGGTTTCTTCTTATTCAAGATATAAGTTTGGACCACGGACAAATCCGGATCTCTACTACATGTAAAAATTGTATTATTCTTCGAGGAATAGGCAATTCTTCTAATGGAGTTTTTATGTATTTTTCCGTAAGATCTAATTTGAACGTATTCCTTCTCATTTGGTAATTCCTTAAATGCAGAGTAACTACCGGGATATCAAAAATTATCTTGGTCAAGGGTGGTTGTGAAATGTAAAACGTGTGTCTTACTTTAAATTTGAAATAATTATGTCACTGTCACACTGACATCATCAATAACCTACAAATTTCATACCTATTTATTTCAGTTGTAAAACAATAATGAACTACAAATTATGAAAAAACGGTTTTAGTAACAAGAAAAACTAAATTACAGTAATTGTTGGAAATGTCCCCCGTTTTGTTCGATGCACAAGTTGACGCGCCTCCTCATGCTGTGAAAAGCGTTTTGCAGCATTTCTGGCGTTATGGTTGCACATTGCTGAACAATTCTTTGTTGCAGTTCTTGCAAATTATTTACCGGAGTTGCGAAAATCTTGTTTTTTAAGTAAGGAAATATAAAATAGTCCATAATTGTCAAACAAGGTGATCTCGGAGGAAACTCAACTTCTGTATGCAAACTTATCAGCCGGTCATCAAAAAACTCGCGGAGGAAAGCAATATTTTCTCGTGTAGTATGTGCTGTTGCACCGTCATGCTGGAAATAACCGTACCGAAGTTCATCATCGGTTAACTGTTGCACAAATTCAGCCAAAAAGTTGTGTCTGTACCTTTCTGCGTTGACGGTGAAATCGAAAAAAATTGGCCCAATTATTCTTCTGCGAGAAACTGCCATCCAAACACCAATTACAAACATGAGGGTTAGCATTGCGCCACATTCACATATTTTGAGAATTGATGTATCCCGAAAGGTGGAACCACGCTTCGTCAGAAAAAAAAAGTTAAGTCCAGAAGATCGTCATTCATTAAATTATTGACAAACCAATGGCAGTAAGCAAGGCGTCTGGGGTGGTCTGCGGGCAGAAGAGCTTGATGTGCTTGCATCTTATATGGATGCATGTTCAAGTCTTTCTTTAAAATCTTATGACATGTTCCATATAAGAAAGTCCAATTTCCTGAGAAAGACGTTTCAAAGGTTTTGCAGGCTCCTCTTGGCAGGCTATACGTTGACGAACGTCATTGACAACTTCTTCTGTACGAACTCTTGGTCTACCAGCACCTTTTTTATGAGTCACACAACCAGTTTCGCGAAACACTTCAACACAATTTGTAAGGCACGCATAAAAATTGTCCGGTAATATTGCCACGTTTGGGAAGTGCTCTCGAAAATTGTCCAAACACAAACGTTGACTGTATTGCCAATTTCCATTAACTAGCGCACCCGTTCGAAAATAGGCTTCAATCATGAAAATTTTGTGCTGTGTGGTAAGAGGCATGACTCAAAAACTGGATTAGAAAATTTCAGCACAATGACTTGACAGATTCTGACACAACAAAACATATTCAAAAATGTAAAGTAAGACACACGTTTTACATTCCACAACCACCCTTGACCAAGATAATTTTTGATATCCCGGTATCATAATAACTACTCGAAAAATAACTCTCAATTTGTTCTTTACGGGGGAACGCAGCTGAGAGCACATCTGCAACCCCCCACCGCCGCTCGCTATGTCGTATCCATGAGAAGTGTCAGGATTGTCAGATGTCATATCTCCCCCCACCCATGCACCGTTCTCTTTCTCTGTTTAATACAGACTTTACTTACTATCGACTCGTCCTTATCTCCAAAGTGAACAAATTTTTATTTAAGGCTCTGTATAGTACCCACTGATATTTACACGGCTACTTATCTCAATATTACGACCACTAAATCCAGAAAACACTCGAATCCGTATTTTAAAAAGATCCGTTATTTTAAGAAAGATAATTAAAAAAACTAATGGGGTATTTATTTCTCTGTTGCAGTTGTGTTATACAGTTCTACCCTTGTGGCAACTTTAATCTCTGTTGTAATTGCAATAGTTGTCATAAATTTGTCAAGGAATAAGCAGAAAAACAGTCTTCCACATTTTATGTGTAAAGCCTTAACTTCTAAAATAATGCGTGTAGGACTACTATTACCCAAAATGGATGTAAGTATTTTTTTTATTATTCAAGTGGCCTGTATTGTGTTCACACTAATATATATTTAAATTTCTTCAGTAAAAAACAATAAACAATTAACATGGAAAAAATCCTTTGTTTCGTCGGAGTTTTCGGTTTTTATCAGGGTTACCTAATATCAATTTCCTATTTTAATGGTTTTGTTTTTCATCTTTTTTTATTGGTTAAAAGAATGCAATGTGGGTACGTGTAGTTTGAAGAGTTAAGCAGAGAATATCTCTCTCTGCTGCTGAGAATCCTCTGTTTAACACCATACTTTATGAACTCGATGTATAACACTTAAATGTATAAACAGAAACTTTAGGACAAAAAACGAAGTACTTGTAATTTGGTAAAATCAATAAATGTTATTGTTTATTTAACTAATTATGTACTTGTTTAATATCATGTAAAAAATTATTATTGTTACGACATTAAAACATTTTTCCAAAACAAAACCGTAAAAATATAAATTAACTAGGTACGTAATTCTAGAAAAGCAAGAAAATATCTTCGAAAATACGTCTCCTTTTCGGAACCCAGGTCACGAAACAAGCGGTGACCACATCAAAGGTGCCGCCTGCAAAATCTTCTGGTTATTCATTTAGCCTTGTGCCACTGCCATTTCTCTCGCAGAAATTTGCC
Organism: Pogonocherus hispidulus; assembly: GCA_963924545.1. NCBI lineage: Eukaryota > Metazoa > Arthropoda > Insecta > Coleoptera > Cerambycidae > Pogonocherus > Pogonocherus hispidulus. The sequence goes on from OZ004693.1 coordinate 17,339,822, forward strand.
TTGGTTGGCTCCAGGTCTCAACCCAATTGCTCCAGCTCCTGTTCCTCTGTCTATTCTGGAGCCATTTGTAAACCACCAGGCTCCAAGCCTTCAGAAAATTTATTTCCAGTCCTTGCCACTGAAATTCTGTATTTGAACTTCGAATGGTTTGCTGTAGTTAAATCTTGAATTTATTCTATCTGATATCATCTCTATGAAAGGCTCTGGTACATGCACATATTATCTTGGAATGTCCCCTTCAATGGAAACTACCTGCCCAATAATCATTATTCCTGATTCGGTAGGCTACTATCCTTGATTCTCTTTCGAAAATCACGTAAAGTAGTATAGTGGTAGATTTAGCAAGATTTCTGACGCAGCTGTTAGAGCCGGGGCCATAGCCCCCGTTCTACACTACAGTACACTATACAGAACATCAATTTTAAAACATACTAAGTCTATATGAAATTTGAGCATCATATTAAGACAACATTTTATTTGTAATTCTAAATATCTATATGTTATTACCATGTTTCAGATGTCGGACGAGTATGGAAAACTAAATGATTCTTTCACAAAGTCTCCGGAGAAACAACAGTTGATGTGGATCCTACTAGGTGTAGCGATCGACAGGATATCATTTTTGATATATCTTCCTCTAATAGTATATGCCATTTATTTGAACTACTAATAAATAATTACTTAAGTTAAATATACTTACATTACATTATGAAAGAATTGTAATTGAAAAATGAGTAAGTATATATTTTGTAATGTTATGTAGATTTGAAAATAAATGAGATTCGTTGTGATTTAAAAAATATGTTCCTGTACTTCTTTTCCATACAGTTAATTGTAACTCAGTCCTGTAGAAGAAGCTAATACAATTCACTTTAAATAAAACACATATTCATGAAAAACTTTGGATTTATTTAAAGTGATCAAAAACATTGTCTAAATTAAATCAAATGCGTCATGTAATGTTTGCCATTCCTCTGGATGAAATAAAATAGCTATTATATCTATCAGTACACACTTCAAACAAAGCTCAATAAGGGATTTCAATCAGGCTACTTTTTGATGACTTTGTTCTACTTGAAGATGCTTCGGAAAATATTTGGTCCTTCGCAGATGCATCAATTAAAAGTTTTTGAGTCTTCTCAACAATGTTTTTTATGCTTTTCTTAGGCGGAACTGGTAAATCCTCCGATAGTGTTAACTCCTCGATATCAAAAATATCCAGTGCCAGATAAGCTGCGCCTTTGGCTACATGCTTCTGCATCTAGAGAAATAGAAGAGTGATGATATAGTTAGATCGAAATAATTATATAATTAGAGTAGAGTGATCGCAGACATTCAGAATCACGCAATCCACACGAAATATTTTGTATTATTACCTAAGAGGATACCATACTTATTTGATTCAATAAAACGTTTTTGAAATTGTATGTAGATACTGTAACGTTGATAAAAATAATAGATACGTAAAACCTGTGTGAAGAGTCTATTACAAAACTCATGCTGTCTTTCCACATTGTGCTTATTACAATACACTGTGTTCTTACTTGTTCCTTTTTCGTTTCTAATATAGCAATTTTATAGTTGATATCACTTTTCATGCAATCTTCTTCTAGTAAGTCTTTATCCAAAATAAAATAAAGTTTTTCCAGGCTTGCTTTTATATCTACATCAGTACTTGGTTTCTTGCTAAAAATCAATAATATTACTATAAACATAGAGTAAATTAAGAAACATAAAATTATTGTTATTGTATTATTTTACCTCATTTCGTCAGTTTTGGACTGGATTCGCCAAGATGAAGGTATTAAAACACTAGTTTGCAGAGGTGGGGGAGGTAAAACTTGCATTTGAAATGATTTCTCGATGCTAATGTCATCAAATGTCAACTGAATATTTGCTATGTAATTGCAACAAGTCACGAGTATGTTTGAGGTTTCCCAAGAATCGAGAGTTGAGCTGCAGGAAAAGGAAGTCTATTACAAGAACAGTAATTAGATTGGTAAGTAAAAAATGATTATTTATAATATAATATTTAGTAGGTATTCCCTATTATTTTAAGTCAAATGCAGTCCTTATTCAGTATTATAACATAGTGAACTCATAGATACTGTTCACAGGAATGTAAGATGACAATTACACATCAATAGTGGTCAGCAATAGTGTAATAGCAATCGTCATTTAACGACTTACCCTTTTAGCTGTATCTCGCCGACTTGTTTCCTCTCTGTGATATTATCTATATTAAAACATTTTTTAACATTATTTTCATCTTCTTTCAGGTCAGAACTGTCGTATCTCCTTGGCCCCGGAAAAATGCATTCTTTTCCCCATTCAATCTCTTTACCTTCTATTTCAAAGCAAGGAAATTTAATTCTCATCGTTTGAATACACTTTTGTTCTTTTATATCCCATAATTTGATTACCTAGGAGAATTTAACTTCCGTCAAAATGTGTCTCACTACCTCCACTTCTCTTTATATATAGGGTGCTTCAAATTCGATGCAATACATGGGGATCTCGGAAACGGTAAGAGATGCGAAGTCGGTTAAATGGAGGCAAAGTTGCGTATTCAGGAGGGCAACATAATGGTGAAAAGAGATCAAGGCTAACTTGATTAATTTTCGAAATATTTGGAAAAAACGGAAAATTTCGATTTTCGTTTTTATTTTTTTGCAGGCCTGTTCGATGAGGTATTCAAAAATAAAGAGCACTTTTCTATAGCAACTTTTTGCCCTTTATCGAATGGTGTTAGCCAATTTTCCACAAAACGTTTCGTTTCCCGGAAACCAACCAACAATCAACTTAATTTTTTTAAATACGGACCTGGAATTTTTTTTCAATTTTTTGGAAGCATTTTTGCAACTTGATAAAATGCCACCATAAAAGGAACCAGATTTAAACGTTGTGATTTATATTTTTTTAATATCTAGAATTAACAAAAGTCGAAACAAAAATACTAATGATGGATTTTCCTTAGACAAAACGTTTAAATCTGGTTCCTTTTATTGTGGCATTTTATCAAATTACAAAAATTCTTCCAAAAAATTGAAAAAAAATTCAAAAAATTATTTAAAAAAATTAAGTTGATGTTGGTTTCCGGGAAACGAAACGTTTTGTGGAAAATTGGCTAACACCATTCAATAAAGCGCAAAAAGTTGCTATAGAAAAGGGCTCTTTATTTTTTAATACCTCATCAAATAGGCCCGCAAAAAATAAAAACGAAAATCGAAATTTTCGGATTTCTATGAATACGCAACTTTGCCTCCATTTAACCGACTTACCGCATCTCTTACCGTTTCCGAGATCCCCATGTATTGCATCGAATTTGAAGCACCCTGTATGTAATTAATAATAGTATTATTTAAATTATACTGGGTGTCTCATGCCTTTGAAGACAAACGGTGGCGTCCTTTAAAAACAATCATAGAAACAAATTTGAAACAAATTAGAAACAAGTATGACCGCATTTTTGGAGAGAGTATAAATTTCTGATTCGAAAATATGTGTAGTAGGTACCTACACCATGAGTGTTATTGTTCGCAGAAAAAAAATGTTATCTAAAGGGTTGCATTTTGACGTTACATTTATTTTTATCAATTTCAAACCGCCATAACTTTTTCAAATAGAACAACCTGTGTATTTTTATTTCGAGTTATTCATAAGTCCCCTTTCATTAGACATAAAGATAGGAACTAATTTCCATCAATAGTACTAGTAGCTAAATAAACCTCTACTTTTAAATTTATTTTCTAACATACTTTTTCTAGACGCTACATTCTATCCTCACCTTTATGTGGTTATGGTAATATGATTAAAATTTTTATAATCTACACCTTTTTTATTGAATATATATTTTTTGACATATGGGGTATGGTGTATCAGTTCTTCCTGAATACCACCTTCATACAACCTTGTGCTACTGTGGCAAATGAAACATCCAAAAACATCCTAATCGAATTTAGCAAAACCAAATCAAGGGATATACAAATAGAACTAATAACTAATAACTCATTGTTTTGAAAAAAACATTGATCTCATTTAGATGTTCCAAGAAATATATAGAAAACACTCTATATACTAGTATTTCGGCTTATTGGACCTTTTTCAATAGAGTAAATGTCTATTACTAAACGTTTCCAAGCGCGCTTTCCTTATTTATTTGTTTACGAGCACCTACTCACGATTGATCCCACCATCTGACAAAGCCAGAGTTTTTAATACCTTTTCTAAGAAGGGCGAGAGTGTAAAATCTATCTGATCATTCGTAGTACAAGGATTTATAATTAAATATTTTTTAATTTCTAATTGCTCTAACAGAACTAAGCGCTTTCCTTTCTTTTCACGATGCAGTACCGTTACATTTTTCTGATCTATAAAATGATTGTTTTCTATACAATCCGTCGAAAATTCTGAATTTTTTGCGTTATTAGGTCTAGGTAATAAGCCGAAATACTAGTATATAGAGTGTTTTCTATATATTTCTTGGAACATCTAAATGAGATCAATGTTTTTTCAAAACAATTATTTTCACGATGTTTCATAAAGAACCATCCGCTTCGAGTATCTACTTTATAATTATTAATAACTCATTTTTCTATCGCGAATAAATTAATATTTTTTTCTAACCAACCTATATAGTACTTATATGTATCTAATGACTAAAATGTTCATTTACAATTAACTACAGCGCTATTAAAATAACACTTGTTGGTGAAAAAATATCTACTTTGACGCCTAAGAACAAAAGAAGATACAGTAGATAAATAGATATCTAAAATATTTGATTACTATATTTGTTTGCAAATTGCTAAAAAAAATTACCCCATCTCTGGAACAGCTTAGTAACAGTTGCTGATTTTCCATAATTTTTAAGTCAACTATGTCGTTTCGATGGCCTAAGAGGACAGCCACCGGTTTAGAAACAATCGCAAAGTTCCATAATCTTATAGATCCATCATCGCAACCACTTACTAATATTTTTAAATTGTTGCTTACAGTAAAACAGCTTGCCCCCTAAAATAATACAGGATACAGGCATATAAAATGACCTATTTTTCGACGATTTTAAAGACCTTCTATCGCAGTAGGTACCCTTTGTAAAATCTAGTCAGTCAATTAAAGTCAGTTCAAAAAGACAAAAAAATTATGACGCAATTGGTCAGCCCATTTACATACAATTTTGTAGGAAATAGACTGTGCCGCCTAAAATCCCACAGCTGGCCAACTGTAGTACCCCGTAGGTGCGCTATACAGGGTGCCCATTATCTATCTCCTTACATGGCTAACTTTGTTAACAGTGGAGATAGAGAATTGGTTAAATTAGCAAAATTGGGCAGAATTACAAGAGGGATTCAGTGCCTCCTTCAAATTTAATTTTAATTTTCAACTTTTCGAGATATTTTGAAAAAACTGAAAATCGCCAAAATTTTTAAACTCGAATCTCTCGAAAACTATAAAAGAAACAAATAAAATAAAAATACTGTGTGATAGTGTTTTTTACGTGGCTTTAAGCGGTGATAGTGAAAATTTCACGGGCATCTTAGTTTTTCAGAAAAAAAATAAAGTTATGTTTTTTTAAACGGCAACCATAGTTGGCTATGGTATCAATAAAAAGTTTATTTTTTTCTGATTTCAAAAATATAATATTTAATAAATCGTATTTTTATTCGTTTCTGTACATTTCACAATAACTATTTTAAGATAAACGTTTAATTTTGACGTTTATAATGTGACTTTAGTGTGATCTGACATTTATATTTTATTGTTGTTTACTGATCTACGTTTGTTTTTCATAGCTTACTATGTTAATAAATTATTTGTTCATTGCAGTAAACAAAAGAAAAGGGAAAGGTATATTAAATATTATATTTTTGGAAATCAGAAAAAAATAAGCTTTTTATTGATACCATAGCCAACTATGGTTGCCGTTTAAAAAACATAATTTTATTTTTTTCTCAAAAACTAAGATGCCCGTGAAATTTTCAATATCACCGCTGAATTCCACGTAAAAAACACTGTTACACAGTATTTTTATATTATTTGTATATCTTTTATAGTTTTCGAGATATTAGAGTTTAAAAATTTTGGCGATTTTCAGTTTTTCCAAAATATCTCGAAAAGTTGAAAATTAAAATTAAATCTGAAGGAGGCACTGAATTCCTCTTGTAATTCTGACCAATTTTGCTAATTTAAACAATTCTCTATCTCCACTATCAACAAAATTAGCCATGTAAAGGGGATAGATAATGGGCACCTTGTATATATTTTGGAATATCGTTAACTATTTTCATATCTTTTTTTATATAGGAGTTAAGCCAAAAAGGTAGGTATATTGGTAAGGTATAAAAAGATTATAGGTATCGAGGAAAATTAAAAACTTTTTATTGAACCATAATATTTGATAATCTCATTCATAATTTATCTCTTAGTTAACTTTTTGGCTTAATCCCTGTATAAAGAAAGATATAAACTTTTAAATAAATAAAAAATCCAATAAATAATATTAAAAATATACTATAAAAATAAATAATATCAACTGACTTTGAACGAACTTTACTCAAAGTCACATGAATTCAAATCAGTTGTTCGAATTCTCCATCTGAGCAGCACTGAAATTAAATATAGAGGGTGATATGAACCACGAATTTTACAATTTTCAATAATACATAAAAAATACAGAAATACTACTTACTCTTCTAATTTTGAAAACATATGGTTTCTTCTTATTCAAGATATAAGTTTGGACCACGGACAAATCCGGATCTCTACTACATGTAAAAATTGTATTATTCTTCGAGGAATAGGCAATTCTTCTAATGGAGTTTTTATGTATTTTTCCGTAAGATCTAATTTGAACGTATTCCTTCTCATTTGGTAATTCCTTAAATGCAGAGTAACTACCGGGATATCAAAAATTATCTTGGTCAAGGGTGGTTGTGAAATGTAAAACGTGTGTCTTACTTTAAATTTGAAATAATTATGTCACTGTCACACTGACATCATCAATAACCTACAAATTTCATACCTATTTATTTCAGTTGTAAAACAATAATGAACTACAAATTATGAAAAAACGGTTTTAGTAACAAGAAAAACTAAATTACAGTAATTGTTGGAAATGTCCCCCGTTTTGTTCGATGCACAAGTTGACGCGCCTCCTCATGCTGTGAAAAGCGTTTTGCAGCATTTCTGGCGTTATGGTTGCACATTGCTGAACAATTCTTTGTTGCAGTTCTTGCAAATTATTTACCGGAGTTGCGAAAATCTTGTTTTTTAAGTAAGGAAATATAAAATAGTCCATAATTGTCAAACAAGGTGATCTCGGAGGAAACTCAACTTCTGTATGCAAACTTATCAGCCGGTCATCAAAAAACTCGCGGAGGAAAGCAATATTTTCTCGTGTAGTATGTGCTGTTGCACCGTCATGCTGGAAATAACCGTACCGAAGTTCATCATCGGTTAACTGTTGCACAAATTCAGCCAAAAAGTTGTGTCTGTACCTTTCTGCGTTGACGGTGAAATCGAAAAAAATTGGCCCAATTATTCTTCTGCGAGAAACTGCCATCCAAACACCAATTACAAACATGAGGGTTAGCATTGCGCCACATTCACATATTTTGAGAATTGATGTATCCCGAAAGGTGGAACCACGCTTCGTCAGAAAAAAAAAGTTAAGTCCAGAAGATCGTCATTCATTAAATTATTGACAAACCAATGGCAGTAAGCAAGGCGTCTGGGGTGGTCTGCGGGCAGAAGAGCTTGATGTGCTTGCATCTTATATGGATGCATGTTCAAGTCTTTCTTTAAAATCTTATGACATGTTCCATATAAGAAAGTCCAATTTCCTGAGAAAGACGTTTCAAAGGTTTTGCAGGCTCCTCTTGGCAGGCTATACGTTGACGAACGTCATTGACAACTTCTTCTGTACGAACTCTTGGTCTACCAGCACCTTTTTTATGAGTCACACAACCAGTTTCGCGAAACACTTCAACACAATTTGTAAGGCACGCATAAAAATTGTCCGGTAATATTGTCACGTTTGGGAAGTGCTCTCGAAAATTGTCCAAACACAAACGTTGACTGTATTGCCAATTTCCATTAACTAGCGCACCCGTTCGAAAATAGGCTTGAATCATGAAAATTTTGTGCTGTGTGATAATGATTCAAAAACTGGATTAGAAAATTTCAGCACAATGACTTGATAGATTCTGACACAACAAAACATATTCAAAAATTTAAAGTAAGACACGTTTTACATTCCACAACCACCCTTGCCCAAGATAATTTTTGATATCCCGGTAATAACAGTTACTAGTTGGTAAATAAGTAGTCCCATTTAATTCAATACTTACATTCCAATAAAATAGGCTTATAGAATCGTTGTGCTTTCTTCTAAACAGGCCAGATTTCGGCTGCAGAAAAGTAAAAGACGTGACTTTTCCATAACTGTCACCCATAAAAAGAACACTTTCGTTCTCTGAGTTCACGAATTTATCATAGCATTTGTAAGTAAAACACTAAAAACCATTGGTCTTTTAGGTTTGTAATAATAAAAATGCACCTTTGCTGATAAATCTGAATGGGTCCAAGGTCGTCTCGTATGGACGATGACTTGGGACAGTTCAGTGAATATCTTATCATAATTTCAATCAGTTTTTAATGGAAATTCCAGATTTACTTGAAAATCGTTAAAAGACTGACATTCTTTTCGTACAACTTTCCGAAATTAACATTAGTTATCGATAGTAGCCATTAATGGTTCTACAGGCTCATCAAAAGAAATTTAAATCCATGTCATCATCTTGTAGACCTATAGAGTATAAGATTATCTATTTAAGAAGCTCTAAGTTTAGTATATAGCTATCCCTGGAATACGATTCTCGATTCTTTTTTCGCTAAGTGTGCTAAGACGAGAAGAAAATTTGCTGATGGTCATATACTAACCATAATTTACTAAAATGAAACACAAAAAAAGTTAGGTGAAATTGAATTCTGAATGCATAGATAGCCCTGTAAATTTTTATAATCTCTTGTTACAAGTACAAATTGGTACAAACTAACTAAACCAATGTTAACATAACTTACCTCACCGTTAACATAGTAGTAGTGTTTTATTGTTGTCTTTTTTGGGATTACACCACCTGTAAAATAATAAAAAACAGGAAACCAGAAGTATTCAAATTAAATATTCCAAAATGTAGTATCAAAGCAAACTTCTAAGGCCGACCGCCCACGGTGCGACTGTTTTGAGACAAAGGTTGCAAACTAGTTTACTCTAGAACCAGTTTACAACCAAAATGAAACTCTGGAACGCACACGGATGCGACTCATTGTGAATCAGTTTCAATCAGTTGGTGTAGCAGTGCAGAAAATTTTTACCATGTCAAATTCTGAAGATTCAGAAACAGATGAGGAAGACATCATTGATTATTATCAATACCGCAGACTGAACAGAACACAGAGGGAGTACTGGGTCCATCCATACATAAGGGAAAATTTGAATTCTAGGCTCTTCGTAGCAGCTAAAGAACTGTCTCAGACAGATAGAAAGTTTATAGCTTTTTATCGAATGTCGATAAAATCGTTCAGTTCTTGATCACTCATTTTGAAATAAACAAATAACACGTGGTAAGCACCAGGCAACTTTAAACTGCAACGCAACTGCGACCGCGGAAAATGGTCGCGTACAACCGATTTGGGACTGATTGCAAACTATGTACCTAGTTTCATTTGAATCGACTCGTGTGCGGCTCAACACTAACTACTATACGCTGCCGCGGTTAGAAAACAGTTGCTAGCTCAACTGATTTACAACTTTTGCCTCAAAACAGTCGCACCGTGGGCGGTGGGCTTAAAGGTTGCTCCAAAAAAACAAATGTCAATCGGACCAATTTTTATCATACAATCTTTCTACTGATGAGAGAGGATGGGAGGAGGATCAACTTGAAACGGTTAGAGAAAAGCTAGTTATGTGTTTAATTTCTTTTAAATTTTATTAGATATAATAATTATTTTATTTAGACATAATGCAAAATATGATTTGTAATATTACAGAATTTAGTATGAAACTGAAAATCTGATGAAATTTAGTTAATTTATCAAATATTTATTTTATTATTTTACTTTAGAAGTTTGCCTTGATACTACACTTTGGAATTTAATTGGAATACTTCTGGTTTCCTGTTTTTATTATTTTACAAGTGGTGTAATCCCAAAAAAGAGTAGTAGTACGAAGGCGTAAAAGAGCCACGTCAAAAATTTTACTTCGCTTTCAGACTTTAAACTCTGAATTCAGACTTTCAACTCTGAATTCTGACTTTAAACTCTGAATTCAGACTTTAAACTCTGAATGCTGACTTTAAACTCTGAATTTGACTTTGAACTCTGAATTCTGACTTTAAACTCTGAATTCAGACTTTGAACTCTGAACTATCAACTGTTATGCCTGAACATACGACTGCAATTAGGTAACTGGACACTGTCCCTCTAGAAAGTATCTACAAAATATGGGCATATATAACGAGAAATTAATCCTTAGACTCTGTAATGAAGACTCCGAACAAGTAACTCATATCGTCTATGAGTGTAGAGCGGTAACTTAGTGGAAAAGCCACCTTTTGGGAGTTGTAAATTTGTTAACTTAATATTTAGTTAGGTAATTTAAATGATTTGTTATTAAAATGATAATTAGTATACTAAATTTTGGCAGAATTATTCATTTGTTTTTCATGGCACTACTATTATTATTAGTGGTATCATAAAGTTTGCCCTGATTTATCTAAAATCCCGTATACTTATCTGACCAAGAACGAATTTTAGGTATAGAACATTCTACGTAAACTATGCCTCAATTTGTCCCCTAAATTTTTTCGATTTCGATTTTGACCTGAAAATTTGAAGACCTTGTATTATACTTTCAGGAAATGAATATAGCTGTTAATATTAAAGTCTGAATTCAGAGTTTAAAGTCTGAATTAAAAGTTTAAAGTCTGAATTTAGAGTATGAAGTCTGAATTTAAAGTTTAAAGTCTGAATTCAGAGTTTAAAGTCTGAAATCTACGAAAGCGAAGAAAAATTTTCAACGTGGCCCTTCTAAGCCTTCGTATAGTAGTGTGTTAACTACATCCTAAACGTATAATCTATAGTCCAGTCCGCACTCACCAGGAGAAGGGCTGAAACCTTCCGCGCCCGTATAAAAAGCTACCGGAATGCTCTAGAATATGGATGGTTCCTATAAAAAGCCTTGCATGCTAAGGATAGGGAAGTCAGTCTGACTTGATACATTTTGTGGCCATCCAAGATAATTCTGCATACTCCGGTGTGAGTTTCTATTACCTACTCCTACTAGGTACTATAACGACTTGACTATTGATCAATAATTAATAACGATGGAAAGTAGTTACCTCAACGATATTAGGAGTACTAAGAACCAACCAGTAAGGCACGTGTTTTAACCCAGATGCTTCATATACTACAATACTCCTCGCTGTATTCGTCACGATGAACATCAAGACGTCTTGACAAAATAAAGCGTCCGTTACCCATCTGTTTCTTCTTCTTCTCTCAAATTCCGAACGCGCTATATCCTCCCTTGTCATTATCACGTGATAAGAAGTTAAAAAATTTAAATTGCCATCGTAGAGGCCTATTCTTCCGTGCTTCGCTAAAATCGCATAGCAAAAGTACTTTTCTGTTTCAATTGATACGATTTTAACTATAGTCTCTCTCTAAAATAAAAAATAGTAATTTCTACATGAGTGAAAATGTGATGCATAAATACATGATAAATACCTAAATAGTACCTATTTTTCTATAGATACCTGTATACAAATAAATAAAATATAGCAATGTCAAGCAGTACCTAATCAATGTCATAAGTTTTTACGGTGGATGTGGAGTACTTCAGGTATTCCACATAGAAATTGTAGTCTTGAAATATCTTCAAAAAACTATTTTTTTTTAAGTAGGATTCCATGGTTACGTAGAATATTCTCCTAATAATAGATTGTTTTTAATTTTATATCTCATATTTCAGAAACCAAGAAACCACTTTGACAAATAATGTCAATTCGAATAGGTAATCTTTATTCTTAAAAATCCATAGATATGCAACATATACTTACCAAAACTGTGTGAATTATTCTAAGTGAGAATATTGAGATATAGGGGATACCATATGCTACATATTATGGTATTCCCCGGCGAGCCGGTGGCTCGGGGCTTAGCCTCTCGATCGCTCAACCCAGAGGTCGTGGGTTCTAATTCCCATTCCACCAAACAATTGATTAAATTGTTTACTCGTAGATCAAGGCTTATTCGCAGGGATGGCTTGGCAACCATCCTGGCGATGGCCTAGGATGGGAAGAATGTCAACTTGGTGTTAATGTGAGAGATTAAAATCAGTTGATGTTTGACTTGTCCCCCTAACTAATGAGATTTTCCAGGTTTCCCTCATTCCAGCACTGAATGGTGGCTAGGGCCTACCAACGTAAGTTGTTCCTGAGGCGCAAATGCGGCCCGCGAAATAATAATATGCCGCCCCCTCTCCCACACAACTCTCCGACTTTCGGGCTAATCCTTGTGATTAGAATAAGGGGTAGATATATTATTATTACTATTATTATATATATTTTTAATTTTATGCCATTTTCAAAAATATAAGAATATACAGTCTTGTCAGGGAATAACAAAGTATTTACTTAATTATAGTACTGAAATCAAACACCCTGTAAATAGTTTTTTATTGCGTTTTCTAAAAAAAATAATAACATAGTTTTTTATAAAATGTTCTATTAACAACATAATGTGTAATATAGTGAGAACTTCCCACCCTTATTTTTTCGATATTTGTGTATTTGAAAAATCCCGAAACACGTGAAAAATTTTATCGATAGGGGCAACTTTTCATTCAAAAATTTACGCGCCCCCTTTCACCCACTGCTAGCAGGAGCTGCCCCCTTAAAAATCTCAAATAGGAAAGGGTATCGAGTAATAGGTACCTTATTTTAAAAGTCTTTTTAATCCCTACATGTTGGTGTTTTTTCTTTTAATTTTTCTTTCCGTTGTTGAGATATTTAGGGAAACCTCGATCGGACAACAGATCGATCAGTTAAAAGAAAAAAAAAACACCGGCATGTAGGGATTAAAAAGACCTTTAAAATGAGGTATTACTCGATACCCTTTCCCATTTAAGATTTTTAAAGGGGAAGCTCCCACTAACTGGGGCTAAAAGGGAGCGCATCTATTTTTGAATGTAAAGTTGTCCCCCTCGATAAGATTTTTCATGTATTTCGGGATTTTTCAAGGAAATACAAAGATATTGAGAAAATCAGGGTGAGAAGTTTTGAAATTAATACCTTCAATACTATTGTAGATGTATAAGTCTCTGATACTATATATGGTGTGATCCTTTGCATTAAAATATTTTGAAAGTAGGTATATTATATTAGCTATACAGCCTTATTCAGAACCCACATAAAAAACTTTGAGGATATGTGCATCCTTAAATAAGAAATCGATATCACCAAAAAAATTGTAATAAAAGTAATTAGGATTTCCCGTAAACAATGTTTAAAGTTATACCATTATAAAGAATTGCGTAGCTGGGCAACTGTACTTCAACGAGATCGGATATACCACATTCCGACAAAAAACAGTAAACAAGTGTTTGTAGTGGCGAGATACAGTGAAATACACTGCAGTGCCCTCTTTGGGTCTTTGCTACTACCTGTCTGACAATTATTGTCTAATTGACAGTCAGATAACGATCTGCAGAAAGCAGATGCCATTACATGTTGATGTAATGCAACGCCAGTCGGGGCATATTGGCCGTGGAGTAGTTGTTTTCGGCATCTCCTTCCAATAATTACAGTAAACAAGTTTTTTGTACCTGGAACGTCGATCTATCTTTAAGTTTATTTTAAAGTAAAAACGCTGCAAATCTTTTTTGCGCCGGGCGCGCCGGTTTCTTTCGTGCTAGCTAGTTTGCATTGTCAGTCCCAAGGTCACTCCATTACAGTGGACCAGTATCCAGCGGCGTGCAATGAAAAATTTTTAAATAGTTTTCAGACCCCGCCAAAAAAATTTCTTTTTGCACTACCACATTTTTACATGTATGTTGAACATCCCCAAATTTTATTTTCGATAGGTTCTGAATAACCCTGTATATTACAACTTCCAAAACTTGCAATAATCTACAGAATATATAAAAATCAATAAGGTTGCACTATATGAAAATGTACCTTTGTTACAGCAATTCGCGGCGAAATCTAAATCGGAACATCATTATCATTTCATATATTTTATTTATAAGTTTCCTACAAAAAGTGGCTTCCATTTTCACCTATGGAAACTAACCCAGAAAAGACAATATACAGGGTGTTAGTTAAACATGCGGCAAAAAATTCAAGAGGTTATTCCTTGGACTGTTCTAAAGATATTTTATCTTTTGATGATTTTTAAAAAAGCGCTTTGTTGCGAAGATATAAGGCGAAAAAAATTTTCTACAAATCAAATTTTGGTATTTTTCACATTATTAATGTAGGTGAAATAAAAGTATGGCGTACTTACACTGGACGTATCAAGTAAAAGACATGTAAGAAAAAGGAGTTGTTTTTTCTTACCAACATCCCGTGATACTTCGGAGTGATTATTTTGTATGTTTTTGTATGTTGTGTTTTTGTAGTTTGTATGTGCATGTCGCATTTGTTGACGTTTGGCTAGTTGACGTGTAAACGGTTGTTAGTGAAGTCCTCTATCATGGCTCGCTATACGAATGCCGAGATGGCTGATATACATTTTATTTATGGACTTGCTGATACTGCTGATAGCAATGCATTAGAAGCTAGGCGACTGTACATTGAATGATTTCCTAACCACATTGTTCCCGATAGAAAAATCTTTCAAAGTATTCATCAGCGTCTTCGAGAAACGGGCACATTGAAGCGAAGTGGAGGACCAGGAAGGCCAAGGACTGTAAAAACGGTAGACGTAGAAGAGAATGTGCTGGACATGATAGAAGAAGATCCAGGTACTTCTACGCGAAGAATTGCAAATACTTTGAATGTAAGTAATTGGACTGTTTGGAAAATTCTAAGAGATAATTTGTTGTACCCATACCACATTCAACGCGTTCAGGCACTTCTTCCTGCGGATTTTTTTAGGTTCAGAAATGTTACATGTAATTTTTAGTAATAAATTGTTGAAAATTTTTTTCGCCTTATATCTTCGCAACAAAGCGTTTTTTCAAAAATCATCGAAGTATAAAATATCCTTAGAATAGCTCAATGAATAACCTCTTGAATTTTTGCCGCATATTTAACTAACACCCTGTACAACTACCTGCACAAATAATGAAATAATATATAAATACCTTTGTATGAGGCACGTTGTCTATTTTATTAAGGGTTAACAAAACTCTTCGTTCTACTTTAGGACTTATATTTTCTATCAAAAAATCTAAGAGATCGTTCCATGTTATAGTGGATTTTTTTCCCTTAGCAATATCATCAAAAAGCAAGGTACTTTGCAGTGCATACTTTGAGTTACCTGAAATTAATTTAATAAAAGTGTACCTAGGTATTTACAAAAATCGCCGCCACAAAATACAAAACCACCAGCATACTTATACGTATACGTACCATATAAAAAACAAATTGCGTTTAAAAACTCCTCCCTGCTTAAATCCAGATATTGTTTTTCCTCAAACTGAACTTTCAATGACTCTAATTTAGTAAGCGATAAATTCTGTATCAAGCTAAACCATGGCACGTCGGATTCTTCCTCAACGGAATCGAAACTAAAAGCAGGAGGAAATCAAATCAGTACACTCGTTACTTTTAGAATTATTATTAGGTGTAAAAGGACCTATTAGGTGTGTATATCTACCTCAAATTGTATAATTCACCACTAAATGTGGACTCTAGTTGCCCACTACTAGCCATATTGTCAGTAGAATTGTATAAGTTTGTTGGATTTGATAGCTAGGTACGTAATAAGGATAGAATATGAAATGTTGCTTTATGTGAATTGATCAAACATTCGTTGTGTAGAGTAGTATTTCCGTTGTTTGTATAAGAATAGTATTTCTACGGATACAAATAAATGTTTTGAACACTGAAGAGGTACAGGTTAGGTACTCATGCATTTTTGAATAAAAACTTTATGTGAATTATTGTTGGTGAAATTTAGCTTTTGTGAACATCAATATCTCGCTGCATGGGGTGAAGAAAAAATTGTCAAATTTATACATTTATACCGGGAAATTGAATGTCTTTGGAATACTAAATTTCTCTTTTCCTTTTCTTATTTTCTTATTTATCACATGTTTACGTACACATTGAACTGCAAGTGATATTACCATATTAGGGAGTTTTTGAACCCCTTAAAATTTACGTTATCGTTATGGTTATGGTTATTCTGAGCATGCGCAGTGCCGAAAATGATACTATTTTTGGCACTGCGCATGCGCAGAATAACGATAACGATAACGACGTGCTAAAATTTAAGGGGTTCAAAAACTCTCTATTATTTATTTCTTTTCGTAGGCGGGATAATTCCATTGTACAGACGCACGGTGTTCTTACATAGTTTTGTGCATGCATAATTAGCATGTATACTCTCTTTGATTTTTAAAAAGTATAGATATGCTATCTGCGAAAGCATGCTATCAAAAG
The DNA here is from genome assembly GCA_963924545.1 of Pogonocherus hispidulus. Taxonomy (NCBI): domain Eukaryota; kingdom Metazoa; phylum Arthropoda; class Insecta; order Coleoptera; family Cerambycidae; genus Pogonocherus; species Pogonocherus hispidulus. The sequence continues at coordinate 17,356,495 of OZ004693.1, forward strand.
CATGCTAATAAAAGAATGCTAGACTCATACAAAAGCATGCTTTTTTACTGGCGTGTGTATTTCCGGCTTTTTACGTACCGGGTGGCCAAATTTGCTTGCTATTATAGGACAACTCGAGAACTAAGAGAGATACAAAAAAATTAACCCCCCCCTTTCTCGAGCTCTTTTTCCGAGACAAACTTAATGCCGAAATGCAAAATGGCCTATCTTCTTTTGTTTTTGAGATATTGGCGAATATTCGATTTTTCAAATTTTCGATGTCTGCGCATATCTCGGTTATTTTAGATATTAGAAAAAAACAACTTATATGTTGTTCAGACACTTTTTTAAAAGGAATGCAGTGGCGTAGACAATATTTTAATAAGTTGATAAAATTTCGAGTTATGACATAAACTTGTATTTTTTAAATGAAAATCATAGTCGGCTATGATTTAGTTAGAAAGATAATTTTTTTCTCTTTTCAGCGATATATAATATGTGTGGTTAATTTATTCGACTTAACTATTTTTTATAGAATCTTTGACTTTTTAAGGTTATTAATAGCTCCCATTTCGTTTTCGCTTAGTAGACGTATATCTTCTGTTTGAAATTTAAGTACTGACAGTTCTAACTTCATTTATCACTTTGTGTCTGTAATTTATACCGCTTATAATAATTGATCTGCGAATAGTTGTTTCCTAGAAATTTTAGAATACCTACCTTTAAATTTCAAGAATGGCATTTATTATGAAAAATTCGACATGCTGGAATATTATATAAGAAACAATTATTACTGTGAAGTTACGGCCAGTATGCCAAAACAAAATGGCAGCTATTAATAACCTTAAAAATTCTAAGATTCCTTAAAAAATAGTCAAGCCGAATAAATTAACCACACATATTATATATCGCTGAAAAGAGAAAAAAATTATCTTTCTAACTAAATCTTAGCCGAATATGATTTTCATTTAAAAAAATACAAGTTTATGTCATAACCCGAAATTTTATCAACTTATTAAAATATTGTCTACGCCACTGCAATCCTTTTAAAAAAGTGTCTGAAGAACATATAAATTGTTTTTTTCTAATATCTAAAATAACCAAGATATGCGCAGGCATCGAAAATTTGAAAAATCGAATATTCGCTAATATCTCAAAAACAAAAGAAGATAGGCCATTTTGCATTTCGGCATTAAGTTTGTCTCAGAAAAAGAGCTCGAGAAAGGGGGGTTAATTTTTTTGTATCTCTCTTAGTTCTAGAGTTGTCCTATAATAGCAAGCAAATTTGGCCACCCGGTACATTGTTGAATTATTGCATTTACTTATTATGTCGTGTCGGTGTTTTAGAGTTTAGAGTTTCATTGGTTTAGGGATTGGTTTTTGGATCCAGAGGTAGTGGATTCGTTTCCATGCGGATTCAACAATTTTAATTTACGACTTATCGTCAATAATGTCCATATGGAGCGATCCGCAAGCAACTCCTGCATATAAGTCAGGATGGAATAATACCTGTCTGTGAAAGATTAACATGGCATGTGTTTGGTTACTACTAAGGTTTTTTTTTAGACTTTGCTCTCTCTTGCGCTAAACAGTGATTTATCATGCGACAGGTTCGGTTTACCAACCGAAGTCGTTCCTATAGATGCTAATGCGGGCCTACAGAATAATAACATGCCGTTCTCTCTGTCACATAAATATTTGTCATTCTGAAAGAATTTAAGGCGTTTTTTCGTCAGCTAACTACAACATACAATTGTTACCTGTGGTTACTTAAATTGACATTTGATACCAAATACCTAATGTCAATTTAGGTAACTACAGGTAACAATTGTATGGTGTAGTTAGCTGACGAAAAAACGCCTATAATCATTGTTATTATTATTACGTTTTTGCTCATCGCATGCATTTCTCAGTATATCACTGGTTTATTTTTCTTGTAGATGGGTTTGTGAATAAAGGTCTTTCTATTATTAGTATTAATATTATTATTATTATTGTCGTTGTCGTTGTTATTACATCAGATTTGCTTTTACATCAACTCTCACCGGGCAACGTTTTTTTAGGTCAATTTTAACCTAGTCCACTCCTATATCCATTTTAGAAATTTAAAAGAAAAGTTTAAAGAAAATATACGTATGAACTTTTGTTTATCAAATAACTTAGCTGGAGGAATTCTAAATCTATGGAATATCTTCAGTATACCAGATTAAAAAGGCACAAGTTTCTATTATGTAGGTATTCAGTTAACAAATTTTAATATAAGACCTACATAGATAGGTAAGTACCCACGGTTACTAAACAGAAATTCAAATTCGAAGTGTTAATACGATATGCTATGCAACTCTTAATACATATCAAAAATAGTAATCAACCAGAAAAACACAGAAATTTTATCCGCTTGGCCATCTAGTATACAAGCAGACAAGATACGAGAGGCAAAACCAAACTTTAACTGCGGTAAATTTCTATATTATACGTGTCGACAATAGCGCCCCTTACGCAAGGATTGCTCGATCCCTATTCTTCAATGTTGTCCGATTTGGTGACATCACTGCGATACCCGATACTCTTTCTCTCTCTGTATTGTGCGATTCCTTATCTATGACGCGTTGACAAGTTACTGTCCCTATCTAACTTATCTATTTTTCCGATGACGTAGCCGCAAGACACTATTACGTGATACGGCTAATCGAACAATCCCGTATAAGTTAAAAATCCTTGCCCCTTACGTACCTTTTAAATGAGGAGCGAGAGATTTTACTTAATAACTGCATTGGAGAGAGAAATAAAATACGGGATTGTTTTCTAATGAAATTAACCGTCCGTCTGAAGGGTAGTCTGTGGGCTTCAAGTAGGATTGAACAGGGGTCAATCAAAGACAATAAATTAGTCTATATTCTTTGATTCAATCCCTGCTTTATTTGTTTGAGATAAACATTCAGGATTGAGATTCGGTTTCAAGTGACTTAACTTTCAATCACGCTTGAATTGACGAAATAAACGTAGTCATTGAAATAAATATATACCTGTTTATTTTAAGAAATCCGTAACCTATATCTATCTACTACCACTATGGCTATGTAGACAGACTTTTGCTTTGCTACTACCTAAAGGCAGGTATGACACAAGGATTGTTTACAGGATTGCTCGATCGCTCAATTTTGTCATCCGCCTTTGTGACGTCATCGAAGATATATGTAATCGAATTGTCAAAATATACCTATTTTGTGTTTGTTATATTTCACATTTGCAAGAGAATTTTCGTATTTGAATGATTATTAATATTATTATTTATTAAAGTTTGTAATAACAGTATAAAGTGTACCTATTTCTACAAGTTCGAGATCTTTGGATCTTTGATGACGTCACAATTATGGATTACATTGTAGTATAGGGATCGAGCAATCCTGTAAACAGTTAACAATCCTTGGGTATGACACTACACTAAAATTGGAACTAATTTTAGCAATAAATTTAGTTCTGAAAATTCTTGTATAGTGTCATATATAAATTGGACCAATATATTGTTCCAATTTATATATGACACTACACTATACAAGAATTTTGAGAACTAAATTTATTGCTAAAATTAGTTCCAATTATATTGGTCCAATTTAAAGACTGTGGGTGTGGGGGTAGTGGTAGGGTGGTACTCAAGGAATGTATACATATAAATTCCTTGGTGGTAGCATGATACAACTACACTGATATGCCAATGCGCATGGGGGCGTGGTCTATCGATGAGCGTGACGTCAGTTATTACACAAAATTAAATAAAATACATGTAAACAAAGATAACAAAATAAAATAAACGTCGATTATGGAATTATAATACACGATTCATACGGGAAAACTAAAATAATAGTTGATTAATATCAATCTTTCTTATTTTAATTCAAACCCCATTCTGTGTACCGACCTAACCTACCGAATATAATTCTAACCTAAATTTTAAAATTTGAAGAGAATAAGAAGCACTACCGTAAATAAATACCAATAACCTATAATATAAAAATGACCACTTGATAACCCTTGGGCTTCACAATTATAATAATACGGGAATACAATTGACAAACACGAAAATAATTTTGAATTTTCGCCATTTTTGCATCAAGAATGACGTCGTGCGCAGAACAAACGAAATTTGGTCAAGTTATGAGCAAATCAGTGTAATTGTATCATGGGTGGTAGTATATATACACCTTCCGAAAAGGTTCTTGCTCCTTGAGTTCTTGCTCTTTGGTTCTTGCTTCCGAAATGGCCTGTGAGTTGGCAACATTGGCTTGGCAATAGTCTGCTTCTTCTTCCTCTTGGTTTATGGCCAAACACATTATATGTATTTAGCCCAAGGATTTTTAACTTAAAAATCTTTGTATTTAGCCAGCCGCCACTTTTTGTTACTCCATATTTGCCAAACGTCAACATCATACCGCCAGTTTTCAGACCGTGCTATCGCGCATTTACCTCGGATGTTTTTTTTATTTATTATTATTGAAAGTGGCGGGAATAACTTGTATATTAATTAATGTTAACTGGTTCATAATTTACGATGTAGTTACGTACAGTATAAAAATCTATTTAGTGCTCCATAATGTAAGTATGTCGCAATATAAGTTTATTTGTTGTTATACCATTATACACCATTGTCGAGATTATTGCAAATAAGTAAATTTATAGGTTAAAATTAAATTAATTTCACCCTACGCATCGAAAAATAGATTAGGCAAACATATGCGTAAAAAATTTGCGGCCTTCACCAATAGATATATTATAAACATATATCAATTATTGGCTCTACATATGAAATATTCCCGCTTTTCAATACCGAAGGCGCAAAATATTTCTAATCTTAACTAAAAATGACAGCTTCCCGCGTTTTGTAGGCGTTGTCGTGAATGTGAATTTAGGAGAGATTATTGAGTTGGCTAAAATATATGGTGTTTGTTTTATAGTTTTGTTCCGTTCCCGTTCATCTTGATAATTTCGAATGAAAAATGGTTTTATCTGAGGAAGGTGAAGAGCAGTTAAATAAGAAACATCTGGATTTATGTAACAAATTAAATTTAGATTCATATACAATCAAAACTTCCTGGGATAATTTTAAAACTATTAATAAAAATTTTGTGTTGGAGGTTTGTATTATCTTAATTTGTTTTGATATTTTATTAGATAAAGAATTTATATCTTTCTAGGGTGATTCACAGCATTGGCTAGGATGTTCTATTTATGTAGCCTCCAGAGGTGTCGAAACCCCTACAGTAGGGTCCAGCATTGTCAAAGGAAATTGTATAAATCTTACAAGCCTTTTAAGGCATAGTAACTTAAGGTAAAGTATAAATTTCTCAGATAATTGTTATTTTCAAAATTTAATCGTTGAGAAAACTTCTCGTTTCAGCTTTGCACAATTTTTCTGCAAGGTAAATAAATGGGCTGAAATGGCACATCTTCCAGAAGAATTTCATAACAAGATAACACATTTAAAAGATACCTTTGGAGTGGCATACAGCACGTTTAAAGAATATTATCCCATTTTCTCGAAAATATTCCTTCCCCCAAGTCCACAAGATTTGGACCAGTCAAAACCACATAGAAATAGAAAGCAGAGGTACTTCTTATATACTTATTATAAAAATTTCATCTCTACTCTACACCTTACAATTTTGTTCTCTGCATTTTCTCATATGTTACACATTGTCGCGAAGCAGTGGGTTTACCTCCTACTTAATTTTTAGGTGTATATAGTAGAAATGAGGAGTGAGTGCATCTATATATTAAAATCATTTTGTTATATAAAGAGAACTACTCAAGCTTTGCACATTGTGCCTTTTTTATATAATATATAGTAGCTATGATTTCACTTAATCTCTCTTCCTGACTACTTATATTCCACATCAAACATACATATTTTCACTATTTATAAATGTTACAGTTTACTTAAAAAATATATATACTTTCCAGGCCAGTTCCATGCAATACCTCAAAAGTGTTTGAATTTATTTGGAATTTGTTTATAACTTTGAAAGGAGAAGACACTCAATATTGTACGGAATTAATAAAATCATTTCATCTTCTATATGCCTGTATAGATCTGGCTTTTAAAAATGCATTTTTTGCTGAGCGAAGGGATCTCTTAAATCCTCAGTTTGAATTGTTGCCATCCGACTGGACTGCACCTGGTTTTGTGATGCCGTTTGAAGCACCCTGCCTTATAAGTTACTTATGCAAAAGCCCTTCCATGTTGACAGTTGCAATGCATATGAAAGTATATGAGTTGAGGGGGATGATAACCAATCTAATTAAAAGCAAAACTCTAATAGCTGATCAGACAGATTTAACTGGGTTGTTCAATAGAGATGTATTTGAACAGAACTTTAAAAATATTACCAATACCTATGAAACTCAACTGCTAAACAAAGGAGACTTTGATGAAAGAATATTTTTAGGTTTGTTGCAATTATTACTAACACATTTTGAAAGTTTTGTTTGCATACAAATGTATGTTGTATTATTTACACAAATGCTAAATTAATTATAATTATAACACTAATTTTTTCGAATATGCATAATGACTATTTACTAATATTAATTTAATTTTTATACCTATAATAGAATATACCGGGATATCAAAAATTATCTTGGTCAAGGGTGGTTGTGGAATGTAAAACGTGTGTCTTACTTTAAATTTGAAATAATTATGTCACTGTCACACTGACATCATCAATAACCTACAAATTTTATACCTATTTATTTCAGTTGTAAAACAATAATGAAATTTCCATTTAACTAGCGCACCCGTTCGAAAATAGGCTTCAATCATGAAAATTTTGTGCTGTGTGGTAAGAGGCATGATTCAAAAACTGGATTAGAAAATTTCAGCACAATGACTTGACAGATTCTGACACAACAAAACATATTCAAAAATTTAAAGTAAGACGCACGTTTTACATTCCACAACCACCCTTGACCAAGATAATTTTTGATATCCCGGTACCTAATCATTCAATATTCGAAACTTATCTACCTTGCAATTATTTTTAGCCGAATATAGGAGGCAGTTATTGGAGCAACAATCAAATATGGCAGGTGTTAGAGCTTCTCCATATTGTGAGCCAGGTAATCTTCTATCCTCTACTTTTTGCTTTTGCTTCACGTCTTTTGCTCTTTGCTTTTATTCAACTTTTGAAGTATTAATAATAGATCTAGTTTATTTTGATTTTTTTTATGAAACACAAGTTTCTTTAATTACAGCTTAATTACAATTTACAAAACTCAACTCATTTTTAGTAATTTTGAGTAAATAGTTCTTAGTATGTAATTTAAATAATTGTTTTAGAGGTAATGAAATCAATTGAATACCACAATTACTTTAATACTAATATTATACCAAGTAAAGCGTAATAACTAAAACTTGAACTTTTAGGAGAAAATAGAATACCTGAGTCGCCTAGGAACAGTACAGGAATGGTAAATATGTTTTACACTATTGTTTTGTTTTTATATTACAAATATGCAATTCAAATTGTAAGCAGGTATCTTTTTTCAGGTAACACCTAGGGGAGGAGATACTCCACTTACTGGAAGAACATTCTTAGGACCTAGAGAGGCTGACATTACTCCTATTTCTATAGACAGGACTACTACACAAAAAATTACTCGACTCCACAATATGTTAAATAATAGATCTCCAGCTCCTAGTGAAACTTTAGTGCAATTATTTCAGTAAGTTAAATATAGTAATATATTTATAGTTTCAGTAGTAGTGCTCTGATACCTCTTAAGAGTGAGTCTATAATTTTGGCCAAACTCGATAAATGGTCGTCAAATTTCCATTAAATAATTAATTAGTTTAATAGAATGGCTTTATTTCTATTTGAACCACTTTACAGCACCTTGCATTCTTTGCATACACTCTGCATAATTTTGAATGCAATCATCTACATTTTTGAGAAGGAATCTATCTGTAACTTCTTTATTTTTTATTAAATTCTGTAAATGTTCTGTGCCAATCACAGTTTATTGCTAGATAGCAATGAACACTTATAGGCACAGTTATTTTTAAACCAAAGTTGATTTAATGTATTATAGACCGGAAGTTAGTCACAGATTTTTTTATGTAATTTTAGTCGTATGTCCAAAGTCTATGTATACCGTATGTCTTCCAGAGGATATTATATCGTATATATTCTCATGACGAAAATGAATAAATCGGAATCATCCTCAATTCTTCACATAGAAAACGAATTTTTAATTGTACGTATGATACGGAAATGGTATGACATCTTATTTTTCAGCAGTTTTATAACTATACTTCGTACAGCGCGGAGTCTAACAGAGTCGTACTCAGGTCACTGGCCTTGCCAGCTGACTGACAGTCATGTCATGATAAATAAATTTCTCTTTTACGTCTTTTACGTTCTAGTGTGCTCGTATTCGCCGTGTATACTATTATTACTAATATTATTATCAATAACTATTAATGACAGAAGTAAATCAAGTAAGATGCCAAAGGAGAGAAGAAATAGACGTGAACTATTTCAAATGTGGTTTGACAGTGATCCTGAATATTACAAGGACATACGCATTAAAGAAAGTGACTTGTTTTGTACTGTGTGTGATCGCATTATAAATTCTTCTGACAAAACTAAAGTGAATAGACATTTGAAGAGCCATGCCTCGTCCAGCGCTGATAACTCGGAATTTTTCTATGAACTTACAGAAGCCTTTCTTGCAAGTAATATTCCGTTAAGCAAACTAGAGAACCCTAAATTATGTACGTTTTTAGAAAAATATACTGACTGAAAACTGCCACATGAAAGCACGTTAAGATTAAGATATGTCGATCGGGTTTACAACGATGTAGTGACATCAATTCGTGAAGACATTGCGGACAATTTTGTGTATTTTATTATAGACGAAGCAACTGATGCCTGTGGGCGTTCAGTCGCCAACTTTTTAATTGGTGCGTTAAAAAGTGACATTGCTAGTGATAGCCACCTATTGGCTTCTAAGGTGCTGGACAAAACCAATCATGAGACCATTATAAGTTTTGTTATTGATTGTTTTGAATATATGTGGCCCGATCAAGATTCTTCAGATAAAGTCCTTGTCATGTTAAGTGACGCAGCCGCATACATGTTAAAAGCAGGACAGATTTTATCCCAAAAATATAAGAAAATGGTTCATTTTACATGTGCTGCTCATGCACTCAATCGGGTAGCAGAGAAAATAAGGGAAAATTTCCCTTTAGTAAATACTTTCATATCAACCGTCAAAAAGGTTTTCATTAAGGCGCCTATACGAAGGGATGTTTTTAGGGAGGTTCTACCAGACATACCTCTGCCTCCTGAATCAGTTATAACTAGATGGGGTACTTGGTTAGAAGCCGTAGGGTATTATGCCAAACATTTCGATGGTATAAAAGATGTTATTTGTAGATTTAATCCAAATGAAAGCAGCGCCATACACAGACTCCATGACATACTAAAGGACCAAAGTATTCGCGATGACATACACTACATTAATAAACACTATGGTTTCTTAGTTACTGCAATCACGAAATTGGAAACACATGGATTACCGTTAAAAGAACAGTTTCGCATATTGGAAGATGTACAGAAAAATATATGCGATTCCAGTAATATACGTCCAGTCTGTAATGAAATAAAAGAAAAAATGCAAAACGTCTTAAAAAGGAATACAGGATATCCCATTTTGGAAAACATAAGCAAAGTGTTAGCTGGGACCTGTCAGGAGTTGCCAGCCAATATACTAATGTACAGTTCATGCCTCAAACATTTTCCGTACTGCCCGTTATCTTCAGTAGACGTTGAACGGTCTTTTTCCCTGCACAAATTAATACTGAGTGATAGACGTCGCCGTTTCACTCCAGAACACTTAGGGAAACACGTGATAATATGTTATAACAACCGCCAATTTGCCAGCGAAACCTTCTCTGAACACTAAGGATTGTCAGGTAAGAGTTGTCACTTTTACATAGCTATTTTCTTAATTTATATAGATATTATATCCTTGACTTATTCGTGGCATTTGGTAATAATAATATGCACATTGCGTCATAATTTATTGATATTTCCATTTGTAACCTTAGTACGATCCTGTTAAACTCCGCGCTCGCACGAAGTATATTTATAACAAAGAGTTGTATACTTATCATTGACAGCCTGTTTGGAAAAGCAGAAAATTATTTATTCACATACAAGTTCACGTGACTATAACAGCCCTTTGGACCCACGCTAACTGTATGTCGGTAGTTTTCCGAGGAATTTTTTGTGTTGAACTTCATTTTAAAATACATGGCAGCCTGACTAAAATCGTACTACAACGCATAATTTGAGAACAATAAATGAAAACTCGTTTTTCTATATGAAGAACCTGGGATGAATCTTTGATTTATTACTTTTCGTCATGAGAATATACACATTATAATACCCTCTAAAAGACATACTAACTAAAATCACAACCAAAAATCTGTCACTAACTGCCGGTCTATTAGAGAAATTTATATTATAAAAATATTGTTTTTACGTGTTTTAAAACTTTTTTAGATCTTGTCAAAAGGACCCATTAGCAACAATACAAAATGTTTTAAAAATGTTGGGTGATAAATTTTTAAGTGCCTACACGTTGAATAACCCTCTAAGTGAAGATGAAGCTAAAAATCGACTGCAAATTGCCATCACATTATTTTATAAGTTTATTGAAAGTATTCTACACAATGAGAAAAATATTCGAAATGATATATCAGTAAGTTTTATTATTCTTATTATACTGTCTAATGTATACCTAACTGTAGTTATATTTTAGGCTCTTGTAGAAAAAGAATTATTTTATCATAGCATGTTTACATGCTGTTTGGAAATTGTGATATTCTCTTACAGTAGTTCTAAAAAGTTTCCATGGATCCTAGATGCTTTGGATGTGGAACCTATTCATTTTGTTAAGGTCATAGAGTTAATAGTTCGATCGAAAGATCAGCTGTCAAGAGAGCTGATTAAGCATTTAAATAAGGTATTTGTTACTTATATTTAATATTTTCGTATTTTAAAGAATTACTGCTATCGAACTATTACTTTCAATCATATTTATTCTTATAGATAGAGGAAACTGTGTTGGAAAGTTTAGTCTGGAAATCATCCAGTCAAATTTGGGACATAATAGCAATATCTGGGCAGCCCATGCCAAAATTTGAAGACACTGCTCTTCCTGGACATCTCTTATATAACGAGCAGAATAGCAATAGGAGGATACAAAATCCAGAAGTACCTTCAAGTAAGTTCGGTTCAGTTAGACTTCTGGAACTTTCCATGGTCGTCTAAGAATTATGTTTTTATACACTAAATTTCTTTTTAGATGCGCAGTCTCCTGGACCATCAGCCACAGACTGTTTTCAGTCACCCGTTACTACACATAACACAAACGTGAATCGGCAACTGTTTCCAACAGTACAAGCGGGGCATTCACTACTCCAGAAGCAAACACACATAAGTAAGAAAATATTATATTTTTGAATTGTTATAAGTAGGGATGGGAAAATTCCGAAATATTGAATATTCCCAGTAAATTTCCCTTGAAAATTCCAGAAATTTTCGGAAATATTAAAAAAAAAAAAATTATTGGTCCATTGCGCTTCTGGCAGCAAGAGCTTTCTAGAAAGACCAAATAGAAGGTATATTTTATTAGAATTATTATTCATATTACGAAAAAGCTATATTTTTCAAATCTGACATTAGTAAATGCTTTTTAACTCTTCACACTAATTTTTACCTTCGACCCTATGTTTGCAGTATTATAAATATTGCTAATATTCGGCGTATATATGAGTAGTATATCTGTTTATCTAAATTTCAAGTTTCTGTAGGAAATTCAAAAAGTTTATTTTTCTTGTAAGTACTTTTACTAATTTGATTGATTATTAATACCCTAATATCTCTATACTTGTGCTGATACACTACAGGCGTTTTTTCGTCAGCTAACTACACCATACAATTGTTACCTGTAGTTACCTAAATTGACTTTAGGTATTTGGTATCAAATGTCAATTTAAGTAACCACAGGTAACAATTGTATGTTGTAGCCTTGTTTATATAAAATATAGTTAATCAACCGCAGTAGTGACACCATGTGGAAAAATCTAATACTACCAAGGTCGTTGATTCTGATTGGTTATTTCTATAAATGCACGAATTTCATTGGTCAGGTGCACACATTATCCACCATGACATCTGAACGCCATCCACTCGTACTAAAGAGGTTGAATAACTATATATCTCTATAAACAAAGGTTGTAGTTAGTTGACGAAAAAACGCCTTTAAGCAAAAGTACTTAATAAATATTCATACTTTTTTTTATATAGAAAAAGGTGATCATGTTTTCATTTCTGCATGTCTTTTACACTTTCTTAAATTATTATTATTAGATATCAATACATTATATTGATATATGTATCGATACATGATAATAATAATAAGCTGTTAAACCCACTGAACTATATAGTTCAGTGGTTAAACCTAGATAAGCAGAACGAGGCAAATTTTGAGGTTAAAAATCTTTGAAAACTGGCGGTAAATTCAAATTCATGAGGAATTTTTAGGAAGTTTTCCCTGCAATTATGCCGGCAATATTCCCGGAATGTATGCAGGAAAGTTTCAATTGTCATGTTTATTTCTTCCCGAAATATTCCCATTTTGGAAATTTTCCTAATTGAAAAATTCCCAAGTGCCCATCCCTAGTTATAAGTATACTTAACCCAATCGTAATATTAAAACCTAGTCCAGCAGCGGGACCCCCCAAATCTCATTTCGATGTCAACCGATCGATATCGATGTTATATCGAATAATTGGTACTCCCAAAAATTTATATTCTCCCAAATAAATAAACTTTCTCATTTTACAATTAGCAATTAATAATACTAGAATAATATTAAAATGCAAAAAAAAATGTTATGTCTTAACTTGATATATTTTTAATTAGTGATTACAGATAAAGACGGTAATAGAAAAGTGATTCCATTGATAGATGGTGACAAAATGTCTCAGCAACAAGTACAGCAACCTACATCAACAGAACAGCCCCAATCTAACATGCCCAAGAAAACGGGAAGTTTATCGATTATATTTAGAAAGGTGAGACAACTGCAAAAAGCTCAACTGTAATATATCTTCTGATGCATATTTTGACGGAAAGTTTTCCAGCTGTTTTCAAAGTCAGTAAATATTTAAATTGAATTGCTATAAAATCTTAAATTTTAATTTAAGACAAAGATATTATTTCATTATCATTTAAATAGGCACAACAAAAGTGTTTTCTTTACGTAAGGATCAATTAAAATTTTATAATAATATATATTGTAGAATTTTTTTCCCCATCTAAATATATTGCAGAGCGCATCATTAGATATTAATGTTTGTTCCTGGGAGGAAATATTTGTAATTTTAATGTTTTAGTTTTATAATTTGGCTGGAGTTAGAATGGAACATCTTTGCTCTAATTTGGGTTTAACAGATATAGAGTTAAGAAGGAAAATATGGACCGTTTTCGAACACTCAGTTCGGAACACAGATTTAATAAAAGATAGACACCTCGACCAACTACTGATGTGTGCGGTGTATGTGATATGTAAAGTAACTGGTAGCGCGCTGAAGTTTCAGGATATCATGAAGTTTTATAGGGAGCAACCACAATCTGTTAGTGACGTGTACAGGGATGTTCTTTTGGTCAGGGAAAAGGTTGAGCCTGGTAAGTGGTTTTAAAATGTTTGCAGCTTTTTATGAAATTTCAAAAACTTGTTAATTCTCTACATGTATCAGTTTATCACAATATTTTTGAGCAAAAAAGTAATTCAATTGTTTGTTTTAATTCTTTTTTGTATTAATATTTGCTATTCCAGTGTGGCAATAAATTTGTAAATTATTATAAACTCTAAAATTATTGTAAAACTTATTTACAGATTAGGTAAGATTACATTAATCTTAGCTATTTGTACTTTTGAAAATTACTAAAATCAGTCTTTCAACTTGATTATCCTTTATATCATTGGATTATTGGAAACATTTCATTTTTCAGATGGAAATATAAAACCAGCAACGCGGAGCGACCTTATATATTTCTACAATTCTATCTATGTAGAGGCTATGCAAAATTTTGCAGTAAAATTCAGAAATTCTGGTCAAGTAAGTATAAACAGTGAAGAATTTTACAGCGATATAATAATTAAAATATAAATTTAGTTTGCTTTCAGCTTTTCTTAATAAAAAAATGTTTTATGTTTATGTGTTGTATTTTAGTGTCAATAATTATTGTTTTCTGACTAATATTTTTATTTTATTTGTTTCTTTCTTTGTTTTATAGAATAGCTCCCTTCTTCTAAGCCCGCTTCCAGCAATAAAAAGGGATTTGGTTTCTCCGAGTGTCCAGGTTACTGGTAACGTGTTCGTAAAGCCTCTTGAAAACCCGTCGCCTGCATCGGGGACAAGTTTTAATTATTTCTTTAGTAGGAGTCCTTCAAAGGTAAGTCGAAATCACTTTAGTTCTTTAAAATTCTGTACTGCAGTTTTGATACCTATAAATCGCAGTGACGGCTAGGATCCCGACTGATATGATGCCCAGAGATGCGTCAGTGTGTGCCCTCTTTTGTTTTATTTTCTTTTATTATTTTTACCAGTTTCTTTCAAGTTAATTTTGATAGTATATACACAAATTCCAATAGGCTTTATTAGTACTTTAAATGGGGTGTTTTCCTATTTTTTTTTTTACATCGGCAATGGAAAGTAGTTGGAAAAAGAAGAGATACGTATTTCTGGAATTTTAATATTGGGTAAATTTAAGTCATAAATTTATTTTTTATTGTGCGCGATATCTATGTGACATCACTAAGCGAAAATTCAAAATTTGCGCCATTTTTTAGCGATTTCTAGGATATTTTCATTTATGTGGTTGGTGTCACTGCGTGACAACTTTACTTTTGTTTATGTTTGAATTGTTTGGTTAGGGTAAACATCATGGTAAACATGAGACATTGTTTCATGTTTATATTTTTACCTGTGAATTGTTGTCTCTGCCTGTGACTGATTACAAGTGTATTTATTAGTAATAGAAAAACATCGTAATTTGTAAAGGTAATTTTTGAATATATTTAATCGACTTTGCAGTAATACTGTTAAGTTAAATACTAACCTTACATTTTTCATCCCTTTTATTTCTGAAAGGATCTATAGGATCTTTATCATAAAAGGATCTATAACCGGTAAATGGTCGGATTTAACCTCTAGAAAACCTTCCTCCATGTTTAATAAAAGTTTACTTCACAAGAAAACAACAATACAATACGTCAAGTTGTCAAGCCAAACACAAACAGGAAATTTCAAATGTCAATTATCGAAATGTCGACTGTCGTTTGTCATTGTTACAAACTGAATCTAGCCACATATTATCAGTGTAGCCTCTTTATAGATACATATTCCCTAGTTTTCGCTTAGTGACGTCACGCATATAGAATAAAATTTCAAAATTGAATTAAAAATTTTCTACCCATTCAATCTTAATAATTTTTACCCTAATATAAAAAAAATATATATTTTATAAAAATACAGGTTTCCGCTTTCATTTCCATTGAAGGAAAATACCCCATTAGATGACTTTAAATCGGGATGTTGTTAAAAAAAGTTACTATTTTATTAACTAAACAAGATGTTTTTTTAATAATGATACATCTATATTAAACAAGAAAAGAAAGAGATCCTTCAAAATAAAACCGGTTGTGCTCAAATAAGTGTGGTTTGATTGTACCTACAATGCCAATTATTATTATACTGTGCAAAACACAAGTTATTATTTTTACTATTATTATATTGTTATTGTTATAATTTTCTAGGACTTGAAAGACATCAACAAACTTGTAAATAGCAGTAGTGTAACTGGTAAACGACTGCTAATAGATGGTGATATGGAATATCCGACAAGCAAGAGAATATCAAATCGGAAATTGCAGTCCCTTGTTGAAGAGAGACGCAATCAAAATGCAGAATAGTACCAAATGTCTAGTTCGTGGCTTCATATCAGGACTTGCCATAAGAGGTCCATGGTTCATTCTAATCTGTTTCTTGTTTGTTTAAATATCACTGTTGAATAATTGCCAGTCATTTATATTGTTATGTTATGGTAATTGAAATTGCTATCATCGTCATGTTATAATAATCAAATATTTTAAAATTGTTTTAACACAGTCATTAAGTACTCCACAAACCCATTTCTATTTCTTGTAAACACATACCTGTATTAATTCAGTATCTGTATAATGTTGGCAGCAATTTTCCTTGTGCTGCCCAACTATTAATCAAGTTAATAAAAATGATTAACTACCGAGTTATTCTAAAATAATCTTTTAGGCTTTCGTTTCTCACAGCATAATTTTATTTGATTTAAAATTATCATACTTGGAAAAAGTAACCTTGACAAATGAATAAACCATTATTACGTTTGGAAGTATAGTAGAGTCTCACTAATCCGGCACTAATAAGAACCAGGGTGTTCCGGATTACTGGAATGTTCAGATTATTGGATTGTATAAGAAACTTTAAGGTAAATGAAGATATAGGTAGTACATTTTTTTATTTTCCGATTTGAATATAGAGTTTACGACAGATAGATATATTATTAATTAGATAACAATTTAGTTATTCCTGTTTCAAAATTATTACAAATAATTTGTTCTGGGTTAACTTAGATTATTGAATATGTCTTTATGTAGAATATTAGTGGAATTAATAGATCTTGATATGTAAATAATCTACTTTAAAATAATGGTTGATTATACTCAAATTCAGAATTAAGCAAAGTGGAATGACCTCGCCGATCTGGTAAAATGCGGTGAAGCATGGGCGTACGTATTCTGTTTTACCATTGGGCACATTTCAGTTAATATATACTCGTATACTATTCTATAGAATACTTCTAGTATATGCATTTCCACTTTTTTAACTAACACAAATAAGTATAAACACTGACACAAAGAATAAATACACTGATAATTTTACCACAAATTTTTACCGTTATGAAACGTGCGTGTAATAACCCAATATCACGCCACTGCTTCCCCAGAACTCGAGCGCAGTTGCTTCTTGATTCCCATTGGTTCCTCATTCGACCAATCAACGTCGTTGAAGCTCAGAAAAAAAGAAAGCGAAAATGCAAGAATATGTATGTTAAATAAGGATGAACAGCTTGTCGTCAATTTTACGGCGTTCACTGTTGCCAAATACTCGGAAATTCCTTGATATTATCAACGAACATAACAAAGTCTTTGTTTATGTTCGGTGATATTATTAAGTAAAAGACTAATTAAACATTGTGTTTGCTCTAATAAAGTACAATAGGGATAAGGGACATTAAAGACAAGTAAAAAAATGGGTAAATAAGGTTATTAATATGTTTCCTGTTTTAAATAAGAATACTTTAGAAATAAATGTGACAACACAGATCTACTCTTTTTCCGGTCATTGCACTTTGCTTAATTCCCAATCGCAGTATAGCTAATGTGCGATCTGTGATTTTCAACAGTTTCTGCGAGTTTATGTTTGTAATAAATATTTTAATCAATTTAGAAATAGAACAATAGAAAAAAATATCACATAAAAGAACATAGATTAGGTGAAAGCAACTGCACTTTTAACTTCAATCATAATGGTTATGAAGCTACCCTTCATTTTTTAGACATTTTACAACAAAAATTAATTTTAATACAATATAAATTACTGGTGGTTTTCAATTTAATTTGAAATTCAGGATGAAATGAAGATTTAGGATATGTATAAATTGTAAATAATTTTGTTTAATTTAAATGAGTCACATTCTTTTGTGATTTTTATAATACCACTTTTTAAGTATTTTGATAATTATTGTGTTCTACATTTCTTGATTTAAAAAACTAAGTCTTGATTTTCTTGAATACTTTCTCTTTATTAATGTCAGGCTGAGTATTTGGTATTTATATTTATTTATTATAAAAATTTATTTCTAATTAATTGCAAGCTGAATATTACTTAATTTCGATGCTTTTTACAATTAATTAGTTTTTAATCAACCTGACTAAATACGGTATATTTTATCATGTACGAATTAATTTTGAATCCCTTTTTATATATATTTACAGATATTCTGGTGTGATCATTTTAGAGGGACAATTAACAGTGTTTTGTTAATAGTTAAATATTAATTTTATTGTTGAAATTGTAACCTCTAACACTAATATGAGAATATCCGGTATTGTAACTTTATTATCCGTGGGGCAATTTGTTAGAAGTAGTTTTACCTAGATTTTAATAAAAATATTACATATTTACAAAAGTTGTAATGTTATGTTATAAACACGGATTTCTTAAAATAAACTGGATCGCTAATACATACTGGTGGGGGTAGCTAAAAATAACAACTGATAGGCGGCCGCCATACTGTGCTAACTTCTAGGTATTTTATGAACTAAATGATGGTAACACTGTTGTGTTGAGTAGTTGAGTTACCATCACTGCTTTTATATTTTCTTTTTGGTTTGTGGCATATGACTAACTAAACAGTTACTCATATGGTTTGTGGTTTATAAATGAAGTTCTGTGTGCAAGGTGCAAGTTATTTATTTCTTAATCTGAAGAAAAAACATGCAATTTCATCATTTCATCCATTTGGTCGAAGTATTCAATGTTGAAGGTTGCGATAAAAGTCTAAAAACGTAGATATCTGTTATCTGAAGAGTCAATCGAAAGGATACAAGGTGAAAAAGGCTGCAGTTTTGGAAAGAGTGCAAATTGAAGAATTTTTGACTAAATCTTGTGATAAAGAATATTTTATGATTAAGGTAATAACTCTTAACTTTTTAGACAATATGTATTAATAATACTTTGAATCATTTTAGGTTGCGCTAGTAATAGGAGTCTCTGGTGCTTGTCGATGCTACGAATTGACGAATTTGAAAATCACTAATGTATAGGACACTGGCGCGTATCTAGTTGTTTCGATAGTAATAGAATAACGATAGCATTTCACGAAAGTTTAAAATTATAAATGAAGGATTTTCTATCAACGACGTAGAGATGTGTAGAAAATGTATTTCCCTAAGACCAAAGAACTTATCACAAAACAGATTCTTTTTACATTATAAGAATCAAAAATGTACTTCTCAGCCTGATGGAATCAACACATTGGCAAAAGTTACAACAAAAGTTGCATCGTTTCTGAACTTGGCAAACGCGGAAGCTTATATTGGCCACTATATGAGGGTGCACTTCAATAACTTTATTGGGAAATAAAGGTGCCGACTTTACACCCATCAAGCGGCATGGTGGGTGGAAGAGCCCTGCTGTGGCAGAGAGCTACATTGAAGACTCCGTATCTAACAAACTTGGTATTGCAAGGAAAATCCAAGGTTCTTCTCGTTCAAGTCATTCCTCAGGAGAGGAGACATCCAAAATTTGTTGCAAGAAGCAACTACAAGCTTCCTATTAACGGAAACGAAGTGAAATATGAGAAAGCGAAGAACGAAATGTCTATTAATATAAATGTTAATGTTAATTTTAATAAGTAAATTAAATTTGGTTGATTTAAGTTTATATTTTTTTATTATTTCAGTAGTGGATAATAGGTTACTTTATATGCTTTATAAGTGTGGATAAAACTCCTATTATAATGTGATTGTGTGTATAAATTATATTTTAAATGTGTTTTTATTAAATTCCTACCATAATCATAATGATTTTGAGTTTTGAAGTTGTTAATGTATCTTCTAGAAAAGCAGTTATTACCATATTGTGTATTATAAACTTCATGTAATTTTATAACAAAATAACTGATTAACCTATCCCAATTCATTCACAATATTTAATATATCTTAACAGTGTAAAGTATAAATTTGATTAATAACAACTTGACATTACTAATTTGTATGGTACATCATTCAGTTAAAAAATATTTTTTTTAGTGCCGTTTTTACTGATAAGACGTGCAGCTACTTTCATCGTGGCTTTTTATATATGCAGCTCCTGCCACAATTAAAATAACTACAAACATATGTCTAATTCTTCGATAAATACCTACCTTATATCGATACCTTTTTGCCAAACTATCGTAAGTGACATTTTCCATGAAAATGGCTATGGATCTATCGTAAGTATAATATGCAAATACACATCTTGGCAGAGGTAGATAGATCCATAAATATGTAAGCGTATTTAAATGTTTCACGGTTAAATAACTGCATACATTTTATCGTAAGTAACAGAACTGTAATAGGCAGAGTGGCAGAATTGTCGTAAGTAGCCTAAGGTAAAATTTAGTGAGTGACTTACGATATTTTGGCAAAAAGGTATCGATATTAGAATTCCTCAAAACTATTAACTAATTTTTATACTGCAATTAGACAAGGTTCAAATACTTGGTTGACAAACCATGTTACTTTAAAGTTTTTTGGGTTAGTTACTAAATTATGTTTAGACAAGTAACTATTATGAACCAGTTATAATTCCGGCTAATGTAAAATTTATTTAAAAAATGAAGTTGTAACAGGAGAAATAAAGAGTGTCGTCAATGAATTTAATATACATTGGTACCTACCAGACATACCATTAGAAGATTTGTACATGTAGGGAGTGTCTTTACAAGCACATAAATTTCGACTTTGTCGAAAATCATTTCAAGTCAAATTAAAGAGAGATGATTCCAAATATTTGAAATGCACTATAAATAGAAAAAAATTATGTGTACCTTTGCTGCACAAATATAACTCTTGAGTCCAGTCCTGTCAATTACTAGTCATATCTAATGCACAAATAATACAATTTAATCTTTGATATAACCCTATATTAAGTTAACTTTTTAGACCCGCTGCTAATGTATTTTTATTACAAAAGTGTACATATTTTATACCCATATCCATCCATATAAGTAATATTTAGTTAGTCATATGCCCATATCTCACCAAACTATTTTCAAAATTTCCCTCTGTAAATACCTCAACATCATTAGCTGAAAACTAGCCAATGGAATGTTAGCACAGTGTGGCGACCACCTTACAACTGACAAAATGATAGTTAGGAATCAGCGATCCAGTTTATTTTAAGAAATCCGTGGTTATAAATGAAGTTCCCTCACTAATAATCAATTTCCTTATCTTTTTCGTCCTCCTCAAAACTCTTGTGGAGATTTAAAACCATATATTATGTTTATTATAAAAATAAGGGGATTAAAAAGAAGATAAGCAACTAATACAAGCCATAAAATTACTTCAAGTGAAGCTAATAATTTGTAAGATGAAGTAATCTGGCTCGTAATTTGTAATTTGTACTATTTAATAATTGGTCTCAATAGTTAGGAAAAACCTGGCAATCGGGGATTTTTTTTTAAATTGCTCAAGTCTGTTTATATTATTTTACTGAATATCTATGGGTTATTTTATTTTATCGTTCAGTTCTATTACCTATAATACTTTGCAGTTTTGGGTTAGTTTTGTAATTGCATCTCGAAAATTATTCATTCAGTAATGCTGAGAATAATTTCATTGGATTTGGACTGGATTATAGATTTAAAATTATAGTGATCTAATATTCATCGTGCCTGACTTCAGAAGCCATTGATTGTCTATGTCTAATCATGAAGTCTATACATAATATTGGTTTTTCAGTTTCACCTATACTGCATCTTATAGTGTGTGCGTGTTAAAGAAAACATTTATTGTGTTAAGTAAGCATTTACTTAAACCATCAAAAAAATCAAAGTAGGCACAGTGTAGAAGAATGTATAAACTACCTTCAATACATTCATTTTACAAAAAAAAAAATACTCGAATGTGATTTTACGAATTTTGTTGTTTTTTAACACACTTTTGTTGGTGTAACATATTTGGATGACAAGACATCTTTATTGATGTACCAGGGGTTTTAATTAGGTGCCTACCCTACATAGGTATAGGTAAATAACTTAACTTTTATTTGGTACCTCAATCAAATACCGCAACAGGAGTAAAGATAAATCCTATATATAGCTATTATAGGAATATAAAAAATTGATGGAAACATGTTAATCGCCATGTGACCCGACATCTAAGTCTCAACAAAATTATACCACCAGGCCCTGTGACCCATATATGGGCTTCACGACTTTCTTTCGTTTTCGGCTCTGTGAACCGCCGTTTAGTTCTTGCTTTACATTGCTTCTTATAGGATAATAAAATATGGGGCCTGGCCGTCCCAAGCCAAGAACCCTAAACAAAGAAGGACTGATCAATTCATTCATAAAAATTTGAATGTTATTTTCAACAGATTTTTCGTAACACGTCAGTGGATCCCCTATTGCCAAATTTGCCTCTAATTGCAATTTCAAAAATTTTCAGTCAAAATATCCAACCCAATATTATTTCAGAGACTGTATTAATGCAATCAAATGTGATTTTAAAGTACTTATATATGTGTTTTACGATATATATCTTATGATTTGAAGTGCGTTGTGCAAAAATCGTTGTCGATTTGACAACTGTGATAACTTGTGTTTTGTTAATCACTGCACAGATTACTATGATATGATACAGAAATACTTTGATATGATGACATGACTGATGACAGTGATGACATTCCAAAGACAACCGAGACATTCTACATGACAATGTGACATATATAGGTTATGTTAAAAGGTTAAAGCTGTCAAATTAAAACAAAGAGGATATTTAAATTTCAAATCTCCCGCTAAAGGGAATCCACTGACGTCACATAAGTGATACACAAATGTGATTGGTTGTTACTGATTGATCAGTCCTTCTTTGTTTAGGGTTCTTGGTCCCAAGCAGCCTTATTTGGCCCTGGGATTTTTTTGTTTTTGTTTTGACAGATATGCATAATAAAATATTCGAAAAAAAATAGTACATTATAATATCAGGAGCAAAAGTAAAACTTTATGTGCTGAAGCTGGTGAGTTGACTGCCGAACGAAGTGAGGCAGCCAAACCAACTGAAATACATAAAGGCTTTATTTTGCTCGGAATAATAGGTATATGCTATTTTATTTTCAAACTATAACATCCAAAATTACAGTGAGATTTTTCGATTTATTTTGATGATTTATTTGCATGTAAATGTGACTGTTCAAGCGTACAAACAAGTCAAAACAGGAATTGCAAGCCTGGATTATGCGTGAATCGTGTTTGAGTCACATGGCCTCACAGATACATAGGCTGCAAGAACCAAACGTTGGTTCACATTTTAAAATTGTTTATTTTTTATGAACAAAATATCTCACAAACAATGTTTGTAAATTATTACATAGTATTTTGAAGTTATCAATAAAAATATCTCTAAAGAGAGTTTTGGCTTGGGTGGAAAAATTTTACCATTTGACGTGAGCGATTAACGTGTTAAGTATACTTTCCTTTCAGCCTATTTACTATTTATTTAAGTCTTAAATGTAATTAAATCTAAATCACACAACATTTACCTTACCCACCAACAGTGTTAATTACTATAGGTATCTCCCCTACAGCGTACGTAGGTAAATAGGTAAGTACATAACTTTTATTACCTCGATCAAAATGCCAGCAGGAATAAATATAAAGAAATTATATAGGTATAAGTAGGTATACTTATAAATAAAAATGAAAAGGTATATTCCATTTCCCAATGCAGCTAGGCTTTGGACTTTGAGTGGCAAAATCGACCACTCAGGGCTGTGAATGAATATTTTTTACTTGAAGATTAATGTGTGATTGATGATATGATACACCTAGGATAGGTATAGGTATTTATTTTCATTCAAGGCAACACGAAAAAAATTAACCATGTAAATTAAAATAAGTAATACCTATATAGGTGTATGCATATAATATACTTATATATGGGTATATGACCGATTTGATTATTGTTGATAGCTATCATACTGTATTTATAATTTATGACAATTATAAAAAGTACTTAATTATAATAGGTTTAGAGAATTTTAGAGAGAATATTATTGAAATTGACTGTTACCGTTGAGTGACATACCTACCTACTACCTATGAGCCATAAAAATATAATGAGACTATTATCTTATCACAGTAGGTATAGTATATTATTGTACTGTGGTATTATGCTATATTAGCCTTCGTTAATGCTATTCATAAAACAAAAAGAAATAGTGCCGTCACTGAGTCTGGGTGGAAGTGGAAAAATAAAAAATTGTCACCCCCACAAAGCAAGAACTACAACCACCCCCAATCCTAATTCAAGACCATGCTCGTGTCGCGCAGTGTTGCGGATCCGATTTCGATCCCCATGATAAATTGCGCAGGTCCCTAGCAAGCGGAGGGTGGTTTTGTTTTTGTTATTAATCTCTACTTTACTTCGCATGCGCGGAATACAGACGCGCCCCGAGCTATTGGAGCGGGAGCACCTGTTACATCTTTCATCTTTCTTTCATTGTTTGTCTGAAAGCCGGCCGGTGACTTTGAACCGCTTGGTAGCTTATTCACGCGAGTGTTGTCTGATACAAATTAGAAAATGTCTGAACAAGAAACCGTTACCGCCCCAGCTGAGGAACAAAAAACCGAAAACCCTCCAGAAGAAAGCAAAGATGTGAAGGAAAATGGCACTGGAGACGCCGAACCTGTTGCCGAAGCGGAGAAAGAAGCTCCAAAGGAAATGAGGGCTGTTATTCTTACTGGATTCGGAGGTTTAAAAACTGTAAAGATTCTTAAAAAGCCTGAGCCTACAGTCAACGAGGGAGAGGTTTTAATTCGAGTTAAGGCATGGTGAGTCTTTCATTCATTGATTACAAAAAAAATTACTTTTACATGCAAAAAAGAACCTATGTACATATAATGTACTTATGGAAGGAACCATTTTACAATTCAGATTTATATCGGCTGTATAACTTCTTGTTTTAATTTCCTTAATTAGATGGTCGACTAGGATGAATAAGATGTTTATGTAGCGAATAATAAATAGGTATTCTTAGCAAGTCGCAATAATTAACAATGTAGTCTTGAAATACTTTCATTCGCCATCTGGATCTGACATTAATTTATGTGATTATAAAATTGTTTTTACGTTATGTTGACTGAATTTTCTGGCATTAGCTTTATTGATCCTGAAAAATTATTTTGATCAATTTACATTTTTATTTAGTTTAGGTAGGTACCTAAATACCTACCTATCAACAACCATTGTTATAGCCTAATCTGGGATAGATTGATATAACTTTTTATTTTAATTAAAATAACAAGGTACTCATCTGGTTGTATGTATCCCGGATTATCAAAACATATTTTTGCAAATTAAAGCATACCCTATTTAAAGATAAGCACTTGCTTCCCTCCTGAGCAAACGTGAACATTATTTTCCTAAGGACGTTTAAATTGTAGAAGCCATGATATTAATTGTGATTCATTCACGCCGGAAGTACAACACTAGGTATCTAAATTATTCATTCAAACGCAAAACATATGTGTCGTCGCTGCATAACCATTTGATAAAAAAATTAATTATTGGTTGTAGTCTCAACTTCACCAATAATAAATTTTGTACCAAATTACTTACCTAGATTGAGATTTCTGTAACTCTAAAATGCCCTACACAATTAGGTAGGTAATTGTCTTATACTAGCCTAGCTTACCAGAATTTTATCAATTTAGGGTTACCTGAAAATTATTAAAACTTATTTGAGACTGAACGCTATATCCAGATGATCCAACTTGTGGGGGTGTTTTTAATTAATAATCAAGATTAATCTAATATTTTTTATTCTTGTTGGGTATTTTCAAGATATCTATACGAATAGAATATTGCTGTACCTATACCCATGATACTATAAACACAGTACCTGCCCATCTACCGATATATAGATCATATAAAAATATAGCACTTTGATTTAAGGGTTGTTAGATAGATGGGTACCAACCAACTGTGTAAAGGTAAAGGACTGTAGGAAGGTAGCAAACCTCTTACACCAGAGGCACACACTTAGACCCGTCTCAATGTAATATATGCCCCAGGTTATAGGTACTACTAAAAATATCCATGTGTGTTATATTTTATATAAGGACTATGCATTTATGGCTAAATTGGATGTACAGATAGTGAAAATTAAGTCTTTCAAAAGATACACTGGATCGGACATTTGACTCTCGATAATGATACCAATAAAAATTTATTTATCATAATATGCATGACAATTCACAATTCGGGTAAACATACCTACATGAAAAAATAAAGACCAGTTATTAAAGTGCTGGAAAAAAGGTTCATATATTGAAAAAATATTAATACTGAAGTAGGTATCCTACCTAAAATAAAAATATTTTATTTAGAACTTAGAAGATAACTTTAGAAATGTAGGTATTAGAATTTTAATAGCTAATTAAATTAAATAGCTCAGTTAACCCATTCTTGAAATTTTGGTATTTATGACATAGTTAAAAAATTACTAGATATATTAAAAAGATACTTCCACAGGCCATAATCAAGTTTTAAGTTCGAAATTGTAAGTATATATTTTCGTAATAAAATCAGTTCTGTATATTTGGTAAAGTACTTACTTTATTTAGCGGAAAATAGAAAGGAATAAGCAATAATCTTTTCCATTCAATGCGTCTAAAAATATTTAGAGCAGGGGTTCTTAACGTTCTTAAACTTAACACCTTTGAGACATAATGTTTAATAAAATTTATAAGAGCAAGATTATTTTATCCTTGGGTTCATCAGACGTGACTTGTTTCCACTATTTAATGCATTTGAAACAGAGGAAGAAAGCAACATAGATCCGCCACTGTATACCAAAAATCGCCACTGGCGATTTTCCTATTTTCAACTAGGGTTTTATACATGTTGTAAGTGTAGCTATGCCCAACTCGTATGATGACAAATGTATTGACAGATTTTTAAACTGAAGCCAATAGAAATTTTAAAGAGGTTAGAATTATCCGACAATCAGACACATTTCTTGTTCGTCACAAGGTGTGTCATATTGGCATATCGTACGGATGTCTTTTTCCAAAGTATAAGTACATCATTCCGATTAAAATAATGATATTTGTAAATTATACATAGGTACTTAATCATGTAAATTAGGTATATTTATTATATATTCAAATTCGTTGATCCCAGTGAAATTGGTTAAATATGTAAGTAATTTATTATGAAAGGTGTCGCTTATCAAAATTTCTAATGAATCTTTAACTCATCCTATAAGCCCCTCAAGCATATCATTAATTTTCCATTGATTGTTTAAAACGCATGCGGTATGTCTAGTAGTGTACATATTGTTAAAAGATTGTATTCATCTCAATATCATGTACCTACTTTTGTACACTAGCTATTCTATAACCTCTCGAATTTCGAGTGTCGTTAGTGTTATGTATCGAACACATTCATACATAAGTGCAGTTAGAAAGAATAAGTTTGTTGAACCTTTTGCAATGAAAGTATTATTGTACCTAAAATACTTAGATAAAACTAAATATTTTCAGTATGAGTTCTATTCATTTCAGAATAAACGTTGAAACTACTTTCTTTGTTATACAGAAATCAGTTCAAACATGTTATTATAGGTACATATTTTTTAATTACCTTGGTAGGTACTCTACTAATTATCTAAAAAACTATAATACACAAAGAAACTGTGTTATTTCAGATCTAATGAGTCATGATATAAAGCAAAGTCTCTGTATTATAAAGCTTGCAGATAGTTGTTAAATCAGTTGTAGCAAATAGTTATTATTTCTATTTACTTACAATTCAAGAGACACCACTTTTATTTAGATAAATTAAATCGTTTTACATAAGTAGACATATTACTTAAATGTACGTGATTTTTTAATACCTATATAACTTATTTTTAAACGCATGAGCATCTACTACGTATTTTTTACAAATCTGAGAGATTGTGAAAATTATTGTTTATATAATAATAGCATTTATATCATAGTCGCTCAGGGTTTAGTGTCTCGATTGCTCAACCCAGTGATCGTGGGTTCAAATCTTCATTCCGCTAGACAATATTTAATCAAATTGTCTACTCATAGATTAAGGCTTGTTCGCAGGGATGGGTTGGCAACGCCTAGGATGGGAAGAATGTTAGGTTGAGGTTAGCTTAGTGTTAATGTAAGAGATTAAAATCAGTTGATGTTTGACTCTCCCCTAGCTAATGAGGTTTTCCAGGTTTCCCTCATTCCAGCACTAAATGTTGATTAAGGCTTACCAACGTTAAGTCGTTTTTGAGCCGCAAATGCGGGCCGCGAAATAATAATATGCCGCCCCAGTCAAGAATTTGATGAAGTACACATTACTTCCGTTTGTAACATCTGGTTCACACTCTAATGGACAATAAAAAATTGTTTATATGTATTTTAGACCTACTTTTACAAGTAAATAAACCGATCGATAATTGACTCACTTTGTTTTATTAGTTTATTAAACCACGATAACCACTTTCATTTTTATTCCGCAATAAAATGCAACAGTAATGTTTATCTAATTCAAATGAGTTGATTGCGTGCCATTATGTTCTAATATGTAGGTATTGCATGAATACAAAATGCCGTAAACAAATGGATACCCCTGTATTTTATTTTTATGTTAAATTATCAAGTGAAATCATGGATTTTGCACTAAAATCATGGATCTTGAATAAGAAGTACGTCTTCGAATAAGCTCGTATTTTTTATGGGTATTTGTGTTTGAATGCCCACAAGGCTGACTGGGCCTGTTGCTTAAAACTAACATTTATCTTATTGAAATAGAAGACTTACTCGACTTATACAACTTTAAACAATAGATTGGCGAATTTTAGACATTGCAATTTGTAAAAGATCCTCATAATCTTTTATTCCGCTGTTGAATTGAATAGGTACCTAATAAACAGAAAAGTTGCAAATCAAAAGTAGATACTTACATATTTCTGACATCTTTTAAACCTCAAGGAGTATAAACCCTTTGACGTAAAACGCATTCGTTTCGACGTAACTGGTGTTCGTCAAACTGTAAAAACAAATTATAAAAGTACTTGTAAAAGTAGTGCTTTTAACTAGTTTTTTATCAAAATTTTAATAGTAAAATCTCAATATCTCAACTTTGATTTGAGTGCAACTTTACAGAAGAAGCATTGTAAGCTAAGATGTTGGAGTGTTGTATAATTTTTTCAGGCCACCGTGTAACACTACTCATTTTGTATTTGAATTTTCAGTGCATGATGGAAGAATATATATAATATATAAAGGAATAATGCAATTTTATTAAGTCGTATCTTTTGTAATGTACTTGTTGCGTTATTAATTTAATGAACAATCTAATGTTATTTTCCTTTTGCACAAACAATTTTTATCTTTGTTTCTCTGTTGTTTCAAGTTCTCACAATTACACAAATGTTATTGCGTCTTATAGGTTTCTTTTATCATGCTTTATATAGTTCAGTTATTAATGGAATTGTTCCAACATGATGTTAATTTAGTTAGCGAAACACCCATCGAGAAATGCCGTAAGACACACATCTGCAAACAGTCGTATAAAAGTGTATCAATCATCAGAAGATACTACGTACAAACTACTAAATTTATAAAATTAGCTTTTTTTCATAACTTTCCCATAACTTACACCGTTTTCAATTACCTGCTCTCTGATGCTCCCAGAGTATTATTTTTTTTTTTGCTAATATTATGTTGTAAAAGATGACAGAAATACTCTAAGAGCGCTCTTAGATCAACAAAGAACAAGAAAAAGTATGCTCGGTGAGTTTATTCGGTCACCATCAAAATATACAACACATTCTAAAATAGTAAGTGAAAATGGTATTTGAAAAAAGACATATTTTTTAAATTATTTTAAAAATGCAGGGATATAACAAGTTACGTTGGACACACTGTACAAAATTCAAATAAAGTTACCGTGAACTTGAACTTAGTTGTAGTTTACAATGATCAATTTCGTCCAGTCTGTCATGGGTAAAAGAAAATGTACCTACCTTTCTTCAACTTTTTTGATATTTGCAAACAAATACACTCATGGACAAAATTATCGAATATTTTTAATTTTTGCACTTTTCCTTTTGTATTTAAATTTTAATGAAAGAGCAACATTAGACAAGAAAAACTGTTTTATTTTACACATTTTAAGTGAACGATACTAAGTTTTCATTGGCAGAAAGTCATAAAAAAAGAACGAATACTAAATGCTATGAAATTTGGAAAATTATTTTAACCTTAAATACTACTGGAATAATCAAATCTTAAGTCTATTGGTCGAAATAAGAACATAGTTAATAACGAGTATTCCCACCTCGAGCTCTAATTACTGCTTGCATTCTTCTCAACATGCTACTAATTATACTTTGAATATATTCTTGAGGAATTGCGTTCCATTCGTGAAGTGCTGAAAATCGAAGTTTTTCTCTAGTAGTTGGAACAGGATTTCTTTGTCGTATGCGGCGTTTTAGTTGATCCCACATGTGCTCAATGGGATTCAAGTCTGGGCTATACGGTGGCCAATCCAATCTTTGAATGTGGGCTGCATCAAGGTAATTAGTCACTGTGTGAGCAGCGTGTGGACAAATCTGTCGTGTCCAATACGGTCTACATATGGCAAAACATGTTCTTGGAGGATATTTTCGATATACCAGTCACTAGTCATACGTCCAATGATTTCCACAAGTTCGGTACGTCCTTCCCAACTAATGCCTCCCCAAAGCATTATTCCACCACCTTCAAAACTAACAGTCTGTATGAGATTACAGTTCGAGTATCGTTCCCCAACTCTCCTATAGACATAATTTCGTCCATCTGGCTTCCATAGTTGAATTCTAGTCTCATCGGTGAATAGAATATTTTTCCAATTGTTGATATTCCACTGAGCATGTGTTCTGGCAAATTCTAATCGACGAGTTTTGTGATTTTGGAGAAGACGTGGAACTTTGGCAGGCCGTTCTTGGCCTTAAACCTACTTCTTTTAATCTACGTCTAACCGTTTTCGAGCTAACATTAACCTGTCTTACATTTAGCAACTCAATTTTTGAATGTGTGGATGTCAATGAGCGATTTCGCCTAGAGTTTAATACCAAAAAATGGTCATCAATTGCTGTCGTACATCTTTTGCGCCCTTGACCAGGTCTTCTTACTAAACTTCCATTGTCTTGATACCGTTTTATAATCTTAGACACTGTAGATTGTTCCCGTCTGACATGTTGTGCGATCTCTTTTTGTTTATACCCAGCATCATACAGAGTTACAATTTGTGACGCTTCAGCTTTACTCCAGTGTCTAACTGGTGGCATGATATGTATTCTTAAGAAGAAACAAGAACTGAAAATCACTAGCACTTACTTACTTTCACTATAAATAATTTAATTCGCTATAACTTTTAAATTAATGAGGAATTTTTAAACTGCAAAAAACGCGCGATAGACAATAATAGCCCTTGAAATGAATTAAACGCATTAAATGTCAAAATTTTAAAACAAATGAATATATTCACCTACTAGACAAATAACATCATCATATACATAACTTTACGGCGATAATTTAAAATTATGTTTGAGAGTAATGGTGATAAAAAAAATATTCGATAATATTGTCCATGAGTGTATATATTTAAATATAGTTTATTCTATTAAGAGTTTCACTCATCGTCATCTAGTGTTTGTTTTCCCATATCCTTATCTGTTAATTGCGTAGCAGGAGTAATTTAAACATTACTTGCAATAATCCCTTTAACTTTGTTTTTGGCAATATTAATATTTAATTTATTCATAGGACAATTTATAATTAAAGTAAAACACAAAAGGACTTGCTACAATACATTCGCATACAAGAAAAATTACAACTGCAACAACACAATATGAGTGTCTATGAATATTAGGATTATATTGTATTAAATCCAAACATAAATAATGGCTAAGATAATGTAAATAAATATTGGTTTGTTTATGACCTTCCCGCGATAGTGCAAAATCGTTGCCTTGTTATTGATGATGATAAATGTCAAATAATGTTGCGATAACTTAAGTGGAACAAGTACTTGCCTGAAAATGTAAATATGTGTATTAACACACATGGGTTAATCTCTTGCAACAGAAATAACGGGTGTTATTAATAAAATTAATACATAGATGAAACAATACAGAGAAACTTATATATTCTTCTTCTTGTTTTTTTACTGGATTTTAAACTATTTCGCCTAATAATTCTAATATTGCTCCTGTAAGTAAACTAATAGATGGCCGCAGTTGAAAATAGCAATAGGTAGCACATCACGTATATTATGTTAATTTGTTATTTGTATGTTACTTGCTTCTGACTAAATCTTATCCTACCTATAATCGTCTTAAGCCTCTTGACACTTGCTTTTTCAATATTTGCTTTTATTTGCAATTTGGATCTACACATTTGTTTAAAACATCAGGACTGTTTTCCATGTAAAACAATACATATAATGAAAAAATAAGTACCTAGGTATTATGTTTTAAGTTTACTTGAAGTTTAAAGATATTTCAGAAGCGAATTTCGGTTTACGATAGGAAAATTAGTTGATTGATGACATAAAATGTTTTCAATCACACTACGGGGCTGTGCTCGAAAAGTAATGATATAAAGCACAACCATAAAGTAAATATAAACATAACAGTATAATACTTTTGGATAAAAGTATGTATAAACATCGTTTAATCTGCCTCAACTTTGGGGGGACCAATAAATGGCAGAGGCCAGGCTTATCTATTCATATGGTATATTGAATATGACAATGTCAGCAGAATTCTGGCATTTGGAGTGTGGACATGCTGTTTTTGTAATTTATGATGCATGGTTGGTTAATTAAGACAAGTAGGTACTGTATATATAAAGAATGCAATTATTCGAAATTAAAATTTCCCTTCTTCAGTCCATCCTGCCAATCTTGATACTTAAAAAAATATGAACATTCATCACATTCAAGAATTTTAATTAATCATCACTTGCTCTACCAGCAGAATAATCAATTAGTAATAATTAGTAGTAATAATTAATTGTAGATGATCGGAAATGGAAGAAGTAAAACTTGATATGAGAGTAAAATAAATAAAGAATTTATAGTTTTCCTTCTTTCAGACAAATGTAAAATGCGGGGGTTATATTTAAGAGATTATAAAATTCCTTCACTCGTTTCCGGCGATTCCCAACCATTCCATCTTTACCTGAATCTTTTGTAAATACTAGTTCTGTTGTAAATAAATACTTGGGTAGATGTAGATACCAAATACTTAGCCCCATCAAAAACGTAACGACAATGACAACAGAACTGTCAATAATTTATAAGACTCGTTTAGATCTGGGGTTGAAAGATATCAAAAATAAAATTCTAATACTAAAACAGGTTACTTATTGTAATTGTATTCTTAGAATACTGCTTTCAATTTAATCGTAGGATTTTTTTGGGCGATGATTTCCTGTTTACTGTCTTTAAAAGTTACTATTATTACATATAGTTACAAGGCAATTTCGTAGATTCAGATGTCAGTGAATTGAAAATTAAGCGGTTAAGATGTCTGGCTGCGGCTATTATTATACAGTAAATTATAATTTCCGCTCACATAGTAATTATGAGCAAACAAAGAGGGTCCTTCCTTATCGTTTCCAATGAAAGTCAATACTCCTCTTGCCTCTGAATCAATTTCATTCGCATTTATGGAGGACCCCTATGTGATGGTAATGGGAAAGTTAATAAAAGCCAGACGGGATTATATAAAAATAACCGCTATTCCCGAATGTCTGCTGCTGATGACTTCGGCTCAAAAATGAGTCATCTATTGGAGTATGACGAACTATGTAGTCTTTTAAAATTTGAATTGTACAGAGTGATTCACTTTCGAGTGTGTAACATGGGTATCTCGCTTATTATAAAAGGTAGACTGTAGGTTTAAATTTGGCAAAGTTGCGGAATTTTGTGCTCAATAAGTTGGCGCAAAGAAAACTCCCATATCTGCTTTTGTTTTAGAGTAAGAGGCAAAAACAAATTTTTTCTTGTTTTCGTTTTCTGGCCATAACTTCCATATTTTTGAAAATATTGGCGTATCGTTTTCACATTATTACGACACTTTCTTGAGACAAATACGATGCCGTAAACCATTTTTAAAAAAAATGTCACTTCTATTGTAAATCATCGTCAACTTTATTTTTTCTTATGGGTGCCATATTAATTTTTCTCATATTTGAATAAACCGATTTTTTCTGAATACAACAATATAATATATGTTAATATTTGCCTAAAAAATTAAGGCATTATGAAGGAAAATAGGTATTTTTTTGAAAATATCTAGTTAGCCATGGCCATGATAGTCAATTCTTGACAAACCACAAATGTCACTTATAATTTTTATAAACTGCATCTGTGGAGTACTTTTTACATTGACAAACGATGTATTGAACCGAAGAAATACAATATATTATAGATATTTATTACAGATGTAACAAAAATTTAAACAGAACAGTTGAATAACATATCCTATCCTATATATCCTATATATATGAAACACATATCCTGAAAGACGACAACCATGCAAGACATATATTAACTGCTATAATTTCTTAGATTACAGTGCAGTTTAGTAATATAACCATGCAAGACATATATTAGGTAACTGCCATAATTTCCTATATTACAGTGCAGTTTAGTAATATATGTCCTTCATGGTTGTTGTCTTTCAGGATATGTGTTTAAATATTCTTCAACTGTTCTGTTTAAATTTTTATTACATCTGTAATAAATATCTATAATCTTGTTTCTCTTCGGTTGAATACATCGTTAGTCAATGTAAAAAGTACTCCACAGATGCAGTTTATAAAAATTATAAGTGACATTTGTGGTTTGTCAAGAATTGACTATCATGGCCATGGCTAACTATAGACATTTTCAAAAAAATGCCTATTTTCCTTATAATGCCCTTATTTTTTAGACAAATATTAACATATATTATATTGTTGTATTCAGAAAAAATCGGTTTATTCAAATATGAGAAAAATTAATATGGCGCCCATAAGAAAAAATAAAGTTGACGACGATTTACAATAGAAGTGACATTTTTTTAAAAAAACGGTTTGCGGCATCGTATTTGTCTCAAGAAAGTGTCCTAATAATGTCAAAACGATAAGTCAATATTTTCAAAAATATGGAAGTTATGGCCAGAAAACGAAAACAAGAAAAAATTTGTTTTTGCCTCTTACTTTAAAACAAAAGCAGATATGGGAGTTTTCTTTGCGCCAACTTATTGAGCACAAAATTCCGCAACTTTGCCAAATTTAAACCTACAGTCTACCTTTTATAATAAGCGAAATACCCATGTTACACACTCGAAAGTGAATCACCCTGTACATGCAATGGATATCTATGAAATTTACATATTGTAAGTATATAAAGGGCGCTGTTTTTTCTAACAAAAGCAATTGCAATGTATTTTGCATTTGATTAAATTTTCTGAATAGTTTGTTGATTTTCTTACCATTTATTTATATCTACACATACCTACATCCACATTTTTTGAATAATACATGGTATGGTATTAGTAACACCGGTAGACTATGTGATGTGGATGTGTAATAATAATAGTAGCAGTGCTATATAAATAGCACATTGTCTTATTTCTATTATCCTGTTATTCCTATTATACTTCCACTTCCATAGCTGAGTTTTCTTAATCAATATTCTTGAAACATAGACAATAGAGAAATGAACGACGTAGATAATATATTAGACTTATTTATTAATTAAGGGACATACCTACATATGTACAGGGTATTCGCGTATATTTTGACCCCTACCTACAGGGGTTATTAAGAAAGTTAGAAAAAAAGTTCAAATACAAAAGTTGTTTGGTTTTTCACGTATTATCTTTTGGCTAGGTCGAAAAAAAATTGCATGTCGTAAATTTGAGGAAACCAATTGAACATAATATTTTTAAATGGGACACCCTGTATAATTTTAGACGCTTGGGAAAACAATTTTTCTCTGATCTCAAAAATATATATTTTGTTGACATTTGCACTGACAGTTTTCGAAATATTTAATATTTAATGTTTACAATAAATCATAAAAAAAATATGAAAAAATGAAAATATTGGAAAATGTTTAAATAACTAAGGAGGTTACATCGAAAATCGTTAAATATTTCTATTACTGTTGGTTTCTACTGTTAAATATTTTTAGTTTTTTGTATTTTTTATGGTACTCGCTGTCGAATATTTCGAAAACTGTCAGTGCAAATGTCAACAAAATATATATTTTTGAAATCAGGAAAAGAATGTTTACCCAAACGTGTAAAATTATACAGGCTGTCCCATTTAAAAATATTATGTTCAATTGGTTTTCCTAAGTTTACGATATCCAATTTTTTTTCGCCCTAGCTAAAAGGCAATACATGAAAAACCAAACAACTTTTGTATTTAAATTTTTGCTCTAACTTTCTTAATAACCCTTGTAGGTAGGGGTCAAAATATACGGGAATACCCTTACAGTGTTATCATGCCAAAACGTTACCTACTTTGTAACTGTAACTTTGTTGTTTTATTGACTAATTTTTAACAAGGAACGGAAAGACAATGGAACATCGCATTATGGAGATATAGTTTGTTACCATAGATTTATAAGACAAGGGAGATGTAATTGTTTACATTTTAAAGCAATCAGAGATCCCCTTGTTTACTCTTTATCTGGTCAACTGCAAGGTCTACTTTATGATTGTACGAAAAACTGTTGCCAAACTGTCAATTGTGTAATTTATATTTTCACATTTAAATTAGCATGATTATGGGTTAAGGTTAAAATATTACATAAAAATATTTTCCCGTTTCCTAGTTAAGTAGATAAATCATATTTTGTTAAAAACGTTGCGATAAAAACTAACTTCATAACGCAAAAATGGAATGAACAGGCATCATTGCTCCCTACTCCAATCCGCATGTCCATTGATGCACGTGAATCGTAGTATTTTATAGTATTTCTTTTGTGCGGTGTTGCTGGCAGTCGGAATTTTGCTTTTGTGAATTTTTCAGTGTTTTTCGTAAGGATTTTATTACTATTCTTCAGAAAATGGTGCGTCAGTGTCAAGTGTATGGAAAAATGAATTCTTTATATTCAAAACTGTCTTTCCACAGGTAAATTTTGCCAAGTTTTGTTTGGTTATTCGGTCGCTATATTTGTCACGCCATATTTACGGATTTTCAGGGGCGTGTTGGCTGGCTTCCTTATCATTTTACGGAATATAGTATATATATACTATATTATATTATGGAATTGCTTTTGTTATTTTTTAAAATATGGCTGATGTGTTAGTTTTTGGAGTTACCTACACACATACTTAAATACGATCAAAACAAGAATCCAAGCAAGAAGCTAAGGCATCATTCAGCACTTTGCTGCATAACAAATTAAAAAACCTATAATGTTTGGTAAGTGTGAAGCCAACATGCAACGTTTGCACACAAAAATTAAAATCAGTTGCGTAACCAAGGTAATTTTTAAAGGTATCCTTTATACTAATCTAAGAGAAAATCACCATTATCAGGCTTTTAAAGAGTTATTTTGAAAACAGTAAGTCAAATAACTTGAAACAAAAAGTTGAATTAAAAACTAACACCATGTACATCTTTCTTATTTTAAATTAAATTTCACTTTTAAATGTAATTGAACCCTGTATACAGAGTTTGGGTATCTTTGAAAAACTGAAAAATACTTTTTTACACTACTGTATATATAAGTTTTTGTAATGTAGTAGGTGTACCACCTTTACTTAATTCAGAATTTTAAGTGTTCAAGTTTCAATTCATATTCCCTACATTAAAACTCCGATACTAATTTAATTTATAATCTCACAAGCTTTTGCTGTTGCAATGTATAGTACTGATTTTCTTAAAATTCCTTTTCTGATGTTTTATTATCATACCCAACCCTTCCAAAAACAGTACGCCTTTGGCGTCGGAAGCAAGTTCTCCCAAAACTTTTGCAACGTTGCACGGAGTCGGAATTTTGCCGTTCTTTCTCTCGGTATTCTTTGTCATACACATTGCCAATGATTGATACAAAACAAAAGGTTATTTATGAATGAACCGTGAGGTCTCCTCTTATTAAGTCTATGTTTGTTACATATTTGGTTTTTTAAATGGAACACCCCATATTATCATGTATTTTAATAGCCGGTTTATTCAGGCTTTAGGATTAAAGTCATATACAGTTGGATGGGTCTGTCTCTAATAATAAGGAATGTATGTCCTAAAACTGGTAGCTTTAGTAACGTAGTGTTTTCCTGCGTCAGTGTATCTTCTCACCAAATGTTCCAACCCCTTTCAAGATTACATTTCTCTCCAAAATATTGATTTATATGAACTTTATGTGTATACCAATGACAAAAATTTAGTCCAAGATGTAAATGATGCACTATTTTTACTTTGTAAGATTTAAATTTGTATTTTTTAATATGGTTTGTACTCGTCTTTTTCAATTTTTTGCAAAAAGTTGCTGCTATTTCTACACTTTCCAGAACAGTAACTTCATCATAATTTTCACGATTTTTCTTTGTTACATGTACAGGTACCTATAAAATATTCGTAGTTTATCAAATGACGTTTCATTGGCAAAAATAGTATTTCATTTGTCTGTCTTCGTTCTGGATATCTGTAATGATAGTTTGCTGAACAACAATCATCATAATAACAATGACAAAATGTGTAAGTGATGAGACTACTAGCCAACACATTTCCAACACATAAATGTATGTAAATGTCTATTTACTTTCTGGACTAAAATTTTAAAATACTTAATTAGAGCTACCTATGCTAATATAATATTGCACAAACAAGGGCAAAATAAAATAAAATGAAACAATTAATTTGAACTGAACGAGTACTGTTAATTTTACTAATTGCATCAAATTTTAAAACATTATAATAGGTCATCGTCGACGAATCATTGAAGCTATCACCTATATTCGTATTTCCTGGCAAAGTTTGTCACCATTGAATAATATCCGTTCCTGTCGGTTCTCAATTGTAATTATTATCATTAAAAAATAACAATACATAATATTTATGGTCTGTATAGTACCATGTATTTTTAAATTACTATTAATTTATTTTTAATGAATTGTGATTAAAGTTCGTTGTTACCCCCTTAGTTACTATAATAATTTTGAAATTATTATCAAAATTATCAATAAAAATTTATTTTACAAAACATATTTTTCCGCAAATATGAAATTTAGTATTAACATTTCTATTAATCTTTTTGTATCTGATCAATTTTTAGTAACATCTGGAGT
Organism: Pogonocherus hispidulus; assembly: GCA_963924545.1. Lineage (NCBI taxonomy): Eukaryota > Metazoa > Arthropoda > Insecta > Coleoptera > Cerambycidae > Pogonocherus > Pogonocherus hispidulus. The sequence continues at coordinate 17,395,766 of OZ004693.1, forward strand.
GCCCCAGGGTTCGATTCTTGGCCCACTCTTTTTTGTGGTGTTTTTGAATGACATAATCAGGGATATCAATGTATCTTATCTGTTGTATGCTGATGATGTCAAAATTTACAGTGCTATACACACTAGTTCAGATTGCGTTACACTTCAAAAATGCCTTGATAAAATTAATATCTGGTGCACTAGAAACAATCTTCCCTTGAATATTGCTAAATGCAATGTTATGACATTTACGAAAAAAGTCTATCCGATTCTCTACAATTACATTATTGACAGCACACCATTGAATCGCCCCGACTTCATTAAAGATTTGGGAGTAATATTTGACAGTAAATTGACTTTCAATTTGCACGTGAATGATGTTGTCAAAACTTCTTATAAGAGTTTGGGCTTTGTTATTCGCAATGCTAAGGGGTTCAGTGATATATCTACTTTGATGTTGTTATTTAATGCACTTGTTAAATCCAAACTTGAATATTCCTCCTTAGTATGGCAACCTGGATACGACACGTAAACAGTAAGTCTGGAAAATTTTCAGAGGCGTTTTCTAAAGTTTGTTGCTTTTAAAGTGGATGGTCAATACCCTCCAATTGGAACACCTCAAAATGATCTGCTGAATAGATTTTCTGTTCTGAGTCTTGAAAATCGCAGGAAATCTCAATCATTAATTTTTCTGAATAAAATCTTAAATAACAAAATTGATTGTCCTCAGATACTTGCAAACCTGAGATTTCACGTTCCTACGCTAGCAACGCGCTCCTATGATACTTTTTACCTTCCTACGCCACGCACTAATATTCTTAAATATTCGCCGTTATATTTTATGTGTAACAATTGCAACAGCTTGCAGAACAGCGTTGATATTTCCAACTGTTCCTACAATTCTCTGAAAAAAGTGTTTCCTTAGTCCGTTATATATTTGCGATTTTGTAAATTCAGTTATTTTCTGTTATATATAATTTTAATGGTAATTTTATTGATAAATGATGTATTTTATATTTTGTGATATTTTTCCCATTCTATAATTGGTTTAAGTACTGTTGGATGGTGTATACTAAAATAAAATAAAATAAAAAATAAAAAAATTAAGTATTTATCGACCTCTGCTACTTTTTTACTATAGCTTATACTTTTACACCTAATTGTCACTTTTTTATGCAGGTGAAACACACCAGTCACCTTGTACACCAATTTTGTCCTTAGTTCTAGTTCCTTAAGAGTCCACTCACTAGGTCGAAATAAGCCCTAAATCGGCGTTCGGCTCATGTCTAATTATAAAAAAACTCTAAAAGATAGCGACTTTTAGTAAAAACGTATTGAAAGATAATACTTTAATCTAAGTCCCTATAGTAGTAATTTTTGGTATTTCTTTTTATTTTTAAAATTCCAGGCAAACAATCTTGTACTAAAATAGCGTATTTTCAAAAGTTATTTTCTCTAAAATACATGTATTAAACAAAAATTTGCTACTATAGGGACCTAGTTTATCTTTTGATCTTTCCGGTGATATATAATTTATAACATTAAAAAGAAATTTTGTTGCAATTATAAGACAAATCCGGTACCCTTGCAATGAGGGCTAACTTTACTTCCATGTGCCTTTTTACTTCGGCTTTACGTGCACCTCCGAAATCTTAATAATTCCATAGTTGGAATATATGTCTCCACCCATCGGCCACCCATCCTCTCAATCCGACCCAACATTCATGCCTGTCAAATCTACAGAGAATGGACCCTTAATAAAATAAAGATTACCACAAGAAAGTGTTTTCAACATGTTAGCGTCCGTATTCAAATCATAATAAATTCTAAAACATAATAACAAATTTAAATTAGAAAAACTTTATATTTATGATTACTACTTCAACAATAAATGCAAAACCAGAACAGAAGAATCTTAGATTAAAAAAATAGAATCAAAATATGGTCATATCCCATATATTATATCATGGTTTCAAACCATTAATAGCGTACGTACGTATAAGAATTGCAACAGCAAAACACATGGGTATATCCAGTTACTATCTTATGTTTGTTTCAATGTTTTGAAATATTATATAAACATACAATTCCTGCTAATAATCAACTACATAGCTTTGACTTTCACTTTTATCTGATAAAAGATTTGGTTTTTATATTATTGTGCTTTTATAGAGTTGCCTCCTTGCTTTTATCTGTAAAAGGTACAAATTTTATTTGATTTTATGTTTTTTTTTGTAAGTAATATAACCATTTTTTTAATAGTGGTGAGAAACATTCCGTAGTGCCCTCTTTGGGTCTTTGCCTCTTTTGCCCTCCTTCCAATACATTTTTTAATGTATGATTCTGCTTGATAAAATTTAACTTTTTGTAAATAAAAGTACATTCTTTTAAAATACTTCTGTCAAGAATTAATATCAAGTTTGTGAAAATAGTACTAATATTGACATGGATAACTAACTAATGACATGGATGGTATTTGTTTCCGTTGTGCTCCCTTGCTTTTGTTTGTAAACCTAGATAAGTTTATTAAACATGAACAAAGTTCCTACAAAGTATGAATCCATCTCGAAAAAAACCATTTTAATCAAGATCAGTCATTTTTTGCGAATGCCGTTCCATTGGCACGATTGGAATTTGATGTTCAAAGATAAAGAAAAAGATAATGGTATGGTCAATATGATCACTGCTCGGAGTGTTGCACATTCCACAAATAGTTGAAAATCACATTCTCAACACAACTCGAAACATTGACACTATGCACTTAATTTTGGTACTGCATTCTTAAATATTCTTAGCAACCATAGTAGCAAAACCAATATCTGTAAGGAGATTTGATGCTGCTCACTATCAAGGACGAAACACGTACACTTTATCTTCATAGTTTCAAGATATACATAGTTTTTGAATAGAACATCTTGAAGTTAATTCTGTCATATAATGTATGTACTTAGGTAACTTATTTGTGATGCGTTTTCATGATTCATAGTTTCTTTTGGGATTACACCACCTGTAAAATAACAAAAATCAGGAAACCAGAGGCTTACGAATTAAATATTCAAAGTGCAGTATCAAGGCAAACTTCTAAAGTTTGCTTCGAAAAACCACTGTATAATATGCAATAAAATAAATATTCGATAAATTAACTAAATTTTAAAAGAAATTAAACACTTAACTAGCTTTTTCCTAAACGTTTCAAATTGATCCTCAACTCTTCGTCAGTAGTTCGATATTATTAAATTGTACCTTACGATTACACTTATTGGCTATTGACTGGCAACTTCATGGTATGAGTTGTTATTGTAGTGATTAACTTCAGTAATTATTCTTTCAACAATTCGTTCATCATCGTCAGCTTTTAGCATTTCGCAAAGAATTTGTGTGAATCATAGATACCACTGTCCATAGACTATATAATTTAATTAATCTGGACAAAAGCTTTATTATAGATACTCTTTCGTATCAAGACATTAAAGTATGTTTGCCTTGCGGTGAACCTCAAAGAAAATTATCTCAATTATCGTCGATTGTATGAGTGCCTCCTTCAAAACAATCATTAAATATTTTCCGTGAACTTTAACCCGAGGGTTAACTTTAATGTGAGAAGATAAGGAGCTTGATGCACTTTTATTGATTTTGATAGTACAAACCGGAACCGGATCTCCACCAAGGAACCAACTTTACTACAGAATTCACGAAGCACGAACTCAAGCGTCAAGTAATACATGTCTTCGATCACTCGTTGCTGATAGATCCGCTAGCTACGTTGAATCCGACTTCCGTAGTATTTTTTTGTTTTTGGGAGGTACCTCGAGGTAATTCCAATCTGACTTTTCTAAAGGTATTTAAAGCTAAAAGGTATCTAAAGTATTTTTTCTTAAGGGTCCATTCACTGTAGACTTGACAGACATGAATTTGGGGTCGGATTGAGAGGTTGGATAGGTGATGGGTGAAGACTTACATATTCCCACTACCGAATTATTTAGATTTCGGAGGTACATCCAAAGCCGAAGTAAAAAGGCACATGGAAATAAATTTTGCCCTTGTTGCAACGGTACCGGATTTGTCTTATAATTGCAACAAAATTCCTTTTTAATGTTATAAATTATATATCACCGAAAAAATCAAAAGATTAACTAGATCCCTATAGTAGGAAATTTTTGTTTAATACATGTATTTTAGAGAAAATAATTTTTGAAAATACGCTATTTTAGTACAAGATTGTTTACCTGGAATTTTAAAAATAAAAAGAATTACCAAAAATTACTACTATAGGGATTTAGATTAAAGTCTTATCTTTCAATACTTTTTTACTAAAAGTCGCTATCTTTTATAGTTTTTTTATAATCAGACACGAGACGAACGTCGATTTTGGGCTTATTTCGGACTAGTGAATGGACTCTTAACGTTATTGAAAAACAGATCAACCTTGTGGTGGTTTCACGTTTCAGTATTGATGTTGTTCGGATGTCTTGTCTTGGTGGGAATGTCGTTTTATGAATTTTTAAATAATGTATCGAAATATCTATAATAACTACTCGTATCATTGTTATAGGTATTATCCTGCAACAAAATAATAATAATCATAATATACTAACTGCGCTTTCTTTAATTTGCAACTCTTTTGCGATAGAAGGCAAACACGTATACCTATTAGTACACTGATAAATGATAAAAATAACACAAAAATAATATTTGGGGCTGTTACATTGGGATTAATTTTGGAATTAGTCCAGTGGTTTCCAACCTGTGGGGCGCGCCCCCCTAGGGGGGCGCGAGACTGTTGCAAGGGGGGCATGCAGCTGTTTCCAAAATATCATTTTCGAATACAAACCAAAAAAGTCGAATAGGTGTCAAAAAAATGAATCAGCAAAATAGGTATACGTAATACACAATCGCAAGCTCAACCGTCACATTAAATTTTTATAATGTTGTATTAATTATACTTATATTCTTTTTTTTGTATTTTTGTAAGATTTGTTTTTATTACATTTAAAATTATTATTTCTTATAATAAATAATTATTTTTTTATGTATATTTTTACATAATATTATTATATATTATTATAATTATATTATACAATATATTATTTTGTAGCCCATTAAATAAATTAGAATATCAGTTGAGTATTTATGAAATTAGATTGTTAGAAAAATTAAGGGGGCGCAACAATTTTTTTTTTAAAGGGGGGCGCAGGTACAAAAAGGTTGGAAACCACTGAATTAGTCCAATGATATAACCAAGGAGCTCGGTGTCCGAGCGGTTAAAGCTGGATTCATAGTACGTAAAACTTAAGCCGTAAGCTATAACCGTAAGACGTATTAAAAATAAATTATATGAAATCCGCATGACAATTCATAGTCACTGTAACATAATTCGTATGCCGTAAGAAATGGTTCATTTTTATTTCTTACGTTTATCGTTACGGAATCGGGTAAAACCGCTGGTGATCGGATAGAATCGAATTTTATTCTGATGATAGACCACAAAGTGTAGAAATTGGAACGATGTTCTGTGTGTCTCCGTATTATTAATAGAATACAAACCTCAAATCGGAAATTTGAAAATGCCAAATACTGAACCACTTCTAACTAACTTGGATAAAATTAAACAGAAATTATTGATATAAATTTTGATTTGACATTTAACCGCCATTTCATCTGCCACTTCTTTGCGCTTGCGTACGGCTTACGTTATGTACATTATGAATGCACTTTCAAGAAATTAAGTCATATGGTGTACGGTTATAGCTTACGGCTTAAGTTTTACGTACTATGAATCCAGCTTAAGACTTCTGATTTTTAATCGTTCTCCGCGGTTGACGACGGTTCGAATCTCACAGTGGTCAACTTTTTCTAATAGCTCCAATATTAAATCTATGTGTATAAGGCTGGTAGCGTTCTTAATATGCAACTAGTACTGCAATATCACTGTATAAATGGCTAACAACCTACTGTACACTTTAATTAATAAGGTTTTCCAGGTTTCCCTTATTCTCGTACTAAATGGTAGTTAAAGTTATAACATCGTAAGTCGTTCCTGGGCGCACTCGCGGCCCGTAAAATAATAATATGCCGCTCCCTCTCCCACACAAGTCTCTGACTTCCGGGCGGAAGTGAGAGAATGACGGATAGAGATATTATTATATACTTTACAGATACCCTTTTTAGTAGCTAGTATACTTTGTAGTAAAATTCATATTTTGTTGACATAATGAAAATGGAAAGTAAATACTATTAAAATAATCATTCAGCTAAAGGCACTAAGAAGCTTAATAATAGGTTTCAAATTAGAAAGCGGTATATAACCCTCATCCTAGTGATTATAAAAACATTTGTGAGCGTTGAGGAGAATTTTGTTGGCATTCGGTATGACGCATATAGATAAGAAAATATGTGGAAAAATGTCTGTATAAAGGTTTCTTACGGAGCAGAAACCATTACTTCCTTTGTTCCTTACATTCTTTTTATATACCTACACCGTCTTTGTAAAATCTTTGCTGAATTTAGGGTGCGAGGCATAAATCAGATAAAAGGTTTGGAGTTTTAATTATCTTTACGCGTTTGTGTAGGTATAAGGAGCAAAAGAATTATATAGATTAACTCTGAGCCTGAAAAATTGGAAGTTTTTTCTAAGAAAGTAATTAGTTTAGAGTGTATTCTAAGGGTGTGTATAGAGGATAGAGTGTAAATAATTTGTATGATCAGTGATCACAGTTTCCAACGAACCTGCCCATTTCATGACTTATTTTCCTCCTGTTTTTGAGAAATTCGGCATAGATGGATGAATAATAAAACGATTTTTTAATCAGAAACAAACGCTTTTTGTTGTAAAAAAATTTTCTTTATTATTATTATTCACCCATCTAAATTAAAGCTTTAATATATGCCCCGACGTATCTAAATTCATTTTCGCATGCGAACTGTTTTGTAATCTACCCCAGAAAACTCGACAGTTTATTGAATTTGTCTAGAAATTTCTCGTTCTTACTTTTCTTCGACCAGTTCATGAAATATAAATGTCCCTTCCTTGTTTTACCGTATATGTTACTTGCCGTTTTCTATTTTTACCCTTCCGGCTGGTCAGTATCGCAAGGGGTACGAGGCATTTCCTGCTGCCTTCCTGGCGCCAGTTCATGTATTTTAAGTAATTTCACCGGCAATAGGTACAGGGCCGTCCTCAAAGGAATAAGGTCGGCTGAAATACGCCTACTGCTATATTTTCAGCAAGCAAAGATAGCAAAAATCATGGTCATTGTGTACTGCAGAGTATTTATTTATTTATTTATTTATTGCAGTTACACCAACCCACAGTACAAGACCAATTATGGGATGGGAGTTTACAGAGACAGTTTAAATATATATATACATAACACATATACATATTCGTACAATACACATATATTAATTATCAGTTGTGAAAAATTTTCTTGATATCAGTAATTCTACAGTTTAAATATATCAAGCTGTTCCTGTGTAGACATATAATTTTCGCACATAGCGTGCAACGGCGAGTATTTGAAGTGCATTTGTTCTTGAGACTCCAAGATAAAAAATTCTCAAGTTTCTTGTCTCTACAGAGGGCGCGTGAAACTTTAACATACCCACAATGCTTGGACAGTCAATAACATTATGGATTACCTTATGCAAAAATATTATAGAATTAAGCTTCCGTCGATCAGAGAGACTAAGAAATGAAAATCTACTTAATAATTGCGCTTGTGGAAAGCCAATAGCTGGGTACACGTTATCAACTTTATAAGACAAAAACTTCAGAAAGTGACGCTGAATGTTCTCAATGTTATCACAATATTTCTTGTAACATGGATTCCAAATAAATAAGTGATCCATATTCAAGCTTACTTTTTACAAATGAATTATATAGCAAACTTAATAACTGCACATCATCAAAACTAGAAAATCTAATTACAAAACCCAAACTTTTGTAAGCAGATAACACGATATTATCAATATGTTTGCTAAAGGTTAGAGTCAAAAGTTACACGCAAATCGAGAACTTCATTGAGTCTATTCAACATTGCACCGTTCAAATTGTAATTAAAAAGTATAGGGTTAATCTTTCTGCTGTAAGTCAATATATTGCATTTTGAAATGTTTAATGGCAACTTGTTTCGATCACACCAGTCACTAATATTATCAAGACTTTTTTGTAATACTTCACACCGGGAAAAGTCGTCAGTCACACAAAACAACTTCATATCATCAGCATAAAGCAAGCAGCCCACGTCCACACGAGAAACAATATCACTAATAGTATTCTCAATTATTTTCCTAATTACGTGCATTTCAAACCGCTAATATGACCTAAGAATTGCAGTTTGTTTGGCGCTAACACAAGAATGGTATTTATTCTTATGTTACTACTATACCAGTCAGAACGACACAGGAGTATGTATTTTCAATATTGTTTAAATAAGATTAGTGGCGTCATATCTATGACATTGCGATTTTGCAATGTAAAAAAATATTTATTAAATTAATCTTAATAAAATCTGTAAACTAGATTCACATGGAGTAAACAATGAGTTGAACGTGAACTTAACGTGATTAACATAGAATTCCTTTAAGGGTAATTACGGTAATCTTTACGGCTCAGCACCACATCGGTTAATGCTGCTAATACCCAGGGAGCTACTTTGGCAGGCTCTAGGGTCCTGTTGGGAGCGCATAAGGTAAATAAACCTATCGAGGGATCGTAAATACCAGCGATTATGTTTGCTTATTGACAATTAAATATGGTGCTTCTGCTGACTAGAAGATGATTTCATTATATTTTTCCCAAGTTCCTATTTCGTACCTTTTTTGAGAAAGAATATTCGTAGAATAACAAATGTAGAAGTGCCATTTCTTATTTTTCAAAAAGGAAAACCAAAAATAAGTCATTGCAAGTAGAAGAGTTCCAAAGTCAGCCAATATGATTATATTTTTAATATAAACCGGAAGAGAAAAACTTTATCCTAGAAGAACCATAAATGTGCTGATTGGTACCTTTGAAAATATTAAGTACATGAATATTTTCAGTAATAATCAACGGTGGCGATAGGTAGATGTAGAAAGAGAACCCTGCTGCGATTGTCGATATCCCAATTTTATTACGAACTCATTCCAGAACTGAGAATGATATCTGAAATCGAAAATTTTGTAAAAATCGAAAAGAGTGTGATCCTTTACGGAAAAGTTACATTTATAAGTGATTAGAATTAGTAAATAATATGGTTTGCAGAAGCATTTTTAACGATATTTTTGAAAGAAAATGCTATGCTCACCTCTCAAAGGATGTACCTAATTAATTTACAAGTGCATCTTACCCTTGCAGTAAGCGGTGGTTATCTGTATGGCTCTTACCAACTATGTAAGTTTTCCTGCTAACCCTGGATTGGATAGAGGGATAGACTAGGAAATTACAAATAATTTACTTCACTTTACTTGCTATAACTTATGTCGAATTAGCTCTTCTACTTACGCATTTTTTATGTCTGACTATTGAAATTAACTGTTAGAATGTTAATTCACTACTAAGTTTCAATTAATTTAACCTTTACCGAATTTTGCCTTTTATGGTCCGATTCCACTGAATTCCATTTGAAATTTAATATGAGAAAACAATTCATTTAATTTAAACGAAAGTAAAAAATCGGAATATTCTAGAATATATAAATGTGGAAATAAAAAATCCAAAGTACCTACTTAGAAAAACTATCCCATCCGAAATATTACATCCAATATTACACGCCCCAAGCTTTTCATCATGTGAATTCTAGAATAGTGAGATAACAATAATTAACAGCTGTAGTTGAATAAAAACGATGAGCTAAAAAAATATTTCATCCTTGTAGAAAATAATAAAAATTGCCAAATGGTGTAGTACTAATTTAAGACAAGTATTAAATATCTGATGTCACTTTGAAAAATGTATCTATAAGACAATATAAGGGTGCTAAATTACCCATTATTTAGCAGGCTGCAATCGATCACAGTTAATATTCAATAGACGTTTGAATATTTGAAATGTGCTGCACCTCGTATTAATTTAGTTTCATTTTCTTTAACCCTGAAGAGAGCTGTTATCGCTCTTTTCTCGACAAGTGTATTTACTAACAGGAAATGTTTGCTTTCAATAAGCTACTGTGTTATGTCGCTAGTGTTTATTATTCGAGTTCAATTCGTTGTTTTCACAAGGGAGATACGGTTTAGTAAACAGCTTGTTAAACTACAATAAAATAATATTCTCATACACGATTAATGTCTTCATTTGTTATTTCCAACAATTTTCCATATTGTAAGGAAACATCTATACATTTATTGCTATATGTAGTATGAAATATGTCAATTTTTACGTATATCTCTGATTTGATACATTTCGTAAAGCGATTTGAGCCGATATACACTGCATAATGAAATACTGTATTATACATAACATTGTGACAGGGATTCATGGTATACCCCTCTTTCCCCCCTTATTTTTTAGATACAATTTTCAAATTTGGCATGGCTATAACTTACTTATAAAAGACCACTTTTTGACATAAAAATCACCTTTTCTCCGCGTCCGGTTTCACCAGAAGTAATCGACTACTACACAACTATCCACCAACAGCAACTATCGATTTTGATATGGAACACTTTGTATACTATTATATTTTTGGAATCCACGTAATTTTCTGAATCCAACATAACAAGTGACATTTCACCTGTGAAATCAATTTTTTCACTATTTTACTTTTGAATTTAGAATGCCTTGACCATTCCTAATTCTAATGAACCATATAGGGTGAGTTCGAGTCAACACTCGACAGAGCGAGCGGAGTATTATGACGTCATGAGCAAAGTGTTCTGGGGATAGCAATCTATCTCGAACGCTGTGTGGATGCCGCCTGTCTAAAGTGATATGTGATCATAACCACAATCTTATAAATTCGTGTAAAATTTGTAGTTTCTTTTGATATACGGGTGAAATGAGTTAATTTAAACCATAAATAACTTTGAATAACTTTTTTGAATTTGAATTTATCGTATCCTGATCCTGGCACACACCATCGCTAACCGTATACAGTCAAATACTGTAATTTTAAAGTATTTGATTAGTGCCCTAGATTCCTGGATATTTATTTTTGTGGCCGCCACTTACCAACCAGTCGCCAGTAATACATAATGGATTTAAATCGGCTTTATGTATTGCAGTTTGCAGTGGAAATGTTTATTCAAGATGATATGATCACTACCTCTGTCTTTTTTTCAAATACAGAGCAAAAGTGAGGTTACAAAACCCTCACGCTCTGAGATCTTCACATTAAGCTCGGAGAAATAAGAGCACGCTCAGATTACGCACTCTGTGTCGACTCGAACGCAAACGAGAACGCTCAGAGTTGCGAATAAAACGCAATAAATGAACTGGGACCAATCTGAGCATCGACTCGAACTCGCCCATAGTAACCATAAAAAAAATAGAGTTGGCGCCAAAAACTTTCGATTTCTCTACTGGCAGGGCGTTAAAATTCTTCAAAGTGGTTATAGATCTGAAACTAGTTTTTTTTTAATAGTACCTTAATTGTCCTAAGGTACCATTAGAAAGTGCAATTAATAAACAATCTACGCAATCGCTTATTTTATCCGTGGGACCAACAGGACAGAACAGAACAGTTGAGAGAAGGCTCTCTAAATTCAAAACAAAGATATAGTCCAAAAATTAATTTGACAGCTGAAATGTCATACTTATATCGTTGGATTGAGAAAATGACGTAGATTTCAAAAATATAATAATACACAGGGGTGTTCCCAAAAAAAAATCGATAGTGATGTTATTTCCGTTAAAACATGGTTAAAACCTTAAATGGCAAAAAGATCATTGTTATGTCAAAAAGTGACCTTTAATAAGTACTTCCGTCATGCCAAATTTGAAAATTGTGCCCATGATATGGACAAGCCATTATTAATAATTACTAGCATCGACCAAAAGATGTTGATAAAATTTACTCGAAAAGGATGTACTATCTTCGGTTAGTTTTGTTTGAGTATAGTTCTTGTCTATCATAATAATAATAATAATAATAATATTATTTGTCTCTACCGCTCATTCAAATCAACATTTTTCACACCTTAGGCCACACGCCATGATGGTTGCCAACCCATACCTGCGAACGACCCTTAGTATGCGAGTAGATAATTTAATTAAAAGTTATCTGGCGGAATGGGTATTCGAACCCAGGACCTCTAGGTTGAATGATCAAAATACAAAACTCTAAGCCACGGATCCGATAAACTCTGCATAATATAATACAGCAATTTGCTTGAGTTTATCTGGAATAAAATAAATACAATTTTTAAGCAATATATCGTTATTTCTAGAATGTCAAGTGTCACAAGTTTTAGCCGATTTCAGTAACTTTAACGGAAGAATAAACCTGTTACTAATTCGTAACCAGGTACGTCCGTTGTGTGAAACATTAAGAACAAATAGTGCAATTTGAAATTTTAACTTTCAACACAGTATAAATATTGAAAAACATAGTGGCGCCAGTTTAGGAATCATTAATGGTGTTTCTATATTTATGTTTTTATTTGTGTGGTCAGTGGTCAAGGTCTTTATTGAAAATTGTAAAAATTATTTTATTGCATATGATTGCACATTCACTATTTGGTTTTTGATTCCAACATGTTTCTCAAATTCAAAATATCTATGTTTCAATGATTACCTGAATTTAGATTCAGCCACATTAAATACGACCTTACCTTACAGGCAACCTGTAGAAATTTGTATACACAAAACAGGTTAAAATGATACATCTAGAATATCTTCTCATAAATAATAACTAAAGTGTTTCTAAATAAAATTTAGTACTTTCATGTTGCACATCAAAATAGAAAATACGGTCTCTGACTGCACAAAGTCGTCTATTCTATTTGAGAAGTAATTTCACGGAAGGATTCACTGTACTAGTAAATCCAAAGAAATGTGGGCAGATTCTGTCAGTAAATCTACTCTAAGGAGACAAGAAGTGCATTTTCTTGCAATGGCATAAGAGCATTAAAGCACTGAACAAGACTGACAAGATATAATATATCTTGTCAGTATATCAGTCAGGATAATATTATATTATCTCAAATTGACCCACCGTGCGCTACGCATTTTGACTACATTGTTTTGAAGTAAATAATAAACATGATTTTGCAGAAAACTGTTTATACAGGGTTATTCAGAACTTATCCATAATAAAATTTGGGGATGTTCAACATGCATGTAGAAATGTGGTAGTGTAAAAAAATTTTTTTTTGGCGGGGTCTGAAAACTATTTAAAAATTTTTCATTGCACGCCGCTGGATACTGGTTCACTGTAATGGAGTGACCTTGGGACTGACAATGCAAACTGGCTAGAACGAAAAAAACCGGCGCACCCAGCGCAAAAAAGATTGCAGCGTTTTTACTTTAAAATAAACTTTAAGATAGATAGACGTGACCAAAGTGACGTGTCTTTAAAACGAATAAAATTTTGTTACACTAATTTTGAAGAATTGCGCTACTTGATTACTAGGTATTAGAAACATGAAATTTATAAAAAATTTGCACATACCTTGTTACAAAAGCTGTTCGAAATAATATTCCTGGACTTGTACACAATTTTGGGCACGCCTTATCCAATTTTGCCGCACTAAACCGAATGTTCCTCCTGGTTGCTGATCTTGTAAACGCAAATTATTAAGTAAATTGGGGATTTTCAGCATTTTGCTGCAACAACCACTCACAAAACCTAATTGTCGATGTGTCGGTGTGTCGATTGGGAAATTGTTCCGCATACAAGCGCGAAGCTGCCAATGAATTTTGTCCAACTTCGCCATAAATAAGAATCATGTCCATTAACTCAGCATTACTGTACACATGAGCCATTTTGAAAATTTTACAGTTTCACACTAGATAAATAAAACACCCGCACAGAGACAGCGACACAGATGACTGCATAGACAATTGGAGATATTATCCCCACTCCAACTGTATTCGCCAGGTACAAAAACTGTTGTTTACTGTTTTTTGAAGGAATGTGATATATCAGATGTGTTGAAGTACAGTTGCCCAGCTACGTAGTCCTTTATAATGGTATAACTTTAAACATTGTTTACGGGAAATCCTAAGCCTTTTATTATAAATTTTTTTGGTGATATCGATTTCTTATTTAAGGATGCACATATCCTCAAAGTTTAAGAGATGAGTTCTGAATAACCCTGTATATTTACTTTTTAAATCAAAGCCGTATATTTATTTCAACAATTTTACAGGAATTCAGTCCCATTGTCTTATAAACAAACGTCGTATTAACTCTCTTTCAGGATTCAGTTTGCTCTCTTTAATGCAAACCAATTTTTATTTTAATCGTGATCCACCATGAACCGATGTTAATGGTATCTTTTGTTATACTGAATAGATTTCAATGAAAGTTTTTTGTTCGCATTATTACACTGCTATTCAATAGTTGCTTTATAAAGTTTCATTAATTACCCAACTCGGGAGTTCTTGTAACTTAGACGGAAGATCAATTGTGAGTTTACTTTCGAATTTTGCGAAGCTGGGCCTGAATAAATTGAGGGTAATTGAATGGAAATATTTGGAAAGCAATTTCTCTTTCCGTCTTTCTAAATCGCCGGAAATCAATTTAAATTTTATATATCCAGGAAGCTATTCACAACTTGGTATCCTAAGATCCTTTAAGTCACTTTTATTTAACTTCTATCCATATATTTTATCTTTACATGTTTTATTTTTTAACTCTGATATGTCGAAATTTTGGAAAGCTGACAGTGTGTGTATAACATCGATTCAGAATTCAAATTCACAGTTACAAAAATGGTTAATCCTTGCTCACTGATAACGATGACGAAGTTGATATTGAATGATATCTCGTAAGTTTTAGGGTAACATCGTATAAGGTAGAACTAAATAATTTCGTAAATTGAAATCTTTTGAAGGGGCAATATAATATTTTCCTATTAAGAAAACTTATCAGTTTATCACTGTAAGATATTCGGTCTTTTATTTATTTGAATTCTATTGTACCCCATGGCCAATACGTGACCTTGAGTTTTTTGCAGAAAACTTGTTGATTTTCTCTTCAAAATTTCCAACCCCCAGAAGTTTGTGAATTTTACGTAATAATGACTCCGCAGAGAAAATACTAGTGCTTCTGGAAATGATTTAATATCAGTCCAAAATAAAGGAATTTAAAAGTACAACTTATATGTAATTTATTCTTAAATAGCGTCGCAATTTAATTGCACTAATTTACAACGGCGTCACAGCCTGGTTTTTCTACGCCCACTTTAAACGCATACCAGATCCAACGCCAGAGATAAATTTAACGATTTTCTTTTACAGTGGCCTGAACTTCCAGGACCTGATGGTGAGACAGGGGGCCATCGACTCCCCGCCCAAGTGCCCCTTCATCCTCGGTTTTGAGTGTGCTGGCGAGATCGAACAGATCGGGGAAGGAGTTGAGGGATTCGCCGTAAGTAGAAAATTGTATTATGTTTGTGTGGTAGTCAGCTTTCGAAAACCTACGCTGAAATACCCGTAAAGAACACTCCCTAAAGGCCAGAATGGCAAACAGACTTTTCTTACTCTTTTATTCAATTGAACAAAATCTTCATTTATATCTGAGAGTATTAATTTTTACATACTTGGGTATGCAGTATATAAAGTATTAGATATTCTCGTTAATAAGCGTGTTTGGCGGCATACGAGTTTTAGGTTGTGTTCCGATATTATCCGCGACCAACCAGGATTTCGGTTAACCGAAATATTGGTAAACCTGAAAAATGTGTAATTAAGGAACTGGCTGGTTAATCAACATGGATGATGAATTGTTTTTATTGGGATTCATTCACGCTTAAATACCTTCATATTCCGTGCTTAACTATTACTCTAGTCTTCAGTCAAAAAATAAATGAAACAGCAGATAATTTGGTATATTATAGTAAGATATAAGTAGTTTATAAGTAGATATAAGTGTAGCTTTCAGTCGACTTGGTCAAGTGGACTACAGAATACAATACAGAAAAGTAGAATTTATAAATATTTATTATAACTCTTAACGCAAGAGCACCACCCCATCTGCCGTCACCATCTAAATAAAATATAATTAAAATCGTTGAGAGAATTGATTTTTCTTCTCTCAACGCTAAAACCTAACCTGCTAACTCTTCGGTTGACCAATGCACCGCTCCCAGAGCACGGTCAATATTTTGACGTTTGGTTAACCTTTTTCAGGTGACCACAGTTCCAAAATTAAACAATTTTCAGGAATTTTTATTTAATGGAACGCTTAACCGGGATTTTGGTTAACCAAGTTTAATATCGGAACACAACCTTAATCACCATACGATTTGAAATTCTTAGTGCTAAGAATGACTATTACTTTGTGTCGATACATGCCCTGTATGCTACAATAATAATACCTATCAATCAAAATGCAGAGCTCCCGTCGAAGTTAATTTGAATTAAATTATATACGACCTTCAGTACATAAATTAAAAAGCGCAAGCCACTCAATAGCGTAATGGTTGGTTTTCAGTGTAAATGTGCTGAAATTTGCCTAATTTCTTCAGGAAGTGGCGCTACAGTGTAATCGTAGATAGCACTTTTCTGGTTTAGCGGTCCTTTTTAATTACTTTAATAAATTGCTATATCTCAGAACCCAAGTATATAAACTGTCGCCACACGAAAATCAAAATGCTTCTTCCAAATAACACAGCTTTTTGATGTATTGGGAGTCACATATTCATCAAGCTGTTCTTAGTTCATAGAACAATTATTGGAACCGTCTACTATTAAAACTGTCTTTAAATTACAACTTTATAAAGCCGTTTTTATTTGGTGTTAGAGTGTTTTAACATTGACAAATTAAAAATAAAGACGCTAGCATTGAAGAGAAACCTAGCTTCTCATTGACTTATAGTCCGGTCGTTGGCTATATGGACGACAGTGTAATTCACACTGAAAGTTGAAAGTTGAGTTGCGATCATTTTTATTTGTCATAATAATAATATTAATAATAATAATAACATAATATAGTAATAATAAGATAATAGACTTGTGTGGTGGAGGGGATGGTATGATATTCAGTATAACCTCAACGCAGGAGTGAGGGAAACTGGAGAACCTTATTTTTGACGATTTGGAAAATCACTCTTTATGTCCCATTTATTCTGGTATAATTGTTTGAAATTAACTATAGCGCTTGTTAATATTTTTTGAAGAAATAGTTTAAAAATATAAAAAATATGGTCTACCTTGTATTTCTGACCAAACCAAACGAAACCTATTCGTCTAAACGTCTATGGTTTTTCTGCCGCCTTTCACAATAATGCTGTAAATCTGTTCTGATGCAATTTGTGTATTTTTATGCAAAGGATAAGTTGAAAACGTATTCATATTTTCTTGAAAACGGCGTTATCGTGGTAAATTTAGCGTTTAATGTTTACAAGCAGACGCAATTGTCAACATTTTGTTTGGAATAATAGTTGACGATTTTGTTTTCACACCACTCATTCGCATTAAATTAATTACAAAACTTTCTTTATTTCCGCAGAAATAATTGATTAATCAAGAGATCTCTTTAGAACGAAAAGAGTTAGGTAGACTAAATTTCTTTAACTACTAACTACATTTAACATATTAATAAGGATTTTAAATTCCGCTATTTTGGCCTCATTTCATTGATCTAGTATCTTCAAATAACTGAGATACGATGGCAAGGCTTGAAAGGCCAGCACCACGTGTAAAA
This sequence comes from Pogonocherus hispidulus, assembly GCA_963924545.1. Classification (NCBI taxonomy): domain Eukaryota; kingdom Metazoa; phylum Arthropoda; class Insecta; order Coleoptera; family Cerambycidae; genus Pogonocherus; species Pogonocherus hispidulus. The sequence goes on from OZ004693.1 coordinate 17,413,531, forward strand.
AGAGGAATTAGTATATAAAAGTAACAAAACTGATTAAACTTTGAATTTTAAAACGGTAATCAAACGGGTAATCAAACTTTGCGAAAATACGGTGTAATAAGGTGTTTTCCGTATGTGACGAATCAAGTTATAAACCTATACATCCTTAGTAATACATCCACAAAGAAGTTGTAATGTGTTAAAAATGCAAATTTTGCATTTTTCAGAATAAAATCGAAGTTAGAAAATTTAAAAAAGGGATCTATTTTAAATGGGAACCAAAACACAAGTGACGTCATTAAGCATATACATGGCACCCGTTTAGTGTTTGTTAATTACATATTTTGAACTGGAACTATTTATATATATTCAAAACATACAATATAACTAGTACTTCATAATATAACTTAAAAAACTTGTTACCATACACACTGATCTTTATTATAATGGAAATATAATGACTGATGTTGATAGCTTCCTGTCAAACTGTTTGTTTATATGCCTGATGACGTCACAAATATGGCTGCCGTAGTAGACGCGTTTGCGCGCCAAATACCGAATTTAAATTTCAACTCACTTTTTTTCGGATATACAAGTGTTTGTAATTTTTTTTTAACTAGACATATGTATAATAGGGAAGGAAAACTCAATTTTTTGGTATTAAAAAAAAATATGTGAGAACACCCTATTGAGCCGCGCACATTGCAAGACTGAAAAATAAAATCGAGTGTTTTTTTATTAATTTCTTTGCTTCACACAAAAATAGAAATCTGTTACATTATAGCTGCTTACTGATTGTTATCCTAACTCAAAGTGCAGCGTAAATTATTGAGAAGATAGACATGACGTTGATGATGAATTTGTAACGTAAATACTGTATATCATCCATTTTCTACGGATTCATAGTCAGCACCGATAAACCGTAAACACGGGGATTAGCTATCGTTCTAATTGGATGAATAGGAGCCCAAAACGCTGTTTTGAACACATTTAAATTAGATTTTAGGAGGATTCTAATTGTATTTACTCAGATGTAGTTAGTAAACGATCGATTGAAGTGCGTGCGCATTTTCGGGAAGTAGAAATACAGCTATAGAAGCGCTCGTATCTCGTATTATCAAAATTTTATACTCGTTGCCAGTATTGTCTACTTTTACAGCTCTCTGATAAACTAAAAAAGTTTGGTTCTTATGAAGAAGTTTCATAATCATAAACATTGAAATTTTTATGCTTTTCTGGAAAAAAAATGAATGCAAGAGGGAGGAAATCTGAAGGTGAAAAGCCTTGTTAGAAAATACGTTCATTTAACACTATTCAAAAGAATTGTCCTGCCCATATCACCAAATAGTGCATGAATCACCCAATATACGACGGTTTTGTTTAGGGGGTGGGCGATTTGACTATGAACTCTTATTGCCCAATTCCCTACCCCTACACATCCATGACACAGCGGAATTTCTACTGCAGCTGGACTTTCTACTGAACTAGTAGCGCGGGGCCGATGTAATCTAAAGGGGGGCGCACACATGGGGTTCTTTCCAGCAGCGATCACAGACTGGTTTGTACGATCAGGGGCATGCGCTGTTGTACAAATTCGTTCCAGCAGGCAATCTACAACATTTTCATCGAAAATTTGTTATTCCAACAACAGTTTCTTACAGTTTCAGACGATTTGAAGAATGACCGTTTTCTTAGGGCATGCGCAGAATAACGTGATTGGTACTTTCAAAACGTAACCACAGCGTATAACTTACCTATAACTAATTTTTGGATTGTTTGGATAGAAAATGAAATATAATTGATTGTTATATTTAAAGAAAGTTATATTCACATGTTATGTCCAGTATTCTCATATAATTTTATCCAAAGGAGATAAAAAAGTCTCTACTGTTAAGGCATTTTTTTGGCGCTTTACGTTAAGTACAATTCACACCAAAGAACCTTTCGTAGCCTTTATTTTTTCATAAATTTTTTGATAATATCCGTAAGTTAAATGGTTCTGATTCGTTACGACAGTCAGATTTTCAGACACGTAGCCCAGTCTCATAGTACTGACTCCTGCATTCTGACTGGCAATGCGGAATTTAGGTGAATAGAGGCCCTTAGATAATTAGAAGCATAAGCATAATATAAGCATACCTATATCGTGTACAACAGGAATATATAATGTATGGACAGCGAGACAAATTATAAATATACCTAAATATGTACCTACTAGATACATTATATGAATTATACAAAATAACGTATTGAAACAACGGGAGCAGGATTCAGTATGTGTTACTGTTCTGAAAAATGCCTCAAAAGATCTCCAAAAATATAAAACAATGCAGACAATAATTAATAAAATAAGGACCAAAAGTGCTAAAATAGCTTTGGGGTAAAAGTTAAGTATTTCAATAAGGACGCCGGCTTTTCACGAATTTTATTTGTCGTTTATTCATGTTTAAATCATCTCTGTGAAAGTGGGAACAGAGGAAACAGATTAAAAAAGGGGGATGGAAACAATTGAGTAATGGAAGCATTGTATTTATTAATCAATCATACAAAGGACTTTGATGAACGCCAAACGATTCGGAATACATCGATAATGTTACAGGTACTATAAAGAAAAATATGTTATATACGTTTGGGTAATGAAATCCTTATTAATTTTTAATCTATTAACAATTTTATGGATGGATAAAGTCTTTTGACTGATACTGAAAGAGTTGGGCTTGAAAATACAGATAATTATAAAATGCAATGGCAGTCTTTAGAATTCAACAGCTTTTTATTGGTCGAACATACAGAAAAAATAATTTACACATTTTAATCTGTAACTGTAGGGATTTCAAGACCTAAAATTAAACAACAAATTAAAAAGACTGACAAATAAGATACAAATTGTTAGATAGAATATTATCAAATGATATGGGGGCTTTTACCATGGGCGTCGCCTCCAAAATCTTTAGGGGAGGGGGCGAAATATATTTTTTTTATAATTAGCCTTCAAACAATAAATATAATTTTTCTATCTATAATAGTAACGTACATCTTTAGTTTCGTTGAAGAGACAAAAATTATTTGAAAACATATTACGTATTAAAATGTAAGCAAATATCCTTGGCGACGCCCATGAGCTTAACTACCCTGTCAGTTTACTTACCTTTTAAAGACATAAATAGAGAATACTAAAAAGTAATATACAGCCAGAAGTGTGAGATAAACAAGTAAGCAAAAAACTAAATACATCACATGTGCTCCGACAGTTACTGATGTAGTAGATGTGCCTCCAGCGATATCATTTGCAAAGCTGTAACGGAACTTGTGGGAATAAACACCCCCGATATGACAAAGTTACTTCCTGCATAGCGATAGTGCCTTTCATCACGTAGTAAAAGCTTTAAAAGTTTGTCTGGTGTTATAGATTATCGACATAATGCACCCTCACGGTTCAGCAGACTATAAATATTCCACCATTCCTATATTTTGTGTGGCACGTTAGGTAGGATACTGCCGAGCAGCAGACTTTACATGAAATTTAAGCCCTCTGTGGATTACTTTAAAATTTATCGGGGAAAAATGTGTACAAAATGAATATTATATGAATTTCGATATCGTCAAACGAAGGCGGTTTTTTTTTTCATTTGTTGCGTTATCAATTTTATTATCATCTTGGCAAGAATTTGTTGAGTAGATTTTTGGTTTCCTGAAGTATGAAATATAAAAATACGAAATTTAACTAGGTATTAACAAGAAGATTACACATCTGACAAAATGATATTGGGTATGGGTAGGTTAAGGTGGGTAGACACAGTCGTTTAAAAAGTAAACTGATTATCATGTTGAAAGTCAAACTAGAGTTGTAAAAAGATATCTTAAATCAGTGTTTGAGAAACAAATTCTATAGAACAACATGTAAATCATTCTTTAAGATCTCATCTCAGATACGTTAAATATTCATTGAATATTCGCTCAAAACGTAGGAGTAAATTGATAATTAATATAAATAGAGAATATGTGAAGCACATTTGACTTTCATTTTGACAAATCCATTAAATAAAACCTACCAGAAAGCAAATATGTAGGAACTTATTTTCCTTACATTCTATTAGTAGAAAAAAATGTAATTTCCGAATAAACCTAGTCATGCAATATTCTTGTTACAGTGAATCTTATAATGTTGCAATATATCTGGAAATTTCAAAGTAGATTTTTCCCCAGAATACTTTTTGTTTTCCGCCAGCTCTGTATAAAAAGTTGCTGATCTCGTATACTTATAACAATCATCATGACAGTATACCGAACAAGAAGTCGATAGTCTGTTTCATAGAAGCAATAGATGATGACTCGACAAGAATAAGAAATAACTGTTCGATCGGTCTAGGTCTAGTCAGACAATGAGGAAATAAGACGTTATTCCTTAGAAATCCCTCTATCTGAACGAGTTTGTAAGAACAAAAAAAAAATGGCTAGCGTTATGGTTCAGCAAGCATTAGAATGTACTGGAAAACATTCTTCCAGTGGAGTATACAATGACATGCCAATACCACAAAATTTATTTTGTAAAATAGCAAAAAGTAAACATTGCGCGACAGGAACCGACAGAATTATGTTTCATATTGGCCGTATGATACGCAACATGGAATACAATACGATGCAACCGAAATTTAGGGGATAATTTTAATATTTTAAATGGGACCAGGGTCCAGGGTCCTCTACTTTCTTTCGTATTCGAATTTATTTAAATAACATGAGCAGTACATAATGTTTTAGTTAAACTATGATATGATATATAATAGTATGTCTTGTAGTAATTATAATTATAATTACGTATTTTTAATAAAAATGATGAACGAAAACAAGTGTTGGTTTTTTGTTTTTATCTACAATTAAAAGTTGAAATTAAATTATCCTGTACTTTAGTGTCAAACAAGTAGATGTAAATCATCATTTGGTATACATAAGTAGCTAGTTTCAATGATTTCAGGGAAGTTATTGTATGATGGTTTCAATCATTCACCAAGGAAAAGTAATCCTGAGTATAGGACGGTACCTACCTACTATACCTATCCTTTTGATTATCTTTCAAATCTAGGAAATATTAATCAGTTTCCCCTAAGTAGTAATAAAAAATAAAGTAGGTAAATTTCCTAAGATTATTTAATATTATTAACAAAATAATATTACCCAATAGGCACATGAAAGTCCAGCAAAGTAAACATGCATTTAGCACAGCAAAAGTGGCCATTAGTTAACCCAGAGACTATAATCTCTGGTTAAACTGGTTGGTTGTATTCTAACAACACGCAAAAATATTTGCCCGTTTGGGATACTTCATATTTAGCTATCTCACTTTCTCTTAAAAATATTTTTGTTTGCTGTCGCTGATTCCCTGTATGTATTTGATTGTGAACTGAGGGTATTTTGGCTCGTGAGTCTTCAGACTTTTTTTACGTTTGTAAAAGTGTGTAAATGTTTCACGCATCTAGCATAGAAATAGAAAATACCTACCACTGCATACAGCATAATGAAATGAGACAATTTGGAATAATCTCGGCAACGTGTTTAAAATATTTGATACGTTATGCATTATTGTTATTATTATTGAACAATGTATTTTCATTAAGTATTTCTGAGAATTGTCATTTAGTGACTGGGACAAGAAATATTGCCAGACATATTTGAACGTTTAGAAATTGTTTTATGCAATTTCAAAAAAGTGACTACCTATTGATAATATTCTAGGAACACTTTATAATTGAATTTATCAGTGTATTAGTGGTCAGATTGCATGTCTTGTCTTAGTCATTCCTTATTATTCATTCATCAATCATCAATAACGCATAAATAGAAAAGAAAATTTCAAGGAAGTTATTATGATTAAATTCAGAGAAGTTGTTACACATTCCAAACTATCAGCATATTATCGTTCATCAGTAGTTTTAAAGCTGTGCTTGAGTTCAATGTAACTAAATATTGACTACTGTGTATGAATCAACCAATTTCGATTTATCATCAAACATAGTATTAATTGATTAATTACTATAGGAAAATAACTACACGAGGTGACTTAATTTACAAACTGTGATAACAGCAATGTTTATATTATGGTTTAGGCAATCGTTAAAAATTAAACTCTATACATAAATATTTTTGAATAATTACTTTGTTGACACCTAAAACTTGTATGTTGTAAAAGGGAATAAATTATTTGTCAATTTATCGAATCACTCTTAGGTACATTGAATTAAGCCCATACATACTATAGCTTTTTCCTTGTCTGAAAAAATATCCAGAATGCTCCATTAAAGACCAAAGATATAACAATAATTATGTTATAAAATATTCAATTTACAAACTCAAAAATATTAGAAAGTACTGTGGAATTTTTTATTTGCGGTATTTTGTAAAATTAAAAATTAATAAAATAAGGGAGGGGAGATTTTGTTTGAAACGACAGTTGGGTGCTTTTTTCTCTTTACAATGAGACATTAAGTCACTTTCTATTACTGTAAGTTTTTTGCATTGAAAATGCTTATAGCAGTGGTTTCCAACCTGTGGGGCACGCCCCCCTAGAGGGGCGCGAGACTGTTGCAAGGGGGGCATGCAGCTGTTTCCAAAACATCATTTTCGAATACAAACCAAAAAAGTCGAATAGGTGTCAAAAAAAAGAATCAGCAAAATAGGTATACGTAATACACAATCCTCAACCGTCGCATTAAATTTTTATAATGTATTAATTATATATTCTTTTTTTTTTTTTTTGTAAGATTTTTTTTTTACATTTAAAATTATTATTTCTTATAATAAATAATTATTTTTTTATGTATATTTTTACATAATATTGTATATTATTTTGTAGCCCATTAAATAAATTATAATATCAGTTGAGTATTTATGAAATTAGATTGTTAGAAAAATTAAGGGGGCGCAACAATTTTTTTTTTAAAGGGGGGCGCAGGTACAAAAAGGTTGGAAACCACTGGCTTATAGGATCGCGAAGGTTATATAGGTATCTTTCGATGAAAAGTGTAACGCGATGAGCATGTCACACCGACATGGTTAGATAGTGGGGGCCGAGTAGAGCGGGCGGCGTGGGCGCATAGTTTGGCATTCGTATTTCGTATTCGTATATTGCAAATTGCAAGTCTGAGAATCTGAGCTCTCATGTGAATGTGATATACAAGGTGGCAAAATGTGTAAATTGCAAATGATAAGTTCACAAATTAGAAGGCAATTAGCAACTTTTGCAAGCTTTCTATAGTTCCAAATTTCCTTAATTAATTTTCAATGCACTCCGATGGTTGCAAGAATTGCGAAATCTGTGAATTTTTCTATTAATTATCACAAGGAGGACAAAATAATCATCGTACCTATATTATTATTTCTCTGAGTTGCCAATATTATTGGCTTAGTTCACATCGTGACCTAAAGGGATCTATTGTAACATTCCCAAATACATACAGCACTCTATTCAGCCTGTCAGACGTGTGTTGAGAACTTAGTGTAGACTCTTTTTTCCTGATCCCCCAGTGTTAAAAATTACCAATCTTACTGCGCATCACAGTATCACATCCCATGAATTGATATTTCACCTTGGCAGGATCTGCACCTTATATCTTATTAGATTAGACTTTCCTATTAAAACACCTGTGATCTATATACTTGATTATCTAATATCGTAAATTTTGGAAATTGAAATGTACACAAAAAGTTAATATACACAAATATAAAAAAAATGTTGCTGCATGGTTGTAAGAACTATTTTCTGTACCTGCAACCGTCTAAACATTTTCGTGGTACGTGGTTTTGTGATACGACTAGTAGTATTTAGGTATGTTGTAGTAATGAAACTTGTGAAAACTTTTATTTACAGATTTGATTTCTCTGGATTAAATGGATGCTGATTTGCAGTCGACAATATTACAAGGCTGACATCTTCGCGCCATAAGATTGTTGTCAATGTTTAAAATTTTGTCGGCAACAACCATATCATAAGTATATTTTTCCATGTTTTTTATGTTGTTTAGATCACGTTTACTGGATAATCGACTGTGTACATGCGATAGGGATGGATAAAGGAGCACGTTGCCAGACCTGTTACTATAGGCCTTGTCTATATAATATACAGGGTGTCACAGAATAACTATTCCTAATTTTCAGAAATGATAGAGGGCACTTAAATAAGCATTTTTTATTAATAAACTAGTGTCCGGAAATTCCTCAGTATCGAGATAAAATGAAAAAAGTCGGCTATTACCCCAAAATAAAAGTTGAATCATAACAACCTTTGGAAAACAATAACCATTTTCGTAGATGTCATTTTACGTATGTCATAAATTATTCCTTATTAAATAAAATGTGTTTAATTGTCATTTTAAGCCTTAAAAAAAAACTTTATTACAAAAGTTAGCGTTTGATTGAAAATGCATCATTTTACAAATATTGAATTAGCAGACATGCATCTTGCCTATGGGGCAGCTCACGGTAATGGTAATGAAGCAAGGCGAATTTATGCAGAACAGCATCCTGAGCGTCACATTCCCTGTCATACATCATTTTCAAGATTAGACCAACGTATTCGAGATACTGGTAAAGTCCAAGTAAAGAAAATAGATTCAGGAGCTAATCGCACTGTCCGAAATGTTGACTTTGAGGACCAAGTTCTGCAACAATTTGAAAATAACCCAAAAACAAGCACTCGTGCCGTTGCCCATGCAATGCATACAAGCCACACATCTGTATGGAGGGTATTAAAGGAATATCAGAAGCATCCGTTTCATATTCAAAAAATTCAAACGTTAATTCCAGCAGATTATCCCAACAGAGTACAATTTGCCGAATGGTATTTGAATAAAATTAACGACGAACCAAGATTTCCTAAGACTGTATTATGGACAAACGAGGCATGTTTTGCAAGAGACGGCTATTTTAATACACACAACAGTCACATGTGGAGCGAAGAAAATCCTCACGCCGTTCAGAGGTTACATCACCAATGGAAGTTTTCTGTTAATATTTGGGCTGGGATGGTTGACAATTATGTAGTGGGCCCATATTTATTACCTGCACGGTTAGATGGCAATGTGTATAGGATATTTCTGGAACATACTTTACCAGAATTGCTTGAAAATGTCCCCTTAAATATTCGAAGAAATATTGTTTTCCAGCACGATGGTGCACCAGCACACTTTGGATTAAATTGTCGCAATTATCTAAACGCTCAATTTCCAAATCGATGGATCGGAAGAGAGGGGCCGATTTCTTGGCCCACACCTTCACCAGATATGACTCCTCTGGATTTTTGTATTTGGGGTCATATTAAGTCACTGATTTATGAGATGCCTATTAATACAGAGGAAGAGTTAGTTGCTCGAATTATTTTAGCTTTCGATGATATTCGTGAACGTCCACAAATATTTCGAAGAATTCGGCACTCGATCGCACATCGTTACAACTTGTGCATCGAAAATGATGGTCGTAACTTCGAACAATTTTTATAATGTATTTTTTATCTCATGCTTTAATTTGTAATTAACTACTCTTTTTTGTTGTAATTCAGAATGTAACTGTTATTCCTAAAGATTTCTTGTTTATCTCGATACTGAGGAATTTCCGGACACTAGTTTATTAATAAAAAATGCTTATTTAAGTGCCCTCTATCATTTCTGAAAATTAGGAATAGTTATTCTGTGACACCCTGTATAGTTAATCAACCGCAGTGATAACATATGGAAAAAATTAATACTACCAAAGTTGTTGAATTTGATTGGTTATTTCTATAAATGCACAGATTTTATTGGTCAGAACACACATTATCCACCATGACATCTGTCACGTTGGCCATCCACTCTATATCTCCACTATATAATCTCTATAAACAAGGCTATGGACAAATGAAAAAGCCGACGGAGGGCCAGGAGCGATCTGCGTCCCTCGTAAAACGCCCCGATGGCGGTTTATATTTCTCTGTCGTCGGGGGTTAACGTCTGTAACCCCGAAGGGTATCCATCCCGAGTATAAATGATTTAGATGGCTGGAAAAAGTCTGATTCGGTGTTCTTTGAAATGGCGATTCTTATTCAGGTCAAACAAGTTTTCAATTTGTACTAAAATTGATTATCTGTGGGTGGTTTATGAAAATTACATTTTTTGTACAAAGCGTTGCTTCCTTCAGTACGTACGAAGTGATGAATAGAAGTGACTTGATGACTGATTTGTATTCATGTGACATTCCATGATATTTTCCGGCGTTCGGATAATGGAGCAGTTTACAGCTGTGGACCACCGCTCACCCTCTATATCAAAGCCATAACCGTAATTACTAATTAAAGACATTACAGCATTGTAGGAGACATTATTTCAGATCTAGGTACGCCGATTGGTTTCTTGAGTGTCTATAATCAGATTTTGTGTGAGTGTTACTTAGGGTATATAACATACGTCACAGTTTTGGCCATCTATTAATTATCTTTATTTTTACAATTCCAGAATCTTGATAATTTGTTCTCTTTTGAATGAAATAAAATAACATACTTGCTTTCTTACAGAGCAGATGTAAATACAATATTGAAAAATGAGATGCATCTATTTACTTGCCCAACACGAACACGATATGAGAATATACCTTAACATAATAATAAAACGGTGTTCAAGTCTCTAACTAATTTCACATCTCTATGAAACGAATGCATCACTAGAGAAATACATTATTTATGGCTTATATGCCAATTATTAAGGGACGCGGCTCTATCGTGATTAATGCTTAATCTAATCAGATTATTTCGTGATGACCGAATAATTTTTAAATTTTGAACCAGGGAGTGTACATCGCTTCTCTATCATTTGTGTGGCACACTTGGTGATAATCTGTTTGGACCTTACCTATATCTTTAATAACAGATTAACGTACCTAAACAATCAATGCCGATGTCTTCGAAAATACTCATCAGAATTATTGGAAACACTAATTTCTTATATCATGTTAGGAAAAATCAATTTAGTCACCATTTTCATTGTTTATAGTCAAATTATTATTGACTGATCTCTCTACTCCGATTATTTTAGTCACTGGAATAAAGACCTGCAATGCTGTTGTTAAATTAAAGCAATGTTGTTAAATTAACTTGCATATCAAGATGAAATTATATTTTTTCAAAATTACACAGTTATGATTTGGTTTTATGAATATAATTTTACAAAGTAGGTAGGTACTGGAAGTATTTTGTTCTATGTATTTTTATTAAATGTGTTTCACTATGTATATAAGGTCTGCCATATTTTTACTTGTGAAGCGAAGCATATTTCGGCGATTTAATTTTCATACGTATTTTTGTACCAGTTTTTTTGTTTTTGATCGGCACGCATTCGTTCATGCGGACATAAATACAGGGTGTCCCAGTGTGAGCGTACAAAAATTTACCAGGGGGTGGAACAGACCAAAATAAGAATAAAACTCTTATAAAAAAAATTCTCTGATGCACGCCTAACGAGTTACAGGGTGTTATTTTGGAGAAAAAAAAAACAATTTTCCGCAATAACTTAAAAACCGTTTCGTAGATTTAGGTAATTTTTGGGTGACATGTACATCTATTAAAGGTCATTAAAATTACATGGTGTTTGTTTAACTCTGACACCTGTGGTGGCCTAAACCTACTCTTCCTTATGATTTTGTCTTCATAACTCTTGCGTATCCTACTTTTTCGTTTATTAACTAAGTTTTCCTTAATCGGCTACCAATTCTGAACAAAAAAGGGGCTCTTGTTACATAGCTCTAAAATCAACCATTTTCGAGTAAATTGAGTGTAAAGTACCGACTACATTCTTTATGCAGAAAAATACATGCAAAGGAAGTCATAAGGAAGAGTCTAGGGCACCACAGGTGTCAGAGTTAAACAAACACCATGTAGATGTTTAGATGGGACACGTCTCCCAAAAATTACCTAACGATTTTTAAGTTATTGCGGATTTTTTTTTTCAAAATAACACCCTGTAACTCGTACATCCTGCGTGTAACGCATCAGAGAAATTTTTTAATAAGAGTTTTATTTTTATTTTGGTCTGGTCCACCCTCTGGTAAATTTTTGTACGCTCACACTGAGACACCCTGTATAGCAAATTAAGGTTTTTGAAAGAAAACATGAATTTTTATCAATTGTTAGCATTATTTACATTCTAAATGTCGTGTCAAGATGTGTATCAGTGGTGTAGGTACATGTTTATGATAAAGAACACTATTATGTAGGATCATTATGCTTTGGAATATGTCCGTGTCAACGTAAAAATACGAGAGTTCTTTGTAGGCCGACAGTGATAGCTGTCAAGTTTATAAATATCAAATGCACGTTGCACTTCCCAGGATTCTCGTCTCGAGGCGCCACCCACCATGATGAAGAGGGGCCTTTATATAGTTAAGCTCAGCATTAATTTGTTGCGCGAACCTTTATTATCACATTTATCATTAAGTTTTTTGAATAGAATTGGTTTAAAACAATTTTGTACATACTTTACAATTCCCATTTTTTTTAACACATTATTTTATCACAAAATAGACTTCTATAATTTAGATGCTGTCCTAAAGAAGTTGTTGACCTTTATAAATGTTTATATAGTGCTCTAGATTATTATAGAAAATGATTAGCGAAAGCAAACATAATTTATAACAATAATTATCAGCGTATCTTGTAGTCCATGTGTTTAATTAAAAAGCCAAATAATTTTTATTCGGATGGTAAAGGAAATTAAAATATATTTTTTAAGTGTTTTGAAATGTTGTATTTACATTTAGTAACTAATTTGAGTTAGAAAAAGTTCGAATTTTCCCATACACAAATCACTGACACAATGATATTTTCCTACAACCGAGCGCAAAGTACAAATTTACGCTTCCAAAAGAAATCACAAGTAGCACTTTTCAGAAGAGCGAGCGTTTTGTTTATTGGCGATTCAAATTACCGATGAGGGCGCTGCTAATTGTAAACAAATATGGAGGAAGACGAGTAAAAATTTTGCATTTCATATCACATCATCTAGCAATTTAGCATTCAACTGCCATAAATATAGTGACTTCATGTACTAGTTAGGATGAAATAAAAGATAAAAAGAGTGGTAAAAGCAGTCAACGTCTCATAAGTGCTTCATTGCTAATTAGGTATATGAATTTTTTGGGTTGAAACAGGTACCCTAGTTTTTGTTTACTTACATTTTGGACTAAAATAAGTGTGATAAACTGTATGGTGATACCATATTAGTGCTTGTTTTTTGTTAAGTAATATTTAAATTAGAAATAAGACTGATGGTAGAAAAGTATAGACAACCAGCAACAAAGTGGTTATGTTGTGTAAATAAACGTGTTCCCTGTTAATAAATTGTTACATGCCTTTTGGAGAAATGAGTGAGAAACAGTGCCAAACTACAACAACTACAACATACTAGGGCCAAACTTCTACCTATCTTCTATCTTGAAACACTTCTATTGACACGTTTTGTGGAATGTCACCCATAAACACGGCAGTTTGCGTTGTGCTGATTTCTTTCGAATGCCATTTTAAATGTAAAAATAAAGATGTACAAATACTAATCACGTCGTTTTTAACTTTGTAATACCAAAAAATCACAAGCACCACTAAATTATTACGTTAAACAAACACAAATACGTGTTATTTATCATTATATCAGCCATAAGCCTCCCAAAAATTACCTCTTAAGTAGATTCAAATATTTTCAAGCAGAGGGCGCATTCATTTTTGGAATCGCCAATTTTGCCGCTCCCCAAGCGGCCCCCAGTTCAATTACTGAAGTCAATTAAAATAATATGTTTGTACAGAATGATAATGTATCGCCCACTCTCCCACACAAGTATCAGACTTAACATTATTATCATAACTGTTTCACCATATCATTAGTTGTTCATGAATATACATTGATTGTAGTAAATCGATACATTCATGGCGTAGACTAGAAACAAGCTCAGTATACGCATGTAATTTCCCGCGTCATTCGTAATTTACCCTCACTGAAAATTATCTATGTATTGATTGAAGTATTACGTGGCCACAATTATGTAATTTGGGGGAGCATTTCATCATTAAATCGATATGTAGCTACAAATATTTTTTGTTTTATTCATAATTACGTTTGACTTTTAACTGACTATGATTTTGTCTTTGAAATTGATAAAATATACAGGATGTCCCATCGGTGTGAGGACGGACGATAGCTCCTCACTGGGGCTATATTTTAAAATGCGGTTTTTTCGAGGCAATAGATGTTCTACAGCTGCACATTTTAAAATTATTTTCGTTTATACAGGGTGTTCATGTACGCACCAAACTTATATTTTTTTAAATGGAACACCCTGTATATTATGGCATTTTTGGAAAGACATGTTAATGCTGGTCATATTGATATAATATTGTACTAGGTTATTCTCAACCGTTCTGAAGTTACAGCGTGTTAACTGTTAAAAAAGTGGTCTACTTCAGAGGTTTGTATCTGCCGACATATTTGAGATATTGATATCGGGTTTTGTCACAAAGATTGTTTTTTTAGTGCAGATTGTATTTGTGCACAGTAATAAAACTTATTTATTTTCTAATATACAGGGTATTTACGTTTTGCGAAACTTAAAAATACTTATTTTTTTCAAATAGAACACCCTGTATATTGTGATTTTATTGAATGCAGAATTTCATAAGCTTTCCTACGATGCCATATTTTTATAAGTTAAGTTGAAAACTAAGAGAGGGGTAGGGGTTAAAAGTTTTTATTTGTGCGTAATATTAAAATTATTTTAATTGAATACGTTAAATGAAAACATTAGGTGCACAGTTTAATTAAAATTTATAAAACATGTTCAAAAATGTTTCCTCCTTCCTGAATACAAATAAAGTATTTCCATAATATACAGGGTGTTCCATTTAAAAAAATATAAGTTTGGTGCAACACTCCGTACATGAACACCCTGTATAAACGAAAATAATTTTAAAATGTGCAGCTGTAGAACATCTATTGCCTCGAAAAAACCGCATTTTCAAATATAGCCCCAGTGAGGAGTTATCGTCCGTCCTCACACCGATGGGACACCCTGTACTATGTTATAAGGGTCAAAGCGCATTTTAGATAGATATTGTTTAGATTTTACATACTTTTTTAACTAAGTTGGATCGGAAACCTCCCAGAGTACCCAGCTAAAACTTTTCGACCTAGCTAAAAGATAATACATGAAAAACCAAACAACTTTTGTATTTAAATTTTCTTAATAATCCCTGTAGGTAGGGGTCAAAATATACGCGAATACCCTGTACACCAAATTATCAGATACTGAAATTTTTTTCAAAATCCAATCTGTATTATTTGTTGTTTATGTTTGATTAGAACAGCTTTTGTTGATATTATTTATGAGATTGTATTCATTTTTCCGCATTCATTCTCAAGTGTTGAGCTGTTTGTCCGATATAGGTACACCTTTTCACAATTTTTACAAGTGGCACGGGTTTTTTCCATTTTGATTAAGATTTTCGTGTGAAGTAACTTTTTTTAAATTATTAATTAAACAAATTATAATTTTTTAGAATAGGTAAATAAAAAAGAATAAATGAAAATACACCAAAAACAATGTAGATTGTTACAAAAAAATACTAAAATGATTAGTTATATCGGGTTATTCAGAACTCATCTCTAAAACTTTGAGGATATGTGGATCCTTAAATAAGAAATCGATATCACCAAAAAAATTTTAATAAAAGTAATTAGGATTTCCCTTAAACAATGTTTAAAGTTATACCATTATAAAGGACTACGTAGATGGGCAACTGTACTTCAACGACATCGGATATACCACATTCCGACAAAAAACAGTAAACAAGTTTTTTATAGTTATTACTAAACAAAATGACAAGCAAATCGAAAAAACTCAAACTGTGGGCCACAAATGAAAGCAATTTATTAAATAATTTCACCAAGCTTCTTTCTGGTGAAGCACCCGTAGAATTATGCTACTTTACCTTTGTATTTTCTTTGATTTCCTCAAACTGAGGTAGTCGTTAAACTACTGCCAGCAAACGGCCGTGGGGAAATGGGAAATTCTGAATTATGAATCACAATGGTAGAGGCGTTTCTCACTTTGTCCCGGGGGATAGCCCAATTATGTAGTAAAACTCCTCACAATTATTTTTACTTAAACCCATATTCCTCGCCGCTCGCAAGACATCTTCTCGGTTTTCTTTGTCATTTTTTAACTTCACTTCTTAACGAAAGAATAATATCTAAGACTTGCGGAGTAGGCAACAGATCATTTATCACAATTAATCGCAGACTTACGTTAATAACCGTGTAATGAAGATGTCAATAGGTACTGATAGTGAGACAGTAATGGATAACGGGTACAGGTATTCATTTTTTTTATAGAAAATTATTATAAAACCAGGTACACACGGTGTTGTGAATTAGAGGTTGATTATCACAGAATTTGTGTCATTCTTGGGATTTGAAAATTTACGTTGATAGAGCGAAACCTGTATCAGCTAATTAAGTAACAAAAAATCAGAGGAGTTTTTATGTGGGTATTGACAAGAGGAGTTAATAGGGAGTTTTTGAACCCCTTAAAATTTACGTTGAGTGAAAAAGTTTTTTCACTCAACGGTTATGGTTATTCTGAGCATGCGCAGTGCCGAAAATGATAACCATAACGATAACGTAAATTTTAAGGGGTTCAAAAACTCCCTAGTATAAACTAAGCAAAGCAATTAAAGAATCACGGATTAGAAGTAACAGATTTTTCTAAAGTTTTGGTATTATCGTTCACAATTGGTATGCATGTAAATACTTGATGGATTGAAAATTTAACAAATTCAGTAAAAAAATTAAAGACTCACCTAAACCTAGCATAAAAGTGATAATGAAAAAAGTTTTAAATTAATCAAATACAGATTTTAATAAACCGGTACCAATAGCATGCTTCAGTAACATTTAGCGCCTCCACCATCGTGGATAAGAGTTTCCAGTCTACGTGACATACTACGATTAAGAGGGGGATTCGGAATATTTGAGACTGCAGACCTATTTTTAAAAATAGTTTTCATCGTAACAATGACATTGGGGTGATAAAAATTAGTTTGTAGGTAAAGGTAAAGGTGTGGAATAGGTAATGACAAAGTTTCAGAGCAAACATTCGTTCTGAAAATAAGATACAAGTTTTTTAATCGGGTATACATTTTTACACTTTTTGTCATGGATCGCGTAGAAAAGATGTCATTACCTAAGTTACATAACATGAAGCAAATTCTGAAAATACTACTGTCTAGAATTATTCCGATTTTCCAAAAACTATTTTCAAAGTTTTCATTTGACGTTAGACGTTGGTTAGAGACAATTTGTCTGTCATTTTGCACCATTCCTGGCTAAATTCTTAGTTTGGCACTTCCCTCGAAGATAACGCTACCATCGTATAGCACTGTGTTCGTAAACTAAGATACAGATAACTGTATAGTAAATATTTTTACCTTTATATATAGTGTCCCAAAAAATGCGTGTTCTTGAAACAATTGTAATAATACAAGTGACTATTATATTTCATTTTTGGGCGATATAAATAATTTATTGTGAATTATTAAAGTATGTAAAATTGCGTAAGTTATTGTGGATGAAACAAATTTGTTTCATAAATTAGGTTAACTCTTGCGTTAGGTAAAGGAAACGTTTTTTAATAATGTGCCTGAAAGAATTCTTCGATATTTGCGGATCCGAAAAAAATGTATGATTTACTTTTGTAGATACAAAATGAGACTTTTTATAAAATTTATGTCATAGGTTAATTTGAAAACTATTGTAATTGACGTTTTACAGAAAACCTAGGAAGTACTTTAGATAGTACTGATCCTAGAATATCTAGAATAGTCAAATATACCTATCACTACAAGGTACCACGATCCTTTTTTTATTGAAATAAGTGTAAGACCGTGTAAACTTTCTAAACTTTCAACTGACGCATGCCAGAAAAAGAAGTCTGAGAGTGAGATGCAGTATATAACCAGTGCAACAGAACCTACCTCAATTCAACTTTTATCGTACGCATTGGAATGTTTTTTGTAACAATGATCCCGAGTTTTTATTGCAGCAGGTAGACAATTACGGGTATAAGATGAAAATAAAATAATATTTAATTATTATATTAATTTATTATTATTGACAAGTGTTCCAGATATTATTTGGTGGTATCATATACGGGGTGGTCAAAGGAGGATGAGGTGGAGGATTATTGTGGTCAAACTAAAGAATTTCATAACCATTTTAATATTGGATGTTATCAAAGTCAACGACGGGCACATTTTAAAATTATTTTGACATCTATAGGGTGGCTCAAAAAAGTTACGAACAAAACATAGGTACATTTTTTTAAATGTAACATCCCGTATTTTTGCTGTTAAAAGATTAAGGATAATTAGTTGATTTACCCATATAAGTTTTTCTGGTATATGTGGTTTTTGAGAAAAAAAAGTTTATTAGGTGCATCCCGTGGAGGCAACCAAAAATGTTAATAAAAACATTTCTTCACAAAATACTGGTAGGTATAGGGTTTTGCAATAGCAAAAATTTTATTAACGTTTTTTTCGAAAACTCGTCAGTTCTTGTGAAATTTTAAGCGATGCTGGTTGTCAAGATTATGAATAGAAATTTTCTGCAAGTGTAAATATGATCCAGGGTATACTTAGCGCTGAAATCAGTATATTTTAACATTTTTTAATTGTCTAGTCATTTATATTTAATAAGTCATATAGGTATCTACTCTTTTCTGGTTTTCGAGTTATTTGACATTTTTGCTAGTGCAGTAAGATAATATTGTCGAGTGTTATTCTTGCTGTTCATAGCTGTTTACACGCTTCTATTAAATTATTGCAAAATGGAAGAGTTGAAGTAATAATATCGAATTACAGCCGGTGACCTGAAAATATATCAATATAATATAATGTGTAGATATATAATGAATGAAAATTGTATTTTATGTATTGTAATGTATTATTGTATTGTAATGAATCAAAATGTTGTTTGTGGTTTTATTCATATTTTGTAAACGTGCGAGGAAAGAAAAATAATGAGTAGATGATTCTATGGAGTTAAATTTTCGACTACGGCTCCGGTAATCTTTGAGCAACTTGCTGATTTTCGTACATATGTAGTGTATAATAAAAAAAAACAACGTAAAAAACAAAAAAAACTAATTCCATAGACGCATCGATTTATATTTTATCTACCAAACCATAAAATTTTGTTTCTTAATTTTCATAAATAACGGCGTGAGAATTTTTCTGCTTAATCACTTTTTCCGCTTTGAATCGAGGAGGTAGTCTGGCCCCTTAATCCCTGTCAAAGGTGAGTTTCAATTAAAATAAATAACAAGACACTAAGAGATAAAACATTGATAAACTAATAAATAATAACAATAGTCACAAACTATAAGAATGTAATTATTTCGCAATATTATAGTCTGGCCTAATATTCCGATATATTGCATTAGATGGTAGCGCGCACCACAGTAAATTATTGTATGGCACGTGTCAGGCGCGAATGTAAACAACGCTCTACTTTAAAAATGATTATGTCGAAAACTAGATAAGGTAAGGAACTGATTTTTTTTCAAAAAACTTTTTCAAGCCTTAGACCACATTTCGTTCACATATAGTATGTGCAAATTTTGAAAATTTAATATAGTTGACCGCATGTTGAAATTTTCGATACATAAATTTCGTAACTACGACTTTAGCCATTGTTAAAAAAAAAACAGAAAAATATTTTCAAATTCTATTAGCACAGGCAGAAGCGCTCATGTCTCAAGTATTTACATATAAAAAATCATATGAATATCTCAAATAATTATTTTTTTAGAAAGGTGTAAACGTTCAAAATCACTTATTTTTTAAACACGGCTCCGCCCTTTTTTTTGCTATTTAAGAAGTTATGCAAGAGCCAACAAAAGTCCAACAAGTCATTTCTTATGCCCCTAGGGACCCTATAACCCTAAATGAAATCAAAAATCATTTACCTTACCGTCATGGGTCATTTCATTTTTCAGAGCCTTGGACCCCCTACTGTATTGTAATTGACTGAATTACAGAAAATCTAAGAAGTATTTCAGATAGTACTATCCTAGAAAATTTAGTATAGTCAAATATACCTACCTCTACAGGAAACCATGATCCTTTTTTAAATAAGTTATGGTAATCCGCAGTCAAGTACAGGAACTCTAGGCAAATTATTTTTGCACTGACAAATAGAATGAAGAGTGAATATAGAATTAGTATTCATTAGGTTTTTATTTTTTCAAGTACAGCTTCCGTTCAGTGGTACAGTATAGTATTTTAGAGAGTAATTTTTTATTTTCTTGTTTATTATTAAATGTATTATATTTGTTTTTTTAACACTTATTAATATTTTGTGTTAGGTACTGAAGCATAGGTAAAATGAGGGTTAGGTAAATTAATAAGGGTAAAAATAAAGCAATTTTAATAATATTTTTTATTCTTCGACATATACAGAGTGATTCATTGCAAGAATATCATATGCAGTACATACTGTGCGTTTTTACCCATGGGAGTTGGAGCCGGAGTATATAGTTGCAACACAACGGTGAAAATATCTTCATCCCTTGGCAGTTATGCAACTATATTTCAGGCAGAAATTTATGCCATCGAATTGTGTGTACAGAGGCAGGAACAAAGGCAACTTACACGCAAATCGATAAAAATCTTCTCAGACAGCCAAGCAGCTCTTAAAGCTCTTGGTTCCTACCGTTGCAACTCAAAAACGGTATGGAGCTGCCAGCAGGCACTTGCTCAATTGAGCAGAAAAAATAGAATAACTCTGGTCTGGGTCCCAGGCCATTCTGGCCATGAGGGGAATGAGGCAGCCGACTCTCTAGCTAGGGAGGGTGCTGCTTCTGAATTTGTCGGACCAGAACCGGTGCTTGGCATATCCTCGAGTACTGCCAAAGCAACGCTCTTGACCCGGGCTGAGGAGCAAATCCTCCAGTACTGGCAGGAACTACCACGATTAGTTCATTCGAAGGCGTTTATAATAAACCCTTCAAAAACAAGAACTAAAAAACTTCTAGAGTTAAGCAGGTTTCACCTACGAACTCTAATTGGCCTATATACGGGCCACTGCCGTTTAAAATATCATCTGTGCAAATTCGGCCTAGCAGAAGATGCTGAGTGCCGCCTATGCTTAGAAGATGATGAAACGGCAGAACACATATTGTGCACCTGCCCTGCTAGGGAAAGGATCAGATACTCATTATTTGGCAAAGGACAACTTCTGCCAGAGGATCTGAACAAACTCTCACCCAATAAGGTGATCAGCTACATTAAGAAGCTGGACCTGTTGGGTGAAATATAAGTAGGTGTGAGCCACAATAGACCAACATGGTCGCGGTGGAGGGTCTGGTTTTCGGCCCACTCACTTTTGAACCTAACCTAACCTACTGTGCGTTTCACGAAGTTGTATCCTGGATTGGAATGTTAGTATATATCTCCAACGTATGGAGCGTCGTCATGTTATTAGTTAAATTTAATGCATTGGCACATCTCGGTTACGGACCGCTACAAATTGAGGTGGTGTGATTTAAGCGCGCATGCCAGTCTCCCACATAATTTGCCAGCGAATCCTGACAATCCGAACATTCCAATCCGGGATACAACTTCGTGAAACGCACAGTACAGACAAAATGAAGAGCCGCTGCAAAGGCAACAGAGGATCCCTTGGGGCACAAATTAACCTGCTCTGATCTGCCAAGCAGGAGGAACACCAACATCTGAAATGTTAAAGGATTTTCATGATTTATTGTGCCATCCCTGTAACAAATTTTTTATTTACCTGTGATTAGTGTGATTGGTGGAGAATTGACACCCTTTCTTTCTCCATTATTATTTGAGATAGAAATCTGGGAAAAAAGTGAGGGTACTATATTTTAGCCTCATATGTCACTAAATGTGCGTGTAGGTGTTTAGAAGTGGGCGGCTGTAAGCTTTCCCATTTTCTAGATACCTAGATATTTACACGTAAATATGTAGATACCTGGATATTTACATGTAAATTTAATTTTGATCACCAAACAATTTATTAACAATTAAATGCTAAATAAAATATTAGATTAATAGAACAGAACACGTTTTATTAAGTGTATCATATAATTTTAGATTTATTATAAATTATTGTTAAAAAAATAGTTATTTATAATATATTATAAATATAGATTATCATAATTCCTAATATATATTATTTTTAATATATTTATATTGGATTATATATTGGATATTGGATTGAGCAGAAATTTCATTTTTGGTATAAAAATATCGTAAAAAATGTGTCTACGGCCTCTGACCATCCATTTCAAAACACCCTGTACAATTAATGACATATTTAAAATATTGATGACAAATACATTACTGTTTTTCCCAGATTTATTTCAAATAAAACTGAGATAGAAGTGGGTGTAAATTCTCCACCAATCACCCTTTACGTACATGTACAGGTGCTTTTATAACATAACTTTTTTGTAGTGTAGATGACGAGACATTACCACATAGGTACCTAATGAAATACTAACCTATCATCTGAATGAGATGAATTTATTTCATTTACTCGGCTTGGTTCGGTGGGCTCGCTAAAAAAATATATTTTACTATAACCACAAATGGAATTCACAAATAATTTTAAAATAATTAGCTAAATAGTTGTATAATAAATCGCGAACATAATAAAAATATTTACTGCTGGGATTGTGACATGGGTTCAAAATTTAATACATACATTTGTCACTCAATATTACCAATATATTAATCAATAATAATTTTACGTACGGATTCATTAACGAGGCGTAACGTTAGTCCGACTAGCGAAGGTTACACGAAAAATTTGCGCCCTTGTTGCGCGGGTTAAAATAAAAGGTGTAGTCGGCGGTGCAAAGTGGGTTAGTCCGACTAACGCCTTAAGTCCCTTTCATGAATCCGGGTGTTAGATTTTAACTACGAATGGTTTCTTCACACAAGCGATTGGTTTTATTTATAACAAAAGAAAATTATATTAAGTAATTATTGTTAAAAATTCCTTTCGGCCAAGAAATGGGACCATATATATGATTTTTTTTTAATAAAAATGTAGTTTAATTCAGACAAAAATTAATATAAAGTAAAATTATACATACCATCCATTATTATTATTATTCCTACGTGACTGTCAAACAACTGTTGCTTTTTTTTTGCAGCTTTGCTGCGCTTCCTGTGTGTAGCAACGCTTCTAGGCATTATTTTGAGTAAATAACACAAACACGCTCAACAAAGTTTTAAAAAAAAATTAAAACTGCGGCTACCTAGGTATTCTGCTCTTATTTATTACACACACAACTATCACTTCACTTATACACACGGTAATCAAATTATCAAAACTAACTAGTAACACACGGCACAGAAAAATTTGGGTATATGCTTCTGTAAGGCATATAAAACCTTTTATAATTTGTACAACTATAAAAAATCACCACCTTCTGTAAATAAATAAAGACAGCATGCGATTACGAATTTTAAGATAGTACTATTGGTTATCGTCGTTACGCTCGATGTTGTATCTCTCTCTAATTCAAAGATAGAAACAGCATGAATAGCCAGCCGGTCTGTGTTTTTCTTTAGGTTGATGGAGAGTTATTGTTATTATGATTTAGGCATATGAAATATGTGACAAAAATTTTTTTTTCAACCATACGAATAGGACGCTATAACAAAATTATTTTGTATAAAAAGAGGACCATTTCGGGACTGTTTGAAATCGCCATAGCAACTGTACAAAAAAGAATATTGTACAGTTGTACAGTACCGAAAAGTAATTTGACATTGACATTGCATGTCACATAATAGGTACCTATATAGAAGTTTAATTAAATAGAAAAATAGAAGCAGATAGTGACTCCGATGAATCATCGGTAAACTGGAGGAGCTAATTCGAAGCGGTTGGAAAAAAATATTATGTTAAACTCGTACAAAAAGTACGTTTTGGAGACTCGTAAAATTGCCGAAGTCCGCTACGCGTCGTCCGACAACCATTTCCCTCGTCCCGAAAACGTATATTTTTTGTACTAGTTAAACAAATAACTATTTCCTTTCAAATTTTATTTTATTTGAATGTGGAATGAAATATCGATTACATTACATATAATACCTACCAAATTTTATTGACATTGTTTTCACAAACAACTGCTTAAATTTTGATGTTTCGCAGTTCGCAGATATGTTTATATTTTATTATTTTCTTACAACCATTCTTTACTATTTTACCGTGTCGCTATCGATAGTCAGCAACTCCGCAGTGGGGAATAAGTTTCTGTTATGCATTTCGTTATTTGGGACACTATATAAATAAATACAATGTACACCATTTAATATCAGCGCCATCTAATCGTAAGTAGTATTACTTGCTAGGGAATCAACTGTACTTTATTCTTGTGGAAATCTACTTTAGTCACTAAAAATTTATTCTAAATAAATTCAAAAATTTACACCAGAGAACCTTGCGGCCATTTGAGTAAATAGAGCTTTCGAATCCTCCTCTTAAGACTAACAATATTGTCTTGTGGAATACGATACGCTGCCCTTCATCGATAAGGACCTCTTCAAATTGTAAGAGTATCGGGTGCATTCAACTGATTCCTGATAGCTCTTCAAAGTTAGTCCCATAAGTGTTCAATTGGATTCATGTCTGGACTCATCGCTCACCATCTCATAGTGGTAATATTCTGCTTTTGTAGATCCTCGCTCACTATTTTTTGCGCTGCATGGGGTCTTGCATTATCTTGCATAAACACAAAATTGCCCCCAACTGCATGTGCTTGGGGTCGGATATACACGTATAAAACTTTGTCGATGTAACGACGCGCAGTCAAAGAACCGTTTATTGTAACACGTTCTATACGGCCGTTTAAGAAAATTCCGGCCCATACCAGTACTGAACCATCTCCTCCATAGGCAACGGTTTAAAGAACAGTATTTGGTAGATAACGATGATCTGGCCTTTTCAGAACCCGAATTTGTCCGTTAT
Source organism: Pogonocherus hispidulus (assembly GCA_963924545.1). Lineage (NCBI taxonomy): Eukaryota > Metazoa > Arthropoda > Insecta > Coleoptera > Cerambycidae > Pogonocherus > Pogonocherus hispidulus. Next base: position 17,438,574 of record OZ004693.1, read on the forward strand.
TAACCCATAATTTAAATTTCGACTCATCTGACGTGGTCAACAAGATAACATGGGTCCAGTTCTGTAATTGTCAATGTTGATGTTCTCGACCAAACAGTAATCTCACCTGGTTGTGATTTCTGGGCGGTCTAGGAGCTATAAGTGGTCGGCTCAACCTATAAACATCAATTTTACTTCTCTGAGTCTATTATACAATCTTTGAACCGAAACATAAATATGAACTTGAACTCTTCTGGCTCTAGAAAGATAATTTTTTAGGACGGGAGCAGTTAAAAAACTATTTCGAAGTGCCTGCAGTCTAAGAAATCTGTCATTGACAGCGGTTGTGTACCTGTGGCAGCCTTGACCAAGTTTTCTCGTGGGAAGTCATGTCCTTCTCCAAAGTCTAGAAACCACAGACTGGGCCACATTCAACTCTTGGCTTACATATCGCTGAGAACGTCCTTCTTGCAAAAGAGTACCTGCTCGTGTCACATCATTAGAATTGAGCGTTCATTTTTCTGTAATAGAGAATAACAGCGTAGGAAAATCTATGTTGAGTATATTTAATAAAAGTTTTGGTTTGTATACAAATAATTGCGGTGTACCATTAAAAATATGACAATTTTTTTAGAATTTCCACCAATAATTTTTATGTATAATTATATTTTAATGCGTAGATTTGTTTTTATTTATTTATGTATAATTTTCAGGTTGGAGATCAGGTTGTGGCTCTTCCAGAATACAGAGCTTGGGCGGAATTGGTAGCTGTCCCGTCTAAATATGTATATAAGCTTCCAAAGGATTTATCTTATCTCGATGCCGTTACCATTACAATGAACTACACGGTAGCCTACATCTTGCTCTTCGAGATCGCTGGCCTAACAGAAGGAAAATCTATTCTCGTCCACTCCGTTGGAGGAGGTGTGGTAAGTACTCTACCATTGTAAATTTATTCTCGGTGTTCGGTTAAACAATTCATGCTAAATTAAATGGAATTGAATTAGATATTTTTAAAAATCAAAGAAAAACTTAGACTTCATGGAAAATTGTATAAATTTGCTCATGATAACGTTACAATAAAAACAGTAATAAGTATTATGTACGGTAATGTACATACAGGGTGACCCATTAAGAATGGAAACACTCGCGTACAAAAGTTGTTTATGGATCGATTTAAACCGGATTTTTTTAAAAAGATAGTTCTCCAAAAGCTCTATGTTGAAGCAAAATTTAAAGACGAAATTTTTATTTTCAAGACCCACTACGATTTTTTTTTTAAGTGAAAAGTAGCAAAATTTTATTAGCGATTTTTTTATAAAAAAATCTGACTACACCACTGGATTTAGGAGCCCCTCGAATGCATTTGTACCAATTTTTACGAAAAAAAGTTTGTTCCTAAAAAAGTTATGACAATATCGCCATCATCAGTGTTTGCCTTTGTCGGTGAACCTATTCTTTTATAAAGATTGAATAGAACCCAAAGAGAAACAAAATTAAACAACTTAAACACTGGTGTAATATTAATAAGAACCATAAAAACCAGTATACACAAAATAACCAACAATAATTGTAATATAAACAACAATTGATAAAAAAAATTACTGATTAGAAAATTACATTTTTAAAAATGAAAAAGAAGTCTGGCAAATTGATTCACACTTTTTGAATAAAAAATTATAATGTGGTTATTTTTTATCTAAGAAGGTAATATTATAAATTTTGGCATAATATTCACGAAATAATAATATATGTTTATATTAGAGTAATTGTTAGTTATTTTGTGTATACTGGTTTTTATGGTTCTTATTAATAATTACACCAGTGTTTCGTTGTTTAATTTTGTTTCACTTTGAGTTCTATTCTAATTTTATAAGGGAATTGGTTTAGGAAGAAACTTTTTTTCGCAAAAATTGGTACAAATGCATTTGAGGGGCTCCTAAATCCTGTGGTGTAGTCAGATTTTTTATAAAAAAAATCGCCAACAAAATTTTGTTATTTTTTTCTGGAAAAAAATTCGTAGTAGGCCTTGAAAATTAAAATTTCGTCTTCAAATTTTGCATCAACATAGAGCTTTTGGAGATCTATCTTTAAAAAAAAATCCGGTCCAAATCGGTTTATAAACAAATTTTGTACGCGAGTGTTTCCATTCTTAATGGGTTACCCTGTATATGTACATGCTTCAAAATTATTTCACTTCTTCCTGCTAGTCTGTTGTGTTAATAAACCATATTTAAAAAATTGAAGTTTCAAACCATCTAAATTCAACTTTGTCCTTCCAAATTATTAGGCTCTGGTTCATTGGATTAATCATTCATTAACGATGTTTTGTACCTAAAAAGTAATAATGTAATGCTCACTTTTTGCCTGTATACAGACCTTTCAAGATTTTCCCAATATACGCATAAGCCGCACAAAATAGTGAAATCAAACCTGAAAATACACAATATTGGAGATATTTTCAAATAATATAAAGAACATATTAAAACATTTTCTCTTGCCTCTTACGTTTTTATTCTAGATTAAAAATATAAATATAATTGAGACGTTTGAATTTTCCTATTCGACATGGAATTTCCAAGTTTGAAGAAGAAAAAAATCTGCCTTTGAAAGTGTCAAATTATTTAATCATGGAAAGTAAAGGTGGGTTCATACAACGTTCTCTTTCATTACATTTTAACTTCATTTTTATAACATTTTCATTAACACTTTGTGCAGAAAAGAAGCCGTTCATGCAAGCCGTTTTTGGAAATCCATAATTAAAGCAATATTGCGTTTACGCGATAGGTTGGGGAGCTGTGTCGTTTTACATTAGATCATGTTTGGTTTTTGGTTATGTTATTGTTATGATTAGTTATTGGAAAAAGATTATTATTTATTTTTTCTGATTTAAAATTGGTCTGGAAAAATGAGAATAGAAAGCTAATGCATGCACACATTGTCTTCAGCCCATGCGTATTTATGACTTCATAAAGATCTTAATGAAAACGAAATGCAAAGTTAAATGTTGCCAACCTGGTAGTGGCCTAGTGTAACTAAAATATAGTGGAAGTGCATACGTGAATGGTTGACATCATGTTGGCATAATACATATATTAAGCTTCAACACTCTAGAAGAGTGAACATGTAATGAAAATGTAGTTAAAATGTAATGAAAGTGAACGTTGCATGAACCCAAGGATTTTTGCTTGAATCCATCTTAAGTGAATATCAATTCAGTGTTTGGCACTAGATGTATTTGTCTAATACATTATACTCCTTCCTTCGGGCAGATCGAAGCAAATCTTTCTACTTTGAGATCAATTCGTCATATTGAAGCCACTTTTCCGAAAATACAATGGGGTGTTTTCCTATTTTCTTTACATCGACAATGGAAAGTAGTTGGAAAAAGAAGAGATACGTATTTCTGGAATGTTAATATTGGGTTCATTTAAGTCCATAAATTATTTTTTTATTGTGCGCAATATCTATGTGACGTCACTAAGCGAAAATTCAAAATTTGCGCCATTTTTTAGTGATTTCTAGGATATTTTCATTCGTGTGGTTGACGTCACTGCGTGACAACTTTACTTTTGTTTATGTTTGAATTGTTTGGTTAGGGCATAGGGTAAACATCATGGTAAACATGAGACATTGTTTTTAGTTTATATTTTTACCTGTGAATTGTTGTCTCTGCCTTTGACTGATTACAAATGTATTTATTAGTAATAGAAAAACATCGTAATTTGTAAAGGTAATTTGTGAATATATTTAATCGACTTTGCAGTAATACTGTTAAGTTAAATACTAACCTTACATTTTTCATCCCTTTTATTTCTGAAAGGATCTATAGGATCTTTATCATAAAAGGATCTATAACCGGTAAATTGTCGGACTTAGCCTCTACAAAACCTTGCTCCATGTTTAATAAAAGTTTACTTCACAAGAAAACAACGCAACACGTCAAGTTGTCAAGCCAAACACAAACAGGAGATTTCAAATGTTAATTATCGAAATGTCGACTGTCGTTTGTCGTCGTTACAAACTGAAACTAGCCACATATTATCAGTGTGGCCTGTTTATAGATACATATTCCCTAGTTTTCGCTTAGTGACGTCACGAATATAGAATAAAATTTCAAAATTGAATTAAAAATTTTCTACCGATTCAATCTTAATAATTTTTATCCTAATAAATATAAAAAAAAATTATTTTATAAAAATACAGGTTTCCACTTTCATTTCGATTGAAGGAAAATACCCCATTCTTCAACGTTTTGATTGTCAATGTCAAAAATATTACATTCATAAATAATTAACCAAAAACAGAAAAATACTGCCTAAAGTTGGTAACCATATTATGAATCGGTCACCTTATTATAGCTTGTAACCTTTAGATATCCAGACAGTACCGAAACAACTGATACTTCAACGCTACAGTGGTAGCGTTTGACATAAAATTGCTACCATATGGTATGGAGACTTTTCACGGCAGAAAGTCTATTTACAAATGTAAAATTCGCACAAACATCCTACAAAACTGCTACCGATTAAAAATAATGTAATGCGGTCCTTACCCTCCGTGGCAACAGGCAACACGTGGCAGTAGGTGTCCCGTCTGCGGTGTATTTGGCGCCGCGACGGCCGGCGTCCCATGGTCTACGCGATTTAAGATTCATATCGATCGCTGCTAGGGAGGGCGAGGCGCGAGACAGCCGACCATACGCGATGTCTGCAGTATTGCCAACTGTAACGATTTACCTAAATGATAATTTCAAGCGATGAAAGCAAATTTCTCACAGATCAATAATAATGTTAAGCACTGTTTATATTATAAATGTAGTTAAATATATGGTTAAATTCAGATCAGACATGATAAAATATTTGAATCGTAAGTCTGTCTGGTTCAAGCAAAGAGTAGAGATAGTAAAGTATGCAACTTCAATCGATTCTTCAAGCAGAAATCCACTCAAAAATCCAAGCGGTTTATAAATATTTGCAAAAGCTAACGGTGAACATTTTTGATAACTGTGATCAGGGTGTGGTTGGATGTATAAAAAGTCTTACCCTTAAAATTGTACCTCATTTATTTAATCTTAATTTAAACAAATTCGCTTTTGTCATCAGACTGCTGGGGTACCTCTAAATGCTTCGTTTATTGGCCGAATATCTTCTTTACAATATTCCAGCTTTTTGGGGACATCTGTTTTGTTCTGACAATTAGATACATTTTCGCTTGAAAATAAATAAATACGTTTAATATCTATAGGTTAAGTTTACTCACGTCATTCTAAAGGAGTTCCGAGGTGTCGTAAGGCGCGAGACTTGACACTTCAACTGCCGGTTCTAATAAAAAATCAGCTGAAGTAGAAGTTCCACTAGCACTAGACTATGAATGGTGTGAACGTAAAGGTCGCATAAAGGTTGATTGTCACTATACATACCGTTTCCGTTCCATATCCCTTCCGTAAACATTCCGTAAATTATTAAATATACAAATTCGCCTCTAAGTAATATGTAGTCCCTTGAGTCCCTTGACTTTTAACTTTTAACCGCTCAACATTTTTAACTAGTTTTTCTACATCACCACGCAGAGTAGGTAATGCTCAAATTCGTTACCTAAATGATTAGATTTTGAGACTGAAAATGAAGCTTCAGTCCTAAAACTACAACATAAATATCATATTTATTACCTATTCTGTGTCTATGTTTGCATTTGTTTATAAACCACATTTGATTGTGTTAATTTATTTATAAATAAAAATGGCATGACAACTTTTGATTAGCCGCAATTTAACAAAATGAAATAAAACCACACTATGAATGAAAAGTATGCATGTAACTTCCTACATGGTTAGGGATTAGGGTAGGATAAATAATTATTGCCATAGGTATAAGGTTTACAATCTGTGGCTAACAGCCACAAGCGTTTTCCAATATTTTCCGTTGTGGGTGGATTGTCATTTTTATGGCAGGACTTCCACTAAATTTAAAGGGGGAAAAATTATTTAAGTCGACTAACGAGAATATTCATGAATAATTAAATAAAATGATGTCATCAAATCTGTAAAGGGGTAACGTTTTCTCTAATTCTACCGGTGTTACATGTACCGATTGACGAAATGTGAAGAATTTAAATTTGGAAATGTTGGCAGCCCTGTACGGCGGACGCTAGGCACAAGCCGCCACCTCCGCAGGCTATGGCCGTTGCGACGTTTAATTTGCATTTCATAGCCTGCTAAATGTTTAAATGGAATCTCCATCTGGGATGGGAAGTATTATGTGGGTCGAATAATTGGATGATAAATTAGTTTGATTGTTGAGTTTCGGGAACAGGATCGGGTAGATGATAATTTCGAATTTCAACATCTGTTGGTTTCAAGATTTGCTTTTTGCTACAGATATTAAAGGGTAAATTCTCCACTGACGAATTTTCCAAAATAGGAAAGCGATTAGGAAATTAACAATTGAGTTTTGTGCCATTAGACATTTTATCTATAATTAAATTTCCTCGTCTGTAATTGAGTTTCGTGCTCGTAATATTTACTAGGTACAGGGTATTCGCGTATATTTTGACCCCTACCTACAGGGGTTATTAAGAAAGTTAGAAAAAAAGTTTAAGTACAAAAGTTGTTTGGTTTTTCACGTATTATCTTTTGGCTAGGTCGAAAAAAAAATTGCATGTCGTAAATTTGAGGAAACCAATTGAACATAATATTTTTAAATGGGACACCCAGTATAATTTCACACGCTTGGGGATAAATTTTTTTCCTGATTTCAAAAATATTTATTTTGTTGACATTTGCACTGACAAATTTTTTTTCGACCTGGCTAAAAGATAATACATGAAAATAAAAACCAAATAACTTTTGTATTTAAATTTTTTTTCTAACTTAATAACCCCTGTAGATAGTAGGGGTCAAAATATACGCGAATACCCTACGTACTCGGTGATTTCATGTTTCAAAAACCATTAGGTATTTATCTATAATTCGTATTATAATCAAGGATAAAGACTTGAATTTGCATAAAGGAAACTTTACCAGAAAAATTGATTTAACGAAGTGCTTTGTAATATTTGGTTAAAAAAAATTATACCTTATACCTACATCCTACATATAGGCTGAATATTTTGTAGTGGTACAAGAAAGCATAGGACATTTTTCTGTATATCAGTGTTAAGTAGTTAACTTGTTGATATTTTCTTATTATTCGGGATTGGCAATACTTCATTTATAAAAGAATACGTTTTAAAATGTTGAAAAGTATTGTTAAGTGTCATGCCAAGTGTATAGATAAGTGGTAATTTTTTCACATTTTTATTGAACGATAATAATTCTCGGCTGATTATTTAAATATATTTGCATTTCCCAGCGTGCTAGATATCATGGAATAGTAGCCTACTTATTGTTTTACGGGAGCGAATATAATTTCATTTAATTTTTTAAAAAGTTGACCAACAAAATTAAGTGATCAAATTATACAAATTATACTTCTATAACAAAATTCAACTTACCTATATAAATAAATATAAATTATAGTGATAATTGATATAACATAATGTTAAGGGAAATCAATATTTTTCGTAATATTTATATGTAATATTTAAAGATGTTTAGAGAATAGATATTTCTAATTTAAATTATATAAACTATTGTTATGGTATACTGTTACTTGTTTTTCTCAACCTCTACTTTATGTAGAGATAATTTTCAATTAGTTTACGATGAGAATATGTTTAAGCCACAGTTTTCCCTCGATATCTTAAGGTCCATTTAAATTAGAGCTAACAGAAGCGAATGAACGAATTCGTTCAGTCTAATTTAAATGCACCTTTATGCGACAGAATAAGAACAGGAATGTGACATTTTTTTTGTTAATTTCAAACAATAGCGCAGAAGTAAAATATTATTTGTGGTTTATTAAAAAAATCACATACGTTTATCGTGAAGTTATTGAGCTAAAAACTGTTTCTCGAAAGCGCCATTGCCATAAGCCCATATTTACCACAATATTTTAGCTTGGAGTTTTTCCTTTCAAAATGGGGTTAATGTTTGCTAAATTTTAAATTTCTCGGGCTGCCAAATAAATATGTTCAACAAATCACAAAGTAAATTTTGAAAGGAAATATTTTGTCTGTTGCTATTTTTACGCCATATTTATACCGGGTGTCAACGGATCTATTAGACAAACCATAACTTCTAGAGTATTGGATGTATCAAAATGAGATTTGATATAGGTAAATGGTAGAGGAATAGGAAAGTTTTTGCATATTTTTCACGTTTAGGTTACTTCCGGTTTCACCGGAAATGGCTTCAATTTTGAATTTTGAAATGGAACACCCTGTATATTTTTACATATTTGAATTTCTGAGACAATTTTGGACTAGAAAATGACATTAAAACTTTTAAAGTATAATACTCGTATACGAATTTATTAAAAACTTCACTGAAGTAAATGTATTTTATGAGCTTATTTTTAATCCAATCACAATGAATTTAGTATCGTTGGATTCGCAAAAAAAATCCCTTTTTGAAAAGTGCTTGACTAAAAAGTGTTGCCATTTGAAAAAAAATAGTTAGATATAAAAAAGTAATTTTGCCAACTTGTCTCATTCCTATCTACCATACTAATCACGAAAACTTTGCGATTACATTTTTCTGACATCATCTAAGGCCTTCAGATTAGTTTGCGCTCAATCATGGCCACGTAGATGCAATATTAAAAATGGCTCTAAAAAAATCAAGTAGGTAGGCGAAAAAACTTTTTAAAATGTCATTTTCTAGTCCAAAATTGTCTCAGAAATTCAATTATGTAAAAATATACAGGGTGTTCCATTTAAAAATTCAAAATTGAAGCCATTTCCGCTGAAACCGGAAGTAACCTAAACGTGAAAAATATGCAAAAACTTTCCTCTTCCTCTACGATTTACCTATACCAAATCTCATTTTGATACATCCAATACTCTAGAAGTTATGGCTTGTCTAATAGATCCGTTGACACCCGGTATATTGTTCACGAAATAAAATTGCTCGGAAAATAAGGGCTTTCCATTAAATTAAATAATTTTATTTGTTAGTTGTTAAACATTATTTTCAAATAATGTTTAAATATACGGCGATACTGAATATGAAAATCTTGTTAAATATTAATAGTAAGTTACATTTAGCTGGAACTGTCAAAAGGAAAACCGTATCCAATAAATGGTATTTGATGAACGTGACCGTGGCCTGTGAGCTAACTTTGTTAAGTACGTTTTAATATGGAATGTCAATGAATTTATATTATCGAGTGCCATTCAGCAGCATTTGATGCGGCCGTAAAATGGAGGCAATAAAACCGCTGGGTTGATTTATGTGGAAATGAAATACGCATCTGGAGAGGACGAGGCGACGGCACGAGGCTGTGCATCGAAAGGCGACGTCGGGCGTCGCGGCGGTGAACTAATTGATGTGCGAAGGGTTGTACAGAGCAAAGGGTCGATAACCACCGTAGATATATTGGCAGTGGTTTCCAGCTTGTTTTTATTTTGTGTAAAAAAGTTTATTTGTTGCCTTGCTAGAAAGTTCAATTGTAGTCGTATACCAGTGTTTTTTTATCCAGTTTTATTTCAAGGGGGCAATAAATTAATGTAGTTGATCTAGGATTAGGATTTTATAAAAAAAATTATGAAACCATGTCATGTCCTTTCCTAACAAAATAATGCTTTAAAATAAAATTGTACCTAATGGGGTATTTTCCTTCATTCGAAATGAAAGTGGAAACCTGTATTTTTATAAAATATATATTTTTTTATATTTATTAGGATAAAAATTATTAAGATTAAATCGGTAGAAAATTTTTAATTCAATTTTGAAATTTTATTCTATATTCGTGACGTCACTAAGCGAAAACTAGGGAATATGTATCTATAAAGAGGCCACACTGATAATATGTGGCTAGTTTCAGTTTGTAACGACGAGAAACGACAGTCGACATTTCGATAATTGACATTTGAAATTTCCTGTTTGTGTTTGTGGCTTGACAACTTGACGTGTTGTATTGTTGTTTTCTTGTGAAGTAAACTTTTATTAAACATGGAGCAAGGTTTTGTAGAGGCTAAGTCCGAAAATTTACCGGTTATAGATCCTTTTATGATAAAGATCCTATAGATCCTTTCAGAAATAAAAGGGATGAAAAATGTAAGGTTAGTATTTAACTTAACAGTATTACTGCAAAGTGGATTAAATATATTCAAAAATTACCTTTACAAATTACAATGTTCTTCTATTACTAATAAATACACTTCTTGTAATCAGTCACAGGCAGAGACCAGAGAACCCAATATTAAAATTCCAGAAATACCTATCTCTTCTTTTTCCAACTACTTTTCATTGCCGATGTACAAAAAAATAGGAAAACACCCCATTTTATTGTTTTATTGGTTGGTTGTTGAAAGTAATTATTGGTTTATTACTGTCAGATATAAATAAAATATTTTTTTTTTCAAGTTCAGTACCCTGTATTTCGGAAACGATGCAGATTTGGAAATAAAAGTTTATATAGCAAAGTCCGATTCTTTTTACTGGTTCTACATGTTTCCGAATTTTTTAAGCATAAAATTGGGGCACCCTGTATATCACGTTCCACACTGACATAGCAGAGCATGACCGATCACTTCTAAAACTTCTAAACAGAAGCCTAAAATGTCAGGTTACTGTTCACCATAAGGGTTATGAAAAAGTACGAGAACAAATTCCAGAAGTACCTACGCCCTCGAAAATAAAATTACTATATCATTCGCCAACTGATAAAAACACCCTACCTTTCGCATATTCCATCAAATCAAAATTCACAGGGGAGTCGGAAATCTTTGGACCATGAGATTAGTTCATGCCCTCACATTTATGGGAATTAGGGAATTACCCCAAAAGCCTATGACATTCTTCGCAAATTTACACTAGAAAACAGGCAAAAGTTAATTAAATAGTGATGAGCTTAAATTTAAGAAAATAATATTTTTTCAACAATTAATTTTCCACAAATTTACTCTTAATTGATTACGTCTGTATGTTTAAAAACCCATGATCCCATACCATAACATTGTCTTTGGTGCAGGATAGGAATATGTAATTTAAATCGGAGGAAAATAAGACATTAATAATACATCTATACATACACATCTATACATATCTTATACTAATCTAAAAGTGAAGAAACCTGTCATGAGTATATTACTCATTAGATGAATCGTCAAGATTTCACATTTTAATTCCCTCTGTAACTAAAAGGATGTATTGTTTTGAAATGAGTGTAGTAAAAGCATCTCTGTTTCAGAAAAGTAAGTCGGTTATTATAATTTAATCTGAATTGTCACCCCTTTATTTGTGAAACTTTGGACTTCTACTTCATGAAGTTGCTTGTAGCTTTAGTTTTAAATTATTGTAGATACGCATTGAATTAAATAGTATCCAATGGAAATAACCCATGTAAAACTCCATTATACCCTTCTTGCTTGTTCACATAGTGGTTATAATTAAGTTTATCCTTTAATTATATCCTGATTGAAAGAAAAACAATTTTGTGTACGCAATGTCATAGCATTGGCATTGGCTATCATCCAGTGCCGATACTTGACGATTGGTATCAGTACAATTTTTTTTTAATTTAAATATAGTTCCATTATTATATCTCCTTGTCTCTTAATGGAGAATGCTCGTACCCCGAGATATTATCTTTTTTAATCAATTATAGAGAATCTGGGAGTATTAACCTTAACCGGCTCTGATATTATCCACGCTTGGATTTTTAGAAACATAAAAGAATATGAAACTGTCGTGGGACTATTAGTTCCTAGTGGCTTGGACTTGTCTGTTGGAGTATTATAATAATAGATAAATAATTACAATATAAGAATAAAATATATAAACTATAACCAAAGCTTTTCAAACCAGCATTTCGTAGCTATCAACTTTCAGTTCTCTCGATTAATCTTACTAAAGAGGTTCTACTGTATTTACCTATGTACTTATGTCCAAGTTATTTTAGAAAACAGTTCATGAATTAAACATAGAATATAACAAGTCTCATCAAATTTCAGTTGAATGGACAATTTGTCACAATTTGTCAGACTTAACAAAAACGTAAATAACATAATTCAGATTTGCCAAAAGTAGATAAAGTTGTCAAATTAAAAATCTTCATTTTTCTGCAATTTTCATATAATTTTATATCTCAAGTAATTACTTAATAAACTTACTAAAAACTTATTAAAAATATAAACATATTTTTTACTCGTCACTGTTAGAAAGCCCTAAAATTTTTACTGTTTGTTACTAATATTAATTATTATAGACGTGAGAGTGTTTCTTGACAAGATGTCCTAAACATAATAACCTCGAAGAAAACATCAATCGGCAGCTTTATTACATTGAGCAGCCTCAAGTCTCTTGGGCCGTGATATATGATTGCTCAAAAATTAGTTTATAAAGATAAGCGACTCCCTCACTCCGTTAAATAAATTGATAGCAGCGATGCGATGAGCACATTTATATTCCGTATATCTTTGTCTTCTGTTAAAAAAGTCATGAGGGATGTGGGCATATTGTGGTATGAGTCCGGGATGCTTATGTGCATTCCTAACAATACACACGCATACAAAATTAAATTTCCGGAATCGTGAATAACCGTTTAACTATAAGCTTGATAAATAATATTTTACTTTAAAAGGAAATGCCGGAATAAACTATTATCCGGGCAAAGGTCCTGACTATAGACCAATAGACTATCGTTCTCACAACAATCAACATCCATATAACTAATCATCATTTTTAACAAATAATCACATACACAAAATTATCTTGGGGGATGGAACAGTAATAACACAAAATGTAGATATAGCTAACCGTTTCTGTGAACATTACTCGAATCTTGGGAAAAAGTACACAGATAAAATTGTGCAACCTACTGGCTATAAAGAGGAACATAAAGTACTGGAAAACACTATGTATCTAAAGCCCACTAACGAGATTGAAGTCAAAAATATCATTAAAACGTTAAAAATTAAAAAAGCACCAGGTGATGATGGCACAAGAACTGAAACAATTAAGGAAATATCAAACGAAATAAGCACCCCGCTTACATTTATAATAAATAAATGCTTTGATACAGGGTGTTTTCCAGATTCACTCAAAATTGGTGTAATTAAACCAATGCATAAAGGAAATTATGACAGTACAAAAATAATAAATTATAGCCCAATTTCACTTATTTCAAATATTGGTAAAATCATGGAAAAATTATTAAAAGTTCGAATAATAACATTTTTAAACAAATATAAAATAATGTCTATAAAATCAGTATGGATTTAGAGAGGGTAAATCCACTGAAGATGATATTAGTTATCTAATGAGTAATGTGTATAGTAACTTTGATATATCTAAACCAACCTTGTATGTTTTTATGGACCTTGCTAAAGCTTTCGATACGGTTTGTCATAAAAAATTACTCCATAAATTGAAATCTTGCAGACTAAGTGGGAACATTTTTAATATCCTAAAAAGTTATTTACATAATAGGCAGCAGTTTGTAAAAATTGATGATGATATAAGTTATCCAAGAACTGTAGAATACGGCGTTCCTCAAGGAACAGTTTTGGGCCCTGTGCTTTTTTGATATCCATAAATAACCTTTTAGAATTAGATATATCAAGTACAATTTTGTCTTTTGCTGACGATACAGTCATTTTATTTGAAGCTGACTCTTGGCAAAACCTAAAAGCAATGGTTGAAAAAGAAATGTTGCTGGTGAGAAGATGGTTACAATTAAATATGTTAACACTAAACTGTGAGAAAACTCATTACCTGCCTTTTACTTCATATTCCAGCTATCTTCCTAATTTTGGTGAATTAAAGGTTGATATTGATTTTAAAATACCAGAAGTTATATCGGTAAAATACCTCGGAATTATAATCGATAGACATCTAAAATGGGATCTACACATAAACTATGTTACACAGAAAATCCGAGGCCATCTCTCAAAAATGAACTACCTAAGGCATATATTAGAACAAAAACAGTTGTATATTTTATATTATGCTCTAATACAGTCACAATTATTGTCCTATGGTATAAGGGGTTGGGGAGGAGTGAATGATCCTAATCTAGTAATCTAATTATTATTCAAAAATGGATCCTAAAAATAATACACAACAAAAAAATAACATATCCATCCGACCTCCTGTATCAAGAGTCCAAAGTGCTTGACATAAGGCAATTGTTTTCTCAAAATATTTTAATGGCGATTTTCACTAACAAAATTAATCTAGTAGATAAAAGTCACACTTATAGCACCAGGCAAAAACAAAATCATTACTCCCAAACTTCACGATGCAATAAAACAATAGGACAAAGGTGCATTACCTACCTTGCTCCAAGAGTTTATAATATTTTACCACCAGATATCAAGACTAAAGAAAATAACATTAAAAAAATTAAACACAAAATTAAAATCTGGCTTTTGGACGTTCCAAGAGACATTATTGATGATATTATAACTCAAAATATTCCAATATAATAAACAAAGGCTTATTTTACTCGAAAGAGACAATCACATGATTCGGCATTATTATTATTAATTATTAGTTGTTAGTTATTGTTGTGATTATAAGGCTGAATCAATATAATATTTATATGTAAACCTACAGGTCATGTACAAGAAGGATTTTCTTCTTCTGTGATTCTTGAGTTTATTTATAAGTTTGCCTAAACAAATGATCAAGATTACATATATGTAAGAATGTGTGTAAGTAATGTGTTTTTCAGTATAGGTCCGCATCTTATACATATCTCGTGTAGTATTTTATGTATTCCATTGTTATTCTAAATATGTATATGTTAATAAACTTTATTATTATTAGTATTATTATTATTAACTAAATTAGTTAATTTACTTGTAATGTTCGATAAACATCCAAATAACAATTGCCTGGGTAAAATTCAATTCGAATATGTGTAAATGTTCTACAAATGCGATTAGAAGGAATTGACTCAATAAAGTCTGTCTCCAAAGCCACTCTTCGTCATTCTCAAGTGTTAAGTCTAATAATATTTTTCTACATAATAAAGTGATGGAGTTCAAAGGACAGTAGTCGGGGCCTGTGGACGTGATAGGAATCTCCAACTACCCTTAATGTGGGGGTTCGGTGGATGGAGAGATAACGATAGCAGTGCAGCGTCTCGAGGACCATTTTGGGTTTAATATTACTGGAGAAAATGTGAAAAATGTTCAGCGACATTTTTATATATATACAGGGTCCTGCACCACAGCTCCCTTCTTTTGTAGCTCATGAACCGGTGCCTTTATAAATTTCGTTCAAATTTGACTGCAAACTATTCGTAGAGAGGCACATTTTGAAAATATTTTCAAATATACAGGGTGCTCTAAAAACATGTACTATACTAAAGTTATGTTTTTTTAAATGGAACACACTATATATTTTTGCATTTTTGGATTCTACCTGAAATTCTAAACACATTTCATTTAGGATGTCCTATACCTATCTTCAACTGTTTTTGAAATATTGACAGGTGAATATTGACATTTTTGCAACTTTGACATCCTGTAAAATCTAAGCGGTTTGAGATCAAGCATAACGGTTTGCACATTCCTATCTTAACTTTTCATAAGCTATCGTTTGGTACTAATTTCAGAATTATCCAAAAATTTAAAATTTTCTGAAAATTTTTAAAATTTTTTATTCCTGTATAAATTTGAAATTAGTACCAAACGATAGCTTATGAAAAGTTAAGATAGGGATGTGGAAACCGTTTTGCTTGATCTCAAACCGCTTAGATTTTACAGGGTGTCAAAGTTGCAAAAATGTCAATATTCACCTGTCAATATTTCAAAAAAATGTTGAAGATAGGTATAGGACATCCTACATGAAATGTGTTTAGAATTTTCTGTAGAATCCAAAAATGAAAAAATATACATGGTGTTCCATTAAAAAAAACATAACTTTAGTATGGTACATGTTTTTAGAGCACCCTGTATATTTGAAAATATTTTCAAAATGTGCCTCTCTACGAATAGTTTGCAGTCAAATTTGAACGAAATTTATAAAGGCACCGGTTCATGAGCTACAAAAGAAGGGAGCTGTGGTGCAGGACCCTGTATAATATGCACTGAACAGTCTCGAATATAATTGACTAATATCAAGTCCAGCACGTTAAAGCAAAATCAATGCATTGTCCGTCGCCTGCATAAATATTTCGATCAGCTGTTATGGGTATAAGCAGCTGATAAAATAATCTATGATGTTCTAATTAGTGTTTCTGGAGTGTCATCAATTCTTGCAAAACACTTTCCCTCTCAGTTAGTATTCTCATTTAGCCTACCAAAACAAACTAATAGCTAGCTAGCATGTTCCCAGTACCATGGTTTGTTGTTAGGAGACCATGCGGCATGAGACATCCTGTCCTGACAGAAATATGCAGACATGTTGTCTGCTTTTTGACATGACTGGTTAACGTTATTTTAATTACAATAACATAAGTAGTTAGAAGGGTCCTTTTTTTTTTTGTTTTTTTTTTCACAATTTTCATATACAATTTGTATTTTTGGATAATTCGTAGGCAACTGCACGGTTGCAGATAAAACATCGTATACGAGCCCCTTCCCATTTCAGTTGGCCCACCTACTGAAATACTAGTTTTTGGGCTAGGACCAAAGTATAATAAATACAACAGGTGGTTTTCACGCCCCTAAGTAATTAACAGATAATATCTAGTAGAAAATATCAATGTCATTGTTCTCTATTCAAATTTGTAACGAAAAGCAAAAATTTTGCAAATCCAGCACATTAACCCATGTTCGTTCTGGCACAAAGGACGTCTATAATCGAAGATGGCTGTGGAAAAACTGACGCTGTAACAATTGCTAATCCTCATATAGCTGTCAGTACGCAGTTGGTATAGCTTCAAGCACTTAAATATCTGTGTTTTTTAAAATGGGTAGAGGAAAGATTATTGATGCGAAAATTCGTTCGCTAATTATTAAGTTTTTCAATTCCGGTAAATCAAATTCAGAAATTGCAAGTTTATTAGATTTATCACAGTATAGTGTAAGAAATATAGTTAGACGATATAAAAATACCGGCTCAATTGCTACAAGTCCTCGATATATTAAAAGAAGTAAAATTACAAATGTGGATAGGCGATCGTTAAAAAGGATTATCCAGAAAAACAGACGGGCTAATTACCTTGAGCTAAGTGCTCTATGGAGTGACGCCGTTGGAAGACGAATTTCGAGATCCACAACGCACAGGGAGGCCCACAAAATGGGATTTGGCACTTACAAGGTAATTTCTCTAATAAGAATAATTGAAATAGAAAAATGAGAAGTGACAATATTTTGCTTTAGGCCAAAGAAAAGCCAC
The DNA here is from genome assembly GCA_963924545.1 of Pogonocherus hispidulus. NCBI lineage: Eukaryota > Metazoa > Arthropoda > Insecta > Coleoptera > Cerambycidae > Pogonocherus > Pogonocherus hispidulus. The sequence continues at coordinate 17,455,948 of OZ004693.1, forward strand.
TTTTAAAACTCCAGCAGAAGAAAAATAGAGTAAGATGGGCAAGAGAACATAAGGATTGGACATCTCAGCAATGGCGTGCAATACAATGGAGTATTGAGGCCAGATTTGAAGTGTGTGTTGGAGACAGTCGAAGTCGCGTTATTCGACAAAAAAATGAGGCCTTTCACGCTGACTGTCTCAAACGAAAAGTAAAATTTCCTGCATCCGTTATGGTCTGGGGAAGCATGTCATCTAAAGGAGTGGGAAAACTTCATTTTATTGACGGAATTGTAAATACCGACAAATATTTAGCCATTTTAGAGGAATCTCTCTTACCGATCGTGGCAGAATGTCTGTCATCCCGCCAAGAATTTGTGTTTCAGCAAGACGGTGCAGCATGTCATACCTCAAAGAGATCATTAAAATGGATAACTGATCATGGTATAGCACTTTTAAAATGGGTTTCCAGCAGTCCAGATTTATCACCAAATGAAACTTTGTGGCACGAGATGAAAAAGGTGCTACGAAAACAGCCTGCTAGAAATATTCCTGAGTTGAAGCAAAGACTTCAGCAAATATGGGATTCTTTTACACCAAAATTATGCCAAGACTTGGTTAACACGATGCCCCAACGAATTGCAGCTGTAATAAAAAATAAAGGCGATGTTACCCAGTGGTAAACTTAGAAATTGTTTTGTTAGTTTTACCCTATTTGTTCCCATTTTTCTTATTTGCCTTTATTTTCTGTTAATTGTTAGTGTTCGTCGCTACATATATATTTTTTATTTTGAAAATACTATTTAAATGATAAACAAAGTTATATTAATGTTGTACTTTTATTTTTGCCTTCTAAAAGCGAAGTTTCTGGGAAATCTTATGGTGGGCCAACTGAAACGGGAAGGGGCTCGTATAATATACAGGGTGGCCATTATCTATCTCCTTACATGGCTAACTTTGTTAATAGTGGAGATAGAGAAATGGTTAAATTAGCAAAATTGGGCAGAATTACAAGAGGAATTCAGTGCCTCCTTCAAATTTAATTTTAATTTTCAACTTTTCGAGATATTTTGAAAAAACTGAAAATCGCCAAAATTTTTAAACTCGAATATCTCGAAAACTATAAAAGATACAAATAAAATAAAAATACTGTGTGATAGTATTTTTTACGTGGCATTAAGCGGTGATTTAGTTTTTCAGAAAAAAAAATAAAGTTATGTTTTTTTAGATGGCAACCGTAGTTGGCTGTGGTATTAATAAAAAGCTTTTTTTTTTTAATTTTAAAAATATAATATTTAATAAATCGTATGTTTCTTCGTTTGTGTACATTTAACAATAACTATTTTAAGATGAACGTTTAATTTTGACGTTTATAATGTGACTTTAGTGTGATCTGACTTTTAAATTTTATTGTTGTTTACTGATCTACGTTTGTTTTTCATAGCTTACTGTGTTAATAAATTGTTTGTTCATTACAGTAAACAAAAGAAAAGAGAAAGGTATATTAAATATTATATTTTTAAAATCAGAAAAAAATAAGCTTTTTATTGATACCATAGGTACTACCATTGAATATGTATAGGTACCATTGAACTATGGTTGCCATTTAAAAAACATACTTTTATTTTTTTTCTGAAAAACTAAGATGCCCGTGAAATTTTCAATATCAGCGCTAAATTCCACGTAAAAAACACTATCACACAGTATTTTTATCTTATTTGTATCTTTTATAGTTTTCGAGATATTCGAGTTTAAAAATTTTGGCGATTTTCAGTTTTTTGAAAATGTCTCGAAAAGTTGAAAATTAAAATGAAATCTGAAGGAGGCACTGAATTCCTCTTGTAATTCTGCCCAATTTTGCTAATTTAAACAATTCTCTATCTCCGCTATCAACAAAGTTAGCCATGTAAGGAGATAGATAATGGGCACCTTGTATAATGCGGATAATAATAATTAGGTATTTGCGGATCTTGAGTTATTGCAAACACAGTTCGTTATATTTACCGACGAATCAATGAAGTATTGTGGAAACTATTTTGTTGCGACTACTGTACAAGCCATTTTATAATCCTGAGTTCTATGAGTCTATAGCTTATTAATAATGGAGGGTGGTTTTAAATGTGGCGTAATTTTTTGCTTAGTAAAATACCCCTTATAGAACTTCATTTGTTTGGAATTCAAGATCAAAAAGAGTTCTTTTATTTCACTCTGTCACTGCTTATTGTTAAAATAGTATTCTACCAAATAAACTTTAAAGGTATGTAGAAGTTAACAAAGTATCCTGTATTTGTATTAAAGAAAAGATATACATTTTTATTTTTAAATGCATGCAGATTTTAAAAAATATTACTTGCCAAAGACTTTCATGCAAATTTAAATCACTTGTAAACATGCATTGCAGTGCTAGTAGTGACTTATTGTGTTGCATTCCTCCCCCGTTATTTCAATTTAATAATCGCAGGGAAATCCCCTGGCGCACCACTGCTTTATTACTGCGTGGAGAACGATCAATACTTGCGTTCCGCGTTCCCCATACTCCGCTGTCTCGTCGCTGCCTGTGGAAGAAGATACGGAAAATATTCCTAGTATAAAAGTCGGATGTTGGTGGTAATATTTAACATATGGTTATGTGGTTTGGGAGAATTTATTCGTTTACTACTGGCTCTAGGGAATTTTAAATACATATACGTTTTGTATTCTTAATGTTTTTTAACTTTGTTCGAATGTTTATTGTAAAAAGAAAAATACAATTTTGTTCAGAAAAATTGCGACGATTATTTTCATAAATTACTTGTCGGTATAACATATTCAAGCAGTTCTAGAATATTTCATTAGTATAATAAATAGTAGTAATAAATGAAATAGCTATATAATTGGTATTAACATTTATTTTAAATAAATGAATTATTAATGCGGAAAAGCTTATATTTACATATTCTGGTAGAACTCGTATGTTTGAAATGTTTAACATATAGGTACATAACAATAGTGATGGCGGTAGCTAATTATAGTATTAAGTAGGTGTATGTTATAGATATATCTGCCAGGACTTTCAGAATAATTAGAGTTTATTTTATATTATATCAATTTTATACATGGTGTTGCAATATTCGACTTATTACAAAATATAATGTACGTTCTTTAAAACTAGAAACATGGAAATTCATAATTAGACATACATTCATAAATAAGATCGGATCAGACATTAATAATTAGTGACTGGATGAAAACCTAAACTGGGCGAAATACATAGATAAGCTATTGGAAGGAGATGCCGAAAACAACTACTCCACGGGAAATATGCCCCGACTGGCGTTGCATTACATCAACATCTCCATGGATGTCGCCACATCCTTCATCAAGACCATGATACAACTACACAGATATGCCAATCCGCATAGTGACGTCAGTTACGAGGAAAAAACAATTGATAAACACGAAAATAATTATATCACTGCCCATAAGAATTTTCGCATCGCATTACCTTTTTTCCCTCACGAATGACGTCATGCGCAAACAAACGAAAGTTATGAGCATATCTGTCTAGTTGTATCATGATCAAGACCAAATACCAGACAATGACCGGTTTCGATCTTGTTATGATCTCATCAGATTGCCATAGGTATCGGAATCGATGAATGATCTGGCGACATTGATTGCCTAAGGGGCATATGTCTATGTTTGTAGTGGCGAGATACAGTGAAATACACTGCAGTGCCCTCTTTGGGTCTTTGCTACTACCTGTCTGACAATTATTGTCTAATTGACAGACAGTTAACGATCTGCAGAATGTTATCTGTCTGTCAATTAGACAATAATTGTCAGACAGGTAGTAGCAAAGACCCAAAGAGGGCACTGCAGTGTATTTCACTGTATCTCGCCACTACAAACACATAGATAAGCTGTCTTGTAAATTATGACAAGCCTGCATTTCAATAAATAAGTTTTCTTTACATCGCACTGTTTTTCCCCCTTATACTATTTGTTTATATAGGTTAAGATATTAGGAACATGGAAATATGTTTCTAACACTAGTTAGTAGTAGACCACTGTTATTGATTCTTTATCTTCAGAATGTCCAAGCAATCAAAACGGGTAAATCTAATCTAGCATAGGTCAGAGGAGGAAAGTTCCTTCATTAGTCCATAAATCTACTACCACTACCTACTACCTACTAAAATCTTTAGATGATATTAAATTGATTAACAATAGTTACAAAAAGGAGGGCAGTTTTAAACTGCCTTTTTATTGTCAAATATAATAGGTGCTTCTGTAAACTTTTAATGAATACCTACTCTTAAATTTATTAAACATAAAAAAATATTTATGAGGCTATATGTTGTAAGGCATTTAAATTCATAATACATAAGACATTTTAATAGGCTTACTGAAAATGTTTTCTCCCGCTCAGTAGTAAAGTGTTATTCCTTGAAATTCAGTATAATATAAACCATCTGTAGAAAGATGTACATTATCAATTATTTGATAATTTACTTAATTGCCTGTACACTATACCATTTAACTCCAGACGTGTATTTCCTGGCAGTTTGAAATTTATAAAAAATAATTATACTAAGCAGTCATCTATAAATACGTTTAATGCCCTTGGGGAAATATGTACTGACGAATTTTAGAAATATATTTTTAAGAATAGGTAATTCCAAAGAATTTAAAAAATAAATAATTTTTTTTTCACGTTTTCATATTTTACCTTATTTTCTTGCATGTTATCTAACAATATATGTATGCATGTTGAAAGTGAAACATGAATAATTTTTATTGGAAATCAGTTAATTAAATTCTTTGTTTTATAATAAAATATTTAATAAACCGTGAACTATTTGGAAAACTGTAAAAGAACTCCTATAAATGCTGCTATACATATTTGAATGTGAAGCCATTGCCAATTCATATAAATTTTAATTATAATTACCTTTAATGATTATTATTACCTTTAATGAATGAATAATAATATATTTAAAAAGAAGTTATTTTAGTTGCACTACCATCGATAAAGAATACAGAATCAGAATATAGAAACATAACATAGGTTGTTCCAAACATAACAATCATAGTTATCCGCGTTTGGATAACTATGAAGTTATCCAAACGCGGCATTAATTAATCACAACTCTCAATAAAATTAGATACATCCAAGGTACGGCTTTAGTTTTCATGTTAGAATTAGCTACTATAAATAAATTCAGTTGAGGGAGTACCTATATCCATACAAACTTTCAATAGTAAATAATTCAATATTGTCAGTATTATGTAGTTGAATCCTAGTAATTTGTGGAATGTTCTCATTAAGTAGCTACCCCGAAACAAGCAAAAAAAACAATGATTCGCTTACTTCCTATGAAGTTTTACTACTCTGTTTATTAACCTAACTGTTGCTTATTTTCAGGGCCAAGCTGTTGTCCAACTGGCTAAAACAGTCCCCAACATCACCATCTTTGGCGTCTGCTCCAAGAGTAAACATGAGGCTCTTAAAAGTGCTGAATCACCAATTGACCATCTGATTGAAAGGGGTTCAGATTATGTGAGCGAGATACGCAAGATCTCTCCAGATGGTGTCGACATCGTCCTGGATTGCCTCTGTGGTGAGGAATGTAACAAAGGTTACAACATACTAAAGCCCATGGGCAAATATGTTCTGTATGGCTCATCCAATGTGGTTACTGGAGAAACTAAGAGCTTCTTTAGTGCAGCTCGCGCTGTAAGTATATTTTGAGGTGTTATATTTATATATGGGGTCATCATAAAGTAAGAGGTATACTTTAAAGTCTTATACAGTGTTATTCAGAACATATCCATAATAAAATTTGGGGATGTTCAACATACATGTACAAATGTGGTAGTGCAAAAAAAATTTTTTGGCGGGTTCTGAAAACTATTTAAAAAATTTTAATTGCACGATGCTGGATACTGGTGACATATAGCACGAAAAAAACTTCGGAAGTTCTGAGAGTATACCGACATCCGGCGCAAAAAAGATTTGCAGCGTTTTTACTTTAAAATGAACTGAAAGATAGATAGATGTGACCAAAGTGACGTGTCTTTAAAATCAATAAAATTTTGTTACACTAATTTTAAAGAATTGCGCTACTTGATTTCTAGGTATTAGAAACATGAAATTTATAAAAAAGAATTGCACATACCTTGTTAAAAAAGCTGTTCGAAATTTTGTCCCTCGACTTGTACACGCTTTTCGGCTTGCCTTATCCAATTTTGCCGCACTAAAGCGAATGTTCCTCCTGATTGCTGATCTTGTAAACGCAAATTATTAAGTAAATTGGGGATTTTCAGCATTTTGCTGCAACAACCACTCACAAAACCTAACTCGTAATTGATAATCCGCTGGTAATAGTGCTTGAACACGTTGGATATGATACGGATAAAACTGAGCTTCGTGTAGTAAGCGCCACACCGTTGATTGGGATACCCCAGGCACCTGCCTAGCGATCTGACTTGTACTTATTCGCGGATTTTCATGGACCAGATTCAACACTTGTTCTTCAGCTGCTAAAATACGTTCTGGTCGTCCCGGGCCACCATCTCATCCACGATTTGCACGTAAATTACCAGTATCACGGCCACGTTGTACCACTGCCGTAAAAGTTGCATAATTTGGCATGTGTCGATTGGGAAATCGTTCCGCATACAAGCGCAATGCTGCCAATGAATTTTGTCCAACTTCGCCATAAATAAGAATCATGTCCTTTAATTCAGCATTACTGTACACATGAGCCATTTTGAAAATTTTACAGTTTAACACTCCTACGATAAATAAAACACCGGCACTGAGAGAGCGACACAGATAGACTGATGACTGATAGACAATAGAGATATTATCCCCACTCCAACTCTATTCGCTCGGTCTTGACCAGGCGTTCCAGGAACAAAAACTTGTTTACTGTTTTTTGTAGGAATGTGGTATATCAGATGTCGTTGAAGTACAGTTGCCCATCTACTGTGCGTTTCACGAAGTTGTATCCCGGATTGGAATGTTAGTATATATCTCTAACGTATGGAGCGTCGTCATGTTATTAGTTAAATTGAATGCATTGGCACATCTCGGTTACGGACCGCTACAAATTGAGGTGGTGTGATTTAAGCGCGCGTGCCAGTCTCCTACAGGATTTGCCAGCGAATCCTGACAATCCGAACATTCCAATCCGGGATACAACTTCGTGAAACGCACAGTACGTAGTCCTTTATAATGGTATAACTTTAAACATTGTTTACGGGAAATCCAAAGACTTTTATTTTAAATTTTTTTGGTGATATCGATTTCTTATTTAAGGATGCACATATCCTCAAAGTTTTAGAGATAAGTTCTGAATAACCCTGTATAATTTTAAGAAATCAAGGTAGTAGCAAAAAGTAAATGGAATCTAGTTGCTTCAATAATTGGATTTTACTGTATCTATGGAAAACAAAAGAGTTGTCGTGTCAACTGCTGATACAAGTGTCTGAAACATATTACAATTTAGAGAATTATTCACAAAATAAAACTCACGTAAACGTAAATTGAAACGATTGAGATTATGCCACTACACGGATACAAAACTAGCACAAAGGAATTGAAAACATGATTTTTATGCAGGATGGAGCACCCTGCATATTTACCAACCAGCTAAAGAATTTTTAACTGATGTTTTTCAAAATCGTGTTATAAGCATGCATTTTATACAGAGCAGGAATTTTATAAGTATTTACTTAAATTAAACCTAATGAATATGAAATTACTGACTGATAAATTTAAATATAACTTCTTTGTCATTATCCTGGTAACATAACAGAACTTGCATACTTTTTCAATTAAGTAATGACTGACGCCTAAAGCAATAATTGTAATTTCATAATGTCTGTCCCTCAGAAAATCCTTCAGTACAACCATGTATGCCTCCTGTAAATTTATCGTTGCGAGTATAAAAATTTTATGATTATTTCAGTGGTGGCAAGTTGACAAAGTTTCTCCTTTGAAACTTTTCGATGAAAACCGCACTCTATGTGGTTTCAACTTGAGGCGTTTGATGTATCAACAAAACGGAGAAGAGCATGTCAAAAAGACCGTCCAAAAAGTCTTCAAATTATTCCAAGAGGGCAAGATCAAGCCTTTGCTGGACTCTACATGGGCATTGGAAGATGTATGTAGAATTACTTGTTTTTATTTGTTTATCCTTTCTGTGTATGGAATATATTTAGTCTAAAAATCTTGAAATTCTTACTTTTAAAGGTAGCAGAGGCTATGCAGAAGATGCACGATCGCAAAAATGTAGGTAAGATCATTTTGGACCCCAGTTTAGAACCAAAACCAAAGCCAGCTACTCCAGCCAAGGGCAAGAGCAAGGAAGATAAGAAGAAGCAGTCCTCCGAAGAGAAAAAGGAACCTGAAGAAAAGAAGGAAGAAGAAAAGAAAGATGAGAAAAAGGAGGAAAACCTAACTAACGGTGATTCTGCCGGAGATTCTGGTAGGAAATAAGTAGTTTAGATAATATTTATCCCTTTATTCGTATTCAAAAAATCCATTGTCAAAGAATATCATATATTACAAAAATCAAAAATAGTTTTTAATCATGGGTTCTAGGTGTTCCCTAAAAGAGTACTGTTGTTGTGGTTTATTGATCTCTAAATGTTTTGTACAGGCACAAGTTATTTATTAACTTAGACGGGTACCTAGATCTGTTTCTGTTAAGGAAAAAAGTACTTTTAATGTAATAGAACTTAAGCCAATTGCTGAATTAAGTAGCCTAAAGTTTTATCAGAAAATAAAAACCACCCTTTTACTAATGGGAATCTGTAATCTTGCGAAAAAAATGTATCTTCAAGATACTTATTTCCTTCCATCACTACAAATTTTCAGTATAACACAGCGAAAAATTTAATTGTAGTATGTGTGTGAATATGTCACATTTGAATTATATATAAGATACAAAATATGAGACTGTTTCAGTATTGGATTAATAGTGCAAAGTATATAAATAAAAACCTAATTTAGAACTAAACGACCAAATATACAGTGTCCTGGACAAAATGAGATATAGAGAATGGCATGATAGATTCTTCAACTGAAATGTGTAAAAAAGTATTTATAGTCTCGACATATCAGCATGTCTTTATACAAGGTGCCTATTATCTATCTCCTTACATGGCTAACTTTGTTGATAGTGGAGATAGAGAATTGTTTGAATTAGCAAAATTGGGCAGAATTACAAGAGGAATGCAGTGCCTCCTTCAGATTTAATTTTAATTTCAACTTTTCGAGATATTTTGGAAAAACTGAAAACGCCAAAATTTTTAAACTCGAATATCTCGAAAACTATAAAAGATACAAATAATATAAAAATACTGTGTGATAGTGTTTTTTACGTGGAATTCAGCGGTGATATTGAAAATTTCACAGGCATCTTACTTTTTGAGAAAAAAAAATAAAGTTATGTTTTTTTAAATAGCAACCATAGATGGCTATGGTATCAATAAAAAGCTTATTTTTTTCTGATTTCAAAAATATAATATTTAATATACCTTTCTCATTTCATTTGTTTACTGTAATGAATAAATAATTTACTCACATAGTAAGCTATGAAGAACAAATGTAGATCAGTAAACAACAATAAAATATAAATGTCAGATCACACTAAAGTCACATTATAAACGTCAAAATTAAACGTTCACTTTAAAATAGTTACTGTGAAATGTACACAAATGAAGAGAAATATGATTTATTAAATATTATATTTTTGAAATCAGAAAAAAATAAGCTTTTTATTGATACCATAGCCAACTATGATGACCATTTAAAAAAATATATAACTATTTTTTTCAATATCACCGTTTAATGCCACGTAAAAACACTATCACACAGTATTTTTATTTTATTTGTATCTTTTATAGTTTTTGAGATATTCGAGTTTAAAAATTTTGGCGATTTTCAGTTTTTTCAAATATCTTGAGAAATTGAAAATTAAAATAAAATTTGATGGAGGCACTGAATTCCTCTTATAATTCTGCCCAATTTTGCTAATTTAACCAATTCTCTATCTCCACTATTAACAAAGTTAACCATGTAAGGAGATATATAATGGGCACCCTGTATATATCTACATACACTTAGATAAGTGATGATGAGAGTTCTAGAAAAAATATCCTATAGTTGTAGCTACTAACTTCATAGGATGTTATTAAACAAGAATTTACCATGTCAATATCTAAGTTTGGGGCAGTGTATCAAATTAATTTTAAAATATTAACGTTTACTAAATACTTTTAATAATATATATAATTACTTTTTTTTAATTTTATTTAAACTTATTCACCATAAAATACATTTTGTCATAGATCAAATGTGGAATAATTAAGTGTTTATTTATTTTGCAGATTCCAAAAAGGAAAATTCAAGTTGAATTTGTCTCCCCATTCCTTCTATCGAAATAACATAAAATCCAGTTCTGCTTATATTTTATAAACTATCGTTTGCAATTTATCTTTTCCAGTTTGATTTTTAAACAGTAATCGGGCAGATCTCGAAATAATACATACCATACCATACAACTGACCATTTCATTCAAGCTGTGTTATTTTTTATAAGAAAATAGACTACGGAAAAAAGTCTGTTTAATGAGACCAATGATTTTAATTCTTTTAATAGTTGTACCTAGCATGAATTGTGTTAAATTTCGTGTCATTTTAAGTAATCTGTTATTTGTAAATTTTAAAATATTTATATAATTTTATATTTATGGTGCTCTCTTGAAAATTATAATCTTAAGGACTAGTAATTTTCGACGTAGCCATTTAGTTTTTAGTAATTGCTGCTTAATTTTACATTCAAGAAACACATATCTGTGTGAACCAGACCAAAAAATTTAGGTAGCGTTTTTATACGAGATATTTTTCCAGGCTTAGTTAGTTTTCACATGTAGTTCAAGAAACGACAAATAAAATGTAGTCAAAATTTTTTACTTGCCGATATTTTTGCTACAACGCCATTTTTTAAATTCCAAATGCATATCAAGACACTCGACATCTTCTATCTGCATTTTTCGATACTTCTCTTATACAAATACACAAATATTATACAATGTACGTCTAAGTTTAGTGTCTAAGGCAACAGTTGCTTATGAGATTATTTAAATATCGATTGCCTAAATGTCTATGTAATGTAAATTTAGGGGTATATTTTCATAAAGAAGTGTCGATTGGAAAAAAAAATGTATATCGATTTTGTTTGTTAAAAGGAAGTATAATCTTACTGGTTAAGCTAAAGATATGTTATTGCTATTAATTGCTTATATATATATAAATATATGTAAATGTAAGACTGATGTGTTAACGCTATCGCATATTGTTTGGAAGCCTGTATAATAAAATTGTATAATTATCAAGTTCGTGTTTTATTTAGTGACCTTATGAAGTTCTGAAATCTGATCCAAAGACTTTTTATTACTCTGACCAAATGAAAACTGCATTGTAAAATATGGTTCAATTGATGAACCTTGTACGTGGGTTGCGCAGTATAACAACCAAAAAATTTGCAGGTTATTAAAATAAGCTGTGAGAAACCTCTGAACATGTTTAACAACATTTATATTTGAATTTGATCAATTTTAGTAATCCTGTCAATATTCAGAAGTGAAGTTTTGTGTATGGGATTCAAAGATTTATTGTTGGTAAAATTTAAAATCGTATTAATCACTACTGAAAATATTTTGTCAGAAAGACAGGAGAGGACCAGTGATACATGACTCAAAATGACCTGTCAATGTGTCCTGTGTGATTGGCCGCGTTCAGCAGACAGCAAACGGTTTGTAACATGTTTACGCTTTAAACGCAGCAGTTTATTCAGCTGTTACAGTCTGCTGAACCATCTTATTTTATTTTCCCTTGGTTTGAAATTCGAATGTGGTGGTTTGAAATTCTACACCATTATGGATATATTTGGCTTCAAAATATTTTTTCTCCATATTATTTTCGTTTTACGACAGGTCATAACCGTCAACATAACCTTTTTATCCATTTTTCTATGCTTTCAACATGTTGAGAAAATTAAGTGTTAATATTTTACGCTTGCAAAAATGGCTACCGCTCTTAAAACCTGTTGAGATGCAACATAATTTTCAACTATCGTTCAGCAGAACAATCATAAATTATTTGCCAACGTTTGTATCTGCTGAACGCGGCCATTTAGCAGATAATGGTTACCATTTTAACAACTTTTAAAAATGACCAATCACTGAAGAACCAGGATCACTGACCGACCATAGTCACAACATAAACAGTAATAAGAAGACAGATTTGGCAACAAGCTACACCATCACCTTGATAGACATAAAAGTATCTATACAAGACGGATTATATAGGGTTAGTCAGCAGTAGTGCACGGTCAAATAACTCTATTTGGAAATTACTAGAAATATGGAAACAGAATTTGGTATACATAGTGTACAAATAACGCCCGATCCAATAAATAATTTAGGGAGATTTTAAACTTACTCATTACTTACTTCTTAACATTTTTTATAATTTGTGATATTTTACATTGTATAAATCGCCTAAGGGCTTCACATTTCAGTTTTACTGTCTGTACCTATTGTTTTCTAATAAGATTCATATTCCAATAATTAAAAAAAAAATTAGCAAGAGACGAAATAGGTATGCAACATAAAATTCACCTACCTAGCATAATGAAGGTACTTACCTACCTTCAAGAAACTACCTACAATGCATACCAGGATTCAAGTGGATTCAAAGCACCTTAAAATAAATTGCACTTATGTCACGAGCTGAATCCTTGTGTATATGGAGAACTAGTAGAGGTTCCTTATTTTAAATAATAATTTTTATTTCAATAAGTATTTACAAACGTTTAGTTTATATACATTTAGTTTTACAAAAATATATAACTCCACAGAAGCTACAGAAGTAGCGTTAACATGGCTCGTAAGTATTAATTATTACTACATAAATTAGCACTACGTGTCACCCTGGAAATGCAACACAAAATTTTTTATTGCACTTTTGAATTCCTTGATTAACTTTTTAATTAAAGAATTTAAGCATCATTTTATTCGGGGTTTCTTTCCTATACCTAAATTGTACCATTTTGGAGATACAAAATTTTTTTAAAAAATGTTGAGACTTGCATATACAGGGTGACCCAAGGGTGTGTAATCGATCCATAACATTTTTTCTATTCAATATATCAACATGCGGTTTTTGCCACCCAGTAGGTGTACCTCTCCGATCAAATATGTATAGATAAGTAATTGCCTATTTGTCAGTATATAAAATAATGTGACCAAGAATAACAAAAAACATAACCTAAATTTCATGAAATTACCTGTCACAGTGCCCAACGACAAGGGCGGCTATGTGTTAAGGGGTGAAAATAATAATTATAAAACTAAAAGTACAAATTAGAATATTTTATTTTAGTAAATACAAAGTTTAAGATTTACATATTCAATAACAACAATTTATACACATATGTGTACAATATTTACTACACTGTTTATAATAGTATTTAATATTTACTATTAAAAAACAATTGTAAAATCATTGTTGATCCCTCTCGCAATCGCCGATTCTACGTTTCCCTAACAATCCCTAACAATTTAGGCGGTAAATTTAAATGGCATTTTTTGATTGGACCAAATGCTTGGGCACTAATGTAAACAAAAAGCTTTTGTTTTAAATATTGTTGGTCACAAAACTGTGTTGCTATTATTTGTCTATATAATATTTGGTCGGATGTGTACCTATACTGCACATTTTAAAAATCTTTTTATTGTATACGGGGCGTCATATCAATGCAGGGTATACAGGGTATCAATAAAAAAATTGTATGAAACGTTTCCAGATCGCTGGATATAGGACGAAGGGACGCAATTGAGTGGCCTCCGCGGCCACCTGATTAAATTCTTTGGATTTCTTTTCGTGGGAATACGTAAAATGTAAAGTTTATTGCACTCCACCAGATACACTAGAAGACTTGCGCGAACGAATTGTGAACATATGTCGCTAAGTGACACCGGAAGTGCTGCAGAATATACGATGACTATTTGAAGATAATTTGTATCATTGTATGGGAGGTTGGTGGACAACATTTTCAACACTGACCCTGTTGATATGGTAAGTTTTCAAATGAAATTTATGCATTTTTCATGAAATATATTAATGAAATTTCAAGAATTCGTAACTTCTAAATGAATTTACCGAATTTTAAGAACGGAGCGCCACGTATAGAGAATCAAAAACCCTTTAGAATGACGTATCACTTGATCCCCATTCCCATTTGAATAATTTTGGGGTATGACACCCATAAATACGAGGGTGAAATTCGGGCTATGATTATTGCGTCAAAAGTTGTTCCCCTCATAAACAAAATCGACGTGTTTCAGCATTTTTCCGACAAAATCTTTTCCTGGCAGTTATGTCCTACGGAATGTTTTCGATGGGGCACACTGTATAGTAGAAAAAAGTAAAACTGTAACCATAACAACGGATTAAAAAAGGGAGTCGTGTAGTCATGCGCATGATTTCATCGATTTCTCAGAACTGTCAGTTTGAAATAATTAAGCATCACGTCCAATAAATATTTATCTATGATCACGTCAGATCGCTTTTTATAAAAGTATAAATGTCTGAAGAAATAGGTACTGTTTTAATTTTGACTTGAAGAAAAAGTAGTATATGACAATCGGAGTATAAAGCTCTTTATGTGTTTTGCCCAGTTTACACAGCCTTGGCTAACCCCTCGGCTGTGTAAGCGTCTGGTTTCAACAAATAAAATAATGTTCACCTCTATTTTGTTGCGAGATATAATCAAAGCGAAGTTTGGCAACAATGGCAACGTTCCACGTTCACTTCACTTCACATTTCACATCACTTAAACAATTATTTTTTTATTCCAAATCAACGCGTCAAATCATCTCATCAAAATATCAAATCAAAAGTTTTAGCTGTCTCATCCTTTATAGTATATCAAATTTAATTTGCTTGGTAACAATTTAACACATTGTGCAATACTTTAGATAAAATTGTTTAAATTTATCTGCATTTCAAATTGAACTGTCATTGTTGGTTTTAAAATGTTGGGTTAGCAGTAACAAATTGGATAAATACAACAAATACGTAATAAAATGGAAAACACAACACCGTGCCGCGAGAAATATGGATGGACCAAATTTTCAGAAAATAAATTAGTTGAACTAGAAAAGAAAATACTACAAGGTACGTAAGGGGCATAGATTAAAAATATATAGGTATGGTAAAGGGTCATAATGAAATAGATTTTTATTTTTACATACCTACATTTCAGTTTCTGTAAAAATCAAACAGAACCTACTTTTAATGATTTTACGTAAGATAGCAATAATGTACCTAGAGCTAAATTATTTTTATTTTTTTCTACTTAGTTGTGAAAACTGCATATAAAACTTGGTTTGTACCCATCGGATCAACTGTGGGTGCCGATGATAAAATTTGGACAATTCTTTTAAATGAAGAATCAAAAAATACACCATTGGTTTTATTACATGGATTTGCAGCAGCTTTAGGATTTTGGTGTCTCAACTTCGATTCTTTAGCAAAAGATAGACCAGTTTATGCTATAGACTTGCTGGGTGAGAATTGAATCAATATTTATTTTTGAAAAAATCAAAATATTATTAGTCATGAAGTGTTACTACTACATATTTTTTTAAAATTAATTTATTTACTGTCATTAAATGATGCTTAATTTATGTTATTAATAAACTTTAATACATTGAAACTATCATGCTAAGTATATCTAATAAGTAATCTGTCAAACTAGATAACAATAATTATGAATAATAAGATCATATCTATTAATGCATTTTTAGGCTTTGGTCGTTCCAGCAGGCCTAGTTTTAGTTCCGATGGTGCTGAAGCTGAAGAGCAAATCATTCAATCACTAGAAGCATGGCGTAAACAATTAGATATTCAAAATTTTATATTGCTGGGCCATAGCTATGGAGGGTATTTAGCAACAAGTTATGCTATAAAATATCCCGAGAGGGTAAAACATCTGATTTTAGCTGATCCTTGGGGATTTGCAGAACAGCCAGAAAAGTTTGAGGCTCCATTCTGGTTTAAAACTCTACGAGTATTATTATACCCACTGTCTCATTTTAACCCACTAGCAACAGTTAGAGCGGCTGGACCTATAGGTATACTTATTTAATTATTTTATCTGCAAATTTGAGATACAAGATTAATACAGATTAATACATATTAATACACATAATAATTACACAATATATTACATACGATCATTATATCAATTCTCAACCAATTAGTAAGAATTTACGACTTCTAAAAAGTATACAAAATTGATTCTTAAGGCTTAAAGTTACATTTTCTTACTATTGGATTCTTCGAAATATTCAAATTGGTTTCCATACAATTACTAAAACCAACAGTATGGAAACCAATTTGAATATTTCGAAGAATCCAATAGTAAGAAAATGTAACTTTAAGCCAAGAAAATGTAACTTTAAGCCTTTGACTTGAAATGTATCTTTAAGAATATTTGGTATTTTGAATATGGGGTAAATAATTTACCCCATATTCAATAAATTGAGCTGTATTGTGCTGGTTCTCGACCAGTGGTCGGGAAATATAACCTATACATTCCAATTCTCGAGCAGGACAGGACAGTGTATGAAAAAATGACAATAATAAAATAGTAACTGTAGTAGACTAGTACTTTGATACTTAGGTACCTAAAAAAACTAACACTAGATACCTATAATTAGAGACAATAATCACATTTATAGATTCCAAATTTACTATCTTTAATTTCTTCTACCACTTTATTAAAGGGCTTTTCTAATACACCATAATAAATTGTAACCATAAGACACTAACAATAACATTCTGAATGAACACTTTATTTGTCTTAACAAAAATCTTTGTTTTATTCAATTCTTATTTTAACTGGCATATTTAATTTTTTAAAGGTCCTTGGTTAGTGCGTAAAGTGAGATATGACATTTCTGAAAAATATTCAAGTGTTTTAGAAAATAAAGATACAATGGCAGAATACATCTATCAGTGTAATGCGAGAAATCCCTCGTAAGTAAATTTCATCAATCTCTTTAATATCGTAGGTATTAAATATTTGCCATTACTTTTAGCGGAGAATCTGCTTTTCACAATATGAGGAAGGGATTTGTATGGGCTAAAAACCCAATGGTACGCAGATTTGACAATATAAGGCAAGATTTACCAATTACCGTTATTTTTGGCGAAAATTCTTGGATAATACAATCTCCTGGATATTTATTAAAAGAACAGCGACCAAAGTCTTATGTTGACATAGCAGTAAGTTGTGTTTTTTTGTATTTGATAATAATGTCCTAAGCATGCTTACATGA
Source organism: Pogonocherus hispidulus (assembly GCA_963924545.1). Taxonomy (NCBI): domain Eukaryota; kingdom Metazoa; phylum Arthropoda; class Insecta; order Coleoptera; family Cerambycidae; genus Pogonocherus; species Pogonocherus hispidulus. The sequence goes on from OZ004693.1 coordinate 17,473,329, forward strand.
CCATAGTTTTGAGATTAGGCTACTGAAAAATCCGTAATCCGTAATTTTTGTTTCCGTAATGTTTCCTAAATGTATATTTTTACATAGGTATTTGGATCAAAATCAAATCAAAAATATTTATTAATACCAAAAATCTACAATGAGTCAACCCAGGGAATCCCCTGAATATAAAACACCTATGTACGTAATACATTCAAACACAACCTGACAACCATAGCTACCTCAATGCGTATGACATTATTTTGTCCAAAAATCAACCACTCATATTCAAAAATCATTATTTAACACTGGTGTATGAATATATTAACTTGCATAATGTAGATACTATTGATATATGTTATTTTATATTTTTTATACAGGTCTGACGATGAGACCGGTGTGAAAACAGCAACGGTTTTTCCAGCAACGGTTTTTATATTTTCTAATAATCAGTATTTTTGCAAATCGTAAAGTTTTTCAACGACAATCACTTCAAACGATCTTACTTAAAGTAGGTATAAGCGTTTTTATATATTTTTGTATAATAGTAGGGGTAGAAACTACCCCTAAATATCCAAAAATTAGTTGGAGAATACTGGAGTAGATGTCAGTTAAATTTTTCAACGTCAGCAGTTTCATGTGATGCTACTGAAAAGGAAATAAGCGTTGTTATATATTTCCGGGCGTTACTAAGGGCGGAAACCACCCTTAAGTATCGAAAATACTGATTGAACATATCAGTTGAATTTTTCGATGCCAACCGCTTTGAATACTGTTACTGAAGTAGAAATAAGTGTTGGTATATTTTTCCGGGTATTAATAAGGGAGGAAACTACCCCTAAATATTCGAAATTGCCATGGAAGGCAGTCCAGCAGATGTCAGTTAAATTTTTCGATGCCAGCAGTTTCATGTGATGCTACTCAATAGGAAATAAGCGTTGTTATATATTTCCGGGCGTTACTAAGGGCGGAAACTACCCTTAACTATCGAAAAAATTGATTGAACATGTCAGTTGAATTTTTCGATGCCAACCGCTCTGAAGAGTGTTACTGAAGTAGAAATAAGTGTTGGTATATTTTTCCGGGTATTAATAAGGGAGGAAACTACCCCTAAATATTCGAAATTGCCCTAGAATCCAGTCCAGCAGATGTCAGTTAAATTTTTCGATGCCAGCAGTTTCATGTGATGCTACTCAATAGGAAATAAGCGTTGTTATATATTTCCGGGCGTTACTAAGGGCGGAAACCACCCTTAAGTTTCGAAAATATTGATTGAACATGTCAGTTGAATTTTTCGATGCCAACCGCTTTAAATACTGTTACTGAAGTAGAAATATGTGTTGGTACATTTTTCCGGGTATTAATAAGGGAGGAAACTACCCCTAAATATTCAAAATTGCCATGGAAGGCAGTCCAGCAGATGTCAGTTAAATTTTTCGATGCCAGCAGTTTCATGTGATGCTACTCAATAGGAAATAAGCGTTGTTATATATTTCCGGGCGTTACTAAGGGCGGAAACCACCCTTAAGTATCGAAAATATTGATTGAACATGTCAGTTGAATTTTTCGATGCCAACCGCTTTTAATAGTGTTACTGAAGGAGAAATAAGTGTTGGTATATTTTTCCGGCCAATAATAAGGGAGGAAACTACCCCTAAATATTCGAAATTGCCATGGAAGGCAGTCCAGCAGATGTCAGTTAAATTTTTCGATGCCAGCAGTTTCATGTGATGCTACTCAATAGGAAATAAGCGTTGTTATATATTTCCGGCGTTACTAAGGGCGGAAACCACCCTTAAGTATCGAAAATATTGATTGAACATGTCAGTTGAATTTTTCGATGCCAACCGCTCTGAATAGTATTACTGAAGTAGAAATAAGTGTTGGCATTTTTTTCCGGGTATTAATAAGGGAGGAAACTACCCCTAAATATTCGAAATTGCCATGGAAGGCAGTCCAGCAGATGTCAGTTAAATTTTTCGATGCCAGCAGTTTCATGTGATGCTACTCAATAGGAAATAAGCGTTGTTATATATTTCCGGGCGTTACTAAGGGCGGAAACCACCCTTAAGTTTCGAAAATATTGATTGAACATGTCAGTTGAATTTTTCGATGCCAACCGCTTTAAATACTGTTACTGAAGTAGAAATATGTGTTGGTACATTTTTCCGGGTATTAATAAGGGAGGAAACTACCCCTAAATATTCGAAATTGCCATGGAAGGCAGTCCAGCAGATGTCAGTTAAATTTTTCGATGCCAGCAGTTTCATGTGATGCTACTCAATAGGAAATAAGCGTTGTTATATATTTCCGGGCGTTACTAAGGGCGGAAACCACCCTTAAGTTTCGAAAATATTGATTGAACATGTCAGTTGAATTTTTCGATGCCAACCGCTTTGAATACTGTTACTGAAGTAGAAATATGTGTTGGTACATTTTTCCGGGTATTAATAAGGGAGGAAACTACCCCTAAATATTCGAAATTGCCATGGAAGGCAGTCCAGCAGATGTCAGTTAAATTTTTCGATGGCAGCAGTTTCATGTGATGCTACTCAATAGGAAATAAGCGGTGTTATATATTTCCGGGCGTTACTAAGGGCGGAAACCACCCTTAAGTATCGAAAATATTGATTGAACATGTCAGTTGAATTTTTCGATGCCAACCGCTTTGAATACTGTTACTGAAGTAGAAATAAGTGTTGACATATTTTTCCGGGTATTAATAAGGGAGGAAACTACCCCTAAATATTCGAAATTGCCATGGAAGGCAGTCCAGCAGATGTCAGTTAAATTTTTCGATTCCAGCAGTTTCATGTGATGCTACTCAATAGGAAATAAGCGTTGTTATATATTTCCGGGCGTTACTAAGGGCGGAAACTACCCTTAAGTATCGAAAAAATTGATTGAACATGTCAGTTGAATTTTACGATGCCAACCGCTCTAAAGAGTGTTACTGAAGTAGAAATAAGTGTTGGTATATTTTTTCGGGTATTAATAAGGGAGGAAACTACCCCTAAATATTCGAAATTGCCCTAGAATCCAGTCCAGCAGATGTCAGTTAAATTTTTCGATGCCAGCAGTTTCATGTGATGCTACTCAATAGGAAATAAGCGTTGTTATATATTTCCGGGCGTTACTAAGGGCGGAAACCACCCTTAAGTTTCGAAAATATTGATTGAACATGTCAGTTGAATTTTTCGATGCCAACCGCTTTAAATACTGTTACTGAAGTAGAAATATGTGTTGGTACATTTTTCCGGGTATTAATAAGGGAGGAAACTACCCCTAAATATTCGAAATTGCCATGGAAGGCAGTCCAGCAGATGTCAGTTAAATTTTTCGATGCCAGCAGTTTCATGTGATGCTACTCAATAGGAAATAAGCGTTGTTATATATTTCCGGGCGTTACTAAGGGCGGAAACCACCCTTAAGTATCGAAAATATTGATTGAACATGTCAGTTGAATTTTTCGATGCCAACCGCTCTGAATAGTATTACTGAAGTAGAAATAAGTGTTGGCATATTTTTCCGGGCATTAATAAGGGAGGAAACTACCCCTAAATATTCGAAATTGCCCTACAAGCCAGTCCAGCAGATGTCAGTTAAATTTGTCGATGTCAGCAGTGTCACGTGATGCTACTCAAAAGGAAATAACCGTTGTTATATATTTCCGGGCGTTACTAAGGGCTGAAACCACCCATAAATATCGAAAATATTGCTTGAACATGTCAGTTGAATTTTGCAATGCCAATTGCTTTGACTGGTGTTACTGAAGTAGAAATAAGTGTTGGTATATTTTTCCGGGCAATAATAAGGGAGTAAACTACCCCTAAATATTCGAAATTGCCCTGGAAGGCAGTCCAGCAGATGTCAGTTAAATTTGTCAATGTTAGCAGTTTCATGTGATGCTACTCAAAAGGAAATAAGCGTTGTTATATATTTCCGGGCGTTACTAAGGGCTGAAACCACCCTTAAGTATCGAAAATGTTGATTGAACATGTCAGTTGAATTTTTCGATGCCAACCGCTTTGAATAGTGTTACTGAAGGAGAAATAAGTGTTGGTATATTTTTCCGGGCATTAATAAGGGAGGAGACTACCCCTAAATATTCGAAATTACCTTAGAAGGTGGATATCAGTGAAATTTTTCGATGTCGGGAGTTTCATGTGATCCTATTCAAAAGGAAATAAGCGTTGTTATTTGTTTGCGGGCGTTACTTATAACCTCCCTTAAATATCGAAAATATTTATTGAAAGTGTCTTAAATTTTTCTATATAAAGATATTATTTATATGCCCTTAGTTAAGTAGAAAGGAACATTGTTATTAATTTTAGGGCGTTACTAAACAGCCCATAAGTATCCTAAATATTTTTTGAGGATGTCTATTAAACTTTTCGTTTCCAATCGCTTTCAGTGATGTTACTTAAATAGAAGAAGTGGTGTTATGTATATATACATAACACATATGTTTTATATATGTTTACATATGTTTTATATATTTCTTGGCGGTAATAAGGTAGAATATTAAACTGCCTCAAGTCTGCTCAAAAACACTTTTTTTAGGTTGTCAGAATAGTATCCGGTTGCTCTTTACTGTTTAAAATTTAGAAAAAGAAATACACAGTGCGCATCTATTTTGAAATCCAACGTGGCAGGTCTTATGTAGAAATCGATGGCATAAATTGCATTTTTCGCATTCATCGGTGCAAATTAATCCACATTTGAGACATTTCTTTTTCATGTCGTCCGAATGGAATAATATCAACTTTTTCAATTCTTTTCTGTATGTGTTCATGTCTTTAGGAGCATTTAGTGGTTTATTCGTAACATATTGATTTAAAAAATATGCTACGAATACACCACAGTTATATGTGTCATTTTGAAATATATGAGATATTTGATTGGAGCTCCACTCTCTTTTAATGTTCAGGTCAACTTGCTTTTCTTTTGTGTATTGTGTCAAGAACTGGTACATTACATTTTTGAACTGCTCCGTACTTCGTTGATTCTCTCCTCGAGGATCTATATAGGTGGTCGTTAAAGAACCAAAGTCAACAATACCTAGACACCAGTGGTTTCTGTCCCTAGATATTGGTAAAACTAAAATAGTATCTGGTAAAATAGTTGGCATTGTATAAAAAAATTCTGGCTGTAATTGATCTGTCAAATATATCGCCGCATAGGCTTGGTCTACAGTAAGTAAAATATATCTGTTATGATCTGCAGCTTTTATGATGCAGTGTAAACAGCAATTTAACGCGAAATCTGTCAACCATTGTTTTCCGTTAATGCTGTCAAAATCATCATATTTTAGTTCTGACCAATATGCCGATTCAAAGTAACTAATAACATAATTATGGTATTCTTTACTTTTTACATAATAATCGACATCAGCAACTAGGCCGTTATCAAATAAAGTGAGGAGCGATTTCTCCGCCTGACTGCTTAAATTGATTGATTCATGCTTCCACATATTCATTTGAATTTGGTCATTTGGATATTTCGGGCTAACAATTTCGGGCAATAAGAAAAACATATAAAATTGGTATATAGGGGAAGCAATTCTTTCTTGATAAAAAATATCGTCTCTGTAGATTCTTTGAACGTTGATACCTTCATATGTCCAAATCACAAAATCACACCACTGTCGTTTAGTAATATGTAAAATTCCTTGAATATGGAAATAATAATCATGCTCTTTCATGAGCTGGCCCTTTTTGTTTAAGTAAGTCAATATTTGCCGACGAATTGCTTCCATGGGATGCATATTTTTTATCTCAAGAGGGCATTTAATCTCAATAGCCCCATCCTTTCCGATTAGACCGTGGGGAGAACATGCCATATAATGCATTTCTTCATCGATAATAATGCCGCAGTAATATATTACAACTTTTGGATACAAGTCTCTATAACTGTTTATGGCACTTTTTTCACATGTTACGCCACGTTGCATGGAAATGGTAGGTCTTTTTCTACTATATAAAATTTCTTGCACCTTTTTAATGAGTAATGTCTCATCATCGTTGTATCTGCATATATATCCAAAATTAGACGTAGTAATCCGCTTCTTTTCTTCTTCAATCCAGAGGGTAGATTGCCTTTGTTTAACGGTCGAAATATTTAAAATTTCCCTATCATTGGCATTTAAATCAAGTTCTTTCAAATAATTTACACATTTCATTTTGAGAGTATATTCAGACGGTGTTTCGTCTATTTCTTCGCGAAAAAATTGATCATCGCTAGGTGGAGGTTTGTGATCATTATTCCCGATAAATTGTGGCAATGGCAGCTGATTAATTTTGGCGCCTATAGATTTAATGGTTTTTTTTAACAGAACTCCCTTGAAATTGGTACAGGTACTTTTTATTTTTTTACTCCAGCTTTCTTTCACAAGCATATCATGCTCGGCGTCAGTAGATAAAAAGTTTCGTTTGTGTCTACGTGCCAGCCCAGATTTTGGAATCTCAAAAATAATTTCTTTGTACAGTGCTAATGTTCTTCTCCTAAGTTGCCTTACTATCCTACTGCACTTTTGATTTGGCGTTCCTCCCATAACTAAATTTTTAACAACTGAAAACCAGTTTTCCACGTTTGAGTTGCTACTCCTTTGGCCAGATTTACCACTTGGAGCTAAAAGTGACGTCCAAAGAGGTAATACGGATATGTACTTTTTTAAAATAGTTTCCAAAAGCTGTGGATTATAATATGCATTTGTTTTTTTTGTCGAGTAAGTTATATTTTCGATTTTATACAGCTGATGTTTATAAACGCTAAGAAACCTTTTGTAGAATGGACTAGAACTATATATAGATTCAGAATGAACTGTTCTTTTGTCAGGTGTATCGCTCATATTGTATATTATCTCTTTCTCAAAATCAGAACTTTTTGTGTGGCAGCATACTTCCAGAAGAATACGTAGAGCCGTGTCAACGTCATCACTAACATATTCTGAATTTGTGATAATAACTAAATTTTTAAACCAAACATCGAACTCATTTTTACTTGCAATATTAAATGATGCAGCTAAAATCTCTTTGAAAAATGAAGTATTTTCTTTGGTAACTTTTTTTACGTCATTTGCCATGATTTTGAAGAAATGTGCGCAACAAATCTTTATATGAGTCACATCCTTGTAATATGTTTCGTAATTATCTTCGTATATAATTTTATAGGTCAAATCGAGATAAGCCTTCAAATTCATGTTATTCCAATAAAACAGCACGGCATTTATTAGAGCACGGCTATAGTCTGTTACTACATTTGAAAATATTGGCCACTGCTGCTTCTCTCTTAGGGCAAATGATTTAAATTTTGCCAACCAAGTTCCTATAGATGTAGCATCGTGGTCGCAACTTATTAATTCCATCACTGGAATTATTCTTTTGTTAACGTTGATAACTCCAGCGTAATAGAATATCCTCTTTTTCGTAAAGTGTGATTTCCTTACCACATTACCAGTTGCATCCAAATGTAATTCTCTCATTTCCTTAGATTTCAATATAATCTCAAGTTGCTGCTTGCTATATAAATATACATGAAAAGGCTGACCGACGACTTTAATGTACGAACTGTTTTCTCGTTGCATTAAAATCATATCGACTAGGTCATCCTTATTACGATCTAATAACCCCAGTTTCTCAGATCTTATTTTTCTGAGTACGTCGTCAGATTTAATGTCTTGTAAGTTGCCTTGTGATATCAGTTTTCCAGAAGCAAGATTATAACGTTCCTCTTTTGATTTAGATGCCTTCTTATATTTGAGTTCAAGTCTTGCCATTTTTCTGTCGGCTCCTTTTAAATATCTGGTGATGTAACCTATGTGATTATAATTGTGAGAGGTACTAAACACACTCACCTCACGTTCACCGCTACATGAAACGCCTTTGATTAGTAATATGAAGACCTTGCAATTGTGGGCGCAATATGCGAAAATTTTTATTTCATCTCTTGAAATAATGCGCCTGTTTGATTTGAAATTTAATACACAAACGTTATTCACCATACTGAACTTTTTTTGCAAAAAACTTGTCCATACACCAGCAATCAATTTGCCCTGGTTACATATAGACCGAAAATCTTGATCTGAAATTTTAAATCTTCCTTCAAGAAAATTACATGACTTATAAGAAGGGCGCTTCCAGTCACCGCTTTTACAATTCTTTGAATGCTCAGGTAAGATTCTATATTTTTTTAACGGGGGTTCGTTGTCCTGATTTTGTAACGAGTGAGGTATATATTCATTATCTGTTGAAACACTTTCTTTAGTGGTGTTAACTGAACTATCAATCAGTGAATCCTTGAGGATCTCTTCATTATCTATTTCGGAAACAGTGGTAACAGTCCCTAGTTTTTGCAAATCTAAAGGATCGCAAGCAATATATAGTTGCTTCGGAACTGTATTACTTAATAGTCGCTTATTGGATTTCGTATTTGGTTGTGAAATTGCGTCTACCGCGTCAGAGCTTTCGTATAAATTATCTTCAGTAGTGGTTGTACTTTTAATCATATTCCTTAGCCAAAATTTCTTAAGTTTATATCTATTTTTAAACGAATTTCGTTCACCAAACTTTGCGCATAACTCAGAAAAAATAGATGTTTCAACCCATTCGGATGTGGTTAACAAAATATTACTATCAATATTGTGTTTGCCTAAATAATTTACCATCTTCTGGTAACGATCCACGGCATTGCCACCGGCATTGTTACTGGCAGAATGATCAGTTACAGTATTGTTGATATTATTCAAAAACTTTTTGAATTGCCCTATATTTTTTCTTATAACTGTCACTATTGCGTAACGGGCCTTTTCATTGACGGATCCAAACAAATGATTGCAAGCATCCCCAATGATCTCATTACTGGCAGTCATATTTTTTAAATCATCGTATGACAACGAGTTCTGGTTAAAGTAGTTTGCAAGTTTCGCAATATCCAGTTTTGAACGTTTACCCATTTTACTCAAAGTAAATTGTAAAAATAACTAAGGATTTAGAAGAATAGGTACCTTTGACTTAAAAATATTATAAGTATATAGTAGTATATCTAGTAGTAGATGACACAAAAATTAACTAGATGTATTAATAGCAATAACAGTGTAAAAAACTAGGTATCAGAAAAATTAATACGAGATGCACGAATGCTGATGGTTCTTTATGTCCTATATAATAACAAACGACAGAAACAGATGCTGCTGTGTAATAAGGTATTATAAAATAAATAAGCACCGAATGCACAAATGCTGCTATCGATCGCTGAACTAAAGCCTGTTAATTAAAAAAAATATTCAACAGTACAAACGAAATAAAATTTGGTCGCCAATACCAACTAAAAATAAAACGAGAAACACAAATGATGCTGCTGTGGATTAAGGAAATTATAAATAATAAATCACCGAATAAGCACAAATGCTGCTATCGATCGCTGAACTATACCCTGCTAATTAAGAAAAATAAATCAACAGTGCAATCAAATAAAATTTGGTCGCCAATACCAAATAAAAATAAAACGAGAAACACAAATGATGCTGCTGTGGATTAAGGAAATTATAAATAATAAATCACCGAATAAGCACAAATGCTGCTATCGATCGCTGAACTATACCCTGCTAATTAAGAAAAATAAATCAACAGTGCAATCAAATAAAATTTGGTCGCCAATACCAAATAAAAATAAAACGAGAAACACAAATGATGCTGCTGTGGATTAAGGAAATTATAAATAATAAATCACCGAATAAGCACAAATGCTGCTATCGATCGCTGAACTATACCCTGCTAATTAAGAAAAATAAATCAACAGTGCAATCAAATAAAATTTGGTCGCCAATACCAAATAAAAATAAAACGAGAAACACAAATATTGCTCCTGTGGATTAAGGAATTATCAATAAAATAAAAGAATTAATGCAAATACCGTTTAAGAAAATAGTCAATACTAAAACAAAATACTCCGTTGTCATCAATTAGAAATTATTGTGAATAAACTAATGTTACTACTCAATTCTTGTACGAATATTCTCACATCGGCAAGCGGTTGTTGTACCTGTACACTGTACAGTGACAGGAAAACTAAGCTGGACATAAATCTTTCAATTCTAGCAAAGCTAAAATTAGATTCAGGCAAGGCAAGGACTACATTAGCTGCCTATAGTAACAAAATTTAGGAAGTATTGAAACACTGTCGCAGACTTTTATCTGATAGGTAATTTAATTCTTATTTAAATTATCTGTAACATTGTACTTAACATTTTTTTCCATATCTCTTGTTTTACAAGCGTTTTGAAGAATACGTCGGTCGTGCCGCTATTTTCGCCGTGCCTTACTCCAAAAGAAAGATTTATGTCCAGCTTAGTTTTCCTGTCACTGTACAGTGTACAGGTACAACAACCGCTTGCCGATGTGAGAATATTCGTACAAGAATTGAGTAGTAACATTAGTTTATTCACAATAATTTCTAATTGATGACAACGGAGTATTTTGTTTTAGTATTGACTATTTTCTTAAACGGTATTTGCATTAATTCTTTTATTTTATTGATAATTCCTTAATCCACAGGAGCAATATTTGTGTTTCTCGTTTTATTTTTATTTGGTATTGGCGACCAAATTTTATTTGATTGCACTGTTGATTTATTTTTCTTAATTAGCAGGGTATAGTTCAGCGATCGATAGCAGCATTTGTGCTTATTCGGTGATTTATTATTTATAATTTCCTTAATCCACAGCAGCATCATTTGTGTTTCTCGTTTTATTTTTATTTGGTATTGGCGACCAAATTTTATTTGATTGCACTGTTGATTTATTTTTCTTAATTAGCAGGGTATAGTTCAGCGATCGATAGCAGCATTTGTGCTTATTCGGTGATTTATTATTTATAATTTCCTTAATCCACAGCAGCATCATTTGTGTTTCTCGTTTTATTTTTATTTGGTATTGGCGACCAAATTTTATTTGATTGCACTGTTGATTTATTTTTCTTAATTAGCAGGGTATAGTTCAGCGATCGATAGCAGCATTTGTGCTTATTCGGTGATTTATTATTTATAATTTCCTTAATCCACAGCAGCATCATTTGTGTTTCTCGTTTTATTTTTAGTTGGTATTGGCGACCAAATTTTATTTCGTTTGTACTGTTGAATATTTTTTTTAATTAACAGGCTTTAGTTCAGCGATCGATAGCAGCATTTGTGCATTCGGTGCTTATTTATTTTATAATACCTTATTACACAGCAGCATCTGTTTCTGTCGTTTGTTATTATATAGGACATAAAGAACCATCAGCATTCGTGCATCTCGTATTAATTTTTCTGATACCTAGTTTTTTACACTGTTATTGCTATTAATACATCTAGTTAATTTTTGTGTCATCTACTACTAGATATACTACTATATACTTATAATATTTTTAAGTCAAAGGTACCTATTCTTCTAAATCCTTAGTTATTTTTACAATTTACTTTGAGTAAAATGGGTAAACGTTCAAAACTGGATATTGCGAAACTTGCAAACTACTTTAACCAGAACTCGTTGTCATACGATGATTTAAAAAATATGACTGCCAGTAATGAGATCATTGGGGATGCTTGCAATCATTTGTTTGGATCCGTCAATGAAAAGGCCCGTTACGCAATAGTGACAGTTATAAGAAAAAATATAGGGCAATTCAAAAAGTTTTTGAATAATATCAACAATACTGTAACTGATCATTCTGCCAGTAACAATGCCGGTGGCAATGCCGTGGATCGTTACCAGAAGATGGTAAATTATTTAGGCAAACACAATATTGATAGTAATATTTTGTTAACCACATCCGAATGGGTTGAAACATCTATTTTTTCTGAGTTATGCGCAAAGTTTGGTGAACGAAATTCGTTTAAAAATAGATATAAACTTAAGAAATTTTGGCTAAGGAATATGATTAAAAGTACAACCACTACTGAAGATAATTTATACGAAAGCTCTGACGCGGTAGACGCAATTTCACAACCAAATACGAAATCCAATAAGCGACTATTAAGTAATACAGTTCCGAAGCAACTATATATTGCTTGCGATCCTTTAGATTTGCAAAAACTAGGGACTGTTACCACTGTTTCCGAAATAGATAATGAAGAGATCCTCAAGGATTCACTGATTGATAGTTCAGTTAACACCACTAAAGAAAGTGTTTCAACAGATAATGAATATATACCTCACTCGTTACAAAATCAGGACAACGAACCCCCGTTAAAAAAATATAGAATCTTACCTGAGCATTCAAAGAATTGTAAAAGCGGTGACTGGAAGCGCCCTTCTTATAAGTCATGTAATTTTCTTGAAGGAAGATTTAAAATTTCAGATCAAGATTTTCGGTCTATATGTAACCAGGGCAAATTGATTGCTGGTGTATGGACAAGTTTTTTGCAAAAAAAGTTCAGTATGGTGAATAACGTTTGTGTATTAAATTTCAAATCAAACAGGCGCATTATTTCAAGAGATGAAATAAAAATTTTCGCATATTGCGCCCACAATTGCAAGGTCTTCATATTACTAATCAAAGGCGTTTCATGTAGCGGTGAACGTGAGGTGAGTGTGTTTAGTACCTCTCACAATTATAATCACATAGGTTACATCACCAGATATTTAAAAGGAGCCGACAGAAAAATGGCAAGACTTGAACTCAAATATAAGAAGGCATCTAAATCAAAAGAGGAACGTTATAATCTTGCTTCTGGAAAACTGATATCACAAGGCAACTTACAAGACATTAAATCTGACGACGTACTCAGAAAAATAAGATCTGAGAAACTGGGGTTATTAGATCGTAATAAGGATGACCTAGTCGATATGATTTTAATGCAACGAGAAAACAGTTCGTACATTAAAGTCGTCGGTCAGCCTTTTCATGTATATTTATATAGCAAGCAGCAACTTGAGATTATATTGAAATCTAAGGAAATGAGAGAATTACATTTGGATGCAACTGGTAATGTGGTAAGGAAATCACACTTTACGAAAAAGAGGATATTCTATTACGCTGGAGTTATCAACGTTAACAAAAGAATAATTCCAGTGATGGAATTAATAAGTTGCGACCACGATGCTACATCTATAGGAACTTGGTTGGCAAAATTTAAATCATTTGCCCTAAGAGAGAAGCAGCAGTGGCCAATATTTTCAAATGTAGTAACAGACTATAGCCGTGCTCTAATAAATGCCGTGCTGTTTTATTGGAATAACATGAATTTGAAGGCTTATCTCGATTTGACCTATAAAATTATATACGAAGATAATTACGAAACATATTACAAGGATGTGACTCATATAAAGATTTGTTGCGCACATTTCTTCAAAATCATGGCAAATGACGTAAAAAAAGTTACCAAAGAAAATACTTCATTTTTCAAAGAGATTTTAGCTGCATCATTTAATATTGCAAGTAAAAATGAGTTCGATGTTTGGTTTAAAAATTTAGTTATTATCACAAATTCAGAATATGTTAGTGATGACGTTGACACGGCTCTACGTATTCTTCTGGAAGTATGCTGCCACACAAAAAGTTCTGATTTTGAGAAAGAGATAATATACAATATGAGCGATACACCTGACAAAAGAACAGTTCATTCTGAATCTATATATAGTTCTAGTCCATTCTACAAAAGGTTTCTTAGCGTTTATAAACATCAGCTGTATAAAATCGAAAATATAACTTACTCGACAAAAAAAACAAATGCATATTATAATCCACAGCTTTTGGAAACTATTTTAAAAAAGTACATATCCGTATTACCTCTTTGGACGTCACTTTTAGCTCCAAGTGGTAAATCTGGCCAAAGGAGTAGCAACTCAAACGTGGAAAACTGGTTTTCAGTTGTTAAAAATTTAGTTATGGGAGGAACGCCAAATCAAAAGTGCAGTAGGATAGTAAGGCAACTTAGGAGAAGAACATTAGCACTGTACAAAGAAATTATTTTTGAGATTCCAAAATCTGGGCTGGCACGTAGACACAAACGAAACTTTTTATCTACTGACGCCGAGCATGATATGCTTGTGAAAGAAAGCTGGAGTAAAAAAATAAAAAGTACCTGTACCAATTTCAAGGGAGTTCTGTTAAAAAAAACCATTAAATCTATAGGCGCCAAAATTAATCAGCTGCCATTGCCACAATTTATCGGGAATAATGATCACAAACCTCCACCTAGCGATGATCAATTTTTTCGCGAAGAAATAGACGAAACACCGTCTGAATATACTCTCAAAATGAAATGTGTAAATTATTTGAAAGAACTTGATTTAAATGCCAATGATAGGGAAATTTTAAATATTTCGACCGTTAAACAAAGGCAATCTACCCTCTGGATTGAAGAAGAAAAGAAGCGGATTACTACGTCTAATTTTGGATATATATGCAGATACAACGATGATGAGACATTACTCATTAAAAAGGTGCAAGAAATTTTATATAGTAGAAAAAGACCTACCATTTCCATGCAACGTGGCGTAACATGTGAAAAAAGTGCCATAAACAGTTATAGAGACTTGTATCCAAAAGTTGTAATATATTACTGCGGCATTATTATCGATGAAGAAATGCATTATATGGCATGTTCTCCCCACGGTCTAATCGGAAAGGATGGGGCTATTGAGATTAAATGCCCTCTTGAGATAAAAAATATGCATCCCATGGAAGCAATTCGTCGGCAAATATTGACTTACTTAAACAAAAAGGGCCAGCTCATGAAAGAGCATGATTATTATTTCCATATTCAAGGAATTTTACATATTACTAAACGACAGTGGTGTGATTTTGTGATTTGGACATATGAAGGTATCAACGTTCAAAGAATCTACAGAGACGATATTTTTTATCAAGAAAGAATTGCTTCCCCTATATACCAATTTTATATGTTTTTCTTATTGCCCGAAATTGTTAGCCCGAAATATCCAAATGACCAAATTCAAATGAATATGTGGAAGCATGAATCAATCAATTTAAGCAGTCAGGCGGAGAAATCGCTCCTCACTTTATTTGATAACGGCCTAGTTGCTGATGTCGATTATTATGTAAAAAGTAAAGAATACCATAATTATGTTATTAGTTACTTTGAATCGGCATATTGGTCAGAACTAAAATATGATGATTTTGACAGCATTAACGGAAAACAATGGTTGACAGATTTCGCGTTAAATTGCTGTTTACACTGCATCATAAAAGCTGCAGATCATAACAGATATATTTTACTTACTGTAGACCAAGCCTATGCGGCGATATATTTGACAGATCAATTACAGCCAGAATTTTTTTATACAATGCCAACTATTTTACCAGATACTATTTTAGTTTTACCAATATCTAGGGACAGAAACCACTGGTGTCTAGGTATTGTTGACTTTGGTTCTTTAACGACCACCTATATAGATCCTCGAGGAGAGAATCAACGAAGTACGGAGCAGTTCAAAAATGTAATGTACCAGTTCTTGACACAATACACAAAAGAAAAGCAAGTTGACCTGAACATTAAAAGAGAGTGGAGCTCCAATCAAATATCTCATATATTTCAAAATGACACATATAACTGTGGTGTATTCGTAGCATATTTTTTAAATCAATATGTTACGAATAAACCACTAAATGCTCCTAAAGACATGAACACATACAGAAAAGAATTGAAAAAGTTGATATTATTCCATTCGGACGACATGAAAAAGAAATGTCTCAAATGTGGATTAATTTGCACCGATGAATGCGAAAAATGCAATTTATGCCATCGATTTCTACATAAGACCTGCCACGTTGGATTTCAAAATAGATGCGCACTGTGTATTTCTTTTTCTAAATTTTAAACAGTAAAGAGCAACCGGATACTATTCTGACAACCTAAAAAAAGTGTTTTTGAGCAGACTTGAGGCAGTTTAATATTCTACCTTATTACCGCCAAGAAATATATAAAACATATGTAAACATATATAAAACATATGTGTTATGTATATATACATAACACCACTTCTTCTATTTAAGTAACATCACTGAAAGCGATTGGAAACGAAAAGTTTAATAGACATCCTCAAAAAATATTTAGGATACTTATGGGCTGTTTAGTAACGCCCTAAAATTAATAACAATGTTCCTTTCTACTTAACTAAGGGCATATAAATAATATCTTTATATAGAAAAATTTAAGACACTTTCAATAAATATTTTCGATATTTAAGGGAGGTTATAAGTAACGCCCGCAAACAAATAACAACGCTTATTTCCTTTTGAATAGGATCACATGAAACTCCCGACATCGAAAAATTTCACTGATATCCACCTTCTAAGGTAATTTCGAATATTTAGGGGTAGTCTCCTCCCTTATTAATGCCCGGAAAAATATACCAACACTTATTTCTCCTTCAGTAACACTATTCAAAGCGGTTGGCATCGAAAAATTCAACTGACATGTTCAATCAACATTTTCGATACTTAAGGGTGGTTTCAGCCCTTAGTAACGCCCGGAAATATATAACAACGCTTATTTCCTTTTGAGTAGCATCACATGAAACTGCTAACATTGACAAATTTAACTGACATCTGCTGGACTGCCTTCCAGGGCAATTTCGAATATTTAGGGGTAGTTTACTCCCTTATTATTGCCCGGAAAAATATACCAACACTTATTTCTACTTCAGTAACACCAGTCAAAGCAATTGGCATTGCAAAATTCAACTGACATGTTCAAGCAATATTTTCGATATTTATGGGTGGTTTCAGCCCTTAGTAACGCCCGGAAATATATAACAACGGTTATTTCCTTTTGAGTAGCATCACGTGACACTGCTGACATCGACAAATTTAACTGACATCTGCTGGACTGGCTTGTAGGGCAATTTCGAATATTTAGGGGTAGTTTCCTCCCTTATTAATGCCCGGAAAAATATGCCAACACTTATTTCTACTTCAGTAATACTATTCAGAGCGGTTGGCATCGAAAAATTCAACTGACATGTTCAATCAATATTTTCGATACTTAAGGGTGGTTTCCGCCCTTAGTAACGCCCGGAAATATATAACAACGCTTATTTCCTATTGAGTAGCATCACATGAAACTGCTGGCATCGAAAAATTTAACTGACATCTGCTGGACTGCCTTCCATGGCAATTTCGAATATTTAGGGGTAGTTTCCTCCCTTATTAATACCCGGAAAAATGTACCAACACATATTTCTACTTCAGTAACAGTATTTAAAGCGGTTGGCATCGAAAAATTCAACTGACATGTTCAATCAATATTTTCGAAACTTAAGGGTGGTTTCCGCCCTTAGTAACGCCCGGAAATATATAACAACGCTTATTTCCTATTGAGTAGCATCACATGAAACTGCTGGCATCGAAAAATTTAACTGACATCTGCTGGACTGGATTCTAGGGCAATTTCGAATATTTAGGGGTAGTTTCCTCCCTTATTAATACCCGAAAAAATATACCAACACTTATTTCTACTTCAGTAACACTCTTCAGAGCGGTTGGCATCGTAAAATTCAACTGACATGTTCAATCAATTTTTTCGATACTTAAGGGTAGTTTCCGCCCTTAGTAACGCCCGGAAATATATAACAACGCTTATTTCCTATTGAGTAGCATCACATGAAACTGCTGGAATCGAAAAATTTAACTGACATCTGCTGGACTGCCTTCCATGGCAATTTCGAATATTTAGGGGTAGTTTCCTCCCTTATTAATACCCGGAAAAATATGTCAACACTTATTTCTACTTCAGTAACAGTATTCAAAGCGGTTGGCATCGAAAAATTCAACTGACATGTTCAATCAATATTTTCGATACTTAAGGGTGGTTTCCGCCCTTAGTAACGCCCGGAAATATATAACACCGCTTATTTCCTATTGAGTAGCATCACATGAAACTGCTGCCATCGACAAATTTAACTGACATCTGCTGGACTGCCTTCCATGGCAATTTCGAATATTTAGGGGTAGTTTCCTCCCTTATTAATACCCGGAAAAATGTACCAACACATATTTCTACTTCAGTAACAGTATTCAAAGCGGTTGGCATCGAAAAATTCAACTGACATGTTCAATCAATATTTTCGAAACTTAAGGGTGGTTTCCGCCCTTAGTAACGCCCGGAAATATATAACAACGCTTATTTCCTATTGAGTAGCATCACATGAAACTGCTGGCATCGAAAAATTTAACTGACATCTGCTGGACTGCCTTCCATGGCAATTTCGAATATTTAGGGGTAGTTTCCTCCCTTATTAATACCCGGAAAAATGTACCAACACATATTTCTACTTCAGTAACAGTATTTAAAGCGGTTGGCATCGAAAAATTCAACTGACATGTTCAATCAATATTTTCGAAACTTAAGGGTGGTTTCCGCCCTTAGTAACGCCCGGAAATATATAACAACGCTTATTTCCTATTGAGTAGCATCACATGAAACTGCTGGCATCGAAAAATTTAACTGACATCTGCTGGACTGCCTTCCATGGCAATTTCGAATATTTAGGGGTAGTTTCCTCCCTTATTAATACCCGGAAAAATATGCCAACACTTATTTCTACTTCAGTAATACTATTCAGAGCGGTTGGCATCGAAAAATTCAACTGACATGTTCAATCAATTTTTTCGATACTTAAGGGTAGTTTCCGCCCTTAGTAACGCCCGGAAATATATAACAACGCTTATTTCCTATTGAGTAGCATCACATGAAACTGCTGGAATCGAAAAATTTAACTGACATCTGCTGGACTGCCTTCCATGGCAATTTCGAATATTTAGGGGTAGTTTCCTCCCTTATTAATACCCGGAAAAATATGTCAACACTTATTTCTACTTCAGTAACAGTATTCAAAGCGGTTGGCATCGAAAAATTCAACTGACATGTTCAATCAATATTTTCGATACTTAAGGGTGGTTTCCGCCCTTAGTAACGCCCGGAAATATATAACACCGCTTATTTCCTATTGAGTAGCATCACATGAAACTGCTGCCATCGAAAAATTTAACTGACATCTGCTGGACTGCCTTCCATGGCAATTTCGAATATTTAGGGGTAGTTTCCTCCCTTATTAATACCCGGAAAAATGTACCAACACATATTTCTACTTCAGTAACAGTATTCAAAGCGGTTGGCATCGAAAAATTCAACTGACATGTTCAATCAATATTTTCGAAACTTAAGGGTGGTTTCCGCCCTTAGTAACGCCCGGAAATATATAACAACGCTTATTTCCTATTGAGTAGCATCACATGAAACTGCTGGCATCGAAAAATTTAACTGACATCTGCTGGACTGCCTTCCATGGCAATTTCGAATATTTAGGGGTAGTTTCCTCCCTTATTAATACCCGGAAAAATATACCAACACTTATTTCTACTTCAGTAACACTCTTCAGAGCGGTTGGCATCGAAAAATTCAACTGACATGTTCAATCAATTTTTTCGATAGTTAAGGGTAGTTTCCGCCCTTAGTAACGCCCGGAAATATATAACAACGCTTATTTCCTATTGAGTAGCATCACATGAAACTGCTGGCATCGAAAAATTTAACTGACATCTGCTGGACTACCTTCCATGGCAATTTCGAATATTTAGGGGTAGTTTCCTCCCTTATTAATACCCGGAAAAATGTACCAACACATATTTCTACTTCAGTAACAGTATTTAAAGCGGTTGGCATCGAAAAATTCAACTGACATGTTCAATCAATATTTTCGAAACTTAAGGGTGGTTTCCGCCCTTAGTAACGCCCGGAAATATATAACAACGCTTATTTCCTATTGAGTAGCATCACATGAAACTGCTGGCATCGAAAAATTTAACTGACATCTGCTGGACTGCCTTCCATGGCAATTTCGAATATTTAGGGGTAGTTTCCTCCCTTATTAATACCCGGAAAAATATGCCAACACTTATTTCTACTTCAGTAATACTATTCAGAGCGGTTGGCATCGAAAAATTCAACTGACATGTTCAATCAATATTTTCGATACTTAAGGGTGGTTTCCGCCCTTAGTAACGCCCGGAAATATATAACAACGCTTATTTCCTATTGAGTAGCATCACATGAAACTGCTGGCATCGAAAAATTTAACTGACATCTGCTGGACTGCCTTCCATGGCAATTTCGAATATTTAGGGGTAGTTTCCTCCCTTATTATTGGCCGGAAAAATATACCAACACTTATTTCTCCTTCAGTAACACTATTCAAAGCGGTTGGCATCGAAAAATTCAACTGACATGTTCAATCAATATTTTCGATACTTAAGGGTGGTTTCCGCCCTTAGTAACGCCCGGAAATATATAACAACGCTTATTTCCTATTGAGTAGCATCACATGAAACTGCGAATGAAACATCGAATGAAACATCGAAAAATTTAACTGACATCTGCTGGACTGCCTTCCATGGCAATTTCGAATATTTAGGGGTAGTTTCCTCCCTTATTAATACCCGGAAAAATATGCCAACACTTATTTCTACTTCAGTAATACTATTCAGAGCGGTTGGCATCGAAAAATTCAACTGACATGTTCAATCAATATTTTCGAAACTTAAGGGTGGTTTCCGCCCTTAGTAACGCCCGGAAATATACAACAACGCTTATTTCCTATTGAGTAGCATCACATGAAACTGCTGCCATCGAAAAATTTAACTGACATCTGCTGGACTGCCTTCCATGGCAATTTCGAATATTTAGGGGTAGTTTCCTCCCTTATTAATACCCGGAAAAATGTACCAACACATATTTCTACTTCAGTAACAGTATTCAAAGCGGTTGGCATCGAAAAATTCAACTGACATGTTCAATCAATATTTTCGAAACTTAAGGGTGGTTTCCGCCCTTAGTAACGCCCGGAAATATATAACAACGCTTATTTCCTATTGAGTAGCATCACATGAAACTGCTGGCATCGAAAAATTTAACTGACATCTGCTGGACTACCTTCCATGGCAATTTCGAATATTTAGGGGTAGTTTCCTCCCTTATTAATACCCGGAAAAATGTACCAACACATATTTCTACTTCAGTAACAGTATTTAAAGCGGTTGGCATCGAAAAATTCAACTGACATGTTCAATCAATATTTTCGAAACTTAAGGGTGGTTTCCGCCCTTAGTAACGCCCGGAAATATATAACAACGCTTATTTCCTATTGAGTAGCATCACATGAAACTGCTGGCATCGAAAAATTTAACTGACATCTGCTGGACTGGATTCTAGGGCAATTTCGAATATTTAGGGGTAGTTTCCTCCCTTATTAATACCCGGAAAAATATACCAACACTTATTTCTACTTCAGTAACACTCTTCAGAGCGGTTGGCATCGAAAAATTCAACTGACATGTTCAATCAATATTTTCGATACTTAAGGGTGGTTTCCGCCCTTAGTAACGCCCGGAAATATATAACAACGCTTATTTCCTCTTGAGTAGCATCACATGAAACTGCTGGCATCGAAAAATTTAACTGACATCTGCTGGACTGCCTTCCATGGCAATTTCGAATATTTAGGGGTAGTTTCCTCCCTTATTAATACCCGGAAAAATATGCCAACACTTATTTCTACTTCAGTAATACTATTCAGAGCGGTTGGCATCGAAAAATTCAACTGACATGTTCAATCAATATTTTCGATACTTAAGGGTGGTTTCCGCCCTTAGTAACGCCCGGAAATATATAACAACGCTTATTTCCTATTGAGTAGCATCACATGAAACTGCTGGCATCGAAAAATTTAACTGACATCTGCTGGACTGCCTTCCATGGCAATTTCGAATATTTAGGGGTAGTTTCCTCCCTTATTAATACCCGGAAAAATGTACCAACACATATTTCTACTTCAGTAACAGTATTTAAAGCGGTTGGCATCGAAAAATTCAACTGACATGTTCAATCAATATTTTCGAAACTTAAGGGTGGTTTCCGCCCTTAGTAACGCCCGGAAAGATATAACAACGCTTATTTCCTATTGAGTAGCATCACATGAAACTGCTGGCATCGAAAAATTTAACTGACATCTGCTGGACTGGATTCTAGGGCAATTTCGAATATTTAGGGGTAGTTTCCTCCCTTATTAATACCCGAAAAAATATACCAACACTTATTTCTACTTCAGTAACACTCTTCAGAGCGGTTGGCATCGAAAAATTCAACTGACATGTTCAATCAATTTTTTCGATACTTAAGGGTAGTTTCCGCCCTTAGTAACGCCCGGAAATATATAACAACGCTTATTTCCTATTGAGTAGCATCACATGAAACTGCTGCCATCGAAAAATTTAACTGACATCTGCTGGACTGCCTTCCATGGCAATTTCGAATATTTAGGGGTAGTTTCCTCCCTTATTAATACCCGGAAAAATGTACCAACACATATTTCTACTTCAGTAACAGTATTCAAAGCGGTTGGCATCGAAAAATTCAACTGACATGTTCAATCAATATTTTCGAAACTTAAGGGTGGTTTCCGCCCTTAGTAACGCCCGGAAATATATAACAACGCTTATTTCCTATTGAGTAGCATCACATGAAACTGCTGGCATCGAAAAATTTAACTGACATCTGCTGGACTGCCTTCCATGGCAATTTCGAATATTTAGGGGTAGTTTCCTCCCTTATTAATACCCGGAAAAATATGCCAACACTTATTTCTACTTCAGTAATACTATTCAGAGCGGTTGGCATCGAAAAATTCAACTGACATGTTCAATCAATATTTTCGATACTTAAGGGTGGTTTCCGCCCTTAGTAACGCCCGGAAATATATAACAACGCTTATTTCCTATTGAGTAGCATCACATGAAACTGCTGGCATCGAAAAATTTAACTGACATCTGCTGGACTGCCTTCCATGGCAATTTCGAATATTTAGGGGTAGTTTCCTCCCTTATTAATACCCGGAAAAATGTACCAACACATATTTCTACTTCAGTAACAGTATTTAAAGCGGTTGGCATCGAAAAATTCAACTGACATGTTCAATCAATATTTTCGAAACTTAAGGGTGGTTTCCGCCCTTAGTAACGCCCGGAAATATATAACAACGCTTATTTCCTATTGAGTAGCATCACATGAAACTGCTGGCATCGAAAAATTTAACTGACATCTGCTGGACTGGATTCTAGGGCAATTTCGAATATTTAGGGGTAGTTTCCTCCCTTATTAATACCCGAAAAAATATACCAACACTTATTTCTACTTCAGTAACACTCTTCAGAGCGGTTGGCATCGAAAAATTCAACTGACATGTTCAATCAATTTTTTCGATACTTAAGGGTAGTTTCCGCCCTTAGTAACGCCCGGAAATATATAACAACGCTTATTTCCTATTGAGTAGCATCACATGAAACTGCTGCCATCGAAAAATTTAACTGACATCTGCTGGACTGCCTTCCATGGCAATTTCGAATATTTAGGGGTAGTTTCCTCCCTTATTAATACCCGGAAAAATGTACCAACACATATTTCTACTTCAGTAACAGTATTCAAAGCGGTTGGCATCGAAAAATTCAACTGACATGTTCAATCAATATTTTCGAAACTTAAGGGTGGTTTCCGCCCTTAGTAACGCCCGGAAATATATAACAACTCTTATTTCCTATTGAGTAGCATCACATGAAACTGCTGGCATCGAAAAATTTAACTGACATCTGCTGGACTGCCTTCCATGGCAATTTCGAATATTTAGGGGTAGTTTCCTCCCTTATTAATACCCGGAAAAATGTACCAACACATATTTCTACTTCAGTAACAGTATTTAAAGCAGTTGGCATCGAAAAATTCAACTGACATGTTCAATCAATATTTTCGAAACTTAAGGGTGGTTTCCGCCCTTAGTAACGCCCGGAAATATATAACAACGCTTATTTCCTATTGAGTAGCATCACATGAAACTGCTGGCATCGAAAAATTTAACTGACATCTGCTGGACTGCCTTCCATGGCAATTTCGAATATTTAGGGGTAGTTTCCTCCCTTATTAATACCCGGAAAAATATGCCAACACTTATTTCTACTTCAGTAATACTATTCAGAGCGGTTGGCATCGAAAAATTCAACTGACATGTTCAATCAATATTTTCGATACTTAAGGGTGGTTTCCGCCCTTAGTAACGCCCGGAAATATATAACAACGCTTATTTCCTATTGAGTAGCATCACATGAAACTGCTGGCATCGAAAAATTTAACTGACATCTGCTGGACTGCCTTCCATGGCAATTTCGAATATTTAGGGGTAGTTTCCTCCCTTATTATTGGCCGGAAAAATATACCAACACTTATTTCTCTTTCAGTAACACTATTCAAAGCGGTTGGCATCGAAAAATTCAACTGACATGTTCAATCAATATTTTCGATACTTAAGGGTGGTTTCCGCCCTTAGTAACGCCCGGAAATATATAACAACGCTTATTTCCTATTGAGTAGCATCACATGAAACTGCTGGCATCGAAAAATTTAACTGACATCTGCTGGACTGCCTTCCATGGCAATTTTGAATATTTAGGGGTAGTTTCCTCCCTTATTAATACCCGGAAAAATGTACCAACACATATTTCTACTTCAGTAACAGTATTTAAAGCGGTTGGCATCGAAAAATTCAACTGACATGTTCAATCAATATTTTCGAAACTTAAGGGTGGTTTCCGCCCTTAGTAACGCCCGGAAATATATAACAACGCTTATTTCCTATTGAGTAGCATCACATGAAACTGCTGGCATCGAAAAATTTAACTGACATCTGCTGGACTGGATTCTAGGGCAATTTCGAATATTTAGGGGTAGTTTCCTCCCTTATTAATACCCGGAAAAATATACCAACACTTATTTCTACTTCAGTAACACTCTTCAGAGCGGTTGGCATCGAAAAATTCAACTGACATGTTCAATCAATTTTTTCGATAGTTAAGGGTAGTTTCCGCCCTTAGTAACGCCCGGAAATATATAACAACGCTTATTTCCTATTGAGTAGCATCACATGAAACTGCTGGCATCGAAAAATTTAACTGACATCTGCTGGACTGCCTTCCATGGCAATTTCGAATATTTAGGGGTAGTTTCCTCCCTTATTAATACCCGGAAAAATATACCAACACTTATTTCTACTTCAGTAACAGTATTCAAAGCGGTTGGCATCGAAAAATTCAACTGATATGTTCAATCAGTATTTTCGATACTTAAGGGTGGTTTCCGCCCTTAGTAACGCCCGGAAATATATAACAACGCTTATTTCCTTTTCAGTAGCATCACATGAAACTGCTGACGTTGAAAAATTTAACTGACATCTACTCCAGTATTCTCCAACTAATTTTTGGATATTTAGGGGTAGTTTCTACCCCTACTATTATACAAAAATATATAAAAACGCTTATACCTACTTTAAGTAAGATCGTTTGAAGTGATTGTCGTTGAAAAACTTTACGATTTGCAAAAATACTGATTATTAGAAAATATAAAAACCGTTGCTGGAAAAACCGTTGCTGTTTTCACACCGGTGACGATGAGTACCTACTAGGCAGGTTATATAGATTTTTTTGACTTTATTCTGTATTATAGGGCCAACTATCTTTTCCCTTATATGCTCAATATGCTCACTCCAATTCATTTGTTTGTCTAATAGAGTCCCAGAAATTTTTATCGTTATCGTTATTTATCTATCTAACCTCTGGCTAGCAAGAGAATTTATATAGATTAGAAATAAACTGGGGTCCAGTATTGAGCCCTGGGGAACTCCACCTACAATTGGTTTTTAGAACTTTCATAACCATTTATATTTTTTATCTATTTTCATCTGGATTTCTAAGATCAGGTCAACAGCTGGTGAACTGGTGTCGTTTGATCTGCGAAATCTATACTGAGATGACGACAATATATATTTTTTCTCAAGATTGTCTGCACAAGTTGGTCGTTTACAGTTCTCTCCAATACTATCAATGTTTTCGAGTTTCTGTTATTCTAGTTGGGAAGGTTTTATTACACAGATCAAAACCATTTGTTATGACTGTATGTGTTTTGTGTATGGGCACACAATCTTCGGAATTTTGGTCTGGGAGTGGACTGTATTTGTGTAGAAAATGAAAAGTGTTTCTTCTTTAGTTGTAAATTGTTTAATGTTTACTCTCAACAAGATGTCCAGTATAATATTACAACCATAACACTGTTTACTAACTTAAAAAGATTGCTTATTTCTATTAACAGTTGAAGAGATTGAGAAACGTGACCGTCTTCGTGAGCGCTGAATACAGAACTGATTTTTCGGTTAGAGATGTGCGCGCGCAAGCATTCTCTATCTCAACTCAACTAGGGTTTTACTAGTTTGATGGCTTTTAATATCTACATCTCTCAACATCCTCCCCCGCGTTGAAGTGCAAACTTCAAGAAAAAATTTACAAAATTGAAATTTTAGTCTTCATGTGGAAGTGGGCATAATTTTGAAAGAGGTCGCATAATTGTACCTTCAGAGGTTTTAAGTTTTACCACTCTAACCTTCTTATCGGAACCGGGAAAAACTTCAATGATTCTGGCTCTGGGCCAATGAAGTGGAGGCACATTGTCTTCTTTTAGGAGAACAATGTCGTTGACCTTTAAGTTTTCGCTAGGTCTGTACCATTTTGGACGGTTTTGTAATCTATTCAAATAATCAACAGACCATTTTTTCCAGAAAATTTGTTGCATTTTCATACAACGTTGCCTAAGAGATAATCGATTTTCTGCAATATTTGTAAAGTCTTTATCAGGATATGAAGTTAAATTATCACCAATTAAAAAATGACCTGGCGTCAGACAAGTGAAGTCTGAAGGATCAGTGGAGAGAGCGCAAATTGGTCGCGAGTTTAGAATCGCTTCAATTTGAGCGAGTACAGTGGCAAGCTCTTCGAAGGTTAAATGCGCGTTTCCAACGATGCGTTTTAAGTGATATTTTGCGCTTTTGATAGCTGCCTCCCAGATACCTCCCCAATGTGGGCTTCTAGGCGGGATGAACTTCCATTCCGTTTCATTATTAGCCAAAAAAGTTTTAATTTCATCAGTTGTTTGTTGAGATTTAAAAAATTTATATAAGTCCTTTAATTGATTGGATGATCCAACAAAATTTGTAGCGTTGTCGCTATAAATGACTGATGGGTTTCCTCTACGCGCTATAAATCTTTTTAACGTAAGCAGAAATGCTTCTGTTGAGAGGCTTGAAACTACCTCGATGTGTATAGCTTTGGTTACCATACACACGAAAAGTGAAATGTAACATTTTGTTATTGAAGCACGTCTTAATTTGGATGATTTTATGAATAAAGGTCCACCGAAATCTACACCGACTTTGATGAATGGTCTGGCTTTAGAGACTCTATCCTTAGGTAAATTGCCCATAATCTGTTTTGCCGATAAAGCTTTGAATCGGTGACAAACTAGACAATTTTTTATTATTTGTTTTATTTGTCTTAAGCCATTTACTGGCCAATATCTTAATCTAATGTTTGACAAGACAGTATGTGCGCCTGCGTGAAATAATTTTAAATGTTCTCTTTTTAACAATAATTTTACGACATGATTCCTTGCTGGAAGTAATATGGGATATTTCTGATCGAAACTAATATTTGCATTAGAAAGACGTCCATTAATACGAATTAATCCATGTTCGTCTATCCAAGGATATAGTGAAGCTATAGCATTAACCGAAATAGGTTTATTAGCTTTTAACTGCGCAAATTCATTTGAAAAATGAGAAATTTGTATAGCTTTAATTATTACTGTGTGAGACTTATGTAATTCCTTAACTGTGAGAGCTTCATAACATTTGACCGAATTTTTTCTTGCATTATTTGTGAATCTATAACAATATGCTATGACTCTTTGTAATCGTGTGAAGCTAGAAAACTTTGAAAATATAGCTTGATCAGGTACTGGGGTAGTTAACATAGCAATTTTCCTTTGTTCAGGAATTTCCTCCAAATTAATTTCCGTATCATGACCTTCTAATTTCAAAGAATAATTGTGTAAATACTGAGGTCCGTGCCACCAAAAAAGGTTATTTGTTATTTCATTTGAACTTAATCCTCGAGATAATAAATCTGCGGGATTATCTTTAGATTTAACGTGACGCCACTGGAAATTCGAAGTTAATTCTTGTATTTGTGCAACTCTATTTGCTATAAATGTAGTCCACCTTGAAGGATGAGATTTTAGCCAACATAGAGTTATTTGTGAATCTGTCCACAAGTTAACATAATCGAACTTAAATGGGAATATAGAAATGATCTTACTTGTCAATTTTGAAAGCAAAACTGCTCCACAAAGTTCTAATCTAGGCAATGAAATTGTTTTTAACGGAGCGATTCGCGACTTGGAGCATATTAAATTGCAAGAAACAATTCCATCAGTGTACAATGTTCGTACGTATAAACATGCACCGAACGCCTTTAAAGATGCATCTGAGTAACCGTGTAGTTGGATTGCTAATATTTTATGCGTTAGAAATATATGACGTGGAATTTTTACGTTCGATAAATGAGAAATATTATAAATATATTTATTCCATTCATTTATTAAGTCCGGAGGAAGATTATCGTCCCATTCTAATTTCTGAATCCATATTTTTTGCATAATGATTTTAGCTGTAACAATCACCGGGCCAATAAATCCTAAAGGGTCAAATAATTGTGCGATTTGTGATAGTACATTTCTTTTTGTGGGCGACTCTTCATTATTTATCACAGGTATATTTATTTTAAAATTATCAGAATTTGGACACCATGACAAACCTAAAACTTTGTTAGAAGTATTTTCTAATTTGATATCAAAGGCATCACTTTGCTTGTTTTCTGAAATTATGTCTAAAAATTTCTGTGAATTGGAACACCATTTGTGTAACTTAAATCCTGCGGAGTTTAACATTTTTACTAGTTCACTTCTAGTGTCTAGCAAAGTTTCAAAGTCATTGCTACCGAACAATATGTCATCTACGTAACATTGTGTGAGTATTGCTTGCGAAGCATGTGGAAAATTTATTTTTTGTTCATTGGCGAGTTTGACTAAGCATCTCGTTGCAAGATAGGGCGCTGAATTTGTACCGTAAGTTACAGTTTGTAATTCGATACACTTTAATTCTTCACTAGGATGATCTCTCCATAGTATGTTTTGTAAAAATAACTGAGAAGGATTAATTTTTATCTGGCGATACATTTTTTGTATGTCCGTTATTACCACAAATTTGAACATTCTAAACCTACACAGAATGTCAAATAACTCTGGCTGAACTGAAAAACCTTTGAACATAATGTCATTTAAAGAATAAGTAGTTCCGGTTTTCATCGAGGCGTCAAAAACTATTCTGAGTTTGGTTGTGGCGCTAGATTCTCGAATCACACAGTGGTGGGGTAAAAAATATTTATTTTCTGACTTGTGATTTTTTAATTGTAATGGTATATATTTACCGTGCTTTAAAGCAACGTATTCGTCGATAAATGCCTTATATCGTGAGAATAATGTTTTATCTTTTTCAAATCTTTTCTCTAATAACAGGAATCTTTTTCTAGCGAGTGTATAGGAATCTCCTAATTTAAGATACTCATTGGGAGAACGCAGTGGCAAATTTACTTGAAACGAGCCATTTGTTAATTGTTTTGTAGTATTTAGGAATAATTTTTCACATTGTTCTTCTTCTGGCGTTAAAATATGTTTATCAGAAATTTCTTCTTGTTGCCAAAATTTAGGAATAAGATCGTTAATGTTACAAAAATGCGAACATAAAGAAAGACTGATATTTGTAGAGCAACAATTATTTGGGACTGGACCTGCTAGGACCCAACCAAAGTGAGTGTTTTGCAACGTGGGCATTTTATTTCCTAGCTGAATTATTCCTGGGAGAATAATGTCATAATAAATGTCTGAACCTAATAATAAATCTATTTTGGACGGGGTGTTAAATGTGATATCTGCCAAGTTAATATTTTCGGGAATGGGTAAGTCACCTTTATTAATATTAAATTGGGGCAATGAGCAAGTGACCTTAGGTAGTATTGCACAAGAAACATTAAATTTCCTGTTCAGTTCTCTCTTTGAACAAATTACAATATTTACCATGTGTTTTAAAAATACTTCTGTATTAGAAATACCCGAGATGTGAGTGTTCTTTTTATAAGGGGTGTAATTTAGTTTATTAACAAATTCTTGGGATATAAATGAGGTTTGACTTCCATTGTCTAAGAGTGCTTTGGCTTGTATTAACTCTCCGTTTGCGGAAATAACATTTACATTTGCCGTCGCTAATAGAATTTGTACATCGTTTGCACAAAAACTTGAATGAGTAGTAATAGTAGAACTTTGCGGGTTATTTTCAGAGTTACCATTAGGCGAGCTGTTTGGCGAATTTATTTCATTTGACTGAACTGTGCTGTCAGATTTCTTTTGGTGCTCATTTTCAAAATGTAAAAGTGAATGATGTTTCTTTTGGCAAATTGAACATCCCCGAGATGTACAATTTTCTACCGAGTGTTTTGAACCGAAACAGTTATAACAAAGTTTATTGTTTTGAATAAATTGACGTTTTTGCGTATGTGGCAGCGCTTTAAATTTTAAACATTTATAAATGTTGTGATTCGTCAACTTACAAAAGGTGCATTTTAAAGCTTTGTTTGCGTTAAAGGACATATTTACTAGATGAGTGGCTTTTCCTTTAGTATCTGAAGTAGAGAGATTTTCTAAAGCTGCACACCTTTTTTCTAGGAATGCAAAAAATTCCTTTAACGTGGGAAGTTCAGTTGTACTTTTTTCTAATTCAAATGCTTTGCGAGTATTAAAATCTAACTTTTGGCTAAAACTGTAAATTAGCAATAGGTCCCATTCTGCTATAGATATATTTAACGCTTCTAGTGAATTTAAGTGTTGTTTTATGTGAGTTAAAAATTCTCTTAAGAGATTAGCGGAACATTTGTTTAGAGAAGGAACCTCTAGTAGGTTTTTGATATGCGTATTTATTATCATTAATTTGTTGTTATACCTCTCATTTAAAAGATCTAATGCTTTTTTGTAATTTTCATTAGTCAACTGAAGTTTACTGATTAGATTTAACGGCTCACTTTTTAGTGCAGATTTTAAATATACAAATTTTTGCACATCTGTTAGCTGAGCGTTACTATCTATGAGTGCTGTAAACAAATCTATGAACGATTTCCAATCTTCATATTTACCTGAAAATGAAGGCATAATTACGCTTGGTAATTTTACTTGACTAGTGATATTCGTGTTAGAGACTTGCTGCGAAGGAGGGCGTGGAGAGATGGTAGAATTTACCGCGGGTATAATGCAAGTTGATTGAATTTTTGTTTTTATCGCAGCGTGTACAGAAAAAAATTTTGTTTCTGTATCCACTCTGTCCTGCTCTTGGGACTCGTCAATTTCCTCGATCTCAAGCTCGATATTATCCTGTGTTAGTGAATATTTTTCAAAAGCTTTAACTAATGCGGTTTCTCGTGTTACATATTCATTTACGTCTATGTTAGCATTATTTTCATTTTTCTTTAAAAAAGTTTCAATTCTAGTGATAGCCGCTTTAGCACTAGCTCTTTGCTTAATTAAAGCTTCCATTTTATTTATAGGTACAAATAATTTGAAATTATGAAATGTAAATACAAATTATAAATATTTGAACTTATCGAGCGATTTTGTTAACTACAAGTTTTATATTACTTTAGAACTATACAATATCAAATATTTTATATATTCAAAATAAAAATGTGTTTAAGTATTGATTTTTAAATAATCTGAATACCCAAGAAACAAGTGTGACAAAAACGACGGAATGTTTAATAAACAAACAGCATAAAAAACTGAACGTCTGACCTTGACTCGGTTGGCAACGTGTAACCAGGAACCCAGGGCTGATCGAACTGTGGTGCGGGCAGGAGAGAGATGCGCAGCAGCGCAGCGGTGTTTTGGCGGGACTTTACTTACTGCGAGCGTTAGCTAAGCTAACCTGTTGATTTTTGATGTGATGATGTCACTGCACAAGTGCACTATCACTTTTCTAATTTTCACTAATTCACAATCACAACACTGACTTTATGCTGCAATCTGAATTACGGGGTGCAGGGTGTAGATTGTAGATAGGTACTTCAGCTTCTTGTGAGGGTAACTGCGTAACAGCGAGAGAATAGAGAATAGGGGCTCACAACTTTGCGAGGAAACAGCTCTTCAAACTTCTTGATGTTTGCGATGTAAATTCCGAAGCCTATTGTAGGTGTATTCTGGAATAATCCGGATCGTTTGGACCAATGTTTTGTGTATGGGCACACAATCTTCGGAATTTTGGTCTGGGAGTGGACTGTATTTGTGTAGAAAATGAAAAGTGTTTCTTCTTTAGTTGTAAATTGTTTAATGTTTACTCTCAACAAGATGTCCAGTATAATATTACAACCATAACACTGTTTACTAACTTAAAAAGATTGCTTATTTCTATTAACAGTTGAAGAGATTGAGAAACGTGACCGTCTTCGTGAGCGCTGAATACAGAACTGATTTTTCGGTTAGAGATGTGCGCGCGCAAGCATTCTCTATCTCAACTCAACTAGGGTTTTACTAGTTTGATGGCTTTTAATATCTACATCTCTCAACAGTATGCTTATAGTGATTTACATCTCTGGAGCGCCCAAGATCATCTATGTTGAAGTCTCCCAGTATAACTGTCTCCTTATTACTTAACTATTTAATTATTCATCGAGGAATTGGATAAATTCATAATTTGTGTCTACCGGTGGGTTGTACACCACTCCAACGTATGTTTTATACTGTTGCAGAATGAGTAAAGACCATTTCTCCTGCTCAATGGTTTTACTGTTATTAAATATTATCCCATCTCTGAGGAAGATTGCAACCCCTCTTCAACATTGATCCCTACTTGAATATCCCTACACCACACGGAAGCTAGGTATATTGTAGAAGCGTTTGCCTCTCTCTTTTCACCCATGTCTCCGGTACAACAAGCAAATGTAGTGGTATCTCTATTTCATATAACAGCACTTCAACTCTGTCCATTTTGTTTTTGATAAACCTTGTGTTCAGGGGTACATATATTTATGGAACATGCCTGTAGCTGTTTACTATAGGTATAACTATATAATGTCTTTCAAAGATTGCACAGCTATGGTAATAGTCTTAGAAACTAACTTAGATTTATACAGGTGTCTGAGTAATTATTTACAACTGAGCTTCATGATGAACCTCAGTCCTCAAAAAAATTTAAATATGAAAAATTGTGGGATTTTTAATTCTCTCGGTATGATATCGCTATTAGTTGGACATACAATGTGTCTACGATTTAGGTGGTATTGGTGGTTTGTCATTGAGGTAACCTACTAAATTTACTTAAAAAAATGTTAGCTCACTACCTTTATTATTTTATTCACCTCTCTTAGGACAAAAATTCTCCACTTGTCTAAAGGCCGTTTGTAACTTCACGATATTTATCAGATATTTCACAGAAAATTTCTTGGTGCATTTTTAAAAACTTTATTTTGAAAATTGTAAATTACCTGTTTGCAATGTTAACTAAATTATTTTCCATTTTTCATTTATACGCAATCGCAGTAAGCTTCTTATTTCAGCACCATCTGTTGTTATTTTTTATAAGTTTAAGAATATAGATCACGATCCTGAGATGAGAATAATAAGGTACATTACAAATAAAACACATGCACGCACATAGATAAAGTTAATTTAAGTTGAAGTTTGAGTTTATTTCCTATTCGTTATCGTTAATCGTCAAGTCAAACTCAAACAGCTGACTATAATCGAAAGTTGTGCAATGCGCAGATATCCGCGTCGATTTCAGCGAGAAAATGTTGAAAATAATTTTTTAAAAAATTTCTTGAAAAATTTATGTAAAATTTACTGTTTGCAATTGATGGATATTCATTATGAAATTTTTTTAGTAATTATTTTAAGAATTATTGGAAAAATATCATATAGTAACAAACGGCCTTAACACGTTGGATTGAGTTCTCCAGGCTGGGTTCATCAGTGATTTCATATTCTGGATTGCGTTATGTATTTATATTAGTTAATCTTAATAGCTACATTGATAGATACACAGCTACGTTGATAGCTACATTTAATGCATCTCTTAGGGCAAAAAATTCGCCCCTTGTCTAACACATTGAATTGAGTTCTCCAGGCTGGGTTCATCAGTGACGTCATATCTGCATTACGTTGTGAAGCTATATTAGTTAATCTTAATAACTACATAGCTACATTTAATGTAAAGATTGGCATAAATAACTATGCAAAAATGAATTAGACACCAAGAGATACATTGTCTACAGACTTAATTATTGTTTTTTAGATAATATCAAATGCAGGACATCATGTCAATGCTGATCAACCCTCATTATTTAACAGTGTAGTTCTTAACGCTTGTGAAATATGTGATAGCCCCGAAACTAGTAAAAATGAGTTGGTTGAAGACCAAAGGGGTGAAACCATAAATAACAACGAGATTGAAACTGACATTGACGATGAAGGAACAGTTCATCAAATAAAATTGGATAAAAATGAAGGATATTCACTCCAGTTCTAGTATCTGATGATTATTTACGGCACATGCTGAATAGTTTAATATTTAAATTTAATATATATATATATATATTTATTTTAATTATACAGTATTACCTATTTTAGTTGAATATATATTTATTTTTATTGTGTTATTAATGTGAATGCAAATACAGAGTATATAATCATGATTATGGCAGGCACTAAACCGTCCAGAATATCTGATTAAGAAATCTAATTAGGAGTCCATTGAAGTCAAAAAGTTTAATACGAAGTATATTTACTTGTAATATTTGGACACTGAAAATGACATATTCCATTTATTTAGTTCGTAATTGTATTTAAATCAATATCATGGAAGACATGCTGAATAAAAATTCAGCAACAGTTATGTATAAAATATTTAACGGAATATTTTACTTTTTTTTTCTTTTAACTCTGAAAGAATCAAGATTGAAAATCAAATATTCTGAATGTCTGAGCACTAGCCCATAACACAAATTATACAAAGTTTTATTTTAATATTAAAAATTAACTTTTTCTACAACCGTGCAAAAAGTTACTACTTTTTGCACTATCTACTGTGCCAAAAGTTGAACTTTTTGTACTAGTAGTTATATTTTACATAGTTATTTGTGCAAGTAGTGCAAAAAGTGTGTATTTGTTGCACATGTTACACAGAACACTTTTTCTACGATCGTGAAAAAAGTAGTAACTACAGTAGAAAAGTAGTAACTACACTACAGTTTGTAGAAAAAAACATTTGTTGAACTCGAGATTATTCATGCATCAAAAATACACACTTTTTGCATTAGTTGCACAAATAACTATTGACGTAGATACTTTTAGAAGCTACATTAGATTAGATTAGATAATCTAATAGATTATTTAATTTAATCTATTCTTAGAAAGATATTGTTCCAATTACTCTATAAGGCATACTCGGGAGCACAGAATAGTTGTGTATGCTTGATTTCTTTATATCATTGTAAATGATAATAATTTATTAAATTTGTCAAGAGGAAACGTAGCGAATATTTTTTCAGGTCAAAAAATCGGACCAATAGCAAGCATTTAAGATGAGTGGCCGTTACATTGAATCTAAACGTGATCAAATCATAATTATTAGTCATATATAATTCTGTGCTCCCAAGTACATTATATTATGTTACTGTCTATATATCTAATGCCCAGAACTTTACGGCTAAAAAAGTGTAAACTGCAGTTTCTACAAATGTGATATTTAGTAAACAAAATTAACGCCATGTGGCACGACAGATTATTTTTCATTAAGTATTTTTTATTTTCCTCATATTTTAAACACAAAAGAGATTTAAGATAAGAATAAAAATTTTAATATAAAAAAGCCCAGTGAAAAATTTACATACGAAAAACAGCACAAGCTCATGACTAATTAGTTAAATAATTTAATGTAATGAGTGTAAGGACAAGTTTATACATACCTAATTAAAGTTGTAATTATGATTTTCAATTTCACTTTTCATATTTTCAATAATTTAAATTTACTTTTTTTTTTTTCAATAAAACTTTAGGGGATAGAACACTGTGAAAAGTAATGAAAATAAAATGGATGTGTCCTGATAGCTTTAAAACAGAGTTGTTCTATAAACAATAAATAAATTAGTTGAAAGATATCTAATATATTATAAAATTTTGTTATACTCATTATTGACTAACTTTTTTGCTGAAGTCAGTTTTATTTGTAAAATCTATATTGTGTGAAATAAACTATTTTTATAAAGTTTTGTTCATTTACACCTTTCTCAGTCACCCAGCAAATTATATTATTAAGATTTCTAGATACTAATGACTGGATTATTCGTGTGTAACAAAAGAAAATTAGTTTGGTCCGTAATATAGTCTGTGGCCAAAACTATAGTGACTCACTGCCAGCATGGTCTATGGGTGAAGAGTATAAGAATTGCAATTCCATTGTATTCCATCTGGTAAAAGAGGGCCAAATTTTAAACATTCAAAAACAAAATTTATGTTTTTTAATTTCGGTTGTTTAACGTTGGTCTATTTCCGCAAATAAGGCCACCTACCAATGCCAGGAGACGAGCAACTCCTCAACATGGAAATTTTGCCAAACCCCCCCCCACTTTTATAGCAGGATATTTTACTTGACTATCATTTCAAGGGATCTCCGGTTTTACAGTCTATCCAAGGGATGGTACCGGGATATCAAAAATTATCTTGGTCAAGGGTGGTTGTGGAATGTAAAACGTGTGTCTTACTTTAAATTTGAAATAATTATGTCACTGTCACACTGACATCATCAATAACCTACAAATTTCATACCTATTAACTGAAACGTTGTAAAACAATAATGAACTACAAATTATGAAATAACGGTTTTAGTAACAAGAAAAACTAAATTACAGTAATTGTTGGAAATGTCCCCCGTTTTGTTTGATGCACAAGTTGACGTGCCTCCTCATGCTGTGAAAAGCGTTTTGCAGCATTTCTGGCGTTATGGTTGCACATTGCTGAACAATTCTTTGTTGCAGTTCTTGCAAATTATTTACCGGAGTTGCAAAAATCTTGTTTTTTAAGTAAGGAAATATAAAATAGTCCATAATTGTCAAACAAGGTGATCTCGGAGGAAACTCAACTTCTGTATGCAAACTTATCAGCCGGTCACCAAAAAACTCGCGGAGGAAAGCAATATTTTCTCGTGTAGTATGTGCTGTTGCACCGTCATGCTGGAAATAACCGTACCAAAGTTCATCATCGTTTAACTGTTGCACAAATTCAGCCAAAAAGTTGTGTCTACCTTTCTGCGTTGATTGTGAAATCGAAAAAAATTGGCCCAATTATTCTTCTGCGAGAAACTGGCATCCAAACACCAATTTTTTGAGCATGTAGTGGCGATTCAGTAAAAACATGAGGGTTATCATTGCTCCAGATTCGCATATTTTGAGAATTGATGTATCCCGAAAGGTGGAACCACGCTTCGTCAGAAAAAAAGTTAAGTTCAGAAGATCGTCATTCATTAAATTATTGACAAACCAATGGCAGTAAGCAAGGCGTCTGGGGTGGTCTGCGGGCAGAAGAGCTGCTTGATGTGCTTGCATCTTATATGGATGCATGTTCAAGTCTTTCTTTAAAATCTTATGACATGTTCCATAAGAAAGTCCAATTTCCTGAGAAAGACGTTTCAAAGGTTTTGCAGGCTCCTCTTCCATACGTTGACGAACGTTATTGACAACTTCTTCTGTACGAACTCTTGGTCTACCAGCACCTTTTTTATGAGTCACACAACCAGTTTCGCGAAACACTTCAACACAATTTGTAAGGCTCGCATAAAAATTGTCCGGTAATATTGCCACGTTTCGGAAGTGCTCTCGAAAATGGTCCAAACACAAACGTTGACTGTATTGCCAATTTCCATTAACTAGCGCACCCGTTCGAAAATAGGCTTCAATCATGAAAACACAAATTACAACTTGTTTCAGTAATTTGTGCATGAAAATTTTGTGCTGTGTGGTAAGAGGCATGATTCAAAAACTGGATTAGAAAATTTCAGCACAATGACTTGACAGATTCTGACACAATAAAACATATTCAAAAATTTGACAGATTCTGACACAATAAAACATATTCAAAAATTTAAAGTAAGACACACGTTTTACATTCCACAATCATCTTTGACCAAGATAATTTTTGATATCCCGGTACATCTTTCTACACAAACCTCGCCTAAGTTTGCATAGCTTCTGTGAATTCACCGACGTATAGGCCGCTAGGAGATGCGGGCAGGCACCACATTCATTTTCCCTGCATGTTCATCCATCCAGTACTAACCACAGCTAACCTCTACTATTACAAGACTAGCACAGGACTAGCAAGTCTCTACTACGGCTTGCCCTACCACTAAAATTTAGTTAAATTAGATCTTTTGACAACTACTAGAAAGTTCAGTAGTTCTCGCATTTGCTAAAACAACCATAAAAACAATGTAACAATTGACTTTGCAATTAACTGTCAAACAAAAGTTGCCTAGATAAAACGCGTGTTCTACGCCATCGCGATGTTGTCAAGTGCCTGCACTTGAAAATGTATGTTCCTCACACATTGATAGAAGTAGTGATAGCAAATGCAACCAATCATTTTTCAAAGGATATAATGACAAATCATCACATCACTCACAATCAGCTTCCATATTGACTACCATGTACTACATTGTTGCCACATTAAATCACATGACGTAATTGGCAAATGATGACTTTTTGTCTACGGGTACTTTCTATGGGGTACTTCAGAATATGCGGGAGAAATCTGTGTGACAAATGTCAGACTCGACAATATTAGTAGTTTAAAAAGTTGAGCATCGGATTACTAAGATTACCCCATTTGCAATTATTTTGTTTACTTTATAAATAACTGCCAATACTAAAATAAAGCAAATGAAATAAATTTAGAATAATAGAATACTTCTGCATATGTCAATAATACGTTTAGATGTAAAAAAAGCCCAAAATAAACTGAACATGATAGCATGTCTGTCCAACTTTCCTTATGTTCGAACATTTTTCATTACTGTAAGAACACGTAAATGTACGAGTATACTTGAAAACATCAAAGGAAATAATAAGACTTCAAACATTTTATAAGTAACCATGTGAATATTTTGTTGGACCTAGAATCGAATCAAATATGAATGATATCAGAGACATATACATGTAGATGCATAATGTCTCTGATGATATGAATCAACACGATAAATTTAATCATACTTTTGTAGGTATAAAAACTGGCAAGTGATCAGTTTTATTGTTACTGACAGCTTTGAATTAGAAAACATATTTCATTTATAGCTGCACTATTATCAGCTGTGTGGCATTCAAACTGAATATAGCGAAAATAACATCCCAACAGATATAGGAATTTATTTTTGTATAAATATCATTGATATGAATATTGTAATTGTTTGAATTAAATTTAGTATTAACACGTTAATCGCCATGTGACCCGACATCTGAGTCTCAACAAAATTATACCACCAGGCCCTGTGACCCAGGCCCTTCACAACTTGCTTTTGTTCTCGGCTCTGTGAATCGCCGTTTAGTTCTTGCTTTACATTACTTCATATGGGATATTAAAATATGGGGCCTGGCCGTCCCAAACAACCTTTGGCCCTGGGATTTTTTGTTTTTGATTTGACAAATATGCATAATAAAATACCCAAAAGAAAATAGTACATTATATTATTAGAAACAAAGTAAAACTTAATGTGCTGAAGCTGGTGAGTTGACTACCGAACGAAGTGAGGCAGCCAAACCAGCTGAAACACATAAAGCTTTATTTTGCTTCCAATAATATATACTATTTTATTTTCAAACTATAACATTAAAAATTACACTGCGATTTTTCGATTTATTTGCAAGTAAATGTGACTGTTCGAGCGTACAAACAAGTCAAAACAGGAATTGGAAGCCTGCATAATGCGTGAATCGTGTTTGAGTCACAGGCCTCACACATACATAGGCTACGAGAACCAAACATTTGTTTACATTTTAAAATTGTTTTTTTTATGAAAAAAATATCTCAAACAATGTTTGTAAGTTACATTACATTATTTTAAAGTTATCAATAAAAATATCTCTAAAGCGAGTTTGGGCCTGTGTGGAAAAATTTTACCATTTGACGTGTGCGATTAACGTGTTAAAAGTAATTGTAATGAAAAATCAAACAAAAATCAAATAATAGCTTGAGTTTCGACATTTAAGTGTTTTTGACAGAAGACATATTAATTTGCTTGAGGCTTTTGTAATTCAAAGATGCCCGCAACAAAGGCTTTTTGAGCAAGTAATTTAAAAACCTAACTTACCTTACTTAACAGGAAACAAAATATATTAAATAATGTTTAAATTAAAAATAGAAAATATACTTTATTTAATAACTCTTTTTATCACAGTCGTACTACTAAGTTATCCATAGGTATATGGAGTGTCAAATACAACAATTATTTACTTATACTAATGTGATTTTGATTACATGGTCTAATGCAATATTTTCATCAGATGATTCATGGATTAAAGAACCAATATATTTATAGAAATATCAACATATTAATCATATTCTATTCATATTTCAAACATATTCATATTTTAAACATGCTATTAATTTTTTCCACATTTTATTTCATAGATGAGAATTTGTAGTAATTTTCTAGTGATTGGGAATAATCCAGCCAGATAATTTGTCATAATTAGCATTAATCATCCACAGGCTAATAATATTAGCGCGCTAATTTTATTAGGTTTAAAAATAAGAAATTTTAAGACTTTGCTTGGGAAAATTCATCCAAGACTTTACCTCTAATTGTGTCATAATAAAATCAACTCTTATTGTAATCTTTAGTCTCAATATTTCTCGGTAAAAAAGAAATATGGTGTCATGTTAAAAACCCAAAAAGCAAAAACCTTAGGATAAATTTAAATTCCTTGGGCAGGAGTACTTGAAATATTATTATATTTGTTCTACTGCATAGAATTTGAGCTGGCTTGGAAGCCCATTAAAAATGTGACTGATTAATTTAAAATATTATTAACTAGGTGCCAACCCATCACTATATTTTTTTCTTGTTTTTAATGACTTATTTATGTGACAATTCCGGCCCATAATCAACTGTTCACATAAGGTATTTGGTTCTTCCTTTCCCTTTCTTCAAACAGACACACTCAATCTACAATTCAATCTTTTCCTCAAAAAACAATAAGTAATTTTTGGCGAGATACCGGGTTCAACCACTGGTTAAAGGTGGTTATTCCCCCCACTTTCATGAAATTATTTTGAAGTAATTCCGAAAACGGAAACTAACCGTGACGATTTTGTGCTCTAGATTCTAACCTCGAATATTCGCTTGTATACAAAAGTTTTGATTGTTTTGCATCAAAAACATTTTATTTGTGTCGTCGGTACAGTATATGGCAAAGAGCAGGTCTACAGCAGAACCATAGTCAAGTAGACAAAGCAGTCTGCTTTTTCATATACATACCTACATGTTTTCATGTTATTTAATAGAAAATTCTGCAAATGCTGTATTTAGTACCTGCGCTCCATAATCCAGTCCCTGAATATTTTATGAAATATTGGAATTTCAGTAAAATTTCGGTATTTATGTATACTTTCTACATGCATATCGTTTATGTACCGTTTATTGTCAACTACTGTCAATTGTCAGACGTCACCGTTATCGCCACTCCTCATAACCGATGTTGATAGCGGTTGAAGCCAGTAACAAATTTTGTGACGTCACAACACCTTCCCCTCCGTTACCGCTTTTCCCAAAAATGTGCCGGTAACTGAACCACTGTTACCACTTTCAACCTGGTATCTCGCCAAAAATTACTAAATATGTAAAAGTTTTACATATTGCATAGCTTGAAATATTAAACTTGTAGGTATGATAATTTTCATCTCATACTTATGCTCTAAAAAATGGAAAAAATCAATATTTTTCTACAAAATAGAATTCTTTTTCAGACTGAATGTTTGATATTCATATTTTTTTATGGTTTCGCCAGTTGTTAAAAACCACCTTGAATCATCCAGAAGATGTAAATTGATTTTAATAAATACAAAATATAACATTATAACAAAATAATAAATAAGTCACGTTTTAAAATACTCATTACTCAACATGATAAATTATTTTAAAAAAATTATACATATTTGGTGAAAATCCCTTTAGTTCCTTTATAAATTATATATACATATTTCAAAGCAGGGCAGATTGAAATCCTTTGTCTAATTTTTATTATTATTTAACAGTTATCAAAAAAAATAATTAATATACGAAAGGAACCACATATGATCCATATTTTCAAATGATTTCAATCCAAGTGCTTAAACAACTATAAAAAAGTATTGTCGGTTACTTGTACAATTAATGTAAAAAAATTAATGTTTGCTACTTGTATCTGTTCCGTTACTTTCTGATTCATCTCCACTATCAGGAGGCATCAGAGCTAGGTTATTACCAGAAACCCTGTCACTATACCTGCAAGCATCCAAAACCATTTGATTGAAAGTTTCTGGTTTGTCTGCATAGACATGGTGTCCAGCTCCACTGATAACCTACAAATATTTATATCAAAAATAATAATCCCCTGTCCATATCGCAATTATTATTAGCTATGTGGATCCAGAGCAAATGATCTTTGATAAACTTTTTAATAAAACCAAATTTATTTTTGTCAGTTGTGTGTATTTAAGAGAAAGGGATTTATCAAATTACACTTTCAAATTGAGGAAAATTGGTAGAGCAAGAGATATTCGTTCTACCTGTGTTATTCGTTTAAAGAAAACGCTGAAGAAAAAACAAGAATGATGTGTAAGATGCACAGCTATTTGAGAGACTAGTTTTAAGTTGTTATGGTTATACCTACCTATTTCATATTTTTTCTTTTGTAAAGTTTTATTTGCTTTATTCATATATGACTATACTATTTTTATTTTTATTTATTTCACTATGTGAACCTACTTTTTGTACTATTTTAAAGGAAAAATATATGTAAATAATTTTTCTAAAGTCGATCTAAAGTTTTCATAGTGCATTGACCGACAAACATCAACAAACATCACGCTGCTTTGTTATCACACTTAATTCTCAAATTTCTCCATATAATGCAATAATATATAAATGTTATTTATCATTAAATAATAACATTATAATATTATAACTTCATTATATGAATCTTAGAAGGGCACACAGAAAACTATACACATTACACACTACTCACATACAATATTAATATTGTATGTATTATTACTATAGTTGTATTATATTATGTTATAATATTGTGCATACGAGTCACATAGGTCGGGTTGTTTCCTGTTTTTCTGTCAAATGCGAAAATGTTTCCTTTACTGACTAAATTTTATATTTCTTCATTTCTCGAACTGAACAACTTTGCCCAATATGCCAGGAGTGGATACATAGTGTCACTGTTCAACTCATTGAAAATGCTACTGGTTTATTTAATACTGGAAAATTACAGTAATTGTTGGAAATGTCCCCCGTTTTGTTCGATGCACAAGTTGACGCGTCTCCTCATGCTGTGAAAAGCGTTTTGCAGCATTTCTGGCGTTATGGTTGCACATTGCTGAACAATTCTTTGTTGCAGTTCTTGCAAATTATTTACCGGAGTTGTGAAAATCTTGTTCTTTAAGTAAGGAAATATAAAATAGTCCATAATTGTCAAACAAGGTGATCTCGGAGGAAACTCAACTTCTGTATGCAAACTTATCAGCCGGAGGAAACTTATCAAACTCGCGGAGGAAAGCAATATTTTCTCGTGTAGTATGTGCTGTTGCACCGTCATGCTGGAAATAACCGTACCGAAGTTCATCATCGTTTAACTGTTGCACAAATTCAGCCAAAAAGTTGTGTCTGTACCTTTCTGCGTTGACGGTGAAATCGAAAAAAATTGGCCCAATTATTCTTCTGCGAGAAACTGCCATCCAAACACCAATTTTTTGAGCATGTAGTGGCGATTCAGTAAAAACATGAGGGTTATCATTGCTCCACATTCACATATTTTGAGAATTGATGTATCCCGAAAGGTGGAACCACGCTTCGTCAGAAAAAAAGTTAAGTCCAGAAGATCGTCATTCATTAAATTATTGACAAACCAATGGCAGTAAGCAAAGCGACTGGGGTGGTCTGCGGGCAGAAGAGCTTGATGTGCTTGCATCTTATATGGATGCATGTTCAAGTCTTTCTTTAAAATCTTATGACATGTTCCATAATAAAGTTCAATTTCCTGAGAAAGACATTTCAAAGGTTTTGCAGGCTCCTCTTCCATACGTTGACGAACGTCATTGACAAATTCTTCTGTACGAACTCTTGGTCTACCAGCACCTTTTTTATGAGTCACACAACCAGTTTCGCGAAACACTTCAACAGAATTTGTAAGGCACACATAAAAATTGTCTGGTAATATTTCCACGTTTGGGAAGTGCTCTCGAAAATTGTCCAAACACAAACGTTGACTGTATTGCTAATTTCCATTAACTAGCGCACCCGTTCGAAAATAGGCTTCAATCATGAAAATTTTGTGCTGTGTGGTAAGAGGCATGATTCAAAAACTGGATTAGAAAATTTCAGCACAATGACTTGACAGATTCTGACACAACAAAACATATTCAAAAATTTTAAGTAAGACACACGTTTTACATTCCACAACCATCCTCGACCAAGATAATTTTTGATATCCCGGTAGTATAAATTCATGCGCTCATGGCCGGTACCGACCTTGCTACGGTAATCGTTGCACTATTAAAACATTTTAGATTGACTATCGATTGATTTA
Source organism: Pogonocherus hispidulus (assembly GCA_963924545.1). NCBI lineage: Eukaryota > Metazoa > Arthropoda > Insecta > Coleoptera > Cerambycidae > Pogonocherus > Pogonocherus hispidulus. The sequence goes on from OZ004693.1 coordinate 17,518,175, forward strand.
TATTGATATGTTATAGGTCAATACGCGTAACCCTCAAAATATGATAAAATGCGTTCAGTATCTTAGGCGTTGCTAAAGGGCAAAACCTACATCTTCCACAAGTGGCGCAAGCTGCAATGTAAGTGCACACGCATAATAATTGATTACCAGTAAAATTTTCACGTATAATTTTTCAAAAATGATAATTTTCTTCAGTTTTTACAGGCCTAAAGCCTGTAAAATTATGATGCAGCTAGAGTATATTCAATACACGTGCGATAGAAAGTAATGACTAATCCAATATGAGTTTTGCAGTGGGCCTTTGTGCTTTCCTACATGTTTTACATTATATTTTTTCAAAATTACACTGGCTACATATAGTTTGTTTCACTTTTCCTGTGATATTGGAAAATTCACTTTTAACAGATATAAAAAATATCGTTTTTACTCACCTGCAGTTTGAAGTAAGAATGCATCCGTTTCTCTTTTATAATCACTGTAGCAGAATGGTCTATCCAGGATCGTGATCCAAAAAGCAATGTAATTGGAATATGGGCACTAAGTTTATCTATTCTTCTAACAATTGGGTTCTTTGCCCATCCATAATTTATCATCATATTCCGAAAAGCACTTTCTCCACTAAAAAACAAAAAAAAATTGGTAAACCAAGATATTTGCAGAATGGATCACTTTTGATGCATTGTGATTAATACTTTTTAATTTTATCATAATAGTATAAAATACCTAAAAACTTTAATCACTTTAAAGAGATGGCGGCAACAGTTCTAAAATTGTATTTCATACTTAACACATTTGTACATATGAATCTTTAGTCTTTGTTACCTACCCTGATTGATTCTTCCCATCTGGTAAAGCCCGAGTTTTAGTACCCTTTCGAAAAAAGGCGAAAGTGTAAAATCTATCTGATCATTCGTAGTTCTAACTAAATTTCTAATTAAAGATTTTTCTTTAATTACATTTCCTTTCTTTTCCCGATGCAGTACCTTTACATTTTCCAGATCTATAAAATGATTGTTTTCTACACAAAGCGTCAATAATCCTGAATTTTTTAAATTATTTACTATGGATTTTTTATGTTCTTTCACTCTGGTTTCAATATTTCTACCGGTTTGACCCACATACATGGCATTATAATCCAGGCAGTCAACTTCGTATACTCCCGATTGTTTCAATTTATTAACCCTTTCTTTGTTGTTTGTCAAAATCCTCCCAATATTACGTTTATTGATACTAATCGTTATACACCCGTTTCGTTCTAATTTGCGAGTTTTTTTTCACTATAACCTGTGACGTAATTAATAGAACTACAGGTGGTTTCTTTTTCTAGAGAGGTACTAAGACTGGGGTAGGTAAACAGATAAATAACTAAAATGCGCTTGGAAATATTTAGTAATAGACTTTTACCTTACTGAGAAAGGCCCTAACAAGCCGGAATAGTAGTATATAGTGTTTTCTATATACCTATTTCTTGAAACATCTAGATGAGAACTGTTTTTTTTTTCAAAAGAATTATTAAGAATATTGTCAGAATAATTATGTGAAATTGAAGATAAGTATTTGGGTAAAGACTGAAACTAAAATGTACTCAACTTGACTTTTGAGATGCAACTCTAGTACACTCGAAACAAGAATCCAAGCTCTGCACGTCATCAGTTATAAAATTAGTTATATGATATTAAAGGGCCAAAAGCCAAAAACATTTGTTTCCTTGTAATTATGTAGTCACAGGAAACCAAGTTAGTGTAAGATATGCTGCAGTACATCAAAATTATATATATATATATTTTTTACATTTCTAACAAATAACATTGGATTCTTGTTTCCAGTTTATAGATGTTATACTGTAGTATTAATGTTGTAAATTTGCTGATATTTTTTTAACCAAATGACATTAGCTTCTATGAGCGATATCATTGTAGAACAGCCTAGCACATTTTTACTTGTTATATGACGCTTATGAAGACTTACAAATTACATTTTTCTTTTATAACATTATGATTATAAATACATACCTAGGACGCTGTGAGTTACATTGATATATATATTCTGGTATTAAATTGGGATCGTTTAAAGCTACTGAATACTTCTTTGAAATATCGGGTCTTACAGCATTAATGAACCATGGACCTAAAAAATAATAAAAAAAGTAAAAAAAAATTATGATGTGACAGTATCAATAATAACAAAAAGAAACAACAATATTTTCTACAATACACTAATATAATATAGTACATACTTTCAAAGAAAAACATAGCATAATGGTATTCTGTCGAATACTTGTTTGTGCTTTTTACAAAAAATAAAATCACTACTTTTATCTAAAAAGCAACTTACCAAAAGGACCTGCCATCCTAACGCCAGCCAAAGGATTGAAAGGCCGCATTATATAAGAAATAGTCTTAACCCATAGAGGAACTTCATTGTATTCATCTGGTTTTTCAGGAAAACCCCATGGGTCAGCGAAAATAAGATGTTTCACTCTATCTGGATATGTTATTGAATAAGATGCTGCCAAAAACGCACCCAAGCTGTGTCCCAGTAAAATTACTTCTTTTAATTTCATTTCCTTCCGCCACTCTTCTATAGATTTAACCATCTGCTGTTCAGCTTCCATACCGTCACTACTAAAATCTGGTCGAGATGATCTTCCATATCCTAAGATATTGTTTGTAGATAAGTTTTTTTGGATAAAAAATGAAAGGTAAAAAAAATATAAGGGAAAAACTTGAAGCAGCAGTTTCATGATTGGACACATATAATGCTTAGTATACCTACGAGTTTAACTTCCATAAATCTGGCAACACTCAGATTTCCTGATATGATTTTTTTCATGGAGTCTGAATGAATATAATGTAAGATTTTGGCTTGTTTCTACTTACCCAGTAGATCAATTGCATATACAGGTCTTGTTGCTGCGAAAGCATCTAAATTTAAACACCATAAAGCCACTCCAGCTCCAAGGCCGTGAAGAAGTACTAAAGGTGTCTTTGGCGATTCTGTATTGAAAGATATGGTCCATATTTTATCGGCAGGGCCCACAACAGGCCCGATATCGACATACCAACCTCGATGTGGAGTCCGTAATACTAAAAGAATTTTAGACTTTTCAAATAGGATTTGTAATACCTTAATGGTAATTTAGTGTTTTTTTTTATTTTTAGCAGAATTGGACTCCTTAAAATGGTTATGGCTACTTAAATAATTAAAACATTGTGATTTAATTTCATTTTGATATACCTAAGTAAATAAATTATGGAAAATACAAATTCTATCGGTTATAACTTTCATACATAGTTCATAAAAAGCTTCTGAATTTTACATATCTTTAATGATTTAACCACCAATATCTATTATAATAGTACTACGAAAGTCTATGGTATTACTATTAATATAGTAATACTATTGCTACTAATATCCTCAGATAATTCATAATTCAGACAAGTAATTAATGAAGTGAAAACCTAAGTGACATCAAAAACATGAAATAATTCACTAATTCTTAATAATAATACCTATGTAACTATTATTATTAAGTAGTTATAGTATGTTTACAGTAGATGATAGTTCAATCAAATAGATATACAGTGTTATTCAAAACCTATCGATAATAAAATTTGGGGATGTTCAACATACACATAGAAATGTGGTAGTGCAAAAAAAATTTTTTTGGCGGGGTCTGAAAACTGTTTCAAAATTTTTCATTGCACGCCGCTGGATACTGGTTCACTGTAATGGAGTGACCTTGGGACTGACAATGCAAACTAGCTAGCACGAAAAAAACTGGCGCACCCGGCGCAAAAAAGATTTGCAGCGTTTTTACTTTAAAATACACTTAAAGATAGATAGGCGTTCCAGGTACAAAAAACTTGTTTACTGTTTTTTGTCGGAATGTGGTATATCCGATGTCGTTGAAGTACAGTTGCCCATCTACGTAGTTCTTTATAATGGTTTAACTTTAAACATTGTTTACGGGAAATCCTAAGCCTTTTATTATAAATTTTTAAAATTTTACTATAAAGTAAAGTTTTAGGGATGAGTTCTGAATAACCCTGTATACGTATTTTAAGGAGTATTTTTATAGCCCAACTCACAGATAAGATAACTTTTTAATATAATTCATAATCATTCATTTTTAACTACCTATATAAATACTGCTTTATAATATTAAAATATTTTAGTTGCACTTAAAGCTTATTGTCACTCATTTGAATGCAATGAGATACTCACAGATCATGATACAACTACACAGATATGCCTATCCCCATAGTGACGTCAGTTACGAGGAAAAAACAATTGATAAACACGAAAATAATTATATCACTGCCCATAAGAATTTTCGCATCGCATTGCCTTTTTTCCCTCACGAATGACGTCATGCGCAAACAAACAAAAGTTATGAGCATATCTGTGTAGTTGTATCATGTCACAGATTATTTTTTTGGCCGGTGTTGTAAAACTGGTGATTTGTTTGACATATTCATTGATTTACATTCCTTGCTTTATTTGATTTTTATTACGCAATTTGCCAATTTGGAGTAAATAAAACAAGATTATTCTGATGTAATATAGAAAATAATATATATGTCTATATTCTGTCTATATGTCAATATTTCAGATAAAGCAGGTTGCGGTTAATCGGGTTCCACATAACCAAGTTTGTACTGTACCTATGTAAATATATTTTCTACTTGACTCTGTAGTATACCTAGTATCTACATAAAATAAATGATTTGACTATTTTAAAGAATTCTGGGATGGTTCTCGATTTGCCACCTTTAAAATTTTAACAGGACTAGGTAGAACCCTTATATCCACAGGGTGCAAACAGAAACCAAGAAAACGTTAATACCCTTTCAACATTCGAAATGAATTCGTAATGAAAAGTATAATATTCTAAATTATAAATTACAATTATTTTGAACACTCATATCTAATAGGTAGATATCTCACTGGGGAAACTGGGAAAACCGTAAGTATATAGGTAGGTACTATATAAATATTTTATTTACTTACTCTGTAATATCTTCTTTTCCAAAGTTCTTAACATACTTTCAGAATATTTATTCCATGTTAACCAGTTTGTACTCAACCAACTAAAATTAAAATATTAAATTTTAAAAGAATTTCATGTAAAAGTGAGGTTAGGTTATGTAATTAATTTTCAAGATACTATTTTTAATTCCTACCTATTTATAACTATAACAAAAATTAATGTGTAATAATAACCATTTGAAAATAATATCAAAAAGGAGAAAAGTGAGATGTACACCATTTTTGAGCAAATTCTATCATCCTAATAGAAATAGGGCAAGGTGTCCAGGTGTTTTTTAATACTTTTTTTATTCTATTTACTTTTTTCGCGAGAAAATAAAAACAAATTTCAAATTTTTTGAACTGATATCTGTTAGATACGAACTATAGCAGAATATATTATTCACTGCAAGGTATAAGAAGGAATAAAGAATAAATTAAAACAGAACACATGGATGGACACAGAGGACCTAGGTCCTCTGTGACATGGATATATACCTCATTCTTATTATAAAAAAAAGGTTTTTTTTACCTCGAAGCAAGTTTAGGTTCCAATATCTGTAAATTATCTTCTTGGTTGCGATCTTCTAACATGGTATGGTAAATAAATTTTTTCTTGTCTTTCTGAATACAATTTGGGTCACTGATGAAAAAATAAGCTATTACACACAATTAATTTATAAATAATATTTATGTTTATATCTATTAGTCATCTCATCTCAATGTTGCCTTGTCACAATTTATCTGTGCTTATCCTTGTCATTGTGTTGCTAAAATGAAAACGGAATTTGAATTTTGACCCAACAACCAATTCATTACATTACACGTACATTATGTAATGTATGTGATTCATTACGTCATTTTGTTTAACTTTAGGCCATAAAATATATGAGACTTTAGGCTGTGTTCAGCGAATCGTCGGGCCATCGTATGTACGAGTAGTATTATATATAAAATATGTATTATATGCATGATACAACTGTATCATGTATTATATATGTATATGTCGTATATACAATACCACAAAACACAAAAAGGTATACACTGAACCATGATACAACTACACAGATATGCCAATCCGCATAGTGACGTCAGTTACGAGGAAAAAAACAATTGATAAACACGAAAATAATTATATCACTGCCCATAAGAATTTTCGCATCGCATTACCTTTTTTCCCTCACGAATGACGTCATGCGCAAACAAACGAAACTTATGAGCATATCTGTGTAGTTGTATCATGCACTGAACCAATATAGTTGAATGATCGTATACAAACTCTGTTTTGTGATACAAACCATGATACAACTACAATGATATGCCTATGCCCATGGGGGCGTGGTCTATCGATGAGCGTGACGTCAGTTTTGATACAAAATTAAATAAAATACTTGTAAACAAAGATAACAATATAAAAGAAACGTCGATTATGGAATTATAATACACGATTCATACAGGGAAACTAAAATAATAGTTGATTAATATCAATCTTTCTTATTTTAAATCAAACCGCATTCTATGTACCGATCTACCTACCCAATATAATTCTAACCTAAATTTTATAATTTGAAGAGATAATAAGAAGCACTACTGTAAATAAACACCACCCTATAATATAAAAATGACAACTTGATAACCCTCGGACCTCACAATTATAATAATACGGGAATACAATTGACAAACACGAAAATAATTATACCACTGATAGTCACGTTGACAGTAACGCATTTGAATATTCGCCATTTTAGCATCAATAATGACGTCGTGCGCAGAACAAACGAAATTTGGTCAAGTTATGAGCATATCAGTGTAGTTGTATCATGACTCAGTGGAATAAATATATTCAGTGGAGAAATTAACACTTTTTTCACAACAATACTATTTACGTAACAAATATAACAAAATTTCGGTGAATTTGAACAAAAAATATACATTTTTGTTCAATTGGAAACATTTTACACTAAAAATACCTACCCAAACCTCATGTACCTACCTATGTTACGTTACTGATCTGCCTCGCTTGCTATTTTGACAGTGATTTTGACATTTGACATTTAATGATGTTTACAGTCAAATCTTTTGAAATGCATCAATATATAAATATAAGTGAATTAAACGAAAAAATATAACACACCTATGAAATGTAACTCTCAAAATTTTTATTTTTCGTGGTTTTAGAACTACCACAAGCTGCACAAGTTACAACTAACCATAATCGTTCGTTTTAAGCACTACAAACATATAACCACTATCAATAGTCAACAATAAATGAGTCACACTTGGCCGTTCAAGATGGCCGCTTCCGTCCCGTTTTCTACTGTGGCCAATAGAGCGTACCCTCCTTCCTGTCGTTTTAAATTCAATCAGGGGTAGTTCACTCCCCCACATTTGACAGGTCAGCATTTTAGTTTGGGAACGCGTCGTTAGAGGGAGACCGCGGTAGAGCGGAAGAGGAAACGCGAAGTAGACTAACGAATAGGTTAGTTGTTGTCTCTTTTATAATCAGTGTTGCCAGAGTGGTACAATTGTACCACATGTGGTACATTCTTATAACGAAAAATACAGTGGTACTACATTTCTAAAAAGCCCGAAATGTGGTACAAAGTGTATGACAATTCAGACGAAATGGATTAATACGGTTAAGTAAATACCGAAAATCGAAACTGCTTGAAAAATGTCCTTAAAATGTCCTAAATGTTCCTTAAAACTGTTGTCGCTTGCCGCGCTGCCGTCTATAGTTTACTTTTACTGTGCAGTTTTCCAAAATTGAATATGATTAAAAATTATCTTAGGAATAGGTTACAAATTGAAAACCTGCAGATATGCTAGGTAATGAAACGTGTGCTACACTTTTAGCAACCTTCAAGTAGCCTTTTAAATAGAAAACCTTCATATACCTAGATTAATAGAAAGGTTTAAACTTTATTTATGTTTATTTGTTTATTCTTTTAGCAGTAGGTATTGAGTCTGTTGGTATGTTTTCTTCTTTCGTGTATCTTTTTTTATTTAAGTTAATAAATAATATGTCTTATATTCACGTCTTTTTTTTTGCTTTGCAGATTTTAAAATTATTATTTCTTTATGTGGTACAATTTGATTGAATGTGGTACATTTTCCCACAATTTGTGGTACAAAATCATTTGGCGACCTGGCAACACTGTTTATAATCTGTGAATTCAATGCCACAGACAGTCGTGTCGTACTTGTACTACTTGTGTATCATGAGTTGTTTGGGTACTACCATGATACAACTACACAGATATGCCAATGCGCATAGTGCCGTCAGTTACGAGGAAAAACAATTGATAAATACGAAAATAATTATATCACTGCCCTTAAGAATGTTCGCATCGCATTGCCATTTTTCCCTCACGAATGACGTCATGCGCAGACAAACGAAAGTTATGAGCATATCTGTGTAGTTGTATCATGGGTACTACCACAAGTATATCTTTATACTTGTGGTACTACTCAAAGACATGGACCTACCAAACAATGCTTTATTTATGAAAATGAGTATTTTTTATAATGTCTATGGTGTGACCCTAGCGCCATCGCGGGCAGTAAGATGAACCTAAGACAATGGCGGGATTTTTTAAATAAATATATATATAGTATTAATTTTAGTATTTTCTGAATTTTTTTATCAATTACTGGTATAAGACACACATCTGGTTGAATTGGAAGTTAGATAAAAAAATATTATTTTAGCTTTAAGGTAGGTACTTTAACATTTTTGTTTCAAACATTTTGTTTTGCAATGTGCAGTCCCCAGAGGAAGAACTTTATTCCTCGGAGAGGCAGTTATTAATTGAATCTTGGTACTTTTTCCTATGAGTATTTTATTTTTTATTTTATTTGGATAAGCCTTCAAAATATTAATTTGTGGGCACCATCCAAACGATAAGTCAATATAAACTGCACTTTGACTCAATGGTACACCCAGGGGGAGGGCATGGTGCTTGGTCTCCTCCAAGATCTTAAAAAAAAAACACTTGCAACCGCACATTGTTTTATTTATCTGAAAAGACTCCAAGAATGATTTTAAAATGTCTCCAACAAAAAATGTTATATACTGATAAATATAAAGTTAAAATGTATAGTCTTAAAGTATTATAATGGAACATATCATTATAAAAGTCTCCTTTGAAAAATTCTGTTTTATATTTTAAGAATTATATACTCTGTATGTGCCTATATAAATTTAAATTTATGTATGTAAATTTATCAGCTGCCCAAATTTTTTATTTTGGCCAAAAGTTATGACATGACTATATATCTTTATACTTGTGCTAATATCATCTAAAGGTGTGATATTTGATCATATATTATTATGTACATATTATTATGTCCTGTGAACAAGGAAACATGAGCGATTACTGACTTTGACACCATCATATATTTTTAGAAAATTATTAGTTAAATTATATTTTGATAGCGATGGTACTCCTTTAGTCGAATGGCATGTATATTAATAAAACCAGTAGCATCACTTGGAGAAAAATCAGAATGCTTGTCCATTGAAACTAGGTCTGCATTATAGAGAGACACTGCTGAGGATCTTCCTAATACAAACACTAAAAATATGAAAAAAGATAAGTTATGGAAAACTGAATTCTAATAATTACACAAAAAATAAAATTGTATGCACACAATATATTAATTATACTATAAATTTCAATTCATTTCTACACATATATAGGAATCATAAACTTTTGCACCCATATTAATAATAATCACAATAACATGAAGTTAACTAATGACAACTAACCGTATTCATAAATCAATCTAAGTAGTTCATATTAATAATTAAATATTTATAGACAAATAACTAACAGCATGCTAAATAAGAAGTGAATGTTAACATGCATTTAAATGGCATTATTAATGCAGTTTTCACTAATTACATTCTAGTTACGTCTTAGAACATTCTAAGTTTCATTATTAATAAGGCTGTTTATGTCCAATATATTGTCAAAATTTCACAATTAATATATAAAAATAATTAATGTTTAATAATTACCATTTCCTTTATAGATTTCTAATTTAACATTTCCTGTCACAGGTTCTTCCGCTAAAGCTATACATTTTCTGACGTATTCTCCCTCTGGTGAGAACCAAAAACCATTATATACATAATCTGACAAACGATCTTGAAGAGACTGCTTCACTCTGTAAACTTCTTTATCTAAACAAAACACTTCTAAATCTGTATGAGCAGTGTGCAAAATGTATCCTGCTGGAGTCTCGTACACACCTCTTGACTAAAAGAAATATAAATGTAAATTAATTTTAAATATGTATTTTACAGATTTCAAGATTGTTTAGACTACTGAAATTAAAGATTTAAGTTATTTATAATTACAGATTTAATTTTAACACCACCTAAATAATGTTCCATCAACTTGTACTTGTTGAACCTTGTGCGAAGAGCCCTAAACCTAATGGTTCAGGGCTCTTAAATATGTTAAGAATAGACGAGATTCCCTTATGTCCGAAATGTGGAGAAAGGGAGGATAGCCCTATCCACCTCCTAAGGAATTGTACAGCTTTCAAGACACTATTGTTGACATTTATTGTTGATCTGTTGCAATCACTATGGTAATTATGCCACAATAATTTATTGAATTTTTAAGTTTTAGAATAGATCATAAGTTATTAGTGGACAGTATTATTGCACCAAGATAATTATATTAAAAAACATAAGTTTAAGGTTTATCCTAATGATAGAAGAAATTCTTCTTTATTTGTGATTGATTTTCGAAAGACTAATTTCGGTTTCAATGCTGCTGTATCTTCAATTTACCCAATTTATTACCCAATTTCAATACAATTACATCATTTATTTATTTTTTTTAACTTAAACTTACATATAAATAAATATGTTTAGTTAATGTTTTGTCGTTATAATAAACTGCACCAATAAACTAGAGGGACACTAAGAAAAGTAGTTGTAATTTTCTTTATAGTTTTATCTCGAGTTTTATAAAAGTAGTGAAATATAGACAGTTGGTTATTATTTTATAATTTTTTTATCTATCCTAAGATTAATGAAATTTGAGCAAAGCGACCTTATAATCCTAAACAAAAAAAAAAGACAAAACATGGGAAACAGTGTAAACTTTTTAAATGCAATAGCTTAATTTAAAGAAAAAAAAAGTCAAATTGAATGCGCGTATGCTAATTACAGCTACGTTACAGACGGATACAGCTTACGTTATGCAAGACAACTTATTACCCTTAATGCTTAATGGCCAACTTAAGCCCTTCTGTTCGGTACAGGATCTGGAACCGGTACTTGGTACCATCAGCCTACTGCCTTTCATGGCTTTTATAGAACTATAAAGAAAATTGTAAATATCTTTTTCTATTCCTTTAATTTATAGGCAGTGTATAATCCGCAGTCAATTCTGATTTTCCATTTTGGGCATTGGTGTATCAATGATATAATAAAAAAAAACTTATTTATCACATTCTGCAAGCATGTGCATGGTTATCGACTAATTATCTCACCTTTAGCCCCAAGAATCTATTTTCAGTTATATCAATTCTGCCCACTCCATGTTGTCTGCCAATTCTATTCAACATTAAGAAAATATTTAAAGGATCATCATGGAAATCAGTATCCGATTTCACTGAAATTGGCAAGCCACGCTGAAATTGCACTTCAATTCTAACAGATTCATCAGGTGCAAGTTTAGGGTCTTGGGTCATTAAATATAAATCTTTTGGTGCTTCATTAATAGGATTTTCTAAGATACCAGACTCGTAACTAATATGCATCAAATTTGCATCCATACTCCAAGGAGCTTTAGGCGTTACTGACACAGGAATCTCATTTTTGGACGCATATTTCAACAGATCTTGCCTTCCTTGGAATCTGGTTGTGAATTCATCTAGTCGCCATGGTGCTATAATCTAGGAAAAAATTGAATTGATATACAAGATTGCTAAACATTAAACCATCTCGTCAGGAGTATATTCTAATAAAAATAAGAAGAAAAGGTTATTATATAGACGCAGTCTGTAAATTTTTACACAATGATTTACTTCTGTTACGAAAAAATTATAGCCGAAAGTACTTTACGCTTATTCTATAATAATAATAATAATAATAATAATGATATCTTTACCCCTCACCAATGAATACTGCTTATTTTGTGTATAATGCATATTTACCTTAACTTGAGGATTTAATGAATAACATGACAATTCAAATCTGACTTGATCATTTCCCTTTCCTGTGGCTCCATGGGAAATATATTTAGCTCCATTTTCCTTAGCACATTTTATTAATCCAACAGAAATACAAGGTCTTGCTAAGGATGTTCCTAACAAATATCTTGATTCATATATTAAGCCCGCTTGGATGGCAGTCCATACATATTTACTTACAAATTCTTCTCTAACGTCTTCAATAATGACCTATTGAAAAGCACTGTAAGTACCTTATACTTGTTTTAAGAAATAAGAAAGAAATTAAGTAACTTTTAGTTGAAAAGGCCTTTTAAATATGATGTATACTGTTTTCAATAATAGTTCTGTTATGTTCTGTGTAAATCACTTTTAACTGTAGACATGTAAATTCTCTGTAGATATCAGAGGATGCACAAGGAATCCAATGGGGCCTAGATGTTGTAGTTCATGGGCTGCCCTTCCACCAATTTCAAGTTCTATATATATATATGCTTTATCTTGGTTATTAATTTTACGAAGTGTTTATGTAAGCAAAGTATTCATCGGTATACATATTACTGAATTTAATATTAGCTTTACCTTGGATGCACCAATTTTTAAGGCTTTTTCTCTAGCTGATTCGAAATTTTCATCCTGTCCAATATTAGCCATGTAACATATAACTTCGAAATTTTTCTCAATTAACCATTTCAGAATGCAACTAGTATCTAGCCCTCCCGAATATGCTAAAATCACTTTGTCTGCAACCATTTCTTTTGGTTAAATGAACTTTTGTGACTTTAAACAGATAGTTTCCAAATCATGATAGTATATTATTTTTATAGTAAAGGTCAAACAAACATCTTACTAATAATGAGAATGACCGATAATCAAATTTTATTTTTACGTAATAAAATATAAAAATTTTAATAACATAATACCTACATGGGGTGTAAAGTTAATAGTGTATCTACAGTCATATTTTATTACTATCAGAATTTCATATTAGGAAAATTATTACAGTAAAAAAATATTACTTCTGTAATGATTTAATAACATTCTTTATTTAAATATACAATTACAATATTTATATAAATAATTAAGGACAATATAATATACTTAACAATAACATATAAATCAACATAAAAATCAAATTTAAACAAAAAATAGTAAATAAAATACATGGATAAGGCATAACAATATAGATTCAAACATTTAATTTAGATCCTTTAGATAGCGGTATCAGAGACTTTGTAGATGTATAAGTCTCTGGCGGTATATAATTACATACATAACATGGCATTATAACAAACAAAACAATTAAACATCTTGTTTGTATAGTAGATAGAGCAGTATAGTCATTTTTTGCAATTCTAAAACGAAAGTAGAAAGATAGAAAGATGTTCCCTTTCAAGAAATATAGAACATAAAGATACAAAAAATGTGATGGTAATTTAAATTTCTTATAAGGAAAACACCCAAGGAGAAACTGAAAATTTGGTTATTTTAAATGTTTTTTCTGTAAGATATGTTCTGTAAGATATTTTCTGTTTCTTATTGGTATATATGACATTTACGGAATTACTAAAAATTAAAAGTACAAAAGTGAGCTTTGATTTTGACACATTATGTACATCTGTCCCAATGCTGTGGCACTGAAGTTCTGTCATGAGCAAAAAGTAGATGAAAAAATTATTTTGATAGTGAAATTTAACCAAATGATTATCAAGAGAAAGTTTCTGGATAAAAATTAAATTCATGCTAAGATTTAGTCAACCTGCTCAACATTAAAATTGAAGTTTTTCTGCGTACCTAACCCGCATACAATTCTTTTAATATGGATTCTTCCTCGGATTCTTTCCACATTTCGCCACAAGATTCCTCCAGCGGTTCTCTTCAATATTCACATTTATCTTCATTGGATAACTCTTCAGAGAATATAATTGCAGCAGTTCACTATGACCCAGAAGAAGAATACGTCTCGGATAAACCGAAAATCCCAAAAGAAAAATTTGTCCGTCTTATGTCTCTTGATCCACTCCAGATAGGGAGGGAAAGTATATTTAGTAGCAGTTCAGAGTCCCTAAATTTTAATGTATGCAACCAATTTTGTGACCTTGTTTCATTCGCAGAATACTTTCTAGATGAGATTTTAGATGAAGCTGAAGGTATTAATAAAATAAATCTTCTAATAAAAATAATTTACATAAATATTACATTCACTTTTATATACCTAGGTTATGTAAATGAGGATACTAAAACAACACCTACTTCTCTTCGACGAATGCCGTCTGTGCAAAGAGTTGAAAGAAGACAATCAGATTACTTCCCTGTAATTGACTATGCACGACCAAAATTTAGTAGTTGGCCAACAATCGGAGAATTTACTATAGAACTGGGAGCCGATAAAATAGATGAATACCTGTCTTCCTTCAGCACAGATGAGGAATGGTTATATATAATATATTATTTGGGTGTTAAGGCCGATCATTCCTCAAAATTTTATGAATATGAAGTACGTTGATGCAAAATACAGGGTGTCCACCTAGTGCGCGTAAGTCCAATATCTGGGTTAATAAAAGAGATAACTTAATTTTTTTTTCTACAGGGTTGTCTAATATCCCGAGCTGCACAAAATGAAAATATATTTACATATTCAGGGTGTTCAGTTTTTCCTGGACAGGTACCAACTTCATTTTTTTAAATAGAAACCTATATTTTTTATGGCATTATCGAATTCTACGTAAAAAATTAGTGGGACTTTGTGCTTAACACTGCTATTGAAATATTGATAGTTTTCGAGATATTTGACTTTTAATTTTTTTTTCTTATGTTTCGTCACTTCTAATAGTTGACATAATTATGGTTGTATGACAGCTAGAAATTATTTTTTTTTCAGAAACTGTAGAGTGAAGATGGCTCTTTCGAAAAACGTATCAAAAGTTGACCTGCGATATACAGGGGGCAACAGAAATCGTGCCAAACCTGATGGTTTAAAATTTAAAAAATCTCGACTTTTTCAAATGGAACACCCTGTGTTTTATGATATCATTAGATGCCTTTCTGTAGACTCTACAATTTTATAATAGCTTTCCCTATACCTAAGTTGCGTAGTTTTTGCAAAAAACCCACTTTTATGAAAAATACCCGATTTGCGCACGTTCCTTTCTCGGGAAAAACGCAGTGAGCGTCTGTCACGCAATAAAATTTGTGACAATCAGTTTACATGTCATTTCTTCTTTTACTGAATATTCACGTACGAGTTTAGAGTAAGTACTAAGCGTGCATACAATGAACTATTCAAAAGAAGAATTAGTGAAAATGGTTTATGCCTTAGGAGAAGCTCATGGAAATTGTTTGCTAGCAGCACGTATTTACAAAGCAAATAATCCAGATTTACAGAGATTTCCACGTGCTGACTGTTTTGAAAATGTGAAAGAAAGATTTGAAAGAACAGCAAATGCGAATTATGAGAAAACTACCAGGAGACATGACGGTAACAATGACGATATTCAGTTTAATATGTTGTGGCGTCTGCTGTTGAAAATCCAAATATTAGTGTCAGGAAAATCAGTAATAATCTTGGAGTTTCCAAAAGCTTGACAAACAAGATACTGAAGAAGAATAATTTTCATCCGTATCATATTGAAAACCATCAAGCACTGTTACCTCAAGATCACCTAAACCGCCTGCAATTTTGCCACTGGGCATTGGATAAAATTCAGGAAAGTCCAAACTTTTCTATGAATGTCTTGTTTACTGACGAATCAACATTTTCAAACACATGCTTACCCAATCGTCGCAACTTTCATCACTACGCTGACAATAATCCAAGATTATTGAGGGTACTAGATAATCAGCATCGTTTCAAAGTGAACGTGTGGGCTGGAATTTGTGGAGAACATATTGTTGGACCGTACTTTTTTGAAGGCAATTTAAATGCCAATGTGTATTTGCATTTTTTGCAAAACGAACTTCCCCTTCTACAGCTACAGAATATGCCCGCTGATTATTTGGTTCAACAATGGTTTCAGCATGATGGTGCCCCTCCACATTCCACTTTGGCGGTACTGTGATTATTTTATTGTTGTAGTACTTTTCCTATTATCTATTCATATTTCAGATTAGAGAACACCTAAACCACGTATATCCAAATAAGTGGTTAGGTCGTGGTGGTCCAGTTCCTTGGCCTGCACGTTCGTCTGATTTAAATATTCTGGACGTTTTCTTGTGGGGTTATATCAAGGAGCGAGTATACGAAGTACCACCAACGGATATGCAAGACTTGAAAGAAAAGATCCAAAATGAGTTTCTAACCATAACGCCCGAAATGTTAAGAAATGTTCACATTCATTTTCGTCGTAGATTAATGCTTTGTGTTGAAAACAACGGTGGACATTTTGAGCATTTACTTTAGGTTAGCTTGCTTGTATGAGTATTGCGTATTCTTTTTTCAATACTCTATGTATATTCATCCATTTCACTAATAATTTTTCTAACTACGGTAACACCGTTTGGTTTTCAATATGATACGTATGAAACTTCTTCTTCAATATCTTATTTGTCGAGCTTTTGAAAACTCCAAGATTTCTACTGATTTTCTGATACTAATATTTTTGGATTTTCAACAGCAGAAACCACAACATTAAACTAAATATTATCGTTGTTACTCCCATGTCTCCTGGTAGTTTTCTCATAATTCCCATTTGCTGTTCTTTCAAATCTTTCTTTCACATTTTCAAAACAGTCAGCACGTGGGAATCTCTATAAATACGTGCTGCTAGCAAATAATTCCCATGAACTTCTTCTAAAGCATACGCCAGTTTTGCTAATTCTTAATTACATGTAGAGCTTTTATGATTTTTTACTTTTATTTACAAATAAATGGTAACTTTCCATAAAGACTTGTTTATTAAACTGAAATTATCTAAATTTTTCAGTTATTTTTATTTTAAGAAGTGTAAACTAATACATTTTATAAAAATAAATAGCCTTACAATATTTTTTCCGTCAAAGGAGTGCGCAAATCGGGTATTTTTCATAAAAGTGGGTTTTTTGCAAAAACTACGCAACTTAGGTATAGGGAAAGCTATTATAAAATTGTAGAGTCTACAGAAAGGCATCTAATGAAATCATAAAACACAGGGTGTTCCATTTGAAAAAGTCGAGATTTTTTAAATTTTAAACCATTAGGTTTGGCACGATTTCTGTTGCCCCCTGTATATCGCAGGTCAACTTTTGATACGTTTTTCGAAAGAGCCATCTTCACTCTACAGTTTCTGAAAAAAAAATAATTTCTAGCTGTCATACAACCATAATTATGTCAACTATTAGAAGTGACGAAACATAAGAAAAAAAAATTAAAAGTCAAATATCTCGAAAACTATCAATATTTCAATAGCAGTGTTAAGCACAAAGTCCCACTAATTTTTTACGTAGAATTCGATAATGCCATAAAAAATATAGGTTTCCATTTAAAAAAATGAAGTTGGTACCTGTCCAGGAAAAACTGAACACCCTGAATATGTAAATATATTTTCATTTTGTGCAGCTCGGGATATTAGACAACCCTGTAGAAAAAAAAATTAAGTTATCTCTTTTATTAACCCAGATATTGGACTTACGCGCACTAGGTGGACACCCTGTATAATAAAAACTGATCAGCACAACTTTCTTTTACAATTGAATTGTAAATTTTTTTGCAAATACTTTTGTCAAATTAAGGAATCAGCTCAAACTGTTTTATGAGTAGTCAGGTTTTATTGTCCAATGTAATTCCTGGTACTGATGGTGGTTTTTATTGATAAGAAAATGTTTGATGTAATTTTTTCAAATAAGTCAATTAATCAATATACTTATTAATATATTTTTCTTACTTACATGCACCCAAGCAGTATTATACTTTCACAGTTCAATTTAGTTATATTATAAAAAGTTACCAATATGTAACTTAATTTCGTTTCACAAGGTGTAATTTGACTAATCCTGTTTGTGACTAATACTTTTACATATTTCTATATGAGTATTTTGCCAAATTCAAGAATTTCTGACCAGAGATTAAATAGATTTTAACTATTTTTCAGTTTATCAAAATTTCCCTTGTACCTACATGTACCCTGTAATCTAATTGTACCTACATTCTTATTTATTTTCAGGCAACATGGTCATTACCGTCACCTGAATATCCCATAGCACAAGCAACTGCAAGTGTGTTTTTTACTGTAGAAGTATCCGAAGTCTTGCCACTAGCATGTTTAGTAACTGTAATTAATTATTTATATATAAGTAATTTTTAGAATTAGACCACAGCTCCATAGCCAAAATTATTAGCAAGACATAAAAAACAACTATTAAAGTTAAGGATCTCACAGGTCACAGTGAATATCTACAGCTGCTGCAGTATTCACATTATTTTAAAAATTTTAGAATTTCAGACAGTGTTCTATATTGTACCTGAGAAAGTGATCATCTGCCATCCCTGCAAACAAGCCTTGGGTTGGGTACTTTCCATCAATGCATTCTGTAAAAATTGTTTCAAAAAATTGTGGATCTTCTATTGTTTAAAACATG
This sequence comes from Pogonocherus hispidulus, assembly GCA_963924545.1. Lineage (NCBI taxonomy): Eukaryota > Metazoa > Arthropoda > Insecta > Coleoptera > Cerambycidae > Pogonocherus > Pogonocherus hispidulus. The sequence continues at coordinate 17,536,952 of OZ004693.1, forward strand.
ATCCCTCACGCTACCATCATTTTCATTAAATCAGATTGTTTTATATATTGTGATCTGAATTGAATTGTTTTGTCTTTCACCGTCTGTTTAAGAGTCAGTCGCATGAGCTTTCAGAGCTTTATGCTTTTCAGATGCAACCACAGAAATAAACCGCAAAACATTTGTTTTCATCCCCGCGTTAAAGCAGAGCTACACCAAACTGGGCAATGCCAGCAGCGATTTTACTCCACTATAAGTTTTAACAGTTTGATCTTAATTACACTGTGCTTTTAATTCGATAAGTGCCATGTGTATTTCTTCAGCTTTAATACTTGATTACATATTATATGAAGTGTATAATATGCAGGACACTTTTTTCACTTTGATAGTACTTAACTACATACATATTTTACTCTAGAACTAGCATTTTTGAAAATTTAAAAACTTATAATTGATTTTCTTTTATTTTCAGGTAACATTCACATTTGAAAGTTTCCAGTTTAAACATACTCCTGGTATAACAGATTTTAGTGAAGAGTGGCTCAATTACATTTTGGATTCAAAAATAGGTGTTTTTAAGACAATTAAATATTAAATTACTATAAATAAAAACTAAAGGTGAGGGCAGTAAAATCAAAAAGTTGTTGTTTTCTTTATTTCTTTCTCTCCTTATTCGTAATTATAAGTCCAGACAGATGCTCAAAAAAAAAAAAATTAATGCCTGTGCATTAAATTTATAGAAATGCTTATATTTTAAATTTAAATGTAAAAATACTATGAATGGTGACAAAGGGCCAATCCTATATAACCTGCTTTATTGGTCGATCACTGATCCGTCGCGGCGGTTCACTAAACCATAGAAATAGTTTAGGTATAAATAGAATACTATGTTAGCCATAGGTTTAGTTTTAATCGTCTCCAGATGATGCCAACCAAGTTGGCGAAACGCGCGTCTAGTGCAGTGTAGTGTTTTGGTGTTATGTGGAAAACTACGTCAGTGTTGTCTTCACACCAAGGGATCCAACCCATTTCAACATTATTTTCAGTTACATTCTTTTGTAATTGAAGTTATATTATATATAATATTTGCTTCAAACAAATTTAATGTATCTGAATTAATGAATTTATTGAGTTTATTAATTGTTGCATAGCTCTCGCTAATAAGGGAAGGCTATTGCTATGTGCTTGATACGACAAAATTTGTTATTATATATTTTTATTTAATTATAATAGTATTATTAGTTGTTTTGGATATTCATTAAAATTTTATTGTAAATTAATATATTGGGTATAGATAGAATAAATTAAAAGTTCGATATAGAAATTGTATAATAAATATCTGGTTAACTTTTTAAGGGCCGACTGTGTATGAGTTGAATTAATTCAAAAGTATTTCAATTATTGGAAGGAGATGCCGAAAACAACTACTCAACGGGCAATATGCCCCGACTGGCGTTGCATTACATCAACATCTCCATGGATGTCGCCACATCCTTCATCAAGACCAAATACCAGACAATGACCGGTTTCGATCTTGTTATGATCTCATCAGTATTTCTACTGAATAAATATATATATATATTCTACTGAATAAATTAGAGACATTCGGAATTAGTGTTGCCCTACTGAATTTATTTAATTCATATTTATCTTATCGGTCCCAATTCGTGAAATACCGTGGTTTTAAATCTGCAGATTTTTCTCAATCATCGGGTGTTCCACAAGGATCGATACTTGGACCACTATTTTTTGTGCTTTTCGTAAACGATATTGTAAATGACCTCAATGTACACTACTTAATCTATGCTGATGACATTAAACTTTACTGGTGCATAAAATCTGAAGATGACTGTATCAGGCTCCAATATAATCTTGATATACTTAATACGTGGTGTGTTGATAATAGTTTACCGCTAAACCCCTCTAAGTGCAGTGCCATGTCCTTTTCGCGTAAAGTTAATCCTACAATATTTGATTACTCTATACATTGTATTAGCTTAGAGAGACCAGAATTTGTTAAAGATTTAGGTGTAATCTTCGATCAGCGACTAACTTTCGGTAAACACGTTCAGGAATGTTTGTCTGGTGCCTACAAAAATTTGGGTTTTATATTGCGAAACAGCAAGGACCTTAAGGAATTACATACACTGCGTACATTGTTTATAACTTTTGTTAGGCCCAAGTTAGAATACGCATCCTTAGTTTGGAGTCCCTGTTATTTTGTGCACATAACAGCTCTTGAGAGAGTACAACGGCGGTTTTTTAAATCTGCAACCTACATCCTGGAGGGTACCTATCCAACTAGGGGAACTCCGCAGGAGTTGTTCCTAAATAGATTCCAGATGAGTAGCTTGGTAAAGAGACGACAAATGTTTTCAACCATTTTCTTATACAAGATTATCAATAACCGAATAAACTGTCCCAATATTTTATCTCGTATTCCCCTTCATGCTCCAAGAATAAATGCAAGGACAAATAATAATGTTTTCGTGGTTTCCACAGCGCGTACCAACATATTAAGCTCTTCTCCTCTGCATCAAATGATTGCCAATTACAGCGATCTAGAGAACAGGCTGGATATATTCAACTGTAAAATATCTGATATAAAAAATATGTTCTGATAACTCTCTAAACTTAAGGTTTTATTATTTCAGTGTTCTTATCTTTTTTCTTTTATTATCTGTTTTGTATAGCTGAGTGTTTCTCTTACCCCAACCTTAATCTTATTAGTTTGTCAATGTTATTGAGTATTTTAACTGTTATTTTTGTGATTGTACTACTATTACTATTGTACTAGTTCTGAAATGTTATTTTTTTTTAAATTGTATGGAGCTGATATTTATCCTGTTACTGGGTTCTTCCCGTTGGATGAATTTAAAATAAAATAAAATAAAATAAAATAAAATAAAATAAAAATAAAATAAAATCAGATTGCCATAGGTATCGGAATCGATGAATGATCTGGCGACATTGATTGCCTAAGGGGCATATGTGAATGTTTGTAGTGGCGAGATACAGTGAAATACACTGCAGTGTATTTCACTGTATCTTGCCACTACAAGTATTTCAATTAATTTAATATGGCTTGGAAAAATTTAGAATCAATTAACAAATACAAAAGAAAATACAAATGTGGTTCATTTTCAAATATAAGTTAATTATTGTGATACAAAATACTTCAAATAACAATATTTGCAACAATAATATAATTGGTTCAATTAATTGTAAAAGTAATTTAATTAAAAGCAATGCCCAGCTCTGCCAAATATATGGACAAGATTAGTTGAGTGGAGGGGAGATAAGAAAGTCCTAAAGTTGTCTGGGAAGTTAGGTGAGTGTTGAACTAGACAATTTCAACAGCCTTCCTAAACGCCCAACCTGTTTCAGGGGTTTCATGGTTTCAATACTCTGTAAAAAGCTATTCCGTGCAGAATATATTTTTGCCCCAAAAATGCTAAAAATTGCGTTTCTCATTATTTTATTAACCAAATCCTGCCTGGACCATTGGTCGAGTTTGATAGACCAAATATTTCAGCCCTCTCCGTAAATACCTAAACATCTAAACAAGTTAGGTCGTGTGACCTAGTTGCCCATGGAAATATGAATAAAAATTACTAAATACTTTCACGTTTTTACCTATTCTATTTGATATTCTCTGTAACTTTTGTCTGAAAGCTGATTTTACCATAAATACTGATGTTACAATAAGCTGTTGAATTATATTGCAACTGCATTATTTTGCTATACCTTGATTATGTATACTTATTTTTAAAATAAATAAGTTTGTATGACCAAGCGTATTATACCCCCTGGCGGCCAACTTAATAATTTCCAGAGTTCTCTAGACCACATTTCTTGGAAAAATATTTTCTTCCAGGCTCTACAGCAAGCCATTCATTAGATATGGCTAATAACCTTTCTTATTTGGACAACCTGCATATAACGTAAATGCTGACTTTTTTAGAATATTAACTTCTACAAAAATATGTAAAAACTTCAAAACCCTTTGAAAAACACTACTTTTGAAGGGAGTTGGAACCTTTGGTGTGAAAGTAACACTGACGTAGTTTTCCACACCAAAACACTATACTGCACTCGACACGCGTTTCGCCAATAATATTGGCATCATCTGAAGATGATTAAAACTATTGTTTTAACACTACTGACGTATATACTTAGAAATATTCTTGAGTAAAAGTTTTTACTCCTGTACATAATTTTTTTCTTCAATACTCACTAATGGTATTTTGGTAAAGTACAATAATTAAAAAACAGTTTTGAAATAAAATAATCCAGCATTTAATTGTTTATTTACAATTCTAAATACTCCACATTATTGGTTGTGCCTATGAGCTTCCATCACTGATAAATCTAACATATCAAACACATACTTAAATATAGGTACCTACATTAGTATATATTTTCTTGTATTGCTATATGTACATTGTTTTGACATAAGATGAGTAATCAGGTTTGTAATCAGGGTAAAAAAGATATTTTCTCATGATTAATGATGTCATATATTTTGCATGGGTCAGAAAAATTTACCTATTGTGTATAACACAATCGCCCATTTCAAAAGTAGACCTTTACAGCGTATTTAACACAATATACTTACTTGATTGTAAATTAAAATCTTCAAGACAACACTTCATAATGCATGAAAAATTGTTACTTATCTTATTCCATTGCCTTAAACCAATAAAGTCTGAATAGGCTTTTTCCCAGGCCATGCTTCCTTCGCATATTTCTTTTTCCTTGGTTCCATAGAATCTGACGTTTGGACTTGAGGAGGAACAAAAGATGTGGGATTAGGAAAGTTTGGTCCAATGTCCACGTCAGGTGCGGGGTTTGGTAGTACCATGCCCAAACGTGAACTAAGTGCACTATATATGCTCAAATTGCTGGCACCACTGTTAGATGAATGTGATTCTGGGGGCAAATCATTATATAAGTCAGGAGTAGTAGTATGAGAGTGATGTGCATTCTTAGGTAGTTTGAAATCAGTGTGTTGTATGCCTATACTTTCAGCTATTTTAGCTCTTTTTGAAGATGTTGGTACAATTGTAGTCTGCACCAAGTTTCTAAATCTGCCAACACTCGGATCTATATCCTCAGGATTGATAATTTCTTCATCTTCATTAAATGAAACACAATATCTTTTCCTTTTCCTATTTGTATTTCTTTTTTCACTGTCATCCGTTATTCCTAACATTGATATTCTTCTGTTATGTGCTGTATTGAACTCTGTTAGATTCTAAAATGTTGAAATTATTAATGATGATAACATTACTTTGAAAACATAAATTTACTTACGTCAAGTTCTGTTTCAGTTTCAGGTAAACCTAGTAATCCACCTTCTGTTTCTTCTCCTGCCTTTTCAATTTCATCTATAATAGGCCTTATACCCGTTTGGGGTCTTTCACGAATAATATAATTTCTAGTTGATGCTCCAAAATGAAAGCCAGAGTCGATTGGCAACTGGGTTGGCTTATATGCTTCCAAACGAAGTGTTCCGATAAATGTGCCATGAGCTGAACAAATTTAACAAAGTTAGAGCTACACATATAATATTACATTTTTGAAATATACTCACTGCTGCCGAGATCTACCAAAAATGCCCTGTTTAAATGTTTGTGCCAGACAAAAGCTGCATGAACTCTAGAACAAGATGCGTGATCTATGCAAAAATCGTTCATTTGGGAGTTCCTACCGAATAAATAACATTTTTTCTCATCTATCATTAATTTTTGAATTAATTTATCTCCTTTTAAAACGTCCAAATGCAATCCAACGGGTGGTTTACCAGCCCTAAAAATTTACAAAAACAACATAACCTCAAACAACATTTAATAGCATATCATTTCGTGCAATTTTTTTTTAAAACTTACCAGTTTGGAACTTCATAATGATTTGCCATTATCGTTTACATCTGTTGTACATTAGTCCATTAGCTAAATAAATATTAAAAGAAAAAAGACTTCATCACATTGATCACATTCAACAACTCCAACAACATTTCACCTTTCACCCATGATCCATGATACAACATTTCACCCAGGGAGAAATATATAAATAGTGTTCGGTTCCTTCACTCTTCACTCAACACAGCACAGCATATAAAACAATTTTATATGCTGTGACCACAGCGCAGAGTACGCGATTCTTGCTATGCAATACGCTACCTACTGGTGGCACGCACAACTAACGCGTGGGAATATGGTTCAATTTTGCGTATTATGTCTATTGTGATTTTTGAAATATCCGTTGTTATATTAGTTAATTGCTTTGATTACATATGAATCATTAGTGTTGTGAGCGTCATTGTTCCTCTTGTACAAAGAAAAACCCCGAGATCAGTTTCATACTTTTCCAAAAGCGGGAAAATATGGAGCTATCGTACAAACTATAAGTTGGGCATTAAAGAGTTACAGGAGACAAGTATGGATAAAGAAGCTAAAGAACGCAAAGTAGAGTGTGCGTGCTCTTTACTTTACTTTTCTCTAAGAATGACTATTTCCATAAAGGTATGTATGCCGTATGTCCAATAAAGAATGTGACATATTTTGAGGTTAAATTTCATTTTCAGATTGAACGCTCGAAAAATATTGAAACATATTTTAATTTTATATCACTACTTACCCCTTTCAAAATAGTTTTACAAGCTTTTTACCTGGTTTAAAGTTCTCGACAACAAATCCTTGATGAATACAATTTCAAACGTCAGTGTCCGGGACCGGAGGTTAGTATAGGTTACTGCCGTTTTGGCGCTTCGATCTTAAAATGAATCGCGTATACTCTGTGACCACAGCTAGCAGCATATATATAATTATATATATGGCTAGCAGAGTATATAGTATATAGAGAAGAGTAAGGACAGCAGGACGATTTATGAATGAAAACCGCCAGTCTTTGCCCCCATTTGGGAGTGTATCTAATTTCACGTCATTAAAGCTCCGGTTTGAAGTATACCAGTGACTGTCAAAATGTCATATCTGAGTATCTCAAAATTTTCAAAAAATGTGCCTCAATGGGCGGCTGGTCTGCGCAGAATCCATGCAGTGCAGAACCTCATAAACTATGTGTCAAATTGCTCATAAGAATCAAATACTCTCTCTATTTTATATTTCTCCATGATTTTGTTGTCCACAGAATTAGAATAACTATCACAGAACACAAAAATTTGACTGAAATTGAGATCATATTTTTAACAAGATCGAAACCGGTCATTGTCTGGTATTTGGTCTTGATGAAGGATGTGGAGATGTTAATGTAATGCAACGCCAGTCGGGGCATATTGTCCGTGGAGTAGTTGTTTTCGGCATCTTCAAATAAATAAATAAATAAGTAGGACTGTCTTCCTCAAAGACAATAGAGGTCGCTGTAATCGCATCTGCAGAATGTTATCTGTCTATTAGACAATAAATGTCAGACAGGTAGTAGCAAAGACCCAAAGAGGGCACTACGGTGTATTTCGCACTAGGACTCTATTTCGCACATGCCTATCCGCATAGTGACGTCAGTTACGAGGAAAAAACAATTGATAAACACGAAAATAATTATATCACTGCCCATAAGAATTTTTGCATCGCATTGCCTTTTTTCCCTCACGAATGACGTCATGCGCAAACAAACGAAAGTTATGAGCATATCTGTGTAGTTGTATCATGATTTCGCATATATCGCCACTACAAATATCACAGCGTGTTTCACTTCTCACCTTGACACCCTTGTAAGACTTTACGAAACAGCACGATTTGGATGCTTATTTTTTTATGAATATTTATGCCTATAACCCCGATTCAGAATTAAGCAAAGTGGAATGACCTCGCCGATCTGGTAAAATGCGGTGAAGCATGGGCGTATTCTGTTTTACCATTGGGCACATTTCAGTTAATATATACTCGTATACTATTCTATAGAATACTTCTAGTATATGCACTTCCACTTTTTTAACTAACACAAATAAGTAACTGACACAAAGAATAAATACACTGATAATTTTACCACAAATTTTTACCGTTAAGAAACGCGCGCGAAATAACCCAACATCACGCCACTGTTTCTAGCGCAGTCGCTTGTTGGTTCCCATTGGTTCCTAATTCGACCAATCAACGTCGTTGAGGCTCAGAAAAAAGAAAGGGAAAATGCAAGAATATGTATGTTAAATAAGGATAAACAGCTTGTCGTCAACTTTACGGCTTTTATCACAAGTATAAAGATATATTATGTCTTTATCTTTATACTTGTGATATTATTAAGTAAAAGCAAATTAAACATTGTGTTTGCTTTAATAAAGTACAATAGGAATAAGGGACGTTAAAGACAAGTAAAAAAATGGGTAAATAAGGTAATTAATACGTTTCCTGTTTTAAATAAGAATACTTTAGAAATAAATGTGACAACACAGATCTACTCTTTTTCCGGTCATTGCACTTTGCTTAATTCTGAATCGGGGTATAAAGTTATACCATTATAAAGGACTACGTAGATGGGCAACTGTACTTCAGCATTTGATATACCTACCACATTCCTAAGAATGTGGTAAAAAAAGTAAAAAAGTTTATAGTATGTACCAGAGACAATTCTTGTCTCTGGCACAGACTACTACTGTGGGGTAGTCTGTGGTCTCTGGCATAGATAAAATATATATATACTGAAATAGATTGGTAATTCTGCATCCCCCACCACTTTTTCCTGAAATAGTACCTGGATCCTATCACTTGCGGCGCTGATGTAAATTTTTGTTGAGAAGGGAGTTTTAAGTGTTCAAGGCAATTTTTCGCGGCTGCGCGGTTTATCGGTCTATTCTGTAGGAATCGTTATGGTATACAGGGTGCTTCAAATTCGATGCAATACATGGGGATCTCGGAAACGGTAAAAGATGCGATGTCGGTTAAATGGAGGCAAAGTTGCGTATTCAGGAGGGCAACATAATGGTGAAAAGAAATCAAGGCTAATTTAATTAGTTTTCGAAATATTTGGAAAACACCGAAAATTTCGATTTTGGTTTTTATTTTATTGCGGGCCTATTTGATGAAGATTCAAAAATAAAGAGCATTTGTCTATAGCAACTTTTTGCCCTTTGTCGAATGCTGTTTGCGCATTTTCCGCAAAACGTTTCCTTTCCCGGAAACCAACATCAACTTAATTTTTTTAAATACGGATCTGGATTTTTTCCAATTTTGTGGTATTTAAAAAAATTAAGTTGTTGGTTTCCGGGAAACGAAACGTTTTGCGGAAAATGCGCGAACACCATTCGATAAAGGGCAAAAAGTTGCTAATAAAAAAGTGCTCTTTATTTTTGAATACCTCATCAAATAGGCCTGCAAAAAAATAAAAAGGAAAATCGATATTTTCGGTTTTTTCTAAATATTTCGAAAACTAATCAAGTTAGCCTTGATTTCTTTTCACCATTATGTTGCCCCACCTGAATACGCAACTTTGTCTTCATTTAACCGACTTCGCATCTCTTACCGTTTCCGAGATCCCCATATATTGCATCGAATTTGAAGCACCCTGTACATAAAATTTTAAATATATTTAATTGTTCTCCTTATGTTTTACAGATTCATCATAATTTGAAGAAAATAACTAAACCTTCGTCAAATATTTGGTCGGAAAAGTAAACAATTTCGATTTTTATATATCACACATATAAAATTCAAACTTTATTCAACTGTTCTACTTATTTTGTTCAAATAAATTTCCATTACAAATAGCTAGACACTTGATGAGTCTGTAAAAAAATAAGAAATATACTTCAATATGCCATAACAATATCGCTATTATAAGAGGCAAATATGTAAGGAAATGAAATAAGAGTATAGTAAGAAAATATTAAATTTATTGAAATTATGGTTATGGTTTATATTAAATCATTATCTGCTATAACTGGATAAGAAATATTTTAACTATGTTAAAAATTATATAATATAGTATTTTTCAGTTAATGAATCAATTAACAACACACACAACCAGATGGAATTGATATTTTCGTAGCTTGTTTTTTTACCATTACTAAGTAATTTGTATCTAACTTTCTACCATGAAACTACTTCAGATACTATCTTTTGAGGGTAGAATTTATAACTATTGATATTCATCTTTCCGATATTCAGCAACATGAAAAATGTTTATTACGGCCCAGTTGCATGTCTTGTTAATTCGTTAAGACAATGATAACATTGATTACACTTAAAATTTAATGGTATGTATATAAATTTAAGTATGACAAATATCTTTGTTACATAGATTGGAGTGTTTGATGAATGATTAATTAGTAGATTACCAATCATAGTAAAATAGTAGGTAAATCAGTTTTTTTTTATTACATTCTATATTAAAACAAAAGTCAGTATAATATATATTTTTTCAATCGGCACTAAATAACATCAAAATTGTCATTAAAATATGGTAATCAGATAATAAAGTAATTTATTATTTTATAGTTGATATAGGTGACAGATAAGTATGACTATACAATATTTTTTTTTAATTTCACCATTTCTGTATTTCAAAAAATAAATATTTTGTGTACACAAGGCACTAAATGCCTTTAACCGCGCATGTGGTTTATCAATAACTAAATACCGTATTTGTGATAAAAAGTTGAAGTTGAAGGTAGGCAAATAACTATTATTTATTGTAGCCTCTTTAATTCTTTAATCTTATTTTTCCTTGTTTTATATTTTCTATGTCTATTTAAGGCGGCGATTTTAATATTATCATTAATTTGTTTGCAATGATCGCCTCTTAAAATGCGATTCACATTTTTCACCCACATAATTATGTAAAAATGTACGAATTTGTTCGTAAATATATCCGGGAGGTTATGACTCGTACAACTAAAATTTTTAAAATGAATATGATTAAATAACAATTTAATTATTTTCTGTTTAACCATACTTTGAACACATAGCTTTGGCAAATAATGATGCACGACATCGTTACACTTACTAAAAAACTTTATAAATTGGGTATTAGGGCGCACAAGTGCCCTCGAACTATATGCTCTAGCTTCAATAAGTTGGTGCTCGGGTTCACTTACTTGACTTAACAATTGATTACGACAATTCGGGCATGTTCCCACATATTTTAAAATTGCCCTTGCTAAAAATCCAGCAATATATGCGTGTGTGTTTATTACTAATATATCCCTATTATTACTAAACTGAAAATCAGGATCAGGATTTATATCATTTTCAACTTCAGTAGTTGTGTCTGCAATATGATCATCAGAAACCAGAAAATCTTTTAAGGTATTTAATGCTCCATCTGATTCATCCTGTTCGCAGTTTGCTCCTGGTGAATGTGGCGAAGCAAAATTATTTATTAATAAACTTTTGAATGAAGCCACAAGAGAACTACATGTTGGGTTTATATTACGTACCCCGTGGCTTCGAATACAACCAAAGAAATTCTCTAGAGGATCTTGGTTTAAATTCCTTGTACAAAGGAAGTCAAAACCAGCCTCTTTTAATTTTTTCCAGAGGTAAACAAAGCCGCGCAGTGTAGAAATCCAATTCCTAACAGTAGGAGGTACATATTCACGTCTTCTATCTGAAAAGAACTTCACACTATGGAAAACTTTGATGGATTCATACCAAAAATCTATATGTGGTGAATCTGGCTTAACGGCACATCGAAGAACCTTTCCATGGTCTGCATTAATTACAGATCCATTTACACTATCGAAAAGTTTATCCACAAAAAGCAGAAAGTCAGCAGTATTAGCAGCACAATCAGGAAGTTGACCATTTCCTAAAATGAAAACCATATATAAATCAAAACAATATATACTAATACCACAGTAACAAACCAAGCATTATACTAAAAAATGTACATACCAAGCCTGACTATACCCCGCATTATTGAAGAAACTCTTTGTGAAAAGACTTGTGCTGCATTTTTCACTTTCATCTTTTTAATTTCTGCTTTGTAGATGTGTTGATTTGTAAGTTTATTTGCCATTCGCGTATCATAATCTCCAACATCTAATTCATATAGCGCAACAATATCATTCCAAGAAGCTATCTGTAACAAAATGAATATTTTATTTATTATTAGATGATATAAATAGCTTAATATGTTTTAGTAACTACCTGCTCATTATTTTGCCAAGTGAATTTAACATTTCCCTCGAGCATATTATTGCGGAGACCTTTTAATAAATGAGGGGGATCATACAGTGGTATGATTTCCTCTCCACCCACGCAGAATCCATACATAACATTTTCTTTATTTTTTACATTGAATTCCTCATTAGTCTTAGTTTTTAAATGATTTATAACTGCAGTATTTGTTTAAAGTTGGTCACATATCTAGAAAAATAAATAATGTTACCTTACTAAAAATGTTATTATATTAATCAAACTCACTGTGGCCACTACTTTCAATCCAATTTCCTGTAGAGCTTTAATTACTTGCTTTACTACCGGCATGAGTTCTGGTGTGCTCATACCACCCTCTGAAAAGTAATAGCATACTGGCTGCTTCCACTTTCGGCTTATTCCGCGTGCCATAAAGACCATGGCATGATCTGCAAATTTGGAACGCTTTTCACAACCAGTGTCCTCAAATCCTAGTATGCAGTCCTGCCTTTGGTTATAAGTAAGGGATGCCTCCAGCCACATTTCATCAAATAGCAGACAACAGTATCGATCTATTTCTTTCATGTTTTCAACAGATTTACCCAAACTATTCAAAATATGTTTATTTAAACCACAGTGAAAGGGTATCTTCCTCAACAAGTTCATTAGAGTTTTCCTGCTTGGTAAAGCAAATGTCCTTTGCAACAGACGATAACACTTTGGGCTTTGCTTTAATAAAGAGAGGGCAAAAATTTTATCCTCAATACTAAAACGACGACCTCTGTTCTTTTTTGTTTGTTGTTTTAATTGAGATTCAATGAAATTCAATGTTGCATTGTTCACTTTACCCTGTAAGAACTGTTTGCTTTCGGTTAATTTTAAAACCTTCTCTAATCTTTCTTTATTAGAGGCATTTTCATGAAACAACTGTCTAGCTGTACGTAACATATCCTTGGCAACTTTGTAAAAGCGACGAGATTTGGGTGTCAAATCGCTTTGATGCCTCACATTTCCTAAACGTAGTAAGTTTATTCTACTACGAATATCTACAAATAAGAGAAAAAGAAGTTATAAATGAATTATTTATTTTTAGAGATAAATTAAATACAAATGCTTAATACAATAATGTCAAATCCAATCTATTAAATGGTTATAATGATTACAAATAAATTTTATATAAACTTAAGTATTATAAGAGCTTTTCACATATCTATTATTTATTTGTATAATCCGTCTTTAAATATTTTAAATTTGAATACACTTCCTACATTCAGCCTGATTGTGTTTTTTATACAATCAGGCTGATAGTATAAAAAACTTATATATATATAAGTTTTTTATAGTTTATTTTATGATAGGTATTGGTAATAGAAACTTCATGAAATAAAAAAAAATATGTGAAGCAATGGAGAAGAGTAAGTAACTAACAAAGCTGCAGTGCAAAATTAAGTAAAAATGATGGTATTACCTTTACAAAATGTAGGTGTTTTTGGAGACACTACAACTTTCATCTTCTTTAAGGGAGGTGTTACAGGAGTGCCTAACAAAAAGGAAGAAATATGTTTTCTTTAATTGCTGTATATAAGAATTATTTTTGTATACCTAGGCACTAATACAACTTCAGCTTTATATCACCAATGTGGAATTTAGGATCAATAAACTAACCGTTGATAAAAAGGAACTAAGTGCGAAGGTGCATATATATATATATTAAGAAATGATATGCAACAAGCATTTCTTAGGGAGGAACTAGTCAATATCAAAAGTACTTACTTGTTGCGGTTTCTGTTTCTTGACTCCTTTTAAGTTGCGGAGGTGATGGAGTACGAAGTACAGATGGTTCATCATTACTACTGAGGAATGTTTGCACATCTTTCGATGTTCCAGGTTGAGTATAATTAGGGTCTAAAGCAATCATTAGAAAAATTATAAATCTAGGAGACTTCCTGGTGGATAAAATACTTTTACCTTCTAGTATCACTGGCAGATGTAAATATGGCACAGCGTTCTTTTTCAAATTGGTTTTATTGTGGTCTGCTTGAAATTTCTGATCCTCCGAGAAATGAATATCACATATTCGATAACTTTTTACTTTTTCTATGCAGAGATCGGTTCTGCAAATTGCCTGAGTCCACATTTTGAACGTCTATAATATATAACAAAAAATATGAACCTGTGGATATATATTCCAGAACAAGCGAGCAGCAGTTTTTTTGTAATTAATTGAATATGTACATAGGTATACTTAATGGTGAATGCGTGTAATTGAAATTTAGTTCAATTATTAGATGATTTATTAACTTAATAATAACTAACAAAAAGCAAAAGTTTATGCAAAACTAAGAGGTTGTGATTAAAAAATGTACAATATAAAAATGGTCTTACCTCTGGGTCTTTAGGAAAAACATGCACTTTTGTAGTTACATGACTGTTCTTACAACCTTTTACCATACACCTTAACACCATTTTCAAAAATACTGGAAAATTTCCTCTGCTACACGTACACGTAAATACACACAATCACAATATTGATGATCACCACAATATGCGTGCCAAACATGAAATAAAATGTGACTTGGACTTGACATTCACATTCAACGATGTTTCCGTTTCCGAAGCGCTACCAGCGCCGCAAGTGATAGGATCCCCTAACTACAAAAAGGGGGGATAAGAAAATAGTGTATTTTTCATTAAGTGAATACCCCCTGGTCTCTGGTATGTACTTCCATAACCTCGTGCCACGGTGAGGTTACCATTTCACGGCCTATGATTTTTTTCGAGAAATCATATTAGCGATTTTTTTAACATAGCATATACAGTGCCCTCTAAAACCCAAAAATCTTGTTACATAAAATTTAAAAATGAATTATTACAATCTTATAGATATTCTGTGATTACAATGAAAACTGTTCAGTTCATCAAATGATCAGTTTTAATAATCTCCAGATTACGCCAACTGAGTTGGCGAGCCCTGCATCCAGTGCAGTAGTGTTTTGGTGTTATGTGGAAAACTACGTCAGTGTTATCTTCACACCAACGGTTCCAACAATTTTCAAGATAGTTTCATGGACTCTTAATTATAGGTTGAAACTACTATAAAGTTGAAGTAATTAATACAATAGTTACAATTTTTCAACAGTTTTAGGAGACAATAAAAACAATGAAGTTATAAATAAAACATTTATTTTATCCAGTAACCATAGATTATCATAGTAAGATATGGCAAAATACAAATATTCTCAATATATAGAGAAAATTAAAAACCCTTATAGGCCATACAAAACATAATCATGGCATATAAAAAATCAACCAGACATACATTATATCAATCACATAAACTTCATCGTATTTCCTAAAGTATAGATCCGCAAAGAATGTAGTTAATACTTCTTTATTGTTATAATTCTTTTTATTGCATGTGAAAAAGAGTATTTAAAATATATTTTCGTATATTATATAATCTATATAAAACTGCTTCCTTATGACGTGACAATTACACAGTAATGAGCAAATTAAATTACACCTAAATCTATGTTCTTTCTCTAAATTACATAAAACATAACGATTACTTATTTAATAAGCAATATATGAGTTGTAGAAAGATCAACAATGTTCTGCGAAGGCCAATGAATAATTTTGAAAATATAAAGTAACAAATCAATCCCGCTAGGATTTGATTAGCTTTTGTTTTCCAGATGTTTTTGATAGAGCAAACTTATTGAGGGAACGTGTGAACATATAAATAAAAATTTTAATTTGACAGAAAATGCATGGGAACATTATTTGTGTATAAGTGCCATTTCCCATAGACCAGTATTTGTTGTAAAATAACTAACAAAAACTACTTAAAAGTAATTACATTTTTAAGTTCGTACATTGTTATTTATTATTAATTTATAATTTGTTTTAAATACAAAATATCTTGGCTAGATAGTTTTTGGATTTTTGTTTTCTTTTCTGTGAAAATTATATCAGCCAATTCATTTGATTTTCTTTTTGGGATTACACCACCTATAAAATAATAAACAAAAAACCAGAAGTATTCAAAATAAATATCGAAAGTGCAGGTAGTATCAAGAAAACTTCTAAACTTTACCTCAAAATTATTTTATATCGGCCAATTCGTATTTCGTTGCAATAATAAAATTAAGCATAAACCAATGCTCGTTCAGAGGAACTATTTGGTGTTTGTACTTGCTGAAGAATTTAAATTAAACTTAATAGTTAGCTGGCTAATTAACCCAAAATTTTATTACAGTTAAATATCCATTACATTAACCATAATTAGCACCAGTAACCGGCATGCTAATACTGTTATTAGCTGCTGTTATTGTTGGTTAAAATTATGGCCAGGATTTACATGAAAATGTTCTTCATTGCATGAAAACTTAACCACGTAATTGTTGCATCTAAATTCAAATTGTGTTTAATGATCAGTATCTCTTAATAAAAAATCCACTATCTAAATAAAATTTAATAAAAAATCAAGACAAAGTGGAAACTGTAACGTGATACACGTGACTTTACGGTAGATAAAAATCAAAAATCTGAGCTAATGTAAATTCTGTGGGCAGTACTGAAATATTATCCCAAAATATTTTTAGCTGGCTAAAAACTTATCACTATTTATTACTATGTAAAAATTGCTGTATTGCGATTAAGCAACAGAAAACTCTTCACAGGCCATTGAAATGTCAGTGTTAAGTATGATTTGTTGAACACAAAATAAGTTTAATTATACTGAATCAGTTGACAGGTGGGAGTATTATGGGAACTAAATTTCAAATAAAAAATATGGATCTTAGAAAATTTTTAAGTTTTATTATTAAAAAAATATATGGACCCTTGATAAGTTCGCTCATATACAAATATGTTTCAAAACAGAATATTGTAAAAACTGTTTAATATCTAATTTTATATTTGGAGTACTGGAAACATTTTCCATTAGGAATTTTCAGAGTTTCTGCACAGAAAAAATCTATTGCAAATACAATAAATATAATAAATACAGTTTGTCTTTTAAAATTTATTCTATCACAAAAATTGCAGGAATTATTGCTAAACCAATCAATTAAAATAATTCGTTATTTTCAAGTTTGCTAAATTTTTAGACAATTCACGTAAATCAAATAAAATTTATTTTCTTAATTTTTTCATCACTGAATCTAACTTCTAGTTGATGTAGCAGAATGTATAACTGAAGAAGAAAGATGAAAATGACGCCGAAACTGATTTCAGCATAACATGAATATAGTAATACTTGATCTAACCATTATTGTTGTCTAACCTTATGATATAGAGCAATATATATAAATAACACCTATTTTAGCACACAACCCAATGGTTATGACATCTTTGCAGTCTCTCTGTCTGTGGTCCCGACACCTGAAATTTGCGTGGTTACCTCTGCGATCTCTTCTGGTGTGTTGAGAGGCTTCTTTTCTTCTGATACACTTTTCCTGGAATTCCTACGGCTTCGAGGTTTCCGCTTTAACAGCACCTCGCAAGTACCTTTAGGTACGAATGTAGTCCACTCATTGGATTTGATGTCCAAGTATTCAATGGTATTTAAGAATGTTTTCCCTAAAACAAGCATCTCAATTAGATTTTAAATTCACTCAGTTTCAGTGGTGCCAGTAATGATAAATAAGTACCGATAGCATAGACTAACTGTTAAGACAGATCTTGTGTTAAAATTTATTAACAATCTAAAACCCAGTCAAACTCAAAGAATTGTTTAGTATATACCAGTCAATACAAGAGGGCAGCCTTCGAGACGATGCGCTCGTTTTCGCTTGAAATTATTCGTTTTCCTATGTTGTCACGTTGCCACAAGTAGCAATTATTCTGTTTTGAGTTAGGGTCTATACAGTTATGTGCTGTAATAATAATAATAATAGAAAAACAATGTACCTCGTTCAAACAGGCAGCTATTTTAAAGCAATATGGATTATTATTTAGGTAGACTGACTTATAAAACTATTTATACTCTAGACCAGAATTAAGCAAAGTGCAATGACCGGAAAAACAGTAAATCGGTGTTGTCACATTTATTTCTAAAGTATTCTTATTTAAAACAGGAAACGTATTAATTACCTTATTTACCCATTTTTTTACTTGTCTTTAATGTCCCTTATCCCTATTTTACTTTATTAAACCAAACACAATGTTTAATTTGTCTTTTACTTAATAATATCACAAGTATAAAGATATAATATATCTTTATACTTGTGATAATATCAAGGAATTTCCGAATATGTGGTAACTGCGAAAGTCGTAAAGTTGACGACAAGCTGTTCATCTTTATTTCACATACATATTCTTGCATTTACGTTTTCTTTTCTCTGAGCTTCAACGACATTGATTGGTCGAATCAGGAACCAACAAGCGACTGCGCTCGAGGTAGTAGGGAAACAGTGGCGTGATGTTGGGTTATTTCGCGTGCGTTTCTTAACGGTAAAAATTGTACATAAATTGATAATAAGTACCTATATTACATTTTTACATCTATACATTAGTTTTTTACAGTTTTCCACTGAAATTTTTCTGTAATTATTCACTTTATAAAACTATCAAAATTTTCTGAAATTTTGTCTACCACCTTTTTGCTAAATGCTCCCATTTTTCCTCAAAAACTACATTCCTCCACAAAAAAATAACTTTAGATTTGTATTCAGTATACCCGAAAATAGGGGGATAGGCAAAATTTCAGGACAATTTGAGAGTTTTACGCTAAAGCAAATAATTTTTCACCTAATGACTATTGACTACCTATGACCTATGACTATAAAATACTATTCTATAGAATAGTAGACGAGTATATATTAACTGAAATGTGCCCAATGGTAAAATAGAATACGCACGCCCATGCATCACCGCATTTTACCAGATCGGCGATCATTCCACTTTGTTTAATTCTGATCTTGGCTTTAGATAATTCAATTTATTAGACAATAAATAATTTAATATTTAAAATATTAATTATGCGGGACGGAGAATATGTAAAATGCTCTAATACCAAATTTCCGTTGTCAGCTTTCCATGGCTTTTCATCGCGATCATTTAATTTAATGTTTTACACCTGGATTCATGAAAGGGGCGTAAGGCGTTAGTCGGACACGCGCAACAAGGGCGCAAATTTTTCGCGTAACTTTTGCTAGTCGGACTAACGTTAAGCCTCGTTGATGAATTCGTACGTTAGTGTCTTATTTCAGTGGCAGTTTTCATCCTTGGCTACATCGCTTATTTAACCCTGACATACTTCCTCTACAAACAAGATCCATTATGATTTAGAAGTGCTTTATGTGTGTTACAGAAATTTAAAGTGCTCGAAAAACATAATGACCTTGAAGTTTCCAAAAATTTTCACCTGCGGTGCTAAAACACATCCCTTAATGAGTACCTGCGTTTAAAAAAAAAAAGCTTCACCTGTTTGAGAACCCACGAGCCGCCACTGTCAAAAAAATATATATTTTCTATATTATTGACAGTTAAAAAGGAGAAATTTGACATGAGTTACATATTTTTGAAAATTAAATACCTGAGAATCCACCTACGGCATATAACCGATCTCCTACTACTGCCACCTCCACGTTGGCTCTGGGAGTGGTCATGGTGGGGCCAATGACCCAAGTCTGCGTTTGCTCGTCGAAGATTTCAGTAGAGTTTAGAGAATGAGAGCCATCCGATCCACCAACCACATAAAGTTTGTTATTGAAGACGGCGACACCGCAACCTCGTCTGGCCGTAAAAATGGGTTTTGAGGGTTGCCAAGTGTTCTCTTCGGAGTTATACAGCTCTACAGAGTTCAAGCAATTCCATGCATCACAACCTCCAATGGCATAGACCAGTTTGTTGTATGCTGCTACACCAGCTTGGTATCGACCTGAAATATATTTTGCATGGCTGAAATACCTCGGTTCTATAGAGCCATTTTATATGTGGAAAATATCAGGTGTTAGTATTTTAACTTTATGTAAAAATTAGTTCTTTTTACCTGCATAATTTAATTAATAATTGGAGAGATGTAAATGAAATAAAAATGTACGATATGAATATATTAAAATATCTGTATAAAGCCATAAAAAAAAGAACAAACTTCAACTATAATAAGTATTGAGTGCAAATGGGGAAATTTCATTGTTCAATATCCTATTTTTCGCTCTATCTGCATTGTGAGGTTTGGCAAGTTTGACATGGGCTGATCGTGTAGACTTTGACAGCCGACAAAGTGAGACGTATGAGGCCATAGTCATAGATTTTCAGCCAACTAATTATTAAATTGGATTTAATGCCCTCACAGTTTAACCAACATTCAAAGTGTTTATGCTCACCACATATATAGTAAATTTAAATTTTTCCTAACTACACTGCATCTTTTTCGATTGAGAATCAATATGTTGAATTTACGTGGCACAACTAGAGATTAATTTACGGGCACGAGCAAACTTCACAAAAATGTTATTATATAAAAATAGATAAGTATATATAAACAGCCCCGATGCAAGGTACTAAAAATAATGTTCTTT
The DNA here is from genome assembly GCA_963924545.1 of Pogonocherus hispidulus. Lineage (NCBI taxonomy): Eukaryota > Metazoa > Arthropoda > Insecta > Coleoptera > Cerambycidae > Pogonocherus > Pogonocherus hispidulus. The sequence continues at coordinate 17,557,551 of OZ004693.1, forward strand.
ACATTGTCATGTAGCATCTGATATTCCAACGATCATAAAAATATTTTAGGGAAAACCCCGTTTTTAAATATTTATCAGCCTTATTAATAATAAAACTTAGAATGTTCTAAGACGTGACTAGAATGTAAATAGTGCAATCTGCATTAATAATACCATCTAAATGCATGTTAACGCTAGAATGATGCTAAATCACTAGTTATCAGTTTGGGTATGTTTTACAATAAGTTAAAGTTAACCTAAAAGTTTGACAAAAGAGGCAGCTCAGTATAACGATTGCGATAACGATAAGGTAAAAATTTAAGGTGTTCAAAATCTCTCTATTATAAAAGGCAAAGTTAATGCTTATCAAGGGCGGATTTACCATGAATTCAAATTTTACATTAGCAAAAAGCAAAAATGTAATTAGTTAAAAAATATATAAACGTACTTCAGTTAAGGATATTTTATTAAACACTTCTATTTGCTATTTCATGTTTGTCCAAAGAAAAACGTACCTATCTAAATGCACAGATAATTTCTAATTTCACAACATTTTTTAAAAATGTGGTTCTTTGAGATACTCCCACATGTTGAAGAGCTAAATCCGCCCTTGATTGCTTATTAACACAAAACAGTCCTGACACAAGACACTTGTCAGTCTTGTCACTTTGCGTAAATGTTTGTAAATGTAGGTTAGATTTATTGCAGTGAAATTAGTATATTAACTATGTATAGAATGAGATGTTGTCACATTAACTTTTTATTTAGCATGCTAAAGGTCATTCACGTTAAGTTTAAAGTGACGTCATTTTCAGTAATTAATTGTTGTCAATATTCGATAAACAAATGACCAATAAATTAGCGTAGAATTTCCCATTTACAAAGAGTTTTATATTTGGGAACCCTTCTCTGCGTTGTCAAGTTGTTATTTATTTGTTTATTGTTTGCTGGTTTTTTTGGTGTTTGGTTCAGCTTAAATTTTGCTCGTATATTTCTATTTACTTTTTCTAGTTATTCACTTTATTTACACTAAAAACAGTTCTTCTCAGAACTAAACCCGTTGTGATTCTGTGACATTTTTCAAACTCCTGCCCGCAAAAAAGTTCACCTGTCAACGGTGTATTTTTTGACAAGGTAACATCACTTTAAACTTAACGTGAATGACCTTAATTAGTTATTTGTCTATAAATATTTAATGATTAATATGAACTAGTTAGATTGATTTAAGAATGCGGTTAGTGGTCATTAGTAAACTTGATGTTATCGTGATTATTATTAATATGGGTGTATATGTTTAGTTATTTGTGTAATATCGGCAGTCTACATTCGAAGACTTCGTAGAAGTACTCAGTGAAATTAGCCAAATAAAGGAGAATGTGACATAAATCTGTGACATGGTATTAAAAGGTATCGAATGCCGACGTTGCTCCATCTGGAGTCTTCTTAAGACATATTAAACAAATTTCAAACGTTATAAGAAAAATTTCTTTATAAATAATATATTTTTATGTATGCAAAATGATATATGTTAATATTATAATAAAATAATCATCACCAAGGAACCGATTTGGTATAATTGGAGTATTATTAAAACCAGTATTAATCTAATATACCAGTTTAATCCAGTTAATTCATGTTAAACAATTAATTTAAAGTTCAACTAATGCTCACTGGAGTGATTTATTCAACCAAGTATCAAAAAATTTATATCAAATCTATCAAGGTTTTCTATCAAAATATTTAGTACTTACCAGTATGAAGTGGTGCAATGGAAGACCATGTACCCTTTTCGGGGTCAAAAACATCACACTGTTTGATACCCACTTGTCCATTCCATCCACCTATACAATAAATTAACCCATCTAGAGTACACACACCCATATTGCTCCTAGCCAAAGGCAATTTAGGCATTTTCACCCACTTCCCTGCAGCCATGTCCATCATTTCTACCGAGTCCAGTTCGGTGGTGCCATTACTACCACCAATGGCATAAACTTTGTCATTAAGAACAGCAATTTTGAAACGACCTCTACTTTCTCTCATAGGAGGCAGACTTTGCCAAGTGTTGGTTTCTGGAATGTATTGTTCAACGGATCGGAGGCACTCGGTCCTATCGTAACCACCTATTGAGAAAATGTACCTTTTCAATACAAATAAAACATTTTTTTTAGTGAAAAACACATAACTATTTATGCTATAAAAGCATTCAAGTTTCAAATAAATGTCCAAAATGGGCTTTTTTTTATACAGGGTTATGCAGAACTTATCTCTAAAACTTTGAGGATATGTGCATCCTTAAATAATAAATCGATATCACCAAAAAAATGTATAATAAAAGGCTTAGGATTTCCCGTAAACAATGTTTAAAGTTATACCATTATAAAGGACTACGTAGCTGGGCAACTGTACTTCAACACATCTGATATATCACATTCCTTCAAAAAACAGTAAACAACAGTTTTTGTACCTGGCGAATACAGTTAGAGTGGGGATAATATCTCTTATTGTCTATGCAGTCATCAGTCTTTCTGTGTCGCTGTCTCTGTGCGGGTGTTTTACTTATCGAGTGTTAAACTGTAAAATTTTCAAAATGGCTCATGTGTACAGTAATGCTGAGTTAATGGACATGATTCTTATTTATGGCGAAGTTGGACAAAATTCATTGGCAGCTTCGCGCTTGTATGCGGAACGATTTCCCAATCGACACACCGACACATCGACAGTTAGGTTTTGTGAGTGGTTGTTGCAGCAAAATGCTGAAAATCCCCAATTTACATAATAATTTGCGTTTACAAGATCAGCAACCATGAGGAACATTCGGTTTAGTGCGGACAAATTGTATAAGGCGTGCCCAAAATTGTGTACAAGTCGAGGAATATTATTTCAAAAAGCTTTTGCAACAAGGCATGTGCAAATTTTTTATACCTAAATTTCACGTTTCTAATACCTAGTAATCAAGTAGGGCAATTCTTCAAAATTAGTGTAACAAAATTTTATTTATTTTAAAGACACGTCGCTTTGGTCAGATCTATCTATCTTTAAGTTTATGTTAAAGTAAAAACGCTGCAAATCCTTTTTGCGCCGGGTGTCGGTATACTCTCAGATCTTCCAAAGTTTTTTGTGCTAGCCTGTTTGCATTGTCAGTCCCAAGGTCACTCCATTACAGTGGACCAGTATCCAGCGGCATGCAATGAAAAATTTTTAAATAGTTTTAAGACCCCGCCAAAAAAATTTTTTTTTACACTACCACATTTGTACATGTATGTTGAATATCCCCAAATTTTATTATGGATAAGTTCTGAATAACCCTGTATAAATTCCAAGTTTTAGTTTAAGGTATTTCTAGTCAAGGGCGAGGCTAAAGGTTACATTTTTTTGTATTAGATTGCCTGTAGGGCATAGTTGTTAAATCACTTACCACAAACGATGAGTGTGTTGAGGAAGTTCCCACAACCGACAGCACATCTCTGAGAAGACATATTTGCAACAGCACAATAAAGATCGGGTTTTTCTTCACTGGCTGGTCTGCTACTATCTGGAGTTTGTACTGGGGAAGGTGTGGTTGGTGTATTCAGTCTGAGAAACATCAAGATATTTATTACTAAAGAGAAATTTGTAAACTGCAACGACCAGTTTTGAATACATTTCGAAAGAAAAGTTTTCAAATCCCATCTTAATATTTTAATTATTGACGTACAAAAAACTTGTAAACTGGTCTGATACAATTTTTTATGTAGATTCCAGTCATTCTAACACTTTTGTGCTGGCAAATTTTATATATATGGGGTACACAAAAGAATCCAAAAATATTAAAATATACAGGGTGTTTCATATAAGAAAACAGACTTTTTGTGTACTCTGTATACATAATTTGCCAGCGCAAAAGTGTTAGAATGACTGAAATCTACATAAAAAATTGTATAAGACCAAAGTTTTTGTATCTATGAATAATGATGGGGTTTACATTAATAAAACTAACCCTGTACAAGCAGAATTATAGTGACTTTCAATGCTATAATGAGTCATTTTTGAATTTATTTTCTGATAATCATCATCATTATCAGCATGATCAACAATTTTGATTTTAACGATTTAAGAATTAAACTACAACCTTTGGGTCTCAATGCCATAGAGCATGTAGGTGTAGAATAGACCCCCCCCTCTATCTCCGTTATTATTTGAAATACAAATCTGAGACAAAAGTTACCAAACTCTAAATAACTGTCCTCATATTTACGATATTTTCGTTTCTTCACACTAGTGTCTCTCTGGTTGAAGGCAGACTTTCTTTATCTGCACTATTACATTTATTACTGTTCAAAAATCGGTCCATTATCAAAGGTACAATAGCTAAAAATCTCAAAACTATTTATGAAAGACAACAAACAAGAAGTAATATAACACTAACTAAATTACAATATTAACTAATTTATATCACTGTTTATTTATATGAAGCGCTGAGTTTAACTTCACTAGACTTAAATTATAAGTCAACTGACTGAATCAAGCCGACAACGCTTGCTTATATACTTTCCACAAGATCTTCCAGAATATTCCAAATCTGTTGCGAAGGATCTACGGACGTCTATGTGTCTAGTATGATCATATAGCCTGATCGAGAAGATGCAGTGTTGCCGGCTCACATTTGCAACACAACACAAAAAAATCTAGATATTTTTTGCCCATAAGAGGCAGCGGCTCCCAGGGGCGCCATGGAGCACAGTTTGGAAATCGCTGCCTTAAACAATTAACGACATATTTTAAAAAAATGCATAATTTTTTAATTTTTTCCTCAGATTTGTATCTGAAATAATAGGAGAGACAGAGGGTGTGTCAATTCTCTACCAATTACCCTGCACATACTTTCATTAACAACTAAATAAAGAAATCTAGAAATTAAAAAAAATTTAAAAAATCATCAAAAAGTAAAATCATGTTACTGATAAAAAAGTCTAGATTAAAACTATTTTAATAAGCTTTCAAAACAAAGTATATTATTTAATAGAAATCCATGTTATTAGTAAATAAATAAAAAACACACCTTAATTGTATGGAAAGGGTGGCCAACTTGCCACCTAAAGTCACAAGAGCTAGGAAGCTGTGTTCGCCAACACTACTAGAAGCGATTAGGTTCCAGTGTGGCTCAAATTCATTCTCTAATTCTTCTCCAATCTCTCTATTATATATCAACACCCTGGGTTTGGAAGGTTGTCCCAACATCTTACCCTTAGGCTTGGTGTTGGTCTGTTTTTCTTTCTGAGAAAGTTTTTTGTAGTCTTGAACAATTTCCGTATCGCTTATGTCGCCCGAGGGGAGACTAGAGCAATCCTGCAGAGAATTGTCAAGTGCAAGATACAACATGAACGTCTTTTCCAATAAGGCAGGCATGCTTAAGCGATCCTCATTCACTTGTCTTTTAATCCATTCTAATACTAGCCTACATAAAGAGTTCTCATTGACAAGAGACATTTCTTCTCTAGACTGATTGAGGACTTCTATTCGAGCACAGTAGAGATTTAGGACGTTGTTGGTCTTGCTTATTTTTGAAAACTGAAAACATCACTTTTCTGTTAAAAAAATGCCTATGCCAAAAAAATCAGCAGTACAGAGTGATTCACTTTCAAGTGTGTAACATGGGTATCTCGCTTATTATAAAAGATAGACTGTAGGTTTAAATTCGGCAAAGTTGCGGAATTTTGTGCTCAATAAGTTGGCGCAAAGAAAACCCCCATATCTGCTTTTGTTTTTGAGTAAGACGCAAAAAGCAATTTTTTCCAGTTTTCGTTTTCTGGCCATAACTTCTATATTTTTGAAAATATTGGCGTATCGTTTTCACATTATTAGGACACTTTCTAGAGACAAATACGATGCCGTAAACCGTTTTTTTAAAAAATGTCACTTCTATTGTAAGTCATCGTCAACTTTATTTTTTCTTATGGGCGCCATATTAATTTTTCTCATATTTGAATAAACCGATTTTTTCTGAATACAACAATATAATATATGTTAATATTTGCCTAAAAAATAAGAGCATTATGAAGGAAAATAAGTATTTTTTTTTAAATCTCTAGTTAGCCATGGCTATGACAGTCAATTCTCATTGTCATTGTGATTTGTCAATTCTTGACAAACCACAAATGTCACTTATAATTGCTATAAACTGCATCTGTGGAGTACTTTTTACATTGACTAACGATGTATTCAACCGAGAAGAAACAAGATATTATAGATATTTATTACAGATGTAATAAAAATTTAAACAGAATAGTTGAAGAATATTTAAACACATATCCTGAAAGACGACAACCATGCAAGAGATATATTACTAAACTGCACTGTAATTTAAGAAATCATGGCAGTTTTTCTAAACCATGAAATAGGTATGGACGTATAATTTCTTAAATTACAGTCCAGTTTAGTAATATATCTCTTGCATGGTTGTCGTCTTTCAGGATATGTTTTAAATATTCTTCAACTGTTCTGTTTAAATTTTTGTTACATCTGTAATAAATATCTATAATATCTTGTTTCTCTTCGGTTGTATACCTACATCGTTAGTCAATGTAAAAAGTACTCCACAGATGCAGTTTATAACAATTATAAGTGACATTTGTGGTTTGTCAAGAATTGACAAATCACAATGACAATGAGAATTGACTGTCATAGCCATGGCTAACTAGAGATTTAAAAAAAAATACTTATTTTCCTTCATAATGCCCTTATTTTTTAGGCAAATATTAACATATATTATATTGTTGTATTCAGAAAAAATCGGTTTATTCAAATATGAGAAAAATTAATATGGCGCCCATAAGAAAAAATAAAGTTGACGATGATTTACAATAGAAGTGACATTTTTTTAAAAAACGGTTTACGGCATCGTATTTGTCTCAAGAAAGTGTCCTAATAATGTGAAAACGATACGCCAATATTTTCAAAAATATAGAAGTTATGGCCAGAAAACGAAAACCGGAAAAAATTGTTTTTTGCCTCTTACTCAAAAACAAAAGCAGATATGGGGGTTTTCTTTGCGCCAACTTATTGAGCACAAAATTCCGCAACTTTGCTAAATTTAAACCTACAATCTATCTTTTATAATAAGCGAGATACCCATGTTACACACTCGAAAGTGAATCACCGTGCACAGGTAGAAGGGAGTACCATGAACACAAGGAGTTGCCTACTAGTTAAACATAAAATTAATTTAATGTCTTACCTCCTTAGCAATAAATACATCAACTTGTTGTATGAATTCCTTATTTCTGGCAATGCCTGGTAGGGATCTGATTTCAATGCAGTTATCAACAGACAGATGCTTTATTAAATGCTGAGCACAAATTCTTGTGACTCGTTCCATCTTCAAGTTATTGGCTACCGAAAAGACGGCCTTCACCTGCGAAACGCATGTGTTCAAATACAAGAAAACAATTTGCTACAAATGTTTGCCTACCTCACAATAAGGAATATTGAGTTTAGCTGTATAAACATAATCAATTAAAATTTCCAGGGCATTTGTGTCGAAGCCACCATTCAATTTATATGTGATGGAATTTTCTGGTCTTTTCTGATCTTGATCGGTTGTAAACAGCTCAAAGAGGTAGGGCGAAGCACTTGCCAATACAGCCCTATGGGCATGTATTTCAGTATTGCCAGCCTATATGATAAATAAAAAGAACAATAAAATAATCGCCAAGGAATTGTGCTTAAGATTATCATGTTTACGGATTTTAGGTTAATAATAAAAAAGAAAGTCAAAAATAATAAAAAAAATAAGATTACCATCACCTAACCTCATGTAATGTTCTGTAAAACAGAAAAAATTAAAACGTCCTTTTTATAGCAAAGAACGGTATAATAATAATGAAAATTTTTTACCTAATTTTGGTCTAAAAATCAGATTTTCTGCAAGAAAATGTTAATAACCCAAGGCACCAATAAATTTATATTAGTAAAATAAAAATTTCTTATTTACATTTAGACTTCAATCACTAATGAATGATCTGTGATGTATAATTTTGTTGGAGCTTTAGGTTCCTTGTAACGCAACTATATTATTACTTTAAAGGGACTTAAAATCTACTCACTACTGGTCATTTAAATTCAAATATGATGATTTTGAGAGCTGCCCAGTAGTGTAACTGACCGTAAACAATCACAATTTTAACAATGTTTCAGATAATCACGATCATTATATTTGATAAGTTGACCTTGCGAAAATATATTTTTCATTATTAACATTGTCATGATTATCCGGAACTTGTAAAATATGTTGGTTGTACAGTCAGGCACATACGTGAAGAATAACATCACAGAAGTGACGGTTTTTTCTCATCATGTTTAAGGATTTCAACATGTTAGATTGGTGGATTTCATCCAGGAACTCCAGGAGAAGTTCTGGCTCTGTATCTTCAATGTTGCTTAACTCCTGCATGTCTTCGCTGCTCAGCGAACGCTGATCACCTGGAATGAAGAAAAAAATAAATAATGCAGTTTGATTGTCTACATTAATTAACTATCACGCTGTCAAACTAGTATTGGGAGTTTTAACGTTCAAAAGTTTGATGTACCTGAACAGTACTAATTTTTCATTCCCCTGCCTCCTCAAGCATTAGCAAATTTTCCGGTGTTTCAAACTCTTTTCAAATATTGTAAGACGGTTATGTATGAAAATTGTCATATCAGTTGAGTTGTCAAGGTTTAAGATTTAAACTTAAAAGTTATTGTATTTATTGCATTACCGTGTTTTTCATTAGGTATACCTACCTATATATTATGGAAAATAAAATATTGATCATAGCATAGCAGTGGATCAGTGGTATTTAGAAGTCATATACCTATGAAACATCGCTTAGCCTACAATGAAAGTTTTCTACCAAATATTGTAAGTGCAATAAAAAATATGCTTTATGTTTGTTAAGACTATAAGTTTAGTGAAATATTTTTTTCTAGTTTATAAGTATTATTTATTTAATAAATGTTCTTTAACTTTGTTCAATAGGACTTTTGAATTTTCGACTATTAAACAAAGCTGTGGTCACGTCAGAAAGTCCAATTTTATTGATAAGCAAAATTGGTCCAAAAACTTCGACCATGTAGGTCGAATAACGATAAACGAATTTGAAATTTGAGTGGCAAGATATTCAATACATAACCTCAAAATTAAAAAAGTAATTTCAGTTTTGAACAGTTCCTTTTCAGTACTGTCGGTGTTTGAATAGTTTGAAACACATAAAGCTCCAAACACCCACAGGAGCAGAGCTGGAAAGCGGCTAGCGGCTCTGGTGCTCAGTAGAATATATTAGGTTTGTTTATTTGTGCTGATAAGCTTAGAACATGGTGTTAATAATCAACTTATTTTACTCAAAAATTACATACCCATTTTAAACAGAGTTCTAATCTCTGTCTTCTCAAAATAAATATATAGGTATACAGTGAGTTCATGAAGTCCCGCATAATTCATTATTTTGAAAATGGTGTAGTTTTTGAAAAATCGCTGGGACACGTCGATTTTCTTTTCTTTTTACACTTATTTTACATATATTAAATTTTTTACAGCCCAACTCAATGAAGCTATGTCGATATAAACTTAAATATTTGAAATGGAAGACCCAGTATGTACTGTTTTACATATTTGAAAAGAACTCCTTTTTACGAAAACGCGTCATATAAGGTTTTATGACGTGTTGGAGAAAGGCTGTTCCTAGCAAGGAATCGATATTCTTTCTCTTTCTAGCACATTGCTCTTATATGACCCACTTTTTTAGGCAAACGATCCTTATTATGAGAGATAGACCCATAAAACCTTATATGGCCGTATTCGTAAAAAAGAGTTCTTTCCAAATGTAAAACAGCACTAGGTGCTTCTTAAAATACTAAAGTTTATATCGACGTAGCCTCATTGAATCGCCTCGTAAAAAAATTAATATATGTAAAACAAGTGCTAAAATAAAAGAACATCGACGTGCCCGGGCGATTTTTCAAAAACTTTACGATTTTCAAAATAATGAATTTATGCGGGACTTTATGAACACACTGTATATATTATTTGATCTGGGTAGACCAGTAATTTTTTAAGGTATAAATATTTATTTCCAAATTAAATTTGAAATACAAACGAATCTGAAATTCTGATTTATAAAATTAGAAATTACAACTTCAACTCGAAATGTAGTGGTCATATAGGTAAGTGGTCATTATAAAATCTGCAACTAAATCCAGGCAGAAACTTACATTTTAATTTCAGAGTTCAAGTGGTGGTAAACTCTAAAATTCTGAATGAAGAAATTTCTATTTCAACTAAAAGAATTAATAATAATTTTCAGTTTAATTCAGGATTTCTGATTTATAGCTGGATATTTCCAATTTAATTGTAATACCTAATACCTGAAAAATTACTAATATTTGTCTTTATACGACTTCGTGATTACAAGGCATAGTTACAAATAATCTATTATATATTTTTATAGCTAACCAGAAGTATAAAAGTAGTGACATGCGCAAAGGTTTGTAAAACCCTTTTACTTTTTTTTTCATCATTTTGAGATGTAGCTGTTATCTTTAAAAATTATATAGTCACTACCGATGTTCTTGCATTGCCCATACAGTTTGGCAATATAGAATTATGTAGGTACAAACGTTTAAGACCCTACCTCATCTCAAGACACAACACCCTCCCTATATCTTTGACTCCCAAGTGTAAAATTAAATTTGTCTTCTATCTACTTCAGGCATTTAAGGAATTAAGGTTACCACTTTTTGAGGTATTGATATTTGCATTGATAAAAATTCGAGTTGAAAAAATTCGGTATGTACTAGCTATAGATATGAACAGAAACAATCAGCTAAATTATATAGCTAGTTGTGTTATTTTTTCAATGAAAGGTCGTTTTATATTATAAAGGAGCACCGGCTAAAAATATATTTCGATATTTTTAAATAAAAAAATAAACTGGTAGCCAAAAATATAAAAACAAATTATTATTTACTTCACAAAACTTGCCAAAAAAAAATCCATCTTAACAAATAAAAAACCGAACAGACATTATATTATTCAATACCAATACCACACATTAAACCCAAATACGAACTAATATCTGAATGATGTAATGTTTCGGTCTCTTATAAAAATATTTATCTACCAATAAATTAGACAGATTAAACAAACTTAAGTTTTAATTATTATCGTCACCATTTACTGGGTATATATAATAATCAGAATTATCATTGAAGACACAGTAAATTAAAAAAAAAAAAAATTGTACGAGTATAATAAACGAAATACCGCAATTTTTATCTGCGGAAATTTTGATCATAATCATAATGATTTCGATCCCGGATTTGGTCTCCATGAGACGCCTTTGGCGTAAATTACAGGGTCGTACAAGATAATGATACATACTATCCATTATAAAATTTAGGACAGTTAAAATTGGGCAATCCATCTCTGAAGTTACGTCCGCATTGTCGTTTTTTAAAGTAAACTTCGATGGGACTTTTACGCATGGTTGGGAGCATAGACTTAATAAGAGGAGACCTCACAGTTCATTCATAAATAACTTTTGTTTTGTATCAATCATTGGCAATGTGTATGACAAAGAATACCGAGAGAAAGAACGGTAAAATTCCGACTTCGTGCAACGTTGCAAAAGTTTTGGGAGAACTTGCTTCCGACGCCAAAGGCGTACTGTTTTTGGAAGGGTTGGGTATGATAATAAAACATCAAAAAAGGAATTTTAAGAAAATCAGTACTATACATTGCAACAGTAAAAGCTTGTGAGATTAGAAATTAAATTAGTATCGGAGTTTTAATGTAGGGAATATGAATTGAAACTTGAACACTTAAAATTCTGAATTAAGTAAAGGTGGTACACCTACTACATTACAAAAACTTATATATACAGTAGTGTAAAAAAGTATTTTTCAGTTTTTCAAAGATACCCAAACTCTGTATACAGGGTTCAATTACATTTAAAAGTGAATATAATTTAAAATAAGAAAGATGTACATGGTGTTAGTTTTTAATTCAACTTTTTGTTTCAAGTAATTTGACTTACTGTTTTCAAAATAACTCTTTAAAAGCCTGATAATGGTGATTTTCTCTTAGATTAGTATAAAGGATACCTTTAAAAATTACCTTGTTTACGCAACTGATTTTAATTTTTGTGTGCAAACGTTGCATGTTGGCTTCACACTTACCAAACATTATAGGTTTTTTAATTTGTTATGCAGCAAAGTGCTGAATTATGCCTTAGCTTCTTGCTTGGATTCTTGTTTTGATCGTATTTAAGTATGTGTGTAGGTAACTCCAAAAACTAACACATCAGCCATATTTTAAAAAATAACAAAAGCAATTCCATAATATAATATAGTATATATATACTATATTCCGTAAAATGATAAGGAAGCCAGCCAGCACGCCCCTGAAAATCCGTAAATATGGCGTGACAAATATAGCGACCGAATAACCAAACAAAACTTGGCAAAATTTACCTGTGGAAAGACAGTTTTGAATATAAAGAATTCACTTTTCCATACACTTGACACTGACGCACCATTTTCTGAAGAATAGTAATAAAATCCTTACGAAAAACACTGAAAAATTCACAAAAGCAAAATTCCGACTGCCAGCAACACCGCACAAAAGAAATACAATAAAATACTACGATTCACGTGTTTGTTACCGGCATCAATGGACATGCGGATTGGAGTAGGGAGCAATGATGCCTGTTCATTCCATTTTTGCGTTATGAAGTTAGTTTTTATCGCAACGTTTTTAACAAAATATGATTTATCTACTTAACTAGGAAACGGAAAAATATTTTTATGTAATATTTTAACCTTGACCCATAATCATGGTAGTTTAAATGTGAAAATATAAATTACACAATTGACAGTTTGGCAACAGTTTTTCGTACAATCATAAAGTAGACCTTGCAGTTGACCAGATAAAGAGTAAACAAGGGGATCTCTGATTGCTTTAAAATGTAAATAATTACATCTCCCTTGTCTTATAAATCTATGGTTGGGAGTATGTGATGTTATATATATTATATGGTTCAACACGGAAAAACATTTCTATATTCATTTCATACAGATGTATGTTTGTGAGGACTAAACAAAAAAACCAAAAACGTTATATAGATTGTAATAGCTCCTGTTACAAACAAGATTGTTTATTGATGAATGGGCCATAGAAACAATTCTGGACGTTCGACAACTTGTATTTCGTGCTAAATTATTAATCGCTTATCTGTCAATCTGTAATCTGTAAAGTTTAAAATCAGTAGGTATCTGACATGAAAACTTTATCAAATTTTAGATTTATGCTAATTTTTTTCTACATTCATACATATTTTATAGATTTGTTACATTCACTACCTACAACCCCTACCTGAACGGTACGTTAAGAGATTCAGCAGATATTAAATCTGCAAAAATCACCCTTTGAAGTATAATTTTCTGACAGCGGAAAAAAGCGCAAAGAAAGAACGTGCCTACTATTCCATTCGATTCGCGTGGTTGAATTAAATCAATTAATGCATGACATATTTTTAGAATTGTTAACATCCATACATCGCTTATTGAATGCAGAACTATTCTATGTCACAAAATGATAATTTTACAGGAAAGCATTTTTTTTATTTACTCTGAAATTAAAACCAAGTTTAAAAAGATTTTTTTTTTATAACCTAGGATTTCAAGTCCCTCTTTGATTCTTTTAAGGTTTTTAAGATACATTTATTAAAATTAATATTTATGGACTTAGGATACTTTATCATTGTCGGAAATAATCTATGTCCATATGTCCTTATACCACACAATGCAGAACAAACCTAAGTCCACAACTAATTTAAACTTGGGATATTTTATTTTAATAATTATGATGCAGAACTAATCTATGTCCACAACTCATGCGGACTTGCGATGTGCCACCGACAAAGCATAGTTCTGCACAGGGCCTGGGCACTCCCACGGAAAACTCAAACCTCAATATTAGTTCAACTACGCATCACGAGCGGCGCTAGCATCTGCACTTAATAATGTTCCGTGATTGTTCTCGTTATCTCGTTTAGTCGTTGTTGTTGAATAACACAACCTCACACCAATCTGTTTGTTCTTGAATAATTTTTGTGTCCTTTTGAAAGATTTCTTATTTAATAGTTCTTGTTAAATAATTTAATAGTTCAAGCCTTATACTGTGATTTAAGTTTGTAGTGTTCCTGGATGTACCAATGTACAAGGTGAATGTTAGTTTTGCTTAAGAATCTTGAGGTAAGTTTCATGTACTTTTTAATTGTTCGTCAATTCTTTATAAATTTCTATCTGTAACACGAGCTTTTTTCTAATGCTACTTATTAAATTGCATGCAAGTCGTTTTAGAGAAAAGCGAAAAACAGTATTTAGTTTTCTTACTTCAATTCCAACGTGTTGAATACTTAAGTTTTTTATTATACAATAAGTATTTATTTTTAACCGTTAATTCTTTTGACTGAACTCAGATAAATGCATAAAAAATTAAAAAATTGCAATGTGAAATATTAATTGAAGGTTCTTCTCCTTCATTTCTCCCAGACTTATGTTGAGATACTAGTAAAAGCATTTTGAATTATAAAAAAGAAGATCTTTTAGAAAATTTTATGCACCAAAGTTAAAGTACATGATTGTACCATCACTTGATGAGTACAAACTTTTTGTTTATGTAGCTATATGAATAATGTTCAACAAACAATATAAGCATTGTAACAAATGTACTGCAGTGTCTATTATTAGTTCACAAGAAAGAAAAACTTCAATTATAATCAGATATATAAAATCAATCAAGAAATATACCTGTCATCCTAACATTTATTAAAACTTATATTTAATAGGTTTTGTTATCAAGGTAATCACACTGCTTACCACGTAATATTTTAATTTTCAGATGCGTAGGAAATGGTGTGTGAACATCCAACAACTGTATTCGATGAATTTCTCCGACGAACATATTTGAGATCTATCGAAAGCAAACTTACAGGTTATTAATTGTTGTTTAAACATTTTATGTGTCTCGTAAGTTTGTGTTATATAATTTAACAATTATTTGGTCATATGTTTAAATGTTCTTTTTATTAATAAATTTTATTTTACATTGAATTATTTTTTTAAATACATTACTTCACGTTAGAACACCTTCACAATATTATTAATCACATTTTGAAAACAGTTTGGTAAAATGTATTCACTATTATACACATCTTTTTATAATAAAACTTGATGTGTAAAATAGTGAATATATTTTATTAAATTGTTTTCAAAATGTGAAATTTGAATAAATAATTAAAAAGTATATAGGGTAGGCAACCAGCGCAGCTCCGGTAGTTCAACTACGCATCACGAGCGGCGCTATTAACGGTTTTGGCGGGAGAGGGAGAGTGGCCCATCTATAGTATCTATAATCTGTGGTTCTGCACTGAATTGACGCGACACTTTTGAGCTAGGCTAGTTGGTCAGAAATTAGGTTGGAGGGGATGCCGTGGATTGAAGTTAGGCTAGTCATAGAAAAAGGATATACATAATAGAACGAGATCTGCAATATTCATTCTCAATGCCCGATTTTAGCACCACACATCGGGTGCGGGGAGAACTATTAATAAAACAAAACAGAAAACTTTTCCTAAGAATTTTAAACCAGTGTTAACGTGTATATGATCAACAAAAAATTTCGAAGCTTTGCTCGATGTGAAGATGATAGTTACAAATTGGCGGTAAATTTAAAATCTGTGGCTGTACTAATTATAGGTCTATTCTGTATCATGCATGTTAATTTTAATGGCACTGTAAAAAGTATAGCCAATCAGAAGTAAATATTGTAGCAAAAACAAACACAGTACTATGTATTTTACCAGTAGGTTATTTTAAAGAGTACCACATTTATACAATCTATTAACATGTTAAGTTTTAACTGTTGATCGTAAAAGAATATACGTACAAATACCTACTTATACAAATATTACTTTCCAATTAAAAATCATTATGTGGCCGTGATTTTGAAATAAATTATATTGTTGAAAATTATACTTTTGAAATATCCCTGCTAGTGTTAGAATTATACAGAGTACTGGGTTTTACTTATATTATACAATATATCAGGTAACTACTGATTGTATATACATTTTTACAGCACGAATAATTAACATGTATGATACAGAACAAACATATAACTATATTAAATGCAAAATAGTTGTAAATACTGAATCTGATTTACCAGCCGCCATTAGTCTTAATTTCTTCTTAATTATATATTCTTTATATTTTACTGATATCAATCGAATGATATGGTTTACTACAAATATTTTAATTGGTTATTGAAAATTGTTTAGTAAACTCAAAATCAGAATCCAAGCGATATACGTCGTAAAGAATCGACAATATTATTTTCCAGATATCTATTGATTTTTTAAATTTTGATGGATAGCATAGCTTAACACTAGTGTGATTTACTGATGTGATTACATAAATTACAAGGAAATAAATGTTTTTGTCCCTTTACCTTCATGTAAATAATTTTATAATTGATGACGTGCATTGATGGCGTTCACTTTTGCACCACCAAATAAACTACATTTTACAAGTCTCAAATGAAAGTTTTTCTTTAAGATCTGTTTTAACAGTTTTGAAATATTTTTAGAAGAGCATAATCTTAGAATTAAATAAAATAAGAGGAAATAAAGAGTGTGATATTAAAGTTTAAATAACCATTAGGTATTATTAAACATGCCCTTTCGTACTGTCTAGCTTCAATAAAATCAAAGTCCAAATCAGAAGAAACTGGGAAAGTTATTTTTTATGCAATAAGTACAACCTTTACATGGTTTTCTTAGTAATCTACCAATATATCCAATCATGTAAACAAGTGTTCATCTTGCAGACTTTGTGTAATCAGTGATAAGTTACTGGGTAAATCTGTAAATTAATAGGTTCCTCATCTAAAGGTTGTATTCCAGATATAATTTCTCCAGTTAAGCTGTGTAAATTGTCCAAACTCTCTGTCCACATATTTTGTTTACAGTTGTAATTTGGTGAATGTTTGGTCATAAAATTATTAACAATTAAGTTTTTAAAGACCAGGAGAAATGATATACAGTTGGAAAAACATTACGGACCCCCCATAACTCCGTATGTAACCAAACAAATTTTCTAAATGATCTTGGTTAAATGCTGCCGTTAACATATCGAAATTTTGTCTAATTCAGTAGGTACCTACATTTCATAAATATAAAAATCCTTTTATATTGAACCTTAAATTCTTCACATATGGAATAGTTATAAACAAATAAATTTTTTTTTTGGAGACTAAAAAATTTTACTTGGGCATTTCTCCACAATCCTTCATTCCAAATTTTTTGTATGTGTTTTCTTACAGGTCATTTCAGGGTTTGGCTTCAGGCTTCAGGTTTCGATATTCTACTTACATTGGAATTGAAAATTGAAACTATCAAATAGTTTAGTTTTTCCAAAACTTCAAAAATAAATGATTTAGATTAAATCAGCTGATCAGCTGTCTTCAGCAAGGGGAAGGGGTCACAGAAAACGAAGAAATTTTATTCTGTGATCAGGTGTTACAGCGTTAGACTGGACCATAGAGTATTAGTAGTTTGTAGTTTGTCTATGGTAATATCATTTATCGCGCCATCTGTTAAATGGGAGCAACATTTGGCGTGAGTAGTTAAATTAATTAAGCGGATTCTTTTCTAGAAACTGTGCAGCGCCCTCAAACGGGTGCGGGATTAAGTTTTCGACGGAACAGCATACGCCATAAGGGCGTTCCTTCTATTATTTATATCTTTTTTCTATGGGCTAGTTCTGTAGCAAAATTCGGCTTGCGCGGATCTCAAAGATAGGCTTGTAAACCCAAATTAACAAAAAATGGACATAAGCTAGTTCTGCATTCAATAAGCGGACATACTCATTGGGAGAGATAATACATTTATTTTTATAATTCGCACAAGGCTAGCAATTTTATCGAAACACCTCCGCTGTCGTAGGCACGCTCCATTTGGGTACATTTTCCTATTGTCGTTTTCTTTTGCAGGCAATAAGATATATGTGTTTATTTTTTGACATGCAAAATATATTATCGCGTTTATATTAAAACCTAGACAGGTATCTCCTTTGTAAATAAATGAACGGTTGCCTAAAGTCATAGATAAAATATATATATACTGAAATAGATTGGTAATTCTGACTCCCCCACCACTTTTTCCTGAAATAGTACCTGGATCCTATCACTTGCGGCGCTGATGTTAATTTTTGTTGAGCAGAGAGTTTTAAGTGTGTTAGGCAATTTTTCGCGGTTGCACTACCAAAGCTGGTTTATCGGTCAATTTTGTAGGAATAATAGCAATATTGTTATGGTATATATAAAATTTGAAATATATTTAATTGTTCTCCTTATGTTTTACAGATTCATCATAATTTGAAGAAAATAAGTAAATATTTGGTCGGATAAATTAACAATTTCGATTTTTATATATCACGCATATAAAATTCAAACTTTATTCAAATGTTCTACTTATTTTGTTCAAATGAATTTCCATTACAAATAGCTGGACACTTGATTGCTATTTGTAATGGAAATTCATTTGAACAAAATAAGTAGAACAGTTGAATAGTTTGAATTTTATATGCGTGATATATAAAAATCGAAATTGTTAACTTATCCGACCAAATATTTACTTATTTTCTTCAAATTATGATGAATCTGTAAAACATAGGAGAACAATTAAATATATTTCAAATTTTATATATACCATAACAATATCGCTATAAGATATAAAAATTTAAGGAAATAAAATAAGAGTATAGTAAGAAAATATTAAATTTATTTAAATCATTATAGTTATGATTCATGTTAAATCATGATCTATGGGATAAGAAGTGTTTTAAGCTATGTTAAAAATTATAATATAGCAATTTTCAGTTAATGAATCAATTAACGACACACACAACCAGATGCAATTGATATTTTCGTGGCTTGTTTTTTTACCATTACTAATTAATTTGTATCTAACTTTCTACCATGAAACTATTTCAGATACTATCTTTCGAGGGTAGAATTTACAACTATTGATATTCATCTTTCCGATATTCACCCATATGAAAAATCTATTATAACCCAGTTGTATGTCTTGTTAATTCGTTAAGACAATGATAACACTTAAAATTTAATGGCACGTATATAAATTTAAGTATGACAAAAATATCATTCCAAGAGGCTATCTCTAACAAAATGAATATTTTATTTATTAACAGATGTTATAAATAACTTTATATGTTTGAGCAACTACCTGCTCATTATTTTGCCAAGTGAATTTAACATTTCCCTTGAGTATATTATTACGGAGACATTTAACTAGATGAGGGGCATCATACATACAGTACATATAGTAGGATGATTTCCTCTCCACCCACGCAGAATCCATACATAACATTTTCTTAATTTCTTGCACTGAATTCCTCATTGGTCTTAGTCTTTAAATAATTTATAACCGCAGTATTCGTTGAAAGTTGGTCACATATCTACAAAAATAAATGTTACCTTATTAAGAATGTAACTATATTAATCAAACTCACTGCGTGGCCACTACTTTCAATCCAATTTCCTGTAGAGCTTCATTTACTTCCTTTACTACCCGCATGAGTTCTGGTGTGCTCATACCACCCTCCGAAAAGTAATAGCATACTGGCTGCTTCCATTTGTGGCTAATTCCCCCTGTCATAAAGACCATGATCTGCAAACTTTGAACGCCTTTCACAACCAGTGTCCTCAACCTAAATATGGCACGACGTGCTTTTTCAAATTGGCCTTATTACGGTCTGCTTGAAATTTCTGATCCTCCGAGAACTGAATATCACATATTCGATAACTTTTAATTTTTTCTAGGCACAGAGCAGAGATCGGTTCTGCAAATTGCCTGTGTCAACATTTTGAACGTCTATACTATATAATAAAAAGTATGAACCTGTGGATAGATATAGCAGAACAAGCAAGCAGCTTTTTTTTATAATTAATTGAATATGTACATAAGTAGGTATACTTAATGGTGAATATAACTGAAATTTAGTTAAATTATTAGATGATTTATTAACTTAACAATAACTAACAAAAAGCAACAGTTTATGCAAAACTAACAGGTTATGATTTTTATTTTCAAAACTTAATTCATTTCATTCTCATTCAATGATGCCTCCCATCTCCCATAGAAAAGGATACCAAGTGCTAACAGCGCTGCAGGTGATAGGATCCGCGAACTACAAAAAGGGGGATAAGAAAAAAGGGCATTTTTCATTAAGTGAATACCCCCTGCCTAAAGTTCGGACTCCATACGTTTTGAAAAATGGGAAATATGAAGTGGCTTACTAAAAATTATAGCGTTGACTGTAGAAATAAATATTAATCAACTATTGTAGTCAACTCTGAGTCCCCATAAATTCGAAGTACTTTATCGATGTAAACGCTGTAATTTTCAGGAAAACTTAATTTTAAAAATATAATAGGCGAAACATAACCAACTGATTCTTCGTGTCTCAGAGAAGACACGAAGATGTCGAAGAGAGAAGACACGAAGACGACACAAAAAGATTTTACTTTATTCAATGCTTTGAGCATACCGTAGAAAGTACCTTGAGAAATAAACATAACATTAATATTTTGTGGAATAACCGTGTGTGACTCATCATAAGGTCAAGACATGCTGAAAATTACCCTGTGTATTAGTTTTTTCGTTGACTGAAAATATTTCACTCAACGGTTTTTTAACTCAATAAATGTTTCAATATTTTGAGCTGGTATCGGGTAATCAGAAGGACGTTTAAACACATCGCGCATATGCTCTATTATTTTATTATTTTACAAGCTGGAGAACCCTCGGGAGAAGCTTCCAAGATACAATTCTTTGAAGTCCATTATTTTGAAAAAATTATTGACTATATCAGCTTTGTGAGGCCTTGCGTTATTATCTGATACTTATATTAAATAAACTATTACCAATGGTTTAAAATATGTCTTCTTGTAAAACCTCAAAATACTTAAGATACTTTTACCATGATAGCGTTTAACAATAATTGGTCGAGAAACAACCAATAGTGGACGACAGTTTTATTCGTTTACCAGAATAAATTTCACCCGTATGGTCACGGATCCTCATCTTACATTATGTATAATCGAGTCTTGGCATTACCGAGGACCCAAAAATTCCTTATTGTTCACCGTCCTGTGTACCAGCTCATACTAGAGGTAGGTATATAATATAAATAGATGTTCTTAATGCACTAAAAGCCAGTACAGAAAATATAGTTTTCCGATTCTGACGCAAATCTTTGTTTACAACTTTTTAAAAACGGTTTTACAAAACAATCAATTAGTTAAAAATAGATGAAGAGTGGAAATAAATAACTATCAATTTTTCTCTATAGTCGACACCTTTCCACAACATGATTTACTTACATTATTTCATTGACAAACTTCTTTTTATACAGATATTAAAATATAAGTTGGATAATCTAGTCTAGTCTCTTGAACAGTAAAGACGTGTCAAGTCATCTCTCCTCGGTCCCGTAAGTGCCTACAATAAACCAACCGACCGGCAAGGGTCAGTGAGTGTTAATGTGACATCTGGCAAACAAATGTTCAAGAATTCACAAAATATCCATAATTTGCAGGTAAATTCCTAGAATCAGATATTTATGCTCTGTATGTATAGGGCGATCTTCTAAGAATGTCTCGATGCGGTCGGTGTACGACACAAATAACAGCGAAAAAGCCAGGCATTTCTTGCAGTGGCTTTTGCAGAAAGCAGTATCATCTGGCATGTGTCGATATCCCTATTCCTACTGATATACCCACGCTATTAAAAGACATTCCTGGACTAAGCTGGAAATGCAATAATTGTAGCGAAATACAAAATTTGTTTGATGAAAGGAAGCTCTTTAATATGTTTGAAGACAAAGTGAAATCTTTCTTTGGTGAACTTACACAGTCATTTGAGCACATCAAAACTGAATTTCTCAAAAAAGCGGACGAAAAATTTGCTGAGGTTAAAATCACTGAAATCTCACCTCCCAAGATAATCTTAAATAAACCTACATATTCCGCTGCACTATGCAATAATTCCCATCCTGCCATCATAGTGAAACCTAAAAAAACACAGGAAAGTAAGCAAACTAAATCGGACATACTTCAGAATGTCAATATCAATCATCCTGATATAAGTGTAAACAAGATAAAGCATATTAGGGACGGCGGTCTACTACTCAGCTGCAAGACTACAGAAGAAACGTCAAAATTTAAAAAAATCGTTGAAGAAAAACTCTCCACGGATTATGTGATAAAGGGGGTAAAAGGACTGCATCCTCGAATACGAATAGTAGGTTTTACAGAAAAACTTGGTCTGGATACTCTTCGGGAACTAATATTCAAACAGAATAGTGAAATTTTTGATTGTGACTCTGATTGTAACATTATTAAATTTTGGCCAACTAAAAAAAATGAAAATGTGTATCAAGCAACGTTGCAGGTGGATAAATCAACATATACTAAGGTACTTAATAATGGTTTTTTACTAATAGGGTTAGATTTATGTAAGGTATTTGATGCTATTGATATACTGCGATGTTATAATTGTAATGGCTTTAACCATTCGCAGAAAGTATGTAACAAGGAAGTGTCCTGCCCCAAATGCGGTGAATGTCACAGCTTGGATGACTGTAGTGGTGAAAAATTTTCATGCATCAACTGTGTCAATCTAAAAAGTGGCAAAAATATGAATATTAGTGTAGATCATGCTGCGTGGGATCTTGAGAAATGTCAGTCATATAAAAATGCTGTACTCAAATTAAAAACCGATCTTGGTTACCAATAGCAATCAGTATTTATATTAGCTGATGACCCCAACTTTTCGACAGACCACAATTTGCGGAATAATAGTGAACACCCTGCTCCTAAGAACAGCTGCTTCTCGGTATACTATCAAAACGTTCGTGGCTTAAATACTAAACTTAATACGTTATACGATGCAATTGATGCGTGTACTTATGACATAGTTGCTTTTTCAGAAACATGGTTAGGATCCAACATACAGGATCAAGAAATATTAAATAATAGTAACTACAATTTATTTAGGTCAGATCGTGATAAAGTAGCCACGGCTTGCAATCGTGGTGGTGGGGTAATGTTAGCGGTTACCTCTTCACTTAACGCAGTTAACTTGAATCTGGATACCAGTAGCTTTCATGACTTGCCATCTATTGATATAGTAGGAGTAAAAATAGTTAGCAATCATAACATCTTTTATGTGATAACTCTATATATTCCCCCAAACAAATCATCTGAATGTTATAACTCCATTATCGATGCTCTTTGCTCTCTTAATTTTATCTTTAATTCAAACACCTTGGTAATAGGGGATTTTAATATACCAGAATACTGTTCCCACCTTAATATCAATTCATCATCCGTACAAGCACTTGTTAACTTTCAATACTTTGTAGGTATGAGGCAATTTAATGATATAAGAAATTCCAATAATAAATTACTCGATCTTGTTATGTCTAACAGAGACTGTAAAGTAACAAGGTCTTCTGATATTTTGCTTAAGGAAGACTCGCACCATCCTGCTTTAGTGATCTCTTGTACCGATATGAAAGATCATAAGAACCGTCACGTGCGACATATATCTTATACATACAACTTTAGAAAAGCCAATTTTCCTATGCTTTATCATTTGCTGTCTGAGGTTGAATGGAATTTTTTAAATAACTATACGAATGTTGATTCAGCATGCGAAATCTTTTACACAGTTTTGCAGTCAATTTTTGAAAAGTGTGTCCCGAAAAAACGGTTACCTAATCGCAGTTATCCTCCATGGTTCAATGGAGAAATAATTAAAGATATTAAACAAAAGCATAACGCTTGGCGAGAGTACAAAACCCATGGGAGTGTGGAAGCACATCAAACATTCGTAAACTTGAGACAAAAAATCAAATCAGATATTCAAACTGCTCGCAGAAATTACGGTAATCAATTGGAAGACAATATCTCACGCGACCCAGCTGCGTTTTGGCGGTATGTAAACTTTAAAAGAACCGTCACCGATCTGCCCAAAAATATGGTGTATAATGATGAGACTATTTGCGAACCTCAAGTAATTAGCAATTGCTTTGCAGAGCTCTTTCAACAATCTTACACAATTCCCGAAAATCCAAGTAGATCTTTTAATTACGATTCTGAAGCAATCGTCAACAACTCATGCCTTAACATTGATCAATTAACCGAAGAAGAAACGTTAGGTGCCTTAAAGAAACTGAAATCAAAGTTAACTAGCGGTCCGGATAACATACCATCCTTTATAATACGCGATTGCGCGGCTGTATTTGCTAAGCCCCTGACCTGGCTTTTCAACTTATCTCTACGTTCCGAAACCTTCCCCCAGTACTGGAAACAGTCTAAAATCATACCAGTGTTCAAGAAAGGAGATAGAAACTGCATAATAAATTATAGGCCTATAGTCATCATAAATAATTTTGCCAAGTCTTTAGAAATACTGCTCCAGGAGTACATTTTCAATCATGTGAAACATCAGATTACAGATACACAACATGGTTTTTTTAAAGGTAGATCGACAACCACTAACTTATTCTGTTTAACAGAATATCTGTCTAACGCAATTGACAACGGTTTGCAAACTGATGTTATATATACTGATTTTTCAAAGGCCTTCGATAGATTGGATCATAATATTCTACTGCGGAAGTTACACTATTTTGGTTTATCCAACAGTCTTATTAATTTTTTCTCGTCGTATCTATCAAAGAGAACGCAATATGTATTGTATTGTGGTCGTAAGTCTGTCGAGGTATTACCAACCTCGGGCGTACCTCAGGGATCTAACTTAGGACCACTGTTTTTCAATATTTTTATTAATGACATCGTTGAGAATCTAACAGTAAGCTGCCTTCTATATGCGGATGATCTTAAAATATTTTCCACGATATCATGCCTGGATGATTGCCTCGTACTGCAACATAACTTAGATAGTGTTAATACTTGGTGTTCTAAGAACAAACTGGATTTAAATGTGGCGAAGTGCAACGTTCTATCAATTACCACCAAACAGAATATTTTAGCTTATGATTATGCTCTTACAAATACATTACTTTGTAGGCCCGAGACGTTTTGCGACTTGGGAGTGGTTTTTGACAGAAAATTGTCCTTCGCCGATCATATCAGTCACGTTATCTCAAAAACATACAAAGCTTTGGGGTTTGTTGTTAGAAATACAGAGTCCTTTATTAATTCTAACACTCTAAAATTACTTTACATATCAATTGTTAGATCAAGTTTAGAATATGCCTCCATAATATGGTGTCCGCACTACGCGGTACACATAGAGAGTTTAGAAAACATACAACGAAGGTTTTTAAAGTACGCTGCATTTAGGATAGATGGTACATATCCACCCATTGGTTATGCACAAAACGCACTCCTCTCTAGGTTCGCGCTAGACTCTTTAGAAACTCGTCGTAAAAAAGCTTATTTAATTTTTTTGCATAAGTTGTTGCACAATAGTATTGACTGCACTCATATTCTTAATATGCTATGCTTCTGTGCCCATAGAATTGCTTCACGTCAAACAGACCTGTTTTACCTACCCACACCTAGGACAAATATTAAAAAATTTTCGCCACTACAAGTTATGTGCACCGTTCTCAATAATGTGCATGATCGCATAGACATATTCAACTGCAACGTTGCTACCTTCAAATCCTGTATTGAAATATTCTTGTAAATATATGTACATGGTTTTTCTTAATTATTGTAAATATGCTGTCATTATTAATCTCCATCGTATTTATTATAATAATTCTATATCTCTTAGTTACAAGTTAGTGTCTTAAGTTATATACTCATTTAACTTATTTTAATAATCTCAAGCATATAATATTGATATATTCATACTTATTATGTTTACTTATTAGTTATTGGGTGTGTACCTATTCTGTAATTGGGTTCTATTACCTGTAGAATAGAGGAATGAAATAAATAAATAAAAATAAATAAATAAATAATGGGCTTTTCCACATCAAACGAATTTCCCATTATTTTATCAATCGAATCGCTAGTTTTCTCGTAATTTCTCGGTTACGCATGTTATTGGCTAAAAATTCTAGGGCGGATTTTCCTAAATAAAATCTGGCAACATTGACATTACGACGCGTTAGTGTCAAAACTGTCAAACAATTAATTAGCAAAGAATAACCCGTCATTTCTATGTGATCCTTGTTAACGTCGTTTTTAGTGTTTTCCTTTTTATATTTTTGTATTACCTATCTGAAGTTTTGGTTGACTAATTGTTATTATATGAGTAACCAGAACGTGGCTTTATTCAATTAAATGAACGCAACATACATAGTTTGACAACAACAGATATGTCATAATATAAATACATAACAACATTCCTAATCTTACTAGATATAAACAAAATCACACAATTTAAGATTATTACATTTGCCCCTTCCTTTAGAAAACATGATAATCTTGCAAATACTTAGGTGGTTCCCTAATTCTCGTTGGTTGCACTTCATCGGAATTAGAATTACCAACATACTTTTCATATTTATGGGTTCACTTGATTGTGACTGGAACTCCTGAGATATTCTTTCTAAATTCTGATTTGAATTTGTTAGACTATCATCTTCTTCACTATCATCATCACTGTTAGTTCTCTCTTGGTGCAAGATGTCTATTAGAAACTGATACCGGGATATCAAAAATTATCTTGGTCAAGGGTGGTTGTGGAATGTAAAACGTGTGTCTTACTTTAAATTTTTGAATATGTTTTGTTGTGTCAGAATCTGTCAAGTCATTGTGCTGAAATTTTCTAATCCAGTTTTTGAATCATGCCTCTTACCACACAGCACAAAATTTTCATGATTGAAGCCTATTTTCGAACGGGTGCGCTAGTTAATGGAAATTGGCAATACAGTCAACGTTTGTGTTACTTAGGTATGAAATTTGTAGGTTATTGATGATGTCAGTGTGACAGTGACATAATTATTTCAAATTTAAAGTAAGACACAAGTTTTACATTCCACAACCACCCTTGACCAAGATAATTTTTGATATCCCGATACTTCTTGAAAGTGCTTATCGCTGATTGATTATATGTAACTATGCCATATTTAGAACATTTTTATTTTTTTTGCGGAAAGTGTTCAGTTTTCGAAAAAATGTTGAAATAGGTGTCAAATATTTTTTTATGTTCTGTACGAGGATATTTTTTTTAAATGAGTGCCCCATTAATAGTAAAATACTGATAGTAAAACCAAGCTGAGCCTAAGTATTTCACTATTCTGGGCCTACATGACTTTCTATTATTTGAATGATTTTTAGTTACTTTGTGTTGTTTTGTTGCTTTTATATTATAACCACGTTCGGGACATCCGATTCTCAGAGGGCCCATTTGACTCTTTAAGTTCAAATACTTCAAATGCGCCTATAGACTATAGAGAAGTTTCCAACTGAAAAGTCGCGTAATGTCGAATAGCTAAATTCGTTCTGGTCATGTACCTACTGGACGGTACGTGAACTAGTTCACCGGCAGTGTTCGAACAAGGTTATTATCATCATAAATATAGTGTTACCGCTGATGTAGATTAGATCATGTTTTGATAAAAAAATGCACCCTTCCGCCTAGGTTTTCTGAATTGATATAGACAGACTAGCTTTAGAGTTAGTTTCGCATTTATGAGTTCTTGAGAAAATATAGCTTGCATAGAAAATTGTAATCACTAAAATAGTGTGACTTTAATTTATTTATAGAAGTTTGAGAAGACTTTGGTTCCGCATTATACATAAACATAACAATCGGTGTTTCTAAAATCAACCGGAGTTATCTATTTCGAGAACAACATCGTTATTCGCTGACGCGGTAGGTGTGTGTTTATTTTCTTTTATGGATGAGCCAACAAAATGAAATGCCGTACGTCACCACAGTAGTATTATGCAGTTTACTGCTTTGTTTGCAAGAGGACACGGTAACAATTTTGATTAGAAGTTTAACCAAGTATTCTGTTTCCAATACTGCAACAAGACCAAGCAAGGTAGCCCGTGGTTAGTACTTGAATGGGTGACCATGCAGGGAAGATCGGGGGTGCTTGCCCGCATCTTCTAGTGGCCTGTTCGTCGGTGAATTCACAGAATTCCTCAGTTTGTCCTCGCGCATAATGGCTCCGTCATGCCTGCCGAAATCCCGACTTTTCACGGAACTCCCTAGACCCTTTTTCTAATTTTACGGCTTCTAGAACCGCTTCACGCGAAAGATCCGTCCATTCTCTAACCCTTTGAGATTTTTTTTCAAAACCGTACGTCGAGTCTTACGTCTATTTCGTCTTCGAAAATCTCGAGTCCCGTCTCAACTTCTTTCTCATTTTATCTGCGGATGTGAAATTGCACTAACGAGACAGGCACCTCCCACGAAAACTGTCAAATTAATTAAACTTCAAATAGGTTATTTTCCTACGAGAAATATTGGTAAAGGAATCAATAGTACTGACTGCCAAACACTTCTGATTACCAAAATACTGAAGCGAAATGCTTTTCCAATTAAAAAATCGGTAAAAATTATTTTGTCAGTACACTATTTATACGAGTAGAAGAGTAAAATGCGACTGCATATGAATTTGTCTAACAATTTAAACGCCTTTTTTAAACGTATCAAATAAAACACACGCTTGGGCTTTTGGTTGTAGTACATGGAATTAGTAAGCAAATACAAATTGTATTAGATAAATAAGTTGCAACTTATAAAATAAATATTTAATGTTTTGCATCATCAAACGACCAAGGTTATATTCTAATACTAATAAGAGAAGTACGTCGACCTGGTAATAGTATCTCAATTTCACGTCCTTCATTGAGAATTACTTTGTAAAACAGATTAATTTTTTGCGCTTATAAATTTAAATTAATTATTAACAGTAACAAATGAGAATATATGTATACTTTGGTCACAGTGATGGAAATTTATATAAAAATGGTTTTATAGGAGTCCCACACTAGTAATAAATCAATAATTATCCTTTACTTTATGTTAAATGGTACCTACCTACATAACTGAAACACTACCAAATTTCTATTTTTCAAATAAATAATTATTCATCAAACAACTGAAATAAACTCATAGATAAAGACACACCTAGTGATGTGAGGCGAGAATATTCTCGAGCATATTCTCGGGTAGAAAATTTTCGCCGGTAATTTTCTCAAAAGCTTCTAGCGGCACGGTGTAAACGCGGCTTCATCCGGCTCCGCGTTGTCATCGGAAACCGACTTCTTCCGAGCAAAACGGACTGCGGGGAATCCCATAGTCGTTAACGTGCAAACAAAAAACGTAATAGGAATTATTTTCGTTTATTAAACACATAAATCACAGATTATACATAAATCAGCAAAATGAATAGGATAAAAAAATAACCAAACCAAAAAGTAAAGTGTGGAATCACTTTGATTTGAAAAAACTTGAGGGAAAAGTGGTTTATTCATACAATACACGTTAAGAACAGCCCAATGTAAATCAAAGTATTTTTGTAGTTGCAGGTGAGGGTTGTCAAAAAATTTATTTAAAATGTCTCTCGAGTTTAAATGAACTGTAATTGATTTTGTGTTGGTTTTGGAAGGGTCGTTCTCAGAAAATTCTCATAATCGAGAGTATTCTCGAGAACATTCTCCATTTTTTTATTCTCGAGAATTTTCCATCACTAGACACACCAATTATACCTCTTCATTTTTACTATTATTTATTTTAATAATATTCACAATGTCAGTGGCGTACCCATATACATTCAATATTACCGAATTACCGACGAAGTTGTGTTATTTAGGAAAAATATATCTAAACAAGCTATTTTGATAGACCGGCATACCGTTTATAGTATGCAAAACTAATGACCTGCACTATCCATGTTTTCCTACTCATTAGCAACCGAACCAATGACATGCATAATTAAATACCAATGGATTATTATAAGTATGAGAATACAGTAGGTATTTACTAGGCGAATGCTATTATACTGAAGTATGATAACAATAACTAAATAATATTTATACCCCGCATTATAATCATACGGATTAGCTCAAATGCTTGAAAGTTGTGTGGAAGAGGGGCGGCATATTATTATTGTATAACCCGCTCTATAGCATCCAGAAAGTACTTGGATTAATAAATCCTTTAGTTTTAAGGAATAAAGAAAATCATGCGTAACTCATCATCAGTAGTTAGGAGGTATATCAACATTACATAGTATAAGTACCTACTGTATTTACTAGGATTTATAAGATATATTGGTCTATAAATCTATACTCTACCTATAAGACTGTCAAGATATAATATATTGAACTATTTATGTCATACTCTCAGTGCGACATTCAGTAAGACCGTGGCAAAATGGTAGAAACCGATCGACAGCAGCAAAGCTCATTAATTGAGCATTTATGAGGAACTAAAACTAGTTGTTAAATTTGCGCTGAGTTTTGATTAAACATCGAAAGCAACTTTTAGTTTCAAAAGTGAAATTTTCGGCAATCTTATCTATTTTTCTCAAGTTGTCTACAAAATAGTACGCAAATAGAAATACCTCTGGCTATTAAATTAAGACCCGTAGCTACAGGAAGAGGCAACTGGTGGCATACCTACTGGTGGAGGACCTACCTACATGCATATATAGGTACTTCTCCCAGAGATTTTCGCAGTTTATGATTCTATATAGGTTGAATGGATGTGACTCTAATAGTTAAGAGCAGTCTGCAAAAGAAAGCTAAAAGCTAATAAACACAATGATTTCCGAGATAATTTGATTGTTTTCTAAAGAAAAAAAATAATGTTTACATTGAATTACATACCTACTCTTTATTCAAAATTTATATTTTTTTTTTGCAGAAACTAACAAAATTTGAGAATTATTATGACTAATTCTGAGCTTATAGAGAACATACTATGGAATATTTTATAATAAAGAACATTCACTGATAACCCTCTTTCTAATCACAGGGATTAACTCAAAAGTCCGAAATTTGTGTGAGAGGGGCATATCATTCTGAAGGCCTCATTATCGTCTAGGAACGACTTAAATTGTCGGGTCTTCGTGGAATGAACCCTATACTTTTGGATTCAAAGAACCTGAGTTACTAACTGGATCGAATGTTATCAATTTGTAGAATATATAAAAATACAAAACAAGTTTTTTCTTCAATAAAGGTCTGATTAAAAGTTATTATTTTCATTACTAGGTTGAAAATGAATGGGTTGCTATGGAAAATGAATGGTATAATAATACTTACATGTGATATTAGAAAAGTTTTTGGGTGTTAAAATACATTTATTTCTTCCAGAGCTGGGCACTATTTGTACTTACAAATACTTATAAGTATTTAAATACTCGTCAGTATTTAAATATTCAGTATTTAAATATATTTATAGAACAAGTATTTGTATTTATACTTACAAATACTTTGCTTGAAATATTTATACTTAATATTTAAGTAACTGACATTAAAAGTATTTAAATACTTTAGCAATATTTAAATACTATCAAAGTATTTAAATACTCTAAGTTTTTAAATACTTTTTGATTATTTAAATAAGTGAAATATTTAAATGATTTGAAAAGTATTAAATTACTTTTCTAATAGGAGAAATATTTCCGAATATATGAATGATGCAGATTCACAAGTTCACTTGTCAAGACCTGCTTGCCTACAGAGCTAGCGCAAAGGTGTTTGTTGTGTAATGCTGCTACAATCGTCATTTTGCACCATTATTCGCTCACGACGCGTTTTTAGAGGTGGTCTTAGAGATATTTAAATATTTGGGAAATATTTAAATACTTAGAAAGTATTCAAATACTTTTTTAAATATTTAAATACTTAGAAAATATTTAAATATTTTTTTTCAGAATTACATACCTGACGCATTGAACTGCTCGATGTCAGTATTTAGTATTTAAATACATTTCCCTTTTTAAAAATATTTAATATTTAAATACTTTTAGTATTTCTAAAGTATTTATTATTTAATATTTAAATACTTTTAGTATTTCTAAAGTATTTATTATTTAATATTTAAATATTTTTTTCAGAGTATTTGCCCAGCTCTGATTTCTTCAATAAAAAATAAAAAAGTTTCAGCCAGATACATGGACAAAATATTCTACGTTTCATCAGAGATTTGGACTTTTTCAAGGTTACCTAATATCAATTTCCTATTTTAATTTTATTGTATGGGTTGCTTTTATTTTGTTTTTCATCTTTTTATTATTTAAAATAAGAGTTTGGTCTAGCTATTGAAATAAATAAATTTTTCACATTCAAAGAAATACTGCCAATCTTATACTTAATTACTTACAGATTATCGTCTTAATTGAATTAAATAAATAATCTGTGCACACTTAATTCATCAATAATACCCTAATAATAGCTAATCAAAACGAATTGTTTGAATTAAAAGATAAAACAGTACAGAATAAACTGAAGTATGTAGTTCCTTCTTTAAAATAAATAAAGTGAATTATTTTTCAATAATCATATTAATTTCATCATGTGAAATAGTTAGACTTTTTTAAAAACTATACGCAGAAATGATTGCTACAATAATGGGGTATTTTCCTTCAATCGAAATGAAAGTGGAAACCTGTATTTTTATAAAATATATTTTTTTTTTATATTAGGATAAAAATTATTAAGATTGAATCGTTAGAAAATTTTTAATTCAATTTTGAAATTTTATTCTATATTCGTGACGTCACTAAGCGAAAATTAGGGAATATGTATCTATGAAGAGGAAACACTGATAATATGTGGCTAGTTTCAGTTTGTAACGACGACAAACGACAGTCGACATTTCGATAATTGACATTTGAAATTTCCTGTTTGTGTTTGGCTTGACAACTTCACGTGTTGTATTGTTGTTTTCTTGTGAAGTAAACATTTATTAAACATGGAGCAAGGTTTTGTAGAGGCCAAGTCCGACAATTTACCGGTTATAGATCCTTTTATGATAAAGATCCTATAGATCCTTTCAGAAATAAAATGGATGAAAAATGTAAGGTTAGTATTTAACTTAACAGTATTACTGCAAAGTCGATTAAATATACTCAAAAATTACCTTTACAAATTACGATGTTTTTCTATTACTAATAAATACACTTGTAATCAGTCACAGGCAGAGACAACAATTCACAGGTAAAAATATAAACTAAAAACAATCATGTTATGTTACCATGATGTTTACCCTAACCAAACAATTCAAACATAAACGTAAAACAAAACATACACAAAAAGTAAAGTTGTCACGCAGTGACACCAAAACCACACAAATGAAAATATGCTAGAAATCACTAAAAAATGGCGCAAATTTTGAATTTTCGCTTAGTGACGTCACATCGATATCGCGCACAATAAAAAAATAATTATGGACTTAAATGAACCAAATATTGAAATTCCAGAAATACGTATCTCTTCTTTTTCTCTACGTTTTAAAAAAAATAGGAATACACCCCATTATACTTTGTTAACAACAGTAGTGGTTTCTTGGCAGTTAGTTTTAATAATTTCTTATTTTTCTAACTGCAAGGATTCAATCCCAACTCATCTATGAAGTTAGCGGAAGGAGACAAAGGTATAAAAATTAATTAATAGTTTATTTTTTTATAGAACATCAATCATGATAGGTTTTAAAATTATACGGTTTACAAGGGCGCCATCACGTACCTTTGTACGTGATGGCTAGCAGTGATGGAAACTAATTGTCAGCAGTAATTATGATTTCTTTCCTCGGCTGTAAGTCACTATGCACTGCTACACAAATATAATGCGTATTCGTATATATGTACTTCCACAGATGAGCGTCACCATAAATGATATCAAAGATAGAGAGATTATCAAGGCACAAACTGAGATAAAGTCTGTATTATCTCTAGTTTTAAGTAAGATTGGGTGATTGGGTGAGGAAATGCCAATCCTATTTTGAATTTGCTTCTGAAGAAACGATTAAAAGTTTCACGGGTTCATTCGCATCTTTTTAAGATAGTTCGAAAAACTATTCAAACTTAAGTTTGTAGTTTTCCACAGAACATCAAAACACTATACTGCACTCGACGCGGCGTTTCGCCAACCAAGTGGGCATCATTTGTAGATGAATAGAACTTAGTTTTAGTCATCTCCAGATGATGGCAATTTGATTGGCGAAACGCGCATCGAATGCAGGTGGTCTGTGTTGTCAGTGTTGTCACTACATCAGTGTTGTCTTCACACCAAAGGTTCCAACCCCTTTCAAGAATATAAAAATAGATTTGTCACTTATAATTGCACAAGAGGTTTGTATTTTACCGGGTAAATTTGGATTGTTTAATGAGAAACTGTTGCCTAGCAATTAGACGCGAAAAACTGTCAACTATTAAAAACGCGACACCAAAGGTGGAGCGTTTTTAGGTTGACAGTTTTCCTCGTCGAATTGCTAAAGGAAACAGTTTAGAATTTAAACAACACAAATTTACCCGGTATCCGTACAAACATCGAGTGTAATTCGGCAGGACAATTTAATGAATAACAAATTTAGAAACATATGAATGCAAACGTATATTTGCATTCATATAACATTATTGAATTCTTTGTAATATTTACTTTGTAGCATTTTAGGGGTGGTATTCCAAATTGTTTTAACTATCGCTTCTTTGTAGTCTTTTCGGTCACATTTTCGCATATAAAAAGCTCAATCTTGCAATATTATATTCAATTTTTCGATGGAAGTATCTGGCTCAAATTTATATCCTTTCGCATCGCAAAAAGTAGAAAATTGTAGCTAGATTGATGATTGAGTCTCAACTGTATTAGCAGGCACACAGGTATTAACAATTTGACTAATTTCGTTGTTCGTAGACTCACCGAATCGACTCATATTGTTAGCGTTTAATAATTCAACTAGAAATGGGAGAAAATCGCTGATTTCTAGCCCTACCGGGGGGCCAGGCCTGCGGCCTGGGGTCACCCTTCGGGTGACAGAAGCATCTATAATAATATTATTTTTAAGAAAACACATATTAAAGAAATTTTGTATCTGGAATGATGATGTAGTTATACTAAACGATTTTTATTAATATTTTGATGAATTGTAAGGGTACTCCATTCTTCATGGTAAAACATCATAATTTTTTAAATGCTGAAAGTAGAATTTATTTTTCAGTAAACATTTTTATCAATTTTATCAATGGGACCAAAAACATTGTAGATATTTACTTTTGTAAGCTAAAATGATGAATTTAACAGACTCCCAAAATGAAGGCATTAATTCCAAGCTTTACGTGCAGAAAGAATAAAAGCTACGGATAATGAAACAGAATAAATAAACACTAATATTAATGAATAATTGGAATTAAAAAGTAAAAAAAAATTGCCTCCAGCGCGACTCGAACTCGGAAATCAGCATTATCACGTTTTGAATCTTACTACTCTCCCATTGCGCTACTGCGCCTAATGTCAAAAGTTTACCCTGAGACGTTGAAGTATGTAAACTGTAGGTACGTATCAACCTGAAAAAATAATTTTTACCCATTTTCTAATTGGAAAAGCATTTCGCTTCAGTATTTTGGTAATCAGAAGTGTTTGGCAGTCAGTACTATTGATTACGTTACCAATATTTCTCGTAGGAAAATAACCTATCTGAAGTTTAATTAGTTTGACAGTTTTCGTGGGAAGTGCTTGTCTCGTTAGTGCAATCTCACATCGGCAGATAGAATGAGAAAGCAGTTGAGACGGACGCGACTCGAGATTTTCGAAGACGAAATAGACGTAGGACTCGACGTACGGTCTCGAAAAAAAAATCTCAAAGGATTAGAGAAAGGACGGAACTTTCGCGTGAAGCGGTTCTCGAAACCGTAAAATTAGAAAAAGGGTCTATGGAGTCCCGCGAAGTCTGGATTTCGGCAGGCGTGATAGGGCCATTAGGCGCGAGGACAAACGCCGGTGCTAGCCGTATCTTCTCGACGAAAATTTTGTTTTCTGGTTTTTTGAAAAGGCGTTTAAATTGGGAAAACACGTTGGAAAGATCGCTCCGCGATCCCTCCTCGGAGGAGATATAGCTTTGAAACTTTGTGGATTCGACGATAGAATTTAGAGCGAGACAGAATCGACGCGTTTTAATATAATATATGGATAAGTTGTTGACAAAAATGTCAAACTATTTATTTTGCCAACGGACACCGTGATAATTGATAAAAAAATGAATAAATGAAAAAAACACTAGTGCATTTGTCACTGTAAAAGTTGCAGGTCGCTGTCAAAGTGAGAAATGCGCTGTGGCATATGCGATTTTTATATACAAATTAAATTGTCCAGAGAAATTTTTATATGTCGACCCATTGTTTATTTCGAAAGTAATGGTGGACAAATGTAAATGGTCTATGTATTAATATACTAAGATTACAACGAATTTTAAAGTTACGGTAACATTTTAATCTATAGCTACCGGACATTGCTCTTTTCCACTGACAAACAATAATCGAAAGCGAGTTTCTAAATCACGTACCTACCGTAGATAATCAATCTTTACTCTACATTAGCACTACAGCAATAAGAGACGTAACAATTTTTAAACCATTAAGTGAATAGTGAACCGGTTTTGGGTTGGCGACAGAAAAGAAAGTCACCTATCCTTTTTCGAGATCGATTGTCCCTGAACTCTTTAATTAGCTTAGTATACGAATTGATCTATGGCTTCATACCTACTTTGGGAAATGGATGTGTACCCCCGTACCTGCATACCGACTATCGATTGTGTTGAATCAAGAACCTACGAATTTGGAATAATAATTTAAGAAGTTCCTAAATTTCTCCCAATCTTAGAAAAACTGAAATGAAACTGTTCAACTCTGGAAAAGCATAATTCGAGAAAGAACTATTTCACTAGACCTAACGTACAAACTTAACAAAATGTTGAGACTTGCATTAGTGTAGTCACATTAGTTATAACTTAAGGCGAATTTACACGTGTAAAGTAGCTAAAGCAAGTTACTCTCGAAGTTACTAAATCAAGTAGATTAAAAAGTTGTTCTTTTTGTGAAGTGTGCGTCTACATAAATTTTAGTATTTTCGTTTAGTATGTTAATTTAAACATGGCTGCAAGTACATTTTTTCAAGCATCAGTGCAGAAATGTATATTGGATGTATGTGGTGAATTATCAGAGATACCTAATTTCAGAAGAAATTGTCAAAGAGAAGCGTTGTTGGATACGAAACTGGTTAAACGGAAGAGAAACTTATGGTGCTTCTTCTACGTTGCTCAGAGAACTTGTAAATGGAGATTCTTTAGAATATAGAAATTGTATGCTGATGTCAAAAGAATAGTTTCATACTCTGCTAGAATTTTCTGCTACTATCTCAAGGCCTGCAAATTCTAAATTTTCAGTTCCACGTCTCACCGTATCTGCACAAGTATACTAATACACTTCCCAAACTGGCCTGCCTAGACTTGTTTATTTGGCGTTTATTTGCTGCGAAACGGAGGTGGGGAGATTACTACTTGCTCAAGTAAATAGAAGTTGATTCTATTCACTTGACTAAATAGTTTACTGAATGCAGGCAAGTGCTAAATCAAGTTGTTTGTGCAAGTAACTAAATTTAGCTTCTTAATTTAGTAACTTGCTTTAGCTACTTTACACGTGTAAATTCGCCTTTAGTGTTATAAGGTAATTAGAGATTCAGCAAGTCAAGTATCGTATCTACTATAGTACTACTTGACTTGACATTAAGGAATTTCAAGCTACTTGATACTTCATAATAATGATAATCGACCGAATGTAAGAAAACGTGCAAACAGTCCTGCAAACTCATGCATGTATGTGCATAGAAACAAACTAGGAACACGATACACTAATAGCGTATCGTATACTGTGCGTTTCACGAAGTTGTATCCCGGATTGGAATGTTAGTATATATCTCCAACGTATGGAGCGTCGTCATGTTATTAGTTAAATTCAATCCATTGGCACATATCGGTTACGGACCGCTACAAATTGAGGTGGTGTGATTTAAGCGCGCCTGTCAGTCTCGCACAGGATTTGCCAGCGAATCCTGACAATCCGAACATTCCAATCCGGGATACAACTTCGAGAAAAGCACAGTACTAGTGTATCCTATAGGTATGGGTTTCCCCTTTGCCCGAGCTGACTGAAACAACTGCGCATGTGTATAACTGAGCTGTGAGTTAGTACAGTTTGTAACAGTGTCTCAATTGTGTGTGCGTGTGCTGTCAGCTGTTATTATGTGTGGTTAGCGGGCCAGAATACGTGTTGGAAGATATAACATCCGTATCAGAAAATCAGATCTTGTATGGCAAACGATGACAGTAAGGAAGACATCACGTATATTGGAGAATCGCTTTTATTTTTTAAGAAAACTGGACAATATGTATATTTCGTTGTTATGCACTATAAACAGTTTATAGTATTGTTTTGATTTTATATATACATATGTTTTTTTGGTAATATACATTACAGTTTTGTAAATGAAGGTATTAATTATTGCAATGTTTATTGCACTGTAATTTCTTGATTTCAATTAAGCATACAAAAAATCAAGGAGCCTTGAACAACTACATGATTTCAACAAGTACTTGAAATACAAAAAAGTACAGAACTCTTCGATAATTCAACTATGCTCCTATCAGTTGGTAATTAAAAATATAGAAATTAACTTTGGTTAAAAAATTGATGACATGTATTTCGGTCACAGAAATGAGAAAATTTTAGGGGCCTTAGTTTCCACACTTCATTCCAGACACGAAATAGGTAGGTACCTACCTACCTACCCAAGTCAACTGATGAACCGGAGTTTCTGATCAATGACACGTTTTGCCAATTTACATAAATAAATTATGCATTAAATAACCGCCATTGACATTATACTTGCTAGACAAGAGTATAAAATGGATTTTTCTCCTAGACTGGTGTGTAAAGCAGTTTGTGGCTCGTGATCAATCTCAAATGAAGTGGACAAAAGCAGTGGTAATGGTAATACCCAGATCGGATGTTACAACATTCGACCAGGCACTCAGATATGACAAAATAAAGACAAAGAATCAACATTTTAATAAACTATCAGCCAGTATACAATTGAATTGTCTACTAAGACTCACTGGTTATTATTTATGGATGTTTTAATGTTAAAGCAGTCGACATTACTTAGAAGAATATTAAATATGAGAGAAAACAAGAATTAATAAAATTGATATTTTTAAATTGAGATTCAAGGATAGAAATATAAAACTTGCGTGTCTTTATCTAAAAACATTAGAAGATAGGTATTTATTTGTTGAAGATGTACCATCCTTATAGATGCATTTACTTTAATCATCGTCCCCTTTTTCCATTCAGATTTAAAACTTAAAAGCAATAGTATTTCGCAGACATGTTTACAAATACATTACTTATCGTTTAAAAACAATAAAGTGATAGTATGGTTACATTTAAAATAATCTACCGATTATTTTAAATAAATTATAGGTTGGATGTGGGATATAGAAAACACATGACAACGTGTTTCCCCATACCAGGCTAAAACAATAGCACTTGGAAATTATTTATCTACGAAATGATAAAAGTACCTATTAGTATTATTTTCCAACATGCCAACATACCTATATACCTACCTAGTTATTGTTATTAGATATATCGATATTTAATACATATTATACTGTATTTTTTAGCATTCATGAAACTAGGGTTTCGAAACAATGTCACGGTTAGGTACTAGGTATACTTAATTGTCAATTTTTTGAGTAGAAATTATTATTATTAAACAACCAACCAATGGGGCAACACAATTTTGGTTGACTGTTTTGCACTTGACAACAAATTAATCATCTCATGGACAACGAATATTTTTTCAGTCATCCGAATAGCGCAATTTTAATTGATTTGTTCATTGTTATACACGAAAAAGGCCATTTTTTATGAAATGTATTTCTTATAATAATTACTAAAGTAGAGTATTATATATGTTTAGTTGGAAAATGTTGCTGAAAATTTTCCTAGGTATCATATATCTATTTACATACCATACAAACATCTAAAAATCATCAAAATATGTATCTATTTTACAACAAATCAAAAAACAAAAGTTACAACCTAAATGATGTCCTGAAATTGTATAATAAATTAGAGCGTTTTAATTTAACGAAATTCTTACAAATTTATTGTAGTAAAAACATTTACCATAATTTCTGGATCACTACTACCTACTAATAGGTACTTCAATGCCAATTAAGTATTTGTCAAGCAAAGAGAGCGTGATATCAAGTCAAATACCTACCTAGCGCCAACTTTTCACCCCCCCATAAAATACCTACCCTATAATAAAATGTAATTGTAATATGTAATTAATTTATAATTATTTGATTACAATAATATGCTGAATGCCAGAGGTTAATATTATATTAGTAAGTACCAATTAAAAATATATTAGATACTTATACTCGTATGTATACCTACTAGGTACCTACCTACTTAAATACTCAAAACAGCTTTTGCTCAACAAAAGTAGGTATACCTACTTAGTCATGTTTCATGTCATAAAATTAAAGTGAAATGAAATAGTCACAAATGAATTTGATTTTCTTACCGTTCATGGCTGCCATAGGTTTTGGATACCAATCTCTGAAAAATGAGACCTCAATTAAAAATCACAGGTAAACAAACGCATCTGTCTGTTGCACAATGATTTCATCGCCGAAAGGTGAAGCCGAAAATATTGACCCGATGTAATAACTAATATGAGGCGTAATATTTCGCGAATTCAATAAAGATTTATATTTAAAATTACCAGTTACGTCAAGCTTCTCTATAAAGTAAATATTTTTTAATTAGATGCCAGACATGTGAGCGACATCCTAAACAAAACGGTAATATTAGCGGCAAATGCATTGTTGTGAAATTAAAAAAAATGGGCCATCATGAGGACAATACTTGTTTGAATTACCTGATTAATTAAAAAAGGTGGAAAATCACAGATTTTCACTTTAAACACACTGTTACAACATACACGTGTTGAAAAATTGCGCTTTTACAACAGAAATGTGACTGTACACTTCAACTGCCATATTAAACAACAGCTTTTGGAGATCATGCGCAGTAAAATAAGCACCTTCTACTCTGTTCTGGAGATATTCAGTTTTCTAACTTCGACGTTTCCTCTTAATTTACAGTTTAGTTCTTCGATCATAGATGGCGCAATGGTAGAAATTTAACATTTAATATATAAGTGATGCTGATGACACAGCTTACCTGATGATAACAAATTACGGTGATTTGATATCATCAGGTAAGCTGTCTCATCAACATCACTAAATACCTTGTGTTAAATTCTTTATCTATGGTTATATTTGTTAAATTCCTACCATTGCGCCATCTATGATTGAAGAACCAAACAGTAAATCAAGAGTAAACCGCCGAAGTTAGAAAACTAAATATCTCTAGAAGCGAATTAAATGTGAAGCGTCACCAACCAACCCTAGGGAAATTTCCCTAGATTTAAGAAAATTCTCAGCCATCAAGGGAAACAGGGAAACGCTCAATAGTTCTAGGGAAATTCCTAATCGAATGAGCATCGTATTTAAGGTTCTATTTTCACCAGATTTCACCCCTAGCATTAGATAACTTTAATATGTTAATTTTTATTTGTTTAGCACTAGAGCGCGCTGACACATTTAATGTACAGAAATTATATGGCAGTGCCGCCACCTGTTGACGGTCTATTCAACCAAGTACACACTACTACGATATTTTCTAGGAACCTACCTACTGCGAAAGCCAATTAATTAATTTTATCATAGACTAACTGATATTTCCAAACGTTTTGGAATTATATAGGGAATCTTAAAAAAGGAGATACAACTGAAAGTTTTCCTTTACTTTCAAGACTAGTGAGGACAATTTTTACAATGCCTCATTCAAGCGCTACGGTTGAAAACATTTTCTCGGTCATGAATCTTATGAAAACGAAATGTAGAAATAAAATCAGGACTTCAGGACTGCCATTTTGAACGGTATTCTTCATTCAAAACGTATGTTTTCTGACGAGAAATATTGTTATAATTGTCCTATTGACGCTGAAATGTTAGACAATATAACGTAGGTATAGAAAATTCTACGATCCTAAGAAAAAAACAAAGTGACAGACAGCAGTGAAGGCGAATCATGTATATAATACTACAGGCGAATAACATATACATACTGTTCTTTAGTTTAAACGTGTTTATTTTTTATTTTAAAAATATTTATTTTCTCTGTTGTTTTAAAACCAAATAAAATACCTATACGTGTTCCTTTTAACAATTAAGTTTTTCTTACATAATTTTAATATAGGGTACCTACCTATGTTATTAAACCACTAAACTGTATTTTATTTAGGTATCTAGTTAGAGCACTGCATGTATATACCTAAAATATTAGTATTATATTTTCTATGGAGCAATCTAGGGAAATATTATAGGATCTAGGGAATGTTTCATGGGGTTTCAGGAAAAATTTATTACAAAAGGTTGGAGTACCTAGGACCTAGGCATGTATAAGTTGGTACAGCATACAGAAATATATTGAATTATTGAAATAATGTAAGATATCTACCTATCTCGAAAATCATTGCTTACCATAATTAAACTGATTTAGATAGGTACAAATTTTTATCATTATAGTTCTGAGATTGTGTAAGTAGTTAAGTAGGGTATCTACTGTGCGTTTCACGAAGTTGTATCCCGGATTGGAATGTTCGGATTGTCGGGATTCGCTGGCAAATCCTGTGCGAGACTGGCACGCGCGCTTAAATCACACCACCTCAATTTGTAGCGGTCCGTAACCGAGATGTGCCAATGCATTGAATTTAACTAATAACATGACGACGCTCCATACGTTGGAGATATATACTAACATTCCAATCCGGGATACAACTTCGTGAAACGCACAGTAAATTGTCAAATAGATGGGAGATGAACTAACTTACTAAAGGCATCGAAAATAGTATTTTGACTTGTACCGGACTTGTAACTTCAAATGATACCATTTAAACCATTGGGGTTGGAATAAAATTAACGAGAAAGAGATAAAAGCTAATGGCATAAGAAATGTTCTTCTATGAAACGATTCTGCCAAACTGGTCTTCCTAAACATCTGAAAATTGTCTTTTCATGTAAAGCTGTTGAAATTGTTCCTTATTTTTCATCTCATTATAAAGAATCTTTTTAGAATTACCACTCGTAAAACTTTGACCTCATTATGCGACACCCTGTATTTGTTGAATGAAGATGTTATAGATAGACAGACTAGTCATAATTAGTAGGTTACTAAATCTAGTTTCGTTTATTACTTGCTATTTCTGTTCACCTGCTCTTTATAGTATAAAGGTTTTGGGAGGATAAAGATAAAGTATAGGTACTGCACTAAAACAATACGTTTTGGGATACCAGTCTTAGCGGTAAACTAATGGTAATACTAGCGAAAATATTTACTTCCTAATGCCCTCAAGAAGTCACGACTTCCACTCTTATTTCAGTTATTTATGGCGCAAGGTGTGATCTAAACCCGCTATCTCTTGCTATAAATTAGATTTACATTGTGCGATGCCTGGCAGTTATTCTTGTTATAGATCGTTTCATAGATTCGTGTCATAGATTCTACTGAACAACAAAAACTGAAAACATTTTAAATGGAAATGTGTATAGGTACGTCTATTATCCATTATCTAATTATTCAAAATTTGTCTGTCGCTTCTGCAATAGACCATAGCCTGTGCAGACTGATCCTATATAAACTGATGAAATGAAACTGATGAAACTGAAAAACAGAGTGTCTACTTTTAGTTA
The DNA here is from genome assembly GCA_963924545.1 of Pogonocherus hispidulus. NCBI lineage: Eukaryota > Metazoa > Arthropoda > Insecta > Coleoptera > Cerambycidae > Pogonocherus > Pogonocherus hispidulus. Next base: position 17,601,467 of record OZ004693.1, read on the forward strand.
TATGTACAAATCCATAAAACTATTATTTTTCAAGATAATTCACTGAACTTTTTTTGTTTCAAAGGGCATCAAAACGACCATATGCGATATTTTAGCAAAAAAAATATACAGGGCGTTTCTTTTATACACAATATCAAAGTTAAACAAAATATCGAATTTCAAAGGCACTAAACGAGTGCCTAATGGGCATCGTGAATGTTAGTAGTGTTTTTCAGTTTCATGTCTTCCTCAAAGACAATAGAGGTCCTGTAATGGCACCTGCGGAAAAGCAGGTCGTTATCTGTCTGTCAGATTGATAATAATTGTCAGACAGATAGTAGCAAAGACCCAAAGAGGGGACTACGGTGTGTTTGTCACTACGATACTATAACATTCACTATGCCCATTAGGAAATCATTTCACAACATCTTTCATCGAGTCCACTACCTATGATGAGCGCATAATAAGCGCGAAACCGGTCAGTGTCTGGTAGTTGGTCTCGATGAATGATGTGGCGACTTCTATGGAGAGCCGAAGTGATGCAAAGCCAATCGGAACACATTGTCCGCGTGGAGTAGTTGTTTTCGGCATCTCCTTCAAATACATTTTTTAGTATTACAGATTTTTATTTACCGTGCAAAAGCGCCTTCTTGGTGATCGACGGACATTTATAGGCAAATCAGGAGTATGTTTGATTGTTTGATTATGTTACTACTCCTCTCTATAATGCTTTGTCCATAAAATATATACCTATGTAGACCTTTGCCTATTCATATCTCATAGATACGACAACATATCTCAACATTTGGCACAAGAGTAACACACACCATAAATTTAAGGTAACCTCAAAGTAAAAGCAGAGAGGTTGAGGTCGGGAGAACGTGATGGCCATAAAACTCACCCTGCTCAGTCTAACCACTGATTGGGATATATTGTGTTTAGGTATTCTTGGACTTACACGCTAAAATGAGAAGGTGCCCCATCGTGGGCAATTGAAGTGGCAATTTCGGGATGCCGAAATAAAATAAAGTTGTTGGCCCTTCTACGCTTTGGTAAGTAGGTATTATTATTTATTTTTCAATTCTAAAGATTCAGCAGATATGAAAGGTACCTATAGACAAAGAGAATATGTATTTTACTTTTTTAGTACGAGGCAAGCTGTGGTAGTGACTTGGCGTGCATTTCATCGATATAAACGTCTGTATAAGCTATGCAAACTTAGGCGAGGTTGAAGTATAAAACCAAATTTTACAGAATATATATTTATTCTGTAAACTTTGATAAGACGTACCATCCCTTGGATGGAATGTATTACCGGAGATCCCCTTGTCTGTGAAATGATAGGCAAGTAAAATATCTCTACCCTGGGTACGAAAGTGGAAGTTCGGCAATATTTCCAGGAAAGGGGTTGCTCGTCTCCAAACGTCGGTGATTGGCCTTAATTTCTTACCCAAGTATTCTTAAAATGGATGGACATTGACATAAAAAAATTATTTTTTTTTAAATTTATTTACTGGATATCACATTATGTAATTTTTTATTCATCATAAGTAACATGCTCATAACTGATTGATCATGTTGTTGATTGATGATTGATAACTTGATTATGATTTGGAATATTGAATATGATAATGGTGATAATAATAATAATAATAATAATAATAATAATAATGCCTTTATTGCCCAACAGATAAAATCCATTTACAGGACAAATTATAATATATAAATTACAGAGGAAAAAAAAAGAAAAATAAATAAAAGATAGCAAAATAAACAAACAGAAATAATAGATAGTGATACATAGTAATAAGTTACATAAACTATAATAATTTAATCATTGAAATGCTGGTATGCTAATCTTATAAGATCAGATAATGAACAACAAAAAATATCACAAAACTGACTTAAAGAATTAAAATTATTACACATAATATGTATCGGTGATCTTAATAACAAGTCAGAATTAGGCGTCTTACAACTGAAAGTTACATTTTGCCTTGAATTCAACCTGGGTACATAGAAGTTGATAGCAGAAAGCAGAGAGTCACAGTCAATATTATTGTGAAGCAGTTTAAATAAAAATATTAAGGATGAGCATTTTCTCCTTGCCTCAAGACTTGTTATTAAAAACCTGTTGGTTAAAACGTGATAAGAAATCCCTCTCTCAGGGTAGACACCATCCTCCTTAAACGCTAGATATTTCAAAAATCTTCTCTGAACACGTTCTAACATTGACTTCTGATTATTGTACAAAGGATACCAAACTAAAGCACCGTATTCAAGTCTTGAACGCACATAAGCAAAATATAGAATTTTTAATGAGTTGGTATTAGTAAAATCCTTACAGTTTCTGATAATGAAACCATAAAATTTTAAAGCTTCATTTGTTATGAGCGCTAAATGCTCATTAAAATTACACTTTGAGTCAAACATTACACCCAAATCCCTAAAAGAGTCGCACCTGGCCAAAGGAAGATTGTCTATGTTATAATTGAATTCACAATAAGTTTGTTTCCTGGTAAAGCTGACTACCTTACACTTTGAAGGATTCAGGTGCAACCCGTTTATTAGACACCAATGCTGGATATTATCAAGTTCCAACTGCATATTTAAACAATCATCTAAAGTAGATATAGCCGAAAATATCTTTAAGTCATCTGCATATAGAAGCTTGTAACAAGTTATAGTATCAGTCAAATCATTTATGAATAATAAAAATAGAAGGGGCCCAAGAACTGAGCCTTGAGGTACCCCCGACATGGCAATGTAAGTGTTGGAACTAAAACCATTGTAACTAACAAATTGGGGTCTTTTATGAAGATATGACTTTAGTAATTCAATAAAGACGTTGCATAAATCAAAATTTCCCAGTTTGTGTAATAAAACTTCATGACTGATCCTATCAAACGCCTTTGAAAAATCTGTGTAAATGACGTCCACCTGCCCTCTATTATCAAGTATATTAGAAATATATTGCGTTAATACGGCTAAATTTGTGACGGTAGATCTACCTTTCATAAAACCATGTTGATATGGAGAAATTCGATTCCTAAGTGACAAGTAGATACGATCATAGAGAGCAATCTCAAAGACCTTTGAAAAGATGCAAATTATAGATATAGGCCTGTAATTTTCAACTAGTGATTTGTCACCGCTCTTAAAAACAGGACAAACTCTCGCCTCCTTCCAGCGAGTGATATGACTGATATGACATATGAGCACATGAATGAGCAAATCCTTGATTTTTTTGTGTCAAGTTCAGCATGATGACATCTTACCAGTGTTGGTGCGAATTATAAACGCTATTTATTAAGTAAATAGTGGCGTTCGGTAATTACCTCAGATTGATCTTTTTAGTCCGTATCGTTCATTAATTACATCTAGAGGTAGGGGAGGTAAATCTTGATCGTTCAGAAATTAAATCAGATCGATCAGAGCAAGATCTATTTGCTCGAAGCATTTTGGTCGAGGAGAAAGATTAATCTGAATTTGTGAGGTTGTGGTGGTCATGGTTGTCAGTTGTCATTGATTTTTTGAAGTTGTAGTTGGTTCTAGTTAAGTTGAGTTGTCATTTTTTGGAAATGGAGAAGTAGATTTGCAATTATTATTTGATTTACAAAATACAATTACATTAAATTTACAATTTACAAAAATTTTGCACTGTTTCATAAGCGAAGTTTAAATTTTTTTCCAAACAATATGTACATTCTTCATCTTCATCTTCAAAAATTATTTCATATCCTTGGACTGCATTTAAAATGGTTGATTTTACAATATTCGTTATTTAAATAATTCGAAATATAATATAAACAAACCGTCAACAAAGTCAAAACAGAAAAGGTGAGGTTATATTATGCCTTATGCAATCCATTTCGTTCATTTATTTTCTATTTGTCCGTCTCATCTGGAATCACGTGACTGTAATCTCGTCGCATCCGTGAGCATATTACCGAACGCAACTAATGTAAAAATTTTTGCCAAAATATAAAATTGTTTCAAAATATAGAGATTTCCTAATTAAAATGAAATATAACACAAAAAAGTTTATAAATATAGTACATCGACATAATGTTCGTGTCAAATAAAGCTGATTTTGGAAAGATAAACTGAAAGTAAGTAACGGATGTATCTCAAATAAAGCGACTGAGACAAAATAATATAGAAACTAATTAGGTTTACATCGTGAAACGTTTTCAAGATTATGTGTATACATAATCGCTTCTTCGCCTTCTTGTACCTAATTTCTCTAAGCCAGTGGAAATTAGAATATAAATAATTTTATCAGTCACCTACTCTACTTTACATTTTATTTTTTTATTAATTGACATTGTACTATTTAAAAATTACTTGTTTATTCAATAATAGTGTTGATTTATATAATAAATTAATTATAATCTATTATTCGCCGGTTTCTGCAACAACAAACGAGTCCCCTTATTAATAATGAGAACAGAGTTGTTGTTTAGTATATAATAAAGTAAATTTTATATCACTGCTGTTTCATAGGTCCGCAATAGATGTGGGAAAGTATCTAACTAGTAGGTATGTTGCAAAAATGTCTTCCACTTTCCTTACCATGCATATTTGGACTAAAAAAAGTATTATTGTGTTACCGAGATTAAATAGAAAGTAGTTATATATTTTTCTATGCCTCTCTACCCTCCTCAAGAATTATTGTTTAGCAAGTAAATCACAGAGTGCAAATGTTTTCATTATAACAACCAATAAATATACCAATCATACACAAACTTATACAATACAAAGCAATAATAATATGACTAAACCTAAATACTTAGGATTTTATCAAAATAGAATTATAGAATAGAATAGAATAATATCTACCGATGTTCAGTGCAGTCGAACTATAGTTATTGCGAATATTTCTTCCAAATACTATATTTTTTTATCAAAAAATAGTAAATGGCGATGTAGGAAACTCCCAAGTAGCGAGTTTGACTGGAAAAAACAAATGTTAAAATTTTTATGTAAAATTTAGCCGTATTGTTTTCAATTTCTAATTTTTGTCCAAAAATTCGCAAATGGGGACCGTGAAAACCCTTCATACTGACTTTCATTGAAATCTAACTATAAATAGCGAAATTCGTCCGCTATATCATAATTTTTTAACATACTGTAACATACCTACTTTTGATTACAGACTTTACAGCTAACTTCGTAAATCCCCGACTTTTCCTTAGTTTCTATTGCCTTTTGGATTGCCTAAAAGTTGCCATAGTTTATTTCCCGATGAATAAACCATTGACATACCTATATCTTAACCTTACAAAACCACGGGTGAAACGAGCATCGTATGGAATAGATATGAATTTTGGATTTTATCTTTCATTTAGAAAAGTCGAGGAATTTCGGAGTGTCTTTAAATTTACGTTTCCTAATTATTTTATCAATTAAACTTACAGAATATCCATTACTCGCAGCTATATCCCTAATCAATGCCTTTTCTTTTTCAAACCCCTCCTTATTTAGAGAAAAGTTTAATAGGCGATGAATTAAAAAATTGAAATTCGCCATTTTTTCTTGAGCACAATGGTAGGTACCTAGCTAGGTATAAGTCAAGGATTTTTAACTTAAAAATCCTTGGGTATAGGTTGGTAGCTGTTTAGAAAATAATAAAGAGGCCAGATACACCAATTTTCTTTGAACAACTGATGTATCTATACTTACAGACTCTACTTACTGGTGAATTATTTAAATTATTCATATAAAAGATAATTTAATTAATAACGAATTTACAACTACGACTCTAGTTTTTGAAGTCTGGGCGAATAGTGAGATATAGTATGATAAAAATAACCACATCTTTTTGTTATCTTTGTGCGATTCAGACCGCAAATGCGTACGAGTCTGCTGGTTGGCAATTGGAACACTTGTCAAGCTAAATAGTACTGTTTGATTTATTTATTTATTTTTATAGCTTTGTAAATAATAATTATGACTAGGGACCAAGTTTTAATTACACCATAGTCGTTACAGCCATTTACAGACAAACAAGTCAAGGTTTTCATTAAATATTTTCAGACTGGCACGAAGGCCAATTTGTCCTATACTGGGTGTGAATGCATGGGATTATTAGAAAAATCATAAGTTTAAAGCGAGAAATGTAAAATTTAAAATAGGATATAAGGATAAGGATAACTTGAAAATTTAATCAAATTTACGTTCCCTAATATATATACAGGATGGCTCAATAGTTTGACAAAGTTCTCCTATGCCGTAATAAAAAAAAAACATTTTAGGATCTCATAAGCCTAAGAGGATGCACATTTTAAAAATATGTAGGTATAGTCCGATTATTCAGATACCTCCATTGAATTATGAGAGGGTGCTCAGTCATGTTGGAGCCATATTCTACCTACGCTCCCTTAAGGGTATATCGTCCAAGTATTCTGGTCCATCTTATCGTCCAAGTATTCTCCGAGTATTTCTCCAAAACCTAAGCAATGCTATTTCTCAATGCTTTAACTCCGGTCAGGCAGAGAGGGACCTTGAGCGCTCAATAAAATAATTAACAAATGTATTGAAGAAGGGGGCACAAATTTTACATCTATTATAAGTTTTTTGTTATGTTTTTATTGCTATTTTCTGAAATAAAATTTTGTTGAATTTAAAATGCATTTTTAATTCACTATAAAAATGTAGCATAATCTTTTAGATTTTTTTAGACAATACGACACATTGAAGAAAGAAAATCACGAAAAATGAGAGACTGAATAAGAAAAATTATGGATTGAAATATCATACTGTCAGGAGACAGAGATTTAAAAAAACGTAATAAAACTTTCAGGGCCTTATTTAAAAAAAAATTATTGATGATGAATATTTTTTTCAAATATTTCAAAAAGCGATCAAGTTAGCTTTGACATTTTTCAGCCATTATGTTGGTCCCCTGATTGCGCAATTTTGCTCTCATTTAATCGACTTCGCATCTCTTATCATTTCAAAAATTTTCCGAAAATTTTGAAAATTTTTAATTCTTGGATAAATTTGAAATTAGTATCAAACGATAGCTTATAAAAAGTTAAGATAGGAATGTGCAAACCGTTTTGCTTGATCTCAAACCGTTTAGATTTTACAGGGTGTCAAAGTTGCAAAAATGTCAATATTCACCAGTCAATATTTCAAAAACAGTTTAAGTTAGGTATAGGGAAGGCTGATGAAAGTCCTACTAAAATCAAGGGTTTAGTTCGAAAAAGCAATAAAAAATATATATTTCCATTTAGAAAAACGAAGTTGGTACCTGTCCAGGAAAAACTGAACACCCTGAATATGTAAATATATTTTCATTTTGTGCAGCTCGGGATATTAGATAACCCTGTAGAAAAAAAAATTAAGTTATCTCTTTTATTAACCCAGATATTGGACTTACGCGCACTAGGTGGACACCCGTATACCTAGGTTGAGAAGTGAGCTATTATTGACCGAGAAATTTTATATATAATTTTCGAGGTAAATAATGGCCTTCTCAACCGAAGTCTATATAGTATTTTTTTACTACTAATAGCCAAATTAACACCAGAAGATCTTATTTTCATTTTAAAATCAGATATTTCCCCGATTACTCAAACATATCAAAATATCAAGTAGGTGAAATGTCAAACTGATGCGTGAAACGTCAAACAAATGAGTTACAATACAATTTATTATTAACCTAGGTAAATAATGAAATCAATTTACATAGGTTAATAATGAACTACTTCTCATTACACAAATGAGGTAAATAATAAGGTTTTCTCATGTTAGTAGTAAAAAAAATATTTTGTTTATCATTAAATTAAAGTAAAACAATAACAGTTTTTAGATGCAACAAAAAATTTTTATTTTTTAATTAGTAAAAATGAAGACCTAGGAACTCCGATCAAAGTCTTTGATCGGAGCCTAGGAACAAATTTCGGAAATATAATAATAAATAATAATAAAAAATTATATAAAAACTAGATCATTGCAATATAAATTGTTTAAAGAATTACGGTTTTATAAGGTTACTTTATCAATGTTGTGAGTAGGTATTTTAATGAAAAACAGGTTTTACCATAGACTAACGTTTTTTCTATGGTTTACCATTGACATTGACTGAAAGTGTTAAAAGTCGATAGTATTATTATACTACCTATTTAAGTTACATGTTTATATATAGTTAAGTACAATTTTTATATATATTTGGACATGTTTGTGGATTAAATTTACAAAAATGGTATGCAGTAAGAAGTCCAATTTCTCAGTACGTTTTAAAAGATTTTATATTAAGAACTAACTACTAGCCCAGATCGATAAACAAAACATTTAAGTGATGATATGATGCATGACTGGCTTATTATTTATTTATTAATTTATTAAAGCAACCAGAAATGTGATACCAAAACCAACACTATTTTGAATTTCGCGTTTTTTATTCCGTTAATATAATGCTCATTGTTGTTAGGGGTGAGTTATACAGGGTTATTCAGAACCTATTCATAATAAAATTTGGGCATGTTCAACATACATGTAGAAATGTGGTAGTGCAAAAAAAAATTTTTTTAGCTGGGTCTGAAAATTATCATTGCACGCCGCTGGATACTGGTCCACTGTAATGAAGTGACCTTGGGACTGACAATGCAAACTAGCTAGCACGAAAAAAACCGGCGCACCCGGCGCAAAAAAGATTTGCAACGTTTTTACTTTAAAATAAACTTAAAGATAGATAGGCGTTCCAGGTACAGGGTGGGCCGTATAAGAGTGCGTATCCCCTTATCTCAGAAACTATGTGAGATAGAAAAAAAGTTTTATATAAATGTTGTTTGCGTTAAAGATGTCGGTACTTTTTTAATATAGTTATATTTGTAGCTCTTCAATATACAGGGTGATGAACTAAACTTATCTTTTTTTAAATGGAACACCCTGTATATTATTACATTTTTGAAAAGCTCTTCAAAAGACTTGTTCAATGATATATAATATGATGGGTCTGTAGCCCACCGTTTCGGAGCTATTGACTGTTATCTTCAGGAAAAGGTTAATCTTTATAGCGAGCTAGAAAAGTTACTGATTGAGGTGATAAGCTGTAATTTGGGCCAAGAAATTCTAATTTGGTCTATTTTATGAAACTTCTGTCTAATACTAAAATAAAAAAAATTGCAACAGTGATGCCAAGTTTCGTGAAATTTAATTTTTCATGATTTTTTTAAATGGAACACCCTGTATTTTATTACATTTCCTGAAAGTCCTTGCAAAGACGAGTTTATTGATATATAATATCAGGGGTCTACGACACACTTATAACTTATATTGCCATCTCTTTTAAATTTGATACAAATATTTAGAATCGTATGAATATCTGGCAGTTATCTTAAATGATATTTTCTTACATAATCTCTCAATGTTAAAGCTGGACTTTTGTGATTAAATATATAACATTCTATTAAGCCTACTTTTTCTTGCAGAGAATACATTACATACAAACATGCATAACTTATGTGTCAATTCCTGAAGAGAAACGCAGATTAATCCAAAACGGTGTGTCGTAGACCCCTGATATTATATATCAATAAACTCGTCTTTGCAAGGACTTTCAGGAAATGTAATAAAATACAGGGTGTTCCATTTAAAAAAATCATGAAAAATTAAATTTCACGAAACTTGGCATCACTGTTGCAATTTTTTTTATTTTAGTATTAGACATAAGTTTCATAAAATAGACCAAATTAGAATTTCTTGGCCCAAATTACAGCTTATCACCTCAATCAGTAACTTTTCTAGCTCGCTATAAAGATTAACCTTTTCCTGAAGATAACAGTCAATAGCTCCGAAACGGTGGGCTACAGACCCATCATATTATATATCATTGAACAAGTCTTTTGAAGAGCTTTTCAAAAATGTAATAATATACAGGGTGTTCCATTTAAAAAAAGATAAGTTTAGTTCATCACCCTGTATATTGAAGAGCTACAAATATAACTATATTAAAAAAATACCGACATCTTTAACGCAAACAACATTTATATAAAACTATTTTCTATCTCACATAGTTTCTGAGATAAGGGGATACGCACTCTTATACGGCCCACCCTGTACAAAAAACTTGTTTACTGTTTTTTGTCGGAATGTGGTATATCCGATGTCGTTGAAGTACAGTTGCCCATCTACGTAGTCCTTTATAATGGTATAACTTTAAACATTGTTTACGGGAAATCCTAATTACTTTTATTAAAATTTTTTTGGTGATATCGATTTCTTATTTAAGGATGCACATATCCTCAAAGTTTTAGAGATGAGTTCTGAATAACCCGATATTGATAACTGTGTCTCTTCTTTATGTTCCAGACCATTATGGTCTTCTCAATTTGATTTCCTGGTGTCAAAGTTGAACTCTTAACTGCCAATTAATATCTCTTATCTACCTATCTAAACACATCCAAAATTGTGCATTCAATAAAGCACCTATAGTCAGTTTATCAAATAGATACGAACCCGCTATAGATTTTGTTAATAATAAAAGAAATAGAATTTTATCTGCTTCACAATTTGCTAAAAAGAAACAAATTAGATATTTGTATTATTTTCTGTGTTGTCTAAGAAATATAGTCCGATTCATATAAACACTACGAGATAACAACATAAATTTAATGATTTAAATATTTGAAATTTATTATATGCATTTATAATTCATTATAAATGCATAATGCAATTCAATGTAATTATTTTGTTCATAATTCTAGTATCTAGTATATTTCTCCATAAGGTATGGAGACCTTTTTCCTTGTTTATAATACATGTCACCATGATATAATAAGTACATATAATAAGTACAAGGTATGACATTCGTGAGTACGAAAATGCGTCCGCTGTGCGCATTACGTCACCGAGAGCGCAGAATGATCGCTAAATACAAATGTTAATACGATTTCAATGGAAACATTATCAAAACTTTCATATAATTGGCACAAAACAGTGTCCCGAATAGGAAAATATTGGGAAATTTAACCAGTGTCCTTAAATGTGTTCTTTAATAATCATAAGCACAGATTAGATATACTCCATATGGTAGGTACCTATCATATACAAAATGCCCTAGTAATCCCTGGTGGTTTAAAATTGGCTCTTTTAATTTCTTACCTACTTCAATAATAATAACTGTTATCGGTGATTATTGCAAATTTTATTATAAGTAATTAGTTATTCTGATTCGTGTGTAAAATGATTTAGTACTTAAATATAGGATAAACGCTTCATAAACATAAGATGTGGGCAACAAGTTAACTTTAATACATATATTTCGCCGTTCGCCTTACACCTACGACTAAAAGTGAAAAATGTATTAATTTTTTTTTAATTATTCGAAAACTTTAAATGTTTCTCATTTTTTTTTATTTAATGACCACATTACAGAACCATATCTATTACAGGTTATATAATTTATTACAGGCTTTAAATTTATCTCATAATCATCATCGGTGAAGTGTTTGGAACATATTCTGGCAGTATGTACATTAAACTTTTCTGCTCGACAGCAAGCTACCACCCACAGTTTCTTTATTACTTCATCCCGTGGAAACGTCAAAAACCTTGTAACATAATAGACAGTGCAATGTTTACATTGTCTAAATATCATAGCAATATAATTACCTAATATTATTTAAATTATTGGGCTCTTGGTTGCGATTATCACTATTATACAAGCACACAGCACAACGCATTTTTATTGCACTTTTAGTTTAGGTACGTGTTAATATAAAATTAACTTTAACTATACTCACATATGATTATAATTAGTATACACTAGAATTATACAAATACTCTGCCAAAAAAAATGAATTTAGAGGACAAAATGTAGTAAAAACACGAAACTTTCACACCTTTACATATGTAAACACTGTAAAATGTCAAATTTGCGCTCTCGGTGACGACACGGATGTGGGAGGGATATGCGCAATATCATACCTTCTTTTATTGTATCATGACATGTCACTATATTCTCGTCATTTGAAAACACGGTCACTTAAATCTTTAGAGTATCTTATTTAGTACATTACATTTTTTATATTAATAAAACAAATGACAATTTCTGGGCTCTGTTTTAATTCATGCCCCCTGCCTTTAGAGACGTGCCCATCATCAACTTCTGATGCAAGAGAATATGAAACTATGTACAAAATATACAGGCAACCCAATTTAAAACAAAAAGAGGATGTAGTTTGTTGTCTCTTTGACTTCTATCGATTTTTGACTAAATATTTATGACTCAGAAGTCTCTACAGGGCTAGTTCTTAAGTTTCTACAGGACTATATTCTTGAGCGATAGAGAAAAAAGATCTTTCACACAGAAGTCATTCCCTATATTTTCCCTTTGATAAATTAAGTCGTATTCTTCAGGGGAAAAAAATAACGGACAGTATGTAAATCGAGAGAAAATCTTAAAGTGATGCCATGGTTCCATATTTAATTAGACAATCAGTCTAGTTGATTGTGACATGAAAACATGTCCACAGGGCGCAATTAGGAAAGGTAAAATTTATCCGCCATTGAATGATATTTAACAGACTCTTATCTATCTTATCTATCCTTATCTTATCTTATCAGACATACAGTTATCTACCAGAGTTAGCTTTATTTTATAACTAATTATCAGAAAACTAACAATAACGATTAATTAAAATTAATTACGAGAAATAAAAGAAAACTACGCGCGTAATACAGGAGAACCAAAGATTGAGTGAATACATACATGGGAAAACTAAAACCTTTTTTGGCGGTTATTAATTAAGAACATAAGTATACGAAATTGTATTATTATACAAAGTACATCCATTCAGTATTAATTCAAGATCCATTTAATTTTGTTCTACGATCAAACCGCATTATTTTTTATCTGCATTTCTATTTCACAGTTTCAGGAATGATTGAACATTAAAGCTGATGTCTTTTGGGACAACTTTAATGATATATAATCAATTTCTAATACCAAGAAAAGTATAATACACGCTATAAATAGTTGAGGAAGCGGGAAGTGGAGAAATATTTTATCAGGGTAATTGCAGAAATAAGGTCAAGGATCCGAATTTGCGAAAATAAGTAAAATGTATGATTCTGATTCATATTTTATTCGATAACATTCGTATAAACACCAGAGGTCAGGGATAAATCATCATAAATCAAAATAGAAACTTGTGGATTACTTGAGTACCTAGTAGTAGTAGATGTTTCTTATAATTTCTGTTATCTTATCATATTTTATTGGTAAACACGAAACATGAATGTAGTACGATGTGGGGTAAATGTTTTACAATTTATTATTTTAAATGAGAGGACGTAAAACAACTACACACAATAAAAATTAGTTACATATTTATTTTTCCTACTGTATTTATTTTTTTTCATTCAATATGATGTATCTGCCCCAGATAAGGACGTTAGGTATTGGGATATAGAAACCGTAAGCCTTACAGAAATTATTAAGTTAGGAAAATGTTGACAAATCGGTTTTATTTCTATCTGAACTTATGCATGTGAACACTCAGAAAAACTACAACTTATTTGTAACTTGTATTTATAACTTAATATACTGTAACTGTAAAATAGTTTTCGTTTAACTTCTTCCACGGATACCTATATAAGTCGTTAGGTACTGTTAGACAGTAATAATTATTATTGGATACTTGCCTCCAAGAAGTAAATCCGCCTCCAAAGTAAATGACGTCAATGACGCCCTTTAGCGGGAGATTTACAATATTGAAATGAAAAAATTTCAATTTTCTTTTTCAATTTCACTTGTAACCTTTAGAAATAACTTATATTTCATATCCCAGACGTGTTCCATAGTTAAATAGAAGATAGATAAAACAAGTAAAGTAGTATTATTTCTTATAAAACATTGATTTTATTAAAAAATAAAAAATTCTGTCATTTACGTATGATACATCTATGATAATAATATACTTAATACTACTAATGATAATCATTAACTAGTCATCCTTATAGTTGCGAGATTAACAAATAATTTGTGCATAATGCCCTTGAAATCGTACGAAGGCTTCTAAGGTACACCCTGTTTTTTTTACATTTCCTTTCCTAAAAATATGCGTTATAACGCAAAATTTTGCCTTATAACACTAAATTTTGTGTTATAACGCAAAATTTTGTCTTATAACTCAAAATTTTGCCTTATAACGCAATATTTTTTGATATAACACAAAATTTTATGAATTTACGTTTTTCAAATTCTAACTCGAATTACGTGATTAAATCGATAACTAAAAAACGAAATGAAAGCTAATATAAGGCTATAAAAGACTAATTGTGGAATTTATTTTAAACCCTAATTCAAATATAAGGCAAAAACAGACTTTCTTTTTGCCATGTATTTTAGTTATTCTTAGCACCGTATATTTCAACGAAAGGAACATTATAAAGAAGACACTTGGGGATTTCAAACAAGAAAGAATTATCAAAATCGGACGAGAAACTGTTTGCGCAAATGCGTTTTGAAATCATGTAAAAAAAGGGTGGCCCATTTGGGAATTTAAGAAGTTTATTTAAAGTTTTTCTTTTATTTCCCCAATTACGCCCTTCGTAACCTTCGTCTCAGATACCAGACCAACCAAACTACCACTAACCACTTCCAGGCACTTCGTGTTTTAACTTTTAATTGATCGCGCTGCAAATTTGAAAAACGTAAATTCATAAAATTTTGTGTTATATTTATAAGGCAAAATTTTGAGTTATAAGACAAAATTTTGCGTTATAACACAAAATTTTGTGTTATAAGGCAAAATTTTGCGTTATAATGCATATTTTTAGGAAAGGAAATGTAAAAAAAACAGGGTGTCCCTTAGAAGCCTTCGTAAAAACTGCATTTACAGTCACGAAAATAATAATAATAGTGAACTAAACATTTTGACTGAATTTTAGGATTTTTGATATTATATGCTTTGTTGTGTTAATTGTTTAAATTGTATACATTTGGCAAATTTGGGCTCCACTGACTTTTTACAAGAAATCTGCTAAAAATTATCTTGAAAATTTTGTCAATAAATTCATCAGAAATACGATTTATCCCCGTTTAACAAAATTACAGCCGATTTTAATACAGCCTTTTAACTTTTTGTTTTTTTAATTATATAAGATTTCTACGGAAAAGGAAATCAAATGAGATACGAATCATGAATGGGAAAATGAGCGTAGAACACAGCGATTTTTGTCTAAAATTTTGGAGAAGCAAAATATAAGTTAAAAATAAACGAATGATGGTTGCAAGAAACTGAAATATATCATATTCTTAAGGAAAAATATGACTGTGTCTTCTTGAAATTTGGAACAGTTTGAAAAATTACAATTTCAATGACTAACAGCTAACGCAACTTTATTATTTCCAGCCCACAAAGGAATAGGTCAGTGCCTGTCCAATATTTGCCTGACCCACCTGTTAACATAAGACGAGGCAAATTTGCTTTCCTTAAAAGTTACTTTGTAATTAACACTGTAATCTTGGGTGTAGCGTTTCAGAGTAAATACTTTGGTAAGCAGAATATTATCTTTACATTACCAGAAACTCTTTGATACATTGTTAGTAAAAACGCTCCACAAATTTTTATTTGCTCTCCGGATTACTTTTCGATAAACATTGCTCAAGAGCGAAATGCAAGTCAAAAATATTTTTTACTGAATTCTTATTTAATTTTTGATAACTCGGTAAATATTTAGACAGTGTTGTATCCAATTATTTAGTGTTTAGAATGTGATGGTGGTAATAGTAATAACAACGTGTGTATTATTTTTATCCAATGCGGGAAAGATTTGAATAAGCAGGAGAACTCGAGCCTCGCCAGTAGTACTTGGATCCAGCTTTGCAGCAGTAGTGAATTGCAATTGCCTGTGACAACTTTGTTGTGACTGAACAGCTGAACGACCGTCAAAATAGCACGGTGAGTCGAACTTGACAATAGTTTGCGATCCTCAATTGTTATTTACGTTAAGCCAATTCGTGTCGAGGAAATATTTGAAAAGTGAGTGAATTTTTCCCTATTTTTGTTTACATTTTTCTAGTACAATTTGCATTGCACTTCAAATAATAGTTAATGTAATTATATTATATATTAATTATAGTATATTAATTACTATAGGTATAGGTAAAAATTTTTTAAAATTCAATTTTCCCTTAAGGATACCTTAATACTCATATGATAAAATTTCGTTATCCTCATTATTTATGGCTTTCAAGCTTTACATAAAAAATTTACTCAAATTTTCGTTAATCATTTTCTGTTTATTTACATTGGTTTTCCTGATACAATTATTTATAAACGCAGCGTCGTCATATTCATAATTTTTATTTTACAAATGATCAAAGGTTAGTTAAATAATTTAATGTTTACGTTGTATTTAGTAAAATTTGCAAAATTGTAGGTATTTTAAAATATTTTTTTCTGATAGTACTTATATAATATCAGTTTTAATGAAAGCTCTGCCATTACGTAAATTTAAGTAAGGATTGAAAAACATGTGAACATAAAAAAACAAAAAAGACAACTTATAATTATTATATTACTTATTTTTTATTTCAGTCTTGTATCTATAACAATATTCTATGACCTTTACTACTATCGAACAAAATATTTGAATTTAACTTTGGGGATTATCTAAGACTCATTTTTTATCTTCTTTTCAATACCCATACAATAGAAGTTAATTTGCGTCAGCAGTTTGTATTTTTCTAAAAACACCATGTATAGGTATAAGTACTTTAAATTCTGTTTTACATCGTCAGAGCTTAGCTGAAGGAGAAACAATATAAAAGCAGTCAGGTATTTTCTTATTAATTATAATATATGTATTGCACTCAATAGATATAGAAAAACGAAAATAAAACAACAAATTATTAAATAATATAAAATATTATTCGAGTTCACAAGAGGCCAAGAATGGTGTTTTTACTATTTGTAGTTTAATATTATTTTTATTTGCAGTATTGTTTGTAAATTAATTTCAAACAAAGTGCCCCAACTGAAACAAGAAATATTTTCCCATGCGTATAAGTTTTAAAGATGTACTTTGAAATCAATTTATTTCTGTCGTAAACTTCAAGAAAAGTATGCGGGCAAATTTATTTTCCTCATTTAATTGTGTATGATTACAAAAGTTTACTTTATTGTATTGTATCTTTCTGTGTATTAGTTTTCATGTTATTTATTAGTACCTAACCCAAAGAATTTATTATCCTGAGCAATATTAAATAAAATGGCTCATTGTTGTATTGGGTTCAACGCTTCTGGAACGCCTATCTCACACAATTTATTCTCATATCGACAGAGATTACAATTTTTATTCAAAGAAGCAAATGTATAACAGGGTGTTAGAAATTGGATTTGCACCGTGTGAATCTCGACTATGGCTATTATGTTTCTAAAAATCAAGAATAATACAGGCTGATTCAAAATTCAGTACAAAGACTTTAGGGGCGTATTTTTAAGGTGAAAATAAGACTTTTTTCCTATAAACGTCGGTCCGCAAATACTTAGTTTTCAACAAACAGGGTGTTAAAGTTGTTTATTTTTTCTATTTTTTAGGAATAATTTCCAAACAGATTTGATTGTTGGCATAAAACTTGAGGCACGGGATTTTTTAGGATGCTAAACTTAAATACGTCATTGCTTTCGACGCTGCTTGTAGAGGGCGCCACCTATAAGGATACGCTTGAATTAAATTGGCCCAGGGGTCTACGACACACTTATAACTTATATTTTTTTATAACTTATATTGCCATCTCTTATTTGATACAAATATTTAGAATCGTATGAATATCTGGCAGTTATATTAAATGATATTTTCTTACATAATCTCTCAATGTTAAAGCTGGACTTTTGTGATTAAATATATAACATTCTATTAAGCCTACTTTTTCTTGCAGAGAATACATTACATACAAACATGCATAACTTATGTGTCAATTCCTGAAGAGAAACGCAGATTAATCCAAAACGGTGTGTCGTAGACTCCTGATATTATATATCAATAAACTCGTCTTTGCAAGGACTTTCAGGAAATGCAATAAAATACAGGGTGTTCCATTTAAAAAAATCATGAAAAATTAAATTTCACGAAACTTGGCATCACTGTTGCAATTTTTTTTATTTTAGTATTAGACAGAAGTTTCATAAAATAGACCAAATTAGAATTTCTTGGCCCAAATTACAGCTTATCACCTCAATCAGTAACTTTTCTAGCTCGCTATAAATATTAACCTTTTCCTGAAGATAACAGTCAATAGCTCCGAAACGGTGGGCTACAGACCCATCATATTATATATCGTTGAACAAGTCTTTTGAAGAGATTTTCAAAAATGTAATAATATACAGGGTGTTCCATTTAAAAAAAGATAAGTTTAGTTCATCACCCTGTATATTGAAGAGCTACAAATATAACTATATTAAAAAAATACCGACATCTTTAACGCAAACAACATTTATATAAAACTTTTTTTTCTATCTCACATAGTTTCTGAGATAAGGGGATACGCACTCTTATACGGCCCACCCTGTACCTAGTTTAGAGTTTCCAAGAATTTAAGTTTCTTTTTCAATTTATTTCCATTTATGTTCTAACATTGACACTTTCAAAATAGTGTAAATTTTTAGAAAGATAAGCAATAAGTAGCAATAGCAGATAATTATCCTCCTAGTGAAGATAATTATAATAATAATAATAATAACAATATCTCTACTCCTCATTCTAATCACAAGGATTAGCCCGAAAGTCTGAGACTTGTGTGTAAGGTTTTGGACTATAACTAAATGCAGATTTTCATTAAAATGCCATTTCTTTTTTGGTCGATCCTTTCTGTTCTGCGTTTTGGCTAGTCGCTGGTTTCCTGATTACTAATAATTCTTATTAGGTATAGGTATTTTTTGTTAAATTTACCCTTTCACTTCAATAAGTATCTAATATTAGTATGAATCTTTCGTTTGATTTTTATAAATTCATCATAATTTTTATAAGAGAAGTATGCCCATAAAAGAATGCTCTTAATATAGGGCTATAAAGGATACACTAGATATATTAAAAAAATATGTTGATTGAAAAACCCGTTATGTCTATGTAATAATTTAATATCTTAAATTAGAACAATTAAAGACATTACTATGTATTTTACCACTATATTTTTTTTACTAAAATTATAATTACATCCACCATTAGGTAAGAGGGACAGTAATTATCTAAAATATAATAGGTACTTATGTTTTACTGTTTCGATAACTTAACTAGGTGTATGGATATATTAAAATAATTTGTGTATAATATTGGTAAGTATCATAAGGTAAATAACTGAGATATTGTGATCATTTAACAAATTGAAATTATTATTCTTATGTTTGTGAATTTCTAGGGATTTTAAGATATGTAATTTGTCGCCTTTTGTAGAACAGTGTAGGATTTCTTACAGGAAAACTAGTTATTCTCTATGCAGTTATTTGCAAAAGTTGTCTAAATGACTGAAAATGTTCACGGTACCGTGTTTTGAAATTCCTACCTAATTTCTACATAGGACAGAGTGGTACGAATTTTAAAACACGATTGAGTGAGCATTTTCTGTCATTTAGACTACAAATGAATGACGTGCAAACTACTATATAGAAAATAACTAGTTTTCCTTAAGGGTCCATTCACTAGTCCGAAATAAGACCAAAATCGGCGTTCGTCTCGTGTCTAATTATAAAAAAAAACTATAAAAGATAGCGACTTTCAGTAAAAAAGTATTGAAAGATAAGACTTTAATCTAAATCCCTATAGTAGTAATTTTTCGTAATTCTTTTTATTTTTAAAATTCTAGACAAACAATCTTGTACTAAAATAGCGTATTTTCAAAAATTATTTTCTCTAAAATACATGAATTAAACAAAAATTTGCTACTATAGGGATCTAGTTTATCTTTTGATCTTTCCGGTGATATATAATTTATAACATTAAAAAGAAATTTTGTTGTAATTATAAGACAAATCCGGTGCCGTTGCAATAATGGCTAACTTTATGTCCATGTGCCTTTTTACTTCGGCTTACTGCCACTGCCCTTCGCCTACCCAACCTTTCAACCCGACCCCGTATTCAAGCCTGTCAAATCTACAGTGAATTAAACAATATTGAAATCCTACCCTGCTATTCAAAAAGTAATATATTAAATATCTTAGAAACCCTAGAAATTCACAAACAGTCACATAGTGTAAATGTTAATTCCAATCTGTTAAAAGCTCAGTTAGATCTCGTATTCTCACCCTTATTTAGATATGAAAAACTCTGTAGGTACTTACCAATATTACATTATGTTACAAATTATTTTATTATATTCATTAAGTTCCCAAAACTGTAAAATACATTTCACCCATATTAATAATAATCACAATAACATGAAGTTAACTAATGACAACTAACCGTATTCTTAAATCAATCTAAGTAGTTCATATTAATAATTAAATATTTATAGACAAATAACTAACAGCAAGCTAAATAAGAAGTTAATGTGACAACATCTCATTCTATACATAGAGCTAATTTCACTGCAATAAATCTAACCTGCATTCTGCCTGCATTTACAAATCAGAGTAATAAATAAAGAAAAAATTCTTTATTTATTACTCTGATATTTACAAACATTTACGCAAAGTGACAAGACTGACAAGTGTCTTGTGTCAAAACTGTTTTGTGTTAAAAAGCAATCAAGGGCGGATTTAGCTTTTCAACATGGGGGAGTATCTCAAAGAATCATATTTTTAAAAAATGTTGTGAAATTAGAAATTATCTGTGTATTTAGATAGGTATAGGTACGTTTTTCTTTGGACAAACATGAAATAGCAAATGGAAGTGTTTAATAAAATATCCTTAAGTGAAGTACGTTTATATTTTTTTAAACTAATTACGTTTTTGCTTTTTGCTAATGTAAAATTTGAATTCATGGTAAATCCGCTCTTGATAAGCATTAACTTTGCCTTTTATAATAGGGAGATTCGTAGCCCACGTTAACTCGGGGGTTACGGGAGATTTAGAACACCTTAAATTTTTACCTTATCGTTATCGCAATCGTTATACTGAGCACGCGCAGTGCCAAAAATGATACTCTTTTTGGAACTGCACATGCTCAGAATAACGATAACGACGTGCTAAAATTTAAGGGGTTCAAAAACTCCCTAATGAATTCGATAAGTAACCATGCTGTAATAAAATTTTATAATAGTTATTGAGGTTACTGACATATAAATACGGAAAATTTCGCATTAAATTATTTAATATTTCAGAAAAACGTTCTTGATCTGTTAATTGAGAGGGATAAGAAAAACTGCTGACATTTTTGTCAAACTTTTAGGTTAACTTTAACTTATTGTAAAACATACCCAAACTGATAACTAGTGATTTAGCATCATTCTAGCGTTAACATGCATTTAAATGGCATTATTAATGCAGTTTTCACTAATTACATTCTAGTTACGTCTTAGATCATTCTAAGTTTTATTATTAATAAGGCTGATATTATATCTTAGATAACTACTGTTACTTTTACCTAAGATACCTTCATTTGTAAATCATTGTTTGAAAATGACATTGTAAGTCAAAACTGTAATCACAATTTTTGTAAAAAATACGAATATAGTGATACTGGTAAAATACGTAGCATTGTTTAATTGTTCTAAAACTATGTCTTATGAGTTATTGTACAAGAGAACAGGTGTCTATCTTAGTAGCAAAAATAGTAACTTTATTATACTTATCTCGTTAAGTGAAGTGGAATCCATGATCAAGTTTCATGGCTTACCTTGATATTGTATATACGAAACTACACAAATAACACTGAAGTCAGGGAATAAAAATAGGCTTAGCCATAAAAAGTGACATGTCAATAATTGCTAAGACGATATGCCAAATTCTAAATCGTTAACGTTGTAATACATTATTGTAACATGTGCTACCGTTTGTCACTTTAGTTAAGAACGTATAATAGTAAGCACTCAGAAATAAAAATGATATAACTTTTACTCAATCATTCTAAACGCAACAAGGTTTTGATATAGTCCAGTTCCAATTTTGTTAACTTACCACACTTTAAATTGATACAATTAATAGATACCACCACATTGAATTATACAGTGCATTTGTAAAGTAGGTAGTTGATAAATAAAAAAGTAGTTGTTTTCTAAATACCAATTGTTTTTAAAAAATCGCTTCGGCCCATTGATTTTTTTATATTTTTATCCTTATTTTCCATATATTTAATGTTTTACAGGGTGGAGCTAAGTCAATATAAAATTTTATGTTTTAAATGTGACACCCTGTATTTTTTACATATTTGGAAGGAACCCTTTTTACAAATGTCATATAAGGTTTTATGGACCTATCTCTAATAATAAGGGATATGTTAAAAAAACAGGAAACCAGAGGTATTCAAATTAAATATACAAAGTGGAGTATCAAGGCAGGGCAAACTTTTAAAGTATGGCCCAAAAAACAAAAAACCACTGTATGTATGTATAATAGGTATGCAATAAATAAATATTTGCAAAATTAACTAAATTTCATCAATGGTTTTTCAGTTTTATACAAAATTGTGTTATAAAATCATATTTTGAATTGTCTAAATAAAATAATTATTATAATAAAATTATTATTATTACAGACTTTATCGTCTCCCCTTATTGTCGAAAACATTTTGTAATACTTGTGATGAAATTGATAATTCCATGACATTTTTCTTCAATTCTGAATACCTAACCGAATGCTCAAAAATATTGTTTTCCAAAAAGGAAAAAGTCCAAACAAGTCATATTACAAAAGCTAGGGGGACATTGCAGTATTCCTGCTAATGATCCATTATAATATTCGCGTAAAAAATTGCATAACCTGTTGCAGAACACCAACCCTTAGCTTATCGTTGTTCAGTTTATTTAAGAAAGGTGTGCGATAATTTGTTCCTGTCCTTCGATGCAGTTAGTGTACCATAGAAAAATATTGACCCAACTAACCTACGACAACTCATAAGGAAAATCGTTCACTTCAGTTGCATGAGGATCGCTTCTACCTCAAATTCAACTATTTCGTTTATTCTATCCATTTGTATTTGTCTATCAAGCTTACATCCAGCTTCATCCATAAAAAAGTTTAATTGAACTCCTCGTTATTGAAATTATCGAAGAACTAATCACCAAACAGAACTATATTTGGATAATTCTGTTCTAAAAGTCCGTGCCTTGCCTTGGATCCTCTTTTCTTCAAACATTCTTGAAATTTGGAAACATTGATTTTTATAGGAATTATCTCCCAAGGGGGGGGGGGGGAGATAATGAAGGTCTGTCTGTCTTCTAATGAAGGTCAATCCGAGATATCTGTATCACAGTTTCATAAAACAAAGGAAGCATCGACCATTTTCCCAATGGAGATCAATCCGAGATCTCTGTAAAGGAATCCTATAAAACAAAGGAGGAATCAACTATTTTCTGCTAACATGAAGTTCTTTCCCAAAGGAAGATTAAATAATTATTGTGCGCATGGAAATATATTAAAAATAATATATGATATTTCAAAGTTGTTGGCTCTTAAAATAGAATGTATTTCTTCAATGAGAAACAAAAAAAGAGAACTTTCAGCCAGATACATGGACAAATATCCTACGTTTCATCCCAGTTTTCGGGCTTTTTCAAGGTTACCTAATAGCCAAAAATAATGGTTTTAAAAATAATGATTTTACATAAGTATTAAATTAGATTAGTGACAGAATAAATATCACACTTTTTGGATATTTATTCTGTCACTTAATCTAATTTAATACTTACGTAAAACCATTATTTTTAGCTATTAGGTAACCTTGGAAAAGTCCGAAAACTCGGGCGAAACGTAGGATATTTGTCCATGTATCTGGCTGAAAGGCCTCTTTTTTTGTTTTTCATTGAAGAAATACATTTTTCTATTATTTAATATCTCTATCCCTCATTCTCATCTTAGTAATGAGCCCGGAAGTCAGAGACTTGTGTGGGAGAGGGAGCGGCATATTATTATTTTGCGAGCCGCGAGTGCGCCCAGGAACGACTTACGATGTTAATACTTGAACTACCATTTAGTACGAGAATAAGGGAAACCTGGAAAACCTTATTAATTAAAGTCTACAGTAGGTTGTTAACCATTTATATAGTGATATTGTAGTACTAGTTGCATATTAAGAACGCTACCAGCCTTACACACACAGATTTAATATTGGAGCAATTAGAAAAAGTTGACCACGATGAGATTCGAACCGTCGTCAACCGTGGAGAACGATTAAAAACCAGACGTCTTAACCGCTCGGACACCGAGCTCCTACACACATTTGCTACACTCCTCTGATACTATAAATTTGATTATCTACCTATATCTAACTTATTCCAGACGTCGTGACCACCTTGATATTAATGCATTCTTTTCGACAAAATGGGTCGGTACTTATTATTTTAACGATGTTATCTGGCTAAAGGATTCATATCTACAGAGGGAGGGTTAAATAGAATGTATTGTGATGCAGATGCATAAATAACAGTGGTGGGTGTAGTTCAAGATAAAGATTCAATTCATAATAATTAGACAATATGCATTATACGTCAACGTTTCCTAGACTTTCTATAGATGCTCTGAAATATATATAAATGTAAATTCTTAATATGAACTTCATGTAAGGTTCATTGTAGTTTCTTTTGGGATGACACCACTTACAAAATAATAAAAAAACAGGAAACCAGAAGTATTTAAAATCAAGATTGAAAGTGTAGTATCAAGGAAAACTTTTAAAGTTTGCCCCAAAAAAACACACAATAAAAATAAATAGATTACAAATTAACTAAATTACATCAGTGATTTTCCAATTTGATATAAAATTCTGTAATATTACAAAAGATATATAACAAAAATTTTAAATAAACAGTTAACTAGTTTTGTCCTAAACGTTTCCAGTCGATCTTCGACTCTTCGTCAGTAGAATTGAGTAGAGTTTTAATTGAAAAGCCATCACATGCACTAATCACTATATTATTATTAATTTTCCACTGGTAATATGTAATGTCCTTCTGAAGAATAGGAAGCCACGTTTGATCCAAGAATAATATTTTTGACTAGATACTGTAATTATACCATTAAGCTTAATAAAAGCACGTTCCTTTCATTCTCTTTTAACAGATTTTTCTTTTTGTATGATTTTAAATACCAAAAACAGATTTTTCTTTTTGTATGATTTTAAATGCCAAAAATTTATTATAAATATAAATGTATAAATAACTCGATTTATAATTTATAATTTATTTTCGAAAGTACTATCATATACTCTCTGATCCGACGTTTTAAATCTGACACCCTGTATAATAATAGTTTAGAGTAATTTAAAAATCATGGAACTGCAAAAATTGAATGGTAAAAAAGTTGAGGCTTGATTGAAAAATAACGCAACGTAATGACTTGCATGTAATAGAATTAAA
Organism: Pogonocherus hispidulus; assembly: GCA_963924545.1. Classification (NCBI taxonomy): domain Eukaryota; kingdom Metazoa; phylum Arthropoda; class Insecta; order Coleoptera; family Cerambycidae; genus Pogonocherus; species Pogonocherus hispidulus. The sequence goes on from OZ004693.1 coordinate 17,626,912, forward strand.
GCCGGTAATTTATCATCACCTATATTTCCCAACAACCAAAATCGCCGACATTATTCTATGGCCCATTACTCAAGGACCATCCTGTATTAATAAAGATGTGCGATGTTATTTCTATAAATATGGCCTCATGGTATATGTGAATAAAACAGGCTTGCTAAATTGTTTCGTGGCAGATATTCAATAACAAATACCTTGTTTACGGCCATTGAAACCGATAAATCAAAACTTTTACATGTTCCACTTAAAAGCGTGATTAAGTTATTTCGGATATCTAAAGAGTGAACATATAAATAGCTCCTTAGAATGTAGAGAATTTGCCATTAATTATTTATAGTGCAATTTATTTTCATATTACACCATATTATCAATGGAGATATTCATATATATCAAATATATTTCAAAGTATAAGGAGATATGTATTTGAATAAAATTAAGTCAAGGAAAGTACATTGAATAAGATGACACTGTATTTTGTCACACAGCGATGACATAATATGCAATATAAGGTTACCTACTCTCTAGGAAACATAACTTTGAAATTCTGAATAAAAATTCAGCTCTCTTCTATTTAGTGATGTAAAATTCTCGAACACGTATTTTTGGAGAACGTTCCCCGAGCACGAACGAGCATGAACGAGAATAAACGAGCATAAACGAAAAAAACCCTAGAATTTATATTTGGGGTGTAGTGAAGTATTTAGAAACTTGCTTTTCATGGTTCATTCTGAAAATGCTCAAAATTCTTAAAATGCTGAAAGTGCTCAAAATGCTCCTAATGCTTCATATGAAAATAAGAGTGTATTCATATTCTGTGTTGCAAATAATACAGTAATAACTTCTAACATCAAAAAAAAAAAAATTTATTAAGTAAAAAATAGCAAAACTTAAGTAACATGCTATATTCACTGATAGCGTTGAGTGACTAAAAACTTCGTCACTCAACGCTGATAGTCAGTAACTGACTATATTCACTATTACAAAATTTGCAAGAATAAACGTCTTTACCATTTTGTTTTTTACAAAAAAAGAAATCAAATGCTTTGCATTTTCTTCTGGGCATATTGATTAAAGTATATTCAACTCGATATTCAATCAAAATGAAGTGCCAAAATCGCTGCTAAATAATGTATAAAAAAATATAACACTAATCTAACCACACTCACTGACCTTTATGCAAATATGTAATCGAATGTGTTAACTAAATCAAATAACAAAATAAAACAAGGGGATTCACAGAGGCAGCATGATGAGGCACACAAATGAAGCGCGCTGATTGGCTGGGATCGTGCTGAAAATTCTCTTTCGTGCTGAGTATGCTCGGTGGGGAATATTCGCGAAGAGCGATCTATCATGCGCGCACGAATGATTTATCGTGCGCGAACGTTCGCGGTAAGTTCCCCACAACATGAAGGGAACGTTCTCCCCTTTACATCACTACTTCTATTATTATGAATAGTGACAGTATACACAAACCCAAATAAAAATTTGTTCAATTTCGAAACAAAGACACAATATATTAGTAGGTATATGATAGTTAAGTAAAGATAAATACTTGTAAGACATAATGCTTGTCGAAAAATAAGTCCTAATTCGTTATTTACGGGGGAACGTAGCTGAAAGCCACACCTCTATTATCCCTGTCACGTCTCCCACCCATAGATATTGATATCTCGGCTTCCGTCCGCGTACCGTTCTTTTTCTCTGTATCGATCCTTCTTTGTTGCCTAATTGAACACATTTTTATTTGGGTCTCTGTATAAGAGCATACGGAGAAGAATACAGCTAGTAGGAAATATTCTAGGATAAAAACAAGAGCTTATAATTCGTATGATAAATTTAAAAAATAAAAATTATCACAGAAAAATAAAATTTGCCTTTAATAAAAACCAAAGTGAGCGGCATTAATTAATACGAAGGCGTAGAAGGGCCACACTATTAATTTTTTTTAGAATTCCGACTGTAATGTCAGAATTCCGCATTTTGGCATTTTCTAAAAAAAAATTGACGTATACCTACGCATATCTAAGATAAGAGATTGCGCGTCTTTATAAATTTTTATGCATAAGAAATGATTATTTAGGTATAAGGAAATATAAGACATAAGATGTCCTTTCTCTCAGAATTATAAAAAATTGTAAAGAAATTAGTAGTGTTGAGAAACACCGTAGTGCCCTCTTCTGGTCTGTGCTACTATTCGTCTGACAATTATTGTCTAATCGGCAGATGGATAGCGACCTGCTTTTCTGCAGATAACTCTATAGCTTTGTCCTCTATAAAGTCTTTAAGGAAGACGACCCTATTTATTTATCTGGAAGAAATGTCTAAAACAACTGCTCCCCGGACTTTGTGCCACAACTGGCATTGTATTACTCCGGCATCTCCACGAAAGTCGTCACATCTTTCATCAAAACCATTTGCCAGACACTGATCGGTTTCGCATTTATTCCGTGCATTTACTTTCCGTGCCGTGTATTTAAGAAAGACGATCCTATTTATTTATTTGAAGGAGATGCCGAAAACAAATACCCCACGTACTATGTGCGCCGACTGCATTGTATTTCATTACTCTGTCATTTCCATGGAAGACGTCACATGTTTCATCGAGAGGAACCACTAGACACTGACCGGTTTTGCATTTATTCTGTGCTCATCAAAGTGCCATAGATAGTGGACTCGCTGAACGATGTAGTAGTGGTAGTAATGATGATGTACTAGCACAGATCAGAAGAGGGCACTACGGTGTTTCTCTCCACCACTGCAGACATACCATGCAGATTCCCTTTAGATCATCATGTCGCAACATGGTTCATCGAGTACACTTGGTATATATTTTGGAATTTCTGATTAATTTTGAAAGAAAGCATACCTTATGTTCTTTTCCTGTGCCAAAATTAAAAATTATTATTTTTTATGCATAAAGGCTCATACAATTCTTTGAATCCGTAAAAATGAAATTTACACTTTGTTACGGTCATAAGTTCTCTTTATAACAGCATTTGTTTCTCAAGAAAATAACAGAGTGTGTAAGCAAGATATTCTCCAAATACAACGAAAACGGGACAGGCTGTACAATGCAGTTCTTCGGGTTAAACCTTATCACCACACCTATCAAATTAAATAAAATTTCTATAGGACTTTCGAACTGTTTCTGTAGTGAGGGACCTGGAAAAACACATTCCTCAAAAAAGTGGCACAATATTATAAAAACAGCGTTCGTGTATCTTTAATAGTAAGCGAGATATTTTGCAGACTACAAAAATTGTAATCTCTGTCCAGTTTTTATGGATTATGTTATTTAATCTATTTTTCGAAATGCTCTCCGCCTAAACAGTAGACTGCTAATTCATTATTAAAATAAGAAATGTTATAAATTATAATAACAATAAATATGATTGGTTCCGAATGGTTATGAAGAGCGAACAATTATTTGTATTATACAAATATGACCCTATGCACTTTAAAACAGTCACATCCTGTACAATAAATTGTATTCCGACTTTAAAGTCGGAATTCCGAGTTTAAAGTCAGAATTCCGACTTTAAAGTCGGAATTTGAAAAAAATTAATAGTGTGGCCCTTCTACGCCTTCGTAAATTAACAACGAATGATGTTAGATTTTTAAAATCAATGAAAATATTGAGAATAACTAAAAAACCGTGATCACACCACTTTGGACACCTTGATGTTCCTTTGCTGAATAAACTGAAGTGAAATTTTACTTCAATCAGTCCTTTCAGAACGAAAGACAACTACTAGGTATACCGTAGTGTGTAACGGCACAGATTAGGTACAAAATCTGTAATAATACGAATAATCTGTGATAATACTGTTTACCGATAATATCGATTCACTGACGTGTTCAAAATGAAGATGCAAAATGTTAATAGGATGCATTTAGAAGATTCACTATTTTGTTGTTTGAAATTATTCCGAAAACTATGATTCCATTCCATTTAATTCCCAAAACTTTCTCATTTAATCGTTTCTTTATCTCTTATAGTTTCCTAGATCCAAATGTTTTCATAACCCTGAGACACACTATATAAAATTAATGCTAAACTATTTCATTTGCTCTTATACTACCAACAGATAGCAAAGTCAGACTCGTGAACTTCATGAATGCAAATCATATTTTTTAATATGGATTTAGGTACTGTTGAAGTTTAGAAGAGTTTAAAAGAATGATTGTCAGTGAAATAAATATTATTAAACAAAGCAGAATTTATCCAAGACTGAATATTTAAATTAACCAAACGTGATATTAAATATGGTGCTGATATTTCCAACTCGATAGATTTGGAGAAGTTTAGGTAATCATTAATAATGATGTTGATGTGATAAGATAAGAATGCAGTCGTAACAATTGCCATATAAAGTTTGAGCCATTCGTGAAGCCATGTAAAATAAATTAGCACTTTGAAAGGCCTATCAATTAACCCAGAGCTGTTGTAAAAGAAGATATTTTAAACGTGATAAAGTCAAGTTCAATTCTATCATTTTACGATAGTTGCACTAATCGATCGGCCAAAATATAAGATTTTAGACGCTGTCGAAATATTCGACGAAAAAAGAGGAACCTAGGTACCTTTTTAAAAATGATGAAATCACTCGGTTACTATATTGTTGCTCCTTCCGGGGTTCTATAAAGATAAGTGACACTTTTAATAACAATAAAAATCTTTATTCAACACTTCAAGCACAATACAACAGTTCTTGTACAATATCTAAATATGTAAATACACATCGAGAACAATTCGAAAATCGCGTATTGCTATTGGTTCTTGATCGCTGCCTACTAGGGTTCTAGATCATCGTAGAAATTTCCATCGAATACTCACGAATACTCCACATACCAAGGCAGTTCAATAATTAATCGATAGTCAAGTTATACGAGGGATATTCCATAAGTACCGCTGGTGACATCCAGGAAATGTGGACAAAAGGGCCTATCTCCCTTATTTGAAGGCCTAGAGGGTTGAGACTTCGTCCTTGGGGGGGTTGTCCCAGGCACCCCCCGAGACGGTGTTGCCAGATTGTGCACAATTTCTCTATGGCTGGGAAAAAAGTAGAACGCACTCGGGCATTGTGTCGGCAATTTTGTAAGAATATTTTATATTTTGGGGAAAATTATGTTGTTTTAAATTATTTTTCCTGAAATATTTTTGCGGTCCCCCGAAGAAAACACCCTGTATAGTATATGTATACACGCATGGCATTGTTGCTCTTAGGTTTAGAGCCATATTTCATCATATCTGAACAACTAAAATCATATAGGTACAGATATATTATAATTAATCATAATAATCTTTCAGTAATACCTAAATAAAAAAACCATATTTGAAGACTCATATTTGAAAGAAATTGAATATTTTGAGCAAATATGTGAGATGAATCATTTTATTTATCTTACACATACTTGTTATTTGTCACAGATTATTCATTCTCATTGAGCAACTTCTACATTACGCTAATCAACCATGTCTAGGAATAATTATTATTGGTAAAATCAATTTTTAAACGAAGTCAGTTCTTAATCCGATTAGGTATTATTTTTAGCATGAAAATACAAAATAAGAGACTTCTTAGCACTACCAGGAAAACGATTTCGAGATAATAATACATTTTTCATAATTATTATATTTGTATATACCTACCTACATGTATTTTTAACACCCATGCTATAATTTAACAATTTGAAAACGTCATTTAATCGGTCATATAGTTATTTACATTGAGTAGGTCTGAAAATAAAACCGTTGTGGCTTTTGAATGAAGTTGATGATCTATTTTCAGTTTGATTTTCTATTAATACGTACGTTACACATAAAATACTGGTACAATGCGTGACAAAAAATAATTAATACCTACATAACGATCATTTTAAATATAGATGTGACATTTGCGTATTCCTGCTAGTAACACTTAAAAATAAGTATATTATCGTTGCCAATTGCATCGGTAGGGAGATCTTATATAAAAAAATGCCAATCGTTCTAGTCGGTTTTCAAGAACCCGTAGAAAAATATAAATGTAAAACACAAGCCAAGACAAATGAAAGTAGGCATAACACTAATATCGTAAAACGCTGTTATTAAGTGAAAAAGTAAATAAATAAAAATGTATTGTGAGAATTTTCTTATTAAAAAATAGCACACCACACATAACAAAAAACTTCATATGCCAGAGGCCATATTATTGGCGATTCAAATTACCGATGAGGGCGCTGCAAATTGTAAACAAATATGGAGGAAGACGAGTAAAAATTTTACATTTCATATCACATCATCTAGCAATTTAGCATTCAACTGCCATAAATATAGTGACTTCATGTGCTAGTTAGGGTGTTAGGGTGAAATAAAGGATAAAAAGAGTGGTAAAACCAGTCAAACGTCCCATAAGTGCTTCATTGCTAATTATATGAATTTTTTAGTTTGAAACAGGTACCCTAGTTTTTGTTTACTTACATTTTGGGCTAAAATAAGTGTGATAAACTGTATGGTGATGCCATATTAGTGCTTGTTTTTTTGTTAAATAATGTTTAAATTAAAATATGTTCTGCTTTTATAAGACTAATAATAGAAAAGTATAGACAAACTGCAAAAAAGTGGTTATGTTATGTAAATAAACGTGTTCGCTGTTATTAAATTGTTACATGCCTTTTGGAGAAATTAATGAGAAATAGTTTCTTACACTAGGGCCAAACTTCTACCTATCTTCAATCTTAAACACTTCTATTGACACATTTTGTGGAATGACACCCATAAACACGGCAGTTTGCGTTGTGCTCATTTCTTTTGAATGCCATTTTAAAATGTAAAAATAAAGATGTACAAATACTAACCACGTCATTTCTAACTTTGTAATACCAAAAAATCACAAGCACCACTAAATTATTAAACAAACCCAAATACGTGTTATTATTCATTATATCAGCAATAAGCCTTCAAAAATCAACTTTTAACTAGGTACAAATATTTTTATGCAGAGGGCGCATTCATTTTTGGAATCGTCAATTAGGTACCTCAAGATAAGAAGAATCTTCGTCTCTTTGCTTGTAGTGAGTACCCTGTCCTTTATATCGCCTAGAAGGAATTTTATCTCGATTTTCGAGGTAAGGCGGGAGATCTTGGTACTGGTAACTTGTGAACTGTGAATGTAAACGAAACATGCGAGTGCTTTTTAATAATTATTTTTTAAGTAAGTTAGTCAATCGAGACGACACAAGACAGAAGTTCGTGTCATCTCGAATTGTAAATGTATTTTACTTTTATTATAGTCTTCCTTAAAATTCTTAAATACGAAACACTGAAAAGTCTGCCACATGGACGCAGAGTATTTTTCTTTGCTTTTTGTTATGAACTGGTTGGTACTATGTCGGATCGTTCTGTCTGCCTTATCTAGTAGCTTTAGGTAGCTTTTGTACTAAAAAGTAAAATACTCAAGAAATTAATGACTGCGTTTATCAGAATTTGCCCTCAAAATGGTTTAATTTAGACATTTAAGAGCAAATCATCCCTTTCTGAAGTTGATCGGTGGAATTCTTCAACAACCAGTACATACATTACTTTGGTTTCTCATAATCAGAATTCACTTTAACGATTTAGGTATTTCACTTAAACTTCACGTATTAAATTTATAAAATCCTTGAATGAATTTTAGAAGTATTTATCATTTTGAAATTAATGAAGTCTGTGACACAATAACGTTTTGTATGCAAATGACGTACTACACCGTAAACATATGCGTTTTATAGAGATGATGTCACCTATTTTTTGAGGTAATACCAAATATTCGAACGATGAACATCAATTAATAATTTAATGAACCCGAATTCTGCATTTTATAGCAATCACATCAATATAATACAGTGCAGTCCCTAAATATTAAAATACAGGGATATCTATTATATTTTGACTATTATTGTGTTATCCCAAATATGGTTTTTTTTTGAGGAAAGTGGTAGATGTCTCTAATATTTTAATAACGTTTTCTAAAAATTTAACTCAACATATTATGAAGGTATATGACACAATTCTATGTTTTTGCAAATATAATAACTGTAGCTATACAGCCTTATTCAGAACTTATCTCTAAAACTTTGAGGATATGTGCATCCTTAAATAAGAAATCGATATCACCAAAAAAATTTATAATAAAAGGCTTAGGATTTCCCGTAAACAATATTTAAAGTTATACCATTATAAACGACTACGTAGCTGGGCAACTGTACTTCAACACATCTGATACTTTTCTACCACATTCCTAAAAATGTGATAAAAAAAGTAAACACGTTTTTGTCTGAAACGCCTGGTTAAAACCAACCGAATAAAAACGCTGCAAATCTTTTTTGCGCCGGTGTCGGTATACTCTCAGAACTTCCGAAGTTTTTTTGAGCTAGCCGGTTTGCATTGTCAGTCCCAAGGTCACTCCATTACAGTGGACCAGTATCCAGCGGCGTGCAATGAAAAATTTTTAAATAGTTTTGAAGACCCCGCCAAAAATTTTTTTTTGCACTACCACATTTGTACATGTATGTTGAACATCCCCAAATTTTATTATTGATAAGTTCTGAATAACCCTGTATTTCGATGAATTATTCTCTCACGAATGCATTGATATAGGAGTTAATATTGCATATTTAAACTTAAATGAATTATTTTTAAAATAATGTACCATAAAACCCAATATGTTAGAAAGGGAATATCAGTGCGTTGCAATTGTAAAGACGTTATGAACTTTATCACTCGAATTATCTACTAGTATAGATGCACAGTAGCGCATCTATACTGCGCTGATTTCGTCCAAGAAATTGAAACATGTTCCAATTTCTAGCATCCAAGTCCGCTAAATCTGCGCACGCAATTTGAGTAGGTACTAAATTCAGTGCTAAATTAAGTCTCGTGTCAGGTAGCCGACACCTACTGACTAAATATTTTATATAAGATTTTCTGATTCAAAAATAGTTATACATCTGTAGATATTTATTTACGTTAAATATTTTATTATTATTACTTAGATGTAACCACCAAATCAGTGGCTCAGAAACGTTTCTTCTATATACTCAGGGTTTAGTGTCTCAATCGCTTAACCCAAAGGTCGTAAGTTGGAAGACCCATTCTACCAGATCATTTTTAATTAAACTGTCTACTGGTATATTATGGTATAAAATGATCTTTAATGCCATTCTTAAATATAGTGTGTTTCCAGACTCATGGAAACTTTCTAGAATATGTCCTGTTCACAAAAAAGATTCCAAAAATAATATAACCAACTATAGGCCTATTGCAATTATAAGTAATTTTTCAAAAATTTTTGAGATAGTCATTCACAATTATTTATACTCTCACGTGGAGAGATATATTTGTGAGCATCGACATGGTTTCGTGAAGGGGCGGTCGACTACAACCAACCTCGTCAACAAAGTGCAGTATATATCTGAAGTGCTCGATAGAGGTAGTCAAGTAGACGTAATATACACCGATTTTTCTAAGGCTTTTGATCGGCTTAACCATGATCTCTTAATTAAGAAGCTGTATTTAGCGGGTGTATCTGATTCTCTCTTGACTTTGTTTCGCTCTTATTTTACAAATAGATTCCAATTCGTTCAGTACCGGGGTTTTCAATCAAGAAATTTTTCGCAATTGTCAGGTGTTCCACAGGGATCGATTCTGGGACCTTTATTTTTCATTATATTTATCAATGATTTGACTGATTTGTTCGATGTTAATTATTTAATGTATGCTGATGATCTTAAGTTATTTATTGAGATTGAAATGCCGTGTTGAAACACGGCATCTGATTACTCTAAATTACAGAACAACTTATTTGTATTAGATCGTTGGTGTGAGGATAATTACTTACCGTTGAACATCAGTAAATGTAATATCATGTCTTATAGTCGTCGGAAAAATGTTCAACGTCTTCATTAAATTATGCACAACACTATTTTAAATAGAGTCACGCAATTCAAAGATCTAGATGTTACATTTTGTGATAATTTATCATTTGACACACATATTCAGTCAGTAACTGAATCTGCATTTAAAAGTCTGGGTTTTGTCTTGCGCAATTCTAAGGGTTTTCGAAATGTAGCCACATTTAATGCGCTCTTTAATTGTTTTGTTCGCTGCAAGCTGGAATACGCCTCCATTGTCTGGAGTCCAATTTATGACATTCATATCACACAAGTAGAAAAGGTGCAGCGGAGATACTTAAAGACATTACATTTCATCAACTTTGGCACCTATCCGGTTCGTGGTATTCCGCAAGACATTTTGTTATCCACATTCAACTTAATTAGCTTACAACGTCGGCGCATTATGTACTTTCTAATCATTTTGCATAAAATTATCAATAATTCTCTGAATGCACCTTCTCTGCTGTCTCGAATTTTATATCGTGTTCCTCGACTCAATTCTAGATCTTATTCAGTGCTGCAATTGCCAACACCCCGTACAAACATTCTCATAGCCTCCCCTCTTTATCAAATTACTGTTAATTATCAAATGTATGAAGATCGACTTGATATATTTTTTCATTCAACTGAATATATTAAAAATTTATTTGCATAGTCGTCTGTATATTGTATTGATGATATATCTTTGTATTTCTTATTTGTTGTTTTTGTATTTTTACTCATTTTGTCTATCTTATGATGATATATTATGTATTTTTAATGTTGTTTTTCAAACCTTGTTCTGTTACTGGGATTCGTCCCGTTGGACATTGTACTCTAAAATAAATAAATAAATAAATAAATAAATAAATATTATGGCCTGTTGACAGGGATGGGTTGGCAACCATTCTGGCAACCATCTAGGATGGTAAGAATGTCAGCTTAGTGTTAATGAGAGATATTAACACCGGTTTACGTTTTGACTGTCCTCGTAACTAATGAGGTTTTTTAGATTTCTCATTCCAGCACTGAATGGTGGTTAGGGTTTATCAATATATATCGTGCCTGACTATATCATATAGCCCTATATCATCCCTATAGGGAGTAATCATATTATGTCGTTTCTTTTTCCACACAAGTGTAAGACTTCCGGGGTAATTCTTGTGATTAAAATTATTATTACCAGCAACCAGATATTATATATCTGGTTGCTGGTAATAGTGGTAATAGAAGTACGTACAGAAGGGTATATGTAAATTTCAAGCAAAATGTCGCTTGAGCAAATCCGTGTTGAAAAGGTTAAGGTTGAAATCAATGTTAGTAATGCATGTGTAACCTAAAACTTGAGGGTCTACTTCTCAGAAAGATACGAAAGATTTATCGTGACATGGGTAATGGATATTAGTAATTTATTTAAAAGTACGAGAGCACACTTTTACCAGCCAGTTAAAGCTGAGTGTAGTATCAGTGAGTCAGGTATTTGCTAATAATAATTTGCATCTATTAAATCATTTTTTCCTCCAAAAGCAATCGAAAACTGCATAATGTATTCGGTAAATCTTAAGTTTTAGTTAACTTTCTAAATGCATTAGAAAATATAATATGGAAAATTGGTTTTTAAAATGGTTCATTTTAATATAATTTACTGTAGTTTCTACTGTAGTTTATCAACTACTGCAGTAGTTTTTATGTACTGTAGTTCTAATCTACTGTAGTTTAGTAGAATCAATAACAACTGTGATGGCACCAACTCCTTATCTATATTCGTATTTGTTCAGATTTAAGCGGGTATCATTTTAAGTAACAATAACTACCCATTTATCTTAATGTCAACTGCTTAATAGTTTTCTAACAAGGCTACTCAATTTAGACAGTGTTTAGGTGCCTGCAATGAAATTAATTACCATAAAAAAATATAATTTGCTAATCTGTATTCACAAACCAAATTTAAATAAATATAGAATCCAGCCAAATCAACCGACAGCTTCAATCGTCATATTTTTCCTTCAAGAACACGTGGTTAAATGCTAGTACGTATATTTTTCGTATACATCTGAGATATATCAATCATTAAAAACAATAGCAATGCTTTACGTAATTATAAAATAAACGCAGTTCTAATCATATCAAATATCTTGTGTATAAACTAAATTTAATTGCTTAAACAAATACACAATGCCATTCATTTAACGACCAATAAATTTTCTTATATACCTCTTTTTGAGATTATTCTTCGACTAAATTCAATATTTGAATGAAACATCGACTTCAGTATGTTCTGTATAATAACTGAAAATTTTTTATAGAAGAGAGAAATATCAGTTCAAGGGATATTAATTGGTTATCTTGTAATATTTAGATGTTAACTAAATTGCAAATATTTTTCCCTCTCAATCATAATCATTAACAAGAAAGAATTCCTGCAGCCATAAACAAGTAGTTTGTCATTGAATCAATATTCTTGTTTTGTAAGATACGTTTTATCAGATATAATACCATGTAAAGGAATGCTCTAGGCAACGGAATTTATGTTATGCCACATTTATTAATAAGCAGTTTATTGTTTTATATAAAGGGATAGACGTAAGAAGTTTCCTGATTAAGTATTAACCATCAACGACTGAATGTATTTGATTGTTTTTAAACCTTTAAGACTTTATAAGTATTCAGTAATGGATATCTAGATAAACCATAGAAGCCATATTCGTTAAGTACAAAAATAAATTCAGATATCATCTCTAAGGGTTCAGATTCAACAATCACTTTTTCCAATCCTTCAATAATACAGTTTAATAATTACAACAATAAACTATTATGATTCATTGTAGTTCCTTTTGCGGTTACACCACCTGCAAAATAATGAAAAATAGAAACCAGAGCTATTCAAAATAAAGATCCAACGAATAGTATCAAGGAAGACTTCTAAAATTTGCTCAAAAAAAAAATAACAATGATTCATACTACTGCATCGCAAATAAGTTACAGACATTAATAAACCATTATGTCTAAACACTCATTTATTTGAATTAGGAAAAAAAAAACTTTTTACAGCTATAGGCTTCATAAAGACAGTAGAGGTGACTGCTGTAATGGCACCTGCGGAAAAGCAGATCGTTATCTGTCTGTCAATTTGATAATAATTGTCAGACAGATTAGATTTTTATTTGGTTAATATTATCAGTGATGAAAAATGAAAAATGACCGAATATTCTGCTTTAAACGATAATATGGAAGATGATATAAAAGAATCAGCAAAAATCGGGATTCAATCATTATTGCCCACAAAATCCAAAGATATATAACTATGAAAAAGCGTTTCGCTTATTTGAAGATTGGACTCATCAAAAGGGGGTAACTGTTTATCACTGAGGCAGTTCTACTAGTCTCTTTTGAACAAAAATGCAGGGTATACCAGAGTATGACGCTGTGGAGTCTTTACTCAATTATAAGAACAACATTGGCAGTGAAAAAGAATATTGACATAGAAAGTTATAGTTAAAACTTATAATAATGATAAAAATTGATTTTAGTTGACAATAAATTTATAGTTAAGTTCAAGAATTAGGATGTATCTTTTGCCTGCTCGAAATTTTTCCCGCACTAGTTAGGAAAAATTGAACTTTTCCTAACTCAAATTAGTTACTAAATGTACAGGGTGGGCAAATAAGAGAGAACGCCGGCTGTATTTCGGAAACCGCTTATCGGAGAATTTCCGGAAAAAAATTTCAATAGTAAATATGGCCAAGAGAAGTCGCTGGAAATTATTTTCAAGTTCCTGAAATGACCGCTAGGGGGCATAACATCCATGGCCAACTAGAAAAATGAACTTTTCTCGAAAATTTGCCTAATAAAGTAGTACCAGAAATAAGTAAATATTAATCTAGAGGAAATTTGAAACTTTTTTGTGCAACTCATTTTTTTCTATCTTTTAAAATAAAGTGGTGGGGGGGCGCCAAACTTTCTTTCCTTTAACCGTTAATAACTCGGCCCAGGATAAACCTAATCTAACAAACTTAGTCTCATTAGAAAGACCTTTTTTTGGTGTATATTTGAAGTCATGAAAGCTGATTTTGTTACTTTTATTATATCCGCTAGAGGGCGCTATCTTTCAACATAACAAATATGGCGGATTTTCTAGAAAATTTTAAATGGCACGATATATTTATTGTCACATATTTAAATAAAGCACAACAATCCCTAAAATGTACGAAAGGTATTACCAAAAGAATTGCAACTGGAGATTTGTGATGTAGCCTTTCACCTTAGCATTCAAAATCGACTCGTGATAGCCTATTAGTAATAAAATATAAGAAAAAAAAACTGTTGCGGAACTAAAAAGCCGTTAGTGCTTGAAAGTATAAAAAAAATTTAAACAAATTTAAACTGATGCGGCAAATTATGACTTTGTAAATGTATTCTTTATGAAATAATGTGGTGGTCCTGAAAACGACTGATTTATTTGGGAGACGTGATATTCAAGGACCTCTTAAATGTTCAAAATGTCGCAGATCGTTTGCAATACACAGTTCTAACCGTTCTTGGGTAGATGAAACTGCAGTTTCCACTTCTGGCACGGGAATACGGGGAATACACCTTATTAATACGTTCGATCATCACTTCCCTTGTAGCGGCAGGCCCCGTTGCGTAAATTAGTTTTTTTAATCGGCCCCATAAATAAAAGTCCATACAGGTCAAATCAGGGATCTATAGAATAGATAGATGTAATAAATTTCATTTTCAACTTGTTTAATATAATACCTGGCTGGGTTTCGTCTACCCAAGAACAGTAAGTAGCAACTGTGTATTAAAAACGATGAACACATTTTGAACATTTGAGAGGCCACTGAGCATCACGTCCCCAAATAAATCAGTCGTTTTCAGAATCACCACATTATTTCATAAAGAATTCATTTACAAAGTCAGCTTTTGCCGCATCAGTTTAAATTTGTCTCAAATTTTTATAATTTTTACTTTTATCTCATATTATATTTTTTGAAAAAATTATAAGCACTAACGACTTTTCAGTTGCGCAACAGTTTTTTTCTTATATTTTATTAAGAATAGGCTATCAACGAGTCGATTTTAAATGCTAAGGTGAAAGGTTACATCACAAATCTCCAGTTGCAATTCCTTTGGTAATACCTTCCGTTAGGAATGAGATAGAAAGCTGCGGTTTTCACTAAATTTTAGGGATTGTTGTCCTTTATTTAAATATGTGACAATAAATATATCGTGCCATTTGAAATTTTCTAGAAAATCCGCCACATTTGTTATGTTGGCAGATAGCGCCCTCTAGCGGCTATAATAAAAATAACAAAACCAGATTTCATGACTCTAAATATACACCAAAAAAAGCTCTTTCTAATGAGACTAAGTTTGTTAGATTAGGTTTATCCTGAGCCGAGTTATTAACGTTTAAAGGAAAGAGAGTTTGGCGTCCCCCGTCCACTTTATTTTAAAAGATAGAAAAAAATGAGTTGCACAAAAAAGTTTCAAATTTCCTCTAGATTAATATTTACTTATTTCCGGTACTACTTGAAAATAATTTCCAGCGACTTCTCTTGGTCATATTTCTAAAATTTTTTTCCGGAAATTCTCCGATAAGCGGTTTCCGAGATACAGCCGGCGTTCTCTCTTATTTGCCCAACCTGTACAACTTTTCAAAACACTATTAAAAAAACAATATTGCAGCTCTAGATCCTGTAAATGTAATCCAACTGAATTGTAACTTTAACAAAAATATCGCCATAGTTTGTATTCAAAACAATCTACTATCAGCTCGTTCTTACATTTAATTTGCATGGTTGAATTTATGACAGAAGCTACATTGAAAAGCAAAGAGACAAGTGGCGCAATGTAGTAAGTTTGAGCTCGGAATATACTTAGAATAACATTAAGCTCAGAGTAATATCTGTTACATAAAAAATATTGTCTGCCTCAATTTATTTGTCTAAAGCGTGTCTGTCTACTTGTCCCAATTTCTTAAATAATTATAAATAGATTAAATAAACCAATGTTTGATAGTTCGATGCACATGTTGAGAATTTTTTGTGTAACTAGATACACATAGCTTAAAGCTTAAATACTCAGAAAATAAATTTGTTGGAAGTAGATGTTAATGCTTATCATGACATAAAGTTTCTGTGTTTAACAGAAACCCATTGTATTGTGGATTCAATTGTAATTAAGCAAATCAATGGTTTTTCTTTAAGTAGTTCCTTTTGTAGGAGTGTACACGAGAAGGGTGGTGTAGCTATATACTCCAGGTCTGGTTTAATAAATGTTGTTACCAAGATAAATTTGGATAGGTTTTGTGTTGAAAAGGATTTTGAAATATGCGGCATTTCATGGAGAGATAATAACGCTAATACTACCACAATTATTTAGACATGCTATAGATCGCCAAAAGGAAATGTAAATAGATTTTTGGCTCTCGTTAATGATGTATTGCAGTTTTTATATACACCCACTGTAGGGATAATTTTATGTGGTGATTTTAACTTTGATTTACACTCAAAGGTTTCAAATGATTTTAGGCGCTTTAAATGTGTATTGCTTGCTTTTGACTTGCATCCAATGGTTGGGTGGCCTACAAGGGTTAGCATAAATACCTCGACTACTATTGACAATATATTTTCTAACATAGTAAATGATAATGTATCCTGTGTTGTTGATAATGTTATATCGGATCATAGAACTGTGTTATTTGAAATGGGGGGTAAACATGTGCATGGTACACGGAAAAGATCCCAACTTAAAAGAATATTTTGTGACAACTCCATACATAATTTTTGTGTGGACTTACAGAGTGAGCTCTGGGATGATGTCTATTGTATAAACATTTTTGACGAGGCATTCAAACATTTTTATGAGGTATTCCTGCATTATTTTGATAAGCATTTCCCTTTGCGAAAGCTTTTTGATAATGGCACTGGTGGTAATAAAAACTAGGTTACTGGCGAAGTGAAGGTGTCCAGTTCGAGATTGAAAGATCTACATAATATAAAGAATGTATGCCCCGAATTAGCCGATTTGTATCGTACGGCTAAGGCGAAACATAATAATCTAGTTCGTAATACCAAGAAACAATTTTATCAAAATAAAATAGTTAATTCAGGTAACATTGCAAAAACTACTTGGCGGGTTGTAGCTGAGTTAACAAATAAAAGTAATAAAGTTCGTAATATCGACATACTTCACAATGATGTGTTGTGTAAGGACCCCAGTACAGTAGCAACTATTCTGAATACATTTTTTGTGGATGAACCTATCAAAATTGTTGACGGAATATCTAGTAATACCCTCAGTGATACTAGTTTTGTTATTCCTAGTAATTCTTATTCTATTTTCCTCGAGCCTTTCGTCTGTGATGAAATGCTGACTTTATTAAATAATAGATTGAAAAATAAACGTTCTTCAGGACCGGACGAACTTCCAATGTTTCTGCTGAAAAAAGTAATTGTTTTTATTATTGAACCAATTACCTACCTGGTTAATTTATCTTTTTTGTCGGGAAGTTTCCCAGAAATACTGAAGATAGGAAAAGTAGTTCCCCTTCACAAAAAGAAAGATCCTCGATTTGTACAAAATTATAGACCTGTAACTGTTCCATGCGGATTCTCTAAAATATTTGAATATTCTTTTTTAGATCGCTTGCTAAAGTTTCTAACAAAACACGAAATTCTTACAAATAATCAGCATGGTTTTCGTTCTAATATGTCGACACAAACGGCCATTTGTTCCTTTTACAATAAGCTAATTGAGTTTTTGGAGTCAGGCGAGTGCCCTGTTGGGATATTTTGTGATCTCAGCAGGGCATTCGACTGTGTTAATCATGGAAAATTGTTATCCAAATTAGATAAATATGGCATACGTGGTGTGGCACACAACTGGATTTCATCATTTTTAATGAACAGGAAACAGTATGTGGACATCACTTATATGAGCAATATTGGTATTGGTAACATTAAATCAAAAAATATGGAATTGAATATGGGGGTTCCACAGGGCTCTGTACTGGGTCCAATTTTGTTCCTGTTATATACGAATGAACTAGACGCTGTGATTTCAGACGCTTTTTCTGTTATGTATGCTGACGATCAGTCTCTGCTAGTTTCTGACGCCAGAGATAAATCTCTTGAAGCTAAATGTAATAGTGTTTTAAATATTGTGTCGGATTGGTTTAAAACTAATGGGCTACATTTTAATGATGATAAAACGCAAATAATTAGGTTCCACAATAGACAGAAACATTGTTCTCAACTAAATATTAATATAAATAATAGTAGAAATTTGACATTATCTCAAGAAATTAGATTTTTAGGAATTACTATGGATGAGTGTCTGATGTGGAAGCAGCAGTGTGCTCAAGTTGCTTCAAAGTTAAATGCACTGTGTTTTTTGTTTAGAAACTTGAGGGTGATTTTGTCAACAGACCAATTAATTATGGTGTATCATGCGCAGGTATCCTCCAGATTGAGATACGGCGTGTCCTTTTGGGGAAGTTCCGCTCAAGCATTGGATGTATTTATTGCTCAGAAACGTATTTTAAGGTGTATTGCAGGGGTAGCTAGCACATGTTCTTGCCGAGGCATTTTTAAAACTTTTAAAATTTTAACATTGACGGGTCTGCTAATATTGGACTTGTGTGTATCTATTTATAGAAGTAAGAGTGATTTTGTATTGAATAGTCAGGTGCATGAGATAGGCACAAGACAAACAAACTTGTTTTATATACCACCTTATAAATACAATGTCACTCTTAATTCTCCCAATCTATTGGGTTTGAAAATATTTAATAAATTGCCTATGTATATTAAGCAGTCCGCAAATTTAGTTGCTTTTAAAAAACACCTGAATGGCTATCTTTTAGATAAATGTTTTTACAATTTAACTGAATTTTATTCTGTATAGTTTTATATATGTATGTGTATTTATGTGTGTATATGTGTATATATGTATATATGTGTATATGTGTGTGTATGTATGTATATGCATGTTGTGTTAGGTTTAAGATTGTATGACTATTCCTATATAAATGTAAATTTGTCAAAAGGAAAAAAAAAAAAACATAGATAAACACAAATTTAGAATCTTTCTTACACTCAAGTGTCAATTTAGCAATCATATTTATGAATTAATTGACTTGATTTAGATAGATATGTAGTTATATGGTTAAGGATAGATATCAAAAAGGGTTCAATTGAAAACTTTTGCTTTATTCAAGATTGACAAACGAGGATTTCTACGTAACATATTTGTAAATGCAATTGGCAGGCTTTATTGCTGGTGTTTGTAATTCCAATTTGATATATACCCACCTTGTTGACTTACCCATGGGATTTAAAATAAACATGGAGGAACATATTTGGCAAATCCATTATATCAGGAAAAATTAAGACAAACAAACTATCCATAAAATGTGCAAGAAAGCTTTTAATATACGCATTGTAAACATGTATTTATTTTGTAGTGTTTGGATTTTTATCTGACACAATAGAATAAAAACTATGTACTTATATAGAAGACTTCATAACTAAAATATCTAGTAGCTGTTTTGGTTTAATTGTGTACTTGAATTAAGGAACAGATTTAGAAGAAAAACCTGAAACCAGAACGTTCATTCTGAGGCAAAACATTTTGCTGATAACAAAATAAGAGCACTTCAGCAAAACGAGGCTTAGGAACTATTATGTTTGCAGGAAGATAGTTTTTTATTACTACATTCAAAAAAATAACTACCTACATCAAATATTTCTCACAAATATAGCAACAATTATCCTGGAAGTCTACAGAAAATTCTTATTTCTCACATTTTTAGCTGAAATTGTTCATTACGCCCAAGTAGCAATTTAAACTACATTTTTGCAAACGTTTCCAATAATCTTAGACTGTTTCTAAACTCAAAACATCTCCAGTTTTCCAAAATTCCAACACAGGTGATGTTGGTGACATGTAGCAATAAACTGTCGACGCATACATATTTTCTTGCGAAAAAATAGGATATGTTTCATTGTAGTCGCACTGCGTGTTGCTTTGGTAGTTTTGAAAATTAATTGGTCCAAATGTATCACACAATTTCGATTTTATTTTGTGTCAGTAGCATATTATTTCCACTAATTAATCTAGATATGTAGGCGAAAATCTGTCAATAATCCAATTTCGAAAAGGGTTGTTATTAATTCATATAATTTATTGTAAACCAGAAACAGGGAAACAAAATATTAAAACCTTAAAAGAGGCAGATAAATACAAATACCTATACAGAATACTACTTACTGTTAGTGAATGCGTAATGTACTTTAAAATACGGACTTATAGAAATGCAAATATGTAAGTTAAAAATCCCAAACGGTTATCATTTTACCAATTATTTGTTTAAAATATCGAGTGGAGAAGCTCGATAAGTTCCTCGACTAGCTTTCAATCTGCAATAAATTCTGATCTTATAAACTTCTCTTGAATTTAAAAATCATTTTCTTACCAATATTGCAAATATTGGATAGTAATAAACAGCACCTGTCGAATAAGATTAGATATACTAGTTCTGGTCATTATAGTAAGTAGATATGTCTATAACCCACTATAATTAAATGTAGTAGTTTCAATATTTTATAGATTTTGTTTTCTATAAATAATTAAAGTAATTAATTTGAAGACAATGCCAAAAACAACAACTACTCCACAGCAATGTGCCCCGACTGGCATTGGATTACTCAATTTGACAATAATTGCCAGACAGATAGTAGCAAATATTCAAAGAGACCACTACGGGGTAGTGTCTCCACTACTAATAATAATAATTAAACCAATGTTGCCGTTGGTTCAAGTAATAAATTGCAATACATGATTAAAAAAAAGCAGTTTCTACAATTTGTGGAGATGTTGTTAAGCTACAATGTAAACAAAACAAATCTGTTATTGTTTCAGAAAACATTTGAAATTGCATAGAAAGATTAATTGCAGACAAAAAACAAAATCAATTTTTAAAATTGTTTCCTACTGTAGAATTTTGTTCTACAGCTCGAAACTGTATCTGACAATACTACTTGGGCGGACTCTAAAACTTATAGGAATGTTTTCATTATTCGGAAAATCATTTTTCAGTAATGTTTATATTTGGCATTGTTTTACAGAAATTATCAAGATATCCTAGTTTATAGTTTGCTTGAAAGCGCCTACGAAATATCATAGAATAATAAACCACTAAATCTACCTTAACTGCTTAATAAAAACATCTATTTCAGCACTGTTATTGTTCCACATATGCTAAATTTTATTGTCAGTAAACTAAAGTAACCCCGCAAATCCAATTTTTCTACAAGATCCAGGAATTTATGAACGAATTGGCAAGAGTTCAACACATTCATTCACGGTTAATAATTGGCCTTGATTTACGGCCATGACATGGAAGGCTTGTGATTGAAATATATTTGAATCCTCGCTCAGCTGTTGCTGGTAATTGTATGCAGATGCTCCTTTGCAGACGCAAAGTTCAATAATTGAGTTACTTGGTAGAATTATTAAATGACTAATATAATAACGTTTAGGTTTTAAGTAGAAAAAAATACGTACTAAGTACCAATTATTATATTTGGGATAGTGACCTTGTCAGGACACTATCGTTTTTGGGATGAATTTTTGTGTAAAGCTTCTGGACTGTTTTCATCTGACACCAACCGCATATAATATGGTATACACACTAGAAATGGGAGAAAATCGCTATCGCGATTTTCGTTCCCATTTCTAGCCCTACCCGGGGTCCAGGCCCACGGCCTAGGGTCACCCTTCGGGTGACAAAAGCATCTAGAATATTATTTTAAAGAAAATACATATTAAAGAAATTTTGTATCTGGAATGATGATGTAATTATACTAAACGATTTTTCTTAATATTTTCATGAATTGTAAGGGTACTCTATTCTTGATGGTAAAACATCATAATTTTTTAAGTGCTGAAAGTAGAATTTATTTTTCAGTAAACATTTTTATCAATTTTAACAATGGGACCAAAAATATTGATATTTACTTTTGTAAGCTAAAATGATGAATTTAACAGACTGCCTTAATGAACGAATTAATTCCAAACTTTACGTGCAGAAACAATAAAAGCTACGGATAATGAAACAGAATAACTAAAGACTAATACTAATAAATAATTGTAATTAAAAAGTAAAAAAAAGTTTGCCTCCGGCGAACTCGCGAAATCAGCATTATGAAGTTTTGAATCCTACGACTTTCCCGTTGAGCTACCACGCCTGTTGTCAAATGTTTACCTTCAGACATTTAAGTACGTAAAGTGTACGTGTCAACCTGAAAAAATAATTTTTACCGATTTTCTAATTGGAAAAGCATTTCCCTTCAGTATTTTGGTAATCAGAAGTGTTTGGCAGTCAGTACTATTGATTCCGTTAGCAATATTTCTCGTAGGAAAATAACCTATCTGAAGTTTAATTAATTTGACAGTTTTCGTGGGAGGTGCTTGTTTCGTTAGAGCAATCTCACATCGGTAGATAAAATGAGAAAGAAGTTGAGACGGACGTGACTTGAAATTTTCGAAGTCGAAATAGACGTAGAAGGAGTCGACGTACGGTCTCGAAAAAAAAAATCTCAAAGAATTAGAGAAAGGACGGAACTTTCGCGTGAAGCGGGTCTCGAAGCCGTAAAATTAGAAAAAGGGCCTAGGGAGTCCCGCGAAAAGTCGGGATTTCGGCGGACGTGACGGGACCATTAGGCGCGAGGACAAACGCCGGTGCTAGCCGCATCTCTCTCGCCGAACGGCGATAGATGAAAATTTTGCAGAGGTTTTTTGAAATGGCGTTTAATTTAGGAAAACGCGTAGGAAACGGGACGAAAATACCCCTACGCATTGGAGAAACGCCGGGGGCGACCTCTGGTCGCCCGCGGGGATCGCTCCGCGACCCCCCCTCGAAGGAGATAGCTTTGAAGCTTTGTGGATTCGGCGACCGAATTTAGAGCGAGACAGAATCGACGCGTTTTAATATACCTATATGGATTATATCAATCGCATGTATCCTGACCATCAATAACGTGAGTAATGAGCACTCTAAAATGTATAAATGCAAGACGCTTGTCATCTCTATAGCTTAAGCACAAGAATAAATAATTAACCAAATAATAATATTAACCAAATAAATAAACACCAACATAATTGGTATAAATACAACCAATATGGTTGGTATAAATAATACCAACAGTGATATATTTATGTAAACAAAAAATTCACTGGGCCGAGCACCGAACCCTGGGGAATGTCACTATATGTATAGACTGAAAGTCAGAATATGACTTTTATATAAAATACTTTAGTTTTTTGAGGAACATTCTGTGATCTGTAGAATCATCAGGAAATTCATTCAGTTTTTTGGCTGAAGTTCAGAAAGTTAACCACGAGTTTCAAATTCAATTTTACAAATATCTTGCTCTCAATTAATATAATATATTTATTAATTAACACAAGTCAATCTTTTATAGCACAAACTTAGTTATGGACATTTCTGCTTTATTACGTTTTTTGTTGAAATGCAATATTGCGCATTCTGCAAAGCTCGGCGTCTTTTATAAACAAAAATATTTGCAGTCCTTGGTTCGAAGTCCTTATAATTATTCGCTGCTGGTACGCCTGATATGCTAAGTAAACAAAACCAAAATTACGTATTCTGTCGATGTTCTATATAACCGCATTGTTATTTAGATACAGTCATATGTATTTTAAAAGTTGAGCTGGCTCATCTGCATACAGCACAATTAACTTTCATAATTTCAGTTAAAAATAATAACAGCAACATCCAAGGTGCTACACGTGCTCTGTTTAAGATTGTAATTAATTTGTTGCTAGATTATCAGACCAAACTGGTTGTTATGTAATGCTGAAACTTAAATTAACACTTTTTTTTATAGCATTTGTGATATATGGCATTTAAATTTAAGTAGTTATTTATTATATCATATCAATAAGGTTAACCATTAATCAGTGTTCGCTATAAATATCAGATACAAACTAACTCTTATAGGAAATACGGACTGATACAGACGGATACTTAATCAGATACAAATATAAATCAAAAGTATGAATTTTCAAAAAGCTCTCTTATGATCTCTTCTTAAATGAAACTATATATGGAAGATTGTGATTTGTGCAATTAAGTATACATGCCTTTTCTCTGTGTTACAGTTTTCAGAAAACCACCAACCTCATCTAGTTTTCGACCACATTGTAAACTCAATCAGTTAATCAGTTAATCTGAACTAAAAGAATTTAAACATTTGCATAATATGAGGTTCTAGTTTAGATATATCTTTCTTTCAATTAAATAGGGTTGATATTTAAATGACGATGATTATTTTTCAAATAGCTGATTTGTGACAATGCGGTGTAAATAGTTTTTGTCATCCGATTACAGATATAGAGTTTTTGAATAAATCTTAATAATAAATAATTACAACGCCTTAAATTCATTCAAAAGTTATTTTTCTCAAAGATGACTAAGAAATGATAATATTTTATATAAATAAACAACGAATAAATTATAAAATGTTACTCATACTGACATTAAAAATGTGTTAATGTTTGTAAAAAAAATTGCCGCAAAAGATAATAATTATTGCACGTAGAAAAATAATAAACTAAATAATCTAATAATAATGTGAGGAGGTGGTAAAGTTAAGATAAAACACAGATCTCTATATAATTATATTTCAAGTTGACAATTTATTATCTTATATAATGTTATACTATATTATTACAGTACATTTCTGTATTGACAAAGTTTTTTGGAAAATCAAAAATCAAGCAGTTAGAAGCTAGTTCAAAATAAATGTGAAGACATTGTACTTCAGTTTAAAATATTGATAAGGCTACATGGTATTAACGGCCTTGAAAATCCATACGTGAATCTGTATTAGTTACGTTATGATCTATTAATGCTACAAATAAAGCTGCGTAACCGCATACCTGAACAATTTGCATACTTCTGTCTAATGAATATTTATCACGTGGGTGCCGCCAAAACACAGCTATCCTTATATTTTGAAAGTAAGTGCATGTGTGTCAGTTTCTTCCCATACCCAAATAGCTAAATAACTATGAATAAATGACATCATGCAGAATATTAAATTGATATCGAGTCAAAATATTTTTATTTATTTATTACTACAGTTTTAGACAATATAATAGGTACTTACAACTTTACACATGCTACTTTATACATACTAAGCAGGCAAATAAAATAAGCTTTAGAACATGTGAGTAATAAGTGTCGTAACCATGTGGATACACACATCAACTAGACAGAATGTCATCTTTTAATTTGCATTGATATTGTGAGCTACATATACCGGGTGTTCCACATAAAAGTCCTCAGCCCGTATCTCGGCAACGGAAAGATATATTTTGATTTTGAAAAAAACAGATGATAGAGCTCATCTATGGCTTCGTCATGGAGTTCAACTTGATTTTTTTCAGAGCAAATTGAAGATGGCGCTGAAGTCGAAAGACATTTTTCGTCGGCAGGAACTTTGTAACCAGGTTTATCCGATACTTTGTTCAATTCTAAACAATTTTTGTCAAATGACTATTTTCCAAAAACTTAATAGTTCCTATCTGTAAAATATGACAAGAGTTTTTTAAATTGGTATGTACCTAATTCATTCAATAATAATTCATAATTATTTGTACGCTTATTCTAAAATAAATCCTGAATATATGTATGTACAAAATGTTGGCAAAACTTTTGCCATATTTTACAGAAATACATATTATTTCACTATTCCTTAAAAAGAGCTATTAAATTGACTTGAATAATTATTATTATTTCATTATAAAAGGTAATAATTCAAAACTTTAAAATACGCTTGAGTTGGGGCCTCACCAAATGAAGAGCCCGATATCTCTGTAACTATTAAGTTTTTGAAAAATAGTCATTTGATAAAAATTGTTTAGAATTGAACAAAGTATCAAATAAACCTTGTTACAAAGTTCCTGCCGACGAAAAATTTCTTTCGACCTCAGCGTCATCTCCAATTTGCTTTGAAAAAAATCAAGTTGAACTTAGTCATGAAGCCATAGATGATCTCTATCATCTGTTTTTTTCAAAATCAAAATATGTCTTTCCGTTGCCGAGATACGAGGCTGAGGACTTTTATGTGGAACACCCGGTATATCGAGTGCAGAAATTATTTCTCCAAACACAAAAAGTGACTTTGTAATGAGCTATATAAATTAGAACAAAATTCCTTCCAGGAAAAGTTTCTTTGTAATTTCTTTTGGTGGACATTGGCCATGACATATTAAAATGAGAATTTGAGAAAACTACAGAAGAAACTATGAGCCGTAGAAATTTATTACAAAACTAAACCATAGAAGTACATTCCGGCTTAGACCTAATAAAGCGTTAAATAATAACCAAACTGTGTTCTAAATATGCATGATAAAAGACGGTTTAGGATTAAACGTCATTTCTTTCTATTCTATATTTCTAAGTCCTTAACAAAACCAAGACCGTGAATCAGTGAAGGACAAATGTATTAAGCTTGTAAAGGTACTCATTTTGTTTCAAATCACATCATCTGCTGAAGATCATGACATTGCATTTGGTGACGTCTTATCTAGGAATATAACTAACCTGAATTATTTATGAGATTTCAGTATGAGGTCTTCAAAAAATCTTACATATTATTTAGTTTACTAATACCAAAGTTTACAGAATTCTGCAAACTTTGCTAATACTGATTTCTTTTTAAACGTTGCTAATATTTTGTTGCAGAAACCATATCTTTGTAGGGCAATAACCTCCTAGAACCAGTTATGATTCCAATTTGTTCCATCAAATATCGTTGAATCTAATTTTTTATCTCTACATCTATTTTTTTTATGCTAATCTAGAAACTATAAAATCTATACTGAGCGGTTCAAGAGGGCTAGAACGCTATTGTTGAAATCATATTAGGTATATGAGTCAAATAAACTGGTCACATAGATAGATTTAAAAATTTTCGGTTTTAAAGAAATAGTTACCTATTTACATTCCAAGCTGCGAAAGCTTACTTTTAGGTGCGAGGTGTATTTAAATAGCCGAGGCGAAGCGAAGCGTAGCCGAGGCTATTTGAATACCTCCGAGCACCTAAAAGGGCTTTTGCAGCGTGTAATGTATTAAACTTTTCATTCTTCCCTCGATTTTATATAAAACACACAATTTAAAGATGCTGAAAATCGTCTGTAGACTGTAATAAAATGGGTATAAGCCGGTTTATAGCCACAAAAATAGTAGTTATCAGTGTGTTGTTAACGTTAGTTTGGTAACATTCAGGTCAACAAAAAATGATATTTTGACAGTTATCAAATAATTATTTAAAGACCGTTACAATCAAGCCTATGAAAATTTCATCAAATGGTGTACAACGAAAGATGTGTCCAAAATAACGGAAGATGTATTATTGGTATTTTTCTTAGAAAAATCAAAAACATTGTCTCGTTGCTACATTATGATCAGAATACTCAATATTGAAATTGACTATTTCATTAAATAAGAACCAGGATATTTCGAAATTTGGCCGCTTGAAGGCATTCATAAAAAGGAAAAATGAGAAGGATATCAACCTCGAAAATCTCAGGTATTTACAAAGGATTATATGTCAAAGTTTTTGTTAGAAGCTTCTGATGAAATATATTTAATGAGAAAAGTGGTAGCGATTTTTGAAGTAGCTGGGGCATGCCGAACTGACGAGTTATACCTATAATCTAAAAGTGAAGGACGTGGAGTATAAAAATTATATGTTAGTGCAGATTCTTTTACTACAAAAAATAATGTGCAAAGAAGATTTGTAGTAACACAAGATTGGGTAACATTTGTTAATCGTTATATGCAACTCCGACCAAAAAAAGGCTCAAGATGAACGCTTCTTTTATCCTTATAATTTCTACTATAAATAAACATTTGACATTAATAATTTGACGTTTTTATTTTTTCGTCGTCCAGGGCACGAAAGATTTTCATACTTAGCAACCGATAACCTAGCATGTTTAACTTTCGCTTTCGCTTGCCTATTTAAAATAAAAAATTATATTTTCGTAGGGGGGAGAATGAAAAATATTTATGAAGTTTTAGAACGATCCCTATATTGGATATGCTTATAACTTTGGTAATAGTAATTATTGCATGAATAGACTCATTTATATGGAAGATATTGAAATATATCCTCCTGAGATCCAGCGTCCATTTAAATGGACCATATCTTTGTAACCTATTATGAAGCTAATCGTTTATTGCATACTTTAAAATCCAGTCGTACATTGAAATAGACGTATTAGTGCTGCCATCTATGCAAAAATAGTAGCACCATCCAACACATTCTAGACTTTATAAACAGTAATGGTGATGTAAACATGAGTGCCTATAGTAAACAAACGCTTGCCAGTAAGTATTTATGACTTTATGTAATAATAAGTAAATAAAATCTTAGGCCCAGTAGCAGAAAGGTCTAATCTTACTGTCTAAGAACTATTTATTGTATTTAATGATTAGTTGCATGTTCTACATTCAAAAAAGTTTCGTGTACATTTAAATGGACATGAAGCGTTGCTCATTACATTTTTTTGGTAACCTTAATATTAAATATTTATTATTTTTTCTTATTTTTAGCAATTTTTGGCACTCAAAAGTACCTTCGATTTGGAGATGATGATGAGAAATTATTGGCTTGTCTGGAAAATTCTGATATTGAGGGATTCGAAGAGGATGAAGCTGATGAGGATTTTGAGGACCGTGATGAAATTGCAGAGGAGTTACCATTCGAGGAAAATATGGATAATGACACTGAAATGGAGGCTGATGAAGGCGTTGATAATTTCTCAGATGATTCATACAACTCCGACCCAGAAATGAATGTGCCTCTAAGTGTTCTGCGCAGTCAATGGGGGCGAACATCGTGGAAGAAAACCGATAGATTTCAAGCACCAGATATCGATACACCCGAAGAAAGGGACACCAGTTATGACCGAAAGGACTGGGGTGTTTCTGACTATTTCAAAATGTATTTTGAAGATTCTGATGCCGAAGAAATTTGTGGATGTACGAACCTAAAGTATTTCATAGATCATAATAAACCTATGAATTTAACAGTGGATGAAATTAATAAATTTCTGGGTATTTCAGTTCTCATGTCATGTCTAAAGTATCCACAAATTAAAATGTATTGGGCTGCTCTCACTGCAGTTGAAAAAATTTCTAAGTGCATGACTAGAAATAGATTTTTCAGCATCAGAAGTCATTTAAAAGTTGTAGTGGACAACGACGTGCCAGAAGATAAGAAAAAAGAAGACAAATTGTGGAAAATTAGACCACTAATCGACAAAATAAAGGAGACGTGTTTATCCTTGGAACGCCATCACATAGTAGCTGTAGATGAGCAAATGATTCCTTTTACCGGTGTATGTAAAATTAAGCAGTTTGTCAGGGGCAAACCAAATCCAGAAGGCCTAAAAAATTTTGTGTGTGCTACGCCAGAAGGATTGGTGTTAGACTTTGAGATATACCAAGGAAAAGGAACATTACTTCAAGGCTGTGATGTAGACTTAGGAGTGGGACCCAGTGCTGTAATTCGATTGACGAATTCTCTGAGGCCAGGTTCTCACGTTTTTGTAGATCGCTACTTTACAACAATCCCTCTATTAGAGTATCTTCTCACCAAAAAGATTTTATGCACAGGAACAGTTATGAAATCGAGGATACCTGCTGCAGTACACTTAACAGCTGAAAAAATAATAAAAAAGTTTCCTAGAGGTTTTACTGAGCAAACAGTTAGAAATGATGGCCAAATTAACGTCGTGCAATGGTTCGATCAAAAACCAATTTTAATATCTTCTACAGCTTTAGGAAAGCAACCTCTAGATAACTGTAAAAGGTGGTGTAAAAAAGATTCTAAATATCTCCAAGTCCCTCGCCCAAACATAATTAAATGTTACAATGACTCCATGGGGGGCATTGACCTAATAGACAGGATGATCAGTTATTACAGAATGTCTGCAAGAACTAAAAAATGGACGGTGAAAACCATTTTTCATCTTTTTGATTTAGCAATAGCTAACTCTTGGATCTTATACCGCCAGGACAGAAAAAAGCTAGGTGACAAGCAGAGGGACATTTTAAAATTTCTTGAATTTAAACTTGAAATAGCAAACTACTTGTTAAAAGACAACCTGAATACTAACATCGAAAATACCACTTTAGTACGACTGAAAACAAGAAACAACCTTGATGGCTACGATACATCGCCAAGATCGAGTCCAACTCAAAGTCAAAAGAGATTGCATTTGTCTGAATTAGTAAAAATAAAAAATTCCATGCGGTGCAAACTCAAGAATTGTTCAAAAAAAACAAAATTTTTCTGTAAAGTTTGTCAAATTTATCTATGTATCACATCAGAGCATAACTGCTTTTATGATTATCATGTTTCTACAATAAATAGATTATAATTTATGTGCATTTTTATTTTTCGAATTTTAATTAAGTAACAAAATTTTGACCCGACAAAGTTCCAATGTCCACTTTCATGGACACTTTTTTTCTCAAAAACTAGATTTTCAAAAATTTTGAAAAAATTAATTTAGGGTATCTAATAGGCCTAGAGTCATTTCTTAAATTTTCACAGCATTCTGTCGAGCCGTTTTTCTTGGGGTCTCAGGAGGATAAAGCATTAGAGTTAGCATTATTCAATAATTTGTTGGGGAAATTGTCCCAGCATTATCAGTTTACTAATGCCACAAAAAATATTTATACGTACTATGCTGTTCAAGTCAAGACTGCATTCTTGTCGCAAACTGTTTAAGGACTCTGGTATTTTGACCATTGTGGCTATGTTTATTTTGGCATGTGTGGCATATGTTAAAGTTCATCCTGATCAGTTTTCATACTTTGAGGACAGACAAATCCAATATAATCTAAGAAATCATAGTATCCTTCTCCCTTCTTCCTCAGCACCATTTGTCTAAATCAGCTATCAGTCCATTTTTGTATTAGCTCCAAAAATATTTAACCATCTTCCATATAGTATTAAACTGATCAATAATATTAAACTTTTTTAGTGTAATGTCAAGGAGGTATATTGCCTTATTCATTTTATAATCTACAGGAGTATTTCAGCTGCAACTTTTAATCTGTAATTATTATTTATATTTTTATTTTGTTGCCTTTTATTGGGTACTTTATAAGTACCATTCAAATACTATTGTATTGTACTGATGTTTTCCATACATTTGTAATGTGTCAAAGGAAATCATCATTATTATTATTATTATTATTATTATTATTATTATTATTACTATTATTATTATTATTATTATTATTATTATTATTATTATTATTATTAGAGTTATTAATACATGCATATCCGAAATATATTAAGTACTTACTTGAAATTAAGGACAATTTCTTAGATATTCCACCTATGCACACTAGGCATAGGGTTATGTACAAAATCGATACAAGCGTGAGTGAAATTTTAAGGTCTTGATTTATAATGTATTATCAATATCTATGAGAACTTTTTACATTCAACTTTATATTTAAATTTTTTACAGTAAGTAAAAGTAACTACTCTGGAGAAGATGGGTAGGTTTAAGAATTGAAAATTCAACGTATGCATACCTTGCTGCCAATGACATTATAATACCATTACCACTTTTTTTTATAACTTGAAACTTAAATTTCATAAGTGGTTGACCGCTTAATGTTTCCAGATTTGAAACCGCATCGAAATCATTTTGCATTTAATAAATTGTTTGCTATTGCCTCCTATATTTACAGCTATATTTTTTTTAAGACCATTCAATCAAAAAGCATCTCCGGTTAATGTCCAGTTTATTAATTATATATTAAAAGTAGTCATCTTATTATAATAGATACACTTTTATAAAGTAAAGTAAATAGATAGCCATGCAACAGAATACAGTTCAGCATAATGCATTGGGTGATTAAACGAAAATTCTGCAATGTAAGAAAATGGCAAATTCATAATATGGTAACGAAAAATTAACAAAAAATTGCTACCTTCATTTACTATCCGTTAATTTAATTTTTGGATGGATCGCCAGATATAGATATAAACTTTTTAACGAGAACTTAAAATATAAGTAATAGGTATACTTACTTGAGTTCAGCGCAGCACATTTTAGTGTCTGCTTAAAAAACCCTTTTGGGTTCAATTCTTGAATCTGTTCCTACGAGTAACAACATGGCTGCTTTCCTATAGAAAAAAGTAAATTGAATTCTTGAATCATCTTGTAGGAATATTTTCCATAAAAAATCAGTGGAATTACAACACTTGGTTATTTCCAATAGAGTTTCACGTTTTCATTGGGAATGGTTAATCTCAAAGTTTTGTTGTGAACTGTAGTCTTTAAATATTGCAAATTATAATCATATAAGAAAGATTTAAATATTATGAATGAATTAATTCCTCCTATTCAGAGCATTGAGAATATTAAGGGAGCAGGAATTTTAGCTACCCAAGCCCGTAGGATTCATCTATTTAGGTAGAATCCTTTTCAAATAGGTTGTATGTATGTACAGGGTACGAAAGTACATGAGTTGGGTAGATTCTGGTTATGAGAGGAAGAGAATAAGTTAATAGACATGGGTAAAAACAGACAAAGAAGGTTACATTTTACATTGTTTCACGTCCGCGACAGTACACCTATGTGTCCTAAAATATAGAGTAAACAGTTTTTAAGAATAGGGAAAAGGGTTTGCCCTCACTAGAGTTACGTTCATAGGACCGGGACTTCAATAGGTACAGTGGAGAGAGGAGTGTACTGTGAGTTTCACGAAGTTGTATCCCAGATTGGAATGTTAGTATATATCTCCAACGTATGGAGCGTCGTCATGTTATTAGTTAAATTCAATGCATTGGCACATCTCGGTTACGGACCGCTACAAATTGAGGTGGTGTGATTTAAACGCGCGTGCCAGTCTCGCACAGGATTTGCCAGCGAATCCTGACGATCCGAACATTCCAAGCCGGGATACAACTTCGTGAAACGCACAGTATACGTGCTTTGGCTTGAGGGCGTACACATGCATCTTCACTGATCAGCAGGCGTAGCTCATTCATAACATAAAATCTAATGTGTGGCATTTATGGATGTTATATCTCTGTCTAACAGGAGTTTATCCTCTTCTTTCTTATTGTATTAGACCACCGAACTCATGTACTTTCGTACCCTGTATATATAAGCGTATGTTTATAAAAACATTCAGATTATCGAAAAAGTTGGTAAGGCAACTCTTGGATATTTTAAATGATTTTATTGAACTTCCCAGTAGAGTAGAGTATTATTAGTTATGTGATTTCACTTCCCACAGCCTACAAAAAGTTTTAACCTGTAAATGGTATTGAAAAACCCTGGCGTAAATCTTATCTACAAAAGAAAATGACCTAGAAAGTGTTTTTCTAAGCCATTTTAACAATTTTTAGTTGTACTTGGAATAATTCGTGACTTGTAGATGTTCTACATTGGCAACTTTGTTGTCAAAATAGCAAGAATGTAGTTATGACATGCGTTTATTCTTATTCGCCTGAGAAAAATATTCCCAAAATTTTCAAGAATACCAAATGTCTATCCCGTTGGAATTGGACCATGGCAAAAGAGTTAGGAATATTTCCACTGATTTCAAGAGTTGAGCACCAGCATCGGAAGCTTTTGAATCGCTTTTTCTTTATAAATAATAAAATGTTACATCGTTGAACTCAACTACTCAACTGATTTTATGTTGTTGAGTTTGATTCATATAATAATAAAAACATTAGTGTTTACTTGATTTTATTTAATTTTCATTTAAGTATTCTAGACAAAGAACATTAATAATTTACTTATCCACCTTTCCAGGTGAAATAACTGTTTATTTTTGTTAGTTCCTTCAAAAGCAAACATCTAAATTTAATGGTCCATAAACCTTGAAAACATCATTTAAACAATATCAGTGTTACAGTTATCTTTACACTCAAATTTAGTACCAAATGAATGGCGTCAGTTTGTTTTTACACGCTTACATTAGACAGTTTCGTGAGAAGAAGCTGCTGTAAGAGAACTGAACCACTTTAATTTATTTTGGCGCGCTCTTATGTGATATAAGGAGTCTGGATGCAATTAATCACGTAGTGGAAATAGCAGAATCTGTTTTTCAACACTTGCAACATTCATTTTTCGTATAGGTTTAATTGAAGTTTTAGTTGTTAAATCACTGATACTACGAATATAAAAACTTTTTGACAAAACTCGCGAACGCGTTGTTCGATTTTTATTCCGTTTTCACCATAGTAATCAGCGGAAAAATTCTACTGGTTAACTCATTTAATCGAAACTTAGCAATAGTGCCGACTTAAGTTTGAAAACCCATATATTTTCATGATAAATGTGTAAATAATATGAAATACACTTAACAAACAATATTTGATGATTTGAGATTATTAATTTCCATAAATTTCAAAAGTGAAGTCTTAGTTAGTCTGAAGGTAGTTTCACATGGCAGTCGACTGCTATCGCAGCGACTGTTAAGTAGGCGTGTCTACACTGTCAGGTGTTTATTTATGTGAATCATACTACTTCGATCGCAGTTGAGTGTTATGGCAGTTACTGCGACAAGTAGAAATATTTCTACTTTTGTTATCGCAGTCCATTGCTTTGAAGAAATAAAATGGCGAAATCTGTTAAACGGATTGCGTTCTCGGATGACCAAATTTTTAATTTAATCGAGTTATATCGAAAAAATGAATGTTTATGGGACATAAAGTCACTACAGTACAAAAATCACATAAAAAGAGAGCCACACTTGCAAATATTGCGGAAAAGATAGGTTTAAATGAAGACATTGTGCAAAGAAAAGATCGCTTTAAGAGCAACTTATTTACTTGAAACGCGTACAATTTTGGAAATCCCATCAACAGCTAATAATTCAGTTATTAAATTATTTTCCATGTTAAAACATGGTCTGTTTAATTAAGGCGTTTTCACCCAGTACCTTTTCTTAGTATATCTTCGTTTAGACATTAACTGTTTGTGTAATAATAACTTTTTTTCAATAACAATAAACAAGTAATCACACCATTTACCACTATTTTTTTATTCGGCGCCAGTTTAAAAAACTTGTATATTACTGATTTAAAAAGTATAGTCAATCAGTACATAGCAGTAAAACTATCGCAGTAGAAATATCTCCCACCAAACAGTTCTTATGTTATAGCAGTCGACTGCTGTGTGAAACTGCCGCTTAAAACAGTATTTTAACATTTTTAATCTTTTGGGTTCTGGAATACGTATACCGAAACTTTTCTGTATGTGGCAAAAATCTTAATAATTCTTCTCCTTTGTTAAATTCACTTTTTCGATAAGGTTATATATTTTAAATCACTTAGGAACCCGATTTCTTAATAAATGTGGATGTAATGTCAGTTTTTCATTATTAATCAATTTATTGTGACTTAGTTATGTCACAAATATGTCACTAAAGTTTTTATTTTTGTATTATCGATTTTACATCTATTCAACCCAATCTATTCAACAAACTGTAACTATTTGACTCTGGTCGAATATCTCTGTATACACAAAAGTATATAATACCAATTTCTTAAGCCTCCCATACACTGCAATTTTACTAACAATTTTACCCGTTCGGGTAGAACTGTCTGGTTAAAATTGTAGTGTATGGTAAAAACTGACAATTTCACCGCGCAATTTTGACTTCTGTCGGCTCTTGAAATTTTACCCGACGTTCCAACAGATTCGTACAAGTCGGCGTGTTTGTTGGCTTCCCAGTTTTAACCGTTGCAATTTTAAACGACTCGTAAATAAAACAGGTGTTTGGTGAAAACACAGAACCTATTTTAATATTAAATTAACTAATTATCTTTAAAAAATGGATACAAGAACCTGGACCAGGGATTTTGTAATAAATATAAGAAAATATATAAATATATAAAAGTTTTCCATGCCTTTGGAAGGTCAGAATATTCCAATAAAATTATAAAAAATAAAGCCTATGAGGAATTGTTAAAAAAAGTGAAGGAAGTTGATGGTGCGGCAACAATTACAACAGTTAAAAGAAAAATTGACTTCATGAGAGACAATTTATTACTATATAATTTATTATTATTTTTGGAGAAAATCTATCTGATTTTTGTATTTTGGAAGATATAAAGAATATTTTTATATGTAGCTAATATTAAAAATATTAAAAATGTATATAAAGTTTGAATTTTTAAATTTAAATATTCCTTTCCCAAGGTGGAATATATGGCATTGCATGTTTCCGGTATTATTTTCCCTAAAGCCTGTGCTGATATTGCGGTGCTAAATTATAAGTCTTCGTACTTTCTTCCTGTCGCTAGAAAACTTAATGTGGCCGTAAGGCGTTCATGAGGAGAAATAGCTGAACGTAAATGAGTAGTTTGCTACACAATTAATGGCGTTAACTATGTATCTTCATCCATACGCAAGTAGTTGTACCAATCACCTTTTTTGAGTGTCAGATCTTGTAATAAGTTGATATGAGAGTATTGGTCTTTTTTTAGTAGCCATTCCTTTGCCCATATAGAATGTTTTTTCCTAGGATGTATTTTTTGTTTTTTTTAGTAACTAGTGCTGCTACCAATGCTAATAATTGTTTTCGCTGTATCGTGTCACTGTACAATGATAACTGTCGAAATGAACCGACAGTGTGTGCGCAATCAGCAGAAACAATTTTACGCCAACATTTAACGCTGTCGTGTAAAATTGCAGTGTATGGGGGACTTTATGAAAACATTAGGCAAATAGGCGTTAGTTTATCATGGCGACTGAATGCCATGGTTGACTTTCAAGCACAGCTGCTAAGTAGTGTGCTGTTAAATAAACTTTATCAATTTTAATGGGCATGTTAATTAATATTGATCACGTCTATTGACGGATTCGGCAGCTAATGAAATTAGCGATGGCGTCTATATTTTGGAGTTACTTTGTTAGGTTTGTGTGTTAGTATTAATATCCTATGCACACCGATATTTAACAGTCCTCTGTTAAATTTTGCCAAAGAGATCTAAAATGTTTTAAAACTTCTAATAACTTTTACGATAGGTCGGTACTTATGCAACATTTTCCCAAAATATAAACACCATTTAAAATGTGTGCCACCCAGAATATGGGTCAAGTTAATATGTTTATATCCTTGCACTTCATCCTATTGTTTTTAACCTACTGACTACCATTGTTTTAGAGAATGATTTCTTTTACATATCTTATCCATATATCAAAAGTAGATGCCAGGAACATTTCAAATACCTAACGTTACTTAAAGTCTGACTTTGATAAACTACTTCATCAACTGGCCTACTGTAGTATATTTGTCAAACGCCCTGTGCATTTGACAAATACAAATTTCAAGAGTAGAAAAAATTTTGGACTAGTAATATACAGACATTTTTATACACATGGGATTCTAAAAGGAAACTTTATGAAAATAAGGGTTTCCACGTACATCTTTAATAGGTAAATTATTGGAATACTTTCATTTTAATTTGAATCGGTATCTTTATATTTAGGTATTTACCTTTACATTTTTTTTTCAAATGGCATTCTCTTACCAATTCCTGATAGAAAAATTTTTATCTAACAGTAAAAGAGATTTTAAACGATTTTCCATAACAGTAATGAATCGATCAGTAGTCTTTCCTCTTATTCAATAATATACAGGGTGTCCCAGTGTGAGCATACAAAAATTTACCAGGTGGTAGAGCAGACCAAAATAAGAATAACACTCTTATAAAAAAAATTTCTCTGATGCACGCCTAACGAGTTACAGGGTGTTATTTTGGAGAAAAAAAAGCAATTTTCCGCAATAACTTAAAAACCGTTTTGTAGATTTAGAGTGATCTTTGGGTGACGTGTACATCTATTAAAGGTCATTAAAACTACATGGTGTTTGTTTAACTCTGACACCTGTGGTGGCCTAAGCCTACTCTTCCTTATGATTTTGTCTTCATAACTCTTGCATATCCTACTTTTTCGTGGATTAACTAAGTTTTCCTTAATCGGCTATCAATTCTGAACAAAAAAGGTGCTCTTGTTACATAGCTCTAAAATCAACCATTTTCGAGTAATTTGAGTGTACTGTAAAGTACCGACTACATTCTTTATGCAGAAAAATACATGCAAAGGAAGTCATAAGGAAGAGTAGGCGTAGGCCACCAATGGTGCCAGAGTTAAACAAACACCATGTAGATGTTTAGATGGACACGTCTCCCAAAAATTACCTAACGATTTTTAAATTATTGCGGAATTTTTTTTTTTTCAAAATAACACCCTGTAACTCGTTAGGCGTGCATCAGAGAAATTTTTTTTATAAAAGTTTTATTCTTATTTTGGTCTGGTCCACCCCCTGGTAAATTTTTGTACGCTCACACTGGGACACCCTGTATAGTTTAGATCCAATTTAGTAAGGATAGATCCAACAACTCTGATATCAATATATTTTTAAGGCAAAGCTGTATCCAAGAATTAAGTACTAGACGATCACGTAATTTTTCGTACTATCTTTCGAGTAGTTGCATTTTCCTATTTTTTTTTTATTAAGTGTTTCTTTTTTAATCTTTTTTCTTAATTTGTCTGCAAATATTTTATGTTGTTTTAAGAATTTTTTATATTTGTTTCACCAGATTTATTTTTCATATACTCATGTAGGTTGTAGATTGAGGAGGGCCACTTTACGGTTATAAAAACCAGTCAACAATATTATTAATACCTTACCTATGACATGACCCAAATAACATTCACGTAGCTATCCAAATAACACCAAAACATTACACTAGACTCGACGCGCGTTTCGCCAACCATGTTGACATCGTCTGGAGACGATTAAAACTAAACCTATGTTAACATGATGTTCTATTTACACCTAAACTATTGTTACGGCTCAGTGAACCGTGATTTACTAATTAATAAAGCGGGCTGTATGGGATTGGCCCTCTGTCACCATTCATACTATTTTTACACTTTGCTATTTCCAAACTTTTAAATGCATCCAGCTGTCACTAAGCCGTCACAATGGTTCACTGAACCGTAATAATAGTTTAGGTGTAAATAGGACATAGTGCTAGCATAGGTTTAACTTTAATCATCTCCAGATGATGCTAACTTGGTTGGCGAACCGCGCGTCGAGAGTAGTATAGTGTTTTGATGTAATGTGGACAACTACGTCAGTTGTTTATCTTCACGCCAAAGGTTCCAACCCCTTTCAAGATGACCCAAATAAACTATGTTGTAAACTATCACGATGGTTTTTCCTTGAAAATTTTTTGGTGCTTTGCCAGTAGTTACGAGTACCTACGAGCCTACGAGGCATAGAAAGAATTATTGACAACATTATTTAATCTGTTAACAAATGAAATATTTGAAATATATGATATGAATGGAAGTTAAAATAAGTGTTTGATGTCATGGTTGAGAGAACGAAGCCAAACGTTTCACAATTCGACACTCAGATGTTTACGTTAGTCTGAAAAAATGTAAACGTTGGTGAATAATCCGGTGGTGATTGCTAGAATCATTTTTTTTAAATAACCTATAATGATACTGATAACACACATAAACGCATATTTATTTCAGTCAGTAGACACATGTTTATATGCAGTTCGTCTTAACCTCTAGTGCTAAGAAAGTGTACAGTTCAGATACACCAAATATGGTGAGTTTTTCAAAATTATTTAAGCATACCCATAGAAAATGTGAAAACTATTACATATTGTTCGGTTAATAATATAAAGATTGTAACAAATCGTGACCTCTACCGGCACTACTCAAAATTTGGTAATTTTTATTTGTAGATTATTATTAGTTCCATTACATATACTTTCATATTTACTTTAAATAGCTTGTCATTTAAAAATAAATAAAATTTTAATTGTCATTTAAAAATGTAGATAACACCATAAAAAAAATGTAAAAAGTTGTATACCCTAATACATTGTTTCATAGGTAGGTATTTGAAGTGTTTCTTTAGAGGTGTCCGCATATGTAAAATCGTGCTTCCTTATTAGAAGATATTTATTTGATTTAAATTCTGCTCTGTTCTGATTTTTTGCCTTCAGATTTTATTTCCTTCATGTACAAGGTGGCCCGTTTAATATGGGCTTATACCTTATCTCAGAAACTACAAGTTCCATGGAAAAAATTATATGAAATTGTTTTTTTCAAAGTTATCTTCAATTTTTTAATATATTCAAATTTATAACTTGTTTATATACAGGGCGATGAACTAAAGTTCCTTTTTTTTAATAGCACACCCTATATATTATTACATTTTCAGAAAGCCCTTCTAAAGACAAGTTCAATGATATATGACATGAGGGATCTGACGCCCACCGTTTCGGAGTTGTTGAGAATTATCTTCAGGAAATAGCCAATATTAATATCGTGCTAGAAAAGTTAATAATTAAGTTTTTGAGCATCAACTTGCGCCAAGAGAATTCTAATTTTATTTACTTTATTATGTAATTACTCAATATTCAGTTTATAAAAAAAATTGACCATGTTGCCACATTTCGAAAACCATAAATTCTTACGATTTTTTCAAATGGAACACCCTGTGTATTCTTACATTTCTAGAAAGCCGTTTGATCGACAAATTCAGAGATATATGATATGATGGGTTTGTATCCCATCGTTTCTGAATGATTATCCTCAGAATATGGGATTTTAATACTGGCTATTTCCCGAAGATAATACTTTTTTTTAAATAGCACACCCTATATATTATTATATTTTCAGAAAGCCCTTCTAAAGACAAGTTCAATGATATAGAATATGTTAGGTCTGATGCTCACCGTTTCGGAGTTATTGAGTATTATCTTGGGGAAATAGCCAATATTAAAATCCCATATTCTGAGGATAATCATTCAGAAACGATGGGATACTAACTCATCATATCATATATCTCTGAATTTGTCGATAGAAGGACTTTCTAGAAATGTAACAATATACAGGGTGTTCCATTTGAAAAAATCGTGAGAATTTATGGTTTTCGAAATGTGGCAACACGGTCAATTTTTTTTATAAACTGAATATTGAGTAATTATATAATAAAGTAAATAAAATTAGAATTCTCTTGGCTCAAGTTAATGCTCAAAAACTTATTTATTAACTTTTCTAGCACGATTTTAATATTGGCTATTTCCTGCGAAGATAATTCTCAATAACTCCGAAACGGTGGGCGTCAGACCCATCATGTTATATGTCATTGAACGTGTCTTTAGAAGGGCTTTCTGAAAATGTAATAATATATAGGGTGTGATATTTAAAAAAAGGATCTTTAGTTCATCGTCCTGTATATAAACAGGTTATAAATATGAAAATATTAAAAAATTAAAGATAACTTTGAAAAAAACAATTCCATATAAATTTTTTTCCATGGGACTTTCTGAGATAAGGTATAGGCCTATATTAAACGGGCCACCTTGCACATTTTTTGTAACACAATTTTTTTTATATTACCAGGGATTGTCATCTTCTCATTTTATTTAAAATTTACTTACACTTATCCTTTTTCCTCCACGACATATTCGGCTTATGTTTGTTCTAACAAGAACCAGTTCTGAATTGTACGTACTGAGCGTGCCCAATTTGAATAAAGCCTTCGAATTTTTAAACTGTGGGTACTCAGTACGATACGAACCAAAATAAGAAATAAGCCTATTAAATGAGGCAGAAAACTACGAAAGCACCCTGATGTCAAACATACTTTTTATTATTAAGAAACTGAATATATTGAGATCATTCTCAATATCTTGACTTTTTCTCAATATAATGAGAATATTCTCAATATCTTGGGCTTGACTGCCTGTATGAGTTTTGGTACTCCTGAAGAACGATATTATTCACTATGCCTTCGACCATTAGCTTCTCTGCTTTTCTCCAATTCAAAAACTCAAACAATTTTCCAATCGTGCGCTGAATTAAGTGATGGAAGTCTTCTCTGAATATAATGTCGATGTAGTTTTCAAGCTGTTCTGGTTGAGGAAACGGAACCCGAATTCTTTTTTTAGTTAACGATCGCTCTAGTTGGCATTAAAATTCAGCACACCTTTCACATAACCTTTTTCCACATAACACCAAATGTCACGGGACGATTGCTTCAATTGACAAAATTTGCAAATGGTGGTGATGTTTATGGTACAACCCCTTTCAAGAGTAAGAGTCCTCTCTCCGTGTCTTCCAGTCAACAAAAAAAAAGGAAGTACAAAAGGCATTGCCCGTTGTATATTTGTCTCCTGTTATCTCTTTTGCGATTGCTGATTCAGTGGCGATCCCGCTCGGCCCCAAACCAACACATATTCTTCCCATCCTAGGCCATCACACTCGTATATATACTACAGAAAGTATGTTACACCCTGTATACGATAATAGACTGATCTTATGCGTGTTCTTGCAATTCTATTATCCAACCTAAAGACGGATTTGTTTGCTTTTATCTGAGAGTCGACATGGGCCCAGAACTCAACTTACAACTGTGATAGAGGGCCGTAAGTTCCTTCCAATAGGTTCTTGTGCTTCGGGTGATTAGAATAGGGTAAGATGTTATTATTATTAAATGAAGGATTCACAAAAATTTTATTGTCTTGAGAAAAAAGTCAATATATTGAGAATTTTCTTAATGTATTGAGAAAAAATTCAAGATATTGGGATTTTTCTCATTATATTGAGAAGAAAGTCAAGATGTTGAGAATAGTCCCATTATATTGAGAAAAAAGTTAAGATATTGAGATTTTTCTCATTATATTGAGAAAAAAAAGTGAAGACATTGAGAATAATCTCAATATAATTGAGTTTCTTAAAAATAAAAAGTACGTTTGACACCAGGGTGCTTTCGTAGAAAACTGTGTGAATCTATATTTTGTGGTAAATTTCATTTTAATCGATATGACTACGTATTTGTGGAATGTTCTAACTGATTTACGAACCATTCCAATAACTCAGTTGAATGATCTTAGGGCATATAAATAGCAGTACATGTCATTTGGCCTTATTACAAATTAAGATAAGGCATAATTCTGAATAAACGATGCTTAATTCTTAAAAAAATAGAAAAGGAGCTATAAAACGTTTAATCCGATAAATACACATTTCATTATTCGCGATATATCTGAATGCGAAAGTGTAAGTGTTTTTAAATTGGGTTTGTTTGACCTGATATAATTTTAATGTTTGTAGAGAAGTCAAAGTATTATAAAGAGAGGTCTCCCAAATTTAAATTCATAAATTTACATACGAGCATTGAGTTCAATCTGCTTGACATTTTAACCCAAATATTTTCATTTAAAAATAATCACCATTGCGATCAGACATTTTTAACATTACCTACTTTTTATATTAACCATAAATAGTGATTGTCAAAGACCTTGAAAAGATTTAGTTATTTATGATACGGCGTCTGGCGCACTATTAACTAGAACAAATATATTAAAAGAAATATGGTGATCTTGTATCATTATGTTATCTGTTATACCCCTGACCTACCTTCCAACAATGTTTTATTTTGTTGCCCGAGTGTGAATATCATTATCTATTATTGTCTTTCAAGCGTAAAGTTTTATCTGTATATAATTTGCGACCAAAGCGTAAATATGTCAGCTCAACCGTCAACCAACTGAAGTAATGTCCAAGTTATTTGTTCTTCATGTAAAAATTATTGGAAGCTGTTGAAGATATGCTTGTTTTGATGGATGAAGACTGAGAGTCTGTAGGTCAAAGAAATAAAATAATAGTACTTATAATTAATGATATAATGAGGTTTTTCCACGGTCGGGAGTAGAAATCAGTTTCTATGACATCAAAATTGAAACAGAAGTAGTCGATTATTCCCAAGGGAGTATAATGCTCCCAAGGGAGTTTACATTATGGAGAACGTTTTTCATGCAAAAAAAGGGGTAACATTGAAATTATTTATTGACATTTAAATTAAATGTAACATTTGTACAATTTTCAAAATTAATATTAGAAGGAATATTACTTTCGCTTACATTTAAAGTTTTTGTGATTGCGCTAGTGGAGGTACCTACTAAAACGTGATTAGCAATTTTGGTCTTATTTTCAATGGAGTTCTCGACATAACCCTCAGCGACTGTCGTTGATTTCCAACCAGCATGACGCTTTATTGTCGTGATATCCACACCAGCAGGTAATTTTAAATACGAAGCTACTACACTAGGAATTTTTCCGATGGTATTCTTGCCAACTGGCTGCGAACTACATTTTCCTGCTTTCTAGTACAAAAAAAGGCGCTTATGCTTGACGTGGGGAGAACGAAGGGACAGGTATTTTCGATACAATTCAAGCATATTTCCCACATCGGTAACCACAAAGGTTCGTGGAAT
This sequence comes from Pogonocherus hispidulus, assembly GCA_963924545.1. NCBI lineage: Eukaryota > Metazoa > Arthropoda > Insecta > Coleoptera > Cerambycidae > Pogonocherus > Pogonocherus hispidulus. Next base: position 17,671,218 of record OZ004693.1, read on the forward strand.
CTTTGTCTTAGTGTTTGGAATTTTTACAATCAAGGATGAGCCTACATCCTCAATATCATCTACAGTTAAATTGACTAGTTCATCAGTTCGACAAGCTCCGGCAATCCCCAGAATTAATACACCCTATAAAAAATCAAAATACTAAATAATTGAAATACCTAACAACAAAAGTAATCTTACCTTAATCATTAAGAATTCTTTGTCATCTGCAGTTGATAGAAAACGGTCGATTTCACCCTTTGTCAATATTTTCGATTTTTTCGCTTGATATCCGTCACCGGTTCTTTTCAAAAATGCGATCAGTTTGGGGAATTTGCTTATATCTATGTTGTCGTAAATTATCAAGCATGACTTAACCATAGAATATTGCGCCCATAATGTGGAAGACTTGTAATTCTTTGCATTTTCACTGAAGTATGCCAACAAAACATTCTCGCTGTATACTTGAATATTTTTCTCGGCGCACCACGTTTTGAACCGATTGTAAGCTATATCGTATAAAGATCTTGACTTCGTAGGTAACAAATTGCTTATTGCAATATTTGCAGCCTCCACAATCTCTTCCTACTCACAATTATTATTCATTGTGCACTAAACAAACTGTAAACTAAACCAAACTAACATCTTAATTTGACAATTCTTTTTGTTTGTTTATTTTGTAGTTATGACAATAACTCAACGACTACTAAATAAATGCTCAAATCCGAATACAATAATTCTGGTGCTACTTACTTCATAATAACAAAATATGTGTTTTTAAGTTAATGAGACCGTGGAAAAAATAGTATATACCATTCGGGAGAAATGCTATTTTGTCCTCGGTGCATTGTAGCCCTCTGGCTTCGCCCTCGGGCTTCAAATTGCACCTCTGCCAAAATAACGCATTTCTGTCCCTTATAGTATAATATACTATTCTAGTATGATTATCTATTTAAAAACTGTCTGTTTTAAAAAAAATTAACAGAGGGTTGAGACCTAGGGTGCTACCTATATATTTTCAACTTAAAGCTATGAAACGGCAGTGAATTAAAAAATGTTATAGCACAGAAATAGATCCGTCTGATAAATCAATTGCTGTAAATAACATAAAAAGGTTAAAGAAGCCAGTATTTTAACTGAATGTAATTAGAAGTAAAGATTCTCAAAACTGAAGAATGTAGCTGTTAATAAATTACAAGAGGCCTGTTCCTGCAGCAATCACCAACTAGTCAGAAGGACTGTGATGGGTTAAAAAGAATTTGCTGACTGATGTGGAGTGATTTGATTGGATTGACTAGTTTGTCATTCCTGCAGGTACAGAGCTGTAGTGTCAAGATTAATATTGTGAACTCTAAAATGCCTCCCTAAAGTCAAAACCAGAATTAAGCAAAGTGCAATGACCGGAAAAAGAGTAGATCTATGTTGTCACATTTATTTCTAAAGTATTCTGATTTAAAACAGGAAACGTATTAATTACCATATTTACCCATTTTTTTACTTGTCTTTAACGTCCCTTATCCCTATTGTACTTTATTAAAGCAAACACAAAGTTTAATTTGTGTTTTACTTAATAATATCAACGAATTTCCGAATATCTGACAACTGCGAAAGTCGTAAAGTTGACGACAAGCTGTTCATCCTTATTTAACATACATATTCTTGCATTTACGCTTTCTTTTCTTTGAGCTTCAACGACGTTGATTGGTCGAATCAGGAACAGTGGCGTGATGTTGGGTTATTTCGCGCGCGTTTCTTAACGGCAAAAATTTGTGGTAAAATTATTAGTGTATTTATTCTTTGTGTCAGTGTTTATACTTATTTGTGTTAGTTAAAAAAGTGGAAGTGCGAATACTAGAAGTATTCTATAGAATAGTATACGAGTATATATTAACTGAAATGTGCCCAATGGTAAAACAAAATACGCACGCCCATGCATCACCGCATTTTACCAGATCGGCGAGGTCATTCCACTTTGCTTAATTCTGGTTTTTACTGTAGACGGCATTTTCCGAGTTTTTTAAAAATTGTGTTCAAAATTAATAGAACTGTAATTTGTATTTCTGTTCTGATCTATAGTAATCTTTGAACTGTTTTAAAAAATAAAACTCTTATGACACTGACATAGATTTCCACATAACATCAAAACACTATACTGCACTCGACACGCGTTTCGCCAACCAAGTTGGCATCATCTGGAGATGATTAAACCCGGATAATCATCTCCAGATGATGCAAACTTGGTTTGGAAACACGCGTCGAGTGCAGTGTAGTGTTTTTGGTGTTATGTGGAAAACCACGTCATTGTTATCTTCACATCAAAAGTTTCAAAACCCTTCATTATAACTCTTATGGATTTTGTCAAGATAGTCAAGGATAAATGTGAGATACAATTGTTTTTATTCTTTTGATTTTGATACTGCTTTGATTTATCACATTCTTATTTAGATTTAACTGTCAAAAAGGTGCTCCCTAGTACTAAATACGAAATACTCTTAGATTTTCTTAAAAATCAAATATTATGTAGACTATTTTTATAGAGAGAATAGTCAGAATTATCTTAATTATTTAAGAAACGAAATGGAGGAGCTTTTGGATAATTATATACCAGTTGCACGCAGATTTGTATGACATCGGGATGGAACTCTTCCTCTAATACTAATTTCGTGAGTTATGGTTCCACCATAACAATATTTTTTAAAAAATTGTATTTGATTTAGAAAATACAATTTATTAATCAAAAATAATTACTTACAGAGTTTTAAATTAAGATATGAATGGAATAAAATCTAAAATGAAGTGTTTCTTCTATTGTTGGTTTGCCTTTTATAAGCTTGGGCTTTGACTATACTACTACTCAATGGCTTGGGCTTATCTCCTGCAATTCAGCAGCTTTCCTAGCGATGGTTCCGTAACTCGTGCGTCAATCCATATTATGGAAAACCAACGGTGCTCGAATTCCATGACCGGTTCGTAGTCCAAACATAAATAGAGAGGCGTTAATAGAGAGTTTTTGAACGCCCTATAAGGTTAAGCAGTATTTAAGATTATTTTATTTTGGCATAAGCATGGGCATGTATGCTTTTTAATAAGGGAACCCTTAATAAGGTTAGTAGGGAGTTATTGAGTGAGTAGTAGTAGAGTTAAGACATATCTGGCGACTTCTATGGGTATGCCGGAGTAATGCAATGCCACTCGGGGCATATTGTCCGTGGAGTTGTTGTTTTCGACATCTCCTTCAAATAAATATTTATCCTTGATTATATAGGCCCATTTTTACATAAACCGATAGTTATATATTTTTCAAATCATTTGAAAGAGTACTACAGATGCATGGTATTACATTAAACCTTTTAAATTTTTCTTCAAGGGGTGGACATCCTGTATATATTGCTAAACTAAATAAACCAAAAAAGTTATATCACTGATTATCTGATTAAAAGATCTGGTATAAACATCGTAAATAACAAAGGACTTAAAGCTCCTCCAAACACAATTTGTTAGTTCATAAATTTAGACAAGCCATTCGAGCTTAATAATAAATACATAAAATAAAAGTTATACCACTAAAGTTAAAAAAACATATTTCGTTTCTAAGAGCCTTGATTCCTTATCTAAGTACCTATGCTGTATAAAAATGCATTACATTTTAAAATCGGTTAGTTTCCATTTTCTGAAGGCTCCAAGCATATATTTAAAGATACGACAACGACATTAATAGTACATGTCTAGATTTTGTACCCCTGACCTACCTTCTAATAATGTTTATTTTACTGCCCAAGACCAGAATGTATATTATCCAATATACCATAAACGTAAAGCATGCATACAATACACCATTTGTGAGCGCTACTAAGACTAGTAGTGTTTATTATTTTTACCAGACATTTATGTGTGTAATATAATATATTTTAATCAGTTAATTTATATATTCACAAACGATTATGGTAATGTTAATGCGGAGTGGACACGTATCGTCAAAACGATGTATAAATTCCATATAAAAGGTTAGCAAAAGGATAAACAAAAAAAAGGTGTAACGTCAAATATTACGTTTATTATTATATCATTAATTAATTAAAGTAATTTTATTATTATATTTATTGCCTGGGTAGCGCAGTGGGCTAGACAGTGTTGTGACAGCATTTCCCGGCGACACTGCCTATGATGGTCTGGGTTCGATCCCCAGCTCCGGTACTGGGTTATCTAATTTATGTGGTGTTTATTTTATAATTAAGTAATTAATAAATTGATAAATAAAATATGTTCACTAGGCCCAAGAGAGTTCATTTTACCAGAGCAAAAATGAATAAAATCTAACTCTCAAAAACTTTACTGGTCCAACTAGTTTTATGATATTTTAATATGGCCGCATCTTCAGGCTGCAAAAGAATTTTCTATTAAAAATAACAAGATTTGTTGGAAATAACTAGGTACTATCTCACAAAGTGATGACATATCACGTTTAGTGACATAATTCGTGATATTATAGTCACGAAACTAGTTGCACCAATTAAGTTTTTGAGAGTTACTAGACTTTTTGCATTCTTGCTCTGTTAAAATTGGAAATACTTTATTACAGATATTTTGAAAAATGTATCAATCCATGGTTTTTGTATTTTCTACAACTTCATAACTGGTTTTAGAATAAGTAACCAAGTCTCGTCAATTTTGGCATTTTGGAAAACCAAAATTTCTCATTTCGATCAAATTTTGCTAGGTATAATTTTTTTAAACAAAATCACTGTTCACAGAAAAACGTTGACATTTAATAAAGATGCAGTTTTTATATAATAAGTTTCTCTTGTTTTAAAGAAGACGGCTTTTCAGATATTTATTTTTTTTTATTTTCGTAAGGCGTGTATCCACACGTTTTTTGATAATAGGTATGTCCATTTATTTTAAGATTGACAATTTCTCGTGTTGATACGTAAGTATGTCATTACAAAGAACTAAAATAATACGTATTTCTAGGATTTGGGAAAATATAACTTAGTTGCATAAAAATTATGCAATGTTTGTACTCCCTATGGGTGGGCGAAATTCGAGGCTCACCATTGGGATCTCGGAAACGGTAAGAGATACGAAAACGGTTAAATTGGGGCAAAGTTGCGTAATTTTGGGACCAATAATATGCCGTCAAGAAATCCAAAATATCTACATTCGTTTTTGAGTTATTTCAAAAAAATCAAAATTTTGAGTTTTCGCTTTTAATTTTTTTTAGCTTTATTTGAGACGATATCAAAAAACTGACAAGACTTTTTCATTGCCACTTTTTATGCTCTATTGACAATTAAAATTGTTTTATAACAAATGTCATCAGCCCAAAGCATACTAGATTCGATCGTCTTAAAAGTTATTCCTAGTATTTGAGCAAAAAGAATAATTAAAACTATAAAGTATCATACATCATTGGAATCAGAATAAAAAATCCTATCGTTTTTCGTAACAAACATTATGGGTCCCTATTTAAAAAAAAAAGTTGAAGATGGTCCTGATCGGACGAAACGCCGTAACGGAAATTTTATACTGCCACGTTATAGAGCATAAAAAGTGGCAATGAAAAAGTCTTGTCAGTTTTTTGATATCGTCTCAAATAAAGCTAAAAAAAATTAAAAACGAAAACTCAAAATTTTGTTTTTTTTGAAATAACTCAAAAACGAATGTAGATATTCTGGATTTCTTGACGGCATATTATTGGTCACAAAATTACGCAACTTTGCCCCAATTTAAATGGTGAGCCTCGAATTTCGCCCACCCTGTATGTGTAGAAGGTAATGTTGTAAAAATTAATACTACAATGAGATAACATGTATGTATTATTACAACAATAATACATTATTACTTAAATTAACTATATCTATTGATACAGCATACCCTCTTATATGGTCAGTCTGCATAAGAAAAATGTATTTTGAGGAAGACTAAGTTTCTACCTTTTTAATTTCAACTCTGTCTCAGCTCTTCAGTCTATATGCAGGAGTTATAGACGCTATTTTCTATTATTGGTTTCGATAGGTATTAATTTTTACGCCAATTAGCGTTGCTATAATTTTGCCTTGATTTTATTTTGTGCTTCTACAAATAACATGCAGAAATGTGCCCTAAAATAATCAATAGCTCTAAACATACCATATTTGTATCCTATTGATCTTCCTTACTAATCTTATTACTTATGAATATTCTTACTAATATATACATACAAATAAGCCGCCCATTTAACTAAAAAGTTCATATTCAACTAAATATCTACATAAAGAGAAAACATTAAAGCAATCAATCTGTAGCGGGAAAATGCGACGTATACACGTGATGTAAAGTTTTAAATTAGACACAATTAAATAAACAAACAATGTTAAGTGTCAATGCCAAATTAGCATGCAAATACAAATAGTTTATATAATGCCTCTGTCATCTGTATCTACGGTATTTGGCTATGCCCAATTTAACTTGATATAACATTTTTGTAACGTTCAGTATTCCATATATTTATACAAGTAGATCAAAAAATATTCAAAACTTTGTAATGTGTAGCAATTATATTAAGAATGATTATATTGAAGTAATATACAGGGTGAGGCAGTGAAAACTTTCCACATGGAATAATTTGGTACATATACAAGTTTTTCAAACAAATTTCATAGACAGATCGATTTTTATTTGAAAGAGAACGCATTTTCATATTAATGATATACATACAGGGTGTCCCAAAAGAAGAGATTTGCTACAACGTATATTTTTTTAAATGAAATACCGTGTATGTTTTTTACGGATTTGGATAGAATATCCTATTATGAATACATTGATAAAATAAAATTGCATTGATGCAGCATAAAAGTGCATACAGAGTACAATACTACTGTAGTTTATGTATTTTGTTAAGTATTATTTCAGATTTATGGAATGCTTTTCTATATTGCGCTGTACAGAAGAAATTATAACTGCGAAACACTGACGTGCATGTCTTTGTTTCCTCTTTGGACTTGCTATAATTTTTTTCTCAGAAACTTCATCCTTGTTATTATAATTGTATACTACATTCTATACTTTCAATATCTAGGTATTTTGATTTCAAGGAAAACCTTTATATATATATGAAATAGAATCGTTATGTCTTCTAAGAAATAAAAATAACTTTTCAGCATTTTATGTATTATGTATAGATATTTAAAACGTACTCTCTAGTTTACATTCACTATTAATTTCTGTACAGTAATGTAAAGGCTTCACTCATTGGAAATTATTTTTGTTAAAATATGTTATAGATATACATTTTTAAGAGAAATACTAATACAATACAAGAAAAATCAATTATTTATTTATTATTATTTATTTTGTTTCAGATGGGGTGGAACAAGTGCTTCTGCAGTAGTCTAGTGTTCATATCAGTATTTCTATTAGTGTCATCAGCGCCATATGATGATGACTTGACTGATCTCAGAGGACCTTATTGTGAAAATAGGGGAAGATGTTGCAACGGAAGGCAAGACACGTGCGCTGTCCCAATATTAGGTAAGTACAGGGTCTGCACGTATATTTTGAACTGTAATCTCGTGATCTTTGATTTGACAACTAAAACATTGTTAATACATATTTTGGGTTGTCTTTTCCCAGATTCAGAATAAGATTCTTAATATGTTATTAGAAACACTACAACTGGGCATGTGGATTGGCCTGTTATTGCGTTTATTAGGATATTAGGGTAATGTCGGAGAATAGATAAATATTTTTTAAGTAAGTTTTAAGATAAGTTTTTTAAATCAAATATTAAAGAGATAGGGGTTAATTCAAAATATATGTGATGATCCTGTACATTTTATATTAGTATCCATAACAAATTGGTTTTGGCTTCTATTTTTCTAATGGCAATATTTTCTCTGTAGTACCTACAGGCTTTCTGATTACATACGTCAACTTTGATATATTTTAGAACATTCTATTTCTGAAGTTAAAGTAGGTACTTAGGTACCACAAGAGTAATGTGTCAGATGAAGACTGATAATGTCTTGTCAAGAAACTTCATTATTTTATAAAATACTCCACAGTCGAATTATGCGAAACTCTTAAGCTTATTAAAAAAATACCGATACTTAATTCGCCGGAAATAGAAACCAAATACCAAAACCTGCTCCGAAACCTCTGTTTCAAAACGTATTTGATAGAGATTATTAGGAAATACCGAAATTATTCAAGAATCATTACAAAAAAGAGAGTTAAAACTGACACTAAATTGATCAGCTACGAAGTACCAAAAATGTGTTCATTTATTACGTTCTGCTTATAATTTTTGCCGAATTATGATTACGATAAACGTTCTACTACATCGAATTTTGTAGTTTTCTGCCGCAAAAATTCAATATTCTTATTTATTTTTAATGAACATTTATTATTTATCTTGTAGCAGAAGTAAAAAGCAACTTCAATTTACGTTCTCACTGTTCTTAGGGACCTTATGCTATTGCGATGATTTCTGTAACAACACAAGGGTGGACGATTGCTGCCCAGATTATTGGTCATACTGTAGAGGCATTCAAGTTCCTCTTCCGACTCGTCCTCCAACCACTACCAGATGGCCTCCACGACCGGCGCAGAATACATCTTCATGCACGTTCCAAGATAGAAATTACTTCTATAAGGGCAGAGTTAAAGACAACTGTAACGAATGGTAAGTGTAGTATGTGCGTATTTTCACATCGACTTATACGGAGTAAACCCAAAATTTTAACTAGGAGATATATTATTCTTCAGACATTATTCTAACAGACTCTACATGTACTAATCACATACTGAGAGTACATAATATTATAGACTGTTAGTTTATATGTTTTTGTTTATATGTTAATATGTATGTATTGTATGTATTACAGTCTTGGTTCTCCTTGACTTTTCAAAGGCTTTTGATACCATCAACCATGAGATTATGGTTGCCATTTTGAGGTATCAGGGTATGGCTGAGGAAGTAGTAACCTTTTTCCAAAATTATCTTCTTAATAGGGTCCAAAGGACAAAAATAGATAACGATATTTCGAATCCTCATGGGATATCCTCCGGTGTACCCCAGGGCTCTATCCTAGGGCCTCTGTTGTATACATTATATACGTCTGAATTGGTGAGCTCTCTGCAACATTGCCAAGTACATTTCTATGCTGACGATACGCAGCTGTATTTATCATTCGACCCCGATGATACTCATAATGCATTAATAAAGTTAAATAGTGATATAAGTGCTATTGTTAATATTTCCAAAAGACACTCTTTAAGTATTAATGCAAGTAAGACATCAGTGCTTGTATTTGGTCCAAAAAATGTCAAGGAGGTAATAGCTCAGCTTATTTCGATTAATGTAGGCGGACAGCTAATTTATCCAGTAGAATACGCTAAAAACCTTGGGTTAACACTTGACACCTCTTTTAAATTTAAACTCCATATCAATAATTGTATTCGAGCCTCTTATATGACTTTAAAACTAATTTATGGAAGCAGGTTTTTTCTCAGTCAAAAGATAAAAACGCTTTTATGCGAATCTTTAATATTATCCAAGTTTAATTTTGCTGATGTTGTCTATGGTCCATGCATCCTCTCAGAGGACATTCGAAGAATACAAACAGTTCAAAATTCATGTTTGCGCCTGATATTTGGTATCAGACGTGGACAACACATATCTCATAAGTTAAGGGAGGTGGGTTGGTTAAACATGTCGGGGCGTCGCCTGTTGCACTCTGCCTGTCTATTTAAAAGAATCATAGATAGTGGTTTACCTACTTATCTTGCAAAAAAAATTACGTTCAGAACGGATGTCCACAATCTTAACTTGCGCTTTAAAGGTATGCTTACGCCTCCCTCTCACTGCACTGAATTCTTCAAACGATCATTTACTTACCAGATTTCTAAAGTTTACAACTCTTTCTCATCTGATATTAAAAATTATTGCATTCCATCTTTTAAATACCATTTAAAGAAGAAAATGCTGTTACAACAAAATAACTTCTGTATGTAGTAACTACTCTTTTGTTTATTTATTTATTTGTTTCTTTTTCTGTTTCTCTGGAGTGATATATTGGTCTGCTAACGAGTACTGGGTACATATATTATCTTGCTGCACAATATGGATTGTAAACTCTATGTAAATTTTTATTATGTTATCTTGATAGCCTTATCAGTATACTCATTATTTTGTTATTATTTTGTGTTATTATTTTTTTTTTTTAAGTAATCTCGGCAATGAGCTTAAGATGAAAAGCAGGGGCCATACTGTGTATGACCATCTGATCTTCGGCTTTTTATTTTCATTTGTAGTGTAGGTTCTCTACCATGTTCCTCTCACTCATATTCAATTATTGTATTTATTGAAAATAAATAAAGGCATTATTATTATTATTATTATTATTATTATGTATTTATTAGAAATTTCCCAGTGAATGTTCTCGTTCGCTTTGACCTGAACGTATTCAAAAGATCAGGAAAATTGAAATAGCAGGCATGACGCTGGAAAATCCATTCGGAAAAAATTGTTTCTCATTGTAGTGTTTGCCATTTTGTGTAAATGAACGAGAAAGAAAATTCACTGGGAAATTTATAATCTTTTTATAGTCACAACTTGCATTTTGCCCTTAACCACTATGGTAGCGCTGTGGGCTAAAGCATGTTGTAGCAACATTTCTTGGCTACACTGACTATTATAGTCTGGGATCGATCCCCAGCTGTCTGCGTTTTTTTAATGTGTAACCCTTTTCCGGGCAGGCTTTGGAGTTGGGGGTGTTTAATTTATGTAATGTTTTAAGAATTTCATCCTCCAAATTCCAGGTACGTCCAACATGTACGTAAAACAATCAAATTTAAAAAGCGTGACGACAAGTCAACAGAAAAGACAATTGTTGGGTACAAGCATTGATAAAGGCTACAAGTAAGCAGTGTGTCCAGAAATTAGGCTATATCAATGGACTACCTATACCAAGGATCCATCGATTGATGGCTACTTTATGGACACTACATATTTAGATGTGCCCGAACTTCATTCGTTCTATATCTTTCCACACGCAAATCATGTTTTATGCTTTGACGTGTTAGTTTTGAATAAACTATTCAATAATTCTGATGATGGTTTCTTATTGTTTATCACTGCGACAAGAGACACGTGCCCTTGTGCCCCTTTTGAGCAACTGCAACTGCCACCGCCACTCATAGCTCGGTTATTAAATGTTTAATTTAACATGAACTTATATCCATATTTAGTTAGTATTTTCAGCGAGGACATTAATATTGAGTTTATTTAGAATACCCAAATTTAAATAAAATATTGCCTTGGAGGATTACAGGATCATAAAAGTAAATTTTGATGGAAAAACGCGATAACCTCATATAATACTTTTGTCTTTGCTCGTAGGCAACCGTGCAACCATCCTCACCTTTATCTCTTTTAGTATATCTATTTCTTATAATATAAATGTATTCAGAAAGCACCTATAACCAATTAAAGATAATGCCATTCATGATGATGATGATGATGTCATTGATGTCATTCTACTGAAAAAAGTATCGGCACTTGTATTCTTGCTCATCGTTTTCGTTTGCAATTTTTATTGTTTATATTTGGGGTTTGACGACATTTTATTTTTACTGAAATTTAAGGCTACTCGAATGTCCTGTTTGTATTTAGCTTTAAATATATACAATTCACAAATTTCGGAAAAGGAGAAGTACTTTAAATTGAAAAGTATTTAAAATTGGTTAACATTGTTACCTTTCAAGCAATTCAATTCTAGATTGAGAAACTAGCACAATCTATACTTACACCCTTTAATTGTTTCCTAAAGGATTTTATTCTGCACTTCCGATATTTATTGAACGTGAAAAAGCTGATATTAGTTACTGTTCACTAACTAGAAGTTTAGAATGTGAATAACTTTAATAAAATAGTTTAAGAACATTACATTCTGACTTGTGTAGTTAGTTAACAGTAATTTAAGAAGAGGTGTATGTAAGTTTACAAATATAAACGCACCTTAGCGGGAAATGATTATTTAGAGCAATTATTTCGTTCATAATAATTTTGATTTTACTAACGTAGTAAACGGGGTCAAACATACTACGAAATTTATCAGAATTTGATTTTGATGAAACCGATGACGAGTTAATAAGCGTAAAACTGATACACACAGAAGAAATAATGATTTCTAAAGCATAATAAAATTATTATTATATAGTATCATAAAACCTATGACCTCATTGTTGAGTAAGTACTCATAGTCATAATTAACAAAAGCAGAAACAGCCGACTATAGGAATGTGATCCTTTTGTTTATGCGCTGTTAACAAGGTTTTAATATGTAATAAGTATAAACAATTCAATAAATTAATACTTACGGTCCCTGGACAATAATTGATAATAATAGGAGTAATACAGGCTGTCTCATTTTTCACACATTTAAAAAGCTATTTTTCCTTGAACGGAAAGAATATTAAACAACTTATTGGTAAACATATAAAATAATACAGGATTTGTCAGGATATGCGTTAATCGAATATGTATTTTAACAGAATTTACTTATATTGGTACAGTATTTCAGTACCAGTAGATACAAATATTTACGTTGTCAGACAGTTGTCCTTTTACCACACTCTATCCAACTGATCTGGATATTTATATAACGGAACTAATTTCTAGGTTTTCCTAAATGTCGAAGAGAGTAAATAATATGTATTTATGTTCTAGTATATGCGAAGCAGTTGGAGGTAATTTGAATTGGACGTGTCAAAGAGAAAAATGCCTAATTGATTCTAATATAATTCAAACTGTTAACGAAGAATCTTACGGATGGACTGCTACTAATTATAGTCAATTCTACGGAAGAACTTTAGCTGATGGCATAGGTCTGAGGTAAGGACATACCCCCTGAAATATCGTACATTCAAATGTTATGGTATCAGTTTTTTTAACTAAAATAAAAAAAAATTATATTAATTAATATTATTTCCCTCCAACCGGAGGGACTTGCAATGTACCCAAATCAATTACTTGATTTCTCTTTTTTCAACTAATTGTATCGTCATTTTTAGATTAGGTACTCTTCCTCCGCAGAGGTTTGTGATGAGAATGAACCCAGTAAGAAGAATATACGACCCCAATGCACTTCCTAGGGAATTTGACTCAGAGGAAAAATGGCCAGGATTAATATCTGACATTCAAGATCAAGGATGGTGCGCTTCATCCTGGGCTATATCCACAGCTGCAGTTGCATCAGATAGGTGAATGATAAACCTGATTTAAAAAATCTCCATTATTTATGCTAAACAGTATTTTATTTTAGTTTTTTAATTATTTAACTGAATTTTTATAAGAAATATTTTGGAAACTAACAAATTATAGATGTTTGGGAAACTAAAAATAACAGTACCTGTTAGCAACAATCAGTCTAATTGGAACCAATAACCTGAACAATAAGCTATTTTCGATCTTTTGTTTTTTTTTTTAAATTACCTACTGTTACAGTAGTTATGGATAAATGTTAGCAGAACCTAGACTTTATTAAGAAATTTTCATTGTCCTAACTAACAAAAACAAACTACTACGACTGTAGTAAGGATACCCCCATATCCTCCATCTGTAAACACGCCTTATAAAATAAGGACTTATAAGGCGTGTTTACAGATGGAGGATATGGGGGTATCCTTACTACACTCGTAGTAGTTTGTTTTTGTTAATTACATTAACCATCTGTTAAGCTGTAGAACTCTTTTTGTACACCCCGTTGTTATTGTCCTAACTGTTTATTAGTTGGAAATTTATTCGGAAAGCCTATCATGATTAATGCTGCAGGACCTTTCCGAATACCATTTGCAGGACTTAACGGCCTTTCATGTATTTGTAGCCATTACAATTTTTCCAATATAGAGTCCAAATTTAATGTCATACATGACCAGATTATTACTGTTCTCTTTATTGATTGCATTCAGTCTTATAGAGAATTATCTTATACAGTCTTATTAAAAGTATCAGTAGCTGTAACATAAGATGAGTGCCTGGACATCCTGGATATCGAATTATGTCCAATTTTAACACTGCCAGTTTTTATTTCCCTTAAGCTTATGGAGTTTTATTTTCTCTCATAAATTTAAACTTCAAACTCTTGGGTTGCTTTGGAACCTTCTGTAAAGCAGACAGATTTCGCGGTATTTCTTCTATTCATTCTTTCTCTGCCATCTCCCTTACAAGAGTTAAAAAATTAATAACGCCTAAAAGATGCTCATCATGTCTCGGAAACATCGGTTTCATCCTCGATTATCTGTCAAAGGAGTCGTGGTATACTTTTCTTTATTAGTGCATCCTGCATAAATGTCAATAATATAAAAATGTGTCCTCCTTCAAATTAAAATTGACTCATCCAAGCATTTTCCACGGAAACCAATCCTTTGATAGATAATCGAGGACAGAACTTTTCGTTGACTCACCCTGTTTAATAAAATGTCATCTATGTATGTGAAAATGGAAAGTATATTTATTGGGATATTTGTTTAGAAAATTGTGAAGGTGAAATGTCATTATCTTCGTTTCACTAAAACTTGACTAAACGCTATACTGATTATTTAAATTAAAACATATTTTCGTCTTTTGCAGATACGCTTTAGTTTCTAAAGGATTTGAGAAGGTCCGGCTTAGTGCACAAAACTTATTGTCTTGCAACACGAAGGGTCAAGAAAATTGTGAGGGTGGACATTTGGATAGAGCTTGGTCATTCGTTAGATACAATGGGTAAGTAACTCAGTTTCCTAATTGAACTGTTCTTTAGCTCTCTTCAAGTTTCATCGTTTTGATAATTATCATCCCAATGTGACCCCGGAAGTCATAGACTTATGTAGGAGAGATCGGTGTATTATTACTTTACGGGCCGCGAGTGCGTCTAGAAACTACTACCATTATAACTCTTATCATTTGGTATTAGTATGAAGCCTACCTGGAAAACCTTATTAATTGAAATCAACAGTAGTTTGTCAGCCATTTATACAGTATGTTGCAGTACTGGTTGCATATCCAAAGCTACCAATTTTATGCGCACTGATTTAATATAGGCAATTACACATTTGTCCCGTGGCGAGATTCCGGACAGTCATCAAATGGCGGAGAACAATGGAAACTATGTACGGAATGGGAGGAAGTTCTTCTGATTTAAACGTCATACAATTGCGTTAAAATTCAATTTCCATGGGTTTATTACATATAGAAGATACAACTTTGCCACTGTTAAGAGTAGGGGGTCAAGAAATAATCCTTAACGTTTTCTAGATATGTATTGGAGTCAAACGCACTTCATACCAAATGTAGGATACCACATTTTCTGATTATATATTATATGCCATCTGCTATGATAATATAACAGAAAGCCATGTGTATTCACTGAAATAAGATTTCCGCGAATACACATGGCCTTCTGTGCTTTTGTTTTTTCAATAACAACAAACTCAATGAAGTTTAGATTAGGTGACCTAAAAATATTTGGCAATTTACACACTCATGTCTGTATGGAACAGATTATATAACCCACATATTTTTTTGAGAATGATTCCTAAAGGAAAAATGTGTTTTGCATATTGCAAATATTTGCATTTTAAAAATTATTCAGCTGTAGTAAATTAACGTGTATATATTATTAGCGAAAACATTATTTTTTCTAGTTTGGTAGATGAAGAATGCTTCCCCTACACTGCTAAATTTGAGAAGTGTTCCATCAAGAGGAAAGGACGCCTTCTGGATGCTGGTTGCAATCCGCCACCTTATAAAGAACGCAAAAATAGGTACACTGTTACACCAGCTTATAGGCTCGGGAACGAAACAGATATTATGTACGAGATTACGAGGTCTGGACCTGTTCAAGGTATGTATATCCCTATGTTGGTAAATTAAACGATTTTCTGGAGAAATTCTGGAAAACTGATTGGTGATATGTTCTGATAAGGAAATATAAAATTTAGCGCAGCACGGGAAACATAAATAGTAAAATTTTTGTCGCCGCATTATTTGTTATCTGAAGGAAGTAACCTATCAGTACCTATTTATATTTTGTATAAAACACATTTATAAATTAATTTCAGATTTAATAAAAATAATGTATCTCTTGCTCCAATTTGCCTCAAACCACAACCAACATAGCTGAATTCTATAATTTGTTTGCTAAGAATTCTATAAGTTGCTATACGGAGTGAATAATCAATTAGTTCATCACCACTGGTGCAGATTTTTTTTATTAATAAAAGTTAGGCAAAACTTGAAGTCCAGTATTCGTGGTTTTTAACAAAGAACATTCAATATACCGATATTTAAGTCTAATTACAACAAAATGCAGTACTTCAACGAACTACCAAATATTATCAAATACTACAAATACTATTTTAATATTAAAAACTATTTAAAACACGCTAAAAATCTTTTTCTGCGGTTTATAATTACTTCTAAGAAGTGACGTCAAATGTAATCTTCCAAAGCACACTATATATTTTCTCCAATAAAATTCGTATAATCATTTATTACAGTTTCAAAAGTATAATCATTTATTTTAATATCAAAGTATTTTTTTCAAATAATAAATAAATCATATTTTTAATTACTCCTTGGAATGGCAACTTAAAATGTATCAACTTAATAAGTTACCAACTAGAGAAGTGTAAAGAATTCAAGCAGCAATATACAAATAGATATTATAACACTTGGACTGTGCTTAGTTGCCATCAATAAAAAAATTGCAAATAAATTAGTCTACGTCTTTTATGGTCGGTAAACAAATTCAAATTGACAGAGTTAACAGTTATCAAACATCAAAGAAATTTATAAATATTTTTTCTTTAGCTACGATGAAGGTCTACCATGACTTCTTCATGTACAAAGGAGGAGTATATAGACATACCGATTTATCCATGAATGAACTGAAGGGTTACCATTCTGTGAGGATAGTTGGTTGGGGTGAGGAATATACTTTCAATGGAGTTAAAAAATACTGGGTGAGTAACAAACAAATTTAATAGGAATTAGACAACATAGGTTAATATATAGCTAAGATATCTTTATTCCTTCAAGTTGACAGGACTATAAAAACATTTTTATTTCAAGACCTGATTCATGATTCTAGAAAATAAAAGTTAGGGCAAGACACTGGCTTGTTGAGATATTTTATTATACTTACGTTTTTTATAGTGCTATGATTGTCCTCTCTCTCTTTTTTTTTTTTGATGATTTATTTCCGCAAATCCAAAAATTACATTTGGTTTAATTTTGAAAGATGTGCTAATGTGGACGTAGGATGGAAATTAGACAAATACTTCTCTTCATTTACTCTCACTCGTTTACTTTATTAATAATGTGTTTGGCTTTTTCCAGAAAGTAGCAAACAGCTGGGGACCCAACTGGGGAGAAGATGGCTACTTCAGGATAGCAAAAGGTGTCAACGAATGTGAAATTGAGTCTTTCGTACTGGCAGTTTGGCCTCACGTGGATAGGAAGATATTCTTGACCAGCGCCAATGAAATAATATAAATATTAGAGAGGAAGAGTGCCATTCAAACTATGTGTTCCATGTTACATTAAAAATTTCGGTGCCACATTTTTTTTTATATAAGTACACCTACTTTATAAAGATGTTTAATTTGAACGTTACTTAAACTGCCATATGGATGTGTTCTAAAAGAAAGCGCACTGTTGATAAGAGGAAAAATATTTATTATTTTGTTATTAATGTAAAAGTAAACGCTTAGGATATAGATAGGTATACTAATTATGCGATTTTAAGTACTCATGTATTTGTAATTGTAATTTATTATTATATCGAGCATATATTTTTTTATGTTTAGATAGCTTTTTAATAATTAGTAAAAGTGTAATAAACTTTTTAAATTTAATGAAGTATTTTCAATGACATATTTTCCATACCATTTATAAACAAGATACATATACCTATTGCAGAACTCTTCAATCTAACTACACTCACATGCAAAAAAAACACAAGTTAATATTTGGTAAAATTTGAGGTCTCATAATTTTTTTATTTTTAGTTGAATTTTCATAATTTTTTTAGCAAACTGTAGATAAAATGACTAATTTTAACTTGCATATCCAGTCTTTTGTAAAATGCTGGCGTTTTAGTCATTATACAGGGTTAATTAAAAAGCTGTTATATAAGCCTAATTTTAAGACACCCTGTGGAATAATTTCGTAACCAAATTCTTTCAAAATATCAATTTTTGTAAAGAATCATTCCTTTTCTACATTGGGTTTTTAGTTCATATCTTTAGGTGCATTGGTTCATTTTTAAGAGCAAAATGAATTTGTCACCAACAGATTACTGTAAGAAATATATTTGACGAGGTGGCTTTGCTCGTTGTTGCCCTAATGAAGATTTGCAGAGTCTGAGCTATGAAGGCGCTTCAGTAATGGTGTGCTCAGGAATAACCCGAGAGGCCTGCACTGAGTTAGTGATGCGTTTACGCCCTTCTCAGCTTCTCTACATTGTTGGGTACGTTTTTGTATACCTACTCTATTTTTTAGAGTTCACCACAATAAACAATCCAGTGTGGATAAATCGGGTGCTCTTGCAAGCCATTCGACTACACCACCATTTCATATTCGTTTTCAGACAATTTGTGTGTAGAAAATTCCTCACAACCAAATTTAAGGACCTAATGGGATTTGATAACATCCAGTGACAATTATGTGCATGATAAATGAACAAAAGTGAGGACGAAGCGAAGCGAAAACGAATTTGTAACAGCCAGCCTGTAATTTTTTTTGTAAACTTTTACAATTTTCTATTATAATTCACCGGTGCGAATAATTTTGATTAATCCCTCTATATTATTAGTTTCTATGACACTTCGACAATGGCTAATCATAATAGACGACCTCTGCCCAACTGAAACAAAGAACAATTCGTAAATAAATTACAGTAACTTGAATAATGTTTAACCGGCGAAGAAATGTATTTAGCATTCGTTTTTATAGAAAAAGAAATATGTAAGCCAAATGAAAGCCATTAACTTCACTGCTAAATATAATTAGTACCTAAATCTACTTTAATCTTATAATCACTACCAGACCTATATAGGGTGTAACACAAATGCGAGTCGCTACTCCGTTAGCGTATAGTCAATTTATCAAAATAAAGAAAAAGTTTAAATAAAAATATGTCCAAGAATGAGATGTTTTCATATTACTGTTAGATTTCTGTTGGTAGCAACTAGGACATTCATGATTAGTTTATTTTCTAACATAACAAAGTTATATTTGTAGTGGCGAGATACAGTGAAATACACTGCAGTGCCCTCTTTGGGTCTTTGCTACTACCTGTCTGACAATTATTGTCTAATTGACAGACAGATAACGATCTGCAGGAAGCAGATGCCATTACAGCGACCTCTATTGTCTTTGAGGAAGACAATCCTACTTAATTATTGGAAGGAGATGCCGAAAACAACTACTAAAGCTCTAAGTATAACAAAGTTATACTTAGAGCCATTAGAAAAAAATAAACATGAAACGAGGCAACTCTCGTAGAAACTGTTCAAAATTCCCCATGAAAATGCACGTTTCGAGCGATCTTTTTAACCAATATTATTTTTACCCATGTTTCGACATGTTTAAATGAACTTTTTCTATATTTTGATGAGTAGAATATGAATACGCATTTTGTTACACTCTGTATATTACACAGTAAATACATACATACATAAATAAATACATACCTCTTAGTCTAGAAGCCTTTTGTATAATGGCATTAATTTTTTTCATTGTTTCAACGCCTTCGTTATAATTTTGCAACCTAATATTGTATCCATTTATTAGTTGCTTGTTTATAGTATTCAACTCATTATAATACGTAGGCATTTCTTTTCTAAAAGTTAATCAAATAATCTATTTTAAAAAACATTTAAAAATCATATCAGGGTAACATTAAGGTATTTTGTTACAAATAAACATGAAAGTGTATTTTATTTTGATGGAGAGTAACACACCGTATCATGGTATGCAATAAAATGGCATGGTAAAAAAGTTGCAGCTTGTCTGTCATCGACAATCAATTTTGTAGGATGACTTTCACTACCGTAAGACGTACCTATTTGCTATTAAAACATTCGCTTATCTACATGACATTTTCTGCTGTTAATTATTGAACACTACCACTATATTTTGACCTGTCTGGGATTGAAATAATGTTTTTATCTATCGGTAAAGTAGTACAGGATTTAGCATTTTGATACAACAGCATTACCTATACGCATGATCGTAGGAATCGTAAATTTGTAAAAAAATACAAAGATTAAGAAATAATTGGATCGAATTTATAAAAATTGTTATAACTTTACTATTATTGCTAAGATATGTCCTTACCTACAGCGTGAGTCAATAAGAACGAATTATTTAGTAGCTCCTTAAATAAAAGAGATAGAGCTGTTGTAAAGGGAAGTTATTCTATCTCTTTTTTATACAATCCAAAATTATTTTTCGATATACAGGGTGCACCGTTGAGCGGTTACAGCATCCAACATTTGTTTTTTATATGGAACACCCTATATTTTCTACGAGATTTTGATTAAGCTTAAAATTCCCTATACATTGGTGCCCCGCTTGCTGGTCTTGTATGCGGGGTTGCCAAGTTATTTCGGTTTTTCTAAAAATTTGAGGAAAAACATAACCTTGTAAAAAAATTATAGTAGCCTTGTTTCTGATAATTGAAGGTTGAGGAAGATCGCCAGATCTTAATAAATTTTTTTTTTCTTTAGGGTTTTATAAAAGATATGGTCTATTCGACTCCACCCACAACACCTCAAGATATGAAAGAAAGAATAAGAAACTCGTTTGCGCATGTAAACAGGCAAATGTTCACAAACGTTTGAGACTCCTTTGTAACACGTGTTATACGATGCATTGCTCAAGGTGGCGGACATTTCCAGCAGTACTTATAATGTTATATTAGAAATTGATGAATTCAGTTTGTGGACGTTTAAAATTATGTTGTTTCATCGCTCATTATTTTTTGTTAGTATTTGGTTTCTTTAATTTATTTAAAAAATATATTTTTCAATGTTTATCAGGTTCCTCTAAAATTTTTTAACTGATGTGTTTTTGAATTTACGGAAATACCGATGGCTGTTTAAGAGATATAAAATATAGTTCATGGCAGTAAGAAAAGTTAAAAAAACTACAGTTTTGAACAAAACAAGAAACATTTTAGAAAATGTGTTTTTTTCTTGAAATAGTTAATTACATAAATAAATAAATAATTAAATGACAAAGAAGTCACTGCCAAAGTTGTATAAATTTGAATATCTTGAAAACTATTAGAGTTAGATATTATACATATAGCAAACTATATATCATTTGAGAGCTTATTTAATACTCGTTTGTCTGATGTTATTATATACAGGGGGTTCCATAAAAGAAAAACGAGTTTTTACACAATATATTCAGACCACTTCAGTTGCTTAGAAAAAACACCCTGTACAAGCAAATAATTTTATGATGATATCGGCTTATAGTATAAGGGTTTGATTATCTAAATACCTAATCTCAACCTTTAATTATCAGAAACAAGGCTACTATGATTTTTTTACAAGGTTATGTTTTTCCCCAAATTTTTAGAAAAACCGAAATAACTTGGCAACCCCGCATACAAGACTAGCAAGCGGGGCACCAATGTACGGTGCACCC
Organism: Pogonocherus hispidulus; assembly: GCA_963924545.1. Lineage (NCBI taxonomy): Eukaryota > Metazoa > Arthropoda > Insecta > Coleoptera > Cerambycidae > Pogonocherus > Pogonocherus hispidulus. Next base: position 17,692,882 of record OZ004693.1, read on the forward strand.
TGTATATCTAAAAATAACTTTGGATTGTAGAAAAAAAATGATAGAACAAGTCCCCTTTGCAATGTTTTGCTCTATCTCCTTTATTTAAGGAGCTACTAAAGAATTCGTTCTTATTGACTCACATCATATATCCGGTTAGTATTCTTTTTTTTCCTAAGCATAATCAAGTGTATATTATTATGTATAATGAGATACTTACAAATCATTCAGTCTGCTATCTTCAGCTCTTATAACCAGATTACGAATTTGTCCTAGTCTATCGGCTACATCAGTACTCAGTCTCAATCGGGCATCCTGTATATCAGTCAACTTTTCCATCAGCGTTTTCAAATTTTGTTCTTCGCAAGGGAATGATGCCTTCGACTGAAAATTTGATTTTATTCTTAGAAGTGATTCTTTGACTTTCTTAGAAGAAACTCGTAAAGTGTGCATCTCTTACTAATAATTGGAAAAACTGAAACATACATCCAAACACGACCAAAAATAAAGTAAACGTTATTTTAAACCGAAACAAAAAAATCGCCATGATTTTGCACTCGTGGGTATACTTGGTATTTGCAATGATTGGTGTCAAGACCCAATATACAGGGTGCTTCAAATTCGATGCAATACATGGGGATCTCGGAAACGGTAAGAGATACGAAGTCGGTTAAATGGAGGCAAAGTTGCGTATTCAGGGGGACAACATAATGGTGAAAAGAGATCAAGGCTAACTTGATTAGTTTTCGAAATATTTTGAAAAAACCGAAAATTTCGATTTTTGTTTTGGTTTTTTTGCGGGCCTATTTGATGAGGTATTCAAAAATAAAGAGCACTTTTCTATAACAACCGGAAACCAACATCAACTTAATTTTTTTAAATACGGACCTGGAATTTTTTTTCAATTTTTTGGAAGCATTTTTGTAACTTGATAGAATGCCACCATAAAAGGAACCAGATTTAAACGTTTTGTCTAAGAAAAACCCATCATTAATGATATCCTGTGGTCCTCTTAGATTTAGTTTCATCTAGGCAAACGTTTCTATGACAAACACATTTCAATGTTGTGTCAAGCACTATCGGTACTTAAAAATGGCTTTCAGCAATCTAGATTTTTTTTAATTTTATTTAAATTTCCTCATAATTCAGGAATTGTGCGCAACTACTTAAATGAAACATTTTCAAACAGATGGATTGGAAATCATGGTGCTATAGAATGGCCAGCAAGAGCTCCTAATTTATCCCCATTAGATTATTTCTTATGGGGACGAACTAAAAATGATTTATATAAGAATCAATATAATAACATTGAGGATTTGAGAAATGCCACTATTCGTGTTCTGAATCCAATACCTGCAAGGGAAATCGAAAGATCTATTCAAAACTTAAAAAGACGAATACGCCTCTGCATGAATAATGACGGAGGATTATTTCAACATCTGCTTTAGGGTTTTTATAGTTTTAACATATTTTGTTGTTTTATTCATTGTTTATTCAATTACATCAGTTTATAGTTGTTAATTTGTTGTTTTATTATTAGCTTTTGTTTATTTATCGTAAATAAAAATGAAACCTCAAAAATATTATTCAATATCTAGAATTAACAAAAGTCGAAACAAAAATACTAATGATGGATTTTTCTTAAACAAAACGTTTAAATCTGGTTCCTTTTATGGGTGGCATTCTATCAAGTTACAAAAATGATTTAAAAAAATTAAAAAAAAAATTCCTGGTCCGTATTTAAAAAAAATAAGTTGATGTTGATTTCCGGGAAACGAAACGTTTTGCGGAAAATTTGCTAACACCATTCGATCAAGGGCAAAAAGTTGCTATAGAAAAGTGCTCTTTATTTTTGAATACCTCATCAAATAGGTACGCAAAAAAACAAAAACAAAAATCGAAATTTTCGGTTTTTTCAAAATATTTCGAAAACTAATCAAGTTAGTATGAATACGCAACTTTGCCTCCATTTAACCGACTTCGTATCTCTTACCGTTTCTGATATCCCCATGTATTGCATCGAATTTGAAGCACCCTGTATATACAGTGTGTTTCACTTCTCACTTTCACACTCTTGTAAAAATTTAGTGAACATCACGATTTGGATGCTTATTTTTTTTTTGAATAGGTATACCCAATCTGAATCTGAACTTCTACAATCTAGGACGACGGTGAGGTTAACATTTCATGGCCTGCTATCATTTTTCCTAGACGTGATTTTTCAGGAAATTCAGAAAATGTGACAACATAGCATTATTCAGCGCTATCTAAAACCCAAATATCCCGAGTTACGTGAAATTCTCAAATAGAATAAGTTTTCTATGTAACTTTCAACTTTCAAAATACAAAAATATTTGAATTTAAACATGCAAAATATAACGTATTGATGATACTAGATAAGTTGTTGGCTGTTATAGTTGAATTTATTTCTTCAATAAAAAAACCAAAAGAAAATCTTTTTATTTTTTTTTTATTATTGGAGGACTTTCAGCTCATTTTTTTTTATATTACATTGATACCTTCTGACGTTTCGTCCGAGTTTTCGGACTTCTTCATAGGTTACTTAAATAGGTACTGAAAATAATGTTTTTACATGAATAATTAAATTAGATTAGTGACAGAATATTTATCCAAAGGAGTGTTTTCTTACCTACTAGAATCTTTCTATTTTAACTACCTACTACATTATGGTTTTATTTTATTTTTATATGTAAATTTGCTCCATGATTTGAGCAGTGATCTGACTGTTTTAGGTGTCGCCGTCGATGTGTTTCTTTTTGAAAGCAGGTACCTAATTAAGTCAAGTGCGTATGTTAGTGGTTCAGATAGCCTAATATTGATGGTCCGAACGACAGAGTTATTATAAACATTTTCACGACTCGAGAGTGCTATTGAGAAGAGGTTTCGCAGTTTGTTCATCTACTGGGTGTTTGAAAAGTAATTTACTATTGTATGAGATTGCGATATATGCTACTCAGATTCTCTATATCTGTTTGATAATTAACTGTCTTTTTGTTGTTTTGTATTTCTGCCATTTCCAAAAACATACGTTTTTTGGTATTTCTTTCTTTATGTAGTATAGTTGTATTCGGAAAATTAAAGTTGTGTAATTTATTTACGGCGTGTTCAGTTAATGCCGTGCTACATGAATTAGGCGTTGCTATGGAATTTCTAATTGATAACTTATGTTGATTTATACGTTTGTTTAAATACTGTTGGGTTTGTCCTATGTAGCATCTATCGCAATCTGAGCAGTCTACTTTATAAATAACATGAGTTTGATTTAATTTATCTACTGGATCTTTCAGTTTTGAATATAGTTTGTTTTTTATGCTATTGTCATTTCTGTGTGCTAATTGTATATTATATTTACCTAATTCTTTCTGAACTTTTTCTGATACTTGTGGTATATATGGGGCCGATATGTATATTTTGTCTTTATTTGGATGGGCCAACCATTATCGGCAGTGTGTGCAAATCTAACTCTAGAGTATCTCGAAAACCAACTAATACCCACGCTTTCAAATAACATTGCATTTTATAAACGATACGTAGACGATTGTCTACTATGCGTTAATAAAAATGAAGTATCTTACATATTGCAGAAATTCAATGAACAACACAGAAAAATTAAATACACAGTAGAAATAGAAAATGAAAATAAAATAAACTTCTTAGACCTGACTCTAATTAGAGCTGGCGGTACAATTAAAACCAATTGGTATCAAAAAAGCATCAATTCGGGACGGTATACCAATTTTCTATCTAAAACTAGTAATAAGTACAAAATTAGTGTTATAAGCAGCCTTGTAGACAGGGCCTTGTTACTATCAGATAAACAGTTTCACAAAGAAAACATAATCAAAATTAAAAACATTCTTTTAAGTAATTTCTACCCGCTACCATTCATAAACAAGTACATGCAAAAGAGAATACATATAATAAACAACAAAACCCATCAAAATCAGGCTGACATAGATTTACAACCTAACTGTTTAGGACCCATATTCAACAACACAAACCAGAACAGAAATCTAAGCAATCCAAATAAAGACAAAATATACATATCGGCCCCATATATACCACAAGTATCAGAAAAAGTTCAGAAAGAATTAGGTAAATATAATATACAATTAGCACACAGAAATGACAATAGCATAAAAAACAAACTATATTCAAAACTGAAAGATCCAGTAGATAAATTAAATCAAACTCATGTTATTTATAAAGTAGACTGCTCAGATTGCGATAGATGCTACATAGGACAAACCCAACAGTATTTAAACAAACGTATAAATCAACATAAGTTATCAATTAGAAATTCCATAGCAACGCCTAATTCATGTAGCACGGCATTAACTGAACACGCCGTAAATAAATTACACAACTTTAATTTTCCGAATACAACTATACTACATAAAGAAAGAAATACCAAAAAACGTATGTTTTTGGAAATGGCAGAAATACAAAACAACAAAAAGACAGTTAATTATCAAACAGATATAGAGAATCTGAGTAGCATATATCGCAATCTCATACAATAGTAAATTACTTTTCAAACACCCAGTAGATGAACAAACTGCGAAACCTCTTCTCAATAGCACTCTCGAGTCGTGAAAATGTTTATAATAACTCTGTCGTTCGGACCATCAATATTAGGCTATCTGAACCACTAACATACGCACTTGACTTAATTAGGTACCTGCTTTCAAAAAGAAACACATCGACGGCGACACCTAAAACAGTCAGATCACTGCTCAAATCATGGAGCAAATTTACATATAAAAATAAAATAAAACCATAATGTAGTAGGTAGTTAAAATAGAAAGATTCTAGTAGGTAAGAAAACACTCCTTTGGATAAATATTCTGTCACTAATCTAATTTAATTATTCATGTAAAAACATTATTTTCAGTACCTATTTAAGTAACCTATGAAGAAGTCCGAAAACTCGGACGAAACGTCAGAAGGTATCAATGTAATATAAAAAAAAATGAGCTGAAAGTCCTCCAATAATAAAAAAAAAATAAAAAGATTTTCTTTTGGTTTTTTTATTGAAGAAATAAATAACGTATTGAAGTACATATTAGTCATACCTATTCATAAAAAATAATCATCCAAATCGTGCTCCTCATTAAATTTTTACAAAGATGTGAAGGTGAGAAGTGAAACACGCTGTATCTTGAAATACTTTCATTTATTCCAACTTTATTCCAACTTAACAACTGTACGTGCTCAAAGCTCAATCAATCATTATTGTGATGGTAATACTCGCATTTGTTCTTACCTCCAAATTGTCGATATTCAAATACGCCGCCAATGACTGCACAAGGTCAGCAGCCAGAAACATATTGTTAGTATGTATGGTGACTTTCCCAGATATTTCGAAGACCATGACCAAAGGAGAACCATCACGTATACATTTTAAATTTAATGTAAGATTAGGACCTGAATCGAATTCAATGTCAGACGAGAATAAAAAATTTTGATTGATCCACATGCATATCCTCTGCAGGCGTTCGTTGACTTTGAAGTGTACAAAATCTTCTGGTTTGGCCGATTCGCTGTTGTCTTTTAGAGAGTACATTGAGAAACGTGGTAGTTGCCTGGTTAACTCGAAGACATGGAATTGGATACTATTTGGGTAGCCAACTAATGCCTTTAAAATAAGTTTCAGTAATTCTAGGGATCTCCATTATAGTGTTATTCAGAACTTATCTCTAAAATTTTGAGGATATGTGCATCCTTAAATAAGAAATCGATATCACCAAAAAAATTTATAATAAAAGTCTTAGGATTTCCCGTAAACAATGTTTAAAGTTATACCATTATAAAGGACTACGTAGATGAGCAACTGTACTTCAACATCTGATATATCTACCACATTCCTATAAAAAACAGTAAACACGTTTTTGTACCTGGAACGCCTGGTTAAGACCGAGTGAATAGAGTTGGAGTGGGTATATTATCTCTATTGTCAATCAGTCATCAGTCTATCTGTGTCGCTCTCTCAGTGCAGGTGTTTTATTTATCGTAGGAGTGTTAAACTGTAAAATTTTCAAAATGGCTCATGTGTACAGTAATGCTGAGTTAATGAACATGATTCTTATTTATGGTGAAGTTGGAGTGGACGAGATGGTGGCCCACAACGTATTTTAGCAGCTGAAAAACAAGTGTTGAATCTGGTTCGTGAAAATACGCGAATAAGTACAAGTCAAATCGCTAGGCAGGTGCCTGGGGTATCCCAATCAACGGTGTGGCGCTTACTACACGAAGCTCAGTTTTATCCGTATCATATCCAGCTTGTTCAAGCACTGTTACCAGTGGATGATCAATTACGAGTTAGGTTTTGTGAGTGGTTGTTGTAGCAAAATTCTGAAAATCCCCAATTTACTTAATAATTTTCGTTTACAAGATCAGCAACCAGGAGGAACATTCGCTTTAGTGCGGCAAAGTTGGATAAGGCGTGCCCAAAAGTGTGTAGAAGTCGAGGGACAAAATTTTGAACAGCTTTTGTAGTAACAAGGTATGTGCACATTTTTTATAAATTTCATGTTTCTAATACCTAGTAATCAAGTACCTATCGCAATTCTTCAAAATTAGTGTAACAAAATTTTATTCATTTTAAAGACACGTCACTTTGGTCACATCTATCTATCTTTAAGTTTATTTTAAAGTAAAAACGCTGCAAATCTTTTTTGCGCCGGGTGTCGGTATACTCTCAGAACTTCCGAAGTTTTTTTTTCGTGGTAGCCAGTTTGCATTGTCAGTCCCAAGGTCACTCCATTACAGTGGACCAGTATACAGCTGCGTGCAATTAAAATTTTTTTAATAGTTTTCAGAACCCGCCAAACATTTTTTTTTGCACTTCCACATTTGTACATGTATGTTGAACATCCCCAAATTTTATTATGGATAAGTTCTGAATAACACTATACGTATGTCAAAGAGATGGAGTGGAGTAGGGGGAGCCTTATGAGCTCTGACTACTATAACTGAGAGGGTGACATATATAGATTTAATCTACGATGGAGCGATATAACCTATTACTGATACTAATTTGAGTGCACTCAGTGGAATTATTCATTATGACCATAATGGTACTGTGTATCATTATGAATTGAACCATAACTTGGTTGGCTAATAATTGAAACCAAGGTAGCTTGGCATGGTTAAATTCATACTATTTTCAGAGCTATAATTAAATGAAAAATTTTACTACCTGCTTTTGGTAAGTTACACTCTAAATAAAAAAAGAAATGTTATATCAAAATTATAACCAAATTAGAAAGAAAAATATTTTTTGAACAGAAGGATTTTGAATCCCAAATCTGGCCTACTAGAAATGGATCTGGGAAATGAAACTCTAATGGATAATTTTGTTATTTTTAAATAATAAATTTTCTAGAGTCATGTAGATTAGGATATTGTTTTCGTATATTAAAAAACCGTTTGGGAGCGAGCGAGCATTTGGGAAATCCCTGTATACAACAATCCTAACCATATAACCCTTGATTCTAATATCTCTTACGATTTAGACACAACATCCTTTTTAAATAAATTCACACCTATATTCCGTAACTGGATGTCTCTTTATTGACTACAGTTTAACTATATTAAAAATCAAATTACTAAACGTTTCAAAGTATTTTTGCTTTGATTTATAAACATAATTTAACTGTACATAACTTACCTTAATATGAATGTCAACAGGATTATCCTTAGGTAAAACCAGGGGTATAGCCAATTCCGAGCTTAATTTAGACATAGGGGGATGAACTACGTGTGTTTCACCTTTGAAAATTCCTTCAGCAAAAATTATCACAGCTTTTATTATGGTAGAGTTGTTGGTGGATATATATACTTCAATGTGTGGCTAAAATGAAACAGAAAAGTTTTCTTAATAATAAATAGGTCGTTTTATGCCTGTGAAAATGCGAGTTACTCTAATATACACAGAAAAAAATTGTCTACTCTCGTGTGGCTACAATCAGCTAGATTCCAGGAAACCAGAAAGCTCCTCTTAAATGTCGCGGTTGAGGCGGGCCATCCTTCGTACAGCCATATGAGTCAGTCAGGCACTCATCATTACAAGTTTTTTTTAGAATATGTATCTTTAGGATCTTTAAGTAGAATACGAAACAATTGGGTAAGGCGAGCCGGTAGCTTCAGGGTTTAATGTCTCGATCAGTCAACCCAGAGGTGGTGGGTTCTAATCTCCATTCCATCAGACGATTTTTAATTATATTGTCTACTCGTAGATTAAGGTTTAGATGGGTTATAAGGATGGGAAGAATGTCAGTTTAATGTCAATGTGATAGATTAAAATCAGTTGATGTTTAACTACCTCCCTCACCAATGAAGTGTTCCAGGTTTCCCTGATTCCAGCACTGAACAGTGGTTAGGACCGGCCAACGTAAGCCGTTCCTGAGGCACAAGTGCGGCTCGCTTAATATGCCGCCCTCTCTCCCACACAATGTATCACACACTGTCTCAGCCTTTCTGGCTAATCCTTGTGATTAGGATGAGGGATGATATTATTATTATATTATATTACTTGCATGGATAATCAAGACAATAGTCTACAGATATACTTACCTTAGAAGTTGTATCATCTGGGTTAATAGCAATTTGTAAACGAGTGCTGGCAGGAATCACTCCACTGTTTTCATAGCTTTCTGTTTCATTTAAAGCGTTTTCGTTATATTTGGCATTGTTTTCGTAATGCTTCAGTTCCATTATAAGTGCTTGTTTTTGTGCCAAAAGTTCTCTAACTATATCTTGTTCATTTCCAGACCCATCTACACTGTTTGATAAGGTTTTCGTTGTTGTGTAACCTCGGACTAAAAATATATAAACAGCACTGTTATACTTAATGAGCAAAAATAAATATCCGCAGTTTTTGTAGCTGAGAACAAAAGTCGTGGAATAAATAGACCAAGTAGTTGCTAATCAAGGTCTGACGTTCTAGGTAAGGTATCTGAAAGAGTCAAGATGGATTTGATAGAAATGAGTAAATAAAAACTAAGATATTTTATTTCCAAGACTACCCTAAATAATGAGGTTTTCCAGGTTTCCCTTATTTCAGCGCTGAATGGTAGTTAGGGATTACCAACTTCAGTCGTTTCTGAGGCGCAAATGCGGTCTACTGAATAATAATATTTCGACCCTCTCCCATACAAGTCTCCGACTTCTGGGTTACTCTTTGTGATTAGCGTATTAATGAGGAGTAGATATATTATTATTATTATTATTATTATTATTATATTTTTTTTTTGTTGAAATCCAGTCGACCGGTTTCCCTGACTCCGATTCTCAGGGTCGGCCGCTGGTGGTAATCAGTAGCTACTCCTCACGTCCGTGGGGTGAGTAACTACTGAGTTCGGGAATCGTGTGCCCAGAATGACCGCCTTCTGCATTCTTCCGGCTAGAAGATCTGCCGAATTTCGGGTATAATCTTCTTCTTCTTTCTTCTTCTTCTTCTTCTTCTTCTTCTTCTTCTTCTTCTTCTTATTATTATTATTATTATTATTATTATTATTATTATTATTATTATTATTATTATATTACAGATTTAGGTATCTCTCCCAATATGTACCGGGTGGCCAAATTTGCTTGCTATTATAGGACAACTCGAGAACTAAGAGAGATACAAAAAAATTAACCCCCCTTTCTCGAGCTCTTTTTCTGAGACAAACTTAATGCCGAAATGCAAAATGGCCTATCTTCTTTTGTTTTTGAGATATTAGCGAATATTCGATTTTTCACATTTTCGATGGCTGCGCATATCTCGGTTATTTTAGATATTAGAAAAAAAAACAACTTGTATATGTTCTTCAGACACTTTTTTAAAAGGAATGCAGTGGCGTAGGCAATATTTTAATAAGTTGATACAATTTCGAGTTATGACATAAACTTGTATTTTTTTAAATGAAAATCGTAGTCGGCTATGATTTAGTTAGAAAGATAATTTTTTTCTCTTTTCAGCGATATATAATATGTGTGGTTAATTTATTCGACTTAACTATTTTTTTGTAGAATCTTTGACTTTTTAAGGTTATTAATAGCTCCCATTTCGTTTTCGCGTAGTAGACGTATATCTTTTGTTTGAAATTGAAGTTATTGACAGTTCTAACTGCATTTATCACTTTGCGTCTGTAATTTATACCGCTTATAAAAATTGATCTGCGAATAGTTGTTTTCTAGAAATTTTAGAATACTTTTAAATTTCAAGAATGGCATTTCAAAATTATGAAAAATTCGACATGCTGGAATATTATATAAGAAACAATTATTACTGTGAAGTTACGCCCACTATGCCAAAACAAAATGGCAGCTATTAATAACCTTAAAAAATAGTCAAGCCGAATAAATTAACCACACATATTATATATAGCTGAAAAGAGAAAAAAAGTCTTTCTAACTAAATCATAGCCGACTACGATTTTCATTTAAAAAAATACAAGTTTATGTCATAACTCGAAGTTTTATCAACTTATTAAAATATTGCCGACGCCACTGCATTCCTTTTAAAAAAGTGTCTAAAGAACATATAAGTTGTTTTTTTCTAATATCTAAAATAACCGAGTTATGTGCAGGCATCGAAAATTTGGAAAATCGAATATTCGCTAATATCTCAAAAACAAAAGAAGATGGGCCATTTCGCATTTCGGCATTAAGTTTGTCTCAGAAAATGAGCTTGAGAAAGGGGGTTAATTTTTTTGTATCTCTCTTAGTTCTCGAGTTGTCCTATAATAGCAAGCAAATTTGGCCACCCGGTACATGTGGATGCAAAAGATGTTTAAAACTTTTTATGTATTAATTGAGTTAATTCATTTACGCCTCTAATATTTTTGGAATGACACGTGACGTGTACCCGCAAACACGTCACGCGTGCCCGCCGAGGTACATGACAGCTCACTTCCGGCGCTGAAGGAACCTTACTTATCTACTAATGTCGATATAATTATTGGGAAAATTCTTACGCCAAACATATCTAAGATGTAAATGATTAGGTATATGTGTAGTTATATTACCTTCTCCTTCACTAGCTACGCAAATCACGTCTGCCTTTCCTATTGACCTGTAATCTCCTTCAACTATGCCAGAGACACCAGAGTTCATGGAATCCTTGAACAGCACTTCTCCAGTTTTGATTGCTCTGCAGTCAATCTTTCCATTTGACCATCCCGTGATTAATTGCATCGAAGATTGGCCCAACAAATCATAGGAATGCATGGCAATCGCAAAATTTTTGGACTAAAAAATGTAAAACATATTATGGGTCCACTTATGAAAATTGCAAATCGTTATTTTTTTTGTACCTTAACTCTCCACAGCCTCACATCTTGATCATACACACCAACCGTTCCATTTGAAACCGAATACGCAAAACGGTTTTCAGGCAAGGCCACTAAATTGGTGACCACTTCAGTTTCAACATGCTCCGCTATAACCTCGTCTCCTTTGAATACTCTTATGTTGAAATCTTCTGAACTCACGACTAACTGGAAATGTAGCAACATTTATACATAAGAATTCAGTTACCTCTGAACTTTTTTAAATATTCTGAATATCTAGAACCTTCTTTTTTTATAAATTCTCTAAGATATTGCTCAGTGGTACTTAATTCTAGAATATACTCATTGTTTTGCTCGGTCTCATACTCGGTTATTTTGCAAATATTGAATAAATATTAAAAAATGGTAGACTGAAATCCCTTCTATGCTAGTTTTAACTTTGGATTAGTTTTCCTTTAAGAAAATTGTATATGAAAATTCATACAAGTGTTTATTTATTTCAGCGCAGGGCAATAGTTATGATGATATTTTAAATACTTTTAAACATTTTCAATATTATATCACAGATTATTGTTTGGATAAGTTTGCCATTAGAAATAATAATAACAACTATACAGCTAGGGAGAAATTATTTCATTTATCCGGTTATAGTACGGCAGGGATGTTTGAATGAAGCTTCGAAAGCCTTCAATAGTCAAAATAAACGCTAGATATTCCCGTTGAGATGTGCTGTACTTATGCGCATCTCGTGAAATGTTAGCCAAAGTAATACAGAATAAATGCTGTATAAATTTTATATAAAACGCAGAATGACAAGGTAAATAAAAAGTTTTCCTCAAACAGTACACCACACTAATTTATTCAACTGGTACCTACAATGTAGTAGTTTTGCATTTTACCTCGTTCAAACCATCTTTATTATAATCCATCAGTATCATGGAGGTAACAACATCTCCAACTGCAGTCCAGAATATTTCATTTCCCAAATGGTCGTAACCACGAACTGAAGAGTTGCCTCCGACCATGACAACAGGTGACTTGTTGTCTCCAAATAATCCAGTGGTGACAGATTTGACTCCATCCTCACATTCTTTATAAAATATATCTCTGTTATCATGAACATGATATACGAGAATATGAGAACTTGTACCTTGAAACAAACAGTATCATAAATAGTTTATAATTTAAAAATTCTTGATTTATTTAATTTTAATCTTTTGAAGAAGCATAAAATTATTGTTCTATTTATTGTTTTGTTTATTAAATGCAATATACTTATAACTAGGTATAACTTTCAGTTTAAATTTATTTCTCATTTTAAAAATGATACTATTCATATTACTTATTTGATCAGCCAAATCAGAAGATACCAAAAATAAAATAGATAAAAGTTGAATGAAACATAAAATACAAAAAAGAGGCTGTAGTCTAATTTTATGTACTGTATCATTTACGTCAGCATATGTGACCAAACCGTTGACTAACTTATTTTCTATATCTTTATCGATGACCAAGCCACAGCCTTCCTGAAGGCTGTGACCAAGCGTATTAAAATTTAAATTAGAAGTAAATGAGTATGCAACCAGTAATATAATATATTTCTACTTACAATGTTGCTAAATTGTACTCGTAAATATTCCCATGGAATGTTAAAATATATATAGTGTATTATTAGGAGTAAAGATTACCGGTATATCCCTACTTTTTGTACCTGACGTCGTCATCATGACAGTTCAGCTCTCTATTTATATACCGATAAGTACAAGGTTATTAGTTATTGTTGTGATAAAAACATTTTTTTTCTCGTAAAAAGAAAATCCATATATCCATCGTTTTCGTCTATATATTGGAGTTCCGCACACGAGTGGGAGGGACACCCTTTATAGGTCTTGCAAAAATAATTTTTTCCCATATTTAAGTTTTATTTTTCTGTTTTGTTCACGTTCTCAAATTTGGCGATGAATAGATATCGATATAGAGTATAAGTGCCCAAAAAATATCTGTATATATTTACATATTCGGATTTCGCAGATGTTCATGAATATAACGTATAACTAAACTAACTTAAAAGGGTTGTGAATATCAATAATTTTTTTCTTTGTAGATATTATTTAACGTCGGCATATTTCCAAAATTAAGGCCAGTCGTCGACGCCAGAAGACGAGCCTTGCTGAACATGGAAATTTTGCCGAACCCCCACTCTTTCCAGTGGAGTAGGGACCTTTTACTTGCCTATCATTTCATAGACAGGGGACCTTCGGCTTTATATCCTATCCGAGGAATGGTACGTCTTTTACACAAACCTCGCCTATGTTCGTATAGCTTCTGCCTTTGTCTATATAATTATTATGGGTATTCACCATATATATAATACTACTATATTGAGCTATTCGAGCTTTTCTTGAAGCCGGTTTATGAGATGGAGTTATATATTTCGTTCTCTTTCACGGACAAATGTTCCTGTGCACATGCCCAAGTGTTGTCCAATCCAATCCAAGAATTTCAATGTGCCGCGAAAGTAAAGAAAGACCGGGCTTTTGTTTTGTCATATACAGGGTGTCCCAGTATGAGCGTACAAAAATTTACCAGTGGGTAGGCCAGACCAAAATAAGAATAAAATTCTTATAAAAAATTTCTCTGATGCACGCCTAATGAGTTACAGGGTGTTATTTTGTAAAAAAAACAACAATTTTCCGTAATAACTTAACTTAAATAACTTTAACAACTTAAAAACCGTTTCGTAGATTTAGGTAATTTTTGGGTAACGTGTAAATCTATTAAAGGCCATTAAAACTATATGGTGTTTGTTTAACTTTGACACTTGTGGTGGCCTAGGTCTACTCTTCCTTATGGTTTTGTCTTCATAACTCTTGTATATCCTACTTTTTCGTGAATTAACTAAGTTTTCCTTAATCGGCTATCAATTCTCAACAAAAAAGGTGCTCTTGTTACACAGCTCTAAAATCAACCATTTTCGAGTAAATTGAGTGTAAAGTACAGACTATATTCCTTTATGCAGAAAAATGTATGCAATGATTTTAAAGTTTAGAGTTAAACAAAAACCATATAGTTTTAATGACCTTTAATAGATGTACACGTCATCCAAATATTACCTAAATCTATGAAACGAGTTTTTAAGTTATCTCGAAAAATTGTTTTTTTTTACAAAATAACACCCTGGAACTCGTTAGGCGTGCAGCTAAGAATTTTTTTTTATAAGAATTTTACTCTTATTTTGGTCTGGCCTACACACTGGTAAATTTTTGTTCGCTCACACTGGGACACCCTGTATGTGTTTTGTCATATATGTGTTTTGTGGTGTGGTTATGTCACAGTTTATCTTTTGTATTTCAGGTATGTTTGTGTTTCACAGAAAATAAATTTGTGTTTTTCGTAGAGCCGGCAGTTTTAGAAGTGTTTTATTTATGTGTAACTTGTAGTTTTAGTTTTGTTCATATACCTATGACTTATTAGTGATTAGAGACATTTGCTCATCAAATTATTTCGACGGTATTTTTACAGTCGCAACTGCAAGTTTAGGTATATAAGAACATTTTGTAAATTTAAATATGTAGTGAATTAGGTATAGGAATTATACTGTACCGATTGTACGGATATCGTAAAATGCCGAAACGAAAAACTCAGTCGAGGTTTTGTCTTTTGTGCGAAGGAAATATTCCATATGAAGTCGCATAGGTACCTGAAGTATGTATTTTTAAAATTTTCTTTTCAAATACAAACTGCATCCACTCTTTTGGTAAACTTGATAAATACGGGAACATCCCAATAACAAGATTGAAAAACCGTTATATGTAGATAAAATACAATATAAAATAAAGTTAATTTATTGTATTCTACAGTATATGGAGCAAAATTCCCGCGGTTTGCTGCGCATGAGTATTTGGTATTTTCTCCGTGAAAGAGACAATAGATATGATTCTGGACTACTCTAATTTGGCTTCACTTGAGAAACATGGTAAAGATTACATAGGCTCCATATAGTAGTATTATATATATGGTATTCACCTATATACAGGCCGTTAGAAGAGGGGCAGGCATCGCTGGTCCTTCCTGCATATATCCAAGTACTAACCGCGGACTAGAACGTTGCTTGGCGTTTATATCGATTATCGATTATATGCATGCTAAGTCGCTACGACGGCTTGTCCGTCAATATCAATATTATTTATGTAATTACCTATAATCAGAACTGCTTTTTCATCATTTGGTAACAATTGCCCTGTGGCTAAGGCGGTTATAGTATGATTGATATTTAAAGTTGCGATTTCTCTGTTGCTTTCTGACCACGCTAATCTTCCGGCTGTCGAGGTATTCCTTCTGTGTGGACTGTGTATAAGAACCTACAAATTACCTACATTTAATAAAATGGATTATTAGGGCTGTGTTCAGCGAATAGTCGGATCACCCTAGTCGAACACTCAAAGTATAACTAGTGGCTGAACGAGAATTTCTGTGTCGTATTTAGTATTTCTATTTCTGTTCTGACATTTCACACTACGCCTAATTTTCCCAGTTAGTTGATTGGGCTAACTGACCAGTAACATATTTAATGTCTGAACGATTTCGACTGGTTTGTCCATTCGCTAAACGCAGCCTAAAATTTACTTAACAAAATATTAGCGCAGTTTCTGTAAATACTCAAATTCCGATTAGACTGTGGAAGGACCATATTTCAAATATCATTTAATATGTGACTTGTATTATTTTTGCAGGCTATACGTGTACAAAAACAAATTTACGATCGTTCCTTGTCAAAAAAATTAAAACATAAAATGTGTGCACGTAATTGTAATATTTTGTGAGGTGCAAAAAAAGTTTGGCAAATTTGTTAACCCTATGTTATAAGAATATATAAATGACGTTAGATTCTTTACATCCTCTTTGATAAAAAATTTAGGTACCGTTAAGAGTCCCCTATCCGTCTGTGACATCATACCGTGTGTTACGCGGTAATCGCGTCCGACTACGGATATATCTTCCCATTTTAATTCTGAAATTATTTCTGCATCCGTTAAAATAATGGAGTTACATAGTGTAGAAGATATTTATGTGGTTAATTTTTGTTTTGGGATGCAAAGTCTCAAATTAGATTTTACTGTCATGTAAACCCCCCCTCACTCAGAATATATGGGGTCATCATAAAGTAAGGGGTATACTTTAAAGACATATAATTTTAAGAAATCAAGCTAGTAGCAAAAAGTAAATGGAATTTAGTTGTATCAATAATTGGATTTGTATCTATGTATCTATGTATTTGTTGGATTATATCTATGAAAAACAAAAGAGTTGTCGTGTCAACTGCTGATACTCCAACATTTACTGACTTGACCAAGCTCACTCATTCAGTAACAGTTTTGTGTTTACTGTGTATAGCACTTATTTGCCCTTTATCAGCACTTACCTTATCAGTAGAAGTAGCTGCTGTGACGCAAGGATGTGTTCCATCGTATTTACCTACAGTAACTAGACCTGGTATAATTTTATAACTTAATTCTAAAGTAAAAACCGGTCTTACAAGCTTATCCATTAAGAAAAGTTAACTGATTACAACAACAAATCACAAACGTTTTAAATACAAACATTTTCGTTGCTATGAAGTTATTGATTGCTAAGTAGACATCCATACTGTATGAGTTTATGAAGAATTTACCATAAGATTTTAGACAAAAGTACCTTCCTACTTTTTATTTTATAATATTTAAAAATGGTACCTTTATTTGGACTTTTATGCTTCTAACACAGAGGACCAGGTCCTCTGTGCTTCTAATATTAGCAGCAGAAAATTAACTAATTTAATTGTTTACCCATTACATGCGTGTGATGCGGTGATCCTAATGTAAGCAATTTAAGTCTGAAATGGGTTTATATGCTAAAATTATAATGTTGTTTACGGTACCTACATCCTTATCATAATATAAATAGAATAAGAGGATACGCTCTATATGGTTATACTAAACACTTTAGTGAAATGTAACTTATTTTTATTTATTAATTACATAATATTAGACAAATATTAAAATTACAACAGTCTATTTTTGTTACCCAAAATTACATAAAAAATATTTTACTATAGCTGTCGCTCTCGTAACTGAGATTCCACGTTTGAATTGCCTACTGTACAAAGGTATAGATGTTATAAAAATGAGGTTGACAGTAATAGCAAAGTTTACAGAATAAATGTAGTAATACCATTGGCTTTACAGTGGCCAGAAGTAAATTATAAAACAATTCTTAAATATAAAAAATTTGGTAATTATCACAATGAATTAAGATTCGAATCTTATTAATAAAATATATCTACAAGATCTTATTTTTTCAAGAATATGCAGAGGATTTATCACCTATTACCTACCTCCTCTTACGACGAGGATTAAGTGCAATTTGTTTTGGTATTTCTCCTGTTTTTAATATGTATATTGAGGAAGTGTTATATTTATATTGAAAAGATATGTATATAATCTTTCTTTATATAGTATTTTTTTTTTTAGTTTTTACTGATTACTATTCATCAAACCAGGTGTACATCTTTTATTTAGCATTCGATCGTTTCTATTTATATGAGCATGTTCTTACTTAGGTAATTATAGTTTCAACTTTCCGTTGACAATATCGTCATAAACTTCACCTAATGGAATATAAATTGACTTTTTAGCATCGTAAAAATAAAGCGGATCAGTGATCTTGTGTAGATCGAAGCCACTTTTCTGAAGTTCGACCTTCTTCACTTTGAAAGTTCCAGTTAGAGGAACAGAATCCACTATTCTCAAGAACAGAGGAATGGCGTAACTAGGAAGGTGAGTCTTGAGCCCTTTGGCCAGTTCGTCAATATTCAAAGTTTTGTCCTTATCGACAATGGCCGCCATTCCTGCTCGACCTTCACTACCAGGAACCTAAAATTTATTTATAATTTAATGCAACTAATCGGATTAATCAGTGAAACGTGCATTGCGATAAAATCATATACAGAGAGTTCCATAATGATTGTCCGTGCCGCTTCATAATGATTTTTTATGTGCCGCCTTTCTATTTTTAGTATCTGCACTAGAATCATGAGCGCAGGCAAGGGAATTTACTGGTTTGATTTGATTGGTTCCATGCCATGGTACGTCAGTAAATATAGGTTATGTTAAAAATAAAATAAAGACAATTTATTAAAAATAATATAGTTATTATTTCGTATTATTCTATTTCTATTTATCACTAATATAACCTATTCAAACTGTGCATTGTGGAGCGTTAAAAACATTAATTTATGGTTCTTATATTAATTTCAACATTAATTTCAATATTAAGAAATACAAAATTATCAACCTGATTTAGGACTCTCTGAAACTGTATAATATTGTAAAATACTCTTAAACGCGAATGATAATAATAATAATGTTTATTTATACATAAGCACCGATAACTAAGAAAAAAATAACAATATATGCATATGCATATACACATACAAACAAACAGTTATTCACTGAAGCTCTAGCATAAAGCTATTGCTTGTATGTGAATGAAGAAAACTTAATCTAATTTAACAATTATTTTCTAAAACTAAATAATAATTTACAAGCGACTGAGCTGACTGTTCCATATATAAGGATAAATAGAGAGAGAAGGAAAATATATAAATTAGTAAGTACAAGAAAATATATATGAATTGAATATTTTATATACTTTATTCTAGACACTTCTATCAATAAATTTATGAAAAATATTTCTTCCACAATTCATAATCCAATTTTTTATATGTTTTTTATAACTTGTTTATGTCTATGTTTCTTAGATTTTTCAGATTTTCAGATATTTTTTCAAAAAGTCTTGGGCCTAAATAATCAGAGCTACGCTGCCCGATAGTTTTGTGACATCTTGGTCTGAAGACACGACTTTCCTTGTCCCTAGTATGGTAAGTATGAGACACGTATTCAAATGATATTACATTTTTCTTTATATTATTTAATAAACTAAAACAGAAGAGTTGCCTTGTATCAAATACGTTTGCTTCTGCAAATAATGCATCGCTCGAATAATTGATTGGTCTACCTAAAATGATTTTTAATATTATTTCATTAAATGATACTTCAGTAAAACAATTTAAACACGAAAAATGCTAAACGCCATTGAGTCAAACGTCAAATGCTGTCAAATATGAAAATTCTCAAATTGACAGTTAAAAAGAAAGTAATTTTAGCAAATGGAAATAAATTTTGATTATATTGAGGATAGGCTGCGTTCCCGTACCGGACAATCATTCTGAAACTCTCTGTATAAGCATAATGTAACTAACGTTCTATGATTTACCTCAACTCCATAAACAACTGAATCTTTCAAGCCAACCACTTTGCTTATAACTGCTTCTATTTCATTGGTTGCTACATTTTCTCCTTTCCACCTAAAAAAAAATATATACCTACTTGAAGGGTACTTCGGCTATATTTTGATATAACCTATTTACTAAAGTAGTCAAAAAGAAGCAATATCACAGTTAACTTGGATATATATAGGTAATATAACCACGGATTGTGATTTGCAGCTTTAATTTACCTGTATGTGTCTCCTGTGCGATCTTTAAAGAAGTAATAACCAAACTCATCTTGAACCAATAAATCTCCTGAGTTGAAATAAGCATCTCCCTTCTTGAAAACATCTCTGATGACTTTCTGACTAGTCGCCTTCTTGTCAGCGTAGCCAGAAAAGGCATTGGCACTCCTCTTGGGGTTGATTTTTCCTACAAGTA
Source organism: Pogonocherus hispidulus (assembly GCA_963924545.1). NCBI lineage: Eukaryota > Metazoa > Arthropoda > Insecta > Coleoptera > Cerambycidae > Pogonocherus > Pogonocherus hispidulus. The sequence goes on from OZ004693.1 coordinate 17,712,910, forward strand.
AGCCTTCCTCTCCAGGTTGGCATCGAATGCAGAGTCCTTCTTTGCTTCTGATGGGCTCGTGATTGTCGTCATCGCATTTAATTAGAGTAACGGGATACAGCGCGTAGGCGTATCTTGGAACAAAGCCTACTGCACCAATTGTGTTGTCTATGTTCACTATAATAAAGATAAACTTCGTTAATTGTTAGCCTTATTTCAGGGGTATTCATAGAAAACTTAAGTTTTGTTAGCAGTAAGTTAGGTCTGTATTGAAAATTTGAGATAAAATCTACATGTGGACCGCTTAGAGACGTCACATACTTGAACTAAGCTATGATGAGCTCTATGCTCTAGCTATGAGCTATGATGAACTGATGAGCTCATATATAAATTCCCAGGGTGCATATACTTCTGGGTGTTTTCTGAGAGAACACTTTGTGTCATATATTGTTAGCCTCGTACCGAAGAACCCTATTCAAATGATACTATGCCTATTAATGTTCATTAATATGACAAAATAGTTAATCCCAAAATTCTTTTAAATAATAAAGATATTCCTTTCCCTAGCTAGCTAGCTAATCATATACATAGCTAGGATATACTTAGCTAACAATGAAAATTTAAATATCATTGAATCATTATTAAATAATTTCATTAATAATATTTCCTAGTTTATTTTTTGGCTTAATATCTATAAATAAATGTATAAATAGTTAATACACACTGTCAGAGGTTTTGGTATAATTTAAGCATAACTAAAAACTAAAATTTGATTAGGACTTCAATTCAATAATATTAAAATTTACTAGCCAAGTCCATTTTCCTGGAAGAAAGTAATTATTTGTTTACTCTATTGCATTACATTGCACTCTATTGCTTTGTTTTAAAACGTCATTAACTTTTTTATTTAGTTCATTAACTTACTCAAATTGGAATTTCCTTCAGTCGATCCATAGAATTCGTAGACGTGATCTATTTGGAACTCATCAACAAACTGCTTCCAAATTTGAGGTCGAAGTCCATTTCCAACAATCTTCTTGACAGAATGATTCACTTTAGTACCAGGTTTATGCACTGCTAAGATATATCGACATATTTCACCAATGTAATGTGCTACCTGAAAGAAGTAAATGAAAATGAGACCAGTTTTTTAAATTAGTCCCTCAAAGTTGGAGAGTGGTACACTCATATCTGAATACTGTAATTTGTCATTTAAAAATTCACTAGCCATGAGTAGTGATGTAACTTTGTGTTTTAGAAAATTGCCTCCTCTTATTGTTTAATTCAATAATGGTAACGATGGGTGTTTTTTCATTTCGGTTATTTAACGTCGGTCTATTTCCGCGACTAAGACCAATCATCGACGCCAGGAGGCGAGCAACCCCCAACCTGGAAATTTAGTCGAACTCCCACTTTTGTAGCAGGCTAGGGATCTTTTACTTGCCTATCATTTCATAGACACGGGATCTCTCGCTTTACATCCCATTGAGGGGATGGTACGTCTTTCTACACAAACCTTGCATAGGTTTGCATAGCTTCTGTGAATGCACTGACGTACAGGCCACTAGAAGGTAACGTTGCTTGGTGTTCATATCGTTACATGTTATAATGTCTATATTTAGCAGTGCTTTCGAAAAGTAACGAATAAATTCATTATTCTAGAAATGGAGAAGTTTTCGAAAAAATCCCCTGACACGTCGATATTGTTTTTAAAAAAGGCACTTTTTGACATACGACCCATATTTGTGACGTCATCGTTGTTCGAGATATGACGTCATCGACAATTTTTTTAAATAGCAACCCCCAATTTTGACCACGCCATTTGAAAGAGCGTATCATTCTACATACGCATCATGAAAAATTATGGTGTTACATAACAAAAATTTCAAGAAAATAATGTTTGAAGATTTTAAACTTTAATTTTCACAATACTGACAATGATAATGATTATGTAAAAAATCGACTAAATTAAATGTTCAAATTGTGCACCGTTGGCTGCCTGACAGTAGCCAAGACGACTAATAAATTCTTTTTGGACATTATCTATAACTTCAGGAGGTATACGATGTATCTCGTGACGAATTCTTGCTTTTAAATCTTCTAAATTAACCGGTCTAGTAACGTATACTTTGCTTTTTAAGTATCCCCACAAGAAATAATCTAGAGGTATCAAATCAGGCGATCTGGCTGGCCACTCAATCGTCCCCCTTTTCTCTATCCAACGATTCGGGAACAGCTCATCTAAATAAACACGGACAGGTGCTGCATAATGGGGAGGTGCACCATCTGGTTGAAAGAACATGTCATTTCTTGGAAGATCACGTCTCTCTATATCTGGATATAAAGTTATTAGTGCAGGAATGAGGTCGTCTCGAAGAAAATCCAAATATCTTGCACCAGTTAGGTTGACGTCAAAGAAATAGGGACCCAGAATTCTTCCGTCGACTATGCCGCACCACACATTTACTTTCTGGGGACTTTGAGTGTGATACTCCATCATCCATCGGGGATTCTCGGTAGCCCAATAACGGCAGTTTTGCCTATTGACATGACCGTTCAAAACAAACGTAGCCTCGTCAGAAAAAAATACGTTTTTTACGAAATTATTATCATTATTGCATAGCTCTTGCATTTGCTCGCAGAATTGATTTTGCCGATCAAAGTCGTCTTGAGATAGCTCATGAATAAGGCATACCTTATAAGGATGATACTTTGCTTTTTTCATAATTTTGTGAATTGTGGACGCTGCCATATTGAAATCAGAAGCCAATTGGTTAAGTGTTGAGTGATGATTTTCTTGTATTGCTAAAAAACATTAACCTCATCATCTATTGATTTTGACGGTCGACCAGATTTAAGAAGATCACGAACATGTCCAAAGTTACGGTATTTAGACTCAATATTGCTTACCATGCTTTGGCTAATGGGATGTCGATCAGGATGAGTTTCATTGAACAATTCAACTACTTTTCTTTGGGTTCGCATCCTGTCTCCAAATCCGATCATGCAAAGAATTTCAATTCGTTCTCGTTCAGTTAATTTAACCATTTTTTTTATAAAATGACAAAGTTACTACTCAATAAACACTTCAAACGCAGTGCTTTTGCCAAACAAAAGATAAGAACTAAATAAATAATTCAAAAAACAGAAAAAACTATTTAATAAAGTACGATTTCAAGTTTTTATCTGACAACAATAAAAAACATTCTCGGTCGCTAAGGCTACTGTCAGGCAACCATGATTTTTCATGATGCGTATCTAGAATGATACGCTCTTTCAAATGGCGTGGTCAAAATTGGGGGTTGCTCATGATACAACTACACAGATATGCTCATAACTTTCGTTTGTTTGCGCATGACGTCATTCGTGAGGGAAAAATGGCAATGCGATGCAAAAATTCTTAAGGGCAGTGATATAATTATTTTCGTGTTTATCAATTGTTTTTTCCTCGTAACTGACGTCACTATGCGGATGGGCATATCTGTGTAGTTGTATCATGGGGTTGCTATTTAAAAAAATTGTCGATGACGTCATATCTCGAACAACGATGACGTCACAGATATGGGTCGTATGTTAAAAAGTGCCTTTTTTAAAAACAAAATCGACGTGTCAGGGGATTTTTTCGAAAACTTCTCAATTTCTAAAATAATGAATTTATTCGTTACTTTTCGAAAGCACTGTATATAAACTATGTACTTACCGTGCAGTTATGTTTCTTACACTCAGGCCAGAAATTGGACGCAGAGAACTTTTTCCTTATCACTACTGGTATTCCAAACATAATACTTTGTCCTACTCCTACCATACCGCCAGCGCTATGATAAAGTGGTAGTGGATCGTAATATACATCGTTTTCGTTTAAATTCGCCATAATGTATACAGCACTGACGGCAAACATATACCTACAATACAAAGGTTCTTGCATATCTTCATTTCTTTTAAATATCAGAAATTTATTTCAATTTTTTTATATAGAAAATAGCATCTAGTCTGCTATGAATTACTTATTCATAGGGACTAGTGGTTATTTTTGGGGGGGTATAATTTGATGTGGTTAGTTTGGTTACCTGGAGTGCGAGATAACAGCCGCTTTGGGTAGACCTGTTGTTCCAGAAGTGTAGATGTAGACCACCTTGCCCTTTCGGGTAGTCAGGGCTATGTCTTGTTCCGGGGAAGTAGTAGTTTGGCTTTCTATTTCCTTATTTAAAGCTATGGAGCCGTCAGCCACTATATGATTATCTGACGTATTGAATTCGTATAGTTTCAGCGAACTTATGTTTTCTTTAATACCATTTATTGCTGAAAGTTAAACAGGCGCGTATGTCAAGCAAAAGTACACTTATACAGGGTTGCTCATTAGTGCTTTTTAAAGATCAATATGGGCCCTATTAAGGGTACTGGAAAAAACGTACATAGGAGTGTCGAAGGGCGCACATTTATGACTCACTACCTGACTACCGACTCACTAATGACTTTCAAGGTATTTTTTTTTAAATGGATTGCCATAAATATTTTAAGATTTTTGAAATCACAGGAAAATTCTCTTTTATACCGTGTGTCCATTTTCGATTTTTGATGAGACGTTGTCGAGTTAATCAGAAAAATGTGAAAATGGTCGGGTCAAGGTTTAACAAAGGAACTGGTGTAAATATTATTTAAAAATGGTTTGAATTTTGATATCCTAGTAGTCGTCGACCCAACTTTTATTTAATCAATCTTCAAGTATATATTTCATATTATAAATATATGATAACCCCGATAAAACACTTGTATTCTCTTAAAACTATCTCTAATTAATTACTAAAAGTGGTTTAGTGATCACGATCAGTTTTATAGTAATAAAATATGATTACACATCAACTGCTTTAGCTCTTGAAAATAAAAAAAGAGAGTGCCTACTTGAAGGGCGAAAGAGTACTTAGTTTTATCAAGATATACAGATAGATTATAAATAAAATTGCGTAAAAGTAATCCAGTAAAAAATAATTTTTAACTGACTGTGCATTGACTGATTATGATTAATTGTCATGTTCATGGCTGGTATTTGGCCATGGCTATGACAATTTCCAGGGAATGCTATTACAGATTGACACAGACTTGAATCACTGTAGGAAAAGAAATATGGGGCAAAGCATTTAAAATAACTGAGTTTTGGCGGGAAATTTTCGGATTTTACTAAAATAATTAGTAAAATCCGAATATGCAATAAAATGTACACCATTTCATTTGAAATAACGAAGATAGTATCGACTCCCGGTATTACCGGAAGTGTAGCTATTTTAAAAATATTTTCAATAAATAGGAGAGGGCCACCCTGTTTATTTTATAATTTTCAGAAAAAAAATATAAATAAACCTCGTAATACTTCTAACGACCAGTTTCAATTAATTACCCCGTATATACCTGATATTAAGATATAAATAAAAATATGTCAATGTAGTCATAACGTATTCCTTTGTTTTTTAAAATGGCCTAGTCATATAGGTAAACACTTTTTCAATTTCAACACAAGGAAGGCAAATATCACTGAATAATTTTATTTAGAAGCAGCGTCAAAAGATACCGGGATATCAAAAATTATCTTGGTAAAGGGTGGTTGTGGAATGTAAAACGTGTGTCTTATTTTATTTCAGCACAATGACTTGACAGATTCTGACACAACAAAACATATTCAAAAATTTAAAGTAAGACACACGTTTTACATTCCACAACCACCCTTGACCAAGATAATTTTTGATATCCCGGTATTAAACTACAATAATTATTTCCACCATTTGACTACCATATTTCAACAGTTGACTAGAGATAATATAACTTACCATTCGCATAGTCTGTTCCATATATAACTGCTTTACTATTTGCCACTGAAATGGAGTGATGTAAAGGGTCTGAAACGAGGTTTGTATTTATCAGAGCCGTGACTACTCCAATTTTGGATAGACCCAGCCAAATTCCAACATATTCGGGCTTGTTTTCGAGCAGAAGAGCTACTGTTTCACCGTGTTGGTACCCTTCCGCTTTGAAATAGTTTGCTATTTTATTACTAAAATCTTCTAACTGAAATTAAATACAATATTTTCACCATACTTGTAACCCTACTAATAATTTTAATATTGGAAGGGGTTGAAACCTTTGGTGTGAAGATATTACTGACGTAGTTTTCGTCATAACACCAAAACACTATACTGCACTCGACGTGCGTTTCGCCAATCAAGTTGGCATCATTTGGAGATGATTAAAAACACTTTTAATCATCTCCAGATGATGTTAACTTGGTTGCGATAGTTTTTGTCGTGCGATATGATATCACGTAGGTATATGTTAATTTAAAATCATTTGTTTACAGTGCAAGCGATATCGTAACGATTTACAGCGTACGGTAAATCGTATCGCTTTCGTGTAATGTGCAAACATTTTTAGGATAATAACTATTTCGGCATCTTTTGTCAGTGACTGAGCATATACATATTTGATGACATTTTGTTGGGTTCGCACTGCTTCATTGACAGATGAAACGGACAAATTGAAGTCAATTATTTCGAAAATTCTGAACACATCTTGTATGGTATCATGAATAGAGATAATTGTTACAATAACTAGTAGTTAAAAATAAATGATCAGTTTTTATCGCTACGCCACTTTCATTCAATGCCTATCTACAATTGAGGTAAACTCCGTGTTATCTACGTCTACCCTCAAACCTACCCTGTACTAACCTGCTGAAATGTCCAAGATTCATCTTCATAATAAAATGCTATTTTATGCGGATGTTTCTTCACTAATTTCGTAAAGAGCTTTGGGATTGTTTCTTGGCTTCGATCCCATTTATGTATCATATAATTCATTTTCAAAAATCGGTAACCCCCTCTGAAAACGGAACATATAATTTCAGTACGATTGAATGAAACAGGGAACTATTAACTATTAATTACATTTTACGAAATTATACTCCGTTCAAATTTTAAGATATAATGAAGGGCTTTAATTAAATGTATTTAATAATTATTAAATTTGCAGTAATTCCATATTTTTCATAAAATGTGTTGTCGTTCCAGGGCCATCATCAATTAAAATTTTGTAAATTCGGCCTTGGAAGTTTAATCACATTTTTTTTAACCTCTATGTCTCCGGACACTATGCTGCCATGGCCCAAAGCAAATTCAGACGTTTTGTCCCGAAGAATCCACCTTCAATATTTCCATTTTAATATATATATTTTTTTTATTGTCTCACGTTTTTCGAAGTTTTCTTTCATTTAGTATATTGTATTCCTCTACTTTTCAAAATGAAAGAGACAATCCAAAATATATATCTGTTCCATACGATTCTCGTTTCATCCGTGGTTTTGGTAAGGTTTTTAAAGATATAGGTATGTCAGTGGTTTATTCATCGGGAAATAAACTACAACAACTTTTAGGCAATTCAAAAGACAAAATAGAACTTAGGAAAAGTCTGGGGTTTACGAAATTACCTGTAAAGACTGTAATCAAAAGTATGTTGAAGAAACTAGAAGGTCAATTCAAACTAGATTCAAGGAACATATGGCTCATATAAAAAAATATGGTAGAATAGATAAGTCTAGTGTCGCCCAATATGCGTTAATCGTTTAATCGACTTGGTATCTCTTCTTGGTATATCTTACCATTTCCGAGTTTCCCATGCATAGACCCGAATTAGAATCAGACTGTTTATAAAAATGTCTATATATATATAAAAAACTTATAATTACAATATCCAAATATATTACATAAAGATATAACTAGGTACAAATGAATTAGAGAATCCTTTCTATCCCTCAAGAAACGAAGAGAGTATTCACCATTTCATTTCATAAAAATAATTGTTCTTGGAATAATCGATTTTTTTGTTAACAAATTTTTTTTAAATAATTGACTTAGGGCGGTAGGATAAAACGCACTTTCATGTAAGACAAACAATTTTATCAGAAAGTTAGTGCATAAAAATTAATATTAACGGCGATGGTTACAAAATCTTTAAGTATTTAATAGATAAAATATCTGATCGACAGTGTGGTGAATCATCAAAAGTGTGATTCCAAATTCAATGCGAAACGTGAGGTAGCTTTATCAATGGATTCTATTATAATGTGCCCACAGTATATGTATAAACTTAAACCGTGAGTTGTGCCGTCATAGATTATGGAACATACCAGAACTGAGTCCTGATACATTAGTTGCCTATTTATAATTGCTGCAATTTAATCCCTATGCATATGAACATAAAGGGGACATTTTTCTTGTTTCAAATATGGTATGGAATTTTATTTTATTTTTCCCTTTGAACAAATAATATTGAGAAACTTTAAACAAAGTTTACAGAATATATTTATTCTGTAAACTTCGCTTTCAGTTATCATTGGATTTTATTTGTCTTTGATGATAGACAAGTAAAAGATCTCTGTCCCATGATAAAGTGGGGATTCCGCAAAATTTCCAGGTAGGGGTTGCTCGTCTCCTGGCGTGAGTGATTGGCCTTCGCCGTGGAAATAGGTAGACATAAAATAAAAATAACAGAACCAAAAAAGAACGGAGAAATAAAATAGAATTAGCAGTTATGTTCATGTGAATAAAAGTGCATATGTATTGCATATTGGAAACCAGTGTGTCATGTCATGACACAGTTCTGGTGGGTTGTATAATTACGTGACGTCACACGTTTACTAAATTTGAAATATTAGTAAATACTTACGTGAGGTCCCTTCGTAATGTCTTGTACAGTATATAAATCCATCTGTACCTTTTTTCCGCGGAAAGGAACCATGATAGTAGGAATACTATAGACAAGATCCAGTACTGAAAATACACAAAAATCATAGGTATCTATCAATAAAAATTGCAGTTATAATGTAAAACATTGTATAGTGAACTATAATGTACTACCTAAAGTTCCACTCCTGTAGTGCTGGAGTTTAGAGAACTAGCAGCTAATAATAATATGCTTATACTCTATTTAGATAAATAGATAGATAGATAGTTTATTTTCCTTTTTGACAATAACACAATTGTATAGGAATAAGTCAATATCCTTAAAACTAATACAAATACACATTTTTGTTTCATAGTAAAAACTGTACGTAAATACTTAAATATGATAATGAGTGAAGTTTTGAAATCAGTTGTTCACAATGTACTTTCCAATTTAAATGTATATAAACCTAAAAATCGAATATTATTGTCGCCATCAGATATGAGTTCATCATTTAAGGTTAATATCAAATCAGAATAAGGTTTTTGCCAATTGTGAAACCTCAAACCGTGAGTTGCTTCTGGATTTAAATGACCCACTGACTTATTTTACATGAGACGCTTTCACATTGTACCTTTAATTTATCCTCTGCTGGATTTTAGGCTATGTGCATCGAACGTTATTATGTCTAAGATCGTTAATATCAAGTAAAAATAGTACAGGTACCAATACCGAGCCCTGCGGAACTCCTAAGTTAACATTTAGATGGTCAGATTTAGAGATTTTGTTTGAGTTACTTGATAGTAATACATTTTGTTTGTTTACTGCCACTACATCATTACACCGTTAGAAGTAAACGTCATTTCTACAACGTAATTTATATTCGATGTTATATTATATATTATGTAATGAAGACAATGTATAGAACGTTTTATTAAACGGAGACAAATAAAAGTTTACTAAGTGATATGCAGGCCTGTACATTTTTATAGAATCATATCCTAGCAAAAATTCTGAATCTAACAAAAATAATTCTTTATTTTTGTTGTTGTCATAACTGTGTTTTTTTATCAGATATAAGCTCGTGAAACATTACTTCCGTGAATATAAATGAGAATTACTCCAAAATTAGCTCTTGCCAGTGGTGTACAAATCTTAGGATGAAGACCATGTCAAGACTACAATTATGCACTATTTAAGAGAGAGGATAACCAAAGAGTAATATAACTTACGCCATATAATATAGAGAAGACTTAATTTTAACTAGGCTTACATTTTTCGTGGGTGGAGTTGTCCGTCTGGCCAATAGACCACATGATCGCGATGGACTGTATTTATTGTTTTTGACCTATTCACTTTTTAACTTAACTAAATTCAGGCGTGAGAGTCATGTGGTAAAAGTTCCATGAATCTCTGCCCACATCGTTGTTTTTTATTAAAACTTAGGATTCAAGATATATGTACGCAATTTCCTACATCTTAAAATTGTATGTACAGAGTGTTCCTCTTGATATTTTCGACATCTGCTACCTCATTTATTTTTTGGGATACACTTTTTAAATTAGAAGATTAAAATTTGTATTATCGAAATCTGTAGCAATATGCAAGGATTTTTTTAAATAAGGAAGTTCCGGTAAAAACGGAAGTAATAAAATAAAGTCATTATTTTCAATTAATAGGTAGGTACTACGTCATATGGCCAAAATCAAAATTGGCATTGCATTTCTAAATTAGTTCCAGAGAGTATATCTATTAACACTAACGTAGTTTTCCATATAACACCAAAACACTGTATTCGACGCATGTTTCACCAACCAAGTTTACATCATCTGGAGATGATAAATTGAGTTTTTTAATCATCTCCAGATGATTAAACCAGACTGCGCGTCGAGTGCAGTATAGTGTTTTGGTGTTATGTGGAAAACTACGTCTGTGTTATCTTCACACCAAAGGGTCCAACCCCCTTCAAGAGTATATGTATTGTCAATTCGTTGTTGCATCCTATTTGCATTTGTCTAATGTAGAGTTAATCATAATTTAATAAATAAATATATAATCAATTACAAAAATTAACAAACAATATAAAAAGATGATCTTATTGGTAAATAATAATTTATACATTTATCATTAAATTTAATATTGTGTACTGCTCAAACGTTCATCATTTTTGTTGACAATAATCGTTAGTTCAATATTTAATTGAGATCGAAGTTCTTTACAACCAAACTTATCTACATATATATTCTTATCAGTAACCAATTGTTAATTTCAGAATTCTTCCTTTAGTCTGCATTTATAGATAAAGACTAGACATTCAATCGAGTCGGTGGCTTAAAGTTTAATGTCTCGATCGCTTGACTGTCCCTTTAACTTTTAACTAATGAGGTTTCATTTGGTGATTTATTTTTTTGTCAAGGAAATCGCCATATTCTCGGAGTAGTAAATGTACTCATACAGGCATTATAAACAAACTTGAAGAAGAATGAATAAACCCGGCAACATGTCCATATTACCGCAATTTCTTGTAAAATTGAAAAGTAACTCCTGTGTGGTTTTCATCTTTAGCTTTATTGATTAAAACGTTGTTTCTGGTTTACGATATTTCAACTAAAATTTTTTGCCTGACACAAACAAAATTCTCACGTGAATTAAAATAAAAACAAAAGTAAAATTACATATACAAAACTTAGGTATCTACAAAGGTAAGGAATAACGGTTTTGTTATTCCTAAAATTACAACTTATTTATTGTAATCTAGAAATTAAAAACGTGAAAGTTCAATTCTTTGAAAATACATATTCGGTGAACTTTTAAAATGGAAAATCCGCTATGCGCCTCAAGTATTATAGGATCCTGTGTAATAGGATACATTTTCTGTGTTTTACACCCGACAAAAGAAAAAAAAATAACGTTTTTCAAATGAGACGATTTTCTTTACTTTTTTATTTACTTACAAAAACTGCTTTTTTGAGCGGTATCAACATTTTAACATAATTGAACATTTTTACCACCGTAGACTGCGCTAAGTGAATTCTCTATACTTACACAATACAGTCTAGAGTATCAAGTAGCCTTTTCTACTTTATAATTTAGCCAGAATAATTAATTAATTAAATAAAAAATCATCATCATTATAACGCTAATTGTTAATAATACCTATATATTATAAAAACGTTTCAACTTCATAAATACATACCATTTTAACTAGCACTTGCACAAAAAAATCGCATATAGTTAATAGGGGTATCACTATTTAATCAACAACATTTAGGTACGTTACGTATAATGCTTTGATTGGTTACTCAACGTATGTATGAATGCACCACTGTGTTTTATGTACCGCAATTGAAGGCTAGTTTGCTTTCGAAATGCTCACAGAGGTAATGTGAAAACACTCGCTCCTATCAACACTACGAGTATGTGACTGAGTAAAATTCAAGCTTAGATGGTCACAAATCGACGTGTTCCAGTTGATTCGATGTTTATATGGCTGATACTAGGCTGAGTAAATACTAAATAGGCACATTTCGTGCACGCAGCAAATAAATAATTGGCACTTCAGTTCAGCACTGATTGTTTTTATATTTTTATTTCTCTTGTTAATGCAACTACGTTAAAATCAAAATGCAGAATAGAGAAGTCTTCCGGTTCCGATACCCATATTTGTGACAGCATGGTTTTGTTTCTTCTCAATTATTAATTTTTTCCGTTAACATTTTTATGAAAATGAATATATTTTAGAATATTGTGTTATTAGAATTAAGAAAATTCTCTCTCTTAAAAATACGTGAAATAATTCTTTAAAAGAGAACAATGAAAATTCGTGGTTCTCGGATGATTTGCCTGACATATGAACATGAAATCAATCGGAAAACCGGAACCGGGACGTTAGTCACAGCATGAAAATGTTGTCGATTGTTTGTGTGCAGTATAAAGATAACATAAACCGGTTGTTAATAAAACAATATTGATTGTTTAATATAGATACGTAGTCTAAAATAAATATTTACTTGCTTATAATAGTCTACGGACTCTATTTTGGTGTTAAGTGGAAAACTACGTCAGTGTTAGCTTCACACCAAAGGTTCCAAGATTGTATAGTGTTGTGTTCCAAGTCCCCTTCAAGATTGTATAGTGAATATCAAGGAAAATTCAGAAATTGTAGTGATTCTAAAATACCAGAAATTATCACGTCTCGGCTCGTGAAGTAGAGACGACAAATTAAATACTTATCTTGGACGCACAGCTTCCCGTCCCGTTTCTTGTACGAGAAATTTGGAAGTTTTTCGGTACTTTTATGCCTTCGTGGTATACGTTGTAAACGCAATAAATGTTTTATAAAATTGAGATTTTAACTGCAAAATAATTGGGTACTACTCACGTGCCTGAGGCTGTTACAAACACAAACTGGTCAAATTCATAATTCGGTTATTATTTATTACTCATTCAATCCAATCAACATATTATCATGTTATTATTATCATCAAACATGATCAACTGCCCGAACTTCAGAAAATAATTTTCAATATTTTATATTGTCTACCGCTGTTATAGCGAAATAATTAATAATTAATAACAGAAGGATACGAATGAAGAAGAAATAATAATAAAAATTAGCTTTGGCCTGTTCAGAGAGAATAGGAAGATTTGGGAACCCCTTAAATTTGAGTTTATTAGCTCAGTATAACGAGTGCAATAAGTATAATCTCAAATTTAAAGAGTTAAATCTGAGCTCATAGTTATCGTAATAGTTAAACTGAGCATGCGCATACTCAGTATAACAATTCGATATCTCTAATCTCAAATTTAAGGGGTTCAAAATCTCCCTATTATGGTCAAAGAATAAAATCTACTCCGATAAAGATATAAGATGGGCGTGGATGCTGATTATTATGAATACAATTCTATATAAAAAATAGTTCGCTCTATTCATTTCCTGATGATGACAGTGATAATTAAAGAAACATATGTTGAGAGTAGTGCAGTATTTTGAGTGAGAGGAAAACTCATCCAGTCATTACGTTTAATATTAAGGCAAAATATTACAGGCTAACATTAATAATTGATACAATTCTATGGTCCACTTTTCCCAGTACACTGAGAGGCCAGTTTTTGTACTTAATCTCCCATCCCCTCAAAAGATGAAATCTCCCACTTCATCTTGTAAGAAAATGCAGTGTGCCCAAAATGATAGAACAAAATTCATATTTTTTTATATATACTTGAGATTAAAAAAGAACCGCTGAAATAGGTCTATTATTATATAGAAATTGCCAATTGCCCTTTTCTGCAATTTTTACTATTTTTTAACCATATTTCACGGAGCTATACATATTACTGACATTTTTTTTTAAATAGGACGTTCTATATTTCATGGTATAAATGGATAGCCCTTTTAAAGACGAATTCAGCGATATAAGGTTATACATACTTTTTTTGTCATAGTTGTCAAAAAATGTGTAATTAGACATTAAATAAAAACAATAGTTTTTGTATTAGTACTATTTTTTATTTTATTATAGCAAATGTTCAAAGTTGTCCCCGTTAATGAATGAGCAATGCCCAATTCAGTGTGAGGAGGGCATCTTGAAGGGCCACCACGCTCCCCAGACTAAACTCCACTAGATTTTTTTTGTTAAGTTAGATAAGACACTATCTAAGGATTGAAAGATCGTATCATAGAAGAGCGTCCTTTAAAAAAAAATTGATTCCATGCTCCGTCAAACATGGCTTTAAAAAAAATTACTATATTAAATGCCTTGTTTTTATTAATATCATCTAGAAAAAAAATATGACATTTGTTCCATAATTTCGGGACACGCTTTTTAGTTAAAAAATGTGATTTGAAAAGAAGACACATTTTTTGTGGCATTTGTTTTTTTTAAAAGAAAACAAATTACAAAATGCCACGAAACAGATGAATATTTAAATATACTAGACTGGGGTACCGTTTCTCTTCCTGGAGTAGGGGTATATGGAGGAGCATTCTATTAAAGCGAATATCAAATCTTCTGCAAGTTTTTTATCTGTTAGAATATTGATGTATGTTATGGTAAGTTATTGGTATATTTGTTATATTATTTAAAAATAGTTGTCGAGATAATACTATTTTCTTATTTCAAAACCATGAAGCGACTACAAGTTTTTTGTGATGTAATGTTTTTATTTTGATATATTATTAACACATACCCGCACCTATAAAGCAAATACGATAAAATATAGGTATAGAAACAGTCAGACTTTTAAATTAGATTTGCTAAATGTATAAGTTAAACCAATATTTAGATATTAAAACTAATCTGCGTACCAACTACAAAAGTAAATTTTATAGCCAATCAAGGAACTGCATGGTAAGTGAAAAATGTCAGGTTGAACTTTGAACCATTGCACGTATCAGGGCTATTCTTCTCAGATCACAGCTGATAAGAGAAAATGATGTGTGTATAACTAAAATGTGTTATACCTATTCAGTGTCGGGTTTAGAGTCTTTCGGACTATGGGCACTGGTTGTTGAGCACTTATATTTTTTATTATTAAATAATTGTGATATACCTTCTTTATTCTAAAGATAATGTAATGATAATACCGCCAAGTTAACAATTAAATTTAACTGCATGTGCCTGAAATTGCTTAAACTTAATTTACCTTCGGGGTTGAGCGACAAATGGATTTTGTTATTCAACGTTTTAGGGTAAATCAAGAAAAACCGTTCAAATTATCCATATAAATTGAGCTAAATTTCAGTTGAGGTCCGCTAACTGACTTCACTGATCTGAGGCTACTAAACTTTGGTTAGGGATATAGGTAGGTAATAAAATAAAGTACCTAATCAAAATTAACATTGTTTGCATTCAATTTTCCTGAAACATAGACATCTAGACACTTTGAATGATTTTTCTATTAACTGGCAGTTGGTTTGTTGATATATTTTTGTATCTGGGCTAGGAGTATGACATACAACGAAACTCAAGCAATTCGCAACACGCTGTACATTAACTGCAATATTTTCTTGTCCTGAAAGGGGGAACCTTTGGTGTAAAGATAACACTGACGTAGTTTTCCACATAACACCAAAACACTATACACTGAGTGCAGTATAGTGTTTTGGTGTTATGTGGAAGATTATGTCAGTGCTCAATTTATTCTTGAAATGCTTGTTTATTGGAATGATTTATGAAAAAATACAGGAAAAAAAGAGAATTTTCCATTATTTTTTCGGTCCAATAGGTGAGTTAGACGTGGTTCATAAAAATATATTGTATTATAACAATGCAAAAAATTAAGGAAACAGCAAAATCCCATTGTATTAAACTGTGTATCCCAATATTGGGATACACATAAGATAACATTATTTACGCAGGTATATTTATTTATGTAGGTCGGCTATTTTAAATAAAAAGAGGAACGTTGCCTTCGTTCTTCTTGAACATAGTTCCCTTGTTTTCGAGAGGGAAATTTCTCTTCCTAAAGGATCTGGGAAGTGAAACACTGTGAGGAGTGGATCTTGGAGGGGAGATCTTTAAGAAGAGGTCATTTTTGGGAAATGGACATAGTTTATATAAAGTATTTCATTAAGGCATTATCTAGATCATTTTAGTTTTATTGATGAAACATTTCCCAAAACACAAAAAATAATAGAAACGACTTGGCTCAATGATCAGTGAATGGTTGAATTTTTTTAAACTGGTTTTGCATTGGCAAAAATAAAATGCCTACGCTGAAAAAAGCAAGTAATTATTTTTAAATACAAAACACTTTGGTTTATCCATTTCCGTTACCAAAACATAGAACTTTTGAAATTGTTAGCTGCCATTTTATCAAAATTAGTGATTTCGATTAACCCAATAACACATAAAAAATTAGGTAAATTATTGTTCATATTGTGAAGAGTGTAATCTAACTTTCAGGGGCAACTATCAACGAAGGATCAATTATTATTCTCTGTTAGTTATTTAGTTATAGAAAGTTATTTTCTTCAGTATTTCCAAAAACTTTCTGATGACGATGATCCTTGATCCTTGAATATTATGACGATTTTCTTGTTAGTAGTTTTACAGCCTGATTGTAGTCTATTTTGTTATTCACAAATTGATTTAACATAGAACATGTTATAAAATCTGTAGTTACTACTGTGATAAATTATTAGTAAGAAAAACCTTATCAATGTGACATTTTCATCTTTTTGTTAAAATATTTTATAATGTAATGACTTAAATATTCAAATATTTGAGCGGGAGGAGAGCGTTTTAGGAGTCCAAATACACTCCCCTAAATAATTTACAATACATTTTTTTAGCAACATTTATATGTTGTTATTATTCTATGTAGCTGACACATAGTACCTAGTTCGTTTTTCTCACTTTTGTCTACTTACTTCATCTGTTTAGAGGCACCAAATCCCTCGATTTAGATTGCTTTCTGGATTATCCGAAAAATGAAAGCGAGAAAGTCCAACAATGCAAGGTCCTGGGAATTTATATTCTTAGATATATAAAAAACTTCCTCTTTTTTTAAACATACGTAGTCTCTCATAGACAAAGCATAAAGTAACCAAATAAAATGTATTATGAATGTATTGAAAGATGATTTACTCTACGATGTTGGTAAGTCAATGATGATGTGTAAGCAGTGTAAGAAACATGAAACATGAAACATGAAACATATAAGTAGTAAATTTAATAAGAACATAAAGAAAACTTCAAAACCAGGACACAAACCAACATGCGATCTTCTAGAAATTATAAATACTCCTTTGCCTCTCCTCTTACTTCTGTCTGTTCCTAAAAGATGGCGAGATTATATTTTAGCCTGGGACACCACAATATACTCTTCATGATTTCTACTTTCCATTCACGATCATCATGCTGATTATCCAATTTGGCCATGAGATGGCGCTCACAACCTAAATTTAACTCCACAAGTTTTTGACCTACTTTAAGCTATCAGGAATTTTCGTTTGCATTCCTGCACGTGTGAATCGGCAGGATTCAGGTCTATGACGTCGGATGACGTAGAAAAGTTGCCGCCGGGCTGCATGCATTTGTGCTACGTGGTTTTTTTGACGCGCGCTAGATTCGGCTATTCAGTTGTTTTATCAGCATAATTTTGTTACACTCGCATTGTGCTGAATCCAAATCGAGTTACCTTTGTATTTTTGATTGCACCTGTAAATAGTTATTGTTCGTTAGCAGATTTATTATTATACCTAATTTTATAGGGGCCAATTAAAATGCACTTTTATAAAAATCTATACAATCATGGAACATTTTAAATATTTTTGAGACTTTCAAATTTAGGTTGAAGTACTGGCTGATTTCGAGGCTGATTTACTAACAAAATTAGGTAGGTATATTAGCCACTTCATTTTTATAACAATAACTACACACAGAACAATTTCAGAAGATCCTTATTAAAAATAAACCTAAATGATAACTTCGAACATTTCAGTTTTACCAGAGCCAGAGACTTATAGATGGATAAGTCTCTGGTTTTATAGAATTGTATCTGTGTATTTTAGTTATATCTTAACACAAAAAAATTGTAAATTTATAAGTACTCCTTATAACTATAAGTTCAGATCTTGGAATTAAAATATATTGATATGATTAAAGCACATACTTGAAGTGTGTGGATTAAAGCCATTTATGCATAAAAACGCATCGTTACGACGCTAGAGGGCGTTCACGTATCAGAAAGAAATTATTAATTTTGTAGAAAACTCATCCGCATTAATATCCAAAAGAAATTTAGTAGGCGAATACAAGTATTAGTGATATTTTTATATGTATAGTACAATAATTGGTTTTACACTCATTGAAAAGTAAAAGTTGCATAAGTTTAATAATACCAATACTCGTATTTGTTGTTTTTTAGTCGATTGACCTTATTATTCTATAAAAGACAAGAGACACCACAACCTGCGATGCAGCACTCCAAATATTCGTATCATTTAATCATGGACGCATTCAAAATAATCAAATTATAAATTATATTCGAAAACATAAGTTCTTACGAAGCCGTAGAAGGGCCATGTATGAAATTTTTTTAAAATTCAGACTTTAAACTATGAATTCAGACTTTAATCTCTGAATTCAGACTTTAATCTCTGAATTTAGACTTTAATCTTTGAATTCAAACTTTAAACTCTGAATTCAGACTTTAATATCTGAATTCAGATTTTAATCTCTGAATTTAGACTTTAATCTTTGAATTCAGACTTTAAACTCTGAATTCAGACTTTAAACTCTGAATTCATACTTTAAACTCTAAATTCCAACTTTAAACTATGAAATCAGACTTTAAACTCTTAATTCAGACTTTAAACACAGAATTCAGACTTTAATATTAACAACTCCATTAATGTCCTGAAAGTATAATACAGGGTCTTCAAATTTTCAGGTCAAAGTCGAAATCGAAAAAATCACCAAAACTCAAATTTTAGTTTATGTAGAATGTTCTATACCTAAAATTCATTCCTGGTCATATATACAGGATACCACTAATAATGGTACTTATGATACCACTAATAATAAGTGTAGTGCCATGAAAAACAAATGAATAATTTTGTCAAAATTCAGTATATTAATTATCATTTTAATAACAAATCATTTAAACTACCTAACTGAATGTTAAGTTAACAAATTTACATCTCCCAAAAGGTGGTTTTTCCACTAAGTTACCGCACTACACTCATAGACGATGAGTTACTTGTTCAGAGCCTTCATTACAGAGTCCACGGATTAATTTCTCGTTATATACGCCCATATTTTGTAGATACTTTCTTAAGGCACAGTATCCCGTTACCTAATTGCAGTCGTACGTTCAGGCATAACAGTTGACAGTTTAGAGTTCAAAGTCTGAATTCATAGTTTAAAATCTGAATTCAAAGATTAAAGTCTAAATTCAGAGATTAAAGTCTGAATTCAGAGATTAAAGTCTGAATTCAAATTTTAAAGTCTGAATTTAAAAAAAAATTCATACATGGCCCTTCTACGGCTTCGTAAGTTCTCTTATAATGAAAGTGCTGTTTTGAACGATTTCAACATTGGGAAATTTTTGCAAAATTAAACGGAATTTTGAAACTGTTTTCACCAGCGTTTGACACATAAGGAATATAGAAAATTGAAAATCATTTCAAATATAGAAAAAATAACAGAGAAAATATAAACAAAGTGTACAACTTGCAGTCAATTTGTCATTTAAGGAAGAGGGGGAATAATTTTATTCAGTATTAAAGACTGTAAATATTTTTGTACATAGGTCTTTCTTGGGGTGTATGTTTGGTGATCTTTGTATTTGGGGTGGTCTTGCTAAGAAAACCTAAACCAAAAGACATATTGGACTCTACTTTTATTTTAACAAACTTTCTTGTCATCAAATACCAGTACAAGTCAAAATGTTTTGGCTTGTAGTGGAGAAACTTCGAATGTCAAAAACGTGACAAATAATGCATACTGTGGTTCCACCTTTAGACGGTTCTGAGCATTCGTGTTTAGCATGAATGCATTGACCGTTGGCAGTGAAGAACAGACTTAGTTTGTATTGTCAAGAATTGATTCCAATCATAAAGTAACCTATTTGGTTACTCATGTTCCTATTTACCTTGGGTTGATGGTCCGTGTTGTTACCTTCCTCATTTTTTATTCTAACAAATTTGTTTATGGTGCGAAATATCTTCCTTCTAAGAAGGAATTATTACATTGTAAAATATGTGAGTTGAAGGGATTGCTAGAAATATTGCATTATTTTAATGTAACTCCTTTATAGAAAGTGATTATTATTAGGTATATGTTTTCTACTGTAAATAAAAAAAAATAGCTTAAAGGACCCTAATAAACTTAAAACTAAATTTATATACATCATTTATATCATCGCAAGGAATTATTAGGTTACCTACTCCAATAATACCGATATTTTTACAATTTCTTTTCCGTTATCTACTGCCTAATGGTACCTACATCGATAATACTAAGTTATAAAATATATCTCTATTTATTATAGTTTCACAATAAGAGTAAAATATTCCAATTATTGGAGTTTAAACCCTGTTTTAAATCCTCGTTGCAAATATTCACAACTTTTGAACTCGGTGGTATATCGTGTGACTTTGAACAGGATTTGCATTTTATTATTCATATATGCAATCGATACAGTAAAACAGAAATACTTACGAGTTTTTTTGGTCTAATAGTTTAAATTAATATCACTTTATGACTGTATCAGATTTATTCTGTAATCGTCAATTTAATTACTGTGTTTGATGAAATAATAAATATTTTATAGCTCTTTTGTTCTATTTAAATATTCAATAACTCTGCTATCTACTAAGGAAACGGAAAATATCTGCTTTAAAAATGGGTATGGCAAAATATATAATTAAATTGTTAAAGAAACAAAGTAGGCACCTATAAATGGCGTAGGTAGGTATATTAAAATTTAACTATCTAAGTAAAGCAGGCATATCCATGCAATTTACGGATAGGCATCTTTAAAAATAATTGCATATACTTCTTTATTATTTATTTATTTCTTTGTTTAGAATACACCACCTGACAACAATGTCAATTAACCGGTGGGAGTAGCGTAAAAATTACAAAAAGAATATAAACATACAATATTCATATGCAAAGACACAGATAACAAATAAAATGAATATACACAGTGGATACAGTAAACGATATAAAGCTGAGCGTCCATCAGGTCGGGGGACCGAAGAGGCGCGGCGCCAAGAATATCCGGTCTGATATTAACTACACATAAAATGAATGACGATTCGTTCATTAGGGCGGTCGGGCGGAGTGACTCGCTCTGAGCGGCAGTGGAATACTTTCAAAAGAATCAGATATCTAGTTTTATATTAAGATTTTTAGGAATACTTTAGGAATGACGATATGGCACCTAGGCATATCGTCGTACGTGCGTACATGTTTTTGCATTCCCTAGATTTTATTTTAGGTAAGTAGAAGTGTTAATTTTTAGAAGTATAAAATAGCGTGTGCAGGGTTAATTAAATAATTAAAATTCTTCTATGGTTTAAAATTCAAATCAATAACAAGGTCTTGGAAAAGATGGTGATATTCCCAAAGTCCCAATCTTTTTTTATTTATTTGATGCACTCACGATCTTTTTTTGAGATTGTTTCTTCTTCCTCTTGTTCAGCCAAAGTGACTAAAAACAAAATTTCTTCATCCGAATTGGACATCCACCAACCTAATATACGCTCAACTTAACAAAATACTGTCTACTCTGTCTGTTAAAAAAACTGTCTTGTTTGGGTATAAACGATACATATTTCCACCTTATTCAGTCCTACTTGAGCAATTGCACACAGTATGTCTGTAACGGTTTCTGCTCAAATAATTATATTGCAACCAGTGGTGTTCCCCAAGGATCTAACTTGGGGCCCCTATTATTCTTAATTTTTATTAATGATTTATGCGATATGCTGGATTGTGGCAATTTGATGTTTGCTGATGATTTAAAGTTATATGCTTCTATTGCTGGCATGAATGATTGTATTTACTTACAAAAACAAATTGATCTGTTGCAAGATTGGTGTCTCAAGAATTACCTATACTTCAATATCTCTAAGTGCAAAGTAATTACATTCAATCGTAAACCAAACCTTCTAGAATATCCTTATTCTATTAACAATACGGTATTAGAAAGAACCCATTCCTTGCGGGATTTGGGAGTACACTTTGACTCTCAGCTTACATTCAACATTCATGTTAGTAATATAGTAAAATCAGCATATAGTGCGCAGGGTTTTATTATTCGTAACTGTAGGAATTTTACTGATGTATCTGCTTTGACTACATTATACTTTAGTTTGGTTAGAACAAAATTAGAATATGCTTCCCTTATTTGGAATCCTATATATACTCAGTACTCAACTGCGATTGATGGAGTTCAAAAAAAATTTTTAAAGTTTGTTAATTTTAGGATCAGTGGAATATATCCTCCTAGAGGTAGTGATTATATTGAGTTACTAACAAGATTTGATTTTATATCTCTTGAGAAGCGTAGGTGGCAAGCAGCTGTGATATTTTTGTATAAATTGTTACATGGTAAAGTTGATTGTCCCGCACTGCTATCTCAAGTTAACATATGTATACCTAGGTTGGCTTCACGGCACAATACTACCTTCATTTGTAAAAGAGCACAAACCAACTTGTTATTAAAGTCACCTGTTAATTTAATGTGTTCTAACGCAAATAAAATTGCTAATGTATGTGATATTTTCTCTTGTAATATACATGAGATCAAAAGCAAAGTACGAGATACAATTGGCGACTGAACTATGATGTTAGTCCAAGCATTTTGTACGCTTTTTGTTTTTCTTGTTAAACTATATCTTTATCTTTTTGTTTGCCACTTAATTTTAATTTTAAGAATTTGCATGTAAATTGCTCTGTAAATGGGTAACTGTTGGGCAATAAAGCTATTATTAATAAAGCTATTATTATTATTATTATTATTATTATTATTATTAAAATACAATATTTGCATGTCAGATATTAGTATAACTTTTCTTCATAATAGACGGAATAACGTCATCAAGGATATCAGTCAAATTTCGCATCTTGCAAAGGTAATAGTCAGTTCATTCTAGACAGTGGAGAGAACTTTAATAACAGGTTGGTCTTAGACATCGGAAGATAAAACAATAATTAAGAAAGAGTGGTAAGGTGGAGAATATAAAGACATAGAGAGTATAACAAATTCGGATAGTCAATTTTATCAGTTACAATTTTGTGGAGTCACCAACGAATTACACATACGACGAGTGGCTAAATAATTGAGTTGAAATCGTTGGAGTAAATTCTCTTGAGGAATTCCTCGCGCTGGATAAATATCATCAGATTTCAACTACAACTGGATAAGATCATTTTTAAGTCACCGTAAACAATATGTGAACTTAACATACAAGGAGCAGTATAATATACGGGTGGTTAAATCAGAATGTAGAAATATAGACATGGGAGTGCCTCAGGGCTCGGTGTTGGGTCCCATTTTGTTTTTGTTTTATACAAATGAACTGGACTCTTTTACCAGAGAATTTTTTGTAATGTATGCAGATGATCAATCTGCTCTGATTTCTGATCCTATAGATGAACAACTAATACAGAAATGTAATGGTGTTTTGCAACTCATAAATTAGTGGTATAAAGCGAACTTCCTGTGTTTTAATACAGAGAAAACTCAAATTGTAAGGTTCCATAATCGACAGAAAACCTGTTCGACATTAAATATCTCTTTAGAAGGGTCAGATGTACTCACGTTTAGTAATGAAGTAAAGTTTTTGGGCATTATAATGGATGCGTGTCTCGATTGGAAGGCACAATGTGCACAGTTAATTTCGAAATTGAATTCAATTTGTTTTCTTTTACGAAACTTACGTACTGTTTTATCACATGAACAGCTCATCATGGTTTACCATGCGCAAGTGTCTTCTAGACTGAGATATGGGGTCTGTTTTTGGGGACGGTCCACTCAGGCATTGGATGTTTTTCAGGTACAAAAGCGTATTATAAGATGTATAGCTGGTGTATCTGATCAATTTTCCTGTCGAAACTTGTTTAAAAACATGAAAATTTTGCCTTTGGTAAATGTATTTATGTATGAAATGTGTGTCTTTGTTTTTAGGAATAAGACTGATTTTATTTTAAATAAGAATATCTATTCAAAAAATACAAAACAAAAAAATAATTTTTATGTGCCGTTCTGTAAATACAATGTTACTTTTAATTCGCGAACTTATTTAGGCTTAAAAATTTTTAATAGGTTACCTGTGCAAATAAAAAGTGCTATAAGTTTAAGTATTTTTAAAAAACAATTGAATTGTTACCTTCTAGACAATGTTTTTTATAGTCTAGAAGAATTTTATGAGAGTACATAGGATAAATAATGTAGGTACTTAACGTAGTAATTAGTAAAAGTGTGACTATTCCTATACAAAATTTCCTATTTTGTCAACTGGAAAATAAATTATTATTATTATTATTATTATTATTATTACTATAAACCATTTAACATTTTTCTGCAAATAACAGAACATTTAAGTTAAGGTACATTTCAACCACCTGATTTATTTCATGATAGATATCTCAGATCTCAGAAAACAATTTTGTCGATGAGTTTACTCTATGACATGCAAATGAATAAAACGACAATATAAATGAATAAAAAGCTAATATTTCTAGTTGAGAGAAAATATTGATACAAATTATCATTTGGTTTAGACAGGGATCGAAAAAATATGTCGACACTTCTTTCTCTTCATGTTTTGTTTGAATCAAGATTTCATCATGCTTGTCACAAAGATCCAGGTGATTGCAATAATAATTTTATTGGTCCAAGATAAAAGAAATGTTAAATTTGGGTGCGGAACTGGTTATTTTGAAGAAGCACCTTAGGAGCTTACTCACAGTTCGTGAATGAACTGAAAATTGCAAATCCCATACAATTGCAAAATTTTACAAGAATATCTTCAACAGATATCGACGATTTAGTGAATCTTGTTGGGTCTTGAATTACTAATTGCAAAAAATGATACCAAAATGAGAGAAGAGAAGCAATAGAATGCTTGTCATGTTAAGATATTTAGCAACAGGTACGCAAGCCTCAAAATATCTCAAGAATGAGCTAAAAAGTAACCTACTCAAATGATGACATTTCTCTCATAGACTTTTTGAAACTTGTCTCAGCAGTTGCACATAACGACATTTTATCTCGGGTAATATATTTTCGTTACGTCAATAAATTTCCGATAGCTTCTGTCGCCAAAGTTTATATTTAACATACTATATTACAGAGAGAAACCTAGTGAATTAAATCTCTGGTATAAACGAACCTTTACTATTTTCCATCTACATTGGAAACGAACAGTAGTATACAACTTGATGAAGTGCAGGAGAATCTTTTCTCGATATGTTGATGATCAAGTTGCGCTTTACATGCTGTGTTGGAGGTAATTATATAAGGATGCAGTAAAATTAGTTATATTTTCTAAAATAACATGATTTACGAAATTACCTTTTGCATAAAAAATCAGGATAATAAAAACTCCCACAATAACAGTTAAAAGTAGTTAAATGCAAAATAAAGTTCAGTTTAAATGACGAAAATGTTTAACAGGTAGGTATCTATTAAGTCAACTTACAAAATTTTGCAAAACAATTTAAATTTATTAAGGAGTGATGAACATATTGTTCAGAATTTACATTTTGGCAGGTCCCTTTCTGTAGATTTACGGCTTGGCACGACCTTTTCATTAAAGTTACGATTTATAGGGACATTTTCAGACAATGTTGAATGCAGGCAAAATGAAATAATGTTTAGTACATATTCAAGTTACATCTTTGGGATAGACGAATAAGAATATCTACTTCGAACATTTAAAACTAAATAAAACTAAGTATACCAATCGATAAAATACAAAATGATATATCATGTACAATTTTAAATCTTTTCAGAAACTCAAGTTGCCTTGTTTTTCCACACAAAGAAAAAAATAATGATGCTAGTTGTACATTAAATTGATAAACTTAATAAATTAAGAGTTGGTTATCGCCTGGACTCCCCCATATGTCAATATTTTGCTTATATGGAAATATAGTAACATGATTAAGTGTCGTGTTTAAGTGAACTTACTAAAAGATAATTGTTTTCAAAAATCGATTATTGAAGGCAGTGGTTACGATAATTTAAAAGTATTTTCAAATTTACAGGGTGTTCGAAAAAGTAGACAAAACATATTTCTATATTGCTTACTATATACCTATATAAAGGATTACGGCTAATCCTTTACATATAATCGGTAGCTCTAGGATTACTTCGTCGTACTGATGACATCCAGAAGAAGATCGAAAGCTATGAATTACCCCTATATCAAAACATGTTTTGGGTTTTCCGATACATGATAAAATAATTTTGTGGCGCTCTCAAGCTCGTTTCGTCTTCAATTTGATTCTTCAGTAGTGAAATTATCACTACTGAAGTTGGAATTTTTCTATTATAGAAGTGAATCTACAGACAAGTTTTCGAAAGTTGCAAAGCACCAAAATTCGATGTGCAACAAACGAGGATTGTAAAACTCTAGGAATACTTCATCCTACTGATGAGATCCAGAAGAAGATCGAAAGCTATGACCCTTATATCAAAACAGGTTTTGGGAGACCGGATACGTTTTGACGTACGTCAATACGTACGTACCGAAGCATGTCACGCGTTCGAATTCCCACGACACCGAATTTCCACGACACCGAATGTCAGGACATCGAATCCCACGACATCGAATTAGGTCACGCCCTTTCCAGCCGAACTGCCGTACACAGAAGGCCACAATTCAGTTCCCCTTATTGTTTCATTCACACCATGAATAATGAAAGTATAAATAATATGAAACATAATATCAATTAGATATAAATATAGTATTATTATTTATACTCAACTTCATGCTAACTTCATTAACTTGGACAAATAATTTGTAATTTTCAGTTAATAATCATTAATACATAATAAAATGTCATAAAAATTTCATTCTGCGCATATTATTTTTGTATTATGTACCGGAGGGACAAAATATTCACTATATAAATAGTTGGGACAACCTGTACCTACACCGTGTTCTAATTTTCATGGGGCCACCCTTATAACCCGGTTACTTGTTCCCTTTTACCGGAAAATGATAACGATTGTGTTAGGTTAGGTTAGGTTAGGTTAGGTTAGGTTAGGTTAGGTTAGGTTAGGTTTTTGACGCAACGCACCAGCGGATTCCAAAATGGGGAAGGAGATGGAGGGGTTTTAGCCGGTAAGAGTCCGGCACTACCCGACGCACTAGATTCTAGCGCTGGGTGTCCATGAAGGATTTCCCCTCCCACCAAAAAAAAAAAAAAAAAAAAAAAGGTTAGGTTAGGTTAGGTTAGGTTAGGTTAGGTTAGGTTAGGTTAGGTTAGGTTAGGTTAGGTTAGGTTAGGTTAGGTTAGGTTAGGTTAGGTTAGGTTAGGTTAGGTTAAGTTAGGTTAGGTTAGGTTAGGTTAAGAGGGCTCGTAATTAAACACATCTGACGTAATTTTCAGTTAATTCAATCTCAATTTCTAAATACTAAATATAAACTATTAGTATGTTTGTTAAGTAAGGGGAACTGAGCTGCGTCCTTCCGCCCTCGGTCCAGTTTGAGTCGAGAGGGCGTGGCCTAATTCGACGTCGTGGGATTCGATGTCCTGACATTCGGTGTCGTGGGAATTCGGGGTCGTGGATATTCGAACGTGTGACATGCACCCGTACGTACCCAGTTTTGACTGAGGCGCTCTCAAGCTCGTTTCCTAGAGGTAATTTGATTATTAATTTAATCTAGTTGGTTCAAGAAGTAGTTCTCAAACGCAAAGATCAAAGTTTGTTCATTTGTCAAAGGCACAAAGGTTGTACCAGTGTTAAACATCTGCGGAGCCCTACAATCCTCGTTTGTTGCACATCCAATTTTGATGCTTTGCAACTTTTTGAAACTTGTCTTTGCATATAAGTTCAGTTTCCTAAATAAAATTATAAAAACAGCGTAAAATAAAATGACAATATTAGGTACCACGCTTCCTCCCTAGAAATATAAATTGGGGAAATTATCATCTGGAATCTCAAATTCGCATAATATTGGTATTCCTGAAGGGGGTTGGAATCTTTGATGTGAAGATATCACTGACGTAGTTTTCCACATAACACCAAAACACTATACTGCGCTCGACGCGCGTTCCGTCAACCAAGTTGGCATCATCTGGAGACGATTTAAAAAATCAGTTTTTTAATCGTCTGGAGATCGACTCGCGTTTCGCCAACCAAGTTGGCATCATCTGGAGACGATTTTAAAAAAACAGCTTTTAATCATCTCCATATGATGCCAACTTGGTTGGTAAAACGCGCGTCGAGCTCAGTTTAGTGTTTTGGTGTTATGTGAAAAACTGTGTCAGTGATATAATATTGGTAGATATAAATAAAACCAATCTTCTCGGTGAATGCGGTCTATAAAATGGGTAATTCGCTAGTCACACATTGAATAAACTCCAACAGATACTGTTTGAAAGTGTGCAACTAATCCATCAAAATTAAAATGAAATAATACGATTAAATCACAAAATTAGCACTCATTTTAACTGAATGATTGATAAAAGTTGTGAATGTATAGTTGAAATATTCTTTACATTATACTTATATTATGCATTTGTTTATGGTTGTCTGAATTCTTCAAGTCACCAAGATCTACAAATTGACTGAACTAATTAAGTGTTAAAATTTTGGCAGCAAAAGTTATTATTATTAACTTATTTTTATCTTATAAGTTTGTTGGTCTGAACAGAAACTCTCTTTTTTTAATCTTGTGCAGTGCATGTTAAAAAGAGAACCAAACTATATTACACAATTGCATAAAGAGTAATGTAACGCTAATGATGTGCGCAAGTTAACTTTTTTATCAGTAACTTAATTTTTGGCTTTTATAGGAAACAATAATATTTGTGTATAATTTAATCAAAGGCCATAAATAAATCAGAACGTCACCGTGCACAATGCAAAAATAATCGGAACAATTACTACAACAATGAGTACAAATAAATATATCGCGTCGTCTAGTATCCTAAAATATTACGTCAAAAAACTGTTATATAGCATGAAATCAAATCGCCGTGTTTCACTTTCAAAAAGAACGTCGGCGAATAAAGAGATACGGCGCATGAGCTACCAAAGTATAGTACAAACTGCAGGAACCGCGCTAAACACGCTCAGTATGAAGTTGGCTTGGGCAAGCGCACGGTAGTGTGGTACCCAAGTAGGCTGCGCTTGACTGACGGTTTGCTTTGTGCAATTGTTTATCTTTGACGGTAGGGGTGGCGATTCCAAAGAGCCCCCTTGATCGCGAAATTTTTATTTCTGTTGAAAAGGAACAATTCGACCTCGCAGTGTAGTTAGAATTTAAAAGTGCATTTATTGGATATATTTCTTAAAAAACATTTTAAAAGTGGACTTAAACTGAAAACCTCTGTGGATTTTGGAATGACTTGACGAATAGTAAAAGATAAATTAAAAACTGAAATTGGAAAGTGCGTTGTGCGTGAAATAATTTAAATTTATAAACGCAAGTTTCGGCAAAGTGAAAGTGGACGCAAGTGAAAGTTGGACCATTGTTGAAATTTGGACTGTTGCATTGACTTTAAAATGGATTCTCCACAGATGTACGATAATCAGCAGCACAGCCAAAATAATTCTGTGATGAGCCAGGATGGAAAGAAAACCGTAATAATGAACAACAACAACAATCTCACCACCTTAAACAACAATAACGGCAGTTCGAAACAAACCCAAGCGTTGCTGAAGCAGCACCAGTTGCAGCAATACCAGCAACATGGGGAGCTCAGTGACTTAAACACCCCCGAGATCTCCTTGGATCTCCAAAACTTAATAGACGATTCGCAGTTTAGTGATGGTTTGTTTACCGACATCCTGCAAAGCCAGCAGGGCAAGCACATCCAGAACCTCCAGACGAGGCAAGTCATGGGTGTGCACAACAACAACTACCCCAGAACTACTCTGGCTTACATGCCCCAACCCGTCCACAGCGGAGCTACATACTCCGCAAACCAAAACTCGAACAGTGACTCAAACAGCTCGGTCGGTAGTGATGTTCCTAGTATAAAAGAGGAACCGGTAGACCCACAGGAATACAGGAGGCAGTCCTGCAATCTGATACCCAATAATTACATGCCTGGTTCGTACCCCCCAAACCCAGGTGCCACCTTCACCACGTTAACCCCCAGTCCCGTAATACATCACCAGCTAAACATGAACGCTATGAAGAACAAAGCTGCTCTACTTAACCAACACAACATAGCCAGGAAAAACATGAAACCCTGTGATAAAAACAGTGACGAGTATAGGAGGAGGCGAGAGAGGAATAACATAGCGGTGCGAAAGAGCAGGGAAAAGGCGAAGGTACGAACCAGGGAGACGGAGGAGAAAGTGAAGATTTTGATCAAGGAGAACGAGAGACTACAGAAAAGGATAGAGCTGCTAACGGAGGAGCTAAATGTGTTAAGGAGTCTCTTCTCCAACGTTGGTGTGTTGCCAGAACACCTACACAGGGAGATCAACAAGCACCTGGACACCTTCCAGCTGCAGCAGCAGCAGCAGCAACAACAACACATGTAAGGCCCTTTTTTATCTTACACACACAGTGTTTCATGTCCATAAGCAGATCTTTGTTTCCATGTATACTTATTTCATGCTTTTAATTGTTCAGGTCCGACGAAAACAGGCAGAGAATGATGGAAATCGTGCACGACTACGGGCCGTAGTCTTCAAGAGTTCCCTAGTTTTAGTTTAGTTAATTACGAATTCGAAAAGAGCTTTAAATTTGTTATGAACAAACACTAAATTTAATGACAATAATTACTTCGCCTACCGCATTTTCGGAGAGTTTATTTTTTACTTGAATCTTACAGGTTCTTTATGGTACGTTACTAGATCTCCCTCATATTGACGTGTTCTGAAACATTTAATTACGATTAGGAATATAGTCGACAGTTTGCGGAAACGTTGACGGATTCTTTTAATTTAATAGAGTGATCTGATACATCGAAATACTGTTTGTTGAATAATCCTTCGACTTTTTCGCAAATTGTTTAAAGAGTTTGTTGACGGGTATTAAAGTACATTAGCATTATTCCGTTCGAGTCATGTGATCAATTAAATTGTATTTAAAAACGAATATATATTTTTAAACCGAAACAATGTACCTTTTTAATTTGTAGTAAATTAATTATTATTTTTTAAGGATATATTTTTTTATAAAAAGAATATATCGTTGTTGTATCTTATAATTTTATTGTAATATATATTTTTTAAGTCTTGTAATTGTATAGTGTATAGTAGTGTACTTTAAATTTAATATATTTCCAAAGAAATAGATTTTTGTATAAATGTTCTGTAATATGATGTACATTTTATACTACTTAAAAATGTTCTTGTTATATATTTAATAAAAACGTCGGAAATAATGATTCAGAATCTGTTGTTTGTTTCACTACTAACTGCAACATAGCCATAGAGTGCTAGGCCGTGTAGCAGATCGAGCAGATAATTCATAATGCCGTAAAATTGTGACTCATGATTGTGAAAGTAAATACGACTAAACACAATTATCTTAAAAAACAATTATTTGACTTACGACTAGGTGTATATTCACGTTTTAAGACGACACAATATGATTTTCTTATCAATGAAAAATAAGGCGTAACCATAAAAAATTAAGCCTAGAAAAATCTCGATACTGATAATGTACTGGATGTCCCACCTCATTCGACTGAAAACCTTTGCAATTTAGTAATATATTTAATCTAAATGCAAATACATGTCTGAAATACAGGAATATTAATGATTGTCAGATTGGTAAATGACTAAATGGCATCATTAAATTAAAATTTTTATATATGTGGAAAACACTGGGGGTTGGAACTTTTGGTGTGAAGATAACAATGACGTAGTTTTTCACATAACACCAAAACTATACTCCACTCGACGCGCGTTTCACCAATCAAGTGGGCATCATCTGGAGATGGTGGAAACTGTTTTAATCACCTCCAGATGGTGCCAACTTCGTTGGCGAAACGCGCGTCGAGTGCAGTATAGAGTTTTGGTGTTATGTGGAAAACTACGTCAGTGTTGTCTTCACACCAAAGGTTCTAATTTCTTCACCTTCACCAATTTTGGAATACATATATATTATAATTAAGTGAAATTATCAAAAAATTGTATGTTTGTTTTACGTTAATATTATTTTTCAAATTGTTTCCTAAAAACATAGGTATTCTGGTTTTATCTAAACACGTAAATATTTCTAAAAATAAATAAATAAATAAATAAATAAGTAAATAAACAAATGTATACACACGGTAAGTAAGAACTTTTATGTTTTTGGTTATTTTAAATAAAACGTGGATTCGTAACTCATGACTTCAGGGTTAATCTGAATAACTTTAAATGAGACACTCTGTATGTTATCCATGTTTCCATACACCGTTCCTTCAAGAATACATTGAGACTCACAAACGCATGTCTTATTATAAAGAAAAATATGGCCAGAAAAAAAGTATCCATGTAAAAGTAATGTTTACATTTTTACATTAACAACAAAACAGGCAATCTGATAATTGTCCAAACTTATCCATCATCATAAAAAAATTATCTCCCTGACTGATCCTTTTGATAGAGGGATTTCTTTTGCAAATTTTTATATTTTCAGAGTGGCAGAATACCCAGTAACAGTAAAGGAAGTTGCCCCTGTTGTGCATGAGTCTTGTCATAGGTACATACATTATTTTGGTCATATCCTGCAGTCTCTTTCTTAAAGATAAATCAACATCTATATTTTATGGATATTGGATAAACCCATAAAGCCCTACGTCACTGAATTTGTGGAAAAACGTTCTATCTAAATATGTAAAAATATATAAAAACACGAGGTTTCATATATTTTTAATTTTATTCTGATTACACCGGAATTCACATCGCGGTTCCGATATTTCTAATTTATAGGGTGATCCGTAACATATACGCATAAACTTGGGAAATTATAGCTGAGGACAAATAATGATTAATGATGAAAAAAATGTAGGAAAACATAAATACCAAACATATCAATTTTTTGTTTTACAAACAAAAAAATTAGCTTGATAAATTTTTGTAAAGATTTCTTTCAAATTATTTCCGAAACTAAAAATGTTTTACTACATTTTTTCCATTATTAGTCATTATTTGCCCTCAACTACTTATAATTTCCCAAGTTTATGCGTATAGTTTAAGAATCACCCTGTATACAGTATACCTAATAATCAAATAATATACAGCGCGTTTCATATAAATTTTTATTTGAAGAAATGAGATTCCAGGCAGAATGGTGGTTAATGGGTTAATGTAATGTTATTCTGTAAATATTTACTATTTTAATTAAAACTTTTTGTATGATATTAGAACAAATCAAAATATCTTTTTTTTTTAATATTAGCGATAACCTTTTCTTATAAAAAGTGGTTTCTAAATGGTTGTTAATGTAGATAACTTACATAAGTTTATACCGACGTGTATTCAGAAAAGGACACTATTGGCTTCTGCAGAAAACAATTAAATGTGAACTCAGGTAAAATACCAAATAAAGATGCACTCATTACTTACAGTTTTAACACTTCAAAATAAAGAATGCAGGAATGATACAGAAATAAAAAATGTATAATAGATGAAATAAATAAATTGATTCAACCTTCACCTAATTTTTTTAAATTTCTCTCATGCCAGAAATCTTCTGGATTCTTGCCCGCCTTTCTAAACATATATTGAGTAGTGATAAATTAATGCTTTTTGGTACTACTAGTTCGTGTCGTCATTGATATCAGAGCAATGACGTCACGATTTACAAAAAAGATTTTTTCACGATCTCAATAGTATAGAGACTGATGAGTTTATGTCTAATACTAAGAGAGATATACCTAAGTTTGTACCATAAGATTGCAATGTATTTATATAACCACCTCTTGGTTATGTTATTGTTAGCTAACTAGAAGTTAGGTGCATTCTAATCTAGTTAGCTAGCAGCAACTTATTTAGAGGTAGTTCAGTCCTTGTTCAACAGATACTCGTATGGATGTGGTACTTTCTTTTTCGTTTGTAGACTCATCAAGCCTTATATTATTCTGGGTTCATGAGAAAGCATTCTATCCAAATTTATAAGAACATGAAGGAATGAAATTATCCGCCATCCGCCATATTTTCAATAGCTTGAATACTCAATCTTAAATATTGTATATGTTCAAATGATACTATACCATAGTATATCTACAGAAACAAAAAAAGCATCAAAATAAAAGTATGCTTCCATATGGTCGATCTTATACGATCGTTCATCTTGTGTTATCAATAGCATTAAATCATGTTTTAAAAAGATATCAATCGAGCAGAACGAGATCTTTTGGACGTAGTACTATTCTTTTAAATATGTTAAATACTTTTCTTTCTTTGACATTAAGTACTCTATATGTATATAAGAACCATACGCTTCGAGTATCCACTTTACTCTATATGTGTTTCTTATCTTAAACAGTTATGAATGAACTTAATGAAAAAATTGGAAGAAACCTTTGATAAACACTATAGTCTGTCGTGCGATATTTCTATCATCTTTTTTACTTTTGACCTTTGAAGAGAAAGTCTTTGACTCGACTATCATTAATTGTCATTGTCTTTTGTGTTAATGTACGATTCTACTGAATATTCCAAGGCCGTGGATAAAGATATGAATTCGAATATCATTCATTTTATACTAAAAATGCCGACTGATAAATTTATGATTATAAAAATTCATTAAAAATTAGATATATCACCTAATTTTGACTTAAATAAAATCACATGGTGCTTTTGTATCAGTGATTTGACATTATTTTTTAAGGAAAAAGTGAAAAACTATTGACAATTCACTTAAATATACATCCATACAAACCATATGACCATATAAGCACAAGAAAAAATAAAATATATAAATAAAAAGTAATAAAATATAACTAACTAAACTAATCTTTTAAGATACGCCTTGCTACAGGTGAATATGTCAATCGAACTATGAACTTTATTGTAAAAATTACACATGTTGTATAGTGAGGAATACTTTCTAATATTAATTCTAGGTGTCGACAGGTAAAATAAATTTGTTTGACGTGATTCAGTTCTAGCTACAACAAAATTAAGCACACCCAAAATTTGCGAACAGTCAGTACCGCCATGTATGAGCCTGTATAGATATATCAAGTAGGATACTTTGCGACGAACAGATAGACTCCGAGATAGATCTTCGTTTTGGGGGAAACCAATGACCGGGTATGTATCATCGTTTCTGTAGGCAATGCACTTTAGGAAGCGACTCTGAATTCTCTCGAGGTTATTAATTTAAACTTTATAATACGGGCACCATATGATCTCAGAGTACTTTAGATTAGATCTTACAGAAGCAGAATAAGCAACTTCAAAGTATCTTTGTTATCAAACATTTTCGAATTCCTTACAACATGCCAGGCATTTTGTACGCTCTTGCAGTGATTTGGTCCAAGTGTGTCATGAAAGACAATTTATTATGAAAATATGCCCAAATCACGAAACGTTTCAGCACGAAAAAGAGTGACATTTTCAAGATGATAATTATGTATAACTAAAGGTACGTTCAGTACGGAGCTTGGATGATAGGATATAGATGATAGATGAATGATGATAGAATAATAGTGAAAAATATAAGCGCTGATAGGCGTTCACAACGGAGATGTGGATAAATGCTTTTAACAGCTAGTATACTTCAAAATATCTAGCAAAGAAGGTTACTTTTGTTCGCCAAGAACGAAATATTACATTTTCACCAAAAGGAAACAAAAATTAATAAAGTGTCATGTCCATCCCATAAACAGGGAAAGGCACCGACTAGGAGAATTTCACCATTTATATCCTCAACGACGGAAATATTCCCAGGGATTTTACGCATATTTCAGATACAGCAAAATCTGTTAGATACATTTAAAAGTTATGTTTGTAGAAATCAATATGTAGAGATTCTGTCATCATATATCTCAGGCAGACTTTTCAGAATAAAACAGGAAGATGAATATTCTGACCTGAAAGATATTAGAGCAGGAATGCCCCAGGGTAGCGTTCTTGGCCCTATCCTTTTCCTGCTATATACTAGTGATATGCCAGTACTAGAAGAGACCACTGTAGCTACATTTGCTGACGACACTGAACTTCTTGCGGTCGGTAAAGATCAAGGAATATCTACTAGAAGACTGCAAGTAGCTAGCAACGCAATACTTGATTGGACCAAACAATGGAAGATCAAGCTAAACGAGCTAAAATCAACTCATGTTAACTTTACTAACAGAAGACTAGTTAACCCTCCGTCCTTGGATATTAATGGTACTATTGTACCCAATGAGAATAACGCCAAATACCTAGGCATGACCCTGGATGCCAAGCTCCGGTGGAAAGAAAATGTGAAGAAGAAAAGAATCGAACTTGGTTTGAAATATAGACAGCATTATTGGATGCTTGGAAGAAATTCTAAGTTGACAATACATAATAAGATACTAATTTACAATCAGATCTTAAAACCAGTTTGGTTATACGGTATTCAACTCTGGGGTTGTGCCAGAAATAGTAACATCAAAACCATTCAGACTTTCCAGAATAAAGTGCTGCGTAACATAGTAGACGCTCCATGGTACATACGCAACTCCGACTTGCATCGAGACCTTAAAATCCCAATGGTGAAAGATGAGATCAAAAGGTTTGCTGGCAGACATGAGACCAGACTTCACCTCCACATCAATGCAGAAGCTCTTCAGCTGCTGGACAACCAACATCTTGTTCGAAGACCCAAACCATTTGAGCTGGTGTAGTGTGCTGTGTAAAAGCAGGACATAGTGCGCCAGTGAAATTTTTAAAAGAAAACAATCTAAAGGACGTCGTTGGATGAACTTTAGTTAATAAATGTTTAGTCTGTAAGATTATTAGAAGAAAATTAATGGTTGGTCATCAGACCAGTTTTAATAGAAATAAAATTCTCCAACAAAGAATAAAAAAAAAAAAGTTTGTAGAAATCGCTTACAATATTGTTAAAATGATAAAAATAAATTAAAATGAATACTATAGCAACTCATCACAGATCCGATGAACGGGAACCACTAGTTGAAGTGAACGCCCGGTTTTCCTAATATTAAGTATTATACTTTTGCTAAAGTCTCTGATGTATTTTACTCTTACTTTTACTTTTACTGATGACTATTCCTCAAAATATAATCGAGTATAAACTAGTATCCCTGCTAGTATCACATCTCCGTACTGAACGGCTCCATTGAAATAGATTGTACATTTTATCAGCGCTGGTAAAAGTTACTCTATCATCCAGTCTATGATCTATCATCCAAGCTCCGTACTGAACGTACCTTAAGTGGTGATTAAGTGAAACTGACAGCACATTACACTTACTAGCATTAAGGGGCAATTGTTTTTCTCACAGCAACTGCTAATAATGTCTAAATTTTGCTGTAAAATTACAACGTCCATATGGTTAGTAAATTTAGAAAAAAATTTTAGATCGTCAGCATAAAGAAGACGGTTCACTGTCAGACCCTCCACAATATCGTTTATAAATATATTAAAAAGCAGGGGACCTAAGTTAGAATCTTGAGGGAGCACCGGAAGTGGGTAGTATATCGACAGACCCAGAACCACAAAATATCACATTTTGAATTCTGCTACTTAGATAACATTTAATGAATGTCAAAAGGTCTTTAGAAAAACCAAAAGTTCGTAATTTTTGTAAAAAATACTGTCTAGTCTGTCGAAGGCTTTCCAGAAATCCATATGAACGATATCGGTTTGCAGACCCTTGTCAACTGCTTCAGAAAGATAGTGATACAAAATAAATTAGTACTTGTAGAGCTACCCCTACAGAAACCATGTTGGAAACTGGTAATCTGATGTTTAAAATGTGAAAATATATGTTCATATAAATACTATTTCAAAAATTTTAGCAGGATTATTGAGTATATATATCTTTTATCAGGATAAATCAGGAAAACGGACGGTATTTAAGATAAAAATTAAAAGTATTTCATTTTCAATTTTATTTTCGGTTATTCGATTATTTAATAACTTTATCTATTTAATAATAGCCAGAGATTATAAATTTATAATCTCTGATGATAGTTTCAAGTCATTGGCATATTTGAGACAGTTGCAAGAATTTAGGTACGAATACTGACATGACCTTTACTTATATTTATCAATTATAGCTTCAAGTAGTTAATTAGTAAAGTGCAATTTGTTGTTACGGAATCCTTCTCCTCGCAGTAGTGGTGAGAAACGCACAGTAGTGCCCTCTTTTGGTCTTTGCTACTATCCTTCTAACAATTAATTGTCAAATTGATAGACAATTTCACAATAATTTTAACAATTTTTTTGCCCTAGTCCGGGCACATTCCCCGTGGAGTAGTTGTTTTAGGCATCTCCTCCAAATAAATAAGTAGGATTGTCTTCCTCAAATACAATAGAGGTCCTCTTCCTCATGTTTGTTACTCAGTACAATGAAATAAATATTTGCAATTATCTTATTAGAATATTATCAAATATAATTATCTCATATTTGGCTTTGTTCCCGACAGGCCGGTTTATTTATAGTTCGTAACTATAATACTTAACATATACTCGCATATACCCTACCCCCTGTGACCACCTACTCTATAAATTTGAACATTTGACTCTAAAAATAATAGTAGATGGAATATTTTAAAGTATCAAACGACTCAGGAAATAAATGAACTAATAAACGAATGAATTTCACATTTCATTATAGATAACAAATTTAGTTTTATTAACTAAATGATACTAGGAATCCATATCATCGTATTTCACAGACAATTTTTTTTGTGATCATTTTGAAAATATGACCTTGACCCTATGGCAGACTGATATCAACATTTATATTGCTGATGAAATTAAAACTATTTGATTTTTCAATAAAAAATCAGTAAAGAGAATTCCGTGAATGAAATGTGAAATCAATTACACACCACAGATGGTGATCAACCCCTTGTATGTACTAAAAGAGATGCTTTTCTATGTATTACACATTCACAAGAAAACGGTAACACAAAGTATTCAAATGAAATTAATTATTAAAAAAAGCTTCTCCTGACAGGGACTGAAAGTCTAGATTTTTGCGTGAAAATCCGTGGTTCAAGCTTACCAAACCAACCCAAAAGCAAATAAATATTTCAATCTATATAAAATCCGTTTAAAAGTGACCGAGAAAAATAAAGGAAATACTATAATCAAATTCTAATTGTTCAAAATTCAAAAGAAGGTGTCATGAGAATGGACCTAAATGTATTTTTCTGTTGCAAGGTTTTGTACGACTTAGGGGTCGCTCGAAGGAAAAAGTGCGGTCTATAGGCAGAGCCTTACTTTAATTTAATAAAATTCAGGAGGGAGAATTTTTCTTATTTATTTATGTATATGTATACATAAAATGATAAAAAATACGCAACGTAGGCCCAAAATACGTTCCATAAATTAAAAATATGAAGAATTAACAGTTTGGTGTAGATTAAAATGAAAATATATGATGAAGTTTATATATAAAAGTTATAGTAATGATTTTTAACATATCCTTTGAAGGATCCTATAGTGCAGTGAAAGATATCTAAAAGTATAAGTATAAACTTGTTTTATTTTATTTTTTTTGTTTGAGGTATAATCGACTGAATATTTATGAGAGCTGCCTGAAAAAGATATGTAACATTTATCAGTATTTAAAAAGAGCTTGTTAAGTGTGCAGTGGTCAGAAAATCCACAACACTGTTGATTTGGGAATAAATCGTTAGATCGTCTTCTCATAACAAAAAATTACAATGCCGAAAATAAAAGGTTCAAAAATATAAAATGTAAATATAAAAATATAACGAATAAAAATGTCGTTCAAAAATATTATAAACAATATAATGCCTAGGTGCGAACCCTGAGGCATACCGGATGTGGTAACATAAGGAGACGATGTGTAACCATTAATTTTAACAACTTGTAACCTGTTGAAGATATATGATGTTACCTAACGTAGAAGGTCTCCGTGTATCTCAATATTAGGAAATCTAGCTATATAGTATAATTAAGTAGTATAATAGTACTAACTAAATTCTGATTAATGTTGCCAAAGGTTTTACTAAAATCGGTATAGGTACATGGAATCACGGAATCAACCTGTGTTGGTTCTGAATCAACTAAGTTTTATTCTATTGATTTTGTCATATACTTTTGATTGCAGTCCTTACAGCTAATTTCATAAATCCCCGACTTTTACTTTGTTTATATTTTGTCTTTTGGATTGCCTAAGAGCCGTCGCAACGGTTCACTGAACCATAGCAATAGTTTAGGTAAAAACAGGACATATAACATAGGTTTAGTTTTAATCATCTCGAGATGATGGCAACTTGGTTGGCGAAATGCGCGTCGAGTGGAGTATAGTGTTTTGGTGTTATGTGTAAAACGACGTCAGTGTTACTTTCACACCAAAGGTGCCAACCCCCTTCAAGATTAATCTATTAGGCATGCATTTGTGATCAGTATTTAGTAATTTGCAATTTATTGCCATTCAGTTCGCTAATGCTGCAATGAAACGTCTGCGTCGCATTTGGCACCTCCTAGAACTGGTGTTCGGAGGAGGTACTTCCTCCTCTTCACAAGTCATTTTAAAAGTTTTAGATGGTATAGCTATTAGCGAGTGGTGTAAATTTTGGACTGTTCATCTGTTATCCCTGCTGTTGACAACGCGATGTCAAATTAACAGACATCATCTTAGAGTTGAATATAATATTCTATCTATGAATACCAACTTTCTTCATTATATCATTTAGGTCAGAACTGCCGATAAGAAATAGAAACATGATCGAGTAAATTTCTAGTAACTACGCGTCGTAGCAAACCCCAAATTAAGTTTAGGCAAGACGGGTGCTCTTTAGGTCATTTCAGCTTGATACTGGTTTCGTTACAGATGTTTTAAAACAATTTATTTATAGTGCGTATAGATTATTAACTACAGATCGGTAACTGATACATATGAATTACTATCATCAATCCATAGTCATTTAGTTTAGCGAGGAAATCATTTTATAAGGAAATCAAGACTATAAGGAGACAGGAAAATAATGTATAAAAAGTTAAGTAGAATAAAAAAACATGGACAATTTGTTTACTCCTTTAGCCGATGGCATCCTTTACTTAAATATTTATACACTGTCAGACGCAGCTACTTCTAACTTCTTTCATTATCGTTATCGTTTATCGTTTCGCTAAAACTTTGAAAGCATTTTATATTTTATATATTGTTATAAATGTCAAAACAATAAATGTAAATGAAAATCGGCATCATTTTTTCAAATTTTCAATTTACCCACCGATTTATATTTGGATTTTTTTCAAATAAGTGCATTAGTTACAGTTATTTGAAGCACGTGTAAAATTAGATCTAGTACATTTTTTCACCTTGATTATTTTTTTTAAATGATAGGCAAGAAACCATGAGAAACATTCTATCAGTTTTAATAACAAGGAAACAGAAGTCAAGGCATCACTAGTGGTTTAGTTGGGATTTTCCGAAGTGAAAGAAAGCAGATAATTCTGTGATTCATGTCTTTCTTTCTTATATCGATTTTTTATAGATATTTGAGAGAGGAATAGGGTGGATGTAATAATATAAATAAAAATTTAAGATGTCTACTTTCTGTTTTTCTGAAATAGAAAATTTTCATTTATTTACGTATACCCAACGTGTAAATGAGTATACCCAACGTGTCCTTGAATAAGGATAACGCAGTGATTATAAAATAAGATAAAATATTCCAGATGGTACGTGTCTTATAATTCTTTTCCAAGAAGTTGCTGCTCTATGAAGTTGGATAAAAAGATGATGTTTTTACATATTTTCTATTGTCTCTATCCTGAAATACATACCTATATAAAAATATTATAAATAGTAAACGAATAAATAGTAAATATCCATATTGATTGTTCAACATATATACACGGATATATATAAGTTAACATTAGACGCAACTCTTCAACTTAGACATCGACTTTCTTATTTTAAACGGAATACTATCTTAAAATCAAATATAAATGTATTCGTGTGCGGACATATTTTCGAAATCTGTTCCATTTAAAATAAGAATATAGACATTGAGTTGTAAGAATATTTAATTTTTTATACATTTGAATTACCTATTCATCCAAATTAGTTACATAGGTACGTCTACTGTCAACTCCATTACACATCATGTAGAAGGAGTTTGGTTTACACATCGTAATAATTCAAATAATAAAATACACATATTTATTTGAGATATTACGAATTTTTCAAGGTTCCTATCCACAATAAAGGGTATGAAAATACATGAATTGGATCGATTCTGTTATGGGAGGAAGAGAATAAGTAAGTAAGAACAGACAAAGATGGTTACATTTTATTGTTCCATGGTCGCGATAGTGTGCCTCACAAAACAACAAAAGTAGGAGAAGGGGTTTGCCCGCTGTCCCGAGTCACACTCACCGCGACGTAAATAAGTACAGTGGTGAGGGCGTGAACAAGTACGTTGCCTTGGGGGCGTACACATGCCTCTTCAGTTGTTAGCAGGCGTAGTAGTACATAAAATAAGATCTAAAGTGCGGCATTTATGGATTTTTTATCTCTGTTTAACTGCCTTACATAATAGTTTATCCTCTTCTTTCTTATTGTACCAGACCACCTAACTGATTCAAATACTTTCGTACCCTGTATGTTCAATAGTGTTTAACCGTTCAATCTCTACCGCACTCTCTACCTTACAGCACTGTGAAATACATACACGTTGAAGATATTCCAATAGTGAGAAACTACTTTGCTCCTCCCTGTACATTCCCCAATATTCAGTTGTTATTATAAAACATCTTACTGTTTTAATATTCAACTTTTGCTTTAGGTATAGATATTATGTTACCTGATTCGTGAGCATTTTTACTGTTACTGCAGCGATGACCTTGCATCTTCTACAGTTTGCTACGAGTGATTAACACTTTACATAGGCAAGACGTGATGTAAACAGTTCGAATTTTTAAGTACATTCTCTTATTTATTCTTATTGAAAATAACTGTTATTAATTAATATGAGTTTGAAACATTTTTTTTATACACGTACCTATATATACCTATTATTGATTGGAAAAATTCATCGTGAAACGGTGAACAGGGCTATTTATACAGTGTGTCGCAAAGTGATGGAACAAAATTCATATTCTTTTTATGGTTGAGATTAAAAAGAAAATTACGCTGAAACAGATCAATTAGTATCTATATAGAGATTGCTGCTTTTCGGCAATATTTCGTATTTTTAAGGGATTTAAAATGTTGGTAATGCTTAGTAAGATAATAGCTTCGTCAAACATGGTTAAAAAATAGGAAATATTTCAGAAAAGTGTGAATTTCTATATACAAATTGACCTGTTTCTGAGTTTTTTTAATCTTACCTAGAAAAAATATCAATTTTGTCAATCATCTTCGATGTGCCATCATTTTCGAATACACTTTATTACATGTACATAGGTCTGTCGAGTAATTTTTTTGTTAACACGGATTGACTGAAAAACAGATAGCACCCAAAACATGCAATCTCAAATTTCTCGAAAATTATTGAGCGTCCCAACTTCTCCTTTGGTACACGAAATACCTTTCTCATATAGACTACTCAGTATAAAAATCATTGACTTGAAATAGGTCCTAGGGGGTGAAAATAGATAGGACCCAAAACATGTAACCTCAACTTTCTCGAAAAGTATTGAGCGTCCCAACTTCTCCTTTGGTACACGTAATCTCCATTTCATATAGACTACTCAGTATAAAGATAATTGACTTGAAATGGGTCCCAGGGAGTGAAAAACAGATAGCACCCAAAACAAACAATATCAATTTTCTCGAAAATTATTGAGTGTCCCAACTTCTCCTTTGGTACACGTAATACCTATTTCATATAGACTACTCAGTATAAAAATCATTGACTTGAAAAGGGTCCCAGGGGGTGAAAAACAGATAGCATCCAAAACAAACAATATCAATTTTTTCGAAAATTATTGAGCGTCCCAACTTCTCCTTTGGTACACGAAATATCTCATATAGACTACTCAGTATAAAAATCATTGACTTGAAATGGGTACCAGGGGTGAAAAACAGATAGCACCCAAAACAAACAGTCTCAGTTTTCTCGAAAATGATTCAGCGTCCCCACTTCTCCTTTGGTACACGTAATCCCCATCTCATATAGACTCCTCAGTATAAAAATCATTGACTTGAAATAGGTCCTAGGTGGTGAAAATAGATAGGACCCAAAACATATAACCTCAACTTTCTCGAAAAGTATTGAGCGTCCCAACGTCTCCTTTGGTACACGTAATCCCCATCTCATATAGACTACTCAGTATAAAGATCATTGACTTGAAATGGGTCCCAGGG
Organism: Pogonocherus hispidulus; assembly: GCA_963924545.1. Taxonomy (NCBI): domain Eukaryota; kingdom Metazoa; phylum Arthropoda; class Insecta; order Coleoptera; family Cerambycidae; genus Pogonocherus; species Pogonocherus hispidulus. The sequence continues at coordinate 17,757,701 of OZ004693.1, forward strand.
AGTGAAAAACAGATAGCACCCAAAACAAACAATATCAATTTTCTCAAAAATTATTGAGTGTCCCAACTTATACTTTGGTACACGTAATACCTATCTCATATAGACTACTCAGTATAAAAATCATTGATTTGCAATGGGTACCAGGGGGTGAAAAACAGATAGCAAACAAAACAAACAATCTCAATTTTCTTGAAAAGTATTGTGCGTCCCAACTTCTCCTTTGGTACACGTAATACCTATCTCATATAGACTACTTAGTATAAAAATCACTGACTTGAAATGGGTTCCAGGGGGTGAAAAACAGATAGCACCCAAAACATGCCATCTCAATTTTCTCGAAAAGTATTGAGCGTCCCAACTTCTCTTTTGGTACACGTAATACCTATCTCATATAGACTACTCAGTATAAAAATCATTGATTTTCAATGGGTGCCAGGGGGTGAAAAACAGATATCACACAAAACAAACAATCTCAATTTTCTTGAAAAGTATTGAGCGTCCCAACTTCTCATTTGGATTATTTAAGGTAAATACCGCTATACTATATGTAATTCCAGTTCAACTGAACAACTAGAGCCCCCAATATTTAATAATATATACTGCTGACACTTGGTTGTGGTTTTTCTTTTGATAAAAAATATATTCTTGAAGAAATATGTTCTTGAAGCTTTGAGGCTTGCAAAGTCAAAATTAACATCTGGACCTGATTCTGTGCCTGCTTTTTTTCTTAAAGACTGTGCCTGTGTACTCGCTTCACCACTAACTGCTCTGTTCAATTTGTGCCTTAGAACGTCAAACTTTCCTAGTATCTGGAAGATGTCGAAAGTCTGTCCCATTTATAAGAAAGGTGACAAACTGGATATTGAAAATTTCCGTCCTATTTCTCTTATATGCAACTTTTGCAAAGTATTTGAACATCTGCTTCATAAAACTTTATATCAGAGCATTGGCAACAGAATTTCATTGCTTCAGCATGGATTTATGAGGGGTAGGTCTACTGTATCAAATTTAGTACAGGTGACACAGTTCATTGCGCGATCCATAGACAATTGTACTCAGACCGATGTAGTTTATACAGACTTTTCCAAGGCGTTCGACAGACTTGATCATAGCATTTTACTAAGTAAACTTAAAGGTTTTGGCTTGTCAGAGCCACTTCTAGTTCTTCTAAATTCTTATCTTCGGCATAGAAAACAATATGTTGTTTTCAATGGTTTCAAGTCCGTCGAATATCTGGCTACCTCAGGGGTTCCGCAAGGCTCTATTCTTGGCCCTCTATTATTTAACATATTTGTAAACGACATTGGTGACGATCTGGATGTCAACTACCTCTTATATGCGGATGATCTAAAGTTATTTGCTGCAGTTAAAAGTGCCAGCGATTGCGAACGTTTACAACACAACCTTAATAAAATAGTTAGTTGGTGTCAAGTGAACAATCTCCATTTAAATGTTAAAAAATGTAATATCATGTCTTTTACGCTGAAGACTTCCAGAACATCATTTAATTATAATATTGATGGAATTCCGCTAGAGAGGCCTGGTACGTTTCGTGACCTTGGAGTAATTTTTGATCAAAAGCTTTCATTTACCAGTCATGTTGAGTCTATTGTTTCAGATGCATTTAAAACATATGGTTTTATTGCCCGCTGTAGTCGAGATTTTACAGAGACCAAAACCATCAAAATGCTCTTTAACAGTTTCGTAAGATCGAAGCTGGAATATGCTTCCACTGTTTGGTGTCCTCATTACGACGTACATATTAACAGCATCGAGTCTGTACAACGTAAATTTTTAAAGTTACTGACTTTCAAATCGGATGGGGTTTACCCTCCGATAGGTTATCCGCAGAGTGAACTTCTGAAGGCACATTCTGTAACTAGTCTGTTGGACCGACGCACTTATCACTCTGTATTATTTCTTTTTAACGTATTACATAATAAAATTGACTGCATACAGATACTTGAGGAATTATGTCTACATTGTCCTAGAACTTCTTCCCGCGATAATGCGACATTTTACTTAAACACTCCTCGTACGAATGTCCTAAAATTTTCACCCGTGCATGCAATGTGTAATAACTATAATAAGGTAAAAAATCAGGTCGATATTTTCTCGTGCAGCATTAGTGACCTTAAGTCTGTTTATTTAAAATAATTGTTTGTGTATTGGCTGCTTTTCATTTTTTGTTCATATTTGTTTTCTTTGTGTATTGTGTTGCCTATATTGTATATATATTTTTTCTTTTTTTTCTTACCCTCCTGTTCTGTAGTTGGGCTTTGCCTGTAGAACAGTGTACTTTCAAAATAAAATAAATCAAAATAAAATATTAGGAAGTACATAGAGTTCTCTATGAGATAGTCATTACGTAAAAGTTGGTATTTTTGATTTTTTTCAAATACGCAGTCAAATATATCCCAAGATATTGCCCAAAGGCACTAAATGTCATTGTAATTACGATGAAAGTTTTCATATTACTGTAGCAACAATTTCCGACGTTGCACTTTTCCACAGTATTTATAACAAAATTTTTTTTTTATTAAAAATCACTCCCCGCCTCTGATTCTACCAGACACGAACTTTACCAGAAAAATATTTTTGACGTCTTTTAAAAATGACGAAAAAATTAGCTGTGTCGACAAATTCCATGAGTAGTATATATATCAAGTAGTCGAATTTACGATGTTTTGCACAATTTTAGCCACTAATAAATTTATAGTGTTTATATTATTTATTTTTAACAGACAACTGTCTCAAAAAGTTCCAAAATATTAAAAGAAGAAGTGGCTTGTGCCAACTTTAAATCCATGTGACTCATAAGCGGGAGATTATTTTCTACCAGTAGATTAATCGCAAAGTACAGCCTCAAGCATGCCTTGAAATAACACTTTATTTTTAGTTGTTGCTATAGGTCAGTTTAAATATCCAATTACAATATGGAAATATAAAAATTATGATAGTGCCGATAAATAATAATACATATTAAAATTACAAAATGTCTGCTTATAACACGATTTTGAAAACATCAGTTAAAAATTCTTTAACTGGTCGGTAAATATGCGGGGGTGCTCCATCCTGCATAAAAATCATGTTTTTAATTCCTCTCGTTTTGTATCCGTGGAATGGCATAATCTCATAACATATTGATTGATGTTACAAATTATAGACCAATAGCAATCATTTCCAATTTCGCCAAAGTATTTGAAATATCAGTGCAGGCTACTTTATTTCCGCACTTAAAAAATATTATTAGCCCCTATCAGCACGGTTTTATGGGAGGTCGATCAACGTCGACGAATCTTCTGTGTGCTACGCAATATATTTCGGAAACACTTGATAACCAGGGTCAGGTTGATGTTGTCTTCACCGACTTCTCAAAGGCCTTCGACACCTTGGATCATAAGATGTTGATATCTAAACTTAACTTAATAGGTTTTTCCGATTCTTTAATAAATTTGTTTGGGTCTTATTTAGAAGCAAGAGTTCAGTTTGTACAGCACAAAGGTTTCAAATCAAAATCTATTCGCGCGACATCAGGGGTCCCCCAAGGCTCAATTCTCGGGCCACTACTATTTAATATCTATATTAACGATATCACTCATGATCTAAACGTTAAATACTTATTATATGCAGACGACTTGAAGATTTTTTGTTCGATCTCATGCATGGAAGATTGCCGTAGTCTTCAACTCAATCTGAATAAAATTAACACGTGGTGTTCCTTAAACAATTTGAAGCTTAACATTGATAAATGTAATGTCATGTCTTTTTCTAGGAAACATAACTCGATTCTCTATCCTTATAGTTTGGTACAGTCTCGTCTTCAGCGCCCTACTGTTTTTAGAGATTTAGGTGTTACATTTGATCCACATTTAAGTTTTCGAGAACATATATACGCAGTTATTGCTAAAGCTTATAAAAATTTGGGATTCGTTATACGCAATTCGAAGGAGTTCCGTTCCTTAAATGTAATTACAACACTTTATTACACATTTGTCCGTACTCACTTAGAATATGCTTCACTTATTTGGTGCCCAACTTATAATGTTTATATTGACTTGCTGGAAGGGGTACAAAGGAAATTTTTAAAGTATTTGTTTTTTAGAAAGCATGATTACTATCCACCTATCGGATATCCGAACGAGCTGCTCCTATCAGAATTTAAAATACCATCATTACATGCGCGTAGAAAAGCTAACTCAGTAATTTTTTTGTTTAAAATTTTTAACTCTATTATTGATTGTTCTGATGCATTAAGCAGGTTTAACATTCACGTACCTCGGATTAATTCGAGATGCCGTCAAACTTTTACCCAACCTATGGCTCGTACGCACCTACTATATTCTTCTCCAGTTAATACTGTGTCGCAATTATTTAACAGTTGATGATAGTATCGATATATTTAACACTAGTATTACTAGCATTAAAAGAGCATTTCTCAATGTGTAGATTGATTCATACTATCTCGATGCTATTACCTATCTAGACACAATACTACTCGTATTTATACTATTTCTACTTAAGGATGTTTTGCTTTTGTTTTCACTACTGTTTTGTTTATGAGTGTTATACATTGTATTTTTTTATATATATATTCAGCTTATAAAAGTTATTTCCTGTTAATTACTTACTATATGTAGATATACTAACTATACATATGTTAATGTTGGAAAAATTCTATACTTACTATATGTTATATGTAATGTTATATGTTATGTGTTCTTTCTCTATCCACCTTTGGTATTTACTGTCGGATAGTAGTAATAATAAATAAATAAATAAATAAATAAATATGCAGGTATCGTTCACCAGTAATACTTACAGATACGGTCTCTCCATTCTGTGTCTCCTCAAAAATGATGGCCCAATGATAAAATTAGATGTGAAACCGCACCAAACGGTGACTTTCTTGTCATTAAGACCTTCCTGAACGATTTCATGTGGATTATCTGTCGACCATATTCGACAGTTTTGAGTATTGACTCCACCATTAGAGAGAAATGGGCCTCATCGGTCCACAAAATACAGGAGAACCATTCGGGTGCAATTTCCATCTGAGCCACAATTTTTATTTTTTTTTAATTGAAGGATCTAGAGAAGAGCACTTTTCCCAGTCACCACATGCAATAATAAAAGGAGTAGGTAATAATCCTTTATACATAACAAAAGAAACATATTTGACTTTCCATGTGACAAGGTCAGGACAAGAATTATTATATAAAATAGTATTGATAGTTTCTCTGTTTTGTGATCCCTCAAACGAAAATGTAAATATCACGGAAACCAAGATTATTATAATTTATGCCTTTAAGTTATTTCTTACTTCAGCTGTACTGTATTTTATTCTGTAAAATCGTTGTGCCAATGCCGCATAGGTGTATTACTTCCTCTTGTTCGTTCGACCTTGGCATAAGAAACGGCGAACACTTATTATATCAAGCTCTGTTTTTTCTGCAGAGTGAAAATATCACAATGCCAATGTTATAGGTAGATAAAATGACTAAATGAAAATTATATTTAGCCTGGTACGAATAAACTACAGTGTACAATTAAACATTCATAACTTTTAGTACCCACATATTTCTGTACAAAAAGTGCTTTTTTAATTTGTAAAGTGCGACAGAACAGAGCAACCTCTATATCAAATTTACATATTAGTCAGATTTTCAATTTGTACCTAAAGTCAGAGTTATACAATGTGTCCCAAAAACATACCGACAAATTTTAAAGAGTGGTAAGGCACATGAAAGAAACCTTTTTGTTTAACATATGTCCGCAAATGGGCCGTTTGGGCTGTGGAGCAATAAAATGTTTTAAATCATACTCAAAAATAACTAAACAATTCTTGATTTAGTTGCACATCACTCTATTTTGTTCAACATTTTTTGTTTCAACTACGCTTCTTATTGGGAGAAAAAAATCTTTATCACAATAAACATTCCAAGAATCCCAATTTTAAAACCATAGTATTATTTGTGATTTATTTAGTTGGCATCAAAACATTAACTTTGTTGATTTTTAATTCAAAATTTGTATTGAAAATATCAAGAACTTATCGATATGCACCTTGCTTATGGCGCAGAAAATTGTAATGGAAGAAGTGCTGCACGCTTGTATGGAAAGAGATATCCGAAACACGGGTAACCTCATCATACAACCTTTGCTTCCATCCATCGTCGCCTTAGAGAGAGTGGGAACCTAAAGCGTAATGGTGGTGGAGTTCTACACCGTGTGGAGAAAAATCAATCCACAAGTGTTCGCGCAATTGCACATCAAATAGGATCCTCCAAGTCAACGGTACACCGTGTCATGCATAAACAACTCCTCTACCCCTAGCATTTACAACGCGTATAAGATTTAAGTCCTGAAGATTAGGTATCTACATTGATTAATTTTTGCCAATGGTTTTTTGGGTCACAACTTAATAGAACCTCACTTTGGGAGAATAGTATTGTTTTCTGATGAGGCATGTTTCACGAGCGATGGGTATTTTAGAAACAGCCTCATTTGGCATGATGAAAATCCTCACGATCTCTAGAAGATATCAGCAAAAAGATGTGGGCTGGTATTGTTAGAGAGAATCTAATAGTTCACTTGCTGCCTGCTCGTTTGCACGCAGATATTTATCTCCATTTTCAAATAAAATGTTTTGCCTGTATTATTAGAAAAAGTCTCTTTAGACATTAAAAATAACATGTGGTTTCAACATGACGGGGCACAATCACATTTTGATTTGAACGTGCGCCAGTATCTGGATCAGCAATTTCCTCACCGATGGATTTCCGTGGCTTGACCCACGCGTTCTCCCGATCTCAACCACCTGGATTTTTTCTTTTGCAGTCATCTGAAATCTTTAGTCTTCGAAACGCTTATTCATAATGAGGAAGACCTCTTAGCAAGAATAATGGCCAATTATACACATGTAGAAGCTGTTCCCTGAATATTCCATAGGGCCCGCGAGTCAATGGACCGACGCGCCGGTGCAATCTTTGTGTTGAAGCAAATGGTTAACATTTGGAACACTTATTGTAAACCATCATTTTTGTCGGGCCGGTGGCTCAGGGCTTAGCGTCTCGATCGCTCAACCCAGAGGTCGTGGGTTCTAATTCTCACTCCACCAACAATTTTTCATTAAATTGTTTGCCCGTAGATCAAGGCTTATTCGCAGGGATGGCTTGGCAACTATCCTGGCGATAGCCTAGGATGGGAAGAATGTCAACTTGGTGTTAATGTGAGAGATTAAAACCAGTTGATGTTTGACTTGTCCCCCTAACTAATGAGGTTTTCCAGGTTTCCCTCATTCCAGCACTGAATGGTGGTTAGGGCCTACCAACGTAAGTCGTTCCTGAGGCGCAAATGCGGCCCTCGAAATAATAATATGCCGCCCCCTCTCCCACACAAGTCACAGACTTTCGGGCTAATCCTTGTGATTAGAATGAGGGGTAGAGATATTATTATTATTATTATTATTATTATTATTATTTATCATAGAATCAAAGTCCAACACGAACAAAAAGTGATTTATTAATGTCATCCTGAACATTTTTTGTAAATGAATATTAATTATTTATCACTAAAATATACAAAACTTACCAAAAGCATTTTTCCTTTTTTCTGACAAAACGGTTCATTTGCGGACATAAGTTTATCAAACAAAAAAGGTTTGTTTTCATGTCCCCTACCACTCCTTAAAGTATGTCGGTATGTTTTTGGGACACCCATCATTTCCCTTAAAACTACATAATGTAGTTTTTATCAAAATAGACTTATCTGTTCTATATTTAATAATTTTATATTTAATAATCCTCCAAAAGTGATAGGTCCATGGAATCGACTTAGCCGCACAGTTTACACATTGCCCGGATCCACATATTGATGATTCACTACTATTGAAACCAGAGGATAGTCAAAGTTTACACAAGTAATTAAGTAAATTCTTCCTTCAGTTCTTCAATCATTTCCCCGTCAATATATATTGTGTAAACGCTAAAATAATTCCAGGTAATTTGGAATTCCTAGCAAAAATTAAGGTGTCAAACATATTACTAAAATTTTGCACTAGGTAAATGGTAAAGGTAACCAAACTGCAAATGTGTGTATAAAAAATTATCTAGGTACAGTTTGGAGAAATGTGTTAAAGTGAGTAACACAGTTTTGTTTGCATTATACGGAAAAAAATACTTACTTATTCGTTTACTTTAGACTCTGGTGTACATATTTTTCGTTTGAAGAACGGTTTTTAAACTAATTTTTGAAATTACATGATTATTTTTCGATTTTTATATCTACAAAGTAACACTAAAAAATAATTGTGGCTAGAAGATGGCATAGAATATAACATCTACAGTACTGAGGAGATCTAATATATTAGAATAGAGATAGATATCTTTTTGATATTATAGATTGCTTTTCACAATGGTTTGCCGTATGACTGTACGTGTTGAAATGATATTCATTTATGGTTACGTACAGTTGCGATTTGACGTTTATATTATCGATATGAATACCAGCAACGTTGGCCGCGGTTAGTATTTGGATGGGCGACCAATCAGGGAATACCCACAGTCCCTGCCCGCATCTTCTAGTGGCCTGTACGCCGGTGAATTTACAGAAGCTATGCAAACTTAGGCGAGGTTTGCGTAGAAGACGTACCATCCCTTGGATATGATGTAAAGCCGGAGATCACTTATCTGTGAAATGATAGACAAGTAAAAGATTACTGTTACAAAAGCGGGGGTTCGGCAAAATTTCCAGGTTAGGAGTTGCTCGTCTCCTAGCGTCGATGATATTGCTTAGTCGCGGAAATGGGTCAACATTAAATAATTGAAATAAAAAAAATAAAAAAGCAAAAATAGACTACGTACCTACCACCCACTTTTTTATTAGTTACAACTTTGTAAAAAGTTCTGCCTCATTCACGTTAATAATTATTTCAAAAAACAATGTCTACACGTTTTTCAATCGACTAATTGTGGCTTTTATGATTTTGTTTAGAAAATTATGGAAAAGTATTATGAGCATAATAACGACGGAAATCAATTAGATTAAAATTAGTGATGCAAGAAATTGAAGCATTTCCAATTAGGTAAAAATAGAGGAATATAGCGAATCCAACTTCAAACAGGACTATAGTTTCAATATACTGATGAAACTATTTGATTTTGAAACTGATTTTAAATCAAAATTATTTTACATATAAAACATAATTAATGTAAATGTGTGTCATTGCCCTTGTACACCTCTGTTAGTGGTTATTGTGACTAAGAAAATTTTGTGGTAATTCCATAAAGAATGAAAATATATAAATAATAAGCAGAATTCAAAACTGAGGTGACTTGACAACTATCTAAAATAAAGAAATTCCTTATAACATAAACTAAACGAATAAATAAAACATTAGCTTCCGATATTTTACCGCAAATAGTTTATGTAGAGGTTACAATTTTCTATGGCATATACAGGGTGGTTCAATGATTTTACTTTTTATTTAAAGATATTTTTTGATTTTGAGTATTATCATATTCATATTATGACAAATCTTATGATATAGCAAATTACAGCCATTTTTTCTTAAAATGATCGGCGTTTCATTATGCTCTCGCGTTCTATTTAAAAGAATAAACATACCTATATATTCCTGGTAAAAAAATGTATACCTAATAATTTAAATACAAAACACTTCAGTAATGGTAGATAGGTAGGTAACACCTTTTTCATTAAAATACAGAAAATACATTTTGGGATATCTGCCATAATAAAAAACATTTTAATTTTGACAACCTGTATCTTTTTACCCATCAGACATGATTAGCTAAATATTAATATTTTGACTCCTACGTATACTCCTACGACTCCTTCCCCTCCTGTACTGTTTCTTATCAATCACTATACAGGGTGCTTCAAATTCGATGCAATACATGAGGATCTCGGAAAAGATGCGAAATCGGTTAAATGGAGGCAAAGTGCGTATTCAGGGGGGGCAACATAATGGTTAAAAGAAATCAAGGCTAACTTGATTAGTTTTCGAAATATTTTGAAAAAACCGAAAATTTAGATTTTCGTTTTTATTTTTTTGCGGGCCTATTTGATGAGGTATTAAAAAATAAAGAGGACTTTTCTATAGCAACTTTTTGCCCTTTATCGAATGTTGTTAGCCAATTTTCCGCAAAACGTTTCGTTTCCCGGAAACCAACATCAACTTAATTTTTTTAAATACGGACCTGGAATTTTTTTTCAATTTTTTAGAAGCATTTTTGTAACTTGATAGAATGCCACCATAAAAGGAACCAGATTTAAACGTTTTGTCTAAGAAAAATCCATCATTAGTATTTTTGTTTCGACTTTTGTTAATTCTAGATATTAAAAAAAACTAAATCACAACGTTTAAATCTGGTTCCTTTTATGGTGGCATTCTATCAAGTTACAAAAATGCTTCCAAAAAATTGATAGAAAATTCCAGGTCCTTATTTAAAAAAATTAAGTTGATGTTGGTTTCCGGGAAATGAAACGTTTTGCGGAAAATTCGCTAACACCATTCGATAAAGGGCAAAAAGTTGCTATAGAAAAGTCCTCTTTATTTTTGAATATCTCATTAAATAGGCCCGCAAAAAAATAAAAACGAAAATCGAAATTTTCGGTTTTTTCAAAATATTTCGAAAACTAATCAAGTTAGCCTTGATTTCTTTTCACCATTATGTTGCCCCCCTGAATACGCAACTTTGCCTCCATTAAACCGACTTTGCATCTCTTACCGTTTCCGAGATCCCCATGTATTGCATCGAATTTGAAGCACTCTGTAGAATAATTCTTGTAGATTAACCCTACATCAACATTATTCTAAAAAAAATGGTATATCCAAATGTGAAAAACATACAGTTTAAAAACCAAAGTTGATATTCACTGGGGGTGATTTCAGTGCTGAAAACCCGAATTTGATACGATGTTCCGCTCGGGTGTTATTGAACCGTTCCGGGATTTTTGTTCAACCCTGTATAGATCGACAAAACTCGAATACAGTCTATTGGAATTTTTCACCGTTCCTACATTAAGCCCCTGGAAGTTTGCTTGAAATTCCGATTTTCATGTTTTTGAGTAGCAACAATTGAAGTCGCTAATTTAATTTGAATAGTCTTATGTAATTTATTTGTTTAAGAGTGAATGATCCATCTGCAATTCTATTAAAATAAAAGTGGATAATCGGTTTTAGTGGTTAGTTTAAGTGCTGGAACTGTACAAATTTAGTTCATTGTGATTAACAAAATACAGTTCAAAAGTACAGCCACCTTGCCTTAAAATGTAAATATGGATTGCTAAATCTATAGGAACTACAAACACATACAAATACACACACTACAAAGTAGCAGTTAAGTACCAAATTTTGGTATAAATTATTATGGCTTAATGTAATCAAAGCGCAGATATTTAAAATGACCTCTAACTGCTTTAAAATTGTTAGAAATTGGGTACTTATTCTTTTAAAAACATTTTGTATATTTCAGATAGTTAAATCTTTAACCAGAGCTTTAAAAATTGTGCTATTCAATTAGAGTCACAGAAAAAAGTCGGAAACTGTCATTTGGGAGCATACGTATGGTGGTATCATCAAAATATTCGCGTAAACAATTAATTGTATTGCAATAATTGCAGATTGTCTATTGTCTATAAAACTATTTTAATCTAATCTGCTCAATCGTCCCCTATGGTTTTTATATACATATGGAATAACCATAGGATGGGGGAGGGGGATGAAATAATATTTTTGGGACTTCTAAGTAAATCACAATTTTTTAGAGTAAACTTAAGGACGATATTTGTACCGTTTTCTTTGTAATTGGTAGTCGTTTTTGAAACATTTAACATCAATAATTCTTATGTATGATGTAACATCGACCAACATAGATATATCATATTCCGCTAGCTTAATAACTCTATGATCTGGAATATTCTTCCAGGTCATTTCCCCAAAATCTGCCACCCCATAGTGACAGTACAGTTACAGTTGTTTGTGTTATACTTATCTGTCGAATCGAACAATTTTCTTACCCGAAGTCTGAAATTACTCGATTCCTTGAAAAATCTCTAAGCAATGCCACAATGTCCTAACAATAGAAATTACCGATTCCGACATAAAATGCCCAATGCTCAAATTGCTTCATCTTGTTGCAGAAAACCATCCCATAGTTCATGGTGGTGAAGTTTATTAAAGACGCAATAGTTCATGATAAGGTACTGAAGATACCACCTGTTAAGGATGGCTAAAGGTCTGCGATTAAGTAGAAGACGACATAATTTATTTAAGATAGGCTGCAATAATTGTGTCATGTACTTTGTTCATAAAAATTAGACACAAGTAGCCCCAATATGATGATCTCTTACTACCGGGATATCAAAAATTATCTTGGTCAAGGGTGGTTGTGGAATGTAAAACGTGTGTCTTACTTTAAATTTGAAATAATTATCTCACTGTCACACTGACATCATCAATAACCTACAAATTTCATACCTATTTATTTCAGTTGTAAAACAATTATGAACTACAAATTATGAAATAACGTTTTTAGTAACAAGAAAAACTAAATTACAGTAATTGTTGGAAATGTCCCCCGTTTTGTTCGATGCACAAGTTGACGCGCCTCCTCATGCTGTGAAAAGCGTTTTGCAGCATTTCTACGGCGTTATGGTTGCACATTGCTGAACAATTCTTTGTTGCAGTTCTTGCAAATTATTTACCGGAGTTGCGAAAATCTTGTTTTTTTAAGTAAGGAAATATAAAATAGTCCATAATTGTCAAACAAGGTGATCTCGGAGGAAACTCAACTTCTGTATGCAAACTTATCAGCCAGTCATCAAAAAACTCGCGGAGGAAAGCAATATTTTCTCGTGTAGTATGTGCTGTTGCACCGTCATGCTGGAAATAACCGTACCGAAGTTCATCGTTTAACTGTTGCACAAATTCAGCTAAAAAGTTGCGTCTGTACCTTTCTGCGTTGACGGTGAAATCGAAAAAAATTGGGCCAATTATTCTTCTGCGAGAAACTGCCATCCAAACACCAATTTTTTGAGCATGTAGTGGCGATTCAGTAAAAACATGAGGGTTATCATTGCTCCACATTCGCATATTTTGAGAATTGATGTATCCCGAAAGGTCGAACCACGCTTCGTCAGAAAAAAAAGTTAAGTCCAGAAGATTACCATTCATTAAATTATTGACAAACTAATGGCAGTAAGCAAGGCGTCTGGGGTGGTCTGCGGACAGAAGAGCTTGATGTGCTTGCATCTTATATGGATGCATGTTCAAGTCTTTCTTTAACATCTTATGACATGTTCCATAAGAAAGTTCAATTTCCTGAGAAAGACGTTTCAAAGGTTTTGCAGGCTCCTCTTCCATAAGTTGACGAACGTCATTGACAACTTCTTCTGCACGAACTCTTGGTCTACCAGCACCTTTTTTATGAGTCACACAACCAGTTTCGCGAAACACTTCAACACAATTTGTAAGGCACGCATAAAAATTTTCCGGTAATATTGCCACGTTTGGGAAGTGCTCTCGAAAATTGTCCAAACACAAACGTTGACTGTATTGCCAATTTCCATTAATTAGCGCACCCGTTCGAAAATAGGCTTCAATCATGAAAATTTTGTGCTGTGTGGTAAGAGGCATGATTCAAAAACTGGATTAGAAAATTTCAGCACAATGACTTGACGGATTCTGACACAACAAAACATATTTAAAAATTTAAAGTAAGACACACGTTTTACATTCCACAACCACCCTTGACCAAGATAATTTTTGATATCCCGGTAGAAGGCTACTAGTTTTGTACTCTATTATTTTCATATATATAATACTACTTCATCTTTGGGCTAAAGTAAATGTTTAAGTTTGACAAGTTCCGGAAGGACTTCATGAAAATAAGTAAACTTTTGTTTACCTAATTTCAATATAGCAAGAGTTTATTTCTACTTTTCATAATCGCTAGAAGAGTCTACCACAAAGACAATAAGCAGGCATCAGATTTATAATCTATGTTATGACTTATGAGTTTGTTATTCGCACTGCAAATCGTCACTGTATTAAAATGAACCGAATACCAGATGAACGCCTTACACACTTTACCTCACCTTCCAGTAGATCCCAGCCTTAAGAGAAGTGTCCCAGTGACACAGCGAGATTCCTCATCGTTCTATCTAGGTAATGTGTCCGGAAATAGCGGCAGCAGCGGCGAATAACAGCAGGGTAAGACGCTCAATGTCAACCTATGGCCTTCGCTATTTATATTTTACGTCCACACCGGTTGTTACCGTATTGCATTACACGATAGCACCGCCGCTCCCTGTAATCCTACTTCCATGCTGGTGGGTACGATTGCCAGCGAATACAATAGGACTCACTGCCCACTGCTTTTGCGAATGTAAATATTGAGCTGAGGGACTTAAGCGGACGATATTCGTGTAACGAACAATGAAAATAGAAAGTCAAACATTAGAATAAATTGTTATAATAGTTCTTTATGACAAAAGCATTACCATATCGCAGCTCACAGCTGTGATTCATCTAAATATTATTTTTGGAAGAAAAATGTTACCTGTAAAGTAGTTAAGGTTCCCTCAAAATTTATAAGAACATATACGCGATTCATTTTAAGATCGTAGCGCCAAAACGGCAGTAACATATGCTAACCTTGGGCCACTGACGTTTGAAATTGTATTCATCAAAGATTTGTTGTCAATAACTTTAAACCAGGTAAAAAGCTTGTAAAACTATTTTGAAAGGGGTAAGTAGTGATATAAAATTAAAATAGATGTCAATATTTTTCGACCGTTCTGAAAATGAAACTTAACCTCAAAATATGTCAAATTCTTTATTGGACATACGGCATACATACCTTTATGAAAATAGTCATTCTTAGAGAAAGGTAAAGAGCACACACTCTACTTTGCGTTCTTTAACTTCTTTATCCATACTTGTCTCCTGTAACTCTTTAATGCCCAACTTATAGTTTCCACGATAGCTTCAGATTTTCCCGCTTTTGGAAAAGTATGAAACTGATCTCGGGGTTTTTCTTTGTCCAAGAGGAACAATGACGCTCACAGCAATAATGATTCATATCTAATCAAAGCAATTAACTAATATAGCAACGGATGTTTCAAAATTCACAATAGACATACATACGCAAAACTGAACCAAAAACCCATGCGTTAGTAGGTAGCGTATTGCTTAGCAAAAATCGCGTATATACCATAATTAAAAAAATAATTCAACTTAAGTAATTCTTGCTGTTTCTTTAAACGTTTCAATCCCATGCTCGATTCTTCGTCAGTGAATAATTTTTTTTATTTTAAAATATCACTGTGAGATTTTTTTCAACCATCGCATTGGTGAGTGCGATGTTGAACTGTGCGATTAAAACCTGAGACACGCTATATACAAAGGCTCTTTCATGTATTTATGAGATATATCCTACCTGTAGTAATATGTTTGTATATACACTAAGAGGAATATTCTTCGTCACATTCCTACACACATTTATGGGTCAATTCTGCGCGCGTCTGTAAGCACATCTGTAAGATTCTGTAAATTTACAGGACATTTGCTATTCTGCGCACATTTGTATTCTACAGAAACTCGTAAATTCTTTACAGATTTGTAAATATTTACGAGTGGGTTCAATGTTGCCGTAGTGGATTTACAAGGAGCTTTGTGAGGTTAGAAAAGTAAATAACAATCAATTCCCAACTTACATTTATTGTAATTTTATCGAAGATGACTGACCATATGTATTAGAAGTAATGTAGGTAATTAAAATTAGATATTCTATGACATTGTAAAATGTAACCATGTCATTTTAGAAAATTTGTGAGGAGAATTCAAACGAAACATGAATAATCTACGTAATCTATGACATGAATAAGACACATGAACCATGAACTGTACCCTGTACCCTTTTGACGTGCTCAATAAACTTTAAAGATTTAAAGTTTTTAAAAATTTTTAGGCCCTCTATTACCTATTACCTACTCTCAGTTTCGTTGTAGTGTACCTAGAATTCACAGTACCTATCGCTAAATCTTAATAATACATAGGTATCACTTTCTATAGCCTGTTATTCTGTTTTGTGGCCTGTTATATAGTTGATATATGGTTTGAGAAGTTATGCTTTTCAAGCGTTTTTGTTTTATTCGTATAAAACGTATTCATTTTTTGTAATAAATAATTGAATAATAATGTAAGGAATGCAGTAAAATATTTAGTACCTATATCAGGAATTGTTATATTTATTTCAATATTATTACCATTAGGTACTATTCTAAAAATAAAAGTAAACGCCGAGTAAATGCATAATATATGACACCTCATACCCTGACTACTAACCAGCGAGCCACTACTTTTTCTGAAGTTTGTTGGCACTAACTATATATCTTGTAAATTAAAAATGATTAAATGATGGTAAAGGTATAAATATCAAGAGAAATAATCTTCTCAGGTATAAATAATTTACAAGTTGGGTTAGGTTAAAACGTAAATATGATCAATCTGAAGTAGCAGTAGTTCATTTGTACATCTGTAAAGTATTCTTTTACAGGAAAGAACGCAGAATCGTTAAATTCTAGTTTCTGTAAAATGGTTGGCTACAGGATTATCATAAACTACAGATCTGTACATTTACAGAAAATTTGTGTATAACGCAGAATCGACCCATAAATGTGTGAGAGACACATCATAAAACGTTCGACACAAAATTTTATGTGCTCTGTGTTTTCTGTGTTATGTGTTTTGAGGTTATATATTAAAGTCAGCCGCATGTCAATAATGACATAAATTTTTGTGTGCAAAATTTAGTAGTGAAAATTAATATTGTTCCTTAAAATGGCTGAAGATAATGACAACAACTTAAGTGAGGAGGAGTACCAAGTTCGACGGCGCATCAACAAACAAGATAAAAAAGAACAACCATATAAAACAAGATTTGATGTATTAGCAACTCCCCACAAACGTATAATATTAGACACTTACCAGAGTCATGCCTACCATTTCCCCAAAGATAGAGTGGATATGTTAAAGCACAAACTGCAGGAGCTTTACGCCATGACACCCGAAGAGACGGAAAAATACTTTGAGCAGCTGAAAAGCGAAGAGAACGAAATTGCGAAGCAGAAAATGATGAAGATCATGTTGAAAAGATTGTATCGCCAGCAACAACGAGAAAAGCAATTGACTAAAGCCTACAAATTCATAGAGAAATTACTAAAGCGGGGAATGATGCACGCCTTCAATAATGCTGTACCTCCCTTGATTTCTGTAAGACTGCGAAACCTTTCTGATATTATTCTAGAACAGATTTGCGACCTGCGCAATTTAGATATTCCCGATAGAGATAACCCCGATCAGTGCGGGTTGTTTCTAATTGCTGTCGCTGATTGGATAGCTATAGCAATAGAGCATATTTACTATGGAGTTCAGTTGAAGAAGAATGAGGAGCTGGCGAAGATTGAGGAACAGGCGGCGGCTCATGAGACGGAAAAAAAGAAGAAAGATAAGGTCAAGAAAGAAGAACCTCCCGTTTCGGATCAGGGCGAGTATGATTTGACGGAACCAGATTTTGAATAACTTACCTAACTGCAGTCATTGTTTTGTAACATAAACAAAAAATAATATAATACCATTTGTCATTCAAATTATTAATTTTGTTTTAGTTAATTATAGTGGCTCATAAAGACGAAGTTAAATTATTTAGTTTAAAGACAATAACATAAAAACATCTCTTTATATTAATATAAAGTATTAGTGTAAAATATTGGTATACAGTAAATATACAGGGTCATTTACGGTGCCAACCTGTTAGAGGTGTCTCCAAAACTAACAGGGATATAAATTTGAAATTGTAACAGATGCCATTTTGGCAGGAGATCTATTTGTTAAAACGGTTGTTTTCTACTTCTGGTTATAGCGGAAGTCTATATCAACTTCCTTAGGTATTTTAAATGAAACATCCTATATATTTTTGCATTTCCGTAAACAGCATAAAATTCTGAGTAAAAAATATGTAATATACCCTATAGCCAAACCTAGCCGTTTCGGATATATTTGACATTTTATAAAAAATTTGACAGGTGTAAGGGTTCGCGAGAACCATTATAACTTTTTTCGTTAAGCATGGGTTTATTTGATTCTGGACAAAAGCAAAGAACCTAAGTTGTACTACACTTTAGAGAAAAGATAAATTTAATAGTGCTATACCAAATGTTCTATATCTCGTTACATTTTGGAAAATTCAAATTCAAATGGAACACCTTGTATTTTATACATCATATTATATATAATTAAATCCTCTTTCTCCCAGTATATACATTCCAGTGGATAAAACTGAAACTTTTTGAGAAATCTCTATTTCCATTTAATTTATTTATATCTATTAATTTTTTGTAAATAGTCTTGATTTGAACAGGTTAGAACAAATGAATCATTTTATTAAAATTTATATTTTACAGAAACATTTTGTTCACATTCTTTAACATTATCTTCCATATTTCTCTGTGTGAACTGTGCAATGGAATATTCAAATGAAGACATCATGGGTAGTAGTAGAGAAAAACGTTAGTTAAAAGTTCTACAGATACTTCTCATTATTTGGTTATGAGTTTGCTACACAGATTTACAATATGTATATCCCACTTTAGCATATTATCTATATGCAATCCAAGAAGTTTTGTGTTTTGAACTTGAGCTATCGACTTATTCAACCTATTTTTAGTCTTCGACCAGTGGTTTTTATTAATTAAGTATTATGGGTGTTCAAGGTGTAAAATTCATAAATACTGTTTTCGAGGTAGGGAGGGCCCAGTTTATTTATTGCATTTTTCTAACTGTATCTACAATAGAGGTTTCATTGCACAAATAGATGTTTCTGCAAACATAGTTAGTTTACCTCTACATTTCGCTATACCAAAATCTTTTAAGTTTTCTTTATCATGGTTGACCCGATCAAATGCCTTGCTCAAGTCTAAAAATAAACATAAATATTTTTTTATTATCATCTAATGAAAATTATAACCTATTAACAAATTGTAATATCGCGGATTGCGTATTTATTTTTTTCCAAAACTAATTCTAGCGCCTGGAGTTAACCAAATTTTATCTTTCGACCTGCTTTGCTTTACTTTAAAGACTAGGAAAGATGTCTCTGAAATATATTTTATTATGTTTGTAAAATTTTCAAAACCTCTACTAACATCATACGCTTGATAAATCTCTAACCAAGATAAACTTGAGTGAAGTTACCCATAAAAGTTAGCATACTTAGAAATTACTATCTCGATGGGTAAAACAAAAATAATCCTAGTGCCTCCCCCGGTCCCGGACTAGTCGTTCCGACTATATAGGATTATAAAGGACTCACATATTCTCTTGACCACCTAGCATATTTTTTTCCAAAATTTCTCATGAATACTGCTTCACAGACGTAGCCCTTTACTATTTCAATAGGCAAAATTAAAATAATACTGGTGTTCCCCCCGATCCCGGACAAGTCGTTCCGACTGTATAAGACGAAAAAGGGCACTTCTCTTGGTCACCTAGCATATTTTTTTCAAAATTTCCCATTCATAATTTTTCAGACTTAGCCATAAAAATAGCTATCTCCATCGGTAAAATAAGAATATTTCTAGTGCATATATTATTAATAAGAGAATTATCGGGTTTTTCAGAACTCATCTCTAAAACTTTGAGGATATGTGCATCCTTAAATAAGAAATCGATATCACCAAAAAAATTTTAATAAAAATAATTAGGATTTCCCGTAAATAATGTTTAAAGTTATACCATTATAAAGGACTACGTAGATGGACAACTGTACTTCAACGACATCGGATATACCACATTCCGACAAAAAACAGTAAACAAGTTTTTTGTACCTGGAACGCCTATCTATCTTTAAGTTTATTTTAAAGTAAAATCGCTGCAAATCTTTTTTGCGCCGGGTGCGCCGGTTTTTTTCGTGCTAGCTAGTTTGCATTGTCAGTCCCAAGGTCACTCCATTACAGTGGACCAGTATCCAGCGGGGTGCAATGAAACATTTTTAAATAGTTTTCAGACCCCGCCAAAAAAAATTTTTTTTGCACTACCACATTTCTACATGTATGTTGAACATCCCCAAATTTTATTATGGATAGGTTCTGAATAACCCTGTATAATAAGAATATTTCTTAAACAATTCTGCCTGTATAGGACGACAAAGGACACTTCTTTTGACTACCTAACATAATTTTTTTGTTAGGGGTTTTATGGGTAACATCACTCAAGTAAAAGACAATAACAATAACATTATAGCAAATGCCAGTGGCTCAGGGCTTAGCGTCTCGATCGCTCAACCCAGAGGTCGTGGGTTCTAATTCCCATTCCACCAACAATTTTTCATTAAATTGTTTACTCGTAGATCAAGGCTTATTCGCAGGGATGGCTTGGCAACCATCCTGGCGATGGCCCAGGATGGGAAGAATGTCAACTTGGTGTTAACGTGAGAGATTAAAATCAGTTGATGTTTGACTTGTCCCCCTAACTAATGAGGTTTTCCAGGTTTCCCTCATTTCAGCACTGAATGGTGGTTAGGGCCTACCAACGTAAGTCGTTCCTGAGGCGCAAATGCGGCCTGCGAAATAATAATATGCCGCCCCCTCTCCCACACAAGTCTCAGACTTTCGGGCTAATCCTTGTGATTAGAATGAGGGGTAGAGATATTATTATTATTATTATTATTATTATTATTATTATAGCAAATAGCTTTTGGTAGATGCACTAGACTTAGATATATAAATAAATAGGTCCGTCAAGTTAGCGACTCATATGTTGAAATTTTACATTAGAGTTAGTAAATAATTTTGTGCTCATTTTGTGCTAATTTGTGCTGTAGGTTGTAAATTTTGTGCTCCATCCATTTTCGAGGTAAGCCAAAAACTAAGATGAGTCGCCAGCTTGACGCTGCGACTCACACATCGAATTTTTGATATTTAATGTTTCCAACATTTTGTGCTAATTTTGTGCTAATTTGTGCCGTAAGTTATAAATTTTGTGCTCTATCGGTTTCCGAAATAATCCGAAAACTAAAATGAGTCGCCAGCTTGACGCTGCGACTCACATATCGAATTTTTGATATTTAATGTTTCCAACATTTTGTGCGAATTTTGTGCTAATTTGTGCTGTAAGTTATAAATTTTGTGCTCTATCGGTTTCTGAAATAATTAGAAAGCTAAAATGAGTCGCCAGTTTGATGCTGCGACTTACGTATCGAATTTTTAATATCTAGCTTTACAAGTATTTTGTGCTTACTATGTGCTAATTTGTGCTGGAACTTATAAATTTTATGCTTTATCTAATTTAAAGATAATTTAAGAGCTAAGAAGACTTGCCAGCTTGACGGTGAAAGTCATGTATCGATTTTTTTACAACAGAAGGCGTCGAATAAGACGCTATATAGCTCGAATTAGACGTCAACGCTATAAATATGTACTGTTATTGGAATCGTAGTAACTCGTTTTATTTAACAATTTGTGTTCCATCTCAAATATAATATATATCTCACTTATAGAATTGATAATTAAAAATAATATGTTTTTAATCAATTTTTCTTCAAGTAGATACTGCAGAAAAATGACTCAAAATTACCTGACTAAAGGGAACGTACTCATCAGTAGTCGTTGCGGTTAAATCGGATAGATGGCGTAATGAGTAAATAGATGTGTAGTGTTTGTTTTAACGGTTATAGAGGTTTTCAATTAATTATAGAAATTGCTTAGTGTCATTAGTGAATTGATATGCCTTTTTGTGTTTTGTGTTTTCATGTTTGTCAATTTTTAACTTTCAAAAATCTTTTATATTGATAATTCATATAAGAATTTAATAATACACTACAAACAAAAAATCACAAAATATGTAAAGCATAACACAAATAATTATTTCAAAAATGGATTGGACACAAAGTTTATAAGTTTCAGTACAAATTTGCAGAAAATGATCACAAAACATTTGTAAAGGTAGATCTTGAAAATTCGCTACGTGAGTAGCAGTACCAAGCTATAGACTTATTTTAATTCTTGAATTATTCTGAAAATAGATAAAGCATAAAGTTTATAAATTACAGCACAAATTAGCACAAAGTAAGCACAAAATACTTGTAAAGCTAGATCTTGAAAATTCGATACGTGAGTCGCAGCGTCAAGCTAGCGACTCATTTTAGTTTTCGGATTACTTCAGAAACCGATAGAGCACAAAATTTATAACTTACAGCAAAAATTAGCACAAAATGTTGGAAACATTAAATATCAAAAATTCGATATGTGAGTCGCAGCGTCAAGCTGGCGACTCATTTTAGTTTTCGGATTATTTCGAAAACCGATAGAGCACAAAATATATAGCTTACGGCACAAATTAGCACAAAATTAGCACAAAATGTTGGAAACATTAAATATCAAAAATTCAATGTGTGACTCGCAGCGTCAAGCTGGCGACTCATCTTAGTTTTTGGCTTACCTCAAAAATGGATGGAGCACAAAATTTACAACCTACAGCACAAATTAGCACAAAATGAGCACAAAATTATTTACTAACTCAACTGTAAAATTTCAACATATGAGTCGCTAACTTGACGGACCTTAAATAAATATAACCGATACAGAATGATTTGGATTGTTTCTCACATTGTAATACTAACTCTAAGTATATACAGGGTGTCCACCTAGTGCGCGTAAGTCCAATATCTGGGTTAATAAAAAAGATAACTTAATTTTTTTTTCTACAGGGTTGTCTAATATCCCGAGCTGCACAAAATGAAAATATATTTACATATTCAGGGTGTTCAGTTTTTCCTGGACAGGTACCAACTTCGTTTTTCTAAATGGAAATATATATTTTTTATTGCTTTTTCGAACTAAACCCTTGATTTTAGTAGGACTTTCATCAGCCTTCCCTATAACTTAAACTGTTTTTGAAATATTGACGGGTGAATATTGACATTTTTGCAACTTTGACACCCGGTAAAATCTAAACGGTTTGAGATCAAGCAAAACGGTTTGCACATTCCTATCTTAACTTTTCATAAGCTATCGTTTGGTACTAATTTCAGAATTATCCAAAAATTTAAAATTTTCTGAAAATATTGAAAATTTTTTATTCCTGTATAAATTTGAAATTAGTATCAAACGATAGCTTATGAAAAGTTAAGATAGGAATGTGCAAACCGTTTTGCTTGATCTCAAACCGTTTAGATTTTACAGGGTGTCAAAGTTGCAAAAATGTCAATATTCACCCGTCAATATTTCAAAAACAGTTTAAGTTAGGTATAGGGAAGACTGATGAAAGTCCTACTAAAATCAAGGGTTTAGTTCGAAAAAGCAATAAAAAATATATATTTCCATTTAGAAAAACGAAGTTGGTACCTGTCCAAGAAAAACTGAACACCCTGAATATGTAAATATATTTTCATTTTGTGCAGCTCGGGATATTAGACAACCCTGTAGAAAAAAAAATTAAGTTATCTCTTTTATTAACCCAGATATTGGACTTACGCGCACTAGGTGGACACCCTGTATAGATATTTATATTTACGTTTTTTACAACCTTACGGTATAAATTTTATTTTAATTTCTCTTTGGCATGGTACCAATTTTTGAAATATTATATATATTTACTACGGATTTTCAACTACCGTAATGAAAATTATGATATAGTAGCTATATGTATACTCATATAAGATACACATGTTCTGCACATTAGATCAAATAACGGCAAATGGCCACGTTAAAATTATGTGTTTGAATTTATATTTACTGCATATTATTTTTACATAAACGGAGGTTGGAACAACACGAATATATTATGTCTGCATATAAGCGTTTATCAAAAGGAATGTCTCCTCAAATAAATCATTGCGACAATTTTTATTTAATAGCTGAAACTTAAAAAAAATTATCCAAATATGGTAAACCATTAATAATAGAGATGTAGAAGGTAGCACTTAGTATCCTGGAAAAAATTAAGATAATAAATTAAACTAGTAAATAGTAGCCGTAATATAAAATATCAAGGTTTATAGATAGTTGAGGCTGTCTAATAATGATAATAATAATAATAATAATAATGAATAATTGCTAGAAGTATTCTGTAGTGGAAACGAAACACTGATTTAAGTTTGCTGGGTTTATTTAAAACCTACTTACATTAATTATATATAAATTTTTTATATTAATTTAATAATTAATTTGATCACTTAGTTGGTGCAGTAAAGGCACAAATAAGGTTTAAGGTTTGGGGTAGTTTTTGCAGTGATTGGTTGGTATAGTTATTTATGAATATTCTGAATACATAATTAGCCCTTACAAGAGCTGAACATTTAATATATCCTGATTAAATTTTTCGAGTTTTGCTGTTATTGAGTATTATTTATCATTATAACTGTTATTGATGTTATTGGCTATTTTTAAGGTTCTGATGTTGGTGTCACGAAAAGGATATAAAGTTTTCACACTATAAAGTGTATCTGAAGAACCTGGTGTACTTATTACAGACTTATTTTACAGAGTATAAAATGGTTGATCCTTCATAACCCGTCAAAACAATCTGAGTGTCGTTTAACATTTCGGAGAGGTGACAACCAGGTGGGGTAGAAAGGTTGGTGGCATGACAACGATGCAGAAGTACGCCCCTCTGTGTAGTAACTAACACCATAAAATTTTAAGTCTAATTTTAAAAGCACTAGAAATGAATATAAAACCATAGAAATCATAAAAAATATAGAAGGCCAAAACCCATTACACGATATATCTAAACATAGTCAATCTATGCAGATCACGCGAAACCATCACATTTGGGAATTTTTGAGTTGGGAATTTTTGGAACCATACTTTGAATTAGAACCAAGCATGTATTGGTAATACTGAAACGCCAATTGCGACTTAAAAATTAACCATTAAAATTAACTATCAATAAACTTTTCACACAACGGAAAGTACGAGGGGGGTTCCAATTAAACCAGAATTTGGCTGTAACTTTTATTCAACTGCAATAAGAAAGTGATTTTTAGACTATTTCTCCACATATTCACGCTCTAAGTCTTATACACTTTTGTCATTGTTGTGAGAGTTTTATAATGCTACTTTCATAGAATGTTTTTGGTTAGGCGCGAAGCCAGTCATGCACAAACTCGGCAACATCATCTTCGTCTTGAAACTTGAGCCACCCAATGCCCCTTTCAGCGGTCTAAAGAAATGAAAATCACATGGTGAAAAATCGAGACTTTAAGGTGGATGTGGAAGAACCTCCCAATGCATTTTTTCGAAGACATTTGTAGCCAATTGGGCAGTATGAGGTCGAGTGTTATCATGCAGCAGAATGACACTCCTGATTGTTGTTACTAATGAAAACACTGATGTAGTTTTCCACGTAACACCAAGATACTATACTGCACGTTGGCATCATCTGGAGATGATTAAAACCGGAGATGACTGAGTTTTAATCATCTCCAGATGATGCCAACTTGGTTCGCGAAACGCCCGTCGACAACAGTATAGTGTTTTGGTGTTATGTGGAAAACTACGTCAGTGTTATCTTCACACCAAATGTTCCAATCTCCTTCAAGTTTACTGTTACATGTAAAAACAGTAATTTTAGGAAATTTTCTTCCTATTTCAGTGCAGCACAGTGCAGTGCATTTAACAGAAAAGTAATGGCGTATTAAATGTCAGAGATATAAACCAAACTGGATTTTTTTCTGACTGTACACCTTGTATTTTCATGGATTTTTGCAGTTTTTAATATTGGAAACGAGAGTAAGAGCAATAGAGCAATAGGGAGGGAGGGAGGGAGAGAGGGGGGGGGGAGAGAGAGAGAGAGAGAGAGAGAGAGAGAGAGAGTAAAAATATAGATGAAAAATTTACAGATGAAACACATTACTCGTATCTATGTGAATACGTGAAATATCATGTATACCTATGAATTCACAATATATCAAAAATCTACTCACAATTTAAAATCATTTAGAGGAACGCTACTTTACCTACATTTTCGAGGTTTTAGCTGAGAAATGTTGGTAGAACTAATCACAACTCAGTACTCTGACCTTACATTTCTATGGACAGACAAAGGAAGACCGTTAGACCTGTCTCGCCCTGGTTTTATTAAAATCTGTACATAACCAAGTAGACTTAAAAAGCTTATAAATAAAGTCGACACTGATATTGTAAGCAATGTTAAAAATTTCAGGTCTTTTGTGTACAACAGGCGTCATAGTAAAACCATTACCAAATGTAAACAGTATCAGGAGAACTTAGTTTCTACTGACCTTGAAATTGCAAATATTTTTCAAAATATTTTAGGTCTGGGTTTTCCCGGGTGTTTGGAAACAGGCACAAATTGTTTTCGTTCTCAAAAGAGCGAATAAAATATAGTAACTAATTATCGTCCCATATCATCTACTGTCGGTTCCAGGAAAATTTTTCTAGGCTATAATTTCAAAATAATTATTTTTGAGAACAAATAATTTTATTACGTAATCAGCATCAACATGGATTTTTCCAGGGCCGTTCTATTATGATGGGGGTTTTTGTTAGGTTTCTTTACTAGTAAATAAATAAATAATCAAATTACAAAAACTAGAACTTTATAGGGAACTACAATGCTTTTTCAGAGTTTAGTACAAAGTTGGTTGACAACAAAATTATAAATTTTAATGTATGGAATTAGAGAAAACTATTTCTAGGCTAAGCTATACTGAACAAGGAAGTTTTTGTATATAATATAAGATAATTTTAATCTTCACTAAGTATACTTGGATAACAATGTATGTATACGCCCATAATTTTTGTATCATCCAGAAATTGGGTCTGTTTACATTAACCATTATTAATTGTGAATTTTTAGTTAAGCAAATATTTGCTTAAACCGATGGCAACCTACGGAATGATAAATGCATGTCGTAGAAAAACGAATTCATTAAAAAGCGACTACAATTGGCAAACATACGTTTATACATGTATGGCAATATAGAAAATATGTTTCCCAAAATGATTAATTACAGAAAAAAGTACAGTTATGAAAATAACAACATAGGGTGGAACATTTTAGTTGGTAGAATATATACAGTGTGGCCCATCGAAAACGTACCGTAGGGCATAACCGCCAGGAAAAGATTTTGTCGGAAAAATGCTGAAACACGTCGATTTTGTTTGTGAGGTGGACAACTTTTGACGCAAAAATCATAGCCCAAATTTCACCCTCGTATGCGAGGGTGTCATCCCCCAAATTTCCAGATTGGAATGGGAGTCAAGTGATACGTCATTGGAAAGGATTTTTCATTCGGTATTCAATTATTCGGTTTAAATTCGGTAAAATCCTTTAGAAGTTACAAAATTCTTAAAGTTTCATTAATACATTTCACGAAAAATGCAAAAATTAAATCAATTTCATTTAAAGCTTACGGTATCAATGAAGTAAGTGTTGAAAATGTTGTCCACCAACCTCCACACAGTGATACAAATTATCTTCAAATCGTCGTCGTACATTCTGCAGTACTTCTGGTGTCACTTCGCGACATACGTTCACAATTCGTCCTCGCAAGTCTTCTAGTGTATCTGGTGGAGTGCAATAAACTTAATTTTTTGCGTAGCCCCACAAAAAGAAATCCAGAAGACTTAAAGCGGGTGACAGTGGAGGCCACCGCCTTGAAAATGCCATTGGACCAGCTTTAACTAATATCATACAGCACAACCCTGGAAACAT
Organism: Pogonocherus hispidulus; assembly: GCA_963924545.1. NCBI lineage: Eukaryota > Metazoa > Arthropoda > Insecta > Coleoptera > Cerambycidae > Pogonocherus > Pogonocherus hispidulus. The sequence goes on from OZ004693.1 coordinate 17,785,464, forward strand.
TGAACAGAAAATAGTATTCCAACAGGATGGAACACCTCCACATTATTCGCGAATTGTGCCTGATTATTTGAATGAAACGTTTCCAGATCGGTGGATAGGACGAAAGAGCGCAATTGAGTGGCTTCCACGTCCGGATGAGTGGTCGATAGTATCAACACGTCGGTGTTGTCTTGGAGATCCGTACACACTGACTATATGTGCCATTTTGCAATGTTTTTAAGAAGTGTAAAAAATGTATTCTTTACACATAAGTTTAAGTTAAAAATATACCTAATAATAGATTCAACATGCGAGTAAAAGCATTCAAATTTTATAAAGTTTGATTTACATGAGGCTTTTCTATAAAAACTTAATCATAACATTCTCACTGATAAGCTTGAATATGTAGGTGTTTCCAACAGATTACTTGACTTATTACCTTAGTAACAGGCTTCTATTTGTAAACTGCCAAGGTTATAATTCAAAATAATTCGAATCATTTTCGGGGGCACTTTCGGGGGTACCTCAAGGTTCAAATCTTGGGCCATTACTGTTTAATATTTACATTAATGACATATCTATAGATCTTGATGTAAATTATTCGTTATGTGCAGATGCTCTAAAATTTATTGGTAAGTGTCTAATGTGGATCAGTGTGAACATTTGCAGCATAAACTTGAAAAAGTGCTAAATTTGTGTAATACAAATGGGTTATCTTTAAATATTAATAAATGTAATTTTCTCTTTTTTTCTTGTTTTGTTGACCTATACCTATAGAGTTCAAGATGCTGTTCTCCAATGTCCAACTAATTTTAATGATTTAGGCGTTATTTTTTATCCAACGCTTTGCTTTAATGATCCCATTTATTCGGTTGTTGCCAAAGCTAATAGGAGTATGGGTTTCATATTACGTAATTCTAAGTTCCAGCGTTTGGTATCCTAAATATGGAACACAAATACATCTAATTGAGGACGTACAAAGAAAATATTTAAAACACTTGCATTTCCGAATGAACGGTTATTATCCGCAAATTGGTTTTCTGCAAGATTTACTCTTGTCAGAGTTTAAAATAGATAGCTTGCTTACGCGCAGAATTACTCATTCAGTAATAATATTATTCAAAATAATGAATTCCATCATAGATTGTCCTCAAATTTTATATAGGATGCAACTTAATATGCCCCGTGTAAATTCTAAACATCGAGACACTTTCAAATTGCCAACTCCGAGAACTCGGGAGATAGAATTGATATATTTAAAACCTCTATCTCAAAAATTAAAACTGTGATTTTAAGTGACTGATTATATTGTGCTTATTCTGAGCTTTACGTGTTTGTTTTATTGTATTGTAAGGTACATACTGTGTTATTTTAATTATTACTATATTAATTACTTCTACCATTTTTATATAACTACCCTGTAACTAGTATTTTTACTGTTGGGTAGATGTAAACTCAATAAATAAATAAATAATTAAATAAAAAGTCATCTATTCTCCTCATCTGTTTGTTTAACTATTATCAAGTGAACTCATTTTTGCTATTCACGAATAAATATATGCCGAAATAAAATACGTTTGTCTCAAAGTATTGTTTGTCATTAATTAGTTATTTTTTTTAGGTCTGGAATTTGCTTACACAAACATTTATTATGATTATTCTTAGGATTACATTATATGCTATAATAAAATCAAAACTATACCTGCAAGGAAGTAAATAAAATAAAATTTGTGCTGACTGTAATGAACTGATTTGAAAGTGAGTAGGTAACCTCATTAATAATAATAGGTATGTGAAATAAAGGGGATACAATATTCTCTTTCAATAATTTTACTGAAATATTCCACTAGTTACTATACTTATTTAATAATCTCGTAGCCACTATAATAAAGAATAAAGGTATCGGAAAAGCTAAACAAATATTTTTAAAAACCTGTGTAATATTGACAGCCGTAATAATCAATCCTTATAAAAAAAAATTGTATGGGATTCATTAGTAATAATTATTATTTTTTATTTAATTTTGAAAAGTTGTTGAAATAGGTTGGAACCTTTGGTGTGAAGATAACACTGACTTAGTTTTCCACATAACACCAAAACGCTATACTGCACTCGACGCGCGTTTCGTCAACCAAGTTGGCATCATCTAGAGACCATTGAATAGTTCTACTGCTTCCAGAAATATTAAATACTATCCCAATGACATTACATAATATTTAATAATTTAATCTAATTATGGGAATTTAAATTAATGAGAACCTCTACTGTGTTCACCTTTATGTGTGGGGGTTCTCATACCATATTTATCGTAGATTTTAATATATACTCTAGTAGTTGTTAGAAAGTGAAACTTATACATACATGGTATTTACTGTAAACAATAGAATGAACATTTGTCAGCCATTTTTATGTAAACGACATGCGTGTATGGGTCATTAAAGGATACAACGCCCTGTGAACAATTACAGACTTGTTCTACAACAATGCGTACTTATTAGACTTCCTGGTGATGTATAGCGAAGAACACACATCGAGCGGCATAAAAGCTTTGGCGCTTTGGGATTTTTATTTGGTGTTTATAAGGATTTTATATATTTTATACGAAACTTTAGTGGGTGCTGGAGTTCAACACGTGCTGTCAGTTTTCTCGCCATAAAGAGGGCAATCAACTAATAGTCAGGCGATCAGGCAGATTTGACGATAGCCAAGCACAGGGTGTTATCTAAGTATATTCCAAAACTTTAGGATGATAACCTTATATGGGTCAATTCAGGAAAAAACTCTGTATGACATATCCTTTAGATATTAGTCCACCTTTTTTATTTTATTTTACTTTACAGCTATCCAGACAGATAACAATCCAGTAATAGGATAGGGAACATTACATATAATTATTAACAGATAACATCTGTTAATAATTATATGTAATGTTATAAGCATTATATAATATAATAATACATAATATATAAAATGTAAGATTAAGCATCTAATCATTTAACTAGTTACAAGTAATATGCAAATAAATAGGTAATATACATAATTGACAATTCAATAAATCAATAATATTTACTGAAATAATTTATTATCAATTAGTGTTTAATTTTACTAATATTACAATAATAGAAGATATCAAATTTATCATTTACAGATTCATACTTTGAACACATTGAATGTAAGGGGGACGAAACATATAAATTAGTATGTGGAGTATGTAAGTAAAATTTGCTATTAGAACGGGAAAGGAAGGATGGCGCGTGCAGATTTAGGTTACTGAGCAAAAAAGGACAATCAATTTGGTTGTTTAATAATTTATATAAGAAAACAACTGATAAATAATTGCGTCGGGATTCTAGGTCAGAAATATTGAACCTCTCCAGTAAGTCTACTTGAGGAGTGCCTCTAATTTTTGTGCTAAAGATATTTACAAAAACGCCTTTGTATTCCCTCTAATTTATATTTATGTAGCTGATAACCTGGACTCCAAATAATAGATGCATATGCTAATTTTGCTCTAACAAAACTATTAAAAAGCAATTTCAAGGTGGCGGTATCTGCAAATTCTCTGGAGTTCCTAATTATGAAACCTAGGTTCCTGTAAGTACTGGCGACTACTTCGTTGATGTGTGGTACAAAGGTTAACTTGCAGTCAAATATAACCCCTAGATCTAAAAATTGATTGGGTTTTTTCAGATCAACACCATTTAACCTGTATTTGAAGTGGATAGGATTAATTTTCCTGGTAAAAGATACATAATTGCATTTGTCTACATTAAGAAATAAATGATTAGCAGCACACCAACCACTTAATCTCTCAATATCTATTTGTAGATTTAGGCAGGCCTCTAGGCTATTGATGACTGCAAATAACTTACAGTCATCTGCATATAGTAGGGAAGAGCAATGCAGGTTACAGCTTATGTCATTTATAAACATTACAAACAACAAAGGCCCAAGCACAGATCCTTGGGGCACGCCGGAAGTTGCTGTTATCTCGACAGACTTGAAACCACGATACTGTACGTAGAGTTTCCTATTTTTTTTGCTATGAACGTGGTATCAAATAGTTTAGTCCAAATTTTAATGATAAATTATTTTTTGGGGAACGTCTCTTAACTTTAATTTTTAACTCTGACAGCGCAAATACATCTTAAGGACGTCGACATTCAAGTCTATCATGTATTATATCCTATTTATTTGGAGGAGATACCGAAAACAACTAGGTACTCCACGGGCAATGTGCCCCGACAAGCATTACTCCGGCATCTCCATGGAAGTCGCCACATCTTGCATCAAGACCAACCACCAGAAGCTGACCGGTTTCGCGCTTATTACGCGTTCGTCAGAGTGCCATAGGTAGTGGACTCGATGAACGATGTTGCGATATTGTTTACCTAAGGGGCATCGTGAATGTTAGTAGTGGTGAAAACACCCGTACATACTACACCGTACACAACTACATACGTAAATTTAATAAATTTATAAATTTAGTAAATCTAGTTGAAGGGAATCTAATCTCCTGTTTAAAAGTAGATGATCTCATTTTTGTTCAAACTTAGATATAAGAACATTTATTATTATTAAAAACGATAAACTTTGTATAAACTGAGATACTAAAAAAGAAGTGCATAATAATAATAACAACACTTTAAATAGCATAAGTTTGTGTGTTTTACGATCGCTACATTGCTAATGAAAATAAATAACCTTTCTTAAAGTCCCCTATGTCATTGCCAATGTAATAAATTGTATGAGGCATGTGCCAAAATTATTCAAGTTGTCGGTGTAATATTCTATGCAGTTTTAAATAGAATATCTACATTTTGTTACACCATGCACACTGTACTGCTAATGAAAAGTTTCTAGAATTCTAGGTAAGAATTTTCTAATACGAGACCACACTACTAGTGCTTTGACACATAAAATAGTACCTACAGCATAAATCAAGTAGGAATAAAAAACTTTAAAAATGTCTAATATAAGATATATATCTTAAGATATATCTTAAGATATATCCCTAAGGACTCTCACCATTGTGTTCAACACAAAATGGCGAGTTTCAATTTTTAAATTCATCGTCATTCATTATGCTTCCCTCTAAATAAGGAGAGGTTTGAGAGTAGATATTTCTGTACGTTTAATTGATAAAATAATTAGGAAATGTAAATTTAAAGAGACACTTCGAAATTCCTCGGCTTTTCAAAATGAAACAGAAAATCCAAAATTTATATCATAACTATACCATACGATCCTCGTTTCACCCGTGGTTTTGGTAAAGTTTTTAAAGGTGTATGTCAGTGGTTTATTCATCGAGATGAATGAATTTGTTCCATATTTGTATATGTAGAAGCAATAAGTTACATTTTTAACAAACAAGAGCACCCCTAATATCATAGACTCGAAGGTACACAAAAAGATGTAATGTTTCGCAATATATTCTCTAGTTTAATGAAAAGTACTGATAGTACTTGCCTTTTGCTCCAGATATATATACCATCCTACAACATATGAAAGAGGAGGGAGCAAGAGCTGGATATATATCGATATTTGTGGTTTAGGTTTTGTTTTCCGCTGGTAAGCTGTTTTACCTGTGAAATAAAATGTAGGTATATATTATACAGGGTGGGTTTTTGAAAACTAAACAGAGCTGCTGTCCTATTTCTGCTGTCCTATTAGCACTCCGATTATTTGCATAAAAAAGAGCAATTATTTCCACTCTTTCTGGAATCGAATAAACCATAATGTCGACAAACTGTACAGGTAACAATAAAATAATAATTCACTCAATACCCGTTCTGATTGTATTATTTATTATTTTCAATTACTGCGAATAATAAAAGGAAATGTCACTCTGACATAAGGGGTGACACTCATGGAAGACTATTGTATGGAGGCTGGAGGTCATCAATTTGAATATTTAATTGGCTGATGTAGAAAAAGTTTGCAAATAAAACCGTAAAAAGTAGTTTTTTATTAACAACCTTTATCCTCAAAACTAACCAGTCAAATTAAAAAAACTAATACAGGGTTGTGTAGAGAATTGAAGTACCTTTCAAATGATGTGTCATTTAACCCTCCTTCCCTATTAAGATATTTGGGGGGGTTGCCCCCCCTCCCTAGGGGGGTGAGACTGTAGCATCAAAAGTATGGGAAAAGATGTCCCCTTTTGATAAAAAATCGACCTGTCTCGGCGTTTTTCGAAAAAATAATTTTCCTGAGAGTTATTCGCTCTGTTTCGTTTTCAAAAATCCACCCTGTATATACTCGTATATACAAGGATACCACTCCTATATGTTCATGTTATGTTAACTCTTATGATCAATGTCAAGTGTTTCTCTTCTAATGGAGATCATATTTTTACACTTCTAGTAGAGGATTCTTTGATAAATGTATTAATTCAAGGCTTTTCCTTGTTTTTGCGTACCCACTCCTTTTTAAATGCGTATATTGCAGATATCTAACTTTTTCGTATAGTTGTTGGTATATTTGCATCAGTATACTTTATTTTATAACGCATTTATAAAATCCCCTACCTACTGCTATTGGTATTATTAATTTCTTACGTTTAATTGAAGATTTTAAATGTTTATTTCATAGTATATCTATTACCTACTAAATTATCAACAATAACAATATCTCATTCCATAAAATGTCTTTGGGTCTACAGACCTTATTTTAGAAACGACACTATCAATAATGAATCTCGTGTTTAGTGAACTTACAAAATTATTATACTGGTCAGTTAAATAAGTATGAACAAAGCATTTAACAATGTTTGTATTGTGTAATCTTACAGTAAGAAGCAATGAGACGTAAGCCCGGCTAGCTCAGTCGGTAGAGCATGAGACTCTTAATCTCAGGGTCGTGGGTTCGAGCCCCACGTTGGGCGACTTTTTTTTTATTTAACTAGTTTATTTAACCCTATGATAGGTAAACCAATACAGTCAAAGCCAATACCACCTATGTATTGGGTAAACTCATTATGAATTTCAGGTAAAACTAAGTAGGATAGGTGGATAGAGATATGTATTATCTTTCACAGATTAATCTATAGTTATTTTATCTGCGCTTATAATAATTTATATATTTGCCAATATAACATAGTTTCTTCTGTCATGAGAACAAACACGAAGATGCCATGTTACTTTTTAAGAGTCATGCAGAAGGAATTAATTAGTCAAAATCGATAAATGGTAGATATAAAAAATTCCATCATTAAATTATGAATTGCCTATAATAAAATTTAAAGACCAATGTACTTACTATTATACTTTATAAACTCTTCCTTAAAATATAAGGCAAAAAAAAAAAATAAGTTTAAGAAACCCCTCTATATTGAGATGTACTGATGTTAAATAGTTTTAAAAACATAGGTATCGAGAATTTATGTTGGCCACATCCATTGCCTCATAATGTCATAATTTAATCCAGCCTTAGTTCGTAAGTGCCTTGTTGATATCAAACAGGCTAACAAAATCTTACTTATTTTAAGTATGATGTTGGGATCTTTAAAATTCGCTGCTGACACACCAAGTCTTTATTTATTTTTGAACAGCTAGTGTGTAACTCTAGATGTTACGAAAATATGTAAAATCTAACAGGGAACTGTAGGATAACAACTATAAGCTGACATGCTATTTGAGTCCTGTGCATAGGGGGTATCAACAAAGTGTAACAATTGTTCGTATGCGACCGCCGGGCACGAGAGTGATTTGGTGTCGTTGGTCATTACATAGGTTGGGTCTTTCTGCCTGGAACAGAAGTAGTTGGGGCATCCCCCCCACCTAAGGGGATACCTAAGGGGTTCCTTTCGGGGAAAATTGTGAACCATGAACCTTTACGTTTTAGTTATTTTTATAAAACTCTGTCAATGTTTTCCAAGGCACATAGCGTAGGGGGTGAATTTGGTGAATGGTTTTCAAAGGCAAAAAAGGTATAATTTGTAACTTGGTGGAGTGTGCTTGATATAATTATAAAGGTGGTGTGTTATTGGGTAGTGTTTTCGGTGTTTTTGTTGAAAAAAGTTATTTTTAGTTTATTATTTTTATGGAGCACCCTCAGTTTTTTCTTTAAAAAAGAAGAGGACAAAAGAAAAAAGGAAACTGGCAATCTCAAGAACTATATTTCCACTTTTATGACATATCCACAGGAGGCAATCAATGATGAGGCTATTACAGAAATTAAAAATCATAAATAATACAAATAATATAAATAAGGAAAGCTTTTTTACTATTCTTTTAATTTGTAAGAAGAAACCGAGAGCGTTAGAACGGTCGTACATATATATAACATTTGTTTGCAACACGTCTGCGACATGTCGTTTTATTTTAAAACACTTGATTATTAACCAAGATTCGTACATCTGACAGACTGGTCGCGAACTAGCTCTATCTTGTCGACGACAATTTTCATACGACCGTGCATGTTCTAATTTCAAGCGTCATTTGCCGTTTATCTTGCGGTGCATGTAGTACTTCCTAGCAAATATGAAGGACGACCCGGCTTTTTATATTAAATTCGTTAATATAGTGGCAAAATATGAAGTGTTATATGATTCCAACCAAGAAAATTATTGAAATCGACAATTTTTCCTCTGGTAAAATAGCTTCACGGAATTTTGAATCTTGTTTCTTGATTTTTGATCAAACTTTATCAAGAAGTCCCTTAAAGCTCGTCTGTGTCATTCTATAAAATTATAGCAATTTTGTCGGACCCTCCATCATTTCTTCTGATTGACTAGTTTTGAATATATTGCGATGTATATGCTGAGCTGAATATGGATGTATCCAAAATCTTCTCTTACTTTTATTTCTTTTTCTTATTCGTACTAATGTCACTAGCAGTAATGCATCCTCATCCGACGACATGATTCACTCAAATGGACGAGGTCTGTAATTTCTTTACGGCATTTGTCTGATGAGATGTGTCCACTACATGTCTTCTTATCAAAAATGTTGCAGACATGTCGCGTATATGTACGACCGGCCTTTTATGTGAAAAATTTCATTCAATATAATTGTTTTATTTATAAAAACAATTGTTTGTTAATTACTAAGAAGTAGAAGAAAATATTGAAAAATCATCGTGTATCTTTTCTAATTTTAGCAAATTGTATATTCCGAAATGTCCTACTACAACTACCTACTACTACTGGAACTACTGCCACAGCGAAATAGACAAAATTTATAGTAAATGATTCTGTACTTCAACATGCAAACAATCTGTATGAAATCGTAAAAACTGCATTTCTCGTACATCATTTAATGATACATAAAGGTCTGAAACTGAAACGCAAAGTATATAATTACAGACTGCACCATGTAAACAACCATTAGAGTTAAAAGAATCCATTCATTAATTTTGTAGCAAATTAAATTTGTCGTATAAATATTCATTTATGTTTGTTTTCCCACTGCTTCCGCATTCTACGGTAGCTACTGTTTGAACTATAGTAGGCTCGGAGAAAAAGTTTAAAAGCGATTGTGTTGTGTGTCGGTTATCTGTATTGAATATATCAGATAAAAAGTTAATTACAAAAATGGAAAAAGCTCACAATATATTTTTAAAAGATTTTTACACACATTAGTTCGGCCTTGTAGTTTAACCCACGCTATATTACACATTCATAACTATATTTAAATATAGAAGGCACATAAAATTAGTACAGAAGAAAATTACCGTATTGATATTGACAATTTACGGTGAATTTAATATGTATAGTGTGGATCACGAAAAACTGACTCAATCTTAACATATTTTTCTGTTTCAAAAGCCAAGCCCATGTGATTGCCAAGTCCATGAGTATTTTATTAGTATTAGACTGGGATGGTAAGATATATTATAATAACTAAAGTTTCTTACAGGACTTTATATCAGAGTAGGCAAACTAATAAAAAAATTAACATTAATATTAACGATAAGTTAAATTTAATATTAATTAAATTAAACATTTACAAACTATGAAAAATGTTTAAGCATAATATTTTCTATTATCGCGCCGTTGTTTGGCATAAATATAATGAATCTTTTAATAATATTGCAATGAGGTCTTTTAAAACAATTTCATCGTTGGTTAGGTAATAATAATATCTCTATAATATACCTCTCACTACAATTGCAAAGATTAAACCGAAAGTTAGATATTTATAAAGGAGAGGGGCTGGCATATTATCTATTGTTAAATAGGTTGCAATTGAACCTTAGGAACGACTTGCATTAGTAAGCCCTAACCATCATTTAGTGCTGGAATGAGGGAAACCTGGAAAACCTCATTCAAGGGCGGATTTAGCTTTTCAACATGACGGGGGGTATCTCGAAAAATCACATTTTTGAAAAATGTTGTCAAATTACCTCTGCATTTAGATAGGTACGTTTTTCTTTGAACAAAAATGAAATAGTAAATAGAAGTGTAATAAAATATCTTTAAGTGAGGTACATTTATGTTTTTTAACTAATTACGTTTTTGCTTTTTACGAAGGTGTAGAAGGGCCACGTCGAAAATTTTTCTTCGCTTTCGTAGATTTCAGACTTTAAACTCTGAATTCAGACTTTATACTCTGAATTCAGATTTTATACTCTGAATTCAGGCTTTAAACTCTGAATTCAGACTTTGAACTCTAAATTCAGACTTTAAACACTGAATTCAGACTTTAATATTAACAACTACATTAATGTCCTGAAAGTATAATACAAGGTCTTCAAATTTTCAGGTCAAAGTCGAAATCGAAAAATCATCAAAACTCAAATTTTAGTTTATGTAGAATGTTCTATACCTAAAATTCATTCCTGGATACGGATACCACTAATAATGGTACTTATGATACCACTAATAATAAGTGTAGTGCCATGAAAAACAAATGAATAATTTTGCCAAAATTCGGTAATTATCATTTTAATAACAAATCATTTAAATTACCTACCTAACTGAATGTTAAGTTAACAAATTTACATCTCCCAAAAGGTGGTTTTTCCTCTAAGTTACCGCTCGACACTCATAATAGACGGTACAAGTTACTTGTTCAGAGCCTTCATTACAGAGTCGACGGTTTAATTTCTCGTTATATACGCCCATATTTTGTAGATATTTTCTTAAGGCACAGTATCCCGTTACCTAATTGCAGTCGTACGTTCAGGCATAACAGTTGATAGTTGAGAGTTCAAAGTCTGAATTCAGAGTTTATAGTCTGAATTTTTAAAAAATTTCATACATGGCCCTTCTACGGCTTCGTAGCTTTTTGCTAGTGTTAAATTTGAATTCATGGGGGGGGGGAATTACCCTATAATCCCCCCCCCCCGTAAATCCGCCCTTGAGCTCATTAGTTAAGGGTCCATTCTCTGTAGATTTGACAGGCATGAATGTTGGGTCGGATTGAGAGGATGGGTGGAGACTTATATATTCCAACTATCGAATTATTAAGATTTCGGAGGTGCACGTAAAGCCGAAGTAAAAAGGCACATGGAAATAAAGTTAGCCCTCATTGCAAGGGTACCGGATTTGTCGTATAATTGCAACAAAATTTCTTTTTAATGTTATAAATTATATATCACCGGAAAGATCAAAAGATAGACTAGGTCCCTATAGTAGCAAATTTTTGTTTAATACATGTATTTTAGAGAAAATAATTTTTGAAAATACGCTATTTTAGTACAAGATTGTTTGCCTGAAATTTTAAAAATAAAAATAAATACCAAAAATTACTACTATAGGGACTTAGATTAAAGTCTTATCTTTCAATACCTTTTTACTAAAAGTCGCTATCTTTTATAGTTTTTTTATAATTAGACACAAGCCGAACGCCGATTTAGGGCTTATTTCGACCTAGTGAATGGACTCTTAAGGGGACAGTTAAACATCGACAGATGTTAATCTCTTACATCACCAAGCTAATATTCTTCCCATCGTAGGTACATCGCCAGGATGATTGCCGGCACTGTGAATAGGACTGATTAAGGCTTGTTCGCAGGGTTAGGCTGCAAACTATCCTGGCGATGGACTAGGATGGGAAGAATGTCAGCTTGGTGTTTTGACCAAAATCAATGACGTTTTCCAGGTTTCCCTCAGTCCAGTAGAGAATGGCGGTGAGGCTCTACCGACGTAAGTCGTTCTTGTGGCGCAAATCCGGGCCGAGAAATAATAATATACCGCCGCCTCTCCCACACAAGTCGCAGACTCTCGGGCTAATCCTTGTGCTTAGAATGCAGGGTGGAGGCGTATTATTATTATGATTAATATTTTGCAAAATATATAAGGTATTTCATTAAAAACAGTTTGTTTTTGGTACATCTGGTGTATCTTTTAAGTAATTAAAATTTTTAAATGGAAATTAAATTATACAAGAACAATTGCATAGGCTTTTGAAACAAATAATAGCTGCTGTTCCTGACAACATGGCACCAGCCAAATATTCAACTACAAAGTTGAAGCCCCGTGTACTTTTAGCGGAGGTTCCTGCTGCGCTCAGAGGTACTAAAATCAGAATGCATCGGCCATCGGCCTCATTTTAGCTAACTCAGTTTTTAATCCGTTTATGCGCTTCACAGACCAATACAGCTCTGGCTCTCGCATGCTGCTGCCGAGTACAAAGCGAACTGAATGAAGCGTGCGCTTGCGTGCACCCAACTACCTTGGCACACATACAACTTTTAACACACACAGTTTTATTATGTGTAGTCTTACCTGGTTATATAAGAGAGGTTTTCTATTATTTTCACTTTTTAAACGTAGTTTTGATGTTCGCACGCCGCTACTATCCTTTCTCCACGGCCAGGACGAGCGGAAGGCAGTTTTGGTAGTCGCGAGGACCCGAATTTACCAAATGATAATGGAATATTATTGTTACTTTCGTTTGTGCGTGAATGTCTTGTAATTAGCGGTCTGTTTGCAAATTAGTTCAGCGTTTCCTCGTTTCGATTTCTGTTTCAATTAAGAAGATAAGTAGGTATTGTTTTAATTGTTAAAGCAGAAACATAATGGCAAGCCATAAGTACTTTGCATTTAAAAAATATGTCAATTATAAATTACACTGTCAATTACGAAGTTAAGATTTACTCTTGTCTTAAACTTTTCAATTATTATTAGTGTTAAGTTACGTAAGAAGTTATTAATATAGTTAATAACGACAGCAGTTAATACGGAGCAATTTATTTTTCCTGCATCTTTTGCATTAAAGATTGCATGAAATGAATCTTGATAATGAACTTATGTTGTAGCAGTTGCAACAAGTAGTTTATACACATTTTTTCACAAGCTACCTATTGAATCCGCTTTTCTATAACCAAATTTAATCCAGAGTAACTTAGAGTAACCTTTCTGGCATGATTACTACAAAGATATGTTCTTTGAAAATATATCTGACCTCTTCTTAATTGTTGATAGTAAATACCCAGTAAATACCCATTTATAGTATATATACACTTCCTCTTATACTATTTCACCTTATACTATTATACTATTATTATACTTATACTATTTCAACGGACCGTTAATCCATTAAAATGCCTAGATATTGTTTATAAATCATTGTCACCCACACTTTCTAAATTTCATATTTTGTATTTGAAAACATTCGTTGAAACTTTTATTAACAAAATATATACCTACAGGGTGTTCTATTTAAAACGAAACATCCTTAGTATCTCGAGAACAAAAAGAGACATAAAAATTTGCCAAAACATGTCAATCTTTGATTCGGAGGAAACAACTTTTGGAGCAAAAGTGAAGGTTAAGGAAAGGAAAGTGAAGGAAGACCTCTTCTCCCCTTTCCCTCCCTTCCCAAGAACACAGAGAATTTCAAACGTGGATAGGGGTTAGGTTAGGTTAGGTTCAAAAGTGAGTGGGCTGAAAATCAGACCCTCCACCACGACCATGTGATCTATTGTGGCTCACACCTACTTATATTTCACCCAACAGCTCCAGCTTCTTAATGTAGCTGATTACCTTATTGGGTGAGAATTTATTCAGATCCTCTGGCAGAAGTTGTCCTTTGCCAAATAATGAGTATCTGATCCTTTCCCCAGCGGGGCAGGCGCACAATATGTGTTCTGCCGTTTCATCATCTTCTAAGCACAGGCGGCACTCAGCATCTTCTGCTAGGCATAATTTGCACAGATGATATTTTGTGCAAAATATTTGATTTTTGTTCACGGGCAGTGACCCGTATATAGGCCAATTAGAGTTCGTAGGTGAAACCTGCTTAACTCTAGAAGTTTTTTAGTTCTTGTTTTTGAAGGGTTTATTATAAACGCCTTCGAATGAACTAATCGTGGTAGTTCCTGCCAGTACTGGAGGATTTGCCCCACAGGCCAGGTCAAGAGCGTTGCTTTGGCAGTACTCGAGGATATGCCAAGCACCGGTTCTGGTCCAACAAATTCAGAAGCAGCACCCTCCCTAGCTAGAAAGTGGGCTGCCTCATTCCCTTCATGGCCAGAATGGCCTGGGACCCAGACCAGAGTTACTCTATTTTTTCTGCTCAATTGAGCGAGCGCCTGCTGGGAGCTCCATACCGTTTTTGAGTTACAAAGGTAGGAACCAAGGGCCTTAAGAGCTGCTTGGCTGACTGAGAAGATTTTTATCGATTTGCGCGTAAGTTGCGTTTGTTACAGCCTCTGTACACACAATTCGATGGCATAAATTTCTGCCTGAAATATAGTTGCATAACTGCCAAGAGATGAGGATATTTTCACCGTTGGGTTGCAACTATATACTCCGGCTCCAACATCCGTGGGTGTTTTGAAGCCATCTGTAAACCAACAACTATCTGCCCTCAATAGGTCGGCCTTATTCCGATCCCATTCATCTCTTCCTGGGAAGAGAATATTAGAAGGATAGGGGTTAAGGCGCACCTCATTTGAAAGGTGTTTTATTCTCTATTCAAAGATGTGCTTAGTTTGAAAATCAGTCAATTCGTTATCGAGTAATTGACGTTTGAAGTTTAAAGTTGCATAAAGAGAAAAAATGGAAACTAGACGAAATTCTAATTTTGTACACAAAATTAACTAACTTAAATACTCAAAGTGTTCACCATCAATTTCCATGCAGTAATACCACAGACAAATTTTTTGTCTGTGGTAATTCAAACGTCACTTAAAGTTTTCACGAACATATTCATGTGAAACTCGTGCTCGTAGTTCATCTAAATTATCGGGTACCGCTCGGTCTATATCGATCTAATAAACTTGTTGTTCACACTATCCGGCAAACTCTGACTTTTGCGGATGTAATTTATACCTCTTCAGCAGCAATGTTATACTCTCTGAGCATCGCAAACCACCTCTTTCATCTCTTGACCAATTATATCACAATCCTAATATTGTAGATGACTTCTTGTAGGTACTACTTCTGTAGATCCGTCACGCTCTTCCGTAGCATTTGGTATTATCGATGCATTCTTACATCTCATCTACATCTTTACTAGCGTCCGGGCATCACACCAAGTGTGTGTGATATTTCTCTTAATAATGATCATTTTGAAACTTGTTGTTCACACTATGCGGCAACCTCTGACTTTTGCGGATGTAATTTTATACCTCTTCAGCAGCAATGTTATACTCTCTAGTCTCTGAGCATCGCAAACCACCTCTGAGCAATTATGTCACAATCCTAAGATTGTAGACGACTTTTTGTAGGTACTACTTCTGTAGATTCGTCACGCTCTTCAGCAGCATTTGGTATTATCGATGCATTCTTACATCTCTTCTACATCTTTACTAGCGTCCGGGCACCACACCAAGTGTGTGTGATATTTGCCTTAATAATGATCATTTCTAATGTAACGTGCCATCCGAATTGATCCCTTATTCGAAAAAACAATGAATATCTTTGAGATGCTTAGTAAATTATATCAAAGTTTACAGAATATAATATATTTATTCTGTAAACTTTGATTATATTATGTAAATCCATTGAGTGACCAAGTTGTACCTATTCTTGGTCACTCAGTGAGAAATCTTAATTCCTTGTTTTGTTTGAACAAACGATCATGTATTACAAAAATATATTTTAATACCAATTTTCACTTATAGAAATGCCGCCGTGTCAAAAATTTCCAGTAACCACCAATGAAGTGAACTTTTTAAAAAATCACGGTTTGTCGGTTTCTTGTAATAAAAACTCGTTTCTAGGAATGTTAGGGTATATAATGTTTGGGAATAGTAAAATAGTGTTTAAATCCAATGTTTTAAAACCTACAATTTGATCCATCACGTGATTAATCATTCTAGACGAGTTTTAAGGATACAAGGATTATTTCTTATTTCCTATTTTTCTAGATTATGTTCTTGAATTCGAGTTGTAACTAATTTCTTAAATATAAATAATGTACTTGACATTAAGCAACATATTTTTAATGACCCTGGTTAAATGAAGAGTATATATACCTACCTACTTATATAAAAACTTTAATAGAATATTATTTGACCGAGAGCAGAAATGTATAGAAAATATATTTCTGCACTGATATATGAAACCGACAAAGAACCAGTCAGTAACTATGAATTAATTATGATTTTTACGATTTCAATGCAACCAACTTGAAAGGATACATCCTGAATTTGTAAATTTTTGCTAATAATATTAAGGTCGTTGGTATTAATTAATGTGGAAAAGGTCATTTCATACTCTGATAATCGTTCATGAATTTATTAAGTATTGGTCTTGGAATATATTTTTTTTGTCTAATTAACTAATTATTAATCACTAATCCATATGCATTTTAACGCATTGGTAATAACGTGCGTATTAAAAATTCTTATCCGGAAAATATAATAATCATGTATTAATTATTGTAAAAATATCTCAATTACATACGTATATACCCGCCTTATACAAGTAATAATAGTTGATAAATTTAATTGGCATAATAAATTCCTTTGTGTCTATTATACAAAATATTAGTTAATGTATACGGATAGATATACTATGAATGTTTTGAAGAAATACAGACTCAAAGGAAGGATATTTTGACAATAATTTTTACTTACAAGCATCGATTTACAATCCTCAATTTGTAAGGGGTGAAATTTGCAACCCTTGTTATTAAACCTTTTTATTAAAACTTTTTATAGGGAGGAATTTTCTTATTTGAAAATACCCGTTGGAAAGCCTAATCCATATAACTTTTTTGCCTCTTCACTTCTTTGGTAAAATTTATAATTTCAAGTAAAATACAATGTCCTAGCAAATAATATAATAGGAAAATTTACAAAACGGAAATATTTTAGTAACGGTAGTATCTCTAAGAAGCCTTTTAAGTATATTTGGTCTTCCAAATTTTACTTTTGTATCCCTGCCAATATTTTCGGAAAAAATAAGATTGCAGTCTCAACCCTGCCCGTTAGGGGGTATAACTCAAAACAGGGGGTTACGACATAAGTTTATATAGAAAACTCTCCATAATTTAACCAAGGAACCACCTCCTAAAATGGTTTGAATATATTTTTTACAATCGCCCTGTATATTTTAGTTAAAATAACAATACTGTTCTAGTTCTAACAATACAATTTTTCAAAAATGAAGTTTTGTGACAATCAATCATGATGCTTGATGAAATAATTTTTACTTTATTTTTGCACCACTTTTTCTAACTGATCTTTATTGCAAACATTTTATATGCCAAACGATGTGTCAAACGATTAATAGTGAATGAATGAACGAACGAAAGGTGGAGACACTTATTTATTATTTAATATTTATACCTAAAATTAAATGCCAAGAGGATACATTAAATAAGATTACAAAGTACATTAACAATACCATCTGAAATTACCAGAAATTTAACAACTAAAGTTATGTTTAGAGTACAGATGTGATATATCAGCCAGAGGTGTATGACTGTATGGAAAGGAAAGGATAGCTGGTTGTAGAAGAAGATAATATTTTTAAAATGTCAGGGGATTGTAGTAAAATTGAATTTAAAACTATTCTATTGTGTTTGTAATTCGTTTATATTTGTCTAAATTGAGAAAGGCGTGACTGGATTCTAAAATATGATTAGAAAAAGTAGAATCAGTTTTCTAAAATCTGAAGGAACGGTAGGTATAGCTTCAAATACCTAGCTTTTTGAGACCTTTTCCATTAATAGAGCTGGAAACATACCTATCATACCTAACTCATATTTTCACTCTATCAACTCTATCAACTCATGGGTATTTTCTTTGAAAATAATAAATCGCAGACATTTCTATTTGCCCATGAGTTCTATTTCTATAACTTCAACAAAAAAAAAAATGCTTATGCTGAAGAGAGTAAACAAATCTGATTAAACAAGGAACACATTAGTTTCCATAAACTTTCCGTAAATTTTGTTATTTTTAAGGCATTATTAATAAGGCATAAAGATTAAAAAGAATTACGAGCCGTCAAGCTATCAATTTTCTAATTAAATTAAATTTTTAGGTGCCGTTTTTAATAATGGAAATTCATTGATTTTTTAAGCGTCAAAGAAAAAGTGATAACTTGTTTACTGTGACCTTATCCTATTGGCTACTATACTGACTGGGTTAGTCAGAAGTTGGGCACGGGTCAAATAACTCGGAAACTACTAGAGATACGGAAACAGAATTTGGTATAGATAATCTACAAATAACGCCCGACGCAATAAAAGTATTGGCAATCTTGACAAGTTTATCGGTTTTTCCTAAAAAAACCCAATTTATTTTTTTAAATGGACCACCCATGTAAATATGTAAAAATGGATATTTTTACATATTTGGAAGGAACTCTTTTTTACGAATATGCATGGTCAAATAAAATTTTATGACTATATCTCTAATAATAAGGGAGATATGCCCAAAAAAGTGCGTCATAAGACCGATGTGGTAGAGAAAGACTGTGCCTACCAACGAATCGATATTCTCTTTCTAGCACACTTGGTATTGCTCTTATGGCACACTTTTTGAAGCATAGCTATATTGCATTCCATACCATACTCTTATTAGAGCATACCATCTCTTATTATTAGAGAGAGAACAATAAAATCTTATATGACCGTATTCGTAAAAGTATACCAAATTCTGTTTCCGTATCTCTAATAGTTTCCGAGTTATTTGACCTGTGCGCTACTTCTGACTAACCCTGTATATGTATATTCTGAAGCTTGGTGAAATGATCAATCAGTGAAAGGGGAATAATCATTCAGTTTCAAAAATTTACATGCGTCAATTCCCTCAAAATAATAATACCATCTATCGATATTTTCAAAACAAAACTTAAGTATCAAACTAAATATTATTGTCATGAATGATTTATATTCGCCTTTGATAAACTTTTATTATTATTGGTTATCCATTGTTGACGATTTATTACAACAACGACATGCAGCCTTATAATAATGCACGCTTTAGAGTCGGATGATGTTATTTCTGGACATAAAAAACACGTCAGTAGATATTTATTGAAATCTTATTGTAGATCTAGGATTGCATACACATACGGACTAATCTTTTTCTAAAGTTACAGAATTGTCAATTTTTTTATGCATGAAACCGCGAGAGTTATCTATCCTAACATGCGTGAGACTATAAACGTACAGAGTGAGCGAAACGATACTTGATGTCAGCTCTATTATAAGAAAATGAAAAACAATGGGAAAAATCTGAAAAGAGGTTATTGAATGGGATTGAGTAAGGTCCATTGTAATCCAAATTTGCATATTTTTCCAAATTTGGAAACTGAAGTAATGAGATCGAATTTTTTTCGGAAAAATACTTATATTTTTAAATATTTAAAAACTATAAAAAGAGGAAAAAAGAACAATACAGCAACAATCTATTTTTTTTTAAGGTTCCCTAATAGCTAAGAGTAATGGTTTTACATAAGTACTAAATTAGATTAGTGACAGAATAAAATATATAAAAAAGTGTTTTCTTACACAATATAAATTTCCTGTTTTAATTTCATTGTATGAGGTGGTTTTATTTTGTTTTCATCAATTTTATTTATGTAAGTATGCAATGTATGCGTAGTAAATCGGTAGGAATGATCAGTAAGTAAGATATAATTTAATACTTATGTAAAATCATTATTTTTAGCTATTAGGTAACCTTGAAAAAGTTCAAACAATCTGAAAGTTCTCTAAAAATAAAAACAATAAAAAGGATTTTCTTCATGTCTTTTATTGAATAAATAAATTCTATTTGAGCAGCCAACAATTTTTCCAATATCATGTAAAAGAAATTTTGATTCTTCCTGAGGTACCTAGTTATAATGAATGATGATGAGGATAATGTTAAAGGAATTTCTTTTTATTCCACTTCATGCAGAGATTATAAATGTATAATCTCTGCTTCATGTAATAAAATATTATATTAATTATTTCTCGCCGCAGCATGGATTAAACCGGTAATTGCATGTGTGATAAATCTAATTAACGCAAATTATAGTTTCTTTACTTCAATGTGTATGTTGTCTAAATATACAAAAGCATGCCAAACTGTAAACCGATTAGATATTGGTTACTACCGCATCTACATAATACTTTTATATTTGATTATTTATTACAATATGTACAATAAAAGTAAGCAATTATTTAGCAAATAAAATTACAATGATGGAGCTGCGAACATAGCTCTTTCGGAGTTTTTGTTCCTTTTCTGTACCTATGTTGAAGAATATTCAATGCAGATCTAAAATCAAATAATGGAATCAGAATATAAGGTATGACATATAACATGTTTCTTCAAAATAGCTATACTCCGTTTTAAAAATAATAAAATATATATTTTTTTTATTTATTTTTAACACTCACTACCTCCGTATAATGAATTGTAATAAACGTATTTTTTTTGTTTCGAAATTTGTTCTGGAGGAGATTTGGCATTATGTTGTAAATATTATCAATTTCATCATATGTGGAACTAACGTAACCACTGCTTTTCATAGTACAGCTTCTGCAACAACATATTTAGTTTTTGCTATATTCTTGTATAAAGGAAACATCTATGACGTACTTATGGATATGGTACTTATGGGCATGACGTAGATTTTTAAATAAATATTTCAAAAGATAAGCACAAATATCATTGTTTGTATCTGTTAAGGCATTGACTCCGCTGTTATTAAGATAGTGCGTGTAACCCTTTTCATTTTCTCGGAATTTGTGGTCATTCATTGTGGTTATTTTTATTCACTATAAAATCCAAACAAAATATTGTATTTGTGTCAATGTATACGTAAATCACTACAACTATTTGTAATTGACGTTATTTTGTTTACATCATGTGTTGTAGTTGAAAATTTACTATATGAATTTGATTACAAAAATGTAGCATTGCATCTAGAACTAGATAACAAGAATAAGAAAACAATAATTGTGCTGCAAAACATTACATATTCTATTTTGAGCCTCTGAGATTAGGCTAATCTGTCAAAACAATCTATATATTGCGTGGAGAAAACCTTGTATTTTTGATAACTTTGGAATATTGATTATCTGTATCTATTTAGATACCCATTGTATATTTCTTTATAGAATTTGCAATAAAAGCGTTTATTATTATTTTTTTTTTGTTGAAATCCAGCCGACCGGTTTCCAGGATCCGATTCTCAGGATCAGTAGCTACTCCCCACGAGCGCGGGATGAGTAACTACTGAGTTCGGGAATCGTGTGCCCTTCGTAGATGTAATGCACCCAGAATGAGCGCCTTCTGCATTCTTCCGGCTAGAAGATCTGTCGAATTTCGGTATGCCGGTATGATCTTCAGTTCCGAAAGCAGTGTATCTCTTGCTCCACCGAGGGCTCCTATTATCAGTATCACAAGGTTCACAGTATGTTCTGGATGGAGTCTGTGGAGTTCGAAGAGAAGGTCTCGATATTTGGTCCGTTTCTCCTCTTTCAAGACAATATTGGTCTCGGCAGGAGCCGAGAACTCGATGACTTACAGCATCTGTAGTGTTTCACTTACCCTCATATTATGAAGGTGTCCTAGTTGACGTTAGCCGATAAGCGTTCCCACAACAAGTCCTTGCAAGTCATTTCTTCTAGACATCACCAGATAATAAGCTATCGCTGAACATATCAAAATGTAATGCTATGACTTTTACAAGAAAATCTAATCCAGTTGCATTTACGTATAAAATTGATGCCGAAATAGTTGTTAAATCTTCTGAATTTAGAGATTTAGGTGTTGTATTTGACTCCATGCTTACTTTTGTTCCCCATATTAATGGTATTGCAGCCAGCTCTAACAAAATGCTTGGCTTTATTATAAGAAACTCAAAGTATTTCAAGAATACGTCAACTTTAAAGCTATTGTTTTATACTTTTGTGAGGTCTAAACTGGAATATGCCTCTGTTATTTGGAATCCTCATTATGAAGTCCATATATCTGCCTTGTAAAAAGTTCTAAGAATGTTTGTTAAGTATCTTGCTTACAGAGAGGATGGTGTTTACCCTGCTATTGGTACTCCACAATTAGAATTATTATCCAGATTTCAACTAAATGATTTGGAATTGCACCGTGTGTATTTTTTAGTTTTGTTTCTTTATAAGCTTATAACCAATAAAATTGACTGTCCTAGTATTCTTAGTGTCATAGGATCTAATGTGACATCTTTTCAAACTCGTTCTTATTCTCTCTTTTATCTTTCCACACCTCGTACGAATCTATTGAAGTATTCACCTTTTTTCAACATGTGTTTCTACTGTAATGAGTATCAGTCTGCTTTTGATATATTCAATTGTAACATAGGGGACATTAAAAGGTGTATTTTATATTCCCAAGTTAATGTATAATGTCTTTGTTATAATAATTATAACAAACAGAGCAATAACATCTCCAGATAAAGCTAAATTATTTAGCTTTATCTGGAGATGTTATTGCTCTGTTATTGTAGTGCACAAGATTTGTAATATTTAAGTTATTTTTAAGTTTATGATGTTTTTTACTTTATTTTAAGTAATATTTATATTCTAATTGTATGTATTACCTGCCCAATAATTGGAATTTATTTTCTGTCAGGGCTTGTAACTTTAAAATAAAATAAATAAAACTTTAAAATAAAAATAATTCATAGCCTGTATCCGAATTAGGATATTTTAAGGAATCCCTACCAAAATGATCTTAGCTGTTTATTTCATCCTGTATATTATTAAATTTCCTATGGTGTCTTCTTGATTCATTTGTTGTCATTGATTACTATTTGTGCAGATTTTAATGGTTTGTCATAGTGTTTCTACCTGCGGAAAATCTCTTTAGAAGCTATAGAGCTTGCTAGCTTTGTCTGCCTAACGCTCGCTTGGCTGTGCAACTTATTCTGAATTCGAGACATCTAGAAAATATTTTAAAGGTCCTCCATTAATTTTTGATCCGTTCACCGGCAATTTCATTTTCACTTTTTGTGTATATTGCATATGGTCTGTTAAATGATAAATGGGGGAAGATATTATACGCACTTGTGTCAATATAACATTGTCGTCAATGCTACCTTATATCTGACTCTTTATGTGTGCTGAAGCAACAGCAATAACCGAAAAATTAGTATAAAATATTTTATGATTATCCTCGTTTGTACCTACAAGTTAACGCATGAAGATTATAAAATTATATACAAGAAAATGCAAGCTATTTACTGAAATTGTAAAATAATGAAATAATTATCATTAAGAAGATACAGAAATTAGAATATTGTAATTATTTATTGGTATCAATACCCAGATATTCTTCCTTTTACCCAATTTTTCAGTACTTCAGATACACTATTTTACAACGTGGAAATTTTATTTTTTGTTTTGATTTGATTTTTTTGATTTTTTGAATGATTTCTAATAATTAAAAGAGATATACTTATGACAGATTATATCAAGCAATCTAAGAATATTGTTGGTAATACCGGGTTCACCTGAGGAGGTAGCCCATGGAAAAAAACGCATGACTTTGATATCAATATGTCTAGACACATGCTATAATATACTATTTTTACATCAATGATCTACTTTACTAATGATAAGGGACAGTACCATGTTTATATTTTATAAAATAGATTAGGAAACAATAACAAATCCATTTTTAAAGGGTTTATTAGGTTGAAATCTATATTGCGACAATGAATACTGAACTGAATTATTTCCACTAGTTTATGATGATTTATATTCACTTTTATCACCGCTCAATGACATTACAGTTTTAAATGGGAAAGTTTAAATCCCCAAGACTCAAAATAAAACACGTTTTACGTAGAAAGTTGTGGTAAAAATATGAGCAAATACTTTTATTTTTCATTTATTCGAAATAATTCTAATAAAATCCAAGAAATTATATACGAGGATAGCACGTGTGCTTTACCGGAAGTCAAGGCCCCAGACTTCAGATAACAAAATTAAGATTATATTATATTCAAAAGCGTTATTTTATAAAATATTGTTTATTAATAGATCATGCATTTTAGTAAATGTGTAATTAAATCAGATATTTGAAAATATTATTTGAAATCCGTATATGATATTACAGTTTCCTCACGAGCAGCTCGGATCCAATTATAAATTAGCTTTTTAAGTTATAACTTAAAAATAACATAAAATAAGACACTTATTTTATGAGACTGGAAATTCCTCTCCATCAGTAAATATAAATTAGTATAAAAACAATAGTTTTTAAAATAACTACTTCAACTTGTATTATTTAGCTGTTCTACAAAATAATTACTTCAATACTCTACAGAACATAATCTACAGAAAAAAAAAACAAGTCCGTGTAGTTATTATATTTTTGAATATCGTGTAAATTTTCATAATATAAGATATTCATCCATGCAACTTTCAGGGGTGTTGCTTGTAAAATATCAATTAATATGGAAAAAAACGTTACATTTTTGCTGTAAAAGTAAATGGGTTTCTAGAAAATATTTGTTGTTTTCCTTATACGTTTTTAATCCTAACTAAATTTTAATTTTCTTAGATAATCTAACCTAAACTAACTTAAGCTATATCAATATAGGATAAGCTATATCTCAAGGATGAAAACATAAGATATTTAATCAACAGCATTCGTAATTGACATCAAAATAATACAACAGCGTTGTAGAAAATAATTTTGCAGCATTTTAAAACGTAAACAACCGCGTTCATTTATTTCAACAGCTTAATTATGAAAAGCTGAAACTTATATCTACTTTAGCTCCTTAAAAGATACAACACAGTAAGTGAAACCCTGAGGCAGGCCGTGGTGGCGACTTGGCGTTCATATTATGGATATGAGCATCAAGCAACATTTGCCGCGGTTAATACTTGGATGGGTGACCATACAGGGAAGACCTGTGGTGCCTGCTCTCATCTTCTATGCTATGAATTCACAGAAGCTATGCAGATTTAGGCGATATTTGTGTAGAAAGACTTATCTTTCTCCGATAAGACGATCCCTCGTATTAAGGGATCTCTTGGATAGGATGTAAAGCCGGAGATCCCTTGTCTATGAAATGATTAAGACAAGTAAAAGATCCCTACCCTGCTACAAAAGTGGGGGTTCGGCAAAATTGGTTGGGGGTTGCTCGTCTCCTGACATCGGGGATTGGCCTTAGTTGCTGAAAGAGACCGACGTTAAATAACCGAAGTAAAAAAAAAAGTTAAACCCTTGTTATATAACGACCAAAATGTAAATATTGTAATAAATACATCTTTAGGGTGGTTTGTATTCTAACCAGTTGTACTCACAGTGGTAGCTGGTCATGAATATCACCCAAAATTTGTCGAATTAATTCACAAGATTTTATGAAGCAATTTTTGCGAATGTATGCTCATTGCCAATAGAATAGAATTCTTCGTATAATGTTTGACAGTCCAAAAGCATGAGTATCTCTTAAGTACATTTTTAGTGATCATAATAAAAAAGACGCGAAAAATTTCTAGGCACCAAATTCATCTTAAAAATATATAGGCTATAGGCGACATTTATAAGATCTAGAGAAAAATATTGGAACGTATGAAAAAATAAATACGAATATTTACAAAACACATGTTAATTCTGAAAATAGGCCAAAGTTCAATGATGCTTGAAGCTACAGTTCGTGATGAACTTACATAAATTGAAAACATATTATTGTTTTTCCTTTCGATGCTTTTATTAATTTCATAATAGTTAACTTGCCCTGAAGATCGTAACAAATAAATTCCTTATTATTATTCGCTGATGTTATACCAATACTGGATGTTATACCTGTTATACTGGAGAGTTCTATCAACTTGTAATAAAATAATAGATGGAAGAGGCAAGGGCGGAAGAGTTTTATTAGGATATGCGAAAAAGTTAAGACAATAATAAGTATAATCATAATAATTTCTTTTGGAATTACACCCCCTGTAAAATAATAAAAACAGAATACCAGAAGTATTCAAAATAAAGATTTAGGTACCAAGGCAAAAGTAAAAAGTTTAAAGTGCTCTAATTAAACTTAATGATGGTAGTGATTTTTACTCTTCTCCAGAACGATATTGCAAGTGGTGATCCGTGATAAGTGATGAGTTTTAAATACTTATGGTTTTCTGTTATCATACATACACGACAAAAAGTTACAGACATTATAATAATAAAGTACTAATACGAAATAAGTGTGTTTTTCCCATGGTTGTTTCAATATCTCGCTTCTCGAAAAAGTTGTGAAGAAATATATATAAATAGTATAAAGATATATAAACAAATAAATAAGTATAAAAAAATCAAGTAAATCTTACAAAAAGTTTAAAATGTGAGTTACGTGCTCTTCTTTTTGAAAATGTTCTGTCATCAACTAACTACGCCACTGTAAGGCTCTTAGATATCCAAACAGAACCGTTCGAATAAAAAAGTTACACATGTATTTAAAAAATGACGATTTTGATAAAATCTAAACGAAATAATGTCATCATTTTCTCAGCGAAATGTTGATCGACATTAAAT
Organism: Pogonocherus hispidulus; assembly: GCA_963924545.1. Lineage (NCBI taxonomy): Eukaryota > Metazoa > Arthropoda > Insecta > Coleoptera > Cerambycidae > Pogonocherus > Pogonocherus hispidulus. The sequence goes on from OZ004693.1 coordinate 17,812,302, forward strand.
TCTGCACAAGCGTTCTTGTAGCTCTAATAGTTTCCGAGATCTCTATAGTGGTCATCAAATTTGGTTTAGCATTTTGACAAAACTGCATACTAGACAGTGGCGACAATGTCACTTTTTGATTGGTCGACTAGCTCGACCAGTAATGGCGGCCGGATTTTCCCTAAAGTATCACGATTAGTTTAGAAGTCAATCATATTTAACATAACTAACTTCCAATGAATCGCAGAATCGACGCCAGTATCGAGTATATACGAGTGGAATATTAAGACACACCACCTATCTGATAATAAAAATATGAGTTGGAGACAACAATACCTTAAAACTAGATGAGGTATGTTGAAGCAAGCAGTAAACAGTGGACGAAAAACATCACCAAGTCTAGCCACAATTATTATTGGTAATTGGCTGTATCAGTACTTTGGTTGTATTCTTATAAGATGTCAGGGATCCTCCCTTTTTTTCAAATCAACTTAATTTTTCATCTGTTTTTAAATAATTTTATCAGTATTTTTCCACTACTAAAGTGCATAACACTATTTTATTTTTATAGTAAGTCTACTATTATCTTTCCGATGTGCACACTGTCGCAACAAACCAAAATAGAACTGAACATATCAAGAAATAAGTAAAACGCATAAAAGATAAATAAGTTCAAGAGGTCAAGTCCAAAACTGACTGCGTTGTGCGTAAGATTCTGACATTGATAAAGATTATTATTTGTATGATAAATACAACAAAATGATAACGCACAAAAAGAACATTATACCCTGTTTGAAAAAATGAGTGCACCTGGTGCAGTCATATTTTACTGTTAAATAAAAGTACTAAAAGCAAATAGTACAAAGAAAATTATAATTACCGTAAATAAAAGTGTAGAATAAAAATAAATAAACACTACTGTTTTAATGCCATGCAGTCCTGGAGCGGTAAGTAAGGCTCTATTTGCATAAATTTAAATCATTAAATATTTGACTTAACACTTTTAATTTGTGTAACTTTTCAAATATGTGTGTATGGTCGTAAATTAAACTTTTAATCCTCGTAAAATCCCGCAACTGTAGGTGTTAAATAGTTTATATTTTCCACAAATTTGGAGAAACGTATCATGCCTAAATATGGAAAAAGAGAGAATACATTAACAATATTTTAAATCTGAAAACGTGACTGTTAAAAAATTACACACAATAAATTAACGAAGAGTCGAATATATTTATAAATCTGATAAATTTTATAAACCTGTTTATATTTTCTACTTTAATGAAATTTAAAAAGTTCGCACCCCTAAGTAGTATGCTTCATCTTTTAGGACGTTATTGCCTTTTAAGTGTATGCCAATTAGTCTTGACATAAAGCAAAGCGGTTCGTCTAACTGCATTTTCACTTTATCAGTGGGCAGACAGCCTAAAATAAGGCAGTATGATAGGTAGTGATATTGGGTCGTCTGAGACGGGGTAGCGAAAGAAAGTGAAAATTGTTATACTGTGAAGGGGTGTGTGAATAGCCGAGGGGCGAACACATGGGGATTTATGGTGTACACCTATGAGGAATTACCAGGATTTACTGGGGATGTACGGGATGTACTAGGATTTCGAAGGATGTATAGGATTTCGTGAGGATTTCCTGAGGATTTACGAGGCATTTACCTAGGATGTACTGGCTAATGCGCGTGTGCATTACGCTAATTTCATTTAACGGGCCTAGCCTTTCATTTAACCTAATCGACAAGAATATCTGCGTTCAAAATAAGAGAGAAAAACTGGAAAGAAAGTTATCTATATCATCTGAAACATCTGAAGATGATTCTGCAATTGAATATGATGACAGCACAGATACCGAAAGGTTTTCAAGCAGTATTAGCAATGAGTCAGAGGATGATGCGGCATTAAATATCAAGCCCTTGGAGCTTAGATTGGAAGGTGACAAATTTTATGCAGTGTCTTATGATAAAGGCTGGTATATAGGAAGCATTTAAACAATCGGCAAAACGTGTAAAATGAAGTTTTTGAAGCAAAGAAAGAGAAGTGAAAGGGTCTTTTTTTGGCCGAATAAAGAAGATATTGAGGAAGTCGAAAGGGAGTATATATTTTATGGTCCTATAACTTTTGCTTCAGGTTCTCGCCAGTGTCTATCTCTTAATTCGGAGGAGTTCCAGTTAACACAAGATGAGTACGAAACAATATCTTTTATTTATAATGAAACAAAATAACTGAATACAGTTCGCATTTATTATTACTTATATTTGTTACATAAATGAGTAGTTTATATTGTACATAATGTATTCTGTAAGAAACAAACCTGATTTATGTTAATATTTTTTGTTCTATTTTTTTTTTAATTTTTTTAACGAGAATTGTTTGGTTTTTGATTTTTATTATATTGTTTTTGTAAGAATTTAAATAAAGAGGTTAAATATAATGTTTAATAATATAAATCTCAGGAGTTTCTAAACGTAAAAATAATAAGGGGTGAATAGAGACCAGTACAGAAGTACAGGGATAATTTCTGAAATTTACTACAATAATTATATTAATTAGGTGGATTTACTTGGGAATTACTGGGATGTAGGTGATTTGCTGGGGAATTATTAGGATGTAGGAGGATTTACTAGAATGCCATGGGATTTAGAGGGATGTAGTTAGGATTTACTAAGGATTTCCCATAATGTAAGGGGGAATTACCGGATGTACGTCTAAAGAGGGAAGTAGGTGTACAGCTTCTTACCAATGTGTTTGCCCCTCGTGTATAGCTAGCTATTTATACTTTTTTCGCATAAGATAGCTTTGGAAATAGCCATACGGATATTCAGCGAATTATATGGTCTGCGCTGATTACATTTGCTCCTCATTTACCAGTATTAATTTTAGGCAAAAAGCGTAGAGATGTTTTTTATGGATAATTTTATATGGACTAATTTTGTATACCGGGTTTCCCATTTCATTTGACTAATGGCAATTAACATTTTACATTTCATTGAATTTTATGTTCCCAGGGCACACTATGAGAAATATTGCTAAAGGAATCGATAGTACTGACTGTCAAATACTTCTGATTACCAAAGCACTAAAGCGAAATGCTTTTTTAATTAAAATATCAATAAAAATTCGTTTTAAGTTAATACGTGTAGTTTACATAAGCGTTTTAGAAATATTATTAAACATCATCCGGTGGACTAGTTGGTTGAGCGGCAGTGTTTCAAACTGAACCGCAAAATTTTGCAGGTTCAAATCCCGCCAGAGACAACTTTTTTTTTTTTACTTTTTCATTAATGACAAATTATTAGTGTTTACTTATTCGAATAAATATGGTTCATTGTTAGTAGGTACCTAGTTATTATTTTTGAAAGTCACAATATTTGCTTATCAATAAAAAATAAAACATGTTTTAATTCTTTCGTTTCCTTTATCTTTAGCTAAAACTACTATCTTATAAAATAAGTAATCAACAAGCAACATATTTTTTATTTATTACATGCACTGTGCTTTTACTAATACTAGTGTACCTACTTATCTTTGCTAATAGTTACTACATATTGTACCTCAATCTGGATATTGAGTTAAACCATAGACTTAATAAGAGGAGACCTCACGGTTCATTCATAAATAACCTTTTGTTTTGTATCAATCATTGGCAATGTGTATGACAAAGAATACCGAGAGAAAGAACGGCAAAATTTCGACTCCGTGCAACGTTGCAAAAGTTTTGGGAGAACTTGCTTCCGACGCCAAAGGCGTACTGTTTTTGAAAGGGTTGGGTATGATAATAAAACATCAAAAAAGGAATTTTAAGAAAATCAGTACTATACATTGCAACAGCAAAAGCTTGTGAGATTAGAAATTAAATTAGTATCGGAGTTTTAATGTAGGGAATATGAATTGAAACTTGAACACTTAAAATTCTGAATTAAGTAAAGGTGGTACACCTACTACATTACAATAACTTATATATACAGTAGTGTAAAAAAGTATTTTTCAGTTTTTCAAAGATACCCAAACTCTGTATACAGGGTTCAATTACATTTAAAAGTGAAATATAATTTAAAATAAGAAAGATGTACATGGTGTTAGTTTTTAATTCAACTTTTTGTTTCAAGTTATTTGACTTACTGTTTTCAAAATAACTCTTTAAAAGCCTGATAATGGTGATTTTCTCTTAGATTAGTATAAAGGATACCTTTAAAAATTACCTTGGTTACGCAACTGATTTTAATTTTTGTGTGCAAACGTTGCATGTTGGCTTCACACTTACCAAACATAGGTTTTTTAATTTGTTATGCAGCAAAGTGCTGAATGATGATGATGCCTTAGCTTCTTGCTTGGATTCTTGTTTTGATCGTATTTAAGTATGTGTGTAGGTAACTCCAAAAACTAACACATCAGCCATATTTTAAAAAATAACAAAAGCAATTCCATAATATAATATAGTATATATATACTATATTCCGTAAAATGATAAGGAAGCCAGCCAGCACGCCCCTGAAAATCCGTAAATATGGCGTGACAAATATAGCGACCGAATAACCAAACAAAACTTGGCAAAATTTACCTGTGGAAAGACAGTTTTGAATATAAAGAATTCATTTTTTCATATACTTGACACTGACGCACCATTTTCTGAAGAATAGTAATAAAATCCTTACGAAAAACACTGAAAAATTCACAAAAGCAAAATTCCGACTACCAGCAACACCGCACAAAAGAAGTACTATAAAATACTACGATTCACGTGCATCAATGGACATGCGGATTGGAGTAGAAAGCAATGATGCCTGTTCATTCCATTTTTACGTTATGAAGTTAGTTTTTATCGCAACGTTTTTAACAAAATATGATTTATCTACTTAACTAGGAAACGGGAAAATATTTTTATGTAATATTTTAACCTTAACCCATAATCATGGTAGTTTAAATGTGAAAATATAAATTACACAATTGACAGTTTGGCAACAGTTTTTCGTACTATCATAAAGTAGACCTTGCAGTTGACCAGATAAAGAGTAAACAAGGGGATCTCTGATTGCTTGTAAACAATTACATCTCCCTTGTCTTATAAATCTATGAGTTAAACAGTAAGTATTACAGAAGAACTGTCGTGAATTAGTAATAGATTTTTTTTAAATAAAAAACTATAATTCTAAAATTATGAGTATTTTAAAATAAGAATATATTTAAAAAAAACTCATCATATTTTAAAAAAAAGTATTTGACAGTCAGTACAGTCAGACAGTCAGTCGATTTCGTTAGCAATATTTCTCATAGTTTGTCCTGGGCATATAAAATTCAATGAAATGTAATAGCCATAATAGCATGTTAATTGCCATTAGTCAAATGAAATGGGAAACCCGGTATATATATTTTTATCAAAAAGTGCACCGTTCTCGAGACAATCTAGCAAACCTCAAAATGGGGGTGGAAACGACATCCTAGCGGATGAAGCACACTGCTTAGGGGTGGGAACTTTTCGGTTTAATAATACTTATGCTATCATCATTATACCTATCTATCAATTTTTTAAACTTGATGAATTTGGTCATATTACAACTTTAACTGCTATATATTACTGGATTATAATTGTTACATTTCAAAGAGTCCGTCTACGCGTTTTGTAAAATGTAGAATTTGTAGAAATGTAGAAGTGTAAGTAACATTCAAAATAAACAACGAAGAAAATAAATTTCCATTTTAATTCACATTATGGCATGTGATCTGTTATGGCACCTAGTAACACGTTGCAGTTAACCTCTGAGTGAGTCCTTAGTATCATCAAGCCATATCCTATAAAAAATATACAGATATCTGACTGAAATATCTCCAGTAGAGCATAAAAAAGTGCCCAGAAAAAATAAAATTTTGGAGCATTTGTAATTTCTGTGTATCTGGAGGCAATCTTGTGGGTAAAATAATCCAACAAGTGGCAATTTATAAAAGCCGATTGAAATAGCGGGCCGTTCTGTTATTACAGCTTGAACCACACGACTGTAACAAGCCAAATCGATTAACAATTAATTCGTTTTATAACGTTGAATTTCGAATTAAATAAACTTCCCGCATCCGGATGTTTATTGGGCCTGACCCAATTATTTTTTATGTAAAATCATACCAAATCCTAATCTGGCTATAAAAACGCACCATGGCAGATGCATAGATGCCGGCAAAGGTCAACAACCGACAAGGTAAGGCAAGGTAAGATTTTAAAAAGTAGAATAGAGTTCGGTGCAATGCACTCAACGGCGTAGGCAAGGGGTTACAGCCAAGAGCGTAGTGAGAAGTAATCTGATGCGGGATTTAATCTAGATAATAATAATAAATCAATTACGTTCATAAAACAAAGCATTTTGAGAATTTATCTGTTTCGATGATAATAATTATATTTCAGGTTATTTTAATTAAGTAATTAAAATAACATGATGCAAATTAATAAATGCAAATTAATTAATTGTACATATATATACACAGTAGTCAATAAAAAGTTTCCACCTTGAACATGGAAAAGTGAGGATTACCACGACTTATCTTTTTAAACGGATTATTATACCTTGTGTATTTATACAGATTTTAATAGAATTTGAACTTGAAAATACATTGATATAAGATTTGATGATGGACATATCTGTAAACATAAATGTTTACCATTAGAGCCAATGTATTAGAGAAAGAGTTTTTAGCGTCTGTAACGATATTTGTCTGTATTAATGTCTGTATAGTCTGTGTCTGTCTGTAGCGATACAGAATCGATATTTTCTTTAAAACCAGCCCACCTCTCTCACTATTAAAGTTAGATTCATAAAAGATAGAGGATATTCGTGAGATGACATTCTATCCGAATCTGTAAAAATAGCCAATACAAATTAATACAAGGGCTCATGGTCTTATCTTGAATGATTTTAAAACCCAACTCTTAATATTTAGTAAACATAAGGAACAATTCATTAATCCCAATATTGAACTTGAGTTGAATGGAGTGATTTTGAAACCTACCTGTGACTACAAACCTGGGTGTGTATTTTGATGGAAACTTTAGATTTCAAAATCATGTTAAACATTATTTGATTAATAAATCATATGGGAAATTAAAAATACTATATTTGCACAAAGATAGCCTTGGTAGTGATATCAAGCTCATGTTCTGTGACTCATTAATTCTTAGCCGTCTTGCCTATTATGATATAGTGTATTGACCAGCTCTATTACAGAGAGATAAAGCAAGCTTGTAAATACTACGAAACAACTGTCTTAGATATTGCTATAATATAAGAAAATTGGACCATATTTCTACTATGCTTACAAGATCCAAGTGGGTTAACCTTGACGAACGTTTCAGAGCTCATATGGCTTGTCTTGTAGTTCTCCAAAGTTTTCCAAAATCTCCAAAGTTTTTGCTTGAAAAATTAATAAAGGGTTCTTCAATTCACCATCGAGCGACTCGTTATAGTCATTGTTACAATGTTCCAAGACAGAATACCTCAAAGTTTAAAAATGATTCTCTTATAACTCAGCTAAGATATATAATCAGCTCCCTTCGGTGGTTAAGGCTTCTAGTAGTCTAAACGTTTTTAAAAAACAAGTTAAAACATATATACTAAATTCTAGGATTCGTTAAACAAAAATTACTTGCTTAGTTTTTTCTTTTTCGTTTGCAAGTTTTCACAATATGGTGGAAGCATTTTTATATGACTCATATAAATAATTGTGGAATGGAAAATGGTTTAAATATAAAAAAGTTAGCATGATATTGATTTTAAGAGTCATTGCTTGAGAAATTTTTCATAATTACCAAGTATTAATCATTTGAATAAACAAATTGATTGAATTTCCATCGTTTGGTGCATCAAACGGTTACGGATATGTTGAGGTTGGGTTAGGTTCAACAGTGTGTGGGCAGAAAACCAGACCCACCATCGCTACCATGTGGTCTATTATGGCTAACACCTAATTATATTTCACCCAACAAGAACAGCCTCTTAATAAAGGCTATTGCTTTATTGTGCGACAACTTGTCCAAATCATCTGGCAGAAATTGAATATTCTGGGTTAGGAGGATGTTTTCCGTTTTTCAAATAGTGGATGACTGATGGCTGGTTCATGACCTCCCATTTACACGTAGAAATAATTAGAGGAAATGTGAAACAAACTAAGGCAAGCCGAGGCAAGTACCGCCGAGAGAGGGAAAATCCCTGTAATCGAATCCATACGTTCATTTCTTTTTTTATCTTTACCGAACGACATGTGACTTTAGGTATTCGTTCACTTTATATCATGTACGCGGCTATAACACATACTTTTGCATAAAAGTTTTAATTTGACTGATTATAAAAACTAGTGTTGGATGAGGTAGATGGTTTAGTCATCAATGGCTCACCAAAGTGGTTGCGAAATTCACAAAACCAGACAGAACAGTTCGTTAGCTGACTATTTCCAATTGATTGAAGTTATACATTGTTTCGCCTATATCTATGTCCTCATTTCCTAGCGGGATATTGCCTTCTACAGCTACCTACTTTTAGAACCAAGCCTCTTACTGCTCTGTCCTTTAACTTAAAACTTAACCCTGGTGTATTTATTTCGATACAAACAAATGTTTTATAATTATTAGTGACATCTTATACGTACACAATATGTTATTTTGATTGATACCAAATAGGAACTTTTTAAGAAGTATTGATTAATGGTGGAAAAGTACATGCATTATCTGTGAATAATATATTTTAGTTCAAAAACAAAGTAATGATATGTTGATGGTTGTTTAAATCTTGTCATAACTAAGTAATAAATATAACAATAAAACAGTACAGGAAATTTCTGTATGTAATAGTTTCTCTTACAACAAATATTTAGTATCACAAACGTCTTCAACATTCGATTATTCAAGTAGCTGCATAGATAGGTATGCAAGTCACACCCATCTTCAAAGCCCAACATGATTTACCATCTTTGTTCTAAAGTCAGCCATTATTAAGCCACTTTGTGTTCCTTTGCATTATTAGTGTAAAATATAACATTTCAAATTAGCTATCTAGTATTAAGTATACTTTTATACTATTTTAAGTACTGTTATTATAGTAATTTAAGAGAATATTATTAATATAAACTATATGTGATCTGTCGCATAGCGTAAAAAGGGAAAAATATAGACTGATATAAATCTGGAACAAAAAAATCCAATGAAAATAATGATAATGGGTTTGTGCTGAGTTCTTTACTGAGTGCTGAGTGCTTGAGTGTCCCTGTATGAAGTCATATAGGAATACTGTTAAGTAGTCACCACACCCTTAACAGATCCTTTTTTCTAGGAACGCTACGTTGAGGAGGAGCAAACACGTTGAAACATTGATTGCTGCAGTTACGGGAAGAGAACAAGTGAAGGAGGGTTGGTTTAGTCGAAAGAGCTGCTAGCTTAGTATTCTTTCCATATTCTGTCCCATATTCCATATTTCCATTATTCCTTTCCTTCTGCTTGGCTACACTGATGAGGAAAAAAATCCAAAACATCAATGTCACATCAATGTCTATTGATGTTACGTGTTACTTTAGTGTAAGTATTATCTTGTTACTAATTACCTACATTATGTTATTTTCTTTGTTAAATGTGTTATCCTCTAAAATGTGTCGACAATTTTTAAAAGCACTGTGATATAAATTTATTCTACATTGATGAACTGGTAAACACTGATAATTTTGGGCGGTCTTAAGGCGTGGTTTATATAAGTCAAGTCCAAATTTGCCACAATAATTTCAAAGATAAACAACTAATTCTACATATCTCTAATAAACTATCTCCCTGGTATACGAGTAGTATAATAACAATCAAAATGTTTTTCTGAAATACATCTACCCGATATTGGATCGGTTGAATTTCCATAAATTATTGTATATTGACACATTTTGATTGCTGATGAAGGTAATTGTATAGTTGATATAATTAGATACCTACAATATGTCAACATGTTTAATAAGAACATCAGAAAGTACATAGTTGGTTAACATCCCCAAAAATCTGTTTGTGCAAAACATTTGTTGATATGACAAGATAATATGTTAAATGCACAATAAAAAAATCTTTCACTTTCATAAATAACATATTACCAAATACTTCATATACCTTTTATTGAACTAGTTTGGAAAAATAAGCCGCCCCGAAATCTCTAACTCCACCATTTAAATTTTTAACTAATTGTGTTAAATAGTTAACATGTCAATGTTTGTAGTGGCGAGATACAGTGAAATACACTGCAGTGCCCTCTTTGGGTCTTTGCTACTACCTGTCTGACAATTATTGTCTAATTGACAGACAGATAACGATCTGCAGAAAGCAGATGCCATTAGAGCGACCTCTATTGTCTTTGAGGAATACAATCCTACTTAATTATTGGAAGGAGATGCCGAAAACAACTACTCCACGGGCAATATGCCCCGACTGGCGTTGCATTACATGTAATGCAACGCCAGTCGGGGCATATTGGCCGTGGAGTAGTTGTTTTCGGCATCTCCTTCCAATAGTTAACATGTCGTTATTTTTTATGATTTATATGTTTTTCTTGTATTAAAATGGCGGCGCAAGCGCTACCAATTCAAAAACGTTTAAATACTAAGGACCGCCATTGAAAAATATTTCAATTAACTACATATTCCTTTTTCAATAATGAAAATCGATAAAATTGGCAAAATTTAGTTGGCAAATTGGCAAACAAAAACATATTTTGGTATTTCCAAATAGTAGATAAAGCAGGTATGCCTAAGGAGTTGATAAGACGTCGTGGATCTCTTGAATAGACTGCTTGCTTACCGGACTTGAGCCTGTTGCACTTTTTATGGCATTACAGCTCAAATACAAAGTTCTCATATATTAGAAGTAACTCAAACATGAAAAATTAAAAACCTAACGTAAGATAAACGTAAAAAAGTTATTATAGTCATAATATGTGAGTGAGCGCAGCTCGCTTTTTTAATTTATCGAAAACTAATATGTAGCAAATTAAAATACGAGTACCTTTCTAACTATTAGGAACATTACACTTGTCACTGAAAAAACTTTATATTAAAATTTTTGCAGTTATATCTTTTTGTTCATCAATAAATAGTTCCTTCTACATGATATGAGTTAGAACAGGAGACTTTAGGCGCGCACTGTACCTATATAGTTTTCTTTAGGAAATAAGAGTTTCCAAATGCAATGGTGACCAGAATAATAAACTATATTTGAGTTGCCATTTTTCTCTCAGACACCTTGTGAATCAAAATAAGAATGAATTTATTATTCTCATGCTTATACAAATACATATCTACCCATTCTCTTCACAGTTTATTTATTCTCATAAAATAAAAATTCTATGGAAAAATTCAGTCAAGTAGGAAAAATTCTTTAAGGTAGGTTGATATCTAATTTTAAATGTGTTTTTCATCTTCATCAATGTTTCGTGGATTTAATTATTCTGTTTTCAATATTAATGTACATTCCGTCATCGTTCGTATTTCTGAAAATCTTCAAATAACAAAAACAAATCCTGTTATACTTGTTCTGAAGAACAGCTAATTGTAAGATTATTTTCATATTTCATCATATTAAGTAATTTTCTTAATTCACTGGTGTAAAAAACAACCAGCCGATAACTTTTGTCCCCAACGAAGTAGAGATAAACGCCGATATAAAAAAGTTGATGGAAATATGTGTTTTGATGTAAAGTCGTATGACTTTTATTGTTATAAATATCGTTATCAAGTGATTGTTGTTTAATAAATAATAGGAGGCTAGTACGTGACGTCACTTACGTCATTGAGGTCAAAATTTTATAATCTATATTGTCATATTTACTTCCATAGCTTACTTGAACTCAAATCAATAATAGTAAGCGTATAATCTACATTGTTGTAAAGCACTTATCAAAATAGTCGTCGTTTTCGTAATATTGGCTATTAATAATTTGAAATAATAATGATAATACAAGGATGTATAGGTACAATAAGAGTGAATACATCCTTACAAAAACCTTTTCCTATCGTAGAAGAAATGTTGAAAGTTATGAGACTTGGCAGCCTAAAATCATGTTCGATAATATCTCTAAACAATGTGATTCGGCGAAGCAGCTCTGAATGATATTCTGTTATCACATGGTCAGAACGGCCATCCTCTAAATTTTTCGTCCTCGAAAGCATACTGCATATCTTAAAATTATAGAAGAGTTTATGGCACTGAAAAATGTTTAGCATTGAAAATCATTTAGTTTAAATAATAGTAATGCCTAATATGGCAACAAGTATGCCTAATATGCCAGCAAATATGCCTAGGATGGCAGTAGTTAAACCTGAGATGGCAAGCATTAGGGCAAGCATTAGATAAGGGCGATCAATGACATTAAATTTGCCTAACATGACATTAAATTTGTGCCTAAGATGGCAATCAGTTTGTGCCTAAGATGCCAATAAGTTTGTGCCTAAGATGGCGATCAGTTTGTGCCTAAGATGGTCACCAGTTTCTGCCTAAGATGACATTAAAGTTGTGCCTAAGATGGCAACCAGTTTGTGTCTAAGATGGTGATCAGTTTGTGCCTAAGATGAAAATCAGTTTGTGCCTAAGATGCCAATCAGTTTGTGCCTAAGATGACATTAAAGTTGTGCCTAAGATGGCAACCAGTTTGTGTCTAAGATGGTGATCAGTTTGTGCCTAAGATGAAAATCAGTTTGTGCTTAAGATGGCGATAAGTTTGTGGCTAAGATGACGACCAGTTTGTGCCTGAGATGACATTAAAGTTGTGCCTAAGATGGCAACCAGTTTGTGTCTAAGATGGCGATCAGTTTGTGCCTTAGATGGCGATCAGTTTGTATTTCTTGACGTTGGATTTTAGAAACGTCCAGTTGTTCCTCGTCCGAAATATCGTGCAAGTCGCTGTTTGTTCTCATTGAGAAGCCGAATAACAATTCTGTGGGCGAGTACTGATACGGCGTTTTGTGCTATTTAGGTAGTCCTTGTTGGATGGTTCACTTTGGTGTTTCAATTATTTTTATTTGTGCATTCATTCATTTTGGCCTGTCCGTTTCTTCTAGGCATATCCACAGCCATTATAAACAGCCTTTATTTTCGGATCAAATTCAGGGACAGTTGGTAACATTCTTAGACTTGAGCCTGCCATAATAGGCTGTGCATTACATAGCTTTGAAGTTGGTGTGTAACTTGCAGTTTCTTCGCGGCGCTTATTTTGCATTTTCTTACGAATTTGCCTTGTATTGTCTTCATCACTCGATTACTTTTCGAAACAATAATGCTTCCCAATTTCTTTCGATGTCAGCTCAGTTTGTTTGTAGTCACGATAATAAACACAGAAACATCGTACTCAACGCATTATTTTCACCACTTCTGATGTTGACTATTAATAATCTGAAATAATAATCAATTCAGAACTACAACTACTTTGATTTTATACTAGAAAAAGAGTGAATACATTCTTACAAAAACCTTATCCTATCGTATAACGAATGTTTAAAGTAAAGTGAGACTCGGCAGCCTAAAATCATGTTGGATAATATTTACACAATGTGATTTGGCGAAGTCGCTCTGAATGATATTCTGTTATGGCATGGTCAGCAGTAAGAAGACTAACAATAATTACACTGGTTTTCATTATCTACATATTTCTTCATGAGTTCATGAGAAAAAGTTATATACAGTGTGTTTCACTTCTCACCTTCACGCCACTGTAAAATTTACTGAACAGCACGATTTGTGTGCTTATTTTTTTCTGAATAATGATAAAATCTCACAATATTCAAATTGCATCACTATCTTAACAACCTTGACATGCAAGGTGACGTTAACATGACATTAACCTTTTTTTAACATATCATAATTGCTTTGGTTGTATAATAATGCAGTGCTCAGAGGAAATTTTAAGTTCCTTAAAATCGTAGCCTCACTCAAAAGGGTAGAAAAGCATTTATATTTGACTGACTTTTAGTTTTACTAAATTAAAGCGGATAAATGTCAAATTTTATTTAAACTCAAAAACAACTCCCTAATAACAGTCCGGTGAAGTGTTGCTAGGAAAAACGATACAGTATCAGGTACCGTAATGTTCCATTTTCCGGCCGCAAATCAGTGCAAGGTATGTAGATTTACTAGACAGTATGAAATAAAAAAATTACGAAAAGTTGTTTAGAACACTAAAATAATGTAAATTCAATTCATTTATTTTAATGCAAGACGCTCATCTGACAGTTAGTAACCCCTTTGTTTTTCATTGATGTGTTTGATTTTACATAATATGGGGAAATGTAATTTATTTGGTATGAAGACATTTTATATAATGTTTGCATAATCGATTTTTTTTATCAAAATTCGGATCTCAAATATTTGTATGGTGTACCAGACCACAAAGTGAATAGCAAAAATATTTGAGGTAGGAAGGAACGAAAATTTAACAATCATGTAGACAAATAACAGGAAAAAAACAGAAAGTTTCATGTCATTAATAACAGAAAATACATAGCAAAGTGCATGCAAAACATTATGAGGGTGGATGTTAGTGGAAAGAGATAAAAGTTAGTTACCTACGTGAGCTAATTTTTATTTAACAATTGAATTATTAAAATGAAACGTTAATTTTTCGCATTTGTTTTTGATTGCCTTTTTGACATTACGAATACAAAAATTCATCACAGTTTTAATTTTTTTTTTCAATTGCAACGATATTATATTTTCTTTTCCATTTAGTTATCCAGTTTTCATTTATTTCAAAAGCCTTCTGCATGTTTAAACTAAAATAATAATTTCGAAATTTTGAAAGTTGAATTGATTTTCGACTCATTTGAATGCTCCACTCCACGGAAATCTTTAGTAAAAGGCGAAAGATTTATTCGTTTTGAGGTGAAACCAGAGTTGAATGTTCTATAGAAAAGTTATTCTATCTGAGAATTTCACGTAACTCGGGATATTTGGGTTTTAGAGGGCGTTAATGTTGCTATGTTGTCAGATTTCCGTAAAAATACTGATAATATGAGTTCTCGAAAAATCGCGTTGAAAAAACATAGCAGGCTGTGGAATGGTAACCTCACCATCGTACTAGATTATAGAAGTACATATTAGGCTTACCTATTCATAAAAAATAAGCATCCAAATCTTGTTGTTCAGTAAAATTTTACAGGGATGTGAAGGTGTGAAGTGAAACACACTGTATGTTGGGTGTTCAACTTACCTTCATTATTGGGTGAACGGCTTCAACTGATCAGTAATATAGATGTTTCATTATACTTACACCGGAATATCTAGTCTAGTATCATAGTCTGATTCCACGGACGGTATGGATTAAAAAATTTCTTTTCGTTCTTAGCCAACATGTAATAGCAATATCCATGAGTTTCCTCAAAGTTTGTACATACTACAGATATCCCCGATCGAGACTTCATTGGAGGCATTATTTTTTGTGATGTGATTAAAAAACTGCTTTCCCATCTGCTAAATATCTCATATTTCATCTGTTCTTTTTTACTCGTCTTAATTTCAAACACATTATGGCAACACCACTGTTACGGAATTGGAATTTGAATTTGAAATGAAATGGATTACTGGCATGATATTCTGAGTGGACTGCTTGAGATATTTAAGTATTATAAGGAACATTCGAAAACACTCAGGTGTGTTCTTTGAACCAAACACCAGAAAATATGGGTAAGTTTATATTTACAGCTTGAACTGCTTTGAGCAGTAGGTACCTGTTGTTATTAAGATAATTTTAAAGTTTCAGCTGATTTTTGATAATATCTAACAAAATATAATAAAATATGCTGGTTTTGAGGTTTCATAACTACCTTCATGATTTGCTTTAGTGACCCTTTCTGTGTCAGTACAATAAAACAAATAAAATGTTTTCTTATAATTTACATATATACAACATTAACTTAAATCGGAATAATCTAAATTAAACTAAGAAAATATGAATATTTATTTGGCAATTTCGGTAAACCAAATTTTAGAGGTGGGTACCTACATTTACTTTCGTTTTGTTTTTACCTTGTTTCTTGACATGCTCTTTGTTAGGCACATGTATAATCTAAAAATATTAAAAGCGATTTCTAAACAATACAATAATGTTTATACACTCCATTCCTGTTTTATGCTCACTCGTAGCCATCGTGATTTCAGGATGGCTACGACGGCTCACTCAACCCTTTAATAGCACAGATTTTGTAAAACTAGGTTTTCATGTATCTAATACTAGGCGAAATCTCGAAAATAAAAATTACATCGTATAGATATAACTATAATGTTCGGTCAAAATTATAGAGTGTGATTCATAAGTGGTATCAGAACGCTATTACTCCGTATGGAATAATTTTTAACCGATACAATCATAATATATAGAAATTTAATGTGCCACTTCCTAACGAACATTGATCGTGATTAATAATTTTATGGACTTTATATGAGGTGCGATGTGATTGGTGCATTTTAACAAATAAGCAACGCGATCGGCCAATAATATCGAAACATCAACGTAGAAAACTGGAACATGCACATTTGCATGTATAGACAACATCTAAGTTTACGAAAAGTGACGTAGAACACGTGTTTTTTTGTAGGCATCTTTTGATGGAGGATTAATTTCGAGGTTAGTTATTATATTATTTTTACGGTTATTCTTTCAAGTGTGGGAGCTACTGGACTTTCTAGTATCCGTGAGAGATCTAAAAAAAATATTTTTTTATAGTGTATTTAAAATTATATATTATGGTATATTTTTTTATATTTTTTAAAATTCCGTCCTTACCAGACGCGTCTATGGAATTGAAATCCCTTGCCGTTTCACCCGTCAAACGACTCCATATGCTGACAATGAGTTAATCTAGAGGTAATTTTGGCTATTAATTATTCTTTCGTAACAGCACCATCGCATTCATCTTTAAGTATAGTAGAAGATATATCTTGCCAAGTATGTATAACTGTAGGAATCTATTTTTGGATTTCGGTTTTTCATTACCTTATTATAAGTCGAATCTTTACAGGTACAAGTACCTTATATGTATATATCTGGCATGTTCTAAACGAGAAAATTTGTTTTTACTAAAATTTGATGTAGCAATAAATATCTAACTTTTAAATATATGTATTTTTATATTTACATGTCATGCTTTTTTTAATGTTTGTTCATGTTTGATAAGTTGATCCGGAAATGACGTATTGTTTCACAAAATAACAACATATTAAACAAATTTATGGTGGTTCCATAAATCTGTCTCTTATAAATATGTAAACAAAAGTCGTTTGTACTTTGAGAATAGAATTGGCGTTAGAGAACTTGAGAAAAATAATTCTATAATTATTAGATATCTGATAAGTTTCAGATTGTTAATATAAAAAATCCTCAAGTAGGAACAGATATTAAAACATAAAATTGTTTGATAAAAAAATTGGGAAATACAGTATTTACTTTAGGCTTTTAGACAAAATCTAAAACAAACATTAGAATTCAATACTACTTTACAAAGTCTGAAAATCGTGAGAGCACCTATTGTTCGTAACTTCGATGAGAAATGTACCAACATGATTTCAGTACTAAAAAATTATATAATTGTAAGCTACATTGGCACTTGTTGTGGCACCCTGACGACTTTGTGACACCCTGCTTGCGATTTCATTTCGACTTTAGAAACTAATGTCAACGTTAGAGTTTAAATACCAAGTATAGAAGGAAGGACGGATTATTCTTCGATAATCCCTCTTAAAACCTCAAGAAAAATAATTTTGCTATCTTTCATTCACTCCATCACATTTGACGTTGGTATGATGTCGATTATATAATAAAACAAACAAATATAACATTAGTACAAAGTACCTACCTACGTGGAGTATAATTTTTATAGGTATCTTTTCTATTTACACAAAATATTTTATTTGTAGAGATTATACACATTATGTTTAAACAACATTTTTTTTTACTGTCAGTATTTACTTTTTTTATGAGACAACTTTATTTACATTTTAAAGACTAAAGTAATGTGAACTCGTACTCGCATTATCATAATCCAAAGGTGACTAGACCATAGAAACTATACTATCATGTATTGTATATCCATAGCTAAATGGGTATTTTATATGCAGTAGCCCAATGGGAGCTAGTGCATTACACCTAATTAGAAATACGACTTTTCTTATTTTTTAGTACATTCATTTAGTCAGTCATACCGAAGAAAGAACACGCAAGCGGGTGATCTTTTTAGTTATTAGCTACATAAAAAGATAAACTGTAAACACTACCCGCTCGCGAAAGATTTGATCGTAGCAAGTTTGAGCGAAGGCTACGGCTTCAGCCACCCAGAAGAGCTGCAGAGCGTCAACATGTTCTTTCAAGTTCAAAAAACAAAACATTCTTCTTTCTTATAACCTCGAGGTTCTTTCCTTATAACCTCGGCTTCCTCATATCTCCGGTTTACAACCTTTTCCCCAATTGACACTGCTTAAA
The DNA here is from genome assembly GCA_963924545.1 of Pogonocherus hispidulus. Lineage (NCBI taxonomy): Eukaryota > Metazoa > Arthropoda > Insecta > Coleoptera > Cerambycidae > Pogonocherus > Pogonocherus hispidulus. Next base: position 17,830,744 of record OZ004693.1, read on the forward strand.
TAAACTTCAAGTTATATATGTATATATTTATAGAATCTTTCTTTCAAAGTGAAACCAGATCCATTTTAACCATTTTTTGGGTACATGGTCAATATAAAACGACAAGTCAGTTACACATGTATATGAGACAACTGTAGTTTTACAAAAACTACTTCAGTGCAGATTCTGGTGCAGGTTTACACGTTGAAGGTAGAAGAAGTGGTGCACAAGATAGAACAGAGATACTGAATACAAGGCGGTGAACCGCTTCACGTTAATTAGCTATTATAATTATGGTTGTATATGGAAGCTGAGTAGTAGGCTGAGTATAGGCAATATTTTGGACAAATTGGACAATCCCTGTAATTTTATTTTGTATTCAAAGATAGGAAAATATCGCAAGTTTATTAACAGAAAACACTATTGGCGATTCCAAAAATGAATGTGCCCTCTGCATGAAAATATTTGAACCTACTTAAAAGGTAATTTTTGGAGGCTTATTGCTGATATAATAATAAATAACAAGTATTTGGGTTTGTTTAACGTAATAATTTAGTGGTGCTAGTGATTTTTTGGTATTACAAAGTTAAAAACGACGTGGTTAGTACATCTTTAGTACATCTTTTTTTACATTTTAAAATGGCATTCAAAAGAAATCAGCACAACACAAACTGCCGTGTTTATGGGTGTCATTCCACAAAATGTGTCAACAGAAGTGTTTAAGATAGAAGATAGGTAGAAGTTTGGCCTTAGTATAAGAAACTGTTTCTCATTCATTTCTCCAAAAGGCAATTAACAATTTAATAACAGAGAATACGTTTATTTACACAACATAACCACTTTGTTGCTGTTTGTCTATACTTTTCTATCATTAGTCTTATAAAAGCAGAATATATTTAATTTAAACATTAAGTATTTAACAAAAAACAAGCACTAATATGGTATCACACTTATTTTAGTCCAAAATGTAAGTAAGCAAAAACTAGGGTACCTGTTTCAACCCAAAAAATTCTATAATTAGCAATGAAGCACTTATGGAACGTTTGACTGCTTTTACCACTCTTTTTATCCTTTATTTCACCCTAACTAGCACATGAAGTAACTATATTTATGGCAGTTGAATGCTAAATTGCTAGATGATGTGATATGAAATGCAAAATTTTTACTCGTCTTCATCCATATTGGTTTACAATTTGCAGCGCCCTCATCGGTAATTTGAATTGCCAATAGATTCAATGCTCTCACAAAAAGACGCAGCCCTGTATCTTTAATAATAAAGGGAGATTCTCTACAAAGAAAACGAAAACTGGGCACCATGTACACATCAACTGCAGTACTGGATTACTTAGACATATTTTGTCTTGAAAACTTTGCGATTTGATAGCATTAATCTAGAAACCTAAATATCTTACCTTATTTACTTCCATCAACGGAGTCATATTAGGGTTATCTTAATCAAATATAAGGTACTACTTTACTACATTATTTAGGTGAAACAAACATAAATTATGGAAAAATTGTTTAAGATGGAGTAGATGTTGATAAGCTCACGCTCAATTGAAATTTTCCTATCAGAATATGTGTTTGAAGTCTTCAAGATAAATTTACATGGGCTGTTTACTTGTGTTTTATAATTTATAACCATGTACCTATTAAGCGTATGCCAAGAATAAATGATGGGAGTAAATCTTTTGTTGATTTGATTACTAATTGCTGAATTCTTTCAGTTTTTATGATGAATAATTGATGTAGTGTCCCCATAACTCTGAAATTGTGGTAATTAAAACACTTTAATGGTTATACATTTATAGGCCATATATTGTAATACTGACATCACATGTTAATAATTTATATCATGTAAGTTGTGCAGGGAGGAATAAGATAGATAAACCACGATAGAATTAGAACTTTACAAAACCGAATTGAATCATTTCCATGAAATTTGAGGTTTAAAAATTTTCAACCACAAAATCCACATGAAATTGAAAAATTTATTTTTCATTTGCATTGGTTCAGTAATAGATTTTTATTTCAAGTTCCGTATTTAATTAAAGTAATTTCAATTGTTCCTTATGTTTATGGTTTTAATGTAATTTTCCTAAACATCTCGAAAACTGTGATTAACAGGGCATCAAATGGTATAGCATTAGAAAGTTTAATAAATATACATTATATAGAAGGATAAAACATAGGGTAGTTTGTTAAAAAAAAATATTGAAGAAAGTGTCGTTTGATAATGCTGTTGTGATAATGCGAACTATAGTGGCTATATACTAAAGACAGTGGCGACAATTGTCGCTTAGTGGTCTGCTAGTTCGACCACTAATGGCGGCGGAACTAATTAAGGCATTTTGATTGGTATAGAAGCCAATTATATTTAACATGGCTAACGTCCAACGAATCGCAGAATCGACGCCTCATGCCGGGGCGGATCTTTAGCCTATTGTCGCCACTGTTTTTAGTTTTATAACCACTCTAATGTGAACCATGTACACAAAGTGCATTCGCAGCTCTTAATTTTTAAACCCATTATCTTATTGCATCACTTTCATACTGTTTTTCAAGAACGCGCAAATACATCATCATTGATAACATAATAATATATCCTTTTCTTCTAATCGTTCCAGATTATATTTTTTCAATAAATCGAGAATAGTTGTAGAATGAATAAAGAAATGTAATCAGTACAAGATATGATTTATTAAGGAGGAAATTAGCCAGCAAAGCAAACAGATCAAGGCGCCTGTAAATAAGATAAACGTCATAGGCGTGTAAAAAATGTGAAAATATTGAATCATATCATGCGTGACGTCAATTCATCTCAAATATGTTCATAAATAGAAAAGAACGACTTAAATTTGTCTATTTGTCTTGACAAGGAAAGGTACTACAGTAAACAAATATTCTACATTTACTAAATAATACCGCTCTATATTCCATTTTTAAATGTTAACAGTATCTATATATTCGTAGGTTTGAATGCTGATGGATTGTCTTGAAGAAAAGAACACGTTAGATTTAGTTTTTCTGATACTTTTTAGTAATCGATAACTGTATCTACAGGCTGTTTCACGCTGACCACCCATTAGAATATCTGTATACAAGGTGCTGAAAATGTAGTATCGAGTTTCATTAACTTCAAGCATAGAAATGTAAATTTTTTTAAAATAGGACACCCTGTATATTATAGCATATTATCATGTAGAATTTTATTTTTTGCCAATCTGTGTTACACTTCCCTATACCTATCTCTTTTTATTTGTATGTTCTTAAGACTCTTAATTACAATAACAAAAATCTTTAAATTTATTGCAAAGATGTCAATCAGTAGTTTGAATTCGATATCAAAACGATTGCAAATGCCATACACCACGGTTTGGAAAATTTTACGCAAAATCCTAAAAATGCATCCCTATAAACTTAAAATCCTGTTTGAATTAAATGTTGCAGATTTTCCTATAAGGTATGATCTTTCCTTACAAATATTGGCTCAGATGGAAATTGAACCCGAATCCCTATTATATGGACATATGAGGCCAATTTCTCTCTAAATGGTGGATTCAATACTCAAAACTGCCGAATATGGTCAACAGGTAATCCACATGAAATCGTTCAGCAACGCCTTCATGACAAGAAAATCATCGATTGGTGCAGTTTCAGATCTAATTTTATCATTGGAACATACTTTTTTGAGGTGATACAGAATGGAGAGGCCGTATCTGTAACTGTTACTGGTGAACGATACCTGCATATGTTACGAGATTATGCCATTCCACGGATACAAAACGAGAGGAGCTGAAAACATGATTTTTATGTAGATTGGAGCATCCTCGTATATTTATCGACCAGTTAAAGAATGTTTAACTGATGTTTTTCAAAATCGTGTTAAAAGCAGACATTTTGTGAATTCATGGCCTCCAAGATCGCCTGATCTTAACCCAGCGGAGTACTGGCTATGGGGTTATTTAACCATACAATGGTCTTTAGAACACGACCAACAACGCTGGAGGAATTAAAATATTCTATTAGGGAGCAAATTGCTGGAATTCAACCAGAAATTCTGAATATTGCTGTGTACAATTTGGAGGAACGGTTGGTGATTGCACAGCAGCAAAATGGACGACATATCGAACATTTACGTTAACCACTGTTGGACGTAATAAATCCCATTGTTTAAGCAATCGAATTTCTTTCACATACTGTTATTAACTTAATTTGTTAAAAATATATAAGCTGAAATATATCCCTTACTTTATGATAACGATGTATTATTGATTTGTGATATACACAGAGGTAGTAGGTGTGGTATAGGGGTGTCAATCCCGGGATCTCGGAATCCCGGGATCTCGGGATCCCGGCCAAAAACATGTCCCGAAAATCCCGGGATTGGTTTAATAATTTCGATACTAGTCCCGAAATTTTCATTGAGTAAAAATAATAAATTTATTAACATAATTTTGTAAAAATATTCTGTTCCAAGTGTAAAGTCGCAAAAGTCTGAAATTGAACGACATACGGTTCCCGGTGATTCACCGCTGGCGCTATTAGTTTTTGTGAAAACATAAACAGAGGTTATATCTGGGTCTGTGCCATAATTATTATGAAAATGGACCGTACAAATCTGGATGGTGATGATGATAAAGATAAAGGTAGGGCATACTTTCAATACTTAAGTATTTATTAGTTAGTAGTTATATATTCTTTAAACCCCAAGGGATTTAGCATGAATTACTGATATTTATTCATATTGGTAATGGTAAACAGTTTAATTTAAACAGTCTTATGGTCTCAACCCCCAACTCACCAAACGGTATGTCATCAAAAGTATGATATATGAAACTAAGTTGAAAATAAGTTAAGCAGAATTAGAAAAATTCGTTCAAGCCTAAAAGGCGAAACCTTGAAGGAACTCATATTTTTGAGGTTTTATTGTAACAAGTTATACTTTATTTTTTATTATAAGTTATTTTAGTTCTTTTAGATGTTCTTTTAGTTAATTTATATTTTTTATATAGAAATAAAAGCTTGGTTTTTATTTATTTTTTCTTAAGAAATAAAAGTGCATTTTTAGATGTTGTAGTTATTTTTTCGGCACTGCACTCGGCACTTGGTTGGCGAAACGCGCGTCGAGTGCAGTATAGTGTTTTGGTGTTATGTGGAAAATTAGGTACGTCAGTGTTATTTTTTCGGGATTTGTCCCGGGATCCCGGGCTTAGGTACACTGAATCTCGAAAATCCCGGGATTACAAAACTCTTCGGGATTGACACCCCTAGTGTGGTATCACATAGCCATTAATTTAGAGTTTATAGTTGTATTCAGTTAAAATATAAAGTATAAACAATAAAACTAATTTAGGTAGTTCGGATATATCTAAACGTATGGTGGTAGCTGATATACATATAAATAGATATCACTGGATCATTGAATCATTGTTAAAAACATAATGAAATAACAAAAAATAATTACAAAATTGTTTAAAAAATATTTGCATGTTTTTCTGATTTTGAAAAAATAATATTTATAATAGATATAGATGTTTGTATTTTGCAATAATAACAAATCTGCATAGTTTCCATAGTAACAGAATGTTATGTAAAGATAATTTTGCTGCCAAAAGACAAGAGATGTTATTCATTTCATCAATAATACGTATACATAGTAAACGTGTAGCTGCATTAGTTTCCAAATAAAAATACTTGCGTTGTGTGTAGAAGTTGACAAATTATTTCGTGGAAATATATTAAAAAATATTATGACCTCGAATTGTAAAAAATATCTATTTAATTTACAATAATATCTTGTGACAGTAAAACATTTAATTTTTCAACTTCGCAGTGTTGTTCATACATTTGTATTGAATTGTATTGATCGAGAACTCAAATAGATATATTTCCTAGTAAATAATAAGTCGAAAACCGACCGCTTCATTTTTACTTCTTTTCTCGTACGTAATAATAATACGTACGTAATAAGATAATACGTAAAGTATCAAAGTATCTTTCAAATAAGGTGCAGTATAAAGGACGACTTTATTTGGATACTGTTTGTCCACAAAATTCTAGTTATTTAAATGGACAAAACAGCGTGCCTTGTTTTGACATGACAGTTTCCTTCTAACCTAAAATTTTTCCAAATCCAAGTGAAGTTATTAGAATTTAGAGAGAAGTTATTAGAAAAGAAGAAAGATAATAAGATTGTGATAATAATGAGACTTTTAAAGGTTCAATTTGTGAGTTTTTGGCATAGCTACATTTTATTTTCATATACATATTATATTGTTAATACTTTTGTGTACTATCCATGTCACTGTAAAAATACATAAACAATATTCTAAATGTTGCATCGTTTTCAGGATTGTTCACGGTTGCTCCCAAAACATCAAATTAATACATAACGTCCTACCTCCAACCTGAAGAATCGAGGTCAACTACGAAACTTATTAATTAAAAAGCATAAATGCACATGCTTACCTGTCAAAATAAGGGAATATGCTCATGGGGCGCCCAATAACTAATATAAATTTTTTGTGTACCAATTTCCAGAAACCTTATCTGATCAACATTGTGCTTTTCCCTACGTTTGTACATTTGCATTTGCATGAAGCTGGTTTTCAGAACTTCAACACTAAACTGTTGACAATTTTTTTTAGTGGATTCTTATTGCTTCATATAAGTATCTAACAGTACCTACTGCTGAAAAGCGTTCAATTATGAGATCCAGTTACTTTCTAATAATATATACCTACCTAAATTATTTCGTAGATGAGTTAGCAAATTTAAAGGATATAATACTAGTCGATAAAGCTATAATTAAATTGTGAGATGAAAAGGACGATACATAAGTTAATAAATAGTATGTAAAACTTGTTACCCATAACGTCCATATTTTATTACCTCCATTTCTATCTTAAGTACACTTTTTAATACAACTTTTTTATTAGAAATGAAACCCCTGTTATTTATACAGGTTTCGATAGTATTCTTTTATTAATATTTGATATGGGGTTTGATGGGTGTATCTCTAGTAGTAAAAAAGATAGAGCCCAAACAAAGTATAATGCAAAATGTGTTAGAAAAAAAATGTGTACATCCTTTACTTAGAAGGCACGAGCTTTTTATCCCACATAGGTATTGCTTTTATGGAACACATATCTCTTTTATTTGAAGGAGATGTCGAAAACAACTACTCCACGGGCAATATGCCCTGACTGGCATTGAATTACATCGGCATCTCCATAGGAAGAAGGTAGAAGGTCTCGATGAACGATGTGGCGACTCCTATGGAGATGCCGATGTAATGCAATGTCAGTCGGGGCATATTGTCCGTGGAGTAGTTCTAAATCTAGTAAATCTAAGGGGGTCATATCAGGTGTTCGATGTGGCCAGTCGATATCCATTCTATTTCCTACAATATTATTAAACTGTTCATGTGAGTATTCTTTTACATCGCGGGAATTATGTGCAGGTGCTCCATCATGTTGGAAGTATTTAAGGTTTCTAAAAATATTAAGTGGCAATTCATTCAAATATTCCTCTGTTAGAGTATTCCTTAAACTTAAAAACTTACAATATAATGGAAAAATCAAAAAAAAATGCTCACTTACATACACTGAGCGCCTAGATAAGTATATATTTCTTCTCTATACAGGGCGCCCTATTTCTTGACCCGTTGCATGGGTAACTTTTTTATTAGTAGAGATACAAAAACGCTTAAATGAGCAAATTAGTGCAGTTTCGTATTAGTAATTCTACGGTAAGGCGAAAAATTATATACGGGGGAAGGTTGAAAAGTTATTGACAAAAAACGAAAAATTTAACTTTTCTATTATCCCTCGTAGCTCGTTCATTTGAAGAGTTAGAGAAAAATGCTTCACATGTTTTTTGCAGTATTTTTCATGTAAAATGACATGCACTTGCTACTTTTTATATATCTCTTAAAATGGTTGAGAATCACAGTAAAATATATTTTTTTTAAATGTAATGGATAGGTGGCTGTGACATTAACCGAAAGTCCCCTTTTTTCTCTTTCAGATGATATAACATAGTCCATATTTTATCCTTACAAAAGTAATAATAATCGTTGTTTTTAAAGAAAGTTTATTGTCACATCAAGAATGCTATGGAAATAAAACTAAAAATAAGATTCCTGATATTTTTAAAAACGTCTAGTTGGCATTTAATTATTGACAGATCATAAGTGACATTTTTAGTTTTTGTTAAGTAGTTTATTGTTTATTATTAATACTGCATACAAAATAATAGTGTTGCAAATATGTACACCAACGAAGAGAAAAATGATATGCTATTTTGTTATTATAACCAAAATCGAGATGCACAAGCTGCAGCGAATCTTTATTTTGAAACTTACATGGAACAAAGACAACCCCATCATAGAATATTTAGACAGCTGGAAAATAATATACGATTATACGGTTCTTTTTCAAAGCCTAAGGACGAAAGAAACTTCAATGAAGACACTGAAATAAATGTTTTGGCTTATGTAAATTTTAATCCTGATTCTTCAACTGCAGAAATTGCACATCACTGCAACACTTCCAAGGAAACTGTAAGAGCTATTTTAAAAGGTAACAATTTAAAGCCTTATCATTATTCCATATGCAATACTTTATATTCAGCTGATAATCAAAGAAGGATGACATTTTGTCGATGGTACATTTCAAAATGCGAAGAGGATCTAGACTTCTGGAAAAAGATTTTATTCAGTGATGAAAGTAGATTTACCAACAATGGTATTTTTAACCGCCATAATAACATAATGTGGTGCCGAGAAAATCCACATCTTGTTTCTGAAAGAAGAAATCAACGTCAATTTGGGATAAATGTGTGGTGTGGAATTTTTTGTGACAAAATTATTGGCCCATATTTTTACGAAGATAATTTGAATGCGAATAATTACCTTCATTTTCTAAGGAATACTCTAACAGAGGAATATTTAAATGAATTACCACTTCATATTTTTAGAAATCTTAAATACTTCCAACACGATGGAGCACCTGCGCATAATTCCCGCGAGGTAAAACAATATTTACATGAACAGTTTGATAATGTTATAGGAAATAGAATGGATATCGACTGGCCAGCGCGAACACCTGATTTGACCCCCTTAGATTTCTTTCTTTGGGGGTTATTGAAAGATAAAGTTTATGTGACAGCTCCTCTAGATATAGAGGATCTAAAAGTCAGGATTCAAGATGCAATTAGAAGCATACATGGACATACAATAAATAATGTTTTAAGAAGTATCCAGAAACGTTGCTTACTATGTATCCAACAGGATGGTGGTCATTTCGAACATTTACTTCAATATAATTAATTAATTAATAATTTCTGTTCTCAAAACATTCTTTTGTTCTATAATCCATAGCATTCTTGATGTGACAATAAACTTTCTTTAAAAACAACGATTATTATTACTTTTGTAAGGATAAAATATGGACTATGTTATATCATCTGAAAGAGAAAAAATGGGACTTTCGGTTAATGTCACAGCCACCTATCCATTACATTTAAAAAAAATATATTTTACTGTGATTCTCAACCATTTTAAGAGATATATAAAAAGTAGCAAGTGCATGTCATTTTACATGAAAAATACTGCAAAAAACATGTGAAGCATTTTTCTCTAACTCTTCAAATGAACGAGCTACGAGGGATAATAGAAAAGTTGGATTTTTCGTTTTTTGTCAATAACTTTTCAACCTTCCCCCGTATATAATTTTTCGCCTTACCGTAGAATTACTAATACGAAACTGCACTAATTTGCTCATTTAAGCGTTTTTGTATCTCTACTAATAAAAAAGTTACCCATGCAACGGGTCAAGAAATAGGGCGCCCTGTATATCTTTCTTCCCTATAAACAGCGTAATAATAATGATATCTCTACCTCTATTCTAATCACAAGGATTAGCTCGAAAGTCTGCGAGTTGTGTGGTGAGAAGGAGGCATATTATTATTTCGCGGGCCTCATTTGCGCTTAGGAACGACTTAGGACTTAGGTTGGTAAGCCGTAACCACCATTTAGTGCTGGAATGAGGGAAACCGGGAAAATCTCACGAGTTAGGGGGACAGTCAAACATCAACTGATTTTAATCTGTCACATTAACATCAAGCTGACATTCCCCATCTTAGGCCATCACCAGGATGGTTGCTAACCAATTCCTGAGAACAAACCTTAATCTAACATTTAAACAATTCAATTAAAAATTATCTGGTAGAATGGGGGTTCGAACCCACCATCTATGGATTGAGCGAATGAGACACTAAACCCTGAACCATCGCGGCTCGCAAATGTAATATTTGATTGCACTGAAATATCGATAAAAGATGAACTAAGGTATGGATGGTATTAGTTTTCTTATTTTTTATTTAAAATGAGAAGGGAACTTTTTATTTAAGTAAAATTTTATCTCATGTTTAATATCTTCATAATTATCATTTTTTTGCAATACGAACACTAGCGATAATATTGTCTTATTGTTTAACAACGTGTAATGTTTAACACTGTTTAAAATTTCTAACTTTGAAATTACATCTACTCGTAGATCTCAACATTTTAGGTTGCGAATACCATGGCCACCTTATACAAAAAATAGTATTTTCCTTTTTGGTTTTTATATTACCCACCCAGTCCAAATCAATCCGACTAGACTGATACTCAGCATTAGATTTGGCAATGTTTCTGCGGTTTTATTTCATTTTATTCTCGTTTTCCGCAACTTGTTCACTTTAAGAGTGAAGATATTTAACAATCTGTGTTTTTGTGAAGACAGTACATGTTTCAGTTCGTGTAAATCGAAAATACGAATAATTTTATATGAGAAACACGCTTGGATCACTTTGTATAGTTACGATATTACAGAGACTTTACTGCGGGATTAATATCTACATTATCGAATAAGAACAGAAAGCAGTAGCTAAAGAATAACATTAGAAGACGTGAGCCAAAAAATATATCCTTCTGTGAACTACAATACAAATCTCTAGGTCTTTGCCGTGCACAAATCTAACTTGTTTAAGTATACCATTAGATATATAACCAGTCCTGCATGTTATAAAAGCCAAGACGTCTCCCGTACCGATATAGCAGTATTGTTGCTGGTGGGCCACTTTCACTAGATTCTAGGTTATCCACGTGTCGGCAGAGTTTTATCTTATTTTTAGGAGGGAATGCTTTATTTTAAAGGCGGTTTTTATAGCACGGAGTAAATGCAAAAGGACTGGCCGTCGGTAGCATGCTTGATAATTCTTACTTATTAAAATGTCTAAAATAGTCCTACAAGTATGCTTGCTTTTTGGCAAATCATAAAATATTTGCATTTACATAATATGAACCCGTTTACTGTACTGAAGATAATATTATTTGTTAACGAGAATTTATAATAGTATTACTAACATTGTTATCAAATACAGGGTGTCCACCTAGTACGCGGAAGTTCAATATCTCAGTTGATATAAGAGTTACGCTTATTATTTTTTGCGATGTTGCCAGAGTTCTCGAGTTACACGAATTAAAAGCCATTTTACTTGTACAGGATATTCAGTATTTCCTGGACAGATAGTAGCTTCGTTTTTTAAATGGAAACTTATATTTTTTTTTTCGAATTCTACTCTTTATTTTAGTAGAACTTTGATCACACTTACATTATTGGTAGGTACCCAAACTAAATATTGTCCGAGATATTCTAATTCTTTTTGAAAACATATTTTTTCCAGTATTAGTATTAACTATCTAGCATCATTTAATTTTTTCAATTAAAGGATGAAGACATCAATATGGGGGGCTAGTCGAACCTTTGAATTTTTAGAAAATATTTGCACATATTTCAAATTTTATATAGGGTCTTCATAATTCTGTGCCAACTTTCGTCAATTTGAATAAAGCAAATAACTCGATTTTTTTTTCAAATGGAACACCCTGTATTTTATAGTGCTATAAGAAGCATCAATAAAAGCCCTTAACAATTTGCTGAGGCTTTCCCTATGGCTAATCAAATAGTTTTTCAAGAATTCATATTATCGGAAACTGTAAATTATATTTCTTGCCGAAAAATCGCTACTTAGCGCTTATCAAAAGTTCAAAACTACCATTGCCACAGTTCCAGTTAACATTTTTTGACGCACCAGGAATGCTAACTCTCCAAAAAGTCAATTTATTCGATAATTATAAGTTATTATTCAATAATTTAAGTAATAATAATTATAAATAATAAACTAGGCATTATGCAAAAACTCATTTTGTTGTTAATAAATAAAACAAATAATAATAATAATAATAATGTTAATAGTATTATTATATTAGTGATGATTTGACGAAAAAGGGATTTACTTATTTCTTGTTAAATCTAGTTAAGAGTCCATTCACTAGTCCGAAATAAGCCCAAAATCGGCGTTCGTCACGTGTCTAATTATAAAAAAAACTATAAAAGATAACGACTTTTAGTAAAATAGTATTGAAAGATAAGACTTTAATCTAAATCCCTATAGTAGTAATTTTTTGTAATTCTTTTTATTTTTAAAATTTCAGGCAAACAATCTTGTACTAAAATAGCGTATTTTCAAATATTATTTTCTCTAAAATACATGTATTAAACGAAAACTTGCTACTATAGGGATCTAGTTTATCTTTTGATCTTTCCGGTGATATATAATTTTTAACATTAAAAAGAAATTTTGTTGCAATTAAGACAAATCCGGTACCCTTGCAATACCATGTGCCTTTTTACTTCGGCTTTACGTGCACCTCCGAAATCTAAATAATTCAGTAGTAAGAATATGTAAGTCTTCACCCATCGGCTACCCAACCTCTCAACCCGACCCCGAATTCATGTCTGTCAAGTCTACAGTGAACGGACCCTTAAATGTATAATAAAAATCAGTCCATCCTTTACAGTTTTTCGAACTCACAAAGAACTCTTCTTCGTTATTTTAATTTACTCGATGAGACACACTACCCATTCCTCTAGTTAGGTACTCTTATCCATCCTCTATAAGATATAAAGTAAAAGTTGAACCCGACAAAGTGTTTTGACTTTCTAGTGATTTTATCTACGCATAGCATCAAATGTCAGCAGTAAAATGCAATAGGCATTCTCCAAATTTAATTCTGGTATGGTTAACAATAACACGGCGTTCCATATATATTTGACAAGTAGTAGAAGCTTGGAAACGTATTGACATATTTATTGAATTAAATTAATACATTACGAACACACACCGAAATGAGGTCATTAATCAAACTCACCTATCTACCAAATTGTTTCACTGGGGTGCAATTGGTCTTTTATAGCCCCTCCCTAAGAGAAAATTAATCTTATAAAATGTTTAAAACGAGGGTTTACCTAACTGTCGATAATATATTCCTAAAGGATGAACAGCTGCTTTAAAAAAAAAGGGAAGAGCAATTTTATTAACTAATTGGATTTTTGCGACTGAAGTCAAGAAATAAAGACCTGAAATTTAACAATGAACCGCTAGACAAATATTTTAGTGTGCCAGACAATCCAAAAGGCAATGTCAATAATGTGAATTTTATAAAGATGTAGGATGAAAAAAATATTTTGAACCTAATGTATTAATATTTCGTAGGTGGAATTAGGTATACATATTTTTTGATTTATTTTGAATACCTTTAAAGATTACCCTACAACATTACACCTATAAGATTAGCTACATACCATACATACCATATTATACCTACACTGTGTCTAAAAATTCCGGAATATCCTTCGTTGAAATAAATTTCCGAGAGACCACAGCCTTAAACTTTTCAGAGGCATTAATAGAAGGCAGATTAACAAAGCTTTTAATTAGGATTACAAGAAATTAAGGAATAACTGAAAGAGTAATACAGGTTACAGACAACTTCTTAAAGGTACCTGACAAGGTCGGCTTATTTATTGAGTTGGAGGGGGGATGATTCCAAATCAACTGGGTTATATGTGGGTAGGATGTAAAAATAGAAAGATTAGAAAGATGCTTTTTACCAATTTCTAGAGCAACATGTGCAGTCCTAGCGATCCCCAGGGTACGATGTCTTTGACTTTGAGACTGAGAGAGCGAAAGAGAGGGATAAAGAGAGAAAGGAATCGGTCACATGGGCTTTTGCCACTTTCTAGAGCAATATGACCAGCCCTAGGAATACAAAGGCACCATGTCATTGATCTCGAGACCTTAAGAGAGAGAAAGAGAGAGAGAGAGAGAAAAAGGAGTCAGTCACATGGGTCGAAATTTTGACATTCATTAGAAGATCTGGAATAATCCAGTAGGGTTCGCAATGCTACTTCTATATTTCCTAAGGAATACTTCTACTTACTCTTACTTACTTTCCTGAGTAAAAGTAAGATAATTACGTCCAAAAAAGTATATACTATATGAGTAATGTGTTACGCTCGGAACAATCTGAGTATGTTTTTCTAACATCGCCGTTTTGGACCTCTTTTTCACTTTTAGAGATAATCTAGGAAGTCCAATTTATTCTTGTATGTGTATCTCATTCCAAGACTATGCATGTCATAGTTTATGACCATTATAACCCTTATAACCATAATGGTTACATTTGACTGTGCTATACTGTAACATCTGTGAAAATATTCTCAGCTAAGTTAACAAAAAAAATCTCAATATATTCAATTAAAGACTCCAAACATAACGGTGGGTTATAGACTTTCCGGGGGAAAATATTTGAAAGGAAATAAACAACCTATAGACTATTCGTCAATTTTAAGATAACAGTGAAGCTCGAGCTAAAATATCGCCGCTTTGAGCCGTTAGATGTTGAAGGGATGTGTATATGCTCCAGCTTACTCACATATTTCATACAACATTATATTTACAGAGTGAGTTTTATGTATGGAACGCCTCAATTATCTCGGAAACGGCTTGCCCGATTTTTATGAATTTTGGTTTATAAGGGTTTTGTAATATGGCCGATATTATTGTGGCATTTACATTGTTGTCAGATCTTTCGTTTTTCCGGAAATATACTGAAATTTGTTATTTCAAATGGATCACCCTATATATTTTTTTGTTTTTGAAATCTCTAAGAAATTTAGAATATTTTTCATGTAATGTTCCCTATACCTAATTGCCATAATTTCGGAGTTACAGCTACATTTGCAATATCTCCGCCGAAGTTAAAATATTACATCAGGGCGGCTATGTCTGCGACAAAAACAATTTTGACGTTTTAATAAACTATTATTGTTGGTGTTTATTGAAAGTTACAATAGACCGTTTATCTGAGAAAGAACGAATTGAGATTTTAATGATATTAGGATATGGTGATGTGCGTAGAAGTCAACAGGAAACGTGTAATATCTTTAATAATTTATATCCTAATAGAAATCCCATAGGATCTTTTGAAAACATAAAGTAAAGGCGGTTACAGCTGATGCTCAAAATGTCCGTTTACTTCCATACAAGAAGCCATGCGATGTTTAAAACTTTGCAGTACATTTTGTAACATTCCTGACTGCTCAATTCTTCTTATCTCTGTGGTAATCCTATCTTTTAATTCCTGAATATTGGCAGGTTTGGTTTTATAAACAATATTTTTTAAGTGACCCCACAGGAAATAGTCTAAAGGATTCATGTCGGGTGATCGCGGGGGGTCATTCGATAAAACCACGCTTCCAATCCATCTTCTGGGAAACACATCGTTTAGCTCCATCTTGTTGCACCCAAATATTGTTATTTGGGACATTGTTATTGTCTGAAAGTTTCAAATAATAAAATTTCTAAATTAACAGGCAATTGAGAATACTTACTTAGATTTGGAAATAACCGAGCCAACTCAGGTATAATATTATTCTGTAATAAATTTAAATACGCCGGACCATTTAAGTTTCCTTCAATGAAAAAAGGACCAATTATTTTGTCGCCTATTATTCCAGCCCATACATTAATCTTTTGTGGAAATTGGGTGTGGGATTCTCTCATCCAACGAGGATTGTTACGTGACCAGTATCTGCAATTATGCCGATTTACGTTTCCATCAATACAAAAAGTGGCCTCATCGGAAAACATAACATTATTTAAAAAATTTGGATTATTTTGATCGTAACATTTTTCCATCATTGTGTCGGCAAACTCTTCACGTCTATCGAAATCATCATCTGACAACTCTTGAACCAATCTTACTTTGTAAGGATGGAATTTATTGGCATGTAAAATTTTCATTATGGATGTTTGAGAAATATCAACTTCCCTGGATATTTGTCTATACTCAAGTGTGGATCTTCTTCTAACATAACACAAACATCTAAAAATTTGTCTTCAGTTCTTGCAGTTTTTATACGCCCTGATTATGGCTCCAGTTTGGTTAAACTTTTTTAACAACTTACTCACAGTAGATCTTGTTATGGGATTTCTATTAGGATATAAATTATTAAAGATATTACACGTTTCCTGTTGACTTCTACGCACATCACCATATCCTAATATCATTAAAATCTCAATTCGTTCATTCTCAGATAAACGGTCCATTGTAACTTTCAATAAACACCAACAATAATAGTTTATTAAAACGTCAAAATTGTTTTTGTCGCAGACATAGCCGCCCTGATGTAATATTTTAACTTCGGCGGAGATATTGCAAATGTAGCTGTAACTCCGAAATTATGGCAATCAGGTATAGGGAACATTACATGAAAAATATTCTAAATTTCTTAGAGATTTCAAAAACAAAAAAATATATAGGGTGATCCATTTGAAATAACAAATTTCATTATATTTCCGGAAAAACGAAAGATCTGACAACAATGTAAATGCCACAATAATATCGGCCATATTACAAAACCCTTATAAACCAAAATTCATAAAAATCGGGCAAGCCGTTTCCGAGATAATTGAGGCGTTCCATACATAAAACTCACTCTGTATGTTGGGGATGGGCTAGATATATATAGAGAGAGTCATTTATCAGAAACGCCTCAATTGATTAATATTTCGAATAAGTTATAATGATATCTGCAGGGAGGTATTCAAAAGTAACAGAATACTGGCCACACCTTGTATATTTAAACTCAAATATTTGACACACGATACGCAAATAAAAATAAAGGTCACTTTACTAAAAGAAACACATATCATTCGTACCCTACGAGACAAGGCGATATATTGAGCATACCAAAACACGCCACAACAGATTTTGAGCATTCTCCACACTATATATGTGCATTCGTTTGTATAATAAGTTATCAGACCAAATTAGAGCAATTACTAAGTATCACAAATATGTATAAGACTGAAGTAACAAAGCTGTTACTAACAGGTTACTATTTTTACAAGAGCTTTTAAGCAGTGATGCTTAAAATGTCATTACAATGCTTGTGATTTTAACTGTTATTTTTTTTAATTTAATACTCCATATGTAATAATACAAATTAATTATACCTATAATACTACACCAAAGACTATACCATACACTATTGACTTTAGTCAATAAATTATTATTATTATAATCTTCTAATATAATGACTTTACATTAAATATTTTTTTATAGATTATTATACTTTAGATGATCTTGGGTTGTCTATCATTGCTATCTACCATTTTATTTACATAAGGCGTACACTTGATAGACAGCAAATATTGTTGTATATTAAATAAAAGATATGACAAATTTCTGCGAATTATATTTACAGGGTAAACAGTCACCAACTTCTATAATAATCTAAGAATATATTTTAAAAAAATACCACGAGGTTGTTCAGTATCATAAATTTTATACAAAATATATTAAATTGTATTGATGTATATGTAACATACGTGATATGTTTTCATATAACTTTTTATGCAAAATGTGTATTTAGATAATTTTAAAAGATATCGTATTTTCGACTTTCACTTTCGATTTAGATTTTCCCTTTTTTCTTAAATATAGAAAATTTAAAAAAGGTACTATTATTATTTGTCACCAATTAACTCTCTAACTCTATTTCATAAATTTTGATAACTTAAAGAAGTAATTTTAGTTGTACGCAAACATACATTTATTTCATCGTTAACATTTCAGAGCTTAGGAGATAAATAGTTTATTCTTCTTTGTTTCAGTGAACTTATTTATATGTGTTACCAACATTCCAAAAAACAAATTGTTAGATTATATGTGTCCACTAATATCAAAAGCTCAAAGAAACGTTGCCATTTAAGTTTATTATAAAGGAAAAAATAAGGTAACTCAAACTAACACAAAAATACTGAACCACTTGTCTCACAATTTCCAATATTGATCTGTTTCCTTCATTAGTAGGACCTATTATTGTGAAATGTGCATAATAGTTACTATGTGAGAGGTTAAATAATGACTAATATGACCCCCCAAATGCATAATAGAGTAAGCATATGCTTACCATGGGCTATATTCACTTTAATTATGGTTTTTTATAATTCTTGCAATTGGGACTATTAGACTGAATTTTAATGAATGTATTGTATAAGAAATAAGACATTTGAATTCAAAATTAGGCAATAATGCAATAAATACATTACCGATTTATTTTTCGATGCACAATCAGTACGTGTAATTTGTAATTCATATTAGCTGCTCTATATGTTTTTTATTTAATAATGTGCCTATTTCTTATATTTTTGAGAAACAAATAGATATTTTAGTTTTCTTTATACGAATTTTTCCTTTTTTTTAATATCACAAGGGAAGAACACAAGTTTGACTCTAAGTCTAAAAGCATCACTCCCAAATAGTAGGGAGTGATGCTTTTATCGCTTAGTCACTATAAAATCAGTGACTAAGCGATAAAGAAGATATACAGGGCCTGTTTTCGAATCGCATCATGTATATTGCTAATTGTAAGACATACGAAAACAGTTAAATTAGGACAAAGTTTGGAATTTTTAAGCTGATGAATAATGTGAAAAGAAATTGGAACTTATGTTTGATAGAGATATCGCCAAAAAACGAAAAATTTTTTTTTGTTAAATTGAAAACTATTATTACTCGATAGATCTATTCAAAATATGATTCAGACACTTTTTAACATTGGAAATCTTTATGTTCATATGGGGGCCAACTTAGGAGTTTTCGTTAAAGACAGGGGTGTCGCGATCGAGAGACGCAGTACATATAGTGTAGCATTTGAAACCTATACCATCTTGTAGAGCATGCTTTGGGGCATATGTGGTGTGATCTGCAACTTCTTTTAGTAGGGCAATTTTTTTTTAATGGCCTAAGAGTGCGTTTTCTGCTCAATGCGAAAACGTGTGTTTCTGAGTACATTCATCGCTATTAAAAAGAGTACTTCAGTTATAATTTAGTTATAATATAATACCCTGCTCTGATAGGACGATCAGCGCGCCTTATAATAATTATGTTTCATATGGCTTCCAATGTCTCCTATGGTTGCAAGAATTCCGAAATCTGGGAATTTTTACAAGGAATCCGAATATGACTTTCTTTTGTAACGACATTTAAGATGGCGGAGAAACAAGTGTCAACTTTATTTTATTTTATGGCCTCCATATTGGATTTTTGCATGTTGGAGTCAAGTTTGATTTTCTCATTACGACGATTTATCGCAAGCCAAATTTACATTTTTTTTTATTTCGCAAGGTGTGCTTTCTGCATTTTGTTTATAAACAATTTTTGACAGTTCAAACAATTGTGCGAAATTTTCGTTTGTGTTTCTATTAATTTTGTCGAAAAAAATCTTAAGGTGTGCTCAATTTCTTTGCAGATATTGTAAAGTTTTGCATCAAATTCCACTAATTTCTGTGGAGGGTCTAAGAAATATATCCGATCGGGTTGCGATTGGAGGTTACGATCGACCGTTGCAATTGAATTTCTGGATAACACTGCAGAGAATTGACTGCACTTATTTCCGTATTTCGTCGAATGCATACTGCCATTATGCGTTATTATGCATAAAATCCATTATACTGCCCATAAGAAGACAGAAAGTTGACCGTTGTTACTCCGCCATCTTGAATGTGATTGACAAAGGAATACCATATTCGGATTTCTTACAAAAAAAGTGTCTAAATAATGTTTGGGTTAGAACTAGTTTAACCTGTTTTCAATTTAAACAAAAAAATTGAAATTAAAATTTTTCATTTTTTAGGGATATATATTATCCAAAACTACCAGACGTTGATCCAATTTCTTAAAATTACGCAACTTTGCCCAAATTTAACCGGGTTCGTATCTCTTAACAGAAGCTAGATATCCATGGTGGAACTCGAAAAAGGGACACTGTGTACAGATAGTAACCAAATTGCGTTAATATAGGAAAAAATTAAAATCACTTTTAAAAGTTTTAAATTGTACCTATACTGTTTTAGAAGGCAGTACATTTTTTTTATTCGTTTTTTAAATATTTTAGATATTTTTTTTAATTTATTATTTCGAGTTTTATCTGTCCCTTTTCAGCTTTATTTGGATGAAAGGGATACATATTTCAACAATATTATATAATATCAACGGTTATGCCTATTTGCGCTGGTTAACTTCTTCAAATACAACGCCTTCACTACGGCGGCAGTGTATAATTTTTTTCTTAATTAACAAACACGCATATGGTACTGTGTGACGGATGATAAATTGATAAATAATGGTTTATGCAGAGAGAAATCTCTATCCTTTTTTAAATTGTTTTTTCTGTTCTCGAAAACAGGAAAATTTTCAGATTATGTTAACTTCTTAATTTCTGAATTACCTACTATGATATTTGCTGAATTACCAGTGATGCTTTACAACTTAGTAATCTCAATTATAACTGATGGCTTTTGTTTTACAAATATTGGACAATTTTCCAGAAATATACGAATCAATAATAAATCAATGACCAAATGTGACACGGATCAAATTTACAATAAATTACCGCCCGGTCAAGTTGTGAACAATTTAATACAGACCACAGAATGAATCAGTATTTGTTTACATACATCATACGACTTGACAGTTTAAAATGATAATTGTACCGGTAGTACCAACTCAGTGGAGATACCCCGCAAGAACATTAACATATAAAGGTTACCGTCTTACATAAGCCGTTATTCATCATTCGTCATACAGTACCATATAAAATAGCATCCCATACACCTATGTATTCGTTAATTTGGAAAAAATAAAAATGCACGGAGGCGTTGAAAAAAGTGAGTGTGTCCACAAACCGCATCCGTTTAAACTGCAGGTCACAAGTTAGAACCTAAACAAAGATAATATTTTATATAATTAGTAATACATTAAATAATAAAAGCTGTTTTTATTTTAACATGTCGATAAAGGTCGTGATGTTATTTTATTTAGTTAATTAACATAATTTAAAAGGATGTTATTTATACTTAACCGCGCATCATTCAAGCAGCAAGTACCTACTTACTTTTACATCTAAATTAATTGAAACGGGCATATTTATTTTTTTATTTTTTTTATAAACGTACGACACATATTTCTTGAGTAGTCATAACAACTTCCTGATTGGGCAACAGGTATTCATGTTGGAACCATAGAAATTATAAATAATATAGAATGCTTTTATGGAGACTGAAAATGACCACCCTATGGAGAAAACGTAACTCTAGCAACTTTGATTTTCTGTATAGGTAGGTTTGGTCACACTAGCATCTAGTTTCGCATTAGCCGCTGGGTGGGAAATTAAAAAAATATGTAATTTTACATGTGACCTAGATTATTTGCAACCACTTGAAATTTTTGTCATAATATTCACCCATTCGCAATTTTTAGCTAGTAACATGCTAAATAATACTAAATGGCCGGCTACATTACATTATTATTAAAAGTAGAATAATCCTTACCGAAATTTTGGACAAATTGAACTCTTAAAGCCGAAATTTTCACAAAATCGCTTTATTACCCAAAGGCTATTTATCTCACTATAAATTAAAACAAAACAGTCGTTCAGGGAACACATTAAAATATAAAGTATGGTAATACTGGGTGTCCCATCGAAAAGTATCACATTTTGTCGCCTTATATCTCGAAAACTAAAAGAGATATCGGGATGCGGTTTGGACAGATCGACTTAGGATTTATGTAAGTTTTTTTGGCACTGTTGCCAAATCTCCAAATATATTAGTAATTTTTTTATGGAATACGCTCCTCTTTGGAGTAAAATTACTTGCTTATATTAAATGAAACACCCTGTGTATTTTGCCATAATCAGACAGCCTAATCACTCTACTTTTCAAAAAGGTATGCATTGTTTACATTATCTTGAGAATTGGAGCCACAAAATTAAATTTGTTAGAAGTACTCTTATTTGGGTTATTACGAATGAAAAAAATACCTTCTTCTTTGTAAAGTTATTTTTAAGTTTTTGTACACTTATTTTAAATAAAATACCCTATATATTTTAAAATTTTAAAATCTCTGATCAAACTTGATGTAGAACTTGACTGCATTTGCTTTTTAAAGGAAAAAAAAAATAGGGAGAAAAGAATAATTCTTTAATAATCGGTAGGAACGAGTTTTGTTAACAATAACAACAAAGCACAATGACAGTAATAAAAATAACAGATAAAATAATCAAAACAACTGTATAAATAAAAACTACTTGAATAAGTTAGAAAACAATTTGTTTTAACTGACCACCATTTACTTCAATATACATTTGTGCATCCTTAGTAGTAAAATGATCAAAAATGTGTGATCCTTCTAATGTGAACATTTTTATATCTACACTTCAAATTTTTGACACAACTGACAATACAATTTATTATTGTACTTTTGTTTTTCATGGGTACTGTAAAAACGAAGATCAGCTTCACAAACTGTTCAAGTAAGAGGTGCTCCCATTAAACTGAATTTTGTGGCTCCAATTCTCAAGATAATGTAAACAATGTATACCTTTTTGAAAAGAAAAGTGATTAGGCTTTCTGATTATAGCAAAATATACAGGGTGTTCCACATAATATAAGCAAGTAATTTTACTCCAAAGACGAGCGTATTCAATAAAAAATTTACCAATATATTTGGAGATTTGGCAACAGTGCAAAAAAAAACTTACAAAAATCTTAAGTCGTTCTGTCCAAACCGTGTCCCGATATCTCTTTTAGTTTTCGAGATATAAGGCGGCGAAATGTGATACTTTTCGATGGGACACCCCGTATTTATCAACCAAACGGTAAGAACAACAAATAAGGTGGAGGCCATAAAATAAACAAGAAGAACAATTAACACAGGCTGACAGCTGACAAACGTCAAAGGTTCCTATGTTCCTAACTTAACACTTAGTTGGGATTAAGCACTACCAAGATGAGATTAAAACAAGTCTGCTTATGCAGAACGAAAATTTGTCGATATTGAAGCAGATTCAGAATTTCTGTAAACGAAACAATATGCAAGAAGTGAACTGCAAGATGACTTAATCCAGTCTTTGATTCACTGTTGAAACTGAGACTAAAGATATTAAAATAAGTATAGGTTGCGTGAAAAAAATTTTCGTGAGAGACTTAAAGAAATGGGGGGATTTAAAGAAATGTGTGTACTCGTTTGGTTCCTCTTCTTATGCGAGCTTATACGACATCGAAGTATCAAAGGGCAAAAGTTAATATTAAGGGTCCATTCTCTGTAGATTTGACAGGCATGAATGTTGGGTCGGATTGAGAGGATGGGTGGCCGATGGGTGGAGACTTATATATTCCAACTATCGAATTATTAAGATTTCGGAGGTGCACGTAAAGCTGAAGTAAAAAGGCACATGGAAATAAAGTTAGCCCTCATTGCAAGGGTACCGGATTTGTCTTATAATTGCAACAAAATTTCTTTTTAATGTTATAAATTATATATCACCGGAAAGATCAAAAGATAAACTAGGACCCTATAGTAGCAAATTTTTGTTTAATACATGCACCTATTTTAGAGAAAATAATTTTTGAAAATACGCTATTTTAGAACAAGATTGTTTGCCTGGAATAAAAAGAAATACCAAAAATTACTACTATAGGGACTTAGATTAAAGTCTTATCTTTCAATACTTTTTTACTAAAAGTCGCTATCTTTTATAGTTTTTTTATAATTAGACACGAGCCGAACGCCGATTTAGGGCTTATTTCGACCTAGTGAATGGACTCTTAACTTAGTATAACTGCCATTTTCCAAGCGCCAAAAAGACAAAAACAAATCCGTACTCAGAAAAGGTGACACTGAATGTTATTCAGTTGTTAGTCTTACAGAGACAGTTTTATAACATCGTAGTTTTTACTACAGTAAACTAATTTTGGGTCAATTATCATCAGAATAATTAAGTGAAAGTATTTTTATTCGCCTCTTTATTTAGTTTATAAAAGCGTCCATACCATTACTCATATATACCTGTAATCTAAATAATAATAATAATAATAATAATAATATCTCTACCCCTCATTCTAATCACAAGGATTAGCCCGAAAGTCTGAGACTTGTGTGGGAGAGGGGGCGGCATATTATTATTTCGCGGGCCGCATTTGCGCCTCAGGAACGACTTACGTTAGTAGGCCCTAACCACCATTCAGTGCTGGAATGAGGGAAACCTGGAAAACCTCATTAGTTACGGGGACAAGTCAAACATCAACTGATTTTAATCTCTCACATTAACACCAAGTTGACATTCTTCCCATCCTAGGCCATCGCCAGGATAGTTGCCAAGCCATCCCTGCGAATAAGCCTTGATCTACGAGCAAACAATTTAATGAAAAATTGTTGGCGGAATGGGAATTAGAACCCACGACCTCTGGGTTGAGCGATCGAGACGCTAAGCCCTGAGCCACCAGCCCGACAATGAAACGATATACTGAGTTAAATAAACATGTTTGATTTTTTATCAGAAAAAACTTTTAGGGGTCATGCTTCAATTAAAATTAACGACTAGCCGCAGTGCTGTTATTCTACATCTAGCACTAGTACTTAATTCCTTAATTAACAACTTTACTTTATGGTTTCACTTATTTTTCTATAAATCGTTTCATATAATCTTAAATGCATAACTAGATTATTCCTGTTTGATTGTTTGATCTAAATTAGGCAACCAATAAAATTCCTAAATTCCGTCGAGTAGTGTATTCACACGCAACGATGTGGGACGCTCTGCTCTGGGCAATCCTCTTCATGTATTTATTTACAGTTGTAAAAATCTAAGAATATCTTTCCAGTGCAACTGGACCAACGATTTCTAACCTAACAGTCCCATACCGATGTTCCGTTACGTTATCGCGTATACAAACTATTCAACATTTTTGGACATGGTCCGCTTCAAAGCGCGTAGGTAACCATCACAATATGCAGGTCATAGACGTATCAAGACGTGGGTATGGGAATCTAGGGGACATTTTTTGAAACTCTTGCGTTTAGTAGAATACTTCATGTTTCAGATGTCTACTGTTGATGGTAGAATTGACACGAAATTTCCAAATGATGTACAATATCCAAGAAAAAGAGACATATTAATACGATGGAGGAGTGACTTGAACAATTTTCGAGTTGTGAACTATTTTTAACAGAGAATAAATTTCAGATTGCATATTTCAAGGTTTTTCACCACTATTGATACATTTTTCAAATGCATCCTGCTCCTGCATCTAATAATAATTATCATTAGTTATCTTATTCCAAGTTTTCAACTGCAAAAATAATTATGACTGTACCATTACAGCAGGATTAGTAGAAATACGTAAAATATATCTAATAGACTTTTATATAGGAACCGTCACATCTAGAGATGGACAAATAAAGGAATCCCTCAACTATATGGATATATTTAAAAGTTTCAATAAAACATCTACTGATTGATAGAAAACAACAAATAAGAATAGAAAATTTACATTATTTGTAAGTTGCAAATGTTGAAATATCTATCCTTAAAAAACATAAATCCAGTTTTATTGTAATTATTCATATGTCTGTTTTTTTGACACCAAGGTGTATTTGTCTCAATTTCAAGCTCTTTTAGCGTTTTACCTGAAACTACAATAAACGTAATATGAAGGTCATTGTACATGGAGACATGTTCAGAAGTAATATGTTGAGGTAACTCGTTTACATGAATTAAACAAATCAAAGGACCTAGCACGCTTCCTCGTGGAGTACCTGTCAGCTGATATTCCTTAAAGAAAACCATCTTTTACTTTTACACACAGTCCTTTCAGTCAAAAATAGGATCACGCACCATATAATTAATATTGCCACGTAAACCAAATTTGACAAAATTAAATATTCAAACTAGCAAAAGCACAGGAGAGATCTAAAAAGATTCCAATTACCTACATATTCTTTTTTACCAATTTTTTTAACAAGTTGAATAATTTTAGTTGTATGTAGCGGTCTTAGTCAAAAATTTGTTTCTAAAACCCTGCTGTGTACAATTAATTTTGAATCATTGAGTAAACCTGTCATTAAGTAAAGCTCATTGAGTCATTGAGTAAGCTATCCGTTTTATAATGTTTGAAAATATGCTTAGCAAGAAAATAAGTCTAATTTCTTACGACATCGGGTTAATTTTTGTATTTAGAGTTTGAGACAAATATTTGTATATTTTGAGCATTTGAAAATTGATGGTGTTTTTTCTTTAGTTATTCAGTTTTGTCGTTTTTCACTTCAAAATTATTTTATTTTTGGTCTGATAATTTGTTATACTGAAAATGATTGCAGATGTGAGGTAAGAGTTCGATGCATATTAATTCTTCTGAAATCTTTATATAGCAGTGGATGGCAGATGGTCTTCTGAAGGTTTTCCTTAATTTTAGTAATAATTAAACCTTCGATCCAAGACTAAAGCTGGTAGGAGTTTTACTGTAGGCATAAAGATAAAAAGTTTATTGTGTAGTGGGTGGAATATAAATATTTCCCATAAAATATAAATAGTTAACTGCTTTAGTGCGCTCACTAGAATATTTCATTACTTATTTAGTTTTATAAAGTCTTGCACATGCGTTCTTGTATTTAATCGCAGATTGCTCTCTGTTATAACAATAGAAAAAACAAAATTCAGCTAAAAAGCGAGTGTGTGGAAAGAGTGTATTTTTAGTTCCTTTAGTTGTACCGTTGAGTGAGCAAATTATTTGCTCACTCAACGGTTGTACAAAATGTACCTACGAGACCTTCGAAATTTTGCGTATTTATGGATATTTTTTTGTATATTGGAACACCATTCAAATCTGTTACTACCGTTTACACTTATTTTTTATAAGTATCGACTAAGTATTAAAATGAAATAATTGTAATGACATAGTATTCTGAAAATAATTAATTTTAATAATAATAATATATTTTTCGTCTTTGCAAAGTATGATATTACTTATAAAAAACTACTTTAATGAGTGATGAGATTACTACTACCTAATGCATCGAAAGTGACTTTCTATAAGGTAAGACCGAGTGTAAGACTGACGTAGTTTTCCACATAACACCAAAATACTATAATGCACTCGACGCGCGTTTCCCCAACCAAGTTGGCATATTACAGAAATATTATTATTATATTATTGGCAGGGATACAGAGATATTATTATTATATTATAAGTGCTTCAAATAAAAATTATATTCCAATTATACAGGGTGGCCCAATAGTGCGAGGGCGGATAGTTCCGTCGCTATTAGCAATAAGAAATTATCCTTTGGTATAGTGAGAGCACCTACTAAGACCCATTTTCTACAATTATTTTTATGTAAGTATACAGGGTGTTTATATTTAGTCACAAAAAGTATATATATTTTTTTAACAGGATCTAGCTCTATCTAGAACTAGATCCTGTTTACATTTATAGAAAATTTCAATTCGCAGATCTGCAGATCTTGACAATCTGCAGCGCTGAAAGAATTTTCACATGTTTTCACATGTAATTCACGAGTTTTCGGGAAAAACGTTAATAAAGCGGCAACGTCATATGCGATAGCAAAAAATATGTAGATACACATACGGTCAAAATTAAGATATTACATACAAGGTATTCGTCAAACATTAACAATTTTTTAACCTGATTTTCAGAGGGCAAAAAACTTGATTTTTTCAAATGTAACACCCAAAATATATTTATACATTGCTGAATTTTCCAATCATTTCTAGTTAGTTTCTCTTAGGCAACTCCTACCTAACTTTTCTGGTTTTCGAGTTATTTGACGTTTTTCGCAACTTCAGTAAAATAATATTGTCGAGTGTTATTCTTCCTGCTCGTAACTGTTTATACACGTCTATGTGTTGATTATAAATCATTACACATGGAAATGGAATTAACTAAAAATATTTTTGCAACAATAGATTATAAATTTTAGAAAATAGGTCTTAGTGGGTGCTCTGTCTATACCAAAGGATAATTGCATGTATTATAAAGTACATTGCTTCTGAAATTGTCTGAATAAATGTCACAAATATTAATATAAACACGGATTATCTCTTTCACATATCAAATTTAAATTTAGAACACAACCAATCACGTCTTTGGTTATGATTGAAAACATTGCACCAATCAAAATAATCGATTATAGTTTTTCATCATTGCATTACCATTTTATCATTGTATTGAAGTCCTTAAGGTAGAAAAACATTTTTCTTAAGATAGTTATCTGTACCATACTAAAGTCGTATTTGTGTGATAGATGCCAATTTGTATCTTATCGTGGGTTTTCATCTAACAGTATAGGAGCAACATCTGGTGTACCTCAGGGTTCTGTTTTGGGCCCGCTTCTGTTTAATATCTATATTAATGATATCACTTCTAAGCTGAGCTGCGAGTCGTTACTATATGCAGATGACTTAAAAATTTTCACTCATATTCATAACAGTGATGACATTGTTAATCTACAGAATGATTTAGTTTCTTTGTTCTCATGGTGTGAAGTTAATGAACTTCCGCTCAATATTAGCAAATGCAATGATGACTTTTACCCGACAACACTGCCCTATAATAATAGACTATGTACTTAATGGCCAGATATTACAAAGATTTGACAAACTGAAGGATTTAGGTGTAACTTTTGACTCCAAACTTTCTTTCGTTGACCACATATCTGAAATTGCGGCAACTTGTTATAGGCAGCTGGGTTTCATTTTAAGGAACTCTAAAGGCTTTGTGAATGCAAATACTTTGATTTTATTATTTAATGCATTTGTAAGATCAAAATTAGAATATGCTTCCATTATATGGAACCCAAGTTATGATGTACATAAAAGTGAACTTGAAGGCATTCAAAGGAGATTTTTAAAATTTTTATATTTTAAAGACTTAGGGGTTTATCCTCCCAGAGGTTTTCCTCAAGAGGAATTACTTAATATGTTTGGTGTTACTGACCTGGACTGCAGAAGAAAATATCACTCATGTGTGTTTTTATACAAAGTACTGCATAATACCATTGACTGTCCTAAAATATTAGAAATGGTACAATTTCATGTACCCTCTTTACATACTAGGTCTTTAAATTCAAATCTATTTTACTTAAATACTCCACGAACCAACTTACTTAAATACTCTCCTTTGTATGAAACTTGTAGTAATTGTAATTTATTGCTTAGTGATGTTGATTTATTTAATTGTAAAATTAGTGATATTAAATCCAAGTTAATTAAGTGACTAAAGTAGTATATTAGTTTGAAGTTGATCTTAAATTTTGTCCTCATTTCTTAACTTAATTTTGTTTTTTT
This sequence comes from Pogonocherus hispidulus, assembly GCA_963924545.1. Lineage (NCBI taxonomy): Eukaryota > Metazoa > Arthropoda > Insecta > Coleoptera > Cerambycidae > Pogonocherus > Pogonocherus hispidulus. The sequence continues at coordinate 17,860,329 of OZ004693.1, forward strand.
TTGTATTGTATTATTTACTGTTTTTTTTTATTGTACTCTGATATATGTTCATGTATGTGTACTCTCCTACCCTGTAATTGGGTTTCAACCTGTTGGGTAGTGTAACCATAAATAAATAAATAAATAAATAAATAAATAGTTTAGGTTAGATTATGATTCAAGGCAAATGACTTTATAGCCACACCACAACCAAGTGTTTTATTGTTTTTCCTTACTCCAACCTCAATAAACAATAATACAGACGGTCCTTCGAATGGGCCATATCTCCCGTAGATGCGTCTACCGGAAATGCTGTATCGCCAACAAAAAACTTATTTGAGAAACATCATGTCATTGCTGAGAACCAGAGGCATTAACACTTTGCGAAAAACACTCTTGATGTCTATTGTTAGCAACTGATTTATTGGCTAGTAAATTGACTGCCGATCAATAGCTAGTAATTATTATAAACCGTAGTCACATAGCGTAAAGAAAATATCAATTTCATTATTACACAACACAGTAAAATGTTAATTAGTGGTTGGATTTAACACATGGCTGTAAAACGAAAATTATCCCTTACTAAACAGAAGCCGCAGGTGGGTTTTTATTCTACATGCCATTAGAAGGTGCTTAATCCTTTCAGGAAATTTATTGCGTCATTGCTTTTATAAAAAATACTAAAGGTTGTAGATTTGCGAGATACAAGACCTTAAATATAATTTCTTTCATTAGGTATTTTGCTGCACTGAACATATGAATAAGATGTTATAAAATAAGGATCTATTCAATAGATAAATTAGGCATTGTTTCAATAATTCGAAACATAGTTTTCCTAACTAAAATAAAACACACTGAAAAATAGACAAATAATGTACCAACAACATGTATACTGTAGAAGGCCTGCCAAATAATGTGAACAAAAATTGTATTACAGTTGTTGCAAACGCAAAGTTGTCAGATATCTCGAGAAATATACAGGGTGCCCATTAGCTATCTCCTTACATGGCTAACTTTGTTAATAGTGGAGATGGAGAATTGGTTAAATTAGCAAAATTGGGCAGAATTACAAGAGGAATTCAGTGCCTCATTCAGATTTAATTTTAATTTTTAACTTTTCGAGATATTTTGAAAAAAACTGAAAATCGTCAAAATTTTAAAACTCGAATATCTCAAAAACTATAACAGATATAAATAAAACAAAAATACCGTGTGATAGTGTTTTTTACATGGCATTAAGCGGTGATATTGAAAATTTCACGGGCATCTTAGTTTTTCAGAAAAAAAAAAATAAAGTTATGTTTTTTTAAATGGCAACCAGAGTTGGTTATGGTATCAATAAAAAGCTTATTTTTTTTCTGATTTCAAAAATATAATATTTAATAAATCGTTTTTTTCTTCGTTTGTGTACATTTCACAATAACTATTTTAACATGAAGGTTTAATTTTGACGTGTATAATGTGACTTTAGTCTGATCTGACATTTGTATTTTATTATTATTTACTGATCTACGTTTGTTTTTCATAGCTTACTATGTTAATAAATTATTTGTTCATTACAGTAAACAAAACAAAAGAGAAAAGTATATGAAATATTATATTTTTGAAATCAGAAAAAAATAAGCTTTTTATTGATACCATAGCCAACTATGGTTGCCATATAAAAAAACATAACTTTATTTTTTTTCTCAAAAACTAAGATGTCCGTGAAATTTTCAATATCACCGCTGAATTCCACGTAAAGAACACTATTACACAGTATTTTTATATTATTTGTATCTTTTATAGTTTCTGAGATATTTGAGTTTAAAAATTTTGGCGATATTCAGTTTTTCTCAAAATATCACGAAAAGTTGAAAATTAAAATTAAATCTGAAGGAGGCACTGAATTCCTCTTGTAATTCTGTCCAATTTTGCTAATTTAACCAACTCTCTATCTCCATTATTAACAATGTTAGCCATGTAAGGAGATAGATAATGGGCACCTTGTATATTAAATATAAAAAAAATATCATATTCTCATAGGTACTTATCTATCACGTAATTCAACGATATTATGTTGAAGAAGTTGCTGAAAGTTAGATTTAAATATTATAATAGAAAATAAACTATTTAATTAACCCATCTTTAGGAAAATAATGTTTTCTAATTAAATTGTTGATATTTTTTTTACCTTCTTTAAATATGTCTTTAAAAATTATTATTTGTATAAAAATTCAAAGCACAAACAAAATATATCTACGTAATTTAGTATTTTTTTACTGGGCGGACAATATGTTAATGATTCATGAAAACAGCTGAAAAGAAATAAAGATGTAAAAAGAGTACAGGGCTTTAATTCTTGAATTTCTGCTGGTCGAAGTCTGGACTGGAATTTACTGGACATTTCAAAATAGTACTTCAGTAGTGATGAGAAACACACCGTAGTGCCCTCTTTGGGTCTTTGCTACTATCCGTCTGACAATTATTGTCTAATTGACAGACAGACAGCTTCTATTGTCTTTTAGGAAGACAATCTTACTTTTTTTCAGCATGAAACTGGGACACCCTGTATATTTTAACTTATCTTTAGAAGATCTATTTCAAAAATAAATAATATACTAAGTGTTTCATTAAAAAATAACTTTATATCATCACCCTGTACATAAAGACGCTATGAAAATGAGATTATTAAAGAATTGCACCTCAGACTGATTTGAAACGACCCTACCGGAGAAAATTCTGTAGATGTATAAGTCTCTGATCATACCAAGTTTCTAAAATAAGGTCCATAATAAACAGACCACCTAGAACATCTGGTAAATAATATTCTAGTCCAGTATGTATTTCATTATTTCAACAACAGGAGCTTTTTTATAATATGAGTCTCAATGATATTGAGTCATTTGACTCAATATCTTTACAATTTTTTTGTCCTAATCTGAAACCCACATTTTCTCTCTCCTTCGATCCATCAGTAATTGAGCAAGAAATCGTTTAATGTTAACTATTTTTTGTCCCATCTATTTTTTCGCGTTTACATAATCCTTTTTAATTGTCCTATATCTGAAAATTGGTTTTACACGCCAAAGAAACATCGAAATTTAAGCTGCTAAGTAAAACTAGTAAATCAAATTATACCGGAATGGTACGCTGGCAAATACCCCATAGGCAGCTGTTCAAGGTCAGCGTTTACTTTTACGTGAACACCACTAAGTTATCTGCAATTATAAAGTAAAGTTGCATATCTTAAATGAGCCATTCACAAATTTTGGTATCTCCTCGATGGCTTCCGCTACAAGATTCCCCATAATTTTGACTTGATCCTTCTCCTTAGATTTAAATTAGTGCAAAAGGGAGGACACTGGACCTATTTTATCACAAATGGTCATACACACCACAATTGTGACCCTTTCTTTGCATAAAATATCTACGCTATCTGAAAATTATAGATAACAAAAACATAATTTGCTAGAGGAAATAAGCGTAAGTAAGAAATTGATAGATTAAGAAGGGAAACTAGGAGACAAAGACCACTACATATGAAAATTATACAAGAATAATGCATAATTACCATTCGAATAAGGTTCATAAGACATTATTATTACTATTATTATTATTACTTTATTGCTTACAAAATACAGTATTTTATAGCAAGAGTCTGGAAAGATTACAATTATGTTATTACAAAAAAGAATTAAAAATACATGAAAGAAAGAAAACGAGACAATATAACTTTAAAGTCGAATAGTCATAGGGGGCAAATGGTGAAATTAAATGAATTATTCATTCATTATAAATGATGGCAATTTCAATACACTCCAAATGTAGTAGGCGATTGTCTTAGCCGAGTTAGCAGTGGTATTTTCTAATGAGGAGATGAAGGAGTTAAAATTTAGTAGAATTGAGTCAGAGCCTGGGGTCCTCATAGAGCAGTAAATAGGACACTCAAAGAGGATATGGTTTATTGTTTCGAATTCATTTATATTACAGGCAGTACAAATTTCATTAGGGTTTATGTTATAAGTAGAACCTTTATAACTAAACTTAATCATAATATTATTACAAGCGCGTAATTGAGCAATGGTTCTTGTAATTTCAATGGGTAATAAGGTTCATAAGACATAAAGATTCGAATATATTGACGAGTGATTCATAGTAAATTGATTAGTTGTGTAGTTGTGGCAGGATCGGAAGAGTGAAGAGAGAAAGAAGGAAAATCCAAGGAAAAAATGATTGATAAGGAATAAATGAAAAAAATGGTAAGAACAGACTACAGTGTCTCTTTCTGATGGAAATAACCCAGATCGCCAAAGAAGAAGACGAAGAAATAGAAGATTACTTCATAATACAGGTACATAATTTTATTGCGTAATTTACTATTGAGCATTTTATGAAGAACAGATTTTTCAATAATAGGCCTATGCCCAAAAATTAGTTAGAGACAATCAAATAATTCAAAATTAGTTAGCAAACTATCCTCGTTTCGAACAGAACGACTTTTTATGCCGCCCAATATGCCTACGGTCGATAGAACTTGCTATACTCGACTCATTGAAAATATTGCCTGTCTTACTGGTCTTATCCACCATCTGAGTTGAGTTTAGGTACGTAGAACGATTTTGGTACTTCATATGGATTTTTATTCGTGTTTTTGTGCTTTCTACTGTATACTTATAGCTTGTAATAAAGTTTTATGTGATTGTAATATTAATATAAATATTCTATAATATTACATTGATTCAATGCAATTAATTGAAAGTACAATGTAAATGCGCGCGTCCATGACCGGGACCGACCTGATTGACTGAACTTCTGACTGAATTGTCATTCCTGTTGGAACAAGCCTAACATCTCACTAGATTAGGTTAGGTTAAGTTAGGTTAGGTTCAAAAGTGAGTGGGCCGAAAACCAGACCCTCCACCGCGACCATGTGGTCTATTGCGACTCACACCTACTTACATTTCACCCAACAGGTCCAGCTTCTTAATGTAGCTGATCACCTTATTGGGTGAGAACTTGAACAGATCCTCTGGCAGAAGTTGTCCTTTGCCAAATAATGAGTATCTGATCCTTTCCCCAGCGGGGCAGGTGTACAATACGTGTTCTGCCGTTTCATACGGCAGAATATCTCTATGCACTAATATGTACGAGTATCCAAAATAAGATCCTATATGCTCTTATCCCAAAAAGTGTAAGACGTAGACAAAAACATTAAATACGAAAGTTTGTTTTAACATAAATTTTTCATACTTATTGCTTTCTTGTATAAAGGTTGTTCAGTTTTTCTGATACAGGTATCAATTTTCTAATTTTAAATAGGACGCTATATATCTAATTGTGTTTTTGAACTCCCCTTAAAATACTAGGTCGACATCGTTAAGGGTACTCTATATAAAAATCTTGAAAAAGTTCCTGCTAAAAAAATTAAAACGGAGTTAAAATCAAAAAACACTTGACAGTTAGTATCGATATTACCTTAATTGTATTTGGAAATATCCTGTCGTGTTCTGAAAAATCCTGTAGCAAATTACAATATCCGAAAAGCAAGGGGGATTTACGGACGTCCGTAAGGTCTGCAAAGCCCGGTGGTCGGCATACTTGGATGGAGCTCGTGTACATTATACACTTTCTAGATGTAACGGAAACCAGGTCACCAAATGAAAGCGAAAACATAGGCATTCTCACACAACGCCACCGGCTCGCACCGCCATTTGAATACAAAGGAGTCTAAAAAATAAATTGCTGTTTTAATTTTAATTTACAGCTCCTAAATGTTAATGATTACCTACATTAAAATATTCCAGAGGCAGCTATATACAGGTAGCATGAGGATAACTTCTAATACCTATACTTACTTATATGTGGATATATTGTGCTGAATTAAATAAAATACTGAGAAATTTTAATTGAAAATTAATACTAAAACGGAAAAATTTGTTTAGTTAATACTACCGGTTGAGTAAAATGAGGAGTATAGCACTGAAATTATCATATTTATTTATTTATTTGTACTGTGCTCTACAGGACAGACCCATTTACAGAGTAAGATAGAAACAGTACGTACACTGAAGAAACAATAAAAGATGTACAGAATAAAGAAAAATATAAAATTACATGAGATATTACAATATAAAAATTAGATTAAATAACAGATTAGATATAAAGTAAGAAAACAGGAAAAGAACAATAATAAAAAGCAAAAAATAACAAAAAACAAAATAATAAAAACAAAGTAAATTATGCATAACATTTCTTGACAGTATTCTCATCCCAACTGAATATATCATATTTATGACAATTAGGCACATATTAGGCATATAAGGCACAATAAGTGTAATAGCTCCTAAAATGAAAATTACACTAATAAATTCAACGGAAGGGTAAATATTTTCAAAAAATTAGGAATTAATTAAAATAAGCCAATATTATAAATATTAAAAGGATCCTTGTAACCCAGTAATACCTAAAGGATGACAAAACACCATAACAGTAACATATTTTTGATTTACAGTCTGCATAGCTGCTCTCCTGTAACTAAATAATCTGCTTCCAAATTCTATCAGCAGGTCCTGTCACGAAAAATTTCTTATGGACATGAGTCCTAAAACCCTTCGCTTTTGAAATACAGGGTCCAAAGGTTAAAAAAAAAGAATACATTTTATATCTTAAGAAGTAGTAGGAGTATTTAGAACTAAGACCGTTAAAATAGATCGAATGATCCTTATAAAATCAATATCATCAATTTCATTTTTGGCAATATGCGTTTCAATAAATTCTGTTTCAACTATTTATAGTCAAGATAACAGTACTTAAAGATATTCTACAGTAAAAAGTTTTCTTACCAATTTCAGTAAAAAAGTGACTTATATTTTGGATTGTGATGTACAACTAATTGTGCACTTGTCAGCTGGTTTTTTGAAATGATCAACTCACTTTTTTAAACACAGTTTGGATTTTTTATTTCATATTCTAAAAATAAATTTAAATTTACTACTCAACCATGGTGTCACATGAATATTTTTCATATTATCATCAGAAACTAAAGATATATGATATCTAAAATGTTAAAACGTCATTTATACAAACCAGTGATTACCATTTTGCATCATCTTTCATCTAATTTAACCGATTTCGTATCTCTGAGATAGCAGTAGTGAGATAGCAGTCTCAGAGATAGCTTATAATTTCTGAGATTAGTAGCACACGCTACTAGAACACTCGGTATACTGGAATTACATTCTTCCTGTCCTCTCTCTCTCTCTTTCTATCTCTTTTTCTTTATCCAGATATATGAATCATGCCGCCATTTCTATACATCTATTGGACTCCAGGCAATAATTTTTACTGCAAAATTACTTCAATACGTATTTAGAAGAAAGGTTTTGCATGACATCGTGAAATGTATTTATACTGGACCACAGAGATGGAGCGTATGGCATAATTTTAAATTTAGGTGATTTAATTACTAAAAGAATTCCTCCAAACTCCAAAAATTCTAAAAAACCGGTTATTTCCACTGCAAAGCTTCCCACGTTCCTTCGACTAAAATGAAACTAACAACACAGTAGAACAAGTAAGAAAATTGTTTCGCTGTGGTTTTCATATTTAAATGATAATTTAGCAAATTAAATAATCCGATAACAAATAATTTGTTATTACAAAATCTAGTTAAACCAGTAATAATTTCTAAGTAGCAGGTATAAAATTAAAATATTTAATGATGATAATAGTTCTAAAGAGTTTTTTCGAATAAAATGTCAATTGTCTTGAATAGAGCAGACAAATTGAAATTGGAAATGGTTTACGGTGTATATTGTTTTATACGGATGCGTAATCAACTTTTGGAGAATATTCATTTAATTCTGAATTATGTACCTACGTCCATTAATAATATTTAAATTCATAGAAATATAACGAGTGCAAAAAGTTTTCTGGAAATAATATATCTCCGATATTTTCTTCATGAAAGCGTTCATGATACGCACTAAGTATCACTAATAGAAAGGATCGTGATACTCCTGATTATCCTGATCTAGATGCAGAACGGCGTCGGGATTTTTAACCTTTTTTCTTGAATGGGTATATTAATAAAAACAATTGTAGATATCGGGATAATGAAAATCCGCACTTATTTTGTGAAAGTCATACTTAACCTCCAGAAAAATCAACATTTGGGCATTCTTGGAGACGAAATGGGTCTTTTTCACATCTTTTTTTTATTCGCTTATTATAAAATATATTCTTAGTTATGCCTAAAAAGTATTTTTTTAAATTTTTTTCTTCACCAGATATATTTTGAAAAAATTGTTAAAATTACCATATATTTCAAATAACGCGCCATTGACGTCATACTCCAGTTCGTTGTTGTCTGTTGGCTGCCCTGCATTTTGTGTTCTCTCAAGTTAAGTGTGCTTAACCTAACTTTCGTTTTGTGTTTTGATTAATTTGATTTAAAATGAATAAAATTGAAGAGGGATATCTTAAGGCTGATTCAGACAACCTTCCAAGAGTTGACAGTGAAATAGTTAACGATTTCTACGTCACAAATATGAAGTTTCTAAGTGCTGAAGTGCGCAATGTTAAGACAAGAAGGTTAGTTTTTATAACCTAAGTTATCAAATCATCATTTAGTTGATTCTAGCGTAGATTGTGCAGTGTTGTCACCTTTAGCGAAAAATGCCTAAAAATTATTTTGCTCAAGGGATAAATCGTAAAATAATCATGTTGATTTGCTTTAGTAATAATTTATGGAGAATATTTCACCTAAAAATACATATTTTCATTTTAAAATTACCACAATGCAGATTTAATCGTTGCCAAGAAAAAAGTAAAATTATATGTGGCAACGTGGATCCATTCTTTAACTTGTCTACATTTTATTGGCTACTGGAGTGTGATGTCAGCGAACCGCGCAGTTTGAAATGATTCATGAAGACCGGTCACTTTGTACTTGGATAACTTCGTTTAATTACAATTCTTTAATAAATTGGGTTGATTCTACCTTTACTTATGTACCAGTATAACGTTTAACATTAATAAAATAATAAAATTAAATTTAGTGGAAAAGGCCCATTATTGTGTGCATCTTAACCTTTTGGAAAATGTGATAGATTCTCTTAGCGTAGAATCTTTGGAAAGTCCAGTGGATGAAAATGGAGTAATGATACTCAACGAAGAAAATTTGCATATCTACAGCAAGATGGAGCTTCTCCCCATTATGCTTTACCAATTAGGGAGTGACTCAATCAACACTTTCCCGGCAAATTAATTGGAAGACGGAATGCAGTAAAATAGACAGCAAGATCTCCACATTTGATTCCACGGAAGTTCTTCTTTGGGGTTATTTTAAAATAGAAGTTTACAAAACTCCACCTGAAAGTATTCACGATCTCAGAATCAGAATATCACAGAAATGCACACATAGAGAAGAATTTCAAAATCGATTTTACTGTGGTCTTGCCAATAAGCCCACATTTTGAGTATTTGTTAGCAGCTTTTCAAATTTTTAACGGTTTTTGGTATGGTTGGATAGGGAATTGTTTGCGCTTTCCAAAGATGATCACTAGATGGAGGACGCCATTTGAAATTTCAAAGTGAGGGTGGCTGTCGAGGAGGGGTACACCTAAAATCAAATTCAATGTATAATTAAATTTCCTCCTCGATATCTCAATTGACGTCTTTTTGTATTTATTAAATTTCCTCAAAATCAAAAGATATTTAGGGGCAGTTCGTTTTGAAATAAAAATACTGTATGTATAGGTTTAATAAGTATACAGTGAGGACATAAAGTCCGTCCCCCCCCTCTAATTTGTGAACCACTCGGTATATTGTGATGAAATTTGGAACGATGATATATGACTAAATTCTGCATTTTTGACACATCAATGACAGCTCTGAATGTCAAAGTCACAGCTGGGCGCGCAATACGAAATTTTTTTTAAATGGAAATGGGGGTCGAGTAATAACTCATTTTAAAGCTATTTTTATGCTCAAAACATCCCCCAATTTTGAGAACATTTGGTTCAGTAATTTCCAAATAAACACCAGTAATATCAGTTTATAACAATCTTTTTACCACATAATCTTTATAATAGAACTTACCCATGGAACATTCATTGGTCAGGAGGTTCGTGGTGGTCATTTTCAACATCTTTTGAAGCAACACGTGTTTTCTAAAGTTGTTTCTCCCTCTTAGTTTAATTTAAATTATGTCATAATTTTTTTATTTAGATTATTTTAGGTTAGGGATGGTTTATTTTTATTTGTTTACTTTTAATTTTTGTTTTGCTTTGAATAATTTACAATAATTTGTAATATGTATGTAAAAAAATGATATAACAGTAATCGATATTACTGGTTTTTATTTGGAAATTACAGAACCAAATGTTCTCAAAATTGGGGGATGTTTGAGCATAAAATAGCTTCAAAATGAGTTATTACTCGACCCTCATTTTCATTTAAAAAAATGTTCCTATTGGGCGCCCAGCTGTCAGTTTGACATTTAGAGCTGTCATTGATGTGTCAAAAAATGCAGAATTTAGTCATATATTATCGTTCCAAATTTCATCACAGTCTACCCAGTGGTTCAAAAATTAGAGGGGGGGACGGACTTTATGTCCTGACTGTATAATAAATAGGACAGATAATAGTTATTAGGGTGAGTTTTGAGTCGTGTTCTGACTGAATCACTGAAAATCCGTTTCTTTCTACAACGATGCATTCCATTGATATATAAAACCATTGTGAAACGACTTTTTAAACTGATTGAGTTTGTTTACCATAATTAATGTTTGTCTTGTTTGTTGTTGGTCTATATATTAAAACGCCTTTTTATGTTTCAAATTTGGTAATGCATGCTCTATAAATAAGTATGCCACTATAACCACAAACACAAATTGTATCTAAAATGGCTTATAAAAATGGCATTACATCATTCTGGACATAAAAAGTGATCTTACATAACCCCAAATTTAAATCTCGTTCCGCTTGTACTACCAACAAATCTAAAAATGAAAGTCTGCAGACTGATTTAATAAAATTAAATAATTAAATTAAGGTTTAATTACCGTAATTACAATACCAAGAAAAAGGTAACGCGTTGGATGATTTTTTACTTTCGAATTGCAATTTCAGCTTTTTCGTCGAGCGAAAATTAGGCTGTGAAATCGGTCGCTGAAAGGTGAAAGAACGAGTACAGGGTTATTGGTTATATTTGTATATTAACTTTCCTCTTAATTACACGATTATAAGAAAAACTATGGATAAAGTTAAAGTAAAGGCAAATTGTTTTGTAATTTAGATTGACCTACCTGTTTAGAAATTAAATTGCCATAGGAAGAAGCAAGTGCATCTACTAAGCATCTACTAAATTAACTACTAAGTTTATTAACCATATTTTTTCCAACATTTCAATAATATAAGGAATACAATAGGTATATTAAAACAAGAAATTGTCTATAAACTGCCATTTTAATAATTTTCAACAATTCAAACAATTAAACCTTATAACACAAATAGTATAGAGGGTGCCTTTTAAAAATTGGCATCCCTTTAATAAAAAAATCCTATAACCAATTAAAAATTATCAAGTTGACGACATGTTTTTAAAGATAAACCTTACACCACTGTCAAAATAAGATGACAGTGGTGATTGACAAGATTTTGATTTTGTCATATTTTAGTTTGTTAAATATATCTCGCAAGATCTGTATCTTACGTTAGTAAAATCTTTAGCTTCCAAAATAAAATATTTTTTTTTATTTTCGACAACAACAGTAAAACAAACCGGATAAACAAGTTGCCCGACAGAATTAATTGATAAGTAACTGTTGTATTAGGGATTTGCAAATGATCAGTTGTGAAGTAAACAAAACATTCAGAGAAGGCTTAGAAGCTGCTAAGAAGTTAGCCATCGTTTGTGATTTAAAAATATTGAGTCACTTTTCAAATATTTGCAAACAACTTACTAACTGGCAAGGTAAACAAAATATTCTGTAAGACCTTGGGGGTTGCTGAGAAGGGAGCCCTCATTTAATTGATTGGTTATAACTTTTTTATTACCGACTTACAAATGTTGCAAGACGGCTTACAAATACTTACAAACGATTTACTAACAACTGGTAAAGTAAACAAAACATTCTGAAAGAACTTGGGAGATGCTAAGAAGTTAGCCCCCATTTATTAATTGGTTATAACTTTTTTATTAGAGACTTACAAATGTCAACAGTCAACTTAAAATACTTACAAATGACTTACTAATAGCTGATAACATAAAAATTGCATTTATAAACATCTTGGGGGTTGCTAAGAAGTTAGCCCCTAAAAATTAATTACAAATAAAACGGTCATCGTTTACTTACAAATGTTATCAATGGGCTTACAAACACTTACTAACTACTAACTAACACTTACTAACAACTTAGTACCCGACTGTGGTGTGATTAGTGCCATCCAACTCCAGGAGTTAGGGGCTAACTTCACGGACCCCATTGCAACTCGTGTAGAGTTCATGAAATTATAGTCAAGATCACTGTCCGTCGGGAACAGCACATCCGGTAAAGATTATTTTATGCAGTGAAAAGTAATAGCGCTCTGATAGTATTTAACTCTGATGAGTTACTTATTATTGAGAGTAATTCTGATGAGTTACTCTCAATACTAATTTATCATAACACTATAGTCAAGTAACTGTAGTGAATCAAAAGTACCGGGATATCAAAAATTATCTTGGTCAAGGGTGGTTGTGGAATGTAAAACGTGTGTCTTACTTTAAATTTGAAATAATTATGTCACTATCACACTGACATCATCAATAACCTACAAATTCATACCTATTCATTTGTCCAAACACAAACGTTGACTGTATTGCCAATTTCCATTAACTAGCGCACCCGTTCGAAAATAGGCTTCAATCATGAAAATTTTGTGCTGTGTGGTAAGAGGCATGATTCAAAAACTGGATTAGAAAATTTCAGCACAATGACTTGACAGATTCTGACACAACACATCATATTAAAAAATTTAAAGTAAGACACACGTCTTACGTTCCACAACCACCCTTGACCAAGATAATTTTTGATATCCCTGTATTACAAAAATATTATAAAAGTATTATTTTAATTATACAAACAAAAGAATATTTGATATTCGGTATTTCTGATGAATTTTCAGGAGCAGAAAGAAACTATCAGAATAAATTATCTGAAAAAAAATTCACAAATTTTAATAATCTGGGTTCCAAGGTATTTTATTTTACGCCAAGTTGAATAAATGAGTCTTGTTGAGAATTTAAGATAAGGTTCCCACCGGGTTTTGTGTTACATAACGTCAAATCGTTCTGCGATAAACCGATGACAATGGATAGCTTTAATTAATTACAACCGTAAATAAAGAACGGAATATATTTGTGGTTCAGTATGCTAAATCCGATGAGACTCTGGTATCCTTTTACTTTACCAAGCCAAATAAATTTCGAAATTAGTAATTGCTTTTCCTTTACTTTCAGACCAATTATCTGAAAAATGCATGAACCCGTTTCGATTACTTTGTGAAAATTATTTAATTTCTTTAAGCCTGAAGAGATAAAGATTGGAACACGTATTACATCAGTTTATATCTGAGCACTTTAATATACGGATAATTACTATGAAATACCATAAGGATAGTACAAGGAAAGAGAGAGGAAGGAGAGTACACCTATGGTTTGGAGCTCATATTACTACGCCAGCAATAAAATCTTCCTTATTTTCTAAGGAATCTTAGGAAACTCGTCCTCAAGTGATTTCATATTATTTAAAAATGCAGACAGAGGAGCAGCGGTGTCCATGTTTTTTATAAAAACAGTAAACTAACTACCTGCAGGTACACCTCCGTTAATGCTGGGAAAAAAATGGTAACAGCCTTCTGTAAATTATTGCAATTTAAGAAAAACATTTTAACCTAGTTCAGAAAATTTCGAAAAATAATAAAACTTCAATGACATTATATCTTGGAAATTAAAGCACTTATAAAGAAACTGTATATGATCTTTTCTTCATGATTTACTTCTCTTTCAGGAGGAAACGTCTCCTTCAATATTTCAGTTTTATATTTTACAGGAAGCCCCTTGTAATTGATAATGGTGAAACAGCAATATATTGTTCCAACATGCCTTTTCTGTGGTCGATCTGATAGCTCATACATTAAATATCCACGTTTTTGTAATTTTAAAGAATCTAGTGGCTTCAGCTTTCAGCAGTGATACTTTCCATGAATTTAGCTGATACTGAGCTGAATTTAGTGATACTAAATTAACTGATGCCAAATTGTTTTTAATTTCACCGTTTTGTAAGCAGCAAAAAAATTAGAAAATGGGAGATTATTTTTGCTGTTTTGTTATCAATCACAATTAAATAGTTTTCATCCTATTTGTAGTCCCATTTCGTGTATTATTAAAAATAACCCGTGTAGTGTATCTTTTGCTCCACCTTGCTCGGTAGAGCAAGAGATACACTACTTTCGGAACTGAAGATTATACCGACATGCCGAAACTCGACAGATCTTCTAGCCGGAAGAATGTAGAAGGCGGTCATTCTGAGTTCATTAAGTCTACTCAGGGCACGATTTCCGGACTCAGTAGTTATTCACCCCATGGACGTGGGGAATAGCTACTGATAAGCACCAGCGGGCCGACTCTGTGAATCGGAGCCAGGGATCCGGTCGACTGGATTTTAACAAACAAATAATAATAATAATAATATCTTTACCCTTCATTCTAATCACAAAGATTACTCAGAAGTCTGAGAGTTGTTTAGGAGAGCGACAATGCGAAATCTCGAGCGAGAGAGAGTTTTTGATAAGTTATTAGTCAGTAAGTCGCAGTTGCCCCTCAACAAAGACCTCAATTACGTTGGTAAGCCCTAATCACCATTCAGTGCTAGAATGAGGGAACCTGGGAATTAGTTCATTAATTAGAGTGTTAGTCAAACATTAACTGATGCATTAACACCAAGCTAATGTTCTTCCCATTCTGGTCACGCACATCAGGATGGTTGCCAATCTATCCTTGCGGTTCATATAAGAGTTGACAATTAGAATGGGGGTTCGAACCTAGAACCTCTGGGTTAAGCGATCGACACACTACACTCTGAGCCACCCACCCGAAATAGGGGTACATTTTGAAGAATTCACCACCATATAAAACAATGTTTATATTATTATTTAAGTAATAACCACAGTGTCACCAAAAACTAACAATCAATTATATACAGTAGTTAAAGCTTTAATTTTGCGAAATCCATGCTAAATAGACCATATAATTTTATTAGCGAAGTGATTGTCAGATTTAAAATGAATCATTCACATTCAAAGCTATTCATTTTGCCCGTTGACTGAGGAATTAAATAAAACGCTCACCTCTGAGTGAAATCGAAATTGTTTGATACCGCGCATTGGTCAAGTAACAAGAAGAATCTTGAGAGGAGAAAAATCACAGAATATGTGGCTGTAACTGTCATATAATAATAAATTTTGTTCGAAAGTCTGGTGTATTGTTCAGAGAAATTCAGATGATAAAAGCTCGATACCACTCACTTGACTTCACGTTGCACATCTTATTAAATTATCCAGCTAACGTTTTGCGAGACGAACTATTTAAGAAATTGTTTGTTGCTTATGTCATGGAGACTGAAACTGAATTTTCCTTCATCCACTAATTCATTTTTCATTATTGATTTGAGCTCTCTTGATTTTCCGTGGTCTCCTGAAAAGTCTGATAATTAATTCGCTAGGCAAGTACTTAAGAGGAAAAGCTAACTTTCTCAGGATCAGAAGAAAAATCATTATTGGATTTTATTTTTTTAGTTTATTAGCATATTTTAAATGACATAACTATAGTTGCCACTTTCTTCTCCTTCAGATACATTTAATTATAGAATAACAATAGAATATACAGGGTGTGTATATGAGGTATAGTCAAAATGAAAATTTTAATTTAGGGTTCCAAAGTAAGAAAACAGTTTATTTGGGGGAATGTCCGGAAATACTCCCTTAAGGAGCTACGGGTCTCCAAATATTGCGTCTTAAATACTTGGTAGACTGATGACAAGCCAGTTTTATTTAAATTTAGCTTCTAAAATTAAATAATGTGACACACAGTTTGACAAGTCAAAGTTGTTTATAATTAATTATTTTATTTATTATATTAAATGATATAATTCAGATTCAACAGTAACCGTGTGGATCATGGTAACATATTTTACCTTTTTGCAGAAGAACTGTTGGTTGTATGAAAAAATTAAAGAGATAAAAAGTTTCTAATTCTAATCTACTATTCTTGTATAGACTTTTATACTGAAGCTAGCTATACTGAAGAGATAAAAAGTTTCTAATTCTAATCTACTATTCTTGTATAGACTTTTATACTGAAGCTAGCCATACTGCTTTATAGTTCTTATATACGGTATAATCGCACTGCCTATGTATTGATAGTATTAAATTAT
Organism: Pogonocherus hispidulus; assembly: GCA_963924545.1. Classification (NCBI taxonomy): domain Eukaryota; kingdom Metazoa; phylum Arthropoda; class Insecta; order Coleoptera; family Cerambycidae; genus Pogonocherus; species Pogonocherus hispidulus. The sequence continues at coordinate 17,876,768 of OZ004693.1, forward strand.
TTTCCCACCCCTTAGGTATTGCTTTTTTGCCATGCTTCTTTACAAATCAAGTGTAGGCGCCTGTTTCCTTCATCTCCCAATCACTTTATCATCTCCGGTTCAATACTATCGTCTCCTCTTAGTATCCGTCTTAGTACCTCTTCTACCTCTTCCATCGTTGTTCTATTTGATCAATTTCTTCTATGTTTCTTTCTTGTATTTTCTCTTCCCTCTCGCTATGTCTTTTATGGCATTTTTCTCTATAGTGGTTTTTCCATATTTATAAAATACTTATCTTTCTTAATAATCGTTATTTGGTTTTCATTATTTTTCATTGTTTGTATTCCTTTTACTTTCCATGTTTCCATTTCCTTAGTAGTGCAAATTCTATAATAAACCCTGAAACTGAAAGAATGATTAGGAAAGGTGTTACGCCACTTGCAAAAATAATTACTCAATTTACAATACCCAGCATTTCCCAATACGTTCTGTGTTGTTGTTTTAAAAATAACTAGATTACTGGCGGAAAAAATTCGATTTATCTATGGTCTTTAAATCTTAACGCAATTAATTCAGTTTTTCTGATTTGCCAAAATCCACGTTAAACTGACCATCTCAAATGAACCGGCGATAATCCAGGCCGCCGCAAGGGATTACATCACCCGTTCGCCGGTGTGCTGTGCGATGTTAGCCGGCGAATTCACATCAATTAAGGCTTACATAACGGCGTAAGTAGAGCATGCGCCGGCACTGTACCGTGGCGCGTTCAACAATACCACCGCTGAGCACGACACCGCGCTGGCTGATGAGAGGAAAAGTCGTAGGCCGCTGCCCGGGTTAATCCTCCGTTTTACGCTGGGTTCACAGAGCAAAAACCATTCCTGACCGCACATATTTCAGCCAATCAATTTCTAACTTCCTCTAACTCACATTGATCTGTCGCTATTTCAGTAAATTGAAGTTAAAATATATTAATTATAAATCTGCTAGAGCGATAGTCCAAAAACGTCTGGTTATGTTCTTAGGTCCTACGAATTAATTTATTTTAAATTTTAGATAGAAATTTTATTTAATAGATTCATTGCCGCGAGAGCGGCACTTGCCGCCCCCGCCCGAGACAAACTACCCCTGGTAGGTTAGACATGCAGGCAAAGAAAGAAGACAAGACAGAAGAGCGCCAGAAAATCCTATCCAGCCTGCAGGGTGAAGCCAGGACAGGAGGAGACCCCACGAATCGCCCACACCTATCACTTTTTGTGATCGGGGTTGGTGAAGGATGGGGTCCACCTCTACGAGGCAGTCCAGACCTACACCGATGGGGAAGATAAAGAACGATAATCCCGCTCGGTCCCAAACCATCCCAGATCATGACCATGGTCAATGGATATTGGCGACTAGCAAATGGTGCACCTTGCTAAAATTCAAGAAAAGTCCCCCATTATATTTATTCCATTTTATTCGTATAAAGCACACAGAAGTGATAATACCCCAGATCCTCACCATATCACACATTTAAAATATATAGTGGGTGGGACTCCTCACGGTCACCTCCAAGGTAAAATATTACCACAAAATTCTAGAATTTGATGACATTTCCATCACCTTAACACAACCAACAGATATTATATAAAAATTTGCACACAATTGTAAACTATACTTACTTAGGAATCTATTTTACATATTTGTATATTAGATTCATTTAACAATAGAAATTTAACTTAAGGTTACAAAAATAAAATGTCTTATACTTAGAACTTAAGTGCTTCGTTAATAATACTTAGCAACTTAATTAGAGTTAAATAGTGCAAACAGACCATAACAATAACAACAGTTCTGGTGGTTGTGAGTAGAGAGGAACATAATGGAACTCTCAATAGGAACGTATTATTTTCTTAAAATATTTTCTTGATTTGTTTAAAAGAAAAGTGGATATCACACTCTGTTCAATTTATGGAGTCTACTAATACCTTCTCTATATATATCATACAACACTTAGAAAGTGTAAAAATATATTTTTGAGGCAAATGGCAAATGTATTCAATATTTGAAAATGTGACCATTATTTTGTTAATTTTGACAATTTTGTTACAATTAAGCGGTGTGCCAAATTTGGGTACTATTATAACTACTACATGATTAAAACTAGTTCTAATCATGTCCAGATGATGCCAACTTGCTTGACGAAACGCGCGTCGAGTGCAGTATAGTGTTTTGGTGTCATGTGAAAAACTACGTCAGTGTTAATTGGGTTCAATTATTTAATTGGGTACTTTTCTGAATATTCCATTGATATTGTAAGTATTTGAAATCATCATCGCATTAAATAATTGTTTGCTAAATGGTTATTTGGGTGCCAGTGATTTTGGATTCACTAAAGCATTCTGTTATTTTCTACACCATTTGCTGTTGCGTCAGAAAGAAAACCAATTAAAAGAAAATATTGAAATCGAAAAGATGTCGCGACAACGAAAGACCTACATGCTCATGGGTATTGAAGACTACTTGCACAACCTTATCTGTCTTTATTTTATTTACACTTTTCAGCACGCTTTAAAAGTTGCAATACTGTTAGCGCAAAAAACTATTTCAATCCTTAAAGAACAAAAACCGACATAAAGTACACATTGCAGTTTTTATGTTGCTTATTTTCGTAAATCCTGAGACGGTGTTCTAGAAAAGAGAAAATGTGTTCGTGTTAAAAATACGATATTAAGCAAACAATGTTAACTTTTGCGATTTATTTTTTACCATTTTTAATTAGAATTCAAATGCTGAGTTAAGCTTGCGGTTGGGGACAACCTTGTACATTAGAATTTAATTGGTGCAATCACATCTTAAGACAAAGTATCGAATTAAAGCAGAACTATCATTTTGAAAATTGAAAGCGTAAAATTCGGTCGATTTCCTTAAAAATGCTTACGTGTTGCGCATACGGTGGTCAGTTTAATCTTCGTACTTTTTATTTAATTGCAAATTAAATTAAAAGGAAGTAGGTCTTCTGTTTCTTGTCGGCTTTGCAGTTTTGCTCAATGCATCAGAAAAAATACAGGTGAATTCTTGTAGGATCTGTTACAAAATGGTATGGTAATTAAAAATATTTTAAAAATGAGAGTAGGTGCCTTTCCATAACGTTATGTTGTTCTTTAGCTATCTTATGTATAATAAAATGAAAAACCCTTCTATGTTAGGACTGACGGAGTGTTTAACGAATTATAGGTTATACATCATCTTACAACTGTAACATTTCTGTTTGAAATAATTGCTGATGTTGTTTCCACAGTACTACTAGAAAAATTTATAATTTGATATTTCGCCAATGTTCATTGACCGTGGTCATGACCTGGGATGGTTTGGGGCCGAGCGGGATTATTGCTCTTCACCCTCCTCATCGCTGTAGGTCTGGATTGCCTCGTAGAGGTTGACCCCATCCTTCACTAACCTCGATCACAAAAAGTGATAGGTGTGGACGATTCGTGGGGTCTCCTCCTGTCCTGGCTCTACCCTGCAGACTGGGCAGGATCTTCTGGCGCTCTTCTGTCTTATCTTCTTTCTTCGCCTATATGCCTAACCCAGCGGCGGTAGTCTGTCTCGGGCAAGGGCGGCAAGTGCCGTTCTCGTCCTGGGTGATGGTTTGGGGTAGGTCAGGAGTGACTGTGTAGCCGGGGATGCACCTCTAAAAAGAGCCCACTGGCCCTTTAGCTTTATGCAAAGTAAGGAAAGGGTACTCGAAGTGAGTCAGCGACCGCTGTCGGCGGTCGCGGCTTCGAGGGGAAGTCTGAGGGTCGTTTTTTAGTCGCTTCATAGCCCTCCTCTACGCTTGTTCCGGATGGAATCTTAAACATAAGAAGATCTTACTCTCAACCTGGGTCCAGTAGTTGGAGTTGCTGTGCGTCTCAGCTGTTATCGGCTGTTCTCAGGTACCAGGGTGCACCTACCGCGGTTCTTAGCGCGATATTTTCGACGGCCTGGATCTTCTTCATAGACTTATACTGTATATTATATAAATATATAAATGGCATATTTAAAATTTCCATAAATACTTAAATGACCTTATAGTGTTTTACTTAGAAACGTATAACTTTTATGGTTTTGATATAATAAAATAAATACGAAAATCACAATGTTCAGTTTTTCTTTGATATATTTAACACTACTGAAAGTTAAGAACATGTTATCGTACGAAAAATGGACACTCTGTATACAGTTCTTGGTTAGCTATGAAAAATTTTAAATGCGCATATTCGACGAAGGTAGAGTCTGGAGGATCTATCTCTGAAAGTAATGTGATTTATATGTAATGTAGTGTAATGTAATGTAATGTAATGTAATGTATATTTTATTATTATTATTCCATTCTACATAAATATGTGATATAAATTAATAGTTTTATGTTGTACTCCGTTACGTACAGGGAAAGTCAACGAAAAGTTTTATCCTCGATTTCAAAAACGAAAAATTATGAAACATTTTTGAAGTAATTCCAATTACTGCGTCTTTAACTGGTCGACGTAATTCCTCTGCAGTTTCATACGATCCTGCATACAGTTTGTTTTTTAGATAACACCACACAAAAGAGTCCAATGGACTGTAAGAGGTCCGGTGATCTAACCTTCCATTTTATTGATCTTCGGTTTTTTGAACATATGCATGTTATACATGGTTGAAAAGCTAGTGCAAAATCTAGTGGGCCTAAACTTTTTTAGATACCAATTTTGTTCCAAGTCCTTGCTGACTGCTATCCCTGTCCTGGAAATTTGTATGAATGTATCTTTTACAATAAATGAGCTGTAGACGTTTGCAGAAAATACACATTTTTGGTGTTCACCCCTGTATCTGCTTAAGGGAGGAATTTTTGGAAATGTAACCTTGGATTTTTCTTGGACCTAAAATTGCCCAACTTTTTCCTAATTTAACTAACTACGTCTCTAGTGGTTTCCGATATGCCCATACAGTTGTCTTAAACTGGACCGTCGAGTGACCAAGTAAAACTTGATCATCAACGACTGGACACATGTATAAGTAGAGGTTAATAGTGGAGGTGTATATAGGAGGGGTAAATCACAGAAGAGATTTTTACAACTTATTTCTTTGCATAACTAAATGGGCCTTTTCCACATTTTCTTATTTGCTTATTATAAAATATATACTTAGTTATGACTGAAAAATGTTTTTTTTAATTTTTTTCTCCGCCAGATATATTTTGAAAAAATTGTTAAAATTACCATATATTTCAAATAACGCGCCATTGACGCCATACTCCAGTTCGTTGTTGTCTGTTGGCTGCACTGCATTTTGTGTGTTCACTGTCAAGTGAAGTGTGCTTAACCTAACTTTCGTTTTGTGTTTTGATTAATTTGATTTAAAACGAATAAAGTTAAAGAGGGATATCTTAAGGCTGATTCAGACAACCTTCCAAGAGTTGACAGTGAAATGGTTAACGATTTCTACGTCACAAATATGAACTTTCTAAGTGCTGAAGTGCACAATATTAAGACAAGAAGGTTAGTTTTTATAACCTAATTTATCATATGATCATTTAGTTGATTCTAGCATAGATTGTGCAGTGTTGTCATCTTTAGCGAAAAATACCTAAAAATTGTTTTGCTCAAGTGATAAATTGTAAAATAATCATGTTGATTTGCTTTAGTAATAATTTATGGAGAATATTTCACCTAAAAATACATATTTTCATTTCAAAATTACCATTTCACCTAAAAATGCATAATATCTTCATTTCAAAATTACCAGAATGTAAATTTAATCGTTGCCAAGAAAAAAGTAAAATTATATGTGGCAACGTGGTGCCGTTCTTTAACTTGTCTACATTTTATTGGCTACTGGAGTGTGATGTCAGCGAACCGCGCAGTTTGAAATGATTCATGAAGACCGGTCACTTAGTACGTGGATAACTTCGCTTAATTACTATTCTTTAATAAATTGGGTTGATTCTACCTTTACTTATGTACCAGTATAACGTTTGATATTAACGAAATAGTAAAATTCAATTTAGTGGAAAAGGCCCATTATAGGCAACAAGGAAAACTTAAACTTCATTCAATCACACAATTTGAATAGTTTCGTTAATAATATTGTATTTGTATACCTACTTGTTTTTTTGCTTAATACCTAATATAATTTAGGTAAACTCTGCTAAACCGTGTACATAAAGTTCCATAATTTATTCAGGTTTTTAAAACATTGTTAGCATATTTTCTAACAGACGCATCTAGTCAGTTTGAAAATATGAACAGCAACGCTAATAAGAAAATTTTCCACGACCATAGCTTCAATCTAAGTTTACTCTCCGTGTTAACTGACATGCACAGACACGCCAACTTGTCTTTATTTACATTTGAAATTTGTCTGACACTAGCAAGATAGTATAGGTATATCAGCAAGGGTAATGATTCTTCTATTTTATTAACTATAGCCATTGAGTGACCAAGAAAACTATGCATTTTGAAATCATTATAGGTACACTGAATACAATAGCAAACTGGCGACAAACTGCAAAACATAAAGTGATCACTTTACTGCTTTGGCAATAATCTCATCCCAAATTCTTTCATCAGTTGCACCACCTACTGATTGAATATAAATCGGTCTCTTAAATGATTCATAGGTATACCTCGCTGTTTTATTACTCTGAAGTAGGTTCACGGTTGAGAGACCATCTAGACTTCGTAAGGCATGCACGTCGCACTTTGTCTGTCTTGAGCAACTGCTGCAAAAATAGGCGCTTGGAAGTGAAATGGAAAACAGCATTAACTGTGCCACTAAATGAACTGTTAAACGTGCAAACCATAACTTACGTAACCAACCTTCTTTATACACGGAAAGTTTTCCTTCTCAAGGTTGTGTACAAGAAGTTGTTAAGCGTTTTTGTTTTGTTTCTCAGCCAACTGACTTAATAATGCCGCTGCCGGTAAGTATATAGGTTATTGTTACAGTTTTACTAGGATATAGAATGGACGTTTATTGGCGAACTGTCCTTAAACGAGTATTTTTTCATTATTTGTCTTCCAGCAATTTTCATACGATATAGAAACAATTTAAATTACTTAGTTATTGCCTTATTTGAACTAGGACAATCTTTCGTCTTCGATTGTTTCCTACTAAGGTACGAAAATATAAAAGACTTAGTCATCCTACCGTGTAATTGCTTCGAGCAAAAATGTCTTTCGCAATGCACCATTATTGACCTGCAAGACAGAATATCAGGTTAATGTAGGTTACATTAGGGAACCATTAAAAAATTTGCATCAAATAATATATTATTTTTGTATTTCTTCAATAATTATTGTTTAAATTTAAATATATCTAGTTCTTTTCAGGGAAGATGAATAAAAATATTTTCGTACCAGATCTCTCTCTACCATCATGTAGAAGTCAGCATAAGATAAAAAAGCAATTGTTCCAAACGGAAAGCGGCCATTTTTGCGGGCTATTAATATGTACTGATATGATAGAAACAAGAGATTGCGAAACCAAACGAGAAATTCATCATAACTACCAGAAGGCACTATGAAGACAACTTTGGATGTGGAGATTTTTTCTTCATTAAATCAATGGGGAAAACCCTGTCGCACAAGACATCATATAATAGTTTTTCATGTTCTTTTACCGTTCATCGTAATTTTAACAGAAAAGATGTTAAGCAGATGGAACTAAAGCCCCTTCACGTTATCGCACAAAGTCCTTCCCACCTTAGGAATGAGAACTACCCCTGCTACTCTACATAAGTACAATTCCTATGCAGTGTGCGTGTAAAATCTCCCTCATATACCGACTTGAACTAATTCAGTTCCTGAGTAAGGGACAACAGAGACATTTTTTTGTTATATTCTGTGTATTCTATAAACCTATAAGATATATTTATATTTCAAAATTTCGAGTTATGTCGTCTTTGTGACATTAACAATGATTCATTAGCTGTGATTTTAAATTCCGCAATGTCTAGATTATCATATTAACGTATTAACTATTTATTATTTCAATTATACGATTTCTATTCTTTTTTTCCTATAGTTTTGTTCTTTTTTTTTGTATTTCTGTGTATCTATATTAGCTATATTACTGCACTAATAGTACTAAATTTTCTATTTCCTGTAATTGGGTGTAGCCTGTTGAAAATAAATGCTATTATTATTATTATTATTATTATATAAATATGTATATACAAAAATTCTCTATATTTATTTTTGAAAAATGAAAATCAAGTTTGATTAGGCATAAACGTCTGGGTAAACTCTCCAATGGATAAAATGTAGTCAATTCCAAGATGTTATTAAAGAAGAACATATTTTTATATTAATCATGAAAGATTTTGTTTAAAATAACCACCTTTTGGTGGTTTCATACTTTCAATGGAAAACCCAAATATCTATTGAGTTATTCACAAAACACGAAAACCCACGTTCCCTTCCCAATGGGAGTTGAATGATTTACAAGTGATACTACTAACTAACATGACCACTGATTAACTAGGTAAAAATAAAAAGCTATTAAGTTAAGGCAGCACATCGCAATGGTTTTACATAATATAAAACGGTTTTACTTCTAGGTGGAGCAGCTTGAACATTACCAACATTATTTCTTCATACTTAATGTTAATTCTACAAATATCTTTTCATGATAACCGATTTTTGGTCTATTTCCAGTAAAAACTTGGGTACTTATACAGGGTGGGCGAAATTCAAGGCTCACTATTGGGATCTCGGAAACGGTAAGAGATACGAAAACGGTTAAATTGGGGCAAAATTGCGCACTTTTGTGACCAATAATATACCGTCAAGAAATCCAGAATATCTACATTCGTTTTTGAGTTATTTCAAAAAAACCAAAATTTAGAGTTTTCGTTTTTCATTTTTTTAGCTTTATTTGAGACGATATGAAAAAACTGACAAGACTTTTTCATTGCCACTTTTTATGCTCTATAACGTGGCAGTACAAAATTTTCGTTACGGCGTTTTGTCCGATCAGGACCATCTTCAACTTTATTTTTTTAAATAGGGACCCATAATGTTTCTTACGAAAAACGATAGGATTTTTTATTCTGATTCCAATGATGTATGACACTTTATAGTTTTAATTATTATTTTTGCTCAAATACTAGGAATAACTTTTAAGACGATCGAATCTAGTATGCTTTGGGCTGATGACATTTGTTATAAAACAATTTTAATTGTCAATACAATTTGACGTTTAAAGAGCTTCGCTTTAATGGTGGCCTGTTTGAACATACACTTTAATTTAAGAAAATTTTAATTTTAGATTCTGCCGAGAAAAATATTTCTGTTATTATTATAAATTACTTTGTTATCATTATTTTAAATTTAATTATACGGTACAACTTGTGTTACCATATAAAACCAAATTTGAACATTCAATAACATGATTTAGACTATTATTTTGTATTCTCCTGTAAATACTGTTATGTTCAAAACTACCGTTTTCTGACAATTGTCTGTGCAGTTTCTAAAATGTCGTTCTATGTGGTTGTGGCCTTTCTGGGTATGTTTCAAAATATGTTTGTTCAGATCTGGTTGAATTTTTGTAACATTTATAATAAATTTCAATCATATCACATTTTTCTTGATTTGTAAACGGCATTATTACTTATTATTTAAAGCGAAGCTCTTTACGTCAACGTCAAATTGTATTGACAATTAAAATTGTTTTATAACAAATATGTCATCAGCCCAAAGCATACTAGATTCGATCGTCTTAAAAGTTGTTCCTAGTATTGGAGCAAAAATAATAATTAAAACTATAAAGTATCATACATCATTGGAATCAGAATAAAAAATCCTATCGTTTTTCGTAAGAAACATTATGGGTCCCTATTTAAAAAAATAAAATTGAAGATGGTCCTGATCGGACGAAACGCCGTAACGAAAATTTTGTACTGCCACGTTATAGAGCATAAAAAGTGGCAATGAAAAAGTCTTGTCAGTTTTTTGATATCGTCTCAAATAAAGCTAAAAAAAATTAAAAACGAAAACTCAAAATTTTAGTTTTTTTAAAATAACTCAAAAAGGAATGTAGATATTCTAGATTTCTTGACGGCATATTATTGGTCACAAAATTACGCAACTTTGCCCCAATTTAACCGTTTTCGTATCTCTTACCGTTTCCGAGATCCCAATAGTGAGCCTCGAATTTCGCCCACCCGTATACTTTTTAACAAATTTTTCCATTGCTCCGATTTAAAAATTGGTTCGCTCCCATTACTAGGAACATAAACGACGTATCAAGACGGTGCATTTGTTGCCTGGTTGTAAATATGCACATATGTTGCTATTCTTATTTTAAATACCTCAGTTACGTAAGTGTAGATGTCCGCAAACACTCCCAGAATACAATGAGTGACAAAGTTCGGTCTATCCTATTAACACAAGAAAATTCTAAGCGTTTGATATAAACAAAGTAACAGAGTTAAATCTATTAGTTACTTGCACTTGTAGAAGAGACAGCGGATTACTATTCAAATATTAGATAAAACCTTTTAATGGTAAATGTTCTTAACCTACTTTATTGTGGCTTATATTTGTTCGGTAAACGGTTCGGAATCAGCACATCGAGATATTTATATTTACTTAAATTATCCACCTATTAAAATAAAAATAAGTAATTCAATATCTAACATCATTATAACCTGATGTCTGTTAACACCTGTTAGTGTTTATTTAGTAATCATTTATGTTGGGATTTCAGAGTATTTCATTTTCTGTCAACTTCAGTTGAAGACAGATCGAAATTTTAAGTTTTTTTAGACAAATTCTGCTATGAAAACAGAAACACCGATACTTCTATTCATTTTTAAGTTATAAACCAATATATTTTTTTAATTTCTGGAGACTTCTGTATCGTATAGTTATTTGAGAAGATTCAGAAAAAGTGTGAATGCGGTTATATCAATTTTTGGGCGCAAACACGTGTTTTTATTTAAAAATCATTATCAGCTTATAAACCAATCTTCAACTTATAGACCAATCTTATAATTTTAAGTATTATTGATTGAAGCAAAGAAGGATTTGTCCCCACTGAAAACTTTAGTTTTTGTGCATTCTGAGAATATATTGTTTGATATATTTACTTCCAAAACATATTATAGACGTTTCTATTACTAAATACATAAAAAATATTGAATTGGAAGGATAGTTGGCCGTGATGTTTTAATTTATATTTATTTTTTTAGTAGGACAATACTGTCTGCATGTAGATAAGCTTGATCAGCATTTCAAAATAGTAAATCATATCTAATAAAGCTGCATAAGTCTTCTGTTGACTTTTAATATGCAGGTAATGTATGAAAACGAATTTTTAATATAGTCAATATTTTAAACAAGTCCTTTCTTGCTTTGTAATCATAGTATCAATAAATAAATAATAAACATTCTTATCAATATAAAAGTTAAATTTGGTCCCCGCAATAATTCTCTGGAGTTCTTGAACTGCATCAACTACAGTCATACATCAAAACATAATTCTTCTACCTATATTTCTCCAGAAGTATTATTTGAGAAATAATTAATTCTGAATATACAGGGTTATCATAAAGTAAGGGATATATTTCAGCTTATTATGTATTTTTAACAAATTAAGTTAATAACAGCATATGAAAGACATTCGAAAGCTTAAAGTTTAAGCTATACATTGTTTAAGCCTTAAACAATGGGATTTCTTATGTCTAACAGTGGTTAACTCAAATGTGCGATATGTCATTCATTTTGCTACTGTACAATCACCAACTGTTCCTCCAAATACTCGTAGTACAGCATTATTCAGCATTTCTTCTGGAATTCCAGCACTTTGCTTCCTAATACTCGTAGAGTCTTTTAATTCTTCTAGCGTTGTTGGTCGTGTTCTTAACATCTTTAAATAACCCCACAGCCAGTAATCCGCTGGGTTAAGATCAGGCGATCTTGGAGGCCATGAATTTACAAAATGTCTGCTTATAACACAATTTTGAAAAACATCAGTTGAGAAACCTTTTACCTGGTCGGTAAATATGCGGGGGTGCTCTATCCTGTATAAAAATAATGCTTTCAATTCCTTCGTGCTCGTTTTGTATCCGTGGAATGGGATAATCTCGTAACATATGCAGGTGTCATTCATCAGTAACAGTTAGAGATACAGCCTCTCCTTTCTGCATCTCTTCAAAAAAGTATGGTCCAATGATAAAATTAGATGTGAAACCGCACCAAACGGTGACTTTCTTGTCATGAAGACCTTCCTGAATGATTTCATGTGGTTTTTCTGTTGATCATATTGTTTTAAGTATTGACTCCACCATTTAGAGAGAAATAGGCCTCATCTGTCCATAAAATACGGGATAACCATTCGGGTTCAATTTCCATCTGAGCCAATATTTGTAAAGAAAAATCATACCTGATAAGAAAATCTGCATCCTTTAATTCAAACAGCAGTTTAAGTTTATAGGGATACATTCTAGGATTTTGCGTAAAATTTTCCAAACCGTGGTGTATGGCATTTGCAATCATTTTGATATGGAATTCACACTACTGATTGTTATCGGATTACTGTTGGCTGTTTTGATTTTCCCGAAGAACTTCTAATTTCTGCCGCATTCGTAATAACATTGTACTAAACCAATTCTTGTTTGTAGATCCATGTTATTAAAGTTTAAATCGTTTCAATTTCCTTACTTTATGATGACCCCATATAAGAAAACGAAGCAATATAAGAATTCACGAATTTTATATGATTCATAAATCCGTCCCTTTGTAATATATCTGGTTTTATCAGTTATACTCGTACAGTTATTAATTAGTAGTCATTTCAAATAGTAACATTTATTTATTTATCCAATGGAGGCTAGAACACAATTGAGTAATAGCAGACCAAACGTAAATAAAATAAATAAGGTATGCAGAAATATAGTAACAAGATTCCATATCTATTATAGGTTCGAGGTCGTCGAGAGATCATATAAAAAATGTGTTTATTATATTCGCATGCAGTGTGTCGTAACGTCAGCTGGCTGTTCGCCAAACTCTCGCAAAAAATCGCGAAACTGCCCTATCCTAACCTCTAAAGTGCGGCTAAGGTCGCGGATGTACAAAATTATCATTTGACTTACAAGCCAGACTGTACAGCTGGAATTCACCGTTTTAAATTTCGCAGTGGCGTATTCAAAAGGATTAAGTTTTTATAATTATTCTGTCGCATGGGTTTGCGCGAATTATATTTTTTGTACTTTAACGTTAACCTACCAAGTAGATACTTAATTGTTCCACAAATCGTCTTTTACAGATATTTAATATAAAAAATAGGTATACATACATTTTTTAAATACGGAAGTAGGTAGTTGTCGAAAGAATACAAACACAAATTTAAAAAGTAATGTTTAACCAAATATATGAATTTGTTAATGCTGAAAAAATGTTACCTGCTTTTCAAACTGGTTTTAGAAAACTTTATAGTGCTGGTATGGCACTGACTCAAGTAACAGATGACTTACTAATTGCTACGGATAAGAATGAGGCTAGTGTTTTAGTGTTACTTGACTTCTACACAATTAATCATAAACTAATTTGTTCTAAATTCAAATATTATTGTTTCGATAACAAGTCAGTGGCGTTGATAACATCATATTTGTTAAATAGGTAACAAAAAATTAGAGTACAGAACAAAACATCAGATACAGTGAATATTGAAGCGGGTGTGCCTCAAGGGTCGATACTGGGTCCATTATTGTTTATATTATATACAGCTGAATTATTAAATTGTTTAAGGTGCTCAAAAATACAAATATTTGCAGATGATTCGCAAACTTATTATAGTTCTTTACCTGAGGATGTAATTTTAGCACAAAACAACATTAACAGTGATTTGGATGTTCTATTCAATAAATGCCACAAACACAATCTAAAAATTTATCCCAAGAAATCTTGTATTATGGTATTTGGGCCCAAGGCTAAAGTTAATAAAGGACTCTATCAAAATTAATCTAAATAATAATCCTTTACCCATTGTATCCTCCTCTAGAAATTTGGGTTTGATAATAGATGATGAATTTAGATTTAAGAGTCATGTAGACGGCCTGTTAAAAAAGTCCTACTCCTCTATGAAACTTTTATATTCAAATAGATTCGTGTTAAACGGTAAACTTAAAAAAATGTTGTGTTAATCTTTGGTTCTGTCTGTATTCAACTATTGTGACTTTATTTATGGCCCTTGTCTTAACTTAATTTATAAAAAAAGGATCCAAAGAGTACAAAATTTCTGTATTCGCTATATCTTTGGACTGCGTAAGTATGATCATGTTTCACATAAATTACATGAACTTGGGTGGTTAAATAAGGAAAATAGAAGATTGCTACATTTAAATACATTTGTTCATAAGCTACTAACACTTAATATCGATTCGTCACTTAAATCTAAATTGACTAAAAGGGCTCAAGTTCATACTGTGAATCTTCAACATACTGATATGCTTACTCTTCCTCCTCATGCCACTGCTCTTTTTCAAAAAAGTTTTTCTTATAATGCAGTAAAATCTTATAATAATATACCTACCATTTTCTATGAAGAATCTCACGGTTCAAACTTTTAAATTTCAATTAAGAAAACACATATTTCCATTTCAATTGCTGATTGTGCTTGTGCATTTTTTATTGGTTTTTATTAATTATGTCTTTTTGTGTAGATACTTCTTTATGTTCAATTATATTAATTACCTCTGTTGTGTCTTAGTCTATGGGAACTTTTTTCCTCTTTTTACAGGATTAGAATGACACCTGTAGTATGTTAACTGTAAGAATACCCTAGAGCTAAACTTCGCATGCTGCAAGGTGATTATGCACCAATATTGTATTGTATTGTCATTTTATGTAATGTTATTATATTCTATTGGTGTAACAATAAAGACGATTATTATTATTATTATTATTATTAAATCATTTCCCTTTAAACATATTAGAGTATAATATGTTAATTTATTTATGGTTTTTAACTCTTTATTTCTGGCGTTATCCAGGTATCCTTCCTTTAATTAGACATTTGGCACGCTTTGAAGATATATAAATATAAATAATCATTGTATCTACTAAACTTTGGTCAGTATGGTTTGTCTTGGCTTTAAAACGAGGTAAGTTTATGTTTGCCTATATGAGTAACCATCGAATAAATCTTGGCTATACTTCTATGCTATACTATACTATACTGTAATATATTATACTATACTGTATTCATATATACTATATTATACAGGGTGTATCACGTAGACGTTCAGTTAACTGTTTCTAGAATACTACGCGTAAGTACTAGAATTCTGAAAATTTCTATATTAGGGTTTCTTGCAATTTTCTATCGATTAAAAATATTAGCGTTGAGGTTCGACTTCCGGTTCCACCGGAATGAGGATAGGTTATGTTTATGAAACTTTCCTTCAAATTTGACGTGGAATCAAAAAACGAAATAAAAAATTGCATATTCCATTTGAAATAAGCGAGTTGATCGATAGATGATGCGAGAAACCTCCGTATAAAATTTTCAGGATTCCAGTACGCGTATTATTCTAGAAACGGCTAACTGAATGCCTACGTGGTGCACCCTGTATATGTTGTATATGGAAGTAGACAGATATAGGTAAAAACTAGCATAGACGTATCTTTATTTGTCGATGGAATATAATCGTTACCTATATTTCAATTTTCAAATTATTTTCAACTCCAAATAAAGCATTTTAATAAAGGAAATAGATACAATTTTCTGAATTTCAGCAAGAAAATCATGTGGTTTTTCCATAAATGTCAACAAACCATCACGTAACTATTTTTTTACAGTAGAAGTTTATTTTCAAATAAAATTAGTGACTAGAACAAAATATATAGATGTTAAAACGACACTGACGTAGTTTTCGACAGGACACCAAAACACTATACTGCACTCGACGCGCGTTTTACCAACCAAGTTGGCATCATCGTTCATCCTCTGGAGATGATGAGAGTTGGCATCATCTCTCATCGTCTGGAGATCATGCCAACTTGGTTGGCAAAACGCGCGTCGAGTGCAGTACAGTCTCTTGGTGTCCTGTGGAAAACCACGTCAGTGTTGTCTTTGCACTAAAGGTTCTAACCTCCTTTCATAATGTTAAAACAGCAAAAAATGTCAGTATACATTTTAGATGATAAAATTTCTCAAAAAGACCCGTGTGGCTGTATCTACTTTATATAGTATACATAGTATCTACTTTTACTACCTAATAAATTTAAGTTTGACTAGCCTCAGAGGAGGAGGTGTTAGTTCCCTGCTCCCGTTCTAGGTTTCGCGACTGCTAATAACCAATATATTTAACATGTAGACTTTGTAATATATTTTTGTCGTGAGTTCGAGTCCTCATTGCGCAGAACAGTTCTTAATTAAATTGTCTACTACTATATTAAGGTATGTTCGCAGGGCTACGTTGCCAATCATCCTGCCGTACGTGCCTAAATCTGGATAGAGTGATCAGATATGGTCAGCCCTTGGTGTTAATGTAAGAGCTTAACATCGGTTGATGTTTAACTATCTGCCTAACTAATGACGTATTCCAGTTTCCCTCATTCCAGCACTGAATGGTGGTGATTTACTATCACAACTCATTCCTGCTGCCTACTGAATAATAATATGCCGCTCCCTCTTCCACACAAGTCTCAGACTTTCGGGCTAATCCTTGAGATTAGAATGAGGGGTAGAGATATTATTATTATTATTATTATTATTATTATTATTATTATTATTATTATTATTATTATTATTAATATTATTGTTATTATTATTATTAAAAATAATTAGGTAACTTTTTAAATGGGGGTCTTCACTCTCTCAGCATATTTTATTTGTATATTTTATTTTTCGTATGTGGCTGATGTTGAGTCTATTACCTACTGTAAAGAAAAGTAATATAAGGACAATAATTAACATTTCCACTGATAAAGTAATTCCATTTGTATCTGTATATTATCCTAATTTTTTTCTGGATCAAAGTGCTGTATGTAGTTTTTTGACATAACAAAATAAATGAAAAATTGTTCCCAATTTGAAAGAATTGAACTTTTAAAAATTTGTATAATATTGAATGAACCTTCTTGCGATCCTTCAATTTCAGTGTTTCCGAAAAAAAGGGTTAATAAATAGGAAATAGAAGTTATTATAGTACATTTTCGTGATTTTACAGATATCCTAAAAGAATACGAGCACTGACAATCAGGTCGATTCTATTTACATCTTGCTAAGAGTCTTGTTATGTAAACCATGTTGTTATAAGTTTAAGTGATAACAAGATCTTATTCATAATTGGTATTCCGTTTGGACAGTTATAGTAAGTATTGTTAAAGTTTACAAAAACAACAATATTGTTATAAATTTGTGCATGTCGTGTTTTGAGTTTGAAGTCTAACCGTTTCATCACGAATCACGATATATTCTTTGGTTACGCCAGCGTTTCAGCTTTACATTTACCAAAGAGTTACCTCTATGTGATTTGTGAAGGGGAATTAGTTTATCCCATAGAGAAAACGTGTATCATCCTCTTTGCCATTGGGCACCATGTCACGAAGCAAGAAAATAAACAAACCTCAAATGGAACTAATTGTAAATTATCTCTAATAAGCTTGTAAAAACCTACAAAAGTAGTTTCTATGTGAATTGATAATTTTAATTAAATTATCCCTGTGTATCACCTTCAAATGGTATTGTAGCTACTTCATCGACAAACATTTCCAGTTCCTGAATTAATTTCAGTGCCGCTCCTTTACTCAAACGAAATAATTTGATAAATTTTTCATTCGAAACCTCAAAAGGGTTGCTTGCATCTCTAGGTAATACTTTTGAATTCAAGTCTTCATTGTTTTCTAAAATTTTTAAAATTCAATTTTAATTTAGGTACCTACACATCAAAATACACAAATAAAAATAAATGTACTTAAATATAAGTAGGTGCTTACTGATTTAGAACATTTTGAAACTCTTCATGAAAATTCAGTGGAAAATGTATAAATAATGGATTTATGGCCTTTTTAAATACTAAATATAACCACTAACTATATTGCAATGTTCATAGCAGGCACTAAAATGATGTTGCTGATATTACCAGAAATAATAGCAAGATATGTTTAATATGACAAATCATCTTGTTAAAATTTATCAAACAGAATAGGTATCTTACATATCTGGTTAAGAAATAGCCATATTTTTTTAAAATAGCCAAAAACAATATTATGTTCAAACAGAATCGACCTAATTATCTACATTTTAAATACTACTCTCTAGTAAGTCTACTCTCACTGTATTAAGTTATTCAGGATATACAGGCTGATTCACTTAAGGAGGCTCACCATTGGGACATCAGTAATGGTAAGAGATACAGGGTGACTCAAATTACAAAAAGGTTGCGCAATTTTATGACGAATATTTTGGTAAAAGCAAACCTGAAATATCTTTATTAATTTCTGAAATATTCTGAAAAAACTGAAAATTTATATTTTCTAATTTTTTCCGTAATTCATTTGTTTGTCAAGATAAGTTCATGAAATTCGGTTCCCAGGCATAAAATGCTCTATTGATTGCATTGGCGAAGTCAGATCACCTCTATCTCTTATTGTTTTTGAGAGACGATCGTCAACTTTTTATTTTCTTATGGGCGCCATATTGGATTTTTATATTTTCAGATAGCTCTTCTCATTCTCTTTACGATGATGTATCACATTATTGGTAAATATAAAGGGTAATAGTGATAAAAAAATATTTTTGATTAGACTGCTATGAAATTAAACTAAAACAATTGCATGCTTTAGTTGTCAGTTCATTGATTGTAAAAAGTGTTTATTCTAGCATCGTTGCACTAATTCGTTCATATTTGTATTGCTACTGTTACCATTAAAATGTTTTCAAACGACGAAAAAGCAGATATGTATTCTATTTATATTCAGTGCAGAAGAAATTCTATAGCAGCTGGGCAGATGTATTTAAATATGTATCCCTAAAGAGAACAACCACATAGAAGGTTGTTTGTAAAATTTGAAAGGAATTTGCGTAATTTTGGATCATTTACCAATAAATCCCGAGATAGACAAAGATTGAGGGACGAAGTAACAGTGGTAAATGTAATAGGTTTAGTTGCAGCAGATCCTCAAATTTCCACTAGACAAATATCAAGGCAGTTAGACATTCCACAATGTACTGTACACAGGATTATAAAAAAACAAAAATTTCGTCCCTATAAAATACATATTTCCCAAGTTCTGCACCCTGGTGGCCAAGAAAGAAGAATACGGTTTTGTCAATGGTATCTCAATCAGTGTGAATTAGATAATAATTTTTCTACAAAAATAATAATCAATGAACTGACAACTAAAGCATGCAATTGTTTTAGTTTAATTTCATAGCAGTCTAATCAAAAATATTTTTTTATGACTATTACCCTAATAATTTAAATTTACCCATACTATGGTACATCGTCGTAAAGAGAATGAGAAGAGCTATCTGAAAATATAAAAATCCAATATGGCGCCCATAAGAAAATAAAAAGTTGACTATCGTCTCTCAAAAACAATAAGAGATAGAGATGATCTGATTTCGCCAATGCAATCAATAGAACATTTTATGCCTGGGAACCAAATTTCATGAACTTATATTGAAAAACAAATTAATTACGGCAAAAATTAGAAAATATAAATTTTCAGTTTTTTCAGAATATTTCAGAAATTAAAAAAGATATTTTAGGTTTCCTTTTACCAAAATATTCGTCATAAAATTGCGCAACTTTTTTGTAATTTGAGTCACCCTGTATCTCTTACCATTACTGATATCCCAATGGTGAGCCTCCTTAAGTGAATCAGCCTGTATGTTATCGTTGGACTTAATACCTAATTATACCTAGTAGATACTTCTAATATAATGTTTTTGATTCTTATACACTTATATACTCCTAGATAAAATATACTAGTACTCGATGATATACCTTATCTCAAGTTGGCCCCCTTTTCTAATCTTAAATACATTTTAATTCTGTGATTTTCAAGGACGGATTTAGATAAAAAAATTCAAAGGTGAGTTTTCACAAAAGTAAGATAAAATTCCAGCGCATAACACTCTGATGACTTCAAAATAGAATCGTTAATACAATCATTAGTTGGTGTTAAATTTACGATACCCTATATAAGTAAATATGGTTTTACGCAATTTCTATAGTGGCTTCCTAGGTAAAACTAAATATCCTGTCAGATTCGTTGCACATACTTTTTTATGATAATTCGTGTTCTAAAATATCCCCTAATATTTTCATATTAGCAATCCAAGAGTCTTTCCTACAAAAGATATGTTTGTGGGCTAAATAACTTATTTACATACTAACTACGACAAACATACCTATTACAGGTTTATTTTCAAAAATTCCGCAAAATTCTTTTGGATACATCAACCCCTAAATTAGTATCGAAGATGAAATGCACTTACAAGGACAATACCTATACGAGTACAGAAATAAATACACCCTCATAGATTACAATTTATAGGTCTTTCCAAAAATTGGAATTTTGAGATGAACTTCATGGAGAATTAACGGCTATTTTTAGGCTATTTTGGTACCTTGTTATAAATTTTTCCACTCACCTCCAAAAGAGTTAGTTTGTGGAGGCGCTAGTTTCCGTCTGAAGTTAACACCGCTACCCCTATAAAAGTTTGTTCACGAAACACACTATACTCCAAATAAATTATTTTGATTACAAACAACTATGTGTCGTTTTCCAAAATTTGCAGATAGATAAAGAAGAAGTTACTTTAGTAGAAAGTTACAAAAAACGTAGATCAGATTTCTTATTGGTTGCCTATGATTAGATTAAATAGCATTAGGGTGTTGTCACTGGATTCTTTATTCTTTTATTTACTTGTCTATTTCAGAAAACGACAAATTCCACAAACTAACCCATTTGGAGGCGAGCGGAAAAATGTATAATAAGGTACCAAACGAGCCTAAAAATAGCCGTTATTTCTCCATGAAATCCGATCTCAAAATTCGAATTTTGAAGACCTATAATTATACCCTATGAGGGGGGCCCCCAATCTCTGGGTGGGGTGGTCCAATTCTATTGTAATAAGGCACATTCTAGAGCCTTTAAACAACCGGTAAATGTGATGCATAAAAATATGCGAATAGTTTACGTGAACCAAGTTTTACAAGTAGTGTGGTGGAGCTAACTTCAGGTGGAAGCTAGCACCTCCACAAATTAAAATAATGGTAGACTAATAGCGGAGGGAAATAAACTACTATTTATACTGCTAGATCGTGCTTATTTTTATTCCACCAACAGTTTGAAATATTTCTAATCTTATACCCACTTTAAGTTATGATATTGTTAAATATAATATTGTTCTACACTTTTAAGTGGCTATATACTCTGTATGTACCTAAGTTTAACTCAAGATTTGGACTTATTTGCTATATGATTTAACAGATAAATAATTATCGATTAGGGGGCACTCGTTTTGTAGTAGATTTTTCTGTATCTTCACTAATCACTTATTGTTACGCTGTGTAATCTTTGCCGTGACAAGCCACCTGGTTCTATTTATGTCATCAAACGAATTGTTATTGCTGATTGTTTAAGTAAATATCTACCTATTATTTTGGTGTTTTATAGGGAGTTAATATTAAGTGAATGATTAGCAAATACGGGGTTTGAATCGCCTACTTCAAACACCATGAGGACACAGGGTGAATCTTTCACTTGTACATTGTGTTCATTATATGTTCCCACTTTTAAATGACTGTAAAATCTTTATTTCTTGAGATAGAGATGTTTTAAAAAAAGGAATTTCAATGTTTTTTCCAAAGTTTCATGTGATAGTGTTTAAATTTTTTCCTATCGCGTTCGATTTTCAAGCAGACGACATAACCTCAAATTTTTTCAATTCTTTTTTCAGACACCCTGTATATTTCACGACTTTCGGATCGGATGGAAAATTTTCCATATAAGGTTTCAATTACTATACTTAGTCTCGAATCTGAGATACACTGTATATTTTTTATTCATATTGTGAACTTACATATCGCATAATTTTGCAATTTTTGCAGAAAATGTAAATTTTAAGAACATTTAAGTAAAAACTCATTTCATGGCATTGCAACTGATGCAATTCAATAAAATGTATGCAGTGTGTTCACGTATACTTTGAACTAAATTGAACCAAAATGAACATCATTTCGGACAATTTTAATTCTGTAATTTTTTTATTGACACGTTTATTTTTTTGTTTGTTAGATTGTCTGTTCTGTAGGTACGCATTATTGAATAAACAACAAACATTTGCATGGCTGTTAGATACCCGACTTATTGGTTAGTAATTCACGGTTCACTGATACGTCGCGGTGGTTCAATGATCCGTCGCGACGGTTCACGGAACCGTAGCAGTAATTTAGGTGAAAATAGAAACACAGTGTTAACATAACTTTAGTTTTAATCATCTCCAGGTGATGACAACTTGTTTGGCAAAACACGCGTCAAGTGCAATATAGTGTTTTGGTGTTATATGATAAAACTACGTCAGTGTTAAAAGATACCCTAAAACCCGTATTATCAAAGTTTTTCTGTAAAATCAAAGGTTAAGAAGTTAAGAAAATATATGTGAATACCAGGTTCAATTTCAAAAAAATGAAATCATGCACCTAAATTACAATTTAGAATGATTTACAAGTCATAACAAATTTAGTGGTCACAATATGTAAGTAAGTGGCAAGTTATTTCTGGTGCTGTTCTGTTTTGAATATGTTTAAAAACAAAACATTTTTTTAAAGTCCAGATAAATAGGTATCAAAAAATAGCCTGTATGTATCACTATACTGACCTTCGCAATGCTATTTTGACTAACAAGGTGTATCTAAAACAAAAATATAAAGTGTTAAAAATAGGATGTACTAAATTTTCCACTAAAATGAATACGCTAGCATTTTTTTACAAAAATATAATCTAAATGATGTCTTTAGTTTTTTATGTGTTCGTTACAAACGAATATTTTATAATTAACCTTATTACACCTTTTCTGTATACATGTTTATTACAACATATAGGTATTTTTTATTTTTATATAATTTATAGTTAATTTTTACAATATTGCGTAGGTACATTTTGTTCACGTAATAAACATGTTTTTAACTAATTAATTAATTTGGGATAAATGACATTTTGAAGGCAATTTTATTTATGTTACGAAAACTGTTAATACTTCTATTTCTATATGTACTTTCCCGTCTCGTCCCTCTGTCTCACCTTCTCCCACCCTTATTTTTTAAAACAGTAAATGTTTTTTAAAACGCTCTCAGTTCATATAATTAATTAATAAACCAGGAAAACTGTCAATAGAATTATATTGTATTTCGTTTACTTAAACTTGACACCTTTAAGCACAGAATAAAAAATTGTAAAATATCATTTTTCAAAGTAGATTGTGAAAAATCAAATAAATTACCTAAGAGTGCATAACTGAACCCTTAAAGTAAACAACACGTAATGTACAGTAGGGGTGAGAAACACACCGTAGTGCCCTCTTTGGGTCTTTGCTACTATCCGTAGTATCCGTGTGAACATACCAGATGCCCTGTAGGCAATCATGTAGTATCATTCATTGAGTTCACTACCTATGGCACTCCATGAGCACAGAATAAGTGCGAAACCGGTCAGTGTCTGTGGTTGCTCTCGATGAAGGATGCGGCGACTTCCATGGAGATGCCGGAGTATCTAATGCCAGTAGGGGCACATAGTCCGTGGAGTAGTTGTTTTCGATATCTCCATCAAATAAACGGGTAATTTATGTTTGTTTTTCACAACTTCTGTGAATAGAAATATTCTAAAGTTTAAATTCTGCATTATTAATACAAATATGAAAATTTTTAATTAAAATGATCTGACTAATATATCTACATGGTGTAGCCAAAACTTTCTGGATCTAAATATTTCTAAATGCAAGGTCATAACTTTCTCCAGGAAGAAAAATATAGTAACCCACACTTTATATTATCAATAATAGTAATTTGGAGAGAGTCTCAAAAATAAAGGACCTGGGAATTTTATTCGATGACAAAATAAGTTTTATACCGCACATAAATTATGTTGCCAGCAAGGCTATTAGAACTTGTGGGTTTGTGTTAAGACAATGCCAGGAATTTTCATATGTACCAGCAATAATATATTTATTTAACATGCTCTGCCGTAGCATTCTCGAATATGGTAGTGTTATATGGTCTCCTACTTACCAATGTCATATAAATACATTGGAAAAGGTACAAAAAAGGTTCGTCAGGTTTTTGATGTTTAAACTAAATATTAACCCTGATGATATATCATATACACAGAGATTGGATATGTTGGGTATTGTCTCGCTGGAAATACGTAGAGTAAATGCGGACAAATTGTTTATGTATAAATTATTTAACAACCTGGTAGCCTGTCCTTATTTGTTGAGTTTGTTTTCTTTAAATGTCCCTTCTTATACTATCAGACATCCAGCTTTAATTTCAGTTCCATTTAACAGAACAGTTTACGGTCAACACAGTCTATTAACCAGGCTAACTAAACACTTAAATGAATGTAATGAAATTGACATTTTCAATTCATCTCTACATAAATATAAAATATTCCTAAAAACGCAGGCAAATAATTTACGTATATTATGAACTTAAGTTATTTTCCCATCTTAAACTTTTTACATGTTCTAATTCGGTTTTTTCTGTTTTAATGTTTTAATGTATATACTTTACAGAATTATACTGTGGTTTTCCTGTCTCATTTTATTGTGGTTTGTAACTATTCAATTTCAATTTAAAAAGACTGTATGTATCTTATTGTAGTTTATACTTCTTGTATCAACTTTTCATTTAACTTGCCTTACTCGACATTACAATTGCCAATTTTTTGTTTCATATGGGATCACTAAGAAATTTCGCACACAGCTAAATTATCAGTTTTATTTTCTCTTTGTTCTTTTCTACAATTTAAATTCATATATTTTTTATTGTTTTTTGTTTTTTTCGTTATTGTTTTTATATGCTATATGAACAATATGCGTTTTATGTTGTTCTATGTCTATAGTATAAATACTTTTCTGTAAGCTTTGTAGGTACGATTTGGGTGTTTACCTGTACTGTACTTCATTTGAAATAAATAAATAAATAAATAAATAAAAAGAAATAAATAAATAAAAAAGTATAATAATGCCCTTTAGAAAACCTTTTTAAATCCATATTGATATGAACGCGGATATATGATAATTTCGGGACACCCTCCATACAAAACAATACATATCATGAATGAGTTTTTTTTTGGGATAGGCAAAATCTCAAGTTAAGGGGAAAGAAAATTATTTTCATTTACTTTATAGAAAATTGATTGAATGAATAATTAATTATTGTTTAAGGACAGAACCAGTGATTGTTCATAGAACGATCACTAATTTGTTTTCAATTTCATCTGTGAAATAGCTATCTTTTACGACTTTCAAACTTCGCATAATTACCTACTTTTTCCAAAAAACCTTAAGGATATTTCACTTTGGATACGTCCATGGCCTGCTCTATTTAAATTTGCTTTTATAATTACTAAAAGGTCTGAATATATTAAGTAGTAAATTTTAAACTATGGAAATTAAATTCTTTATACCTGCTGTTTGAACTCAGATCTGACCTGGACACAAACAGGTGTTTGTCTAAACAGTAAATTTTGTCTTAATTATCCTTTTACACAGCAAATCACGTCATCCCAACATATTGCTATCGATATCAATTCATATCACTCTCATTATGATCTTTTCGATTATTTTTTATATTTCATTTTTTTTTAATTTTAGAGTAATGTTGCCTAGACAAATCACAATCCAATTAGAGCTCAAGAAAAAGTATAAATACAACAATACACATAAACAATAAGTACTGAAATATAAAAACAATAATATAGATACAATTTATAAAAAAAAATCAAATAATATGTACAAATAGCAAAGAGCTTCAAAATATCAAAAAATTTAAAATAAAAATATTGTGATTAGCATCTATAATCCTTGGACCTATCTCAAAGTACATTGCCTAATCAGTTAAAAATGTCTAAATTTAAGAGAAATCGCATTTAATTAGAACACATATTGGACACACCGATTGGAGAATATTTTAATACATTTGTTCTGCTACATACGTTTGTTGCTAAATTTGTTGCTACATAACATAATGCAAATGAGTGAGTATGAACACTAGACATATTGAAATAAGTAAGGTATTTGGACAATCAATTAAATTAAAGACAAAAGTTGAAATATAAAAAGGTTAAAAAAATATCACTATGCAAAGCTAGGTCATTTAAATTCAATCTATTCAACAGATCTACCTGTGGCGTACCTTGCAGTAGATACCGTCAACTCTAAAGCTAAGACATACTACCTGTATACTTTTTCCAGAATAAGAACGTGAACATCATATTGAGGATCCCAAACAATAGCTGAATATTCTAATTTTGGCCTGACAAATGTATTGAACAGAGTAAGCGTAGAAATATTTGCAAAATAACGTAATTTCCTCAAAATTTTGTAAGCGTTTGATACAATATGATCAATGCAAGGACCAAAACCAACAACACATTATCGGTGTTGTTGGAAAAACTCAGTTTGCTATCAAAATGACACCCAAAGTCCTTGAAATGTGTGGATGTATTTAAAGGAGGATTTTCTATACTATAAGAATATTGTATTGGAATACTTCTCTTCATAAAACTCATTGTATTACATTTTGTTATATTTAATGGTAAACTGTTATTTTGGAGCCGTAGATTAATTTTTATAATTTATAATTAATTTATAATCTCATCATAAAATTGGCAACAGAATCTATTGATGCGAATAGCTTTAAGTAGTCGGTAAGACGACTTGTTTGAAGGCTACTACATATGTCGTTAATAATTAAATCAAGTAGAAATGGCCGGAGTACCGACTCTTGCGGAACACCTGATGTAGCAATCATATCGACAGATTCAAAAACGATGTATTGAATGTTTAAAACTCTATATGAATTATTATTATTATTATTATTATTATTATTATCATTATAATAATCTAAAGTTGCAAAGTATATCTATAATTTTCAATATTTATCATCTTTTTTGTAGATATGACATATTTTTAACTTCATTCAAATTTTAGTTTAATGTTGCGGCTTTAAGGGAAGAATTAAAAATAATGGAAAGGGTGAAGGAAATACAGGCGCACAATCTTTCACCAGAAGGCGAGAATTTCATCAGGGCCAGTTGTTAATTTATTTTAACATTTTTTTAATGCGTTATATAAGTCTTGCTCATAGATACTAGGAATACTAAGCTGTGGGCTGTGGTACGTTGTTTGTAATATCAGCCTTAGAAAAATTATAGACTGGCGATTGAATGAACGCTGACATATCCAGAAATGGGCAAATGCATCCACTATTCCCTGTATAATTCATAGAACTTCTAATACCAGATGTGTTTCTCATGTTGTTTAAGAAAGATCAAAAATTACTGAGACTATTTTTAATATGCGATACTGCGTCTTTAATATACTTTTTATAGTATATTTTTAATATTATTTATTGGCTTGATGTTAATTATTATCAACTTAATGTTATTTGATTAAATTTTCCTAATTTCCTATACACTTATCTAACCTATAATCTATCCTAATAATGTTTGAGTCTATTTTTTAATTAAAAAATAATTATTTTTAATGTAACGTAGATGCTTGTTTAATATTTCATTATTTAAAAAATGTAGATAACACTATTAAAAAGAAAAATGTATTAAAGACAATAAGGTGATGTTATGTAAAGATATGCTGCTATAATTCAATGTTGGGCGGTGCCTACTGCACGTAAAGTAGATGTTTTCGACGTATATTAAAAATAATAAAGTTTGCATACCTAGGAATATAGATAACGAGGAAATACAAAACTTTATTGAACCATAATATTTGAAATTTCGTCAATAATATATCTCTTTGTTAAGTTTTTGGCTTAATTCCTATATAAACAGAGATTTAATATACTTCTGAGGTACTATAGCAATATATTTTTAACTTGAATGTTTTACTTGATTATGCCGTTTAATAAATAATATTTTTGGTAGACATACTTACAGCTTTTATATATTCAAATCGGAATTAAGCTGTATTTGATGCAATATACATAGACATACATTAACGAACAATAGTTTTAAGTTCTAAATATTTATAGAAATGAGGGTCTAACCTGGTCACCTAGAAGCAAATCAGAACTATGAAGTTGTTCTATTAAACTTATTTTCTATTAAAACCAACACGATTACCTATAATAAAATAGTCCAATCATATTAGGATTTTATTTGGAAATAATTTCTCTAAACTTTGAGTATGCATAGTAGGTACTACTGTTCAGTAACAATTAAAAGATTAATAATTCCCGATCCGATTTCAATTTTCTGAGTTATTTTTAAAAATATGTGTGAAGTATTATATATTTTTGAAAATCTTAAAGCCGCTGCAATTCAACTGGCGGAATATATACAGGATGTTTCGTTTAAAAAAATATAAGTTCACCCTATAAAATAAGGTAAATCAAAGAAAAACTATAATTTTAGGAACAACAATTATATGTTTCCACACCATAGGTTAAGTAATACTGAAAGGGGTTCTTCTTATGCGGCTTTAAGATTTTTTAACGTCTTGCCTGAGAGTATTAAAAAAATTGTTTACTTTAAAGTTTTTAAACGTGAAATTTTTAAATTGATAGTAGATATAGAACCTTATACAATTGCCGAATTTTTAGATGCATTTTAGTATTTTACAACACTTACCTTCTAGTTTTTATGTATGATTGTATTTTATTTAGATGTCTTAGATTTTATGATGTATTGTATTTTCGTTATACCGTTTTTCCCGTGACTTTGTTTCATCCCACTTTTGTATTACACTGTGTGGCAGTTTGAAATAAATAAATATTATTATTATTATTATTATTATTTTTTTTTTTTTTTTTTGGCATCGACAGCTTAGGTCATTAGCCTCATCATTATTATTATAATGTAAGTACAATTTCCGTGTATTATAAGCAATATTTTTTTTTCGGTAGATACAGTAAAGATTATAGTTTTTCGAATATATCGATAACTTTGAGGAATGCCAGTAATTTATTAATCGATTCTTTATTATTTGCTAGAATTTTTTGTAAGGTGTTATCTAGGTTCAGCAGTTGTCGAAAGCATGCATATATGGGACACTCTAGCAAGATGTGTTCTACTGTTATTGTTACTCGGCATCTAGAACATCTTGGAGCTCTTTCTCCTCTGAGTAAATGAAAGGATGTTAGGTGAGTATGTCCAATTCTAATCCGTGAAATTACTACCTGCTCTCGTCGAGTTAGTTTTAATACAGATTTCCAAGTAGTTACATTTGGATGTATTGTTTTATAACCTGTTTCCTTGCACTCCACTTTATTTGCCACTTCCTTTCATATTCTCTTTTAATCTCAACAATGACATCTTTATCTCTTACAGGGATACCATCATCAATATTATTATTATTCGCTGCCAAGCGAGCGGATTTATCTGCCTTTTCGTTCCCTGGTATTCCTACGTGGCCCGGTGTGAAAACGAACTCCACTTTTTTGTTTAAGTGTTTCAACCAATTTAACAGGGTAAGTATGTTTTGGGTTAATGGGTCTGTATTAAATATATTTTTGATTGATTGCAGGGAGCTGAGAGAATCTGTACATATAAGAAATTTCTGCTTTGTGGAAAACTCACAATAATGGATAGCTTGCCAAATAGCATACGTTTCGGCCGTATATATACTGGTTATTTTAGGTAAGGACCACGAGTGAACTTCGTCTTCTATTACAATTGCACAGCCTACTCCATTTTCCATTTTAGATCCATCCGTATATATTACTTCTGCACCTGTATAGTTATGTAGAATATTATTAAAGTATGTTTTTAAGACGGTTGGATTTGTTTAATTTTTTTGGAATGTTGTGCATTCCAAATTTTGATTTTTGATTATTATTATTATTATTATTATTATTACTATTATTATTATTATTGTTATTATTATTATTACTATTATTATCTAAGAAAATAACTCATATCATATTGATAATATCATATTGAAAATCACATCTGAATACTTATATTACTATTATAATAACCGACGTTAATAACTGGTCTTCAAAATTAACTTTTATGTTGGTAAATATTTTGTTTTGTCTTATTGTAAGCAGTTAGAGTCAATTTTCTATAATATAAAATAAACGGTATTAATATAATCACATGTATCCAATACAAGGATTTGAGTATCATAATTAATATTCGATTTTCATTTATTCCCCGTATGCAAAATATAGTAACATTGGTTATTCAGACATAGGGTTAAGGACGTGTCGTTATTTTCATAATATCGCAATTCTGAAGGACTCCCATTTTGCTTAGTAAGGCCAAAATTAGAATTTTGCGCTGTAATTTGGAATTCCATGTCGCAATATTACAAGTAACCTATATTGAATATGTTCAAAGAACATTTTTAAAATATCTAACATTCTGACTTCCTGAGAGAGGATTGGATCATCAGTTGCTTGATCGATTTCAATGTCCCATTAATGGATAGGAGGAAACTTTCGTACGCTTTTAAATAGAATATCGTTTTTGAACCAAAGACTATACTCAAGATATAAACCTACCGGGATATCAAAAATTATCTTGGTCAAGGGTGGTTGTGGAATGTAAAACGTGTGTCTTACTTTAAATTTGAAATAATTATGTCACTGTTCACACTGACATCATCAATAACCTACAAATTTCATACCTATTTATTTCAGTTATAAAACAATAATGAACTACAAATTATGAAATAACGGTTTTAGTAACAAGAAAAACTAAATTACAGTAATTGTTGGAAATGTCGTTTTGTTCGATGCACCAGTTGACGCGCCTCCTCATGCTGTGAAAAGCGTTTTGCAGCATTTCTGGCGTTGTGGTTGCACATTGTTGAAGAATTCTTTGTTGCAGTTCTTGCAAATTATTTACCGGAGTTGCGAAAATCTTGTTTTTTAAGTAAGGAAATATAAAATAGTCCATAATTGTCAAATAAAATGATCTCGGAGGAGACTCAACTTCTGTATGCAAACTTATCAGCCGGTCATCAAAAAACTCGCGGAGGAAAGCAATATTTTCTCGTGTAGTATGTGCTGTTGCACCGTCATGCTGGAAATAACCGTACCGAAGTTCATCATCGTTTAACTGTTGCACAAATTCAGCCAAAAAGTTGTGTCTACCTTTCTGCGTTGACGGTGAAATTATTCTTCTGCGAGAAACTGCCATCCAAACACCAATTTTTTGAGTAATACCAAAATCGCCACCATGTAGTGGCGATTCAGTAAAAACATGAGGGTTATCATTGCTCCACATTCGCATATTTTGAGAATTGATGTATTCCGAAAGGTGGAACCACGCTTCGTCAGAAAAAAAAGTTAAGTCCAGAAGATCGTCATTCATTAAATTATTGACAAACCAATGGCAGTAAGTAAGGCGTCTGGGGTGGTCTGCGGGCAGAAGAGCTTGATGTGCTTGCATCTTATATGGATGCATGTTCAAGTCTTTCTTTAAAATCTTATGACATGTTCCATAAGAAAGTCCAATTTCCTGAGAAAGACGTTTCAAAGGTTTTGCAGGCTCCTCTTCCATACGTTGACGAACGTCATTGACAACTTCGTCTGTACGAACTCTTGGTCTACCAGCACCTTTTTTATGAGTCACACAACCAGTTTCGCGAAACACTTCAACACAATTTGTAAGGCACGCATAAAAATTGTCCGGTAATATTGCCAGGTTTGGGAAGTGCTCTCGAAAATTGTCCAAACACAAACGTTGGCTGTATTGCCAATTTCCATTAACTAGCGCACCCGTTCGAAAATAGGCTTCAATCATGAAAATTTTGTGCTGTGTGGTAAGAGACATGATTCAAAAACTGGATTAGAAAATTTCAGCACAATGACTTGACAGATTCTGACACAACAAAACATATTCAAAAATTTAAAGTAAGACACACGTTTTACATTCCACAACCACCCTTGACCAAGATAATTTTTGATATCCCGGTACATTCTACTGTGATAGTGCTAGGACCAATGTTCGTGGCAAATCTCCCATTTATACCATGGGCAATACCGTCAATCGTATTTCTGATTATTGTAATATTAACTTTGACCCATTAAGTAGTATTATTACCTGACAGGATTCCACATCGGTTCCTTCATATCCTGAAGTATCTAAATAAATAAATAATGCCAAGCCCTAATTCGTCAATTGTTTATAATTCATGTAATTTTGTGTTGTATATATGTATGTACGTACTCTATCAAAAAAAAATTACACATGATATAATTTCCTCAATCCGTTATATTTATTCCATGAAAACAAGATATGCGTTAATTGAAAGAGAAAAAACAAATGCTTAATAACTACTAAAGTATAAGTAGCCTTGATATTGCTTCAACAGATCGTGAAGGTCCTTTGAATTTTCTTTGCACCTGCACTCATTGGCAGTACTTTGTACATTCTAAATTTAATGGTGCTTAGCTATTAATTGTTTATATTTATTACTCCAAGATGATTTGCTTATTTCAAACGTTTCAGAAAAAATCTTGGAAGAAATAATAAAATCTCATTTTTTACATCAAACGCTTCACAGTTGACAGAATAAATGATTAACAAAACGTATTTTTATCCCGAACGTCAAATACTTTTTCGGATTGAAACGAAATTGAAATGTTAAAGTTAAAACTCAATAATCCGTAATTTATATAAAATGTACGCCAGGTATTCTTTGTGTATAATTTATTATATTACCTATGTTCTTATTTTATTCCTGAAGAGCTGAAGAAGTATGCAAAATATTGAAACTAATAGCTGAAATCGAAAAGACCAAAATTGACCAATTGACCAAGATTAACACTGCATTAACGCTGCAGAGGAGTGCCTTTCATTGCAACGAAAACGACAGACTTCCTGTCTTGTTGACAATATATCTCTGCTATATATCTTTGGCAATATATTATCATCTCTGCTGCTCTTATTCTGTCTTTTCAATGATTTACAATAATTAAAGTTAGACAGAATTAGAAAGTTAGAAAAAGTTAAATTACCTACTAGTTTTTTATGCAACATTGTCCCATTTAATATTGGTCTAAAATCTATTATATTACCGTTTTCTAAATTACCGACGCAACTCCCACAAGTCAAAGCTTATGCGAGTGAAGAGTACGGGGATCTACTGTCTATACTCGAAGTTTGTACCAGTTATTAAAAATTATTTCGCGATCAGTGGTATCTGAAACGTTTCGATTACACAAATTAACTGAAAATCTGACTGGCTTGGTGCAAGTTAAACTACTTGCTGAAATTTCACACAATTGAAGATAATGTCTGTAACTTTGCGGTGCGTTTTCATGATTCATTATGGTCTTTTTTGGGATTACACCACCTGTAAAATAATAAAAACCAGAAGTATTCAAATCTATCAATTCAAGTATTCAGTAATCTATCAAATCCCAAAAGAGACTACAATGATTCACACACTTGGGATGCAATTCGATTTTGAAAGTAATCTCCGAAACGAAGAATTGTATTTTGAAAAACTTTTTGAAGTCTACAGTGTTCTTGAAATAACAACACAAGATGTATATCGGTGACCTAACATTTTAGCGTACGAAAAATATAATGTTTATGTCATTTCGAAAAGATCTCTTCTTTAGTTACGGGTATGGTTTTGTCAAGAAGCGTCAGCCTTCAAACGTTTTGGGTCAATTTACACCATCAAAGTTGATCTTTCTAATTATCTATTGATGAGAAAATTGACCAGTATTCATACCACATTTCATGAAAATAATACGAAATATCCCCTGAAGCCAGTTAAAAAATAATCATGTATCGTAATTGAAACAAGGAAACACTTTTGTTCAGAAAACACTTTTGCCTAAAGCTAATTTACGTAATTTATACCTAGGAAAATCATGTTTTCAATGATGTTCTTTTACAAAATTGTCAATAACTTAGTGCTGAATCACTTGTCTCAAAGATTACATATCGTGTTCCTAGAATTAATTCAAGATTTAATTCTATAATGCAGTTTCCGATACCCCGTACAAACCTTTCCTTCCCTCCTATTTCAAATGATGCAAAATTACCAAATGTATGAAGAACGACTTGATATATTTCTTCTCTGTCACACGTTTTAATAACTTTTTTTACTAACTTGTAATAACTATGGAATTCTGTTATTTGTGTTTGTACTTGCTAGTGTTTTATTTGTTCCTTATTATCAGTCTGTTATCTATTTTATTGTGATTTGTAACATATCTTATATTATTTAGTTCGTTTGATAATTTAGTTCGTTTGATTGTTTAGTAAGTGTTATTTGCATTTTTTAATTTATGTCTATCGCTAATTACTCATGTGCTAATTTTACTTCTATTGAATTCTGGTGTTTTTCTTTTATATACATATGTTTGTTCTATGCATTATCCTGCAATTGAGATTTATTCCCGTTGGGTATTGTATTAAAATAAATAAATAAATAAATAAATAAATAAAATAAATATTGATGTATCATTTAGTTCGCAGAAGATTCAATTTTAAAAACGTTTACGTG
This sequence comes from Pogonocherus hispidulus, assembly GCA_963924545.1. Taxonomy (NCBI): domain Eukaryota; kingdom Metazoa; phylum Arthropoda; class Insecta; order Coleoptera; family Cerambycidae; genus Pogonocherus; species Pogonocherus hispidulus. Next base: position 17,911,433 of record OZ004693.1, read on the forward strand.
TTTGATGTCCAAATTATTATCTCCACGAGTTTCTAAAAAGTGATCGCATCCAATATCTGTCTTATTTTTACAATCTTTAGTAGCTCCAGAAGTTTGTAACCATACTTTCATACCGTCAAGTATTGATACCTTCAATTTATATATTGAAGGTATCAATAGTAAAATAGTAGGTACTGTCTGTATTTTCTTGCTATCTGAACCTGAACCTGAGGTAGTAACTCTCACTATCTTGGTCTCAAGATAATCGAGGATTACGCCAAACTAAGCTTACCGAACCAGTAAGAAGGAGGTAACAAGATTATAAGCCTATTATTATGCAACAGTCTAATTCCATGAAACGGATATTACCGGTTCAGGTACTTCGCGAATTTAATCAAAATATTAATTAGTTTCCTAAAATTGGAAATCGATAAAAAAGATATCTTCTTCAACTGAAAATAAAAACGTAATTTTTAATTCCGCGACAAAATCTGAATGTTATAAGCATTTAGTTTGAAGTTTTCTATAAATAAAATGTTTACTAGCGCACCATTACTTTTCGCAAATTAATCAGAGAAGAAATCGGTATAAGTATGAATGAATCAATGCGAAACTTACCTAAATTATTAGCATTTTTCCTTCAAACTCCATAATGGACACATTCCTAATAAAATTACTCTAGGTATTATTACTGATGCAAGTAGACCATCATTGATTTACAATAAAATTACACAAAATTGCAATGAAAATAGGAAACCTTAAAAATGAGTTTTCATTCATCTGAATTTTTAATTCCGCGACAAAATCTGAATGTTATAAGCATTTAGTTTGAGGTTTTTCTATAAATAAAATGTTTACTAGCGCACCATTACTTTTCGCAAATTAATCAGAGAAGAAATCGGTATAAGTATGAATGAATCAATGCGAAACTTACCTAAATTATTAGCATTTTTCCTTCAAACTCCATAATGGACACATTCCTAATAAAATTACTCTAGGTATTATTACTGATGCAAGTAGACCATCATTGATTTACAATAAAATTACACAAAATTGCAATGAAAATAGAAAACCTTAAAAATGAGTTTTCATTCATCTGGTTTAATTTTAAGGTCAAATTTCCATTCCACGAAAGCCCGTGCTGCATTTGAGAAGAAGAAGTATTGTTCCAACAGTCAAAAAATAAGTGAGCTTATGACAATGTACAAGGTGGCCCGTTTAATATGGGCCTATATCTTATCTCAGAAACTACAAGCTCTACAGAAAAAAAAATTATGTGAAATGGTTTTTTTCACAGTTATCTTCAATTTTTTTATATTTTCAAACTTATAACCTGTTTATATACAGGGCGATGAACTAAAGTTCCTTTTTTTTTAAATAGCACACCCTATATATTATTACATTTTCAGAAAGCCCTTCTAAAGACGAGTTCAATGATATATGATATGATGGGTCTGACGCTCGCCGTTTCGGAGTTATTGAGTATTATCTTCAGAAAATAGCCCATATTAAAATCGTGCTAGAAAGGTTAATAATTAAGTTTTTGAGCCTTAACTTGCGCCAAGAGATTTCTAATTTTATGTACTTTATTAGGTAATTACTCAATATTCAACTTAAAAAAAAAATTTGACCGTGTTGCCACATTTCGAAAACCATAAATTCTCACGATTTTTTCAAATGGAACACCCTGTATATTGTTGCATTTCTAGAAAGCCCTTCTATCGACAAGTTCAATGATGGATATGATGGGTCTGACGCCCGCCGTTTCGGAGTTATTGAGTATTATCTTCAGGAAATAGCCAATATTAAAATCGTGCTAGAAAAGTTAATAATTAAGTTTTTTAGCCTTAACTTGCGCCAAGAGATTTCTAATTTTATATACTTATTATGTAATTACTCAATATTCAACTTATAAAAAAAATTTGACGGTGTTGCCACATTTCGAAAACCATAAATTCTCACGATTTTTTCAAATGGAACACCCTGTATATTGTTACATTTCTAGAAAGCCCTTCTATTGACAAATTCAGGGATATATGATACTCAGAATATGACCAGGATTGAAATAGTGCTAACCAGGATCCCAAATTATCATTTTGAACTCTTAATTTGCATAAAAAATCTTATTGTTGAAAAAGTCTATAGCAAATAATTTCTTTTCTGGAATTCGTCTCACGGGAAATTTTGCTCTATACTCTCTAAGAGCAAGAGCTGGACTTTTATTATTTGATAAATAACATACTATATCAACTTTTTCTTCCACACTATACATTATTATTAATAAATACTTAATATATTAACGCAATGTCAAATAATTTTTCAGTTTACCCCGGTTGTCAAGGCAATGATAAATCCTATAATAATTGTGGATATTTTGTTTACAAAGGCCACTCTGACTAAACGTTAAAATATGGTCATATTTAATGAAATTGCCAAATAATAAAGAGAGAGTAGGTAGGTACATCGTAGAATTAATTACCATCTTCAATCACTAAATAAATGTTTTCAGTGGCTTTGAAAATCAACTAGTATACAATAATCTGATATATTTCACCGAATAATATCAAATTTATGTTGAAAATTATATAGCAACCAAAATTAAATACGTGCATTTTACTGAAACTAGTTTTATTATAAATATTATTAATGAAAATGTCCCTATACTAACGTTACATCAATTACATCAAAGTGATAGATCATATACAATCTATATAACTTTTTTTGGTGCAAATTAGAACTCAAACACTTAATTAAGTAATAATAAAAGTAATTTTGTTAGTTACAATTTGAATATTGGAGGTTTCCTGAAGATAATACTCAATAACTCCGAAACGGCGGGCGTCAGACCCATCATATCATATATCATTGAACTTGTCGATATAAGGGCTTTCTAGAAATGTAACAATATACAGGGTGTTCCATTTGAAAAAATCGTGAGAATTTATGGTTTTCGAAAAGTGGCAACACGGTGAAATTTTTTTATAAGTTGAATATTGAGTAATTACCTAATAAAGTACATAAAATTAGAAATCTCTTGGCGCAAGTTAAGGCTCTAAAACTTAATTATTAACCTTTCTAGCACGATTTTAATATGGGCTATTTCCTGAAGATAATATTCAATAACTCCGAAACGGCGGGCGTCAGACCCATCATATCATATATCATTGAACTCGTCTTTAGAAGGGCTTTCTGAAAATGTAATAATATATAGGGTGTGCTATTTAAAAAAAAGGAACTTTAGTTTATCGCCCTGTATATAAACAGGTTATAAGTTTAAAAATATAAAAAAATTGAAGATAACTTTGAAAAAAACAATTTCATATAATTTTTTTTTCTGTAGAACTTGTAGTTTCAGAGATAAGGTATAGGCCCATATTAAACGGGCCACCTTGTACAAATATAAGTATTGTTTTTTCGCTGTCGAATACGTAGAGTACCTAGAGTGCTCCATATTGCCTTTTATTAGTCTTGTATATCTGAGTATTTGTCCCAAACCTTCCAATTCCTATACTAATATATTCGCGACATGGAGTTCTATCTAAATTTATGTCGTAAACAACATTTTTTCCATTATAAATAAATTCTTGCTGCAATGTGATAAAAGCAAGTTAAATTTATCCATTCAATTTAATTCTACTCTTAAGAAGAATAATCACATGTTTCAATACTTTAATGGAGTTTGTATCGCAAATTACATGTTAGCAACTAGTTTAGAACTAGGTTAAATTAATGTTAAAATGGTTAGAATGGAGCGGAATTTTTCTCTTTTACAACCAAACGCAAAATGGAAGATAATATTCCCCTCCTAAGTAAGTATTCGATTAATTAGTATTCTGGTTAAAAGTTCACTATTTACTTTAACTTGTGATAAAATATCTAAAGAAATAAATATAATATCCATTCCATTTCACTAAATTTAAGGAAACAATCCAAACAAAACTATTATCTTATCCATGACCTATTAGATTTCGGTCAAATGCAGTTAATGATATTCGAGACTAGTTTATTATTTTCTGAGAACATATTGAACGAAATTTAATAACTACGGATGAAGCTTGTAGACAAACTCGAACAGAGAATCGGATTCAAGATGTGTGTCATCAGCTATAAATACATATATTTAAAATATCTGGAATCACGGCATTTAAAATTAGGTCTGTCTAAAAAACAAATTATTTTCGGATGCTGCGAATTGGTAAATAATACATAATGCAGCCGCTTGATAATTCCTTATCTCAAATTGTATAAATTGACCACCTATAGTCCCAATACATTAATAAAATTACAGACTTCAAATTGAGGTAGTAATTTCTTTAATAGACAAACATTCATTCATACGAACATATTGTTTTGTATGAAATAATACGTATCCATGACGCATCCATGGTGATCCATTTGGGAGATGGATGTTGTCCTCGATGGATAGTTTGACTAGGAACAATTTGTATCTTTTTACATATTCGGATAGAAATAGAAGATTTAATCTCTGGTTTAATGGTTATATTTCTAATACTTTATGAGATGAAGCCATATCGAAACCGTGAGCACGTTCAAAGCAGTTCATTCTTGAGCGGAATCCAGGGTCACTCAAAAAGTGTACGTTAAGGCGGGTTCTCATTAGTCAACTTCATGGATCAATATCGTTGAATCTATGCGATTGAAAGAAAATAGATTAATGTGACTATCCGTTCAATGATATTGATCAATAATATTGCATTTAAATATAACTGAAAGGCGTTTCTACATTTGGTTGAATCAATGGACTGATTCAATTAGATTGAACAGTGCTTGATAGTGGGAACATGCGTTCAAGTTCAGTCGCATTGAAACGCCGCACCAACGTCCGTATATTTGAGATTAAGTTGTGCATTTTAATTCGTAGGTATGTACTTAAATTCTGATTTTTTTGAAACTTTATTATATTTCATAATAGAAATGTCCAGTTTTAAATGGAGGGCCAACCATATTATAAAGTTTTTGGAATTATGCAAGTCAGAGGAGTGTATATGGAACATTAGAATTGAGGAATATAAAAACATAACAATGCGTGAAAAAAGTTATGAAAAAATCCCTCAACAAAGTATTTTTTTTCTGTATAAAGAGTGACACTTTCTGTAGAAGTTCTTCAAATTTCTCTTCGCTCATTCTTAAATGATTTTTATAGGCATCCAAGTCATCTGTTGCCAGTTCCACTAACAGCTTTACTGAAGCACCTTCATATCTCCGTTTTAGGATCCATGGTTTGACCCACCAACGACGAGGTTTTATTTTTTCCTGTTTCTAATTAGGTTTTTTAAATATTCACATATAATACGGACGTCAGCCCGCGCAATTTTCTTCTTTGCAGCCATTTTTTAAACTGACACTTTCTAGACTAACTATTCAATATCCTTGAAACATGTGAACCAAATTTCATTCTATTCCATTGTTCAATCGCATAGATTCAACGATATTGATCAATGAAGTTGACTAATGAGAACCCACCTTTATTACTGACAAACTAATATTCACACAGTCTCGACCTACTTTTTCAAGGCCAGGTTGATGGTGCTAGCAGAGCAATTATATGTTACATGCTTTCGACAATAATTTCGGTAATTTTGTAAATTTGCCTATTTCAACAAAGCCTTGTATCTTTCTAATTTTGAGAGATCTACTTTTATTTTAGAGCTACGGAATAAAGTTATGTTTTCTTAAATGGGACACCCTGTATATCTTCTTATTTAAAAGTAAGTTTTCTTAGTATGTAGTTTATTCCGTAGCCCAAAAACAGAAAACTTATGTGAAGACCGACCGTGCATTATATGATTAATTTAACATGACATTCAATCCTCTATAATACTCTATACGATCATCCTATACATTTCAGGTGGATTGTCGAAAATAAAAATAGATAAATTCCAGCATTCATCTAAAATCAGTATTTGGATTGTAATCTAATATATACAAATTTTAAGTACTTATTATGTTAGTTCTATATTCGTATTGCTCATTATTATAATCCTTGTCACCGTAATTTAAAAAATGCTATTTTCTAGTAAATGACGATTTTGTTCTACGACTTACTTTAAAGTGGACTTAAGTGTAGGTACTTGATACCCTTATCAGATATGGGATAGATATTTTTGCTTTGCACTTTTTAACATAATTTAATATTACTTATATTAAATTGTGTATAAATTAGTTACAAATTGACCACTGAAAATGTTCTCTTATATACAGGGTGTTTCACGGTGACCACCAACTAAAATATTTCAGAGACTACTTCGATTTGGAACCCTTGATATTGTTCGAAAGAGAATAATTCTGCACCAGTCTGTGGAAAAACATACAGGGCGTTCCATTTGGAAAAACCAACTTATTATGGTTTGAAATTAACTTAACTCGGCATTAAATTTCCATCACCCTGTATCCAATTAAGCCATCTTGAATATATGGATGGGAAGCTTAGGGGCTATCTATCCCTGTTATAAATATTGTCGGTTTATCTTTCTTACTGTAAAATACACATGGTTTTAAGCTAGTTACTGTTTCTCTTATTTTTTTTGAAAAAATTAAATATCTCGAAAACGGTTAGGAAAAATTTTAGGAAGAGGGAACTTGATGAATATCCACCTAAAATTTTACGTGGAATCTAAAATTGCAATAATATATAGAGCGTTCCATTTAAAATAAGTAAGTTGCTGGCTACTTCCGGTATAACCGGAAGTGCTACGTGGGCGTCATTATTTTATTTGAGAAAGACATGCTTGAAAACCCTATATCCCAAGTTTTCAAAATTCAAATCGAAGTAATGTGAAATATTCTAATGGGTGATCACCCTGTATTCTGTTAAAAGTGTAAGGTAGTAAAGTAAAAATTATTTATGCATTGTTTTTTGTTTTCTGTTTATAATATTAGATATAATAATGAACAACACTGGTGAAACTTTGAATTTCAAGTATTATAGGCAAGTACCTTTTACTCAAATTTGGTATTATTCAGTCATGTAAAGTGAGACATAGTTTGCTCCATTTCCATACATACCACATTTTTCTTACCTCGTTTCAGTGTTCTTGTCGCTTCAAATGAATAGTATTCAACAGGAAACCGTACGTGCATTTAAGTATTATTTTACCATTACCTGATAAATGACATGCATTTACACCATTTGATTTTAATCGATCGTATAAGGTAATTTACCTTTAATGAATCACTTAAGTGGGTTTCAAATCATAAATAACTACGTGTCAATGGTATTATTATCTTTGAAGTTGAGATAATGCATGAAATAGTAAATATTTATATCCTCTAGATAACCGTTTGCGTTGGTTTAATTGGAAACACGGAATTTCGAATACAAGAAATATTACAAGGATAACGTTCTTAAATCTTGTCAGTAACTTCGCCTTCGTTTCTTCAATCCGTATTATTAATAACAAGTCTATTCGACCTTTCTTGCTGAGCAAGATTAGAGTTTATGATTAAATGATTTTAGTTTATGATGTATGATTAAATAAAAGTTTTCCTTAATGCTAATGTAGATATTGTAGCGATAATTAACTTCATACAATACTTCTATAATTCTCTAGACCATTTAATTTTATAAAATATTTTATCAGACCATCGATAAAGTTATTAGTTAATTTAGCCAATGATTAGACTACGATATTTACATTTTATTCGGTAAAGAGTCCCAGAAAGGAAGTATACTTGATGAAAATGATGACTTGATGAGACATAATATCTTCAAATGAAAACGTATCCTGATATTCATTGGCAGTAGAGTCAAACAGCTTTCAAAGCTCTAGTGCCCTACCAAGGGGCTAAAGATAAAGTATATTTTACATACCAGTGAAGACATTTTATATATCCTGTATCTATTTTACATAAACAGTGTGTGTCCATATATTTTACTTTTTACCCACAACTACCCAGCGCAGACTACTGATGTTTATGTCTGGTAGTAGCACTGCCTCTCATCGTGCACTATGGTAGTTGCATGTCGGTAGCTATGGTGGTGTGAGAGATATAGGGGTTGAAAGTGGTCGACATCCAATGTGTGTGTCGTTATCTTTCAATAAGAATGTTCCATTTTTTCTAGAATGTTCCAGAATTTTAAAGAAACATCTACAATGTTCTGGAACACTGTAGAATTCTCCCACATATTCTTCGTCCTCACCCTCACTCTTCACCGCTACACCCTACCTTTGAAAAGAAGTAAATAAAAACTATGCGAAATTGAATGTTCTCGAATGTTTCTAGGGTTTTTCTCAGTTAGAATGTTCTAGAATGAACTGGACCCGAAGGATCGAAAATAGGGAGTTTTTGAACCCCTTAAAATTTACGTTATCGTTATGGTTATGGTTATTCTGAGCATGCGCAGTGCCGAAAATGATACTATTTTTGGCACTGCGCATGCGCAGAATAACGTAACGATAACGACGTGCTAAAATTTAAGGGGTTCAAAAACTCTCTATTATTTTGGAATGTTCGAGAAGTATTATATGTGAGTAGTGGGGATGGCTTCTATATAAGGCAAAGTGTGACGCACTTGGATCTGTTAACCTTTTATATATAAAAATATTTGTGTATACTTAGTATGTAAGATATTTATGTACAAAAAAGAAAATAAGAAAAAATAAGAGAAGTAATAAAAAAACTATATTAGATATAGATCTACCAAAAAAAAAATATCAATACCAACCAGCCTAATGGTTTTCTTTCCCTTGTAAGTAACAAAATTAGTGATTAATAAACATAATTAAGATATTATGCATTGAGGAAAATGTGTATTCACTTATCTGATGAATGCTTATGAAAAATATATTTTTTGAAAAGCCTTATCTGACACACCTCTACAATTTCTGGAAGTTTATTATCGCAAAAGATAATCTGATAAAAACAATTCCACGGAAAAGATTAAGGCTTCCTGCAAACTAGGGCCCAATTAAAAATAAAGTGTAACACGCAGTAAGAATAACTGATATAAAACAATTCCGCTTTGGAAAAAAAATAGGATCATATCAGTAATCTTGAAGGTATTAATATAAATAAACATGGAAACTTTCCTTTCTGCTGAAAAAACATAAACCATAGACAAATAGGTAATGTTGTTTAAAAAAGTGACGATACATCTTCTCAAGAATAGGAATAAGTGTGAATGTCTCTCTCCTTCCTATGACGCCTATTATACGTCACCCTTTTTTGCACATGTCCCACATGTGGTTCTTTTTTAGAAAAGCCTTACGTTTTTCGACTAAATTCCAGTTTAACAACAAATTTATTCCACTGCCAGTGCGGTTAGACATTAATATAGTCAGTACGAACCTGCTAATGATGTCATCATATTAAAGCAAATTTCTGTAAAACATACACTAAATTTCTGTTTATTAATTTTGAAAGTAAAACTGTTTCCTTTCTAAGTTAATATTACCAGAAATGAGTTAAACTTAAAGGTGATATAAAAACAGAATGATAAGTACAAACATATCAAACATTTACATAACAGTAGTGGCAGTAGTGGTAAGAAACACACAATAGTGCCCTCTTTTGATCTTAGCTACTATACTGTGGCTGATGGTATTTGATACCATCCATGTTATAATTGACAGACAGATAGCGATCTGGTTTTCCGCATGTCCCATTATAGCAGTGACTTCTACTGTCTTTGTGCAAGAGAAGAAGATGCAGAAAACAACTACTCCATGGGCTATGAGGCCACAACCACGGTCACCACATCCTTCATCGAGACCAACCACTAGACACTGACCGGTTGCACACTTATTAAGCGATCAACAGAGTACCGTAGTGAACTCGACGAACGATGTTATGACATAATTGCCTAAACGGCATTTGTTTTCGGCATATCCTTCAAATAAATAAGTAAGATTGTCTTCCTCAAAGACAATGGAGGTTTCTACTATAATGGCGCCGGCTGTGAAGCAGGGGTCGTTATTAATTTGATAATAATTATCATACAGATAGTAGCAAACACCCAAAAAGGGCACTACGGTACGTTTCTCACCACTGCTAATATAACAGATGCCTTTTAGGTAATCATGTCGCAAAATAGTTCATCGAGTCCCTTAACTATAGCACTCTGATGAGCACAGATTAAGCGCGAAACCGGTCAGTGTCTGGTGGAGTTGTTGTTTTTGGCATTTCCTTCAAATAAATTTACGAAACATATTTGCAAAAGAAAGATGCACATACCCCAATCGTTTTTTCCCAGATGTATTCAAATAGGTCAGTTATATAATGGTATACCTACAATCGATTTCAGTTTAAGGTCCAATCCCTAAAAATTATTAAATATTTTTTGGCATAAATAGAACAACATCGACATTTATTTCTTCTCGATTGCGAAACCCATTATTGGCAGTAGGTTTTATTTTTACAATTAATATTTCTCTTAGAAGCCCATTTTCAAAAAAATGTTGTTATAAATTATCTCGCAACAATATATTTCCATTTCGTTTTAAATCCTATAATTTGAAGAGGCAAAAAAGAGGGAAACGATAAACCAGAATCATTAAATTTCAGGTTATCAGCACCACATCCGCATAAAATACTCGGTGAAAATTTGAGAAGGCGCCAACATTAAATGTACTCCTTAAAGTTGTTGATTCAAGATAAGAGCAATTGTTGTAAATAAAATTGAAGGTCTAAAAATATGTACTTTAAGCCAAGGCTCCATAAGTATATAAATTTATAATTTATTGTTTATAACTCTAATAATTTGAAAGACTTAAAAATTGTAGGAAATATTCGTTAGCTATTCTTATCTCAAATAGTAAATGGGTGGAAGAGAAAACAATATACAGTGCATATTTATTTGAAAGAAATATGAAAAACAACTATCCCGACTGGCCTTGCATCACTCCGGCATCTTCATAGGAGTCGCCACATCTTTCATCGAGACCAACCATCAGACACTGACCAGTTTCGCGCTTATTATGCGCTCGTCAGAGTGCCATAGGTAGTAAAATCGATGAACGACGTAGCGACATGATTGCCTAAAGGCGGGTTTACATTGGTATAGTACATGGGTTAGTTACTTGTACTAGTAACTAGCAAAGCAGCTACTAACCTAGTGTAAACCACTTAGGAAAGTACTTGTACTAGTACTGGTACAAGTAATCAGGTCAGGACAGGACAGGATTTTTCTCAATAATCTCAAGAATATTCCCAATCTTCTCAATGTTCTCGAGAAGATTACCAGTTTTTTCCATATTTTCACATTTATTATTAAAAAAAAACTATTTTGTGTTAAATGGTTATAAAAAAGGGAAATACAAATAAAGCTCGATACAAGAGGAAAAATTTGTAATCGGTATAAACAAAGTAAGTACCTTTACGGTAACATATCGGCAACCGTCGTTTTTGTTACTCTACATTTCAGATTATTACGACAGAAAGAGTAAATTCTATGGTGCAGCGGCGGCCCGGCGGCCATCTGTGATTCTCGGTAAATAGGTCGCAAGTCGCAATATTGCCACTTTTACCTCTTAGCGGCAATTTGAACAATGTGTCTCGATTGTGCTTGGAGAACATTCGCGAAGCTTTGCGAAGTTTCAAATAAATTTGCGCGCACTTTCCCGGCCGAGCATTTTGGAGCATTTTTCCGAGAATTTTCGAGCATATTCAAGAGAAAGTTCTCAATATGTGCTCCAAAATGCTCGGCCGGGAAAGTGCGCGCAAATTCATTTGAAGCTTCGCGAATGTTCTCCAAGCACATTCGAGAACGTTCCCTCATTTACAACACTAATTACACCTATACCTACACCTACCATTACTGCATGCCGCATCTGTGATTCTATACGAGGCCCTGTATATTGAACCGTTTAATGGATGCATGTAATCTCGAGCATCATTTTTTCACAGTCATAAATTTAACGTACTCCCATTAATCTTTTGTCTTTAAAAGATAACGACGTATACATGAAGGCCGGATATGATAAAGTAATACAACAAATGCTCCTAAAAGTTAATACGTAGAAGTTTCATTTTCCTAGAATGGATTAATGATGCATTAATAAAGAAATTCGTAATCTTGACCCAAATGAATAACGGGGAGAGCCCAATTTTCCAACATTTACGCGAGAAGGAATGTTTTTAGGTCATTCTCAAAATAATGGTTATTAGCGTAGAGAGCGAATTTCTAGTTGTGTTGTTTCGTGAGAATAATTTATTTTGGAATAGGTACAGATGTGTGTTATTAATGAATGCAATCGATTGACACATAGTTTTTATGGTTTTTTTATTACTTCATAATTATTTACAATTATTTACGAAACTTGCTTGTTATTTTTTAAATAGAATCCTTCTGTTCCTGGTTCCTTCCATCCATTGTTATTTTGGGATAAGTTATTATTAAGTAAAACAATAGCGATGTATTGTGGTTCAAAAAATGTGTGACTTAATTCAGTAGCTTTTACATTGATTACAATTTTATTTTAGTTACGAATGCGTACTGCCGTTCTTAACAAGAAAGTCGTAAGTGCAGTTTTTGGCAAAATGAGGTTTTTTTTGGTTTTTTAATAAGCCTGGGGTGTCTAATATCGAATAAAATAAGAATTTTATCGAAATATGTTTAAAAAATTGTCGTATTGTACATTCTAAGAGTAATTATGCATAATGCATAACATAATCAACGCATGTGCACTGTTTTACCGTATGTACAACATTTTGATATAAAAAACATAATATAAACAACGTAAGTATGCACTTGCGTTGTTCTTGTCTAGCAATTTGGTATTATTTATCTCGACGAGACGAGAGCACCCCGTAACTATAAAATACGCTTATAATACTTAAAAGCGATTAAAAACATGTTTCTTTAAGTATGATTTTATTTCCGGTATTCTTGTTTTATTTTGAATACAGTGTGTTCAGGTGGAAACTAGTAATGTATAAAAAATAAGGTATTTAGTTTAAAAATACAAAATTTTATAGCCATACTTACGTTTTTTATTCCTAGTATAATACAAGAATTACTTAATCAAAATAACGTAAGTGCACCTGTTTTATTAGAAAACGATTTTATTTACAAAGTAAACTACGTTTAACCTACGGTATAATATCGCAGTTAAAGTTCTAGAAAAATATTATCCCGTTTTGTGTAAAACAAATAAAGTTATTGTAATTCTTTTATGTCCAGTTCTTTAAACGCCATTTTCTCAAAATTAAGCTAAATGCACTTACGACTTTTTTGTTAAGGACGGCAGCGTAGAGAGACCACCTTCCTATTATTATTATTACAATTTTTCGGAAAATTTGAAGTTCAAACTCGAAATTTACAGTCTAGATACAACTCGAAATTTCAAAAATAAGATATATCTAATATAATTTATACAGTGTGTTTATATATTGCGAAAGTCAAAGATATTTCGATAACTTTTGAAGATTAGGAAAAAATTTCCTTTTTCTTCCCGAGATCTATTAAATGAAAATATATTACAGTAAAACTGCCGAGATTTGTTTAAATTTACAGGGAATATTGTAAGCCCCCCCCCCTCCCTGTAGTCTGACAACCTTTTGAAGGCTCCACATCTTGTACCTATGCGCCTTTTCGTAAATTCAGCTCAGTTTTTTTATGGATGACGTAACTGATGGATGAGATGAATTGGTGCTAGATATGGATTACATCAGAACAATTGAGGATTAATTTACGAACAGAAGTTAGGTTTAATGATAGATTAGATGGAGAATGAAGGATAGATCCATACGCACTTTCGTAAATCCATCATTTCTAAAAGGATGGAATAATTTCTATCACAAAACAGTGTCCGGAGCAGAATATTTACTTCTGCTCCGACAGTCAGGCAGCCTTAAAGGCTTTAGCATCTCCAAGGACAAGATCCGCCCTTGTCCAAGAGTGCGGAGATACCCTGGAGGAGCTGGCCTCCAGGTCAAGAGGTCAAATTGGTATGGGTACCAAGTTATGGTGGAATCCAGGGGAACGAAAGGGCCGATGAACAGGCTCGACTCGGCTCTCAGGGACCCGATCAGGGACCAGAACCGATTTTAGGCATTACACGAAGGCAGGTCAACATAGCTCTTAACGATTGGGCTCATGAGACACTAAGTAAACAGTGGAGAAGGAGTAGGAGCTGTAGACAGGCTTGCAACTTCATAGTGGAGCCAAGCAAGACCAAGACGGCCTGGCTGTTAAGTCGTAGCCGGAAGGCTCTAAACCAGTTGGTGGGAGCTTCAACGGGTCATTGCAGGCTTAGAAGACATCTATCACTGTTGGGTGTTGAGGGAGACCCTATCTGCCCAAAGTGTGGGGAGGGCGATGAAACGCCTTCCCACTTCTTGGCAATGTTCCCTTGAATGGACCGACATTCTGACCTACATTAGAAGGTCGAGTAGGTTCGATGAGGGAAGAGGTGATGAAGCTAGGTAGGGACGACAGGGGTAGGTAAAAAGGGCCCGCTTGCGGCCTACTTGCCAGGTCTTGGCCGTCCCACTACTACTACTACTACTACATCACAAAACAGTAAAAGCCGTTCGTAAATTCAGCGATTGCTTTGTGATGGCCTATCAATCTTGTTCGTAAATTTAGCACAAAATTGTATGATGTCCCATCAGAAAACCATCACTTCCATCATTAAATAGTTATGATGGATTTCAAATTTTGTGATGGAAAAAGAGGGGGAATTGTCATGTCATTAATTTTGAGGTTAGTAACATACTAACCTCAAAATTTACCTCGCAGTTTTTTGTTTGGTTTAAGGGATCAAATTTTGATAAAAGGATCAAAGCATAAGCACAAAGTACCTAGTAGATTTGTTAGTCACAATGGGACGAACAAGATTGATAGCCCATCACAAAGCAATCGCTGAATTTACGAACGGGTTTTATCTACTGTTTTGTGATAGAAATGATTCCATCTTTGTGAGAAATGATGGATTTACGAAAGTGCGTTATTCTCTTTCAATCAACGATTATTCTTATTTTTCAAACCCCAAAAGAAGAATTTATTTATGAATATATTCCATTAATCCTGAATGCTCTTGTTAATTACTTAATATGTTTCTCTTACGTACCTAAAAATTCATTTCTATTTTCGACCTGATTAGAAGTTTCACGCCCGGCATTTATCTGACGGCCAAAGGCTAATCAAACATAACCCATATATCAAAAATAAAAAGTAAATAAATAAATAATTTTTAATCTAATCTTTATACTAACGTAAACAGCATATTTTGTATTTTAGTGAACTGTATCCAAGAACATACAAGTTTTATTTATTTTTGTATATCACCTTATCTTTTTGCCATTAATAAAGGTGGCATTAATGTTTAAACTTGCTTGTAATTCTACAGAGTGGAAGAAATTCTATGGATATAGAGAGATCTACTTAGCAATTAATAGGAGGTTGCTTAACTCTATTTTCAATATGAATTATTCGTAATTAAATTTTGATTCAAATCAAAAACTTGATTTCGGTATCTTCTCTTATTTTGCAGATATGAAACATATGCAGGTATCGTTCACCCGTAGCAGTTGCAGATACGGCCTCTCCATTCTGTATCTCCTCAAAAAAGTATGGTCCAATGGTAAAATTAGATGTGAAAGCGCACCAAACGGTGACTTTCTTGTCATGAAGACCTTCCTGAACGATTTCATGTGGATTATCTGTTGACCGTATTGGAGACCATAGCTCTTGACAATAGTTTAAACAGAAAACTGTAACAATTGACAGAAGACAAAGTTCACAATGTCTCGTCATGGGTGGTAGAATATATCTACACCACTCTCTATCTTCCACTCCTGTATTATATTACTATTATTTTACATATTTCATGAAAATGAATTCAGTCTTTGTAGTTATGCATTATTATTAAATATTACAAATCCTTTCAATCAATTAATTTCCATTAATTTTAATCAATCCATTGTTGCCATCAAAACTATGCCCCCTCCAACAAACAACAGCAATAGATAAAGTATAGTGGAATTAATTTTTCCATGAATTTAAAAATTTTGGTACTAAATATAAGAAATTATGTTTTCAATATATAATTTTAAGCGTTGTTCCCATCTAGAGAGGCGAAGAAGTTTGTCAAATCAAAAACAAGACACATATTCAGTAATATATAAGGTAGGACTAGAGTGAGTGAACCAATTTAGCTAATTGGCGAATTCCCCACAGAAATCAATCGTAGCTGGAGCATTATGCATGCAACAAGAGAATAAACATAGTTAATCAAGACTTATGTTTACGAAATGCAGCGCTGAAGTGAGAGAGGTCAACAGCGATATTAAAATGCAAATGCAATTAAACTGAGACTTATCGGCATCGGGGCACCTTTTACGGTAAAAAATTATATCAATTATATAATGGTTGGTTTTAATACGGTCAGAGGAGATACGATCGGTTGATTATGTTGAGAGATCTATTGAGATTTTACATTACCGGGATCATAAACATCGTATTTTATAATTAACTATTCTTCCATTTATATAATTAAAGTAATATCAAATCAATTATGTGAATGCCTCAATTTATGCCAGTACGATGCTGTCAACACATGTAAAACACATCTGCACATTTCAGAATCACAGCCTTAAAGGTTTTCACGTATTCAATATTCCACATTCGTCCTGTAGCTAGGAGAAATTTTCAAAATAAATTACTTAAATAGATATAGTATCTATGTAAATTCTCACAACTCTAGTATGATGCAGAATCCAACCTATTACTATAAGCAAAGCACTGTAATTTTGTATAAGGAAAATTAATAAAACAAGGGGCAAATTACATGAACCATTTTCAATTCTCTTACATCCATCTTCATTCAACAGGATGATAATACGTGATCACCATCCTGTATTGTCAACTACCACAATAAAGAATAAAGCTAATCACTATCTTGTATTATCAACAACCATAGTCAAGATGGAGCTATCCTCAGTGCACCCCGAGTGCAAATATTCGAACGATACAAAAATGGTGTTATATATAGACTGTATTGGAGTACCTGGATGCCTTTGCGAAGGAAGAAAGTCAGCTGAGAATGACTAACGTCAAATATGGGGCTGTGGCTGTGTAATCCACCTACTATCCACTTCTTGTGACTTAGCTCATTTGAAAGGATATTGTTAACGAATATATGTAGGTACATACAAAATAATTTCTTTCATTAATGAAGCGCAGTTTTCCACAACAGAGATGGTAGCTTGAATTCACGAAAGACTTATTAAGGTATCATGGAAAGGTCGTTAGGATAAGCTAGTGAATCATAAATAAAATATGGTAGGCTGTAAATTAAAAATTAAATATTCATTCATATTTATTTATTTCATTATTTATTACAATAAAATATCCAACATATGTTGGGTATGCAAATTCTTCAAAACAGTTGAGGTAACCTTAGTTTAAATGCTATGCCATTTTTGAGTACCTATAACTTCTAATACTCATAAAAGAGAACTATGGACTGACAGCTACACCAAAGACCTTTCAAAACTGTGTATTTTCCTTTTTATATATATTTTTTTTTTATATAGGAATTAAGCCAAAAAGTTAACTAAATGCTAAATTATTAATGAAATTGTCAAATAGATATTATGGTTCAATAAAGTTTTTAATTTTCCTCGTTACCTATAATCGTAGGTGTAGGTACGCAAAGAAATAACCTTATTATTTTTAAGATATGTCGAAAACAACTGCTTTGCGAGCATTGTACATTGAATACAACAGCATATCTTCATATAACCTCAACTTATTGTCGTTAATACATTTTTTTTTTGAATAGTGGTATCTACATCTTTTAATTAATGAAATATTAAACAACTATCTACATTACCTTTTGTATTAAATTGTAATGGAAAAAACAATTTTTTTTCCTGACAAAACTAAAATTGTAGCAATCCTCCGTGGCCTAATGTATGATACGTATTTCTGCTTTCGGAGTCTTCATTCATCTGTGTTGCAGGAGGCTTAGAGTGTAGTCTACTATAAAGAACAAAGCTGGATGGGATCGTTTAAACGAAGAAACACAAAACTAACGTCACTTAGTTCTAAACAAAAAATTATTAGACTATATCTATCTAAATATTACATATATTTCAACTTTTACGACTTCAACTTTTCGACAATCATAATAAACTTTTGAGCAAGCTTGATTCATATGGTATACGTGGAGTAGCACTGAACTGGATAAGATCATTTTTAAGTCACCGTAAACAATATGTGAACTTAACATACAAGGAGCAGTATAATATACGGGTGGTTAAATCAGAATGTAGAAATATAGACATGGGAGTGCCTCAGGGCTCAGTGTTAGGTCCCATTTTGTTTTTGTTTTATACAAATGAACTGGACTCTTTTACCAGAGAATTTTTTGTAATGTATGCAGATGATCAATCTGCTCTGATTTCTGATCCTATAGATGAACAACTAGTACAAAAATGTAATGGTGTTTTACAACTCATAAATGAGTGGTATAAAGCGAACTCCCTGTGTTTTAATACAGAGAAAACTCAAATTGTAAGGTTCCATAATCGACAGAAAACCTGTTCGACATTAAATATCTCCTTAGAAGGGTCAGATGTACTCACGTTTAGTAATGAAGTAAAGTTTTTGGGCATTACAATGGATGCGTGTCTCGACTGGAAGGTACAATGTGCACAGTTAATTTCGAAATTTAATTCAATTTGTTTCCTTTTACGAAACTTACGTACTGTTTTGTCACATGAACAGCTTATCATGGTTTACCATGCGCAAGTGTCTTCTAGACTGAGATATGGGGTTTGTTTTTGGGGACGGTCCACTCAGGCATTGGATGTTTTTAAGGTACAAAAGCGTATTATAAGATGTATAGCTGGTGTATCTGATCGATTTTCCTGTCGAAACTTGTTTGAAAACATGAAAATTATGCCTTTGGTAAATGTATTTATGTATGAAATGTGTGTCTTTGTTTATAGGAATAAGACTGATTTTATTTTAAATAAGAATATCTATTCAAAAAATACAAGACAAAAAAATAATTTTTATGTGCCGTTCTGTAAATATAATGTTACTTCTAATTCGCCAACTTATTTAGGATTAAAAATTTTTAATAGGTTACCTGTGCAAATAAAAAGTGCTGTAAGTTTAAGTATTTTTAAAAAAACAATTGAATTGTTACCTTCTAGACAATGTTTTTTATAGTCTAGAAGAATTTTATGAGAGTACATAGGATAAATAATGTAGGTACTTAACGTAGTAATTAGTAAAAGTGTGACTATTCCTATACAAAATGTTTTGTCAACTGGAAAATAAATTATTATTATTATTATTATTATTATTATTATTATTATTTAGCATGTGTTTTTATAAATTTTATAAGAACTAGGACTCTCGTAAAGAGTTTTGCTCCATAGAAATATTTTCTAAATATTTGAATTTTTTTTGTAGCCTTAATTTTATTGTTTCCTAAATTATCGGTTGACAACAGCGACTTTTCATAAACACGAGAAATTTGCAACAATACTTTTACTTTCGCAAAAATCCAAGTAATGCAGAGTAATTCCTTTAAATGTTCTACCCTGACGTTCTTTCGAAAGTCCAAGACAGTATGAGAAAGTTCTACTTTTACGTATTTGTTATACTGCAGGTTTGTTTGCAGAAAGTTCTAACAACTAAACTTGATCTTTTAAGTAGACAGTGTTTTATGTTCCTCATTCCTCAAATAGCTCCAGTCTCAGTCATGTAATCTAGAATGCCGACAGAATGTTGACGTCTGACTGTTCTCAATAAATAACAATAATTATTGTAAGAAAAACTGGATTTCGATTAACTCGAAGTATTTTAAGAATCAGTATTGATTGTGTAAACCTGTCACATCTGTTTAAGATTCTTACCTAGTAAATTTAGTTAATCTTTGGTTACAAACTATCTTTTACTACCTTGAGCATCCTTGTGGTTTATCTTTTTTTTTTTAAGGTAATGACAATAAGACTAATTTTTGATAAATACATTTATGTTAAGTACAACTTAATATTGGGCTCGTTATTATGTTTTGTTATGATGGTATTGGTAATATTATTCTTAGAAAATGCTGGGATTTTTTTCCGCAGAGTCCAGGATCTTTAGTCTCCCAGGGTTGTCTTTGGGTGACCAAAATGTTCGTGATTTTACAAAGATCTTCTACAAAGTAAAGCAGAATAAATTCACAAAATATTTTCCTTGCGCTTGATGGTAATCTCGAGTAGTTTTTGATATATTGTAACTATGGTTAGACGTACTTTTTGTGGAATATTAAGTTCCTTGCTTTATGATATCTTTAATCTCGCTATTAGTATCAACCTCTCTTATGCAGGGATATGGTACGTCTTTCTAACATTGAGATAAATTTTTCATGAAGTGCCCTGTATTATTTTATGGTAAAATGTATTATATTCTTTTTGTTAAGATACAAACCCAATAAACATTTTTGTTTATATAATAGTTACCGTAAATGCTATATCACCTATCTTAAATAACTTAAATTGATTTAGTTTAGTAACAGAAATGTTTCTGTTACCCTTATAAACACCTTAAAGAGCTTAAATGGGGCGTTTATAAAGGTTACGAATACCTATATTTAAGTAACGCTAAATATCTTTGGGTTTTATAACCGAAAGTAACAGAAACATTTTGATAACCACTATATAACTTCCTATATAACCGCGCCTAGGCACCTTCAGTGATGTAATGTAGTTTTATATGTGTTTCGGTTACCGTTATATACATACATTGCCTATAATGGTGTCGGTAATATTTCAGTTACCGAAATTCTGTTACTATTTTGGTATACCTATATTTCTCTCTCTGACACATTTATTTGTTATTATTATGCTCTTTCTCTTCTACCGAGCTTACAAGTTTATATACTTATATAAATAAAATGAAAATGAACAGCACCAGAGGCTGTAGTAGGTATATAGATTTCTGACAGTAGACAAAATATTAGTACCTATTTTATTGGCGATTTATAAGCACTTGTATGAGTGAAAACTTAATGCGAAAGATTTTTTACTGCAAATTTTTACAATGTACTTCGAAAAAACGCAGGCGCTTTTAATATACTCAGTAATAATGAATTTAAAATTAGGTTGTAAAAATTACATATATTTTTTTTTACATACCACCAGTATTATGTACCAAAGTTGTTCGCCTTGTGACCATTTAACAAGGTAGTATTCATTTTGACTTAAATTTTGAAAAAATAAGTTATATTTGGCTCTAAATGTAAGAGCCATATAAAGCGTCCCTGCTTTCATTTGGACAAAAAACATGGCCGAATTGGTGAAGTCTATGTAGTGACTTTATAAACACTGAAGTGATCTTGTACCGTCTAATGTCACTACTAGTGTTGAAATATATCTTGAATGCCTTCAAAACGCTCTTATATAAATTATAGTGACGTAAACGTACGTAGTTATAAGCCTTCTTATTTGGACATAAATTTTGGATCCAAACGCATTATGATCCGAAAATCGACCAATAGGAAGTTAAGTAGCTGTAAAATACTCTATTACTATTGGCACAGAGTCTATTGCATGGTAATTTCCTACGAACATGTTCTGCTGATTTCTCATGGCGAAAGAAAGCTGATATTCTTTGATAATGTGAAATCGGATCAAGATGAGATAAGAGCCAATAGGAATTAAGTATTTTTAAATTACTTAATACCTATTGGTTATTTTCAGAAAATAATGCGATTTGAGATTCAATTCCGTGATCAGTGATCAGTGACCGTGATGAATATAATATAACGTCTCTGACATAACCTTACTTCAAGATTTCAGTGTGTGTCGGTTTTATAAATATATGATGTCATGCTCATTGCAGTTTATGTACACTTCCTTTCGGGGGCTCATTGTCTGTCACATAAGGGGCCGTTCATTACTACTGCTACTATCATTATTATGCCCAGTAATTTCTGTGTGGATCCCGTGTTCTGTATTTCTGTCTGGTTCTAGTAGTAATTCATGGATATTGGATGGAGATACATATTCTGCTTGAGTAGTATTGATCTGATTCTTTAATGCATTAGGTATTTCTTTTACTACGTGACGATGCAAGGAATTGACACTTTTTAGGTTAACAACAGCATCTGAATTGAATGCTGATCCTGCTGGTACGGTATTTAAGATTTTGGTAAAGTTTTTTGTAACTTTGCGACGAAAAGAACTGCTGCACTTAATTTTTTTCCAGTTTCTCAACATTCTGATTTTTATCTGCTAGCTGCACTATAGCTGAATGACAATAAATAAAACGTTCAATATAAAGTAGGTATCAATATAAGTTTTATAAGAGGTAATTTCTTTTACTACGGGTAACGGAGTTTTATAAAAAAACAGTAGTTATACAAGATCACTAGAAGTGTTATAACGTACCTAATTAGTAAGTACCTACCCACAGTTTTTATAAAGGTGATTAACAATACTACTATATAACTCAAGATACATTAGTTATATAAATGAAGTAATGGCAAACCTTATATAATTTTCTTATAAATATATTGGTAATGATTACTATAAGTTTTATAAAATGGGTGATGGAAATATTTATATTACTTCATTATATACCAAGAGACTACAGTAATTTTATAAAACCCTAATAAGACTTGGTTACTAAAAGGCAAACTTATAAAACTCCACAACCTTCTTATATACTTTCATTACCTTTATATAGTCTTTATATAACTGATCGTTACCATATGTTACGAAAAATGTTTATTGGGAAGGTAATAAGAGACATGTTTCAACTAAAAAGAAGGTATCAATACTATATTTTGTTACTGCAAACTACAAAATATACTACCAATTTAAAATATAACCTCAAAACAATCGACTAATATATCAAAGTATTACCAAAGTTGATAAATTATTCAAAACACTTAAACCGAGCGATGGACAGACAGGAATTTTCTCGGGTAACTTAATGTCACTACCATCAAATTAATTTAAATTTTAAGACGGTTTTCAGTAATCTTAAATGCAGGTTAATCTGAATATATTTGCGGAAATCTGCTGTTAATAACTTCAAAATTTTTGAAGCACTCTACATTTAAATTGAAGCAAATTACGAGTATTTTAGTAATGTAAAATGATGCAAACACATGTCTTATGCATTATCATATCACTATTCATTTGTTTTGATATATATTTCAATATTAAATCATTGTAAGAACGAACGATGGTTTAGATATCAAATAGGTAATATTTGTTATAAATGGATGTCATCAGAAAGAAAATTTGTATATTTATATAAAACTTTTCTATGCAAATCTTCGCCGAATTTCACATCATACTAACATTTTCAGTTTTAAAGTTATTCGTGATCAGTCTGATCAGAATAAATAGAAACAGAGCGTGATCTATAAATAAGTGGGAGGTAAACGCTATTATTTAAAAACACATATTATTTAAAAATGGTATTACAATAAATATTCTATCAAACAAAGAAATTTAAAACATGAGTAACCGCAATACGTGTTGTTTTATGTATCTTTCATTAATTTACTGTTATTTTTTGGGCATCTAATAATCTAATAGATTTATAAAATAAAATATACGTCATCGCATTCAAGGATGCTACGGTTCACTTGTAAAACGAATGGGTTACAAAAAGTTATAGGTAATAGTAATTAAAAAGTTGCAAAAAGTCATAAACAACAACGTAAGTACAAAAATATATATACGCGCGTTCTATTTCAAAAAGATTATTTTGAATTGCTGATGAGTATTTCTGTACTCGTGTCCAATTCAATTTTTTCGACTCTGTGTTTCTTAATAAAAATAAAAATTTTTGAAGTTGTTATTCTATAAATCAAACTCTGATTATCCAGCAATGGATTTCTCAGAGGATGAACTTTTGGCTAAGTTTTCCATGTCTGAACTGGATATGAGACCGTGTTTCTCCTAAATATTTAATAAATTTATCAGATTCAATCTGATACAGGGTGTTGAAATTTAGGAAAAAATATATATTTTTTCTCTTTTCTCCCAAATGGATAGAATAAGATAGAAATTTGGCAGTAAATAGCTCTCCCTTTTGGTATAAATCAACTTTTTGCGAAAAGTATTTGCATCAACCTTCCCAAGATTGAGTGAGCTTGGAATTTCAAAAGTTAAAAGGGCTGAAGCACTGCGAAGACAAAATGTTGCAGATGGTGAGGAAGCTGTAATTGATGCCGTTTTAGACAATCCTACCACAAGTACGCGTCAAGTTTCTGTGCAAATAGGATTTTCACAAAGTTTTGTTTCGAGAACTTTACGTCGGGAGCTTTACACCCTGGTGTAATTATACAGGTGTTCAAGCTCTTCATCCTGGAGATGACGAGCAGCGTTTACGTTTTTGGCAGTTGCTTATTGAAGAATAAATCATGATCCCTATTTTGTTTTGTCTGTTTTATGGACAGATGAAGCCTTTTTACGAGAGACGACATTACAAATTTTCGATAATTGTTTTGAAAAAAACATTGATCTCATTTAGATGTTCCAAGAAATATATAGAAAACACTCTATATACTAGTATTTCGGCTTGTTAGGCCTTTTTCAATAGAGTAAACGTCTATTACTAAATAATTCCAAGTGCGTTTTCGTTATTTATTTGTTTACGAGCCTACCTCTGGCCATCTGGTGAAGCCCGAGTTTTTAATACCGTTTCTAAGAAGGGCGAGAGTGTAAAGTCTATCTGATCATTGGTAGTACACGGATTTATAATTAAAGATTTTTTAATTTCTAATTGCTCTAACAGATCTAAGCGCTTTCCTTTCTTTTCCCGATGCAGTACCTTTACATTTTTCTGATCTATAAAATGATTGTTTTCTATACAATGCGTCGCTAATCCTGAATTTTTTGCGTTATTTAATTAAATAACGCAAACTCGGGCTTCACCAGATGGCCAGAGGTAGGCTCGTAAACAAATAAATAACGAAAACGCACTTGGAATTATTTAGTAATAGACGTTTACTCTATTGAAAAAGGCCTAACAAGCCGAAATACTAGTATATAGAGTGTTTTCTATATATTTCTTGGAACATCTAAATGAGATCAATGTTTTTTTCAAAACAATTATTTTCACGATGTTTCATAAAGAACCATCCGCTTCGAGTATCCACTTTAACAAATTTTCGAAACTTGCAACATTAGGTGTTGAACAGCCCACATGTTAAGAGAAGAAGATTCTAGCACCGATTTTCTATCAATATTTGGGAAGGAATGTTCAATGGTCACTTATTGGAGTTGCAAGAACTTCATAATCGCATGAACGTAAATAGTTACAGGGACTTTCTCGAAAACCATTTGTATGACTTACTAGAAGACATTCCGTTCAATTCAATATTAGACAAGAAATGTACTTCCAACAAGATGGTGCACTTCCTCACAATGGTAGATTTGTGACAGAGTGGCTGAACAATAATTTTCACGATAGATGGATTGGTCGGTTTGGTCCTGTGAGGTGGCCTCCAAGAAGTCCCAACTTAAATCAGCTAGATATCTTTTTAGGGGGATGTTTAAAATAACGGATTTATAGCGAAGTAATTAACAATAGAGAAATGTTGCAAGAACGAATTACGATGGCTGCAAATGAAATTCGTGGTAACTTAAATATGCGTCATATGTATACATCGCTAATACGATGGCGTCAAGTCTGTATTGCGGCTGAAGATGGGCACTTCGAACACTTACTACTTTAATGAACACTTACTACTTTAATAATACACTTCTCTAATAATACTTGTGTTTATTTTCTGCAGTTTTTTAATTTTAAGATAATTTCAGAACTAAGATTTATTTGATTGATACATTTTTGAAAACAAAAATTCTTATTTTTTTTTAATTTTTTAATTTTTCCTATTTTATTTTTAAAGTAAGTTTTTTGACAAAAAACTTATTTTTTTCCTAAATTTCAACACAATGTATCTTTGTAAGGAGGCATGTTAGAACAAAAATGTATTTTGATAAAAACTTTGTTTTGGCGAGAAGAATCTTGAATTAATTTTTTTACATCTACTTCTGACTCACCCTGTATACATATGAGTAAATATGTATTAAAACTAATTACTACTGATTAGATAGTTTTACTATTACACTATTTTTTAGTATATTTCATCGTAAACTTTTCACGGAAACTAAAGGTCTATCCATTTTACTATGGAAGGAAATAGAAAATATAAAAAAAGTGTAAATCTCATTGAAGGTTAGTTTTTAAAGAGCATAGGCGACATTCTATTCCCTGAGCTAACCTTGTATGGAAGCATTACACACGTTTTTTAGAATCTAAGCGAAGATCCAAAACACTTAACTTCACGGAAAATCTATGCGTAACCTCCAGGTCCCCGAACAATTCATTCAGTACAATAAAAGTTATACAGGGTGACTATGGAGGCTGTGGTTCACCCCCTTAATTTTGTTATCAAGTAAGGAATTGAAACCGGGGAATATGGGGATGAAATGAATTTTGTAACGTATAGATAATTTAAATTTTATAGTTAACTTCATCCTTTTCTATTCTGAGTTTGCTGTTTACGACATTAAATCACTTCTTAGTAATTACGACATTTTTATATATTTATACCAAAGTCTCTCAACTTACATATATTTTCATTAATTTCTGGATTGGTAGTCAACTTTAATTTGATTTTTTATATATAAGAGTACCTATAACAAAAAAAATACATACACACATACAAATACATATAATGTATACACACATATACACATATAAAGAACGAACTAATCAAAATGATTATAATATGTAAATTCATATTTACACGAACAAAAAACTGCGAAATAAAAACAAACACGCTAAGAAATAACTTTTTTCAACGAATTATAGGGACAAAATATATCAACTCTATTCTGCAAGTTGTTACAGTTGCTACACAAGAAATGCAATGGCGAAAATTTTAATACATTGGGGTGGGAAGATAAAATAAACTGTCTTGTCGAGTTACCGTTAAGGGAATATGAAATCTGAGCTGTTGAAGTAATTGAAGACAATCTATTGTACTATTTATGAGTTTATTTAGACAATTTAATATATGTATAAAAAATCGCATATGCCACAGTGTAATTGTCACTTTGACAGCGACAAAAGTTACCTGCAACTTTTACAGTGACAAATGCACTAGTGGTTTTTTCACTTATTCATTTTTTAACCAATTATCGCAGTGTCCGTTGCCAAAATATATAGTTTGACATTTCTGTCAACAAGTTATTGAATTATTAAACACTAACAATGAATCGATTCGGTGATCCTCAAATAAAAATGTGTTTATTTTTAGTGTTTATGTTTCTAAATTTCTTATTCATTAAATTGTCCTGCCGAATTACACTCGATGTTTGTATTGACACCGGATAAATTTGTATTACTTAAATTCTAAACTGTTTCCTTTAGCAATTTGACTCGAAAAACTGTCAACCTAAAAACGCTCCACCTTCGGTGTCGCGTTTTTAATAGTTGACAGTTTTTCTCGTCTAATTGCTTGGCAACAGTTTCTCATTAAACAATCCAAATTTATCCGGTAAAATACAAACCTCTTGTGCAATTATAAGTGAAAAATCAGTGATTGAGCTCTCCTGCGGTTTTCAAAGCTGACTACAGAAAATCTACTTAAGAACTCATCTGAAGGGTATCTACCATCCACCTTAAAAGAAAGAAATTTTGGAAAGAGCCGTTGAATGTTTTCCAAGCTTTCTGCATATGTATTTTATCCAGGTTGCCATACTAAATACGCATATTCGAGTTTGGATTTGACAATGGCATTAAAGGGCAGCGTTAAAGTTTGCGTATCAGTGAAACCTTTTGAATTACGGATAACAAATCACAGATTCTTATACGAGGTTTTTGTAACTTCATTCACATGTAGGTTAAAAGTTAGTTTGGTGTCAAATATAACCACTAGGTCCTTAATTGAAACTTGTCGATCTAAAACGGCGCCAGTGATACTATAGGTATAAACAATTGGAAATATTTGCCTCGTAAATGTCATGGCATTACATTTTGCTTTATTTAAAGGAAGATTGTTTAGATTGCACCAATCATTTATCCCTTCAAATAATGTTGGAGTTTTAAACAATCAGAAATGGTTATTGGAAGGAGATGCCGAAAACAACTACTCCACGGGCAATATGCCCCGACTGGCGTTGCATTACATCAACATCTCCATGGATGTCGCCACATCCTTCATCAAGACCAAATACCAGACAATGACCGGTTTCGATCTTGTTATGATCTCGTCAGACTGCCATAGGTATTGGAATCGATGAATGATCTGGCGACGTGATTGCCTAAGGGGCATAGTGAATGTTTGTAGTGGCGAGATACAGTGAAATACACTGCAGTGCCCTCTTTGGGTGAGATGTTGATGTAATGCAACGCCAGTCGGGGCATATTGCCCGTGGAGTAGTTGTTTTCGGCATCTCCTTCCAATAATTAAGTAGGATTGTCTTCCTCAAAGACAATAGAGGTCGCTGTAATGGCATCTGCTTTCTGCAGATCGTTATCTGTCTGTCAATTAGACAATAATTGTCAGACAGGTAGTAGCAAAAACCCAAAGAGGGCACTGCAGTGTATTTCACTGTATCTCGCCACTACAAACAATCAGAAATGGTATTTATGGCACAATAAATTTTGACATCATCCGCATACAGTAAATAAGACACATCTGTCTCCTCAATCATATCGTTGATGAAAACTATGAAAAGGAGTGGTCCAAGAATCGAGCCTTGGGGCACTCTTGATGTTTCTTGATGGCACTTGGGGCACAAATATTTTTTCAGATACAAAACCGACGTATTGTTTTCTCCCTGTTAAGAAGGATTGAAAAAACCTCACGAGAGAAGGAGATAAATCTGCTTGTTTCAATTTCCCAAGTAATTAGTTCCTAATAATCAGGTATAGACGAAAGAAGTGGAGTATGTATAGTATACGAGTAATAGACCAAATAGATATAGTAGAAATAAAAAATAGTCAATTGATACCTATGGTTCTTATTTTTGTTTCAATATTTAATTCTAAATATATTTACGAACTACTATATATACTTTTTTAAGTTTAGGAATATTACCTCTATAGTATGTACGTATTGTGGTAGAATCCTAATTTCTAATAGTTGACACTTTTCTACTTGTCTTGGAATTGAATAAATATTTCCATATGAAACTCAGATAAAAACTGCAAATCACTCAAGATCGGATGTTCAGTGACTGGACTTGAGGAAGTGAAAACCACTTGTTTAGCAGGAATTGTAACTTTTGAGGTCGGAAGTATATAATAGTGTGAGTAATTTTTCATTCATTCATGAAATATACACATTCCACCCGCATAAAATATGAGTAATATTGGCCCCATTGCGCACTACTTGTATATGAATTAATCTATAACTTTTGTGGTCAGATAAAATTTTACAAGTCATGCTGCTCATGTGATTGACTTATTACGTCTTGTTATCTTCTTTCAAGGTTGCTTGAAGCGAAATATGGTTTTGGATTATTTTGTGTGGTTAAAAATTGAGTCAGTTAAATACTTACAAAACTTGCTAGTTTCAAATAGTAAATATACAGGGTCATTCACGTAACTGGTTCGTTAGAATATTTGTTAGTTGTAGTGATAATTCAGGTTGGAAGATATGGTTACTTAACCGCCCCTGATATTTTCAATGAAAATATTTTTATTTAAATGAAATTAAAACGCCACATATATTAGGCAGTCCCCAAATCCAAAGTCAAAGGCTGCCCGGAAGGATCTGGAGATCCAACGCAGAACATAATAGGCAATGTGACCCAGAAATGTTGCCACAACACGCTCTAGCCCGCTGCTCTACCGAAGCGGTAAATAAACAAGTAATAATTAGTATCTACATAATAGTAATAAGTAATAAAATAAGTAAATAAGTAGTATATACTGAAACATATGTATTGAATAGGAATATATATTGCGTCTTTGACATATTGCATATAATGATTCTATATGAATGTTATATATAAGGCTCCAAATTACTGAGCCATATTATCTTCTAATTGAGATCGGACAAAAGACTTTTGGGAAAAAAAGCTTTCGCCATTAGGTAAAGCCTTTGCAATTACACATCCTACACTTTTATAGGCAGTAGCAAAGGAGGTCTTTACACTGGTTTATTGGATGTTAGTATGCTATCAAAAACGATTCCGAGATCTTTTACATATTATAGTTAATATGACATAATTGAGGTGAAAATTATACATTATTTGAGTAACTTTCCTAAAAAAGTTTGTAACATTACATTCTGAAACATTTAACGGTAAATTATTTTAATGCACCAAGTATCGATGTGATTTAAATTATGCTGTAATCGTTCGCAGTCTCATAATGATGATGTATTACAAAAAAATCTTGAGATCGTCGGCGTATAATAAAAAATTTACATTTAAATTAAAAATAATGTTATTAATAAATAATAGGAATCAGAACGGAGCCAAAATGGATCCCTGAGGAATACCTGATAATTGAAGAAACCTTTCAGAAGAGTAACCATGGCATTTTACGTCTTGGTATTTACATAGCTGGTATTTAGTTAGATAGGAGTGAACCAGATATAAAACGTTGTCAGATAATCCAAAAAAGAGGACTTTTTTGTGTTTTTTTTTTGTTTTTCATTGAAGAAATTAATTATATTTTAACAGCCAACAACTTTTCCAATATCATATACAAACGTTTTATGTTCATTTAGTAAAATACCATGATCTACTCTGTGAAATGTCTTCGAAAAATCCCTATATTATCGTAAATTAATCTATAATTACTGGTGTTTTGCTACACATAATATAGATCTATATATCTAATCAGAACGGAAGTACTTTGTATTGTATTTTCTTAAATATTTATGAAGTAGGTATACCAAATTATTTGTCACGTAGACTAATTTCGGGAATTTGTATTTTGTGCACTTGAAATAAACAACAATAAATAGTTTTATCTATAATTAATTGTGTATACCTTATCTTGTAAAAAAATCGTAGACGGCGTCCGTATCTAAAACGCAGGTGTAAAATAACAATGGAGAGAATGTAGTTAAAGACTGGTTTCTCCGTTGCGTGATATTTTTATACGTTAATCATGTTATCATGAAATCATTGATACCATTAACAATAATTGGAAAAAATATAAACAAAAGCCATTAACATTTCAAGATATCCATAACGGCGTTATCATTATTCTTTCATATTAAGAACACACCAATGTATTTTACTTACATAGGTAGATGACCAAGATGTCAAAACATATATTGGTCACAGGTCACGGATTTCATAATAACAGACTATTGGAGTATCCTGTATTTTTCTTGGTGAAGCTTTCTTTCTATCTTGAGTACTTTTTAAATTTGGTTTTCACTACAGGGCACAAAATTTACATGTTGAAGCCTATTTGATCTGGCGTACTAGTTAAAGGAATTTTGGCCGAATAATGAAACGCCAGAAATATTACAAAATGCTTGTGAGAGCATGGAAAGGCGCGTAAACTCATGCTTTGAAAAGAGTTGGAACCGTTGGAAATGCCGCCCATTTCCAACGTTACTTAAATTTGATTTTTCTGTTATTATGATATCATTGATTATGCGTGTATGGCACAGAGCTTGACAAACTTTGAGAACTAAGCACAGACTGATTGGCTTTGGATTGGAAACGAGCTATTGGCTCTGCTGTAAATTGATTACATTTCATGAATTATTTACCCAGCTAAAGTTAGCTTGCGAAACAACACAAGAGATTATTAAAAAAATATAGTTATATATATATATATATATATATATATATATTCAAGGGAGGGCCGAGAAATGCAAGAAAGTAAGACTTAGAAGAAATAAATTAGAGGTACCTGAAAAATTGAAGCGTCGATTAGCTTCCTTTGTAAAATACTGGTGTTTATCTTACTCTTATTACTAGTTTTCAAAATACCTGAGTAAAATTTTATTAAACCGTTTTGATCCCATTTTTAAGCAAAAAATGCATCATTTTTGCCCAATTCAAGTGACAGGTGTCAAGTTATCTTTATTTCCTCAAACAAATAAATGATTTTGCATTTTTTTTTCAGATATTTTCTGAACTAATCAAGATACCAATTATTCCACATACCACTCGCTATCCATATAATCCTAATCAGTTTTGATTGTCTTATTTCTAGCTTTGCCTAGCTACATGTTTTCAAATCGGACAACAGATAGAAAATGTGGAAATGTTTTTAACAGAATATACCAGTTAAATGTAGAAGTATTTGCAGACACCTAAAATAAAGACAAATCTTGATAATAATAGAATAAGAATAACTTTATTTCAAAGATAACAAAGTACAGGAGAGTACAAGAGAGTATCAAGAATCTTTAATATTGTAACGTCCTCAACCATTAGTATACTTTATAATAATACTAATAATAATAATAATAATAATAATAATAATAATAATAATAATAATAATAATAATAATAATAATAATAATAATATCTCTACCCCTCATTCTTATCACAAGGATTAGCCGAAAGTCTGAGACTTGTGTGGGAGAGGGGCGGCATATTATTATTTCGCGGCCCGCATTTGCGCCTTATCAAGGCTAAGTATTTAAAAATACATTAAAAAATGTTATCACAATACTTATAAAAATATATTTGCCTGTTCTAGGAACAATGAAACGATATCGCAGTATTCTTACTTGATACAGTATTCATATAAAGCGTTGTCACTCAACGTATATAATTATAGATTTTATCAAATTACAAGATAATATAATACAGTATTGACTAAATATTTTTTTACCAATTGTTGTAACCAATAATTTCATTCAGTGACTGATCAGATGTGTTACTTTAATAATCTATTTAACAATAAGATATTGACAATACCTTAGTCAATACCTTATTGTTCACATTAACGGTAGTTGGATTTGTTTGCTTATTAATACATTTTTTCACTTGCATTAGGAATAAACATTATAATATAACATTTTTAATTTGTTTAATACATACATTGTTACCAAAATTTACTTAATTTCTGTCGCTTGTAACAACAGGTGAGTCCCAAATAGTTTGTCCTGGTTTCTAAAGACCCCATTTTTAAAAAAATATTTTTAGTTTCATGTATTTCTTTCCTCTTATTTGTTTCAAGCTTCCAATCTAATTTTATTTTGTTTTTCTATTCTTTTTATTAATTTGCTCAGTTTATTCTAACCAGGTTTCGTACAGTTTTTCCTTTCTGCTCTTCTCATATCTTCTTAGTGTCATAATCCTTCTCACCAAGCTGAGTATTTCTAGATGGTAATTATCAGTTTGCCAAAATTTTGAGACTACGAGTATTTGACCTCTTTTCATGAAAATGTGCACATCAGATTAGAAAATGTTGATTTCTATGCAAATATTTTCAACTCTCCACTCACAGCCTGAATATCATCCAGGCTGTTTTAAAAAACCCCGCAAGCTATAACTCCGTTATTTATAGTCTGATCTTAAAAAACAAAAAATTAAATGAAATTTCTCAAAATACACTATAGAGGGAGCCTACCGTAATATTTTTAACTTTTTTTTTAAATAGCAATATAGCAATATAGAAAATCTAAAATAAAAACAATCTGAAAACAAAACTTCATTGCTAGAAGGCGGAGAGGGGATTTTATTTACTTTTACTTTAGCTCTAGGGTTATTAATTATTGATAGTGGATTAGTGAAAATATTTTAAATGAAAGCCACGTAGATATTTATATAGGTTGACATGTTTGGACACGTAGTAGTCGGCAGTCTTGCATATTAAAAACCATGATACAATTAAAAACTGTGTACACATAAGACATACGTCGAACAGAGACGAACATACACTGTTAGGATGGAAGTGGCAAGTGGCAGTGAAGAACTTTTAATAATATTAATGTACAGTATCGAAAGTGAGAATAATACGAAAGGGAAAGTACATTGAGATATCTTATAAAATGAATGAATTGGATAAGTAGGCCATGCTCGGCAAAAATTGAAAGTAGCCTAAATATTTAATGGGTTTCTAGTTCTTACGTGAAAAAAATTCTATAGAATTGAGGAAGCCTGCCTTTTTCTGTAGAAAATTTATTGCGTTACGTAACGGTTATCTTAATATTTACTTTGATATATAAAAAGGAAATCAAATTAATTGGCTGCATTTTTATGTGCCTCGCAGTTTGCAATCGATGTTTATAATAAATAGATTATTCGATACGACCTAATAATTACGAATTTGATAATAGAGGATAAACTTGTCTTGCATCTATTCCTCGGGTTTAATAGTTTGTGTGTTCACACTGTCTACTATAACGAAAAATTCTACAAAAAGTTATTAATTTATTCTTTATAAACAGCGATTAATTGCATTTAGTAAAAAAAGTATAGCAGCACGAATAATGTAATTTGTATTACTATACATTATTCAGCTTAAACTTAATGTACCAGAAGGAACGTTTGGAAACCTTAAAATCTTATGCCTTCACCCAATCATTTGTAAATTAAAAAGATTACTAGAAATGGGCGTTCCCATTTCTAGCCCTACCGGGGGTCCAGGTTTCCGGTCTGGGGTCACCCTTCGGGTGACAAATGCATCCAGAATAATATTTTTTTAAGAAAATACATATTAAAGAAATTTTGTATCTGGAATGATGTAATAATTATACTAAACGATTTTTCTTAATATTTTGATGAATTGTAAGAGTACTTTAATCTTGATGGTAAAACATCATCATTTTTTAAGTGCTGAAAGTAGAATTTATTTTTCAGAACATTATTATCAATTTTATCAATGGGACCAAAAATATTGTAGATATTTACTTTGGTAAGCTAAAATGATGAATTAAACAGACTGCTAAAATGAACGAATTAGTTCCAAGCTTTACGTGCAGAAAGAATAAAAGCTACGGATAATGAAACAGAATAACTAAACACTAATACTAATAAATAATTGAAATTAAAAAGTAAAAAAAAATTTGCTTCCAGCGTGACTCAAATTCGCGATATCGTCATTATCACGTTATAAATCCTACGACTTTCCCATTGCGCTACCGCGACTGTTGTCAAAAGTTTACCGTGAGACGTTTAACTATGTAAACTGTATGTGTCAAGCTGAAAAAATAATTTTTACCAATTTTCTAATTGGAAAAACATTTCGCTTCAGTATTTTGGCAATCAGAAGTGTTTGGCAGTACTATCGATTCCGTTAGCAATATTTCTCATAGGAAAATAACCTATCTGAAGTTTAATTAATTTGACAGTTTTCGTGGGAGGTGCTTGTGGTTAGTGCAATCTCACATCGGCAGATAAAATGAGAAAGAAGTTGAAACGCACGCAACTCGAGATTTTCGGAGACGAAGTAGACGTCGAAGGACTCGACGTACAGTCTCGAAAAAAAATCTCAAAGGATTACAGAAAGGAACTTTCTGTGAATTACGAAACTTTCGAACGAATTTCGGAAATTTCGCGTGAAGCGGTTCTCGAAGCCGTAAAAATTAGAAAAAAGGCAAGGGGTCCCGCGAAAAGTCGGGTTTTGGCAGGCGTGACGGGACCATTAGGCGTGAGAACAAACACCGGTGTTAGCCGCATCTCTCTCGCCGAAAATTTTGCAGAGGTTTTTTGAAAAGGCGTTTAAATTGGGAAAAGGCGTAGGAAACTGGACGAAAATATCCCTACGCATTGGAGAAAGGACGGGGGCGATCTTCGGTTGCCCGCGATCCCCCCTCGGAGGAGATAGCTTTGAAACTTTGTCGATTCGGCGGCAGAATTTAGAGCGAGACAGAATCGACGCGTTTTAATATATATGGATTATCAAATTTTATTTGTTGCGCACATATAAGATATTTGTAAAATATATAATGTTTCTAACTAATTTGTCGTGCAGCTTTATGATTCATTTTATATTCTTTTGTGGTATTTAGAAAACTTTTTATCCGATACGAAATCGTTCTGCCAGTATATTTAGGCACATTTTTATATACTTCAAAATATTGTAAATTAAATGCTTTCAACTAATTAATAAAGGCCTTTTCTCAAGAGACCGATGTCATAATAGCCTAATAAAAAAAAAATTATGACTTACTCTAATAATTTAAATTTACCCATAATGTGATACATCGTCGTAAAGAGAATGAGAAGAGCTATCTGAAAATATAAAAATCCAATATGGCGCCCATAAGAAAAAAAAAGTTGACTATCGTCTCTCAAAAACAATAAGAGATAGAGGTGATCTGACTTCGCCAATGCAATCAATAGAGCATTTTATGACTGGGAACCGAATTTCATGAACTTATCTTGAAAAACAAATGAATTACGGCAAAAATTAAAAAACCTAAATTTTCAGTTTTTTCAGAATATTTCAGAAATTAAAAAAGATATTTCAGGTTTGCTTTTACCAAAATATTCGTCATAAAATTGCGCAACTTTTTTGTAATTTGAGCCACCCTGTATCTCTTACCATTACTGATATCCCAATGGTGAGCCTCCTTAAGTGAATCAGCCTGTATATTTGCTACCCAGTCCTGGATTTTGGGTCAAACTAAAATTAAAAGTATTTTGTAAATTACGCTAAATGAAGACACCTTCACTTTTATTGGTAAACGTGCTTTCAGCTGTACACAAACATTCACCGTAGGTCGTTTTAAACAATTAAAATTATGTGTTGTCGTATTACTAATATTACTTCTATAAGTTTGCGCCTTAATGGAAAATATAAGTCCACATTTTGGCCATGTATTTTTGTCAAAATATGTTTTGCTCCAACTTAGAATAACAACACTGTTAGTTGAGTAATTAGAACTTTGGTTTGCCTTTTTCGGTCCACGTAAAAAGCTATGTTAGAAATCGATAAAGTGGTATACCAGAAAATTTTGAAGAGGGCGCCACATATTTTAAGTGTTGAAAATAAAATAACTGCATTAACTTAACTACTACTTGGTTATCCATCATGGAAATCTTTATCTAAAGTTATTTGAATGGTCAAGACCTTCCATAAGAAGCTACAAGAAATCTATATTTACCAAAAAATATGAACCTTCTAGCAATGAGGTCCATTCTATATGTTATTATACTTTTTTTGCCACACATTTGATAGTTTTGTGTAAAAATAAATCACAAAGCGCATGAAAAAATAGAATGGAGAAAGATTCAACAACTTGAGAATGATTTAGATGGTGGTGGTAAGTATTACAAACCTGAAATCACTATTAGTCACTGCAAAATATCTTGTCTTCTAGCGCTCAAACGGGCCACTGAATTATAAAAAGTTCTGATTTTTGTATGTAGAATTATTCATAGAATCTAAAAACGGCTTGTGACCTTTACTACCCTTTCCATTGTGTTTTTACTGAAGAAAGGATTGAACTCCCAAAGTTTGGTAAAAAATCGATTGTCCCTCTTCATTACGATGTCTACAGATAGGTTTATCATTATATCATTATTATTATTAATATTATTAGGTACATATTATTATTTGTGTTTTTGGCCATTATGCACTTCTCAGCTCTCACTAGTTTATGTTTCTAGTAGACAGGTTAATCTCTCGTTTAACGAGAGATTATTTTTATTTTGCCAACGATCTTACTATACTTATACTGCATGTGTATGAAGAATTACTGGGCACATGGCTGGAAGTAATGGAATGATACCCGTCACCAACACAATCAGTGGAATCATATGAACTGATTTCTGTTGCCATATTCTTTCAAATTCTATTGCTAGTTGACGCTATTATAGTACTTATCTGTCGTGTAATGCTTTTAAGTATCTCATCATAAGATGCGTACCTTTGAAGATAATGTTTACATTATCTTTGTGACACATATTTGAACATTCGTAATAAGTTGTATATCTCTAACAAAAATAGGGGAATAGGCAACTAAATATTGCATATAGTCGTGTATGGATAACTGCAAAATGGTCGCTTACTTCTAAGCTAGAATTTTGGTAGTCCAAATAAAATTTCTGAACTTGTAGATATTCGTCTGCAAATCCTTTTCTGTTGATCGGGGGGTAGGTTTGAGCTTTATTTAATAGCTGAAAAAGTTTTATTTACCCATTTTGAAAATTTGGCAATAAGTTAGTTGAATTTTATATGTTCTATCGTCTAGGTACTTCAGATTTGTTGAATAAGTGCATATTTATAAATCATTTAATTTCGCGACGAAGTTATAGAGAATAACCTTAATATTACATAATATCAGCTATAAATATGCAAAAGGCAATATAAATTTGATACCGATGAGGTTAATTAGGTCAAGTTTCTTGAAGATATAACTGGAAATATCTAGTTGTAAAAGTATATCTTGGATTACTTATACAATGCTGCTGTTTTATCTTGAACAGATTTCTAAGAACATGGATATACTTTGAACTCGGATGTATTTATATGATTAAAAAAATGTATTCACTTGCTGATAAAATATTTCTTTTTAACAAGGCCAAAATTGTAGTGAAGCACGCAAATTTATATTATCTGTCTACCCTCTATGTGATAATATTGCGCAATGACATTGGCATACTCTTCTATAAAATTGTGTGTGCGAATTGTAAAATTTAACATTATATAATTTGAGGAAATGGCAAAACCTAAACGTTTTGGTATACACGCGAAATGATTGGACTACTGAATCGCAGAGACCCGGTTGACTCAATTTATTTGGATTTCTCAAAGGCCTTTGATAAAGTGCCCAAAAAATCGACTACTCCTAAAGCTGGAGGTCCATTCGCGGCATAAAACGTCGTAGTAGATACGCATTGTTTTTATCGGGACATGTTTCACATTAAAACGGCGGTCCCATACTTTTTTAATTCTAGGTATGCAACTGATGTTTATTTAAAAGCAAGCCTTGAAAAAATCAAGAGTCAATAAACCTGTGTGGGAAAGGTCAGTTGTACGCCGTGTATTTAATTCAGATAGAATTAGAATCATAGCCTAAAAAGTGGAGTGGATCTTCCTGAGTTGGTTTATTTTATTTTATTTTACAACTATCCAACGGGGATCATCGTAGGACTTTAAACTCCTAAAACGTATTTAACCAATAGATCATTTTCTGCACGTGTGGGCTCTGATCAGCCTTCTTATCATAAAGTATGTCCGGAGTACAATAAGGTTGCGTTCTCATCCCAATTTTATTTCTGATGTATTCTTCTAACTTAGACACAATAATAAAAGTTAACACATAACTCCTATGCTAACTATACAGGGTGAGTCAACCATAGAGTAAAGTTCATTATCTCATTTGTTTCGAGAATTACGAAAAAACGTTAAATACAAAAGTTTTATAGAATATTAAGGTGCACAGTTTGAAATTATTTTTGAGTATACTGGGTGGTTCAAAAAATCGTGGCGAATATAATATAAGTTTTTTTAAATGGAACACCCTATTTTTTAATTTATTTTTAGATTTTACATGAAATTCTATAACTTTTTTGTTAATAATGTCATATACCTAAACCCAGTAGTTTTTCTAATATTTTAATTTTTTTAGAAAAATATTAGTTTTTACTCTTATAAAAAACTGACCGTACAGCCATTGTTTCTGAAGGTGGAATACTCAAATTTGCTACAAACGTTCTATAAGGATGACAAAAAAGGTATATGTAAATAAATTTGAATTAAATGCTACAGGGCCTTCAAAATAAATTTACACATTTCGACTATTTTAACTTCAAAAATTTCAATTTTTTTAAATGGCACACCCTGTATATTATTATTTTTTCTGATAGATTTTACAAAACCCTTCAACTTTTATTGAGTATGTCATATACCTAGTTTTCATAATTTGCGAGTTATTTTGATTTTATTCTTTTTTACACTTACCTACGCTATTGTGAAAACATAAACTAATATAAATAATAATAAGATCCCTACTAACTAACTTATTTTTAATTATTATGGAGTAATCAATGATCAAAAATAGCCCGTCTACTTAGATACACATGTTTAGTCTTGTTACTATATTTTCTTGCACGCTCCAGGTATCTCGTATCCTATTTTCGATATCTTCTGGTGTTGTAGGGGAATTCACATAAACACGATCTTTAAAGTGGTCTAACAAAAAGAAATCTAAAGGTGTTAAGTCACATGATCGAGGGGGCCACCCAATGAATCCATTAGTGTAATAAAAACAAGTGTAAAAATTAATAAAATCAAAATAACTCCTAAATTATGAAAACTAGGTATATGACATACTCAATAAAAGTTGAAGGGTTTTGTAAAATCTATCAGAAAAAATAATAATATACAGGGTGTGCCATTTAAAAAAATTGAAATTTTTTAAGTTAAAATAGTCGAAATGTGTAAATTTATTTTGAAGGCCCTGTAGCATTTAACTCAAATTTATTTACATATACCTTTTTTGTCATTCTTATAGAACGTTTGTAGCAAATTTGAGTATTCCACCTTCAGAAACAATGGCTGTACGGTCAGTTTTTTATAAGAGTAAAAACTAATATTTTTCTAAAAAAATTAAAATATTAGAAAAACTACTGGGTTTAGGTATATGACATTATTAATAAAAAAAGTTATAGAATTTCATGTAAAATCTAAAAATAAATTAAAAAATAGGGTGTTCCATTAAAAAAAACTAATGTTATATTCGCCACGCTTTTTTGAACCACCCTGTATACTCAAAAATAATTTTAAACTGTGCACCTTAATATTCTATAAAACTTTTGTATTTAACGTTTTTTCGTAATTCTCGAAACAAATGAGATAATGAACTTTACTCTATGGTTGACTCACCCTGTACAAAATTCTACGCTAACCCTCTCGCAAACTACAGTTCTCTTCAAGAAAGCCTCAATGCAGTTAAAAATTGGGGTCATATGTGATTAATTCGTGGAATTAATACATGAAATTACTGCAAAATTTAACTTCCGCAAGCCATTTGAGGTTCAAATATAGATCTCATTGACTGGGAGTCGAAGGTAAATTCTCTCGAGGATTGAAACCTCGGGTTCTCAGATGGTTCCAAAACAGACAGTGGAACAGGAGCTGGAGTATTTGAGCTGAGACCTAGATGGCATAGAAGCTATAATCTAGAGACTTAACCCACGATATCCAAACGGAAATTTTCGCAATAATCGCATGTTTGGTGTCGGATAATCTGAGAAGGGAGTGTACGCGTTAACTCATCTACATATTCTTCGATAATCAAGCCGCTATAAAGGCTTTAAACTCAAAGAAAATTAGTTCAACGCTTGTTTGGGATTACCTCCATTTTTTAATTGTCCTGGTAAATACCAATTCAGTGAGACTGTGTTGGTTGCCAAGATATAAAGGCATTGACGGAAATGAACGTACAGATGAACTTGCTAGAATGGAATCTACAATAGCTTTCATAGGACCAGAGCCAGCTTGTGAAGTCGCTTATAGTGAGTGCTATCAGAACAACTCTGGGAAAATGGATAAAGCTAGAACATAGAAATTATTGGGTCTTTGAAACCATGACAGAGCCATGTGAAAGAACTGTTGAAAGGCCATTTCTCAGACAAGAACTGTAGGGATGCTGGGCATGAGCAAACCTAACATCAGACGTATGACAGGGCTCATAATAGGGCACTACTATCTTAAGAAACATCTTCATAATTTAAGATTAGCAGAGGACTTGATATGCTGAGTCTATGCTGATGTAGACGCGACTGCGCTACACATTCTGGATGAATATGAGGGTTATGCTAGTATGAGGCTAACGTTCCTCGGTAAACCAATTTTGGAATCTTGTGAGCCGAGGGACATTTCAGCGAGTAGACTTTTGGACTGTATGCGAGGAACGAAGATGCTATTTTGGGACTTGTTTTGAATGCCAGCCAGGGCATAAAGGCATTGAGGGAAATGAACGTACAGGTGAACTTGCTAGAATGGAATCTACAATAGCTTTCATAGGACCAGAGCCAGCTTGTGAAGTCGCTTATAGTGAGTGCTATCAGAACTACTCAGGGAAAATGGATAAAGCTAGAACATAGAAATTATTGGGTCTTTGAAACCATGACAGAGCCATGTGAAGGAACTGTTGAAAGGCCATTTCTCAGACAAGAACTGTAGGGATGCTGGGCATGAGCAAACCTAACATCAGGCGTATGACAGGGCTCATAATGGGGCACTACTGTCTTAAGAAACATCTTCATAATTTAAGATTAGCAGAGGACTTGATATGCTGAGTCTATGCTGATGCAGACGCGACTGCGCTACACATTCTGGATGAATATGAGGGTTATGCTAGTATGAGGCTAACGTTCCTCGGTAAACCAATTTTGGAATCTTGTGAGCCGAGGGACATTTCAGCGAGTAGACTTTTGGACTGTATGCGAGGAACGAAGATGCTATTTTGGGACTCGTTTTGGATGCCAGCCAGGGCATAAAGGCATTGACGGAAATGAACGTACAGATAAACTTGCTAGAATGGAATCTACAATAGCTTTCATAGGACCAGAGCCAGCTTGTGAAGTCGTTTATAGTGAGTGCTATCAGAACAACTCTGGGAAAATGGATAAAGCTAGAACATAGAAATTATTGGGTCTTTGAAACCATGACAGAGCCATGTGAAGGAACTGATGAAAGGTCATTTCTCAGACAAGAACTGTAGGAATGCTGGGCATGAACAAACCTAACATCAGGCGTATGACAGGGCTCATAATAGGGCACTACTATCTTAAGAAACATCTTCATAATTTAAGATTAGCAGAGGACTTGATATGCTGAGTCTATGCTGATGCAGACGCGACTGCGCTACACATTCTGGATGAATATGAGGGTTATGCTAGTATGAGGCTAACGTTCCTCGGTAAACCAATTTTGGAATCTTGTGAGCCGAGGGACATTTCAGCGAGTAGACTTTTGGACTGTATGCGAGGAACGAAGATGCTATTTTGGGACTCGTTTTGGATGCCAGCCAGGGCATAAAGGCATTGAGGGAAATGAATTTGCTAGAGTAGAGTAAAACCGACCCACATGAAGAACCTATTACTTCAACCAACGACCAAGTTGATTAAACTGCCACTATCAGTACCAAGTTTTCATGGTCCAGTCACATTGGCAAAAAATCAAAAAGAGCCAACCACACTTGTTACCTATTATTCGAGGTTTTCCAAAATCTCATATCCGAACTGGTAAATATCTAATGGTATCTTTCATTTCACTGAAATATTGGTAAAAGAGGAACCAAAGTAAAGTTTATATTTTTTGACTTGTTTCAGGTTTGATTCCCATATAAGGTTCCATCTTGACTAATTTTTTCAAGTACATAGTTATCACTTTTTTGTAATACAATATAATTTTGTAATGCGGTACCTAAGCTAAAGATTCTACTATCCCCTGATGGTCATTGTTTACTATAAATTTTATATTTTAAAACTTTAAGATTATGTCTACATTTCAACAGATTAGGCTACAGCTACCTTAGAATACATAAGGAATTTAGAATAGAGGATATAGTGTTAAAAGTATAGTAGTAGAAGTTAGTTTAGTATAGTGTTATATAGTATTTCATATACTATTTGCAACTTATTTTATTGGTACCTATATTCTCCCAAATACTAAATGTGAAGGTACATGTATTTTTCCAAATGTTTTCCTTATTTTGTACCATATATGATTTGGATACTATAAACTATATAAGCTGATGTGAACTATAAACATGAAAACATGGCTAATTTTAAAATCTTCGATAATCGACATCACACAAGATGGCAGTAAGAAATATACTTTTTGTCGTTTAATAAGAGGTCATAGTGTTGCCAGATGTGTGACAACTGGAAATAACTAGTTATACATATTTAAAAATTATCATGCCATATGTATTAATTTAATTATTTCTTAAAAAATATATGTCTATAAATAATTTGTTTTGGTTACGATAGAGACCAACATAATCACGCGCGAGAACTAACTGTACGGAGAATAATGACATTTATCTGTGGAATTATCTGCTGTTTCTTATTTTTGGATGAAGAGATATACAGTGTGTCCCAAATTGATGGAACAAAATTCATATTTTTTTTTTCTAATTGAGATTTAAAAAGTCACTGAAACAGGTCAATCAGTACATAGAAATACCACTTTTTTGCAATATTTCCTATTTTTTGGAGACATGTTTGACGAAGCTATAACATTACCAAAATTTTTTTAAATAGGACTCTATATTTCACAGTATAAATAAATTCTAAAGACGAATTCAGCAATATAAGGTAAAAATGTGTGTTAGAAGGAATTAAATGAAAACAATAGTTTTGGTACTAGTAAGGTAGAGTGGGGAAATTATGCACACCTTGGTCGTACGATACTGATTCTTACATAAATACACGTATAAACAAGACATTATACTTTCATTATGTACAAGCATATCTTCTCAAATGTCAAATGTCTCAACAAATACAAAGCGCGCCATGCCTCACCCCACGGGGTAATAGTGCTCATAAGTATAATACAGGGTGTCCATTTATAAACTGACACATTTTAACTGCTTATAAGTCGAGAACGATAAATGATATCGATGTGCGGTTTTCACAGAACTTCATCAATTTTTTTAAAGTTTTTTTTGACAGTGTTGCCAAGTTTCAAAATTTACCTGAAATAGGAGGAAAAAAATTTATTACTTTCAAAGGCCGATTTGACAAAGAAATGTAATGGGACACCCTGTACTTTTTAATTTTACATGAAACCCTGTTAACTTTCCTTTCCGAAAATGTATAAATTGTTTTTCATTGCAATCATTTCTTTGTCCAGAGCCAATTTTGGTAGATGACTCATTTTTGAAAAGGTCCCTGCTCTAATTGATGAAAATTTTATGGTAATTACCTATGTATCGCTTTATCATGATTAAATGATTTGCGCTATTGCCATGTCTATAAAAAGTATTTATTCTATTAAATAACATTCTCGGTATCAACTAACAACAATAACAACCTCTAACTTTGGCTTGTCAAGGAGGCTATGAATCGCATGATTTGTTTTGTATCCCTTAACTACTGTCAAATCTTGTTAACGTCGTT
Organism: Pogonocherus hispidulus; assembly: GCA_963924545.1. NCBI lineage: Eukaryota > Metazoa > Arthropoda > Insecta > Coleoptera > Cerambycidae > Pogonocherus > Pogonocherus hispidulus. The sequence goes on from OZ004693.1 coordinate 17,956,363, forward strand.
CGTTGGGCAGTCTCAATAATTAGTTCTCTATACTTTTGCAATTTGTTAAAGTTTTAAAATTGGTTTAAATATGTTTACCACCCAGGAAAAAGCACGTTGCGTGTTACTATTTAGTGAATGCAAATCAGTTACGGAGACGAGAAGAAGATTTAGGCTGATTTTTGGAAAAGCTCCACCTTCACGCAATTCTATACTTCATTGGGTACACCAATTTTCTCAGGAGGGAACAGTTAAAAGGAAAGTTCGAACAGTCCTAAATGCACAAGGTAATCTGTTGGATAATATTTTGCGGGTGAGAGAAGTGTTGTCGGTGAACAATAACCAAATATCTATTAGAAAAATAGCCCAAACGATAAATATGTCAAAAAGTAAAGTACATAAAATTTTAAAAATAATTAAGTTTAAAGCCTACAAAATTCAAACTTTCCAAAAAATTGAAAATCACGCCCTTGAAAAAAGATATTTTATGTGCGAAACATTACTAGATCTTTTTAGAAATGAGCCGGATACCAACTTAATAATGTCAGACGAGGCAGTATTTCACCTTAGTGGGCGGGTAAATAAGCATAACTGCCGAATTTGGGGGGATGAAAATCCTCGAACTTATAACGAATTTGAAAGGGATTGTCCTAAGCTGAACGTTTGGTGTGCAGTATCGAAGTCTAAAATTTATGGGCCATTTTTTTTTTCAAGAAGCAACAGTGAATGGAAACAATTACACCGATATGTTGGAAACATTTTTTTATCCACAACTTCAGCAGGAAGGGAATTTAAACACGGTCTATTTTCAGCAAGACGGTGCACCACCACACTTCTCCAGAGTCGCAAGGCATTCCTTAGATACTACTTTTGGAAATAGATGGCTTGGGCGAGCAGGTCCAATCGAGTGGGCACCCTATTCTCCCGATCTAACCATTCCAGATTTTTTTATATGGGGATATATAAAGGAACGTTGCTACAGTCCAACCCCAAGAAATCTGGATGAACTGCGCAACAACATAGTAAACGTTTTCAACCAAATTACACCGGAAATGCTACAAAACGCCTTCAGCAACTTATTTGTGCGTCTGCATATGTGTTCCGAGCAAAATGGGGGTCATATACAGCAGCTAATTTATTAGTTACGTATAAATTAAAATTAAATTGTTCAGTTGTTAAAATTGTTATAAGTATTGTTACCGAGGTTATTGTTACTGTTAGTTCTTATTTAACAGTATTGTTTAGTAGTTGTTATTTAATAGAATAAATACTTTTTATAGACATGGCAATAGCGCAAATCATTTAATCATGATAAAGCGATACATAGGTAATTACCATAAAATTTTCATCAATTAGAGCAGGGACCTTTTCAAAAAGGAGTCATCTACCAAAATTGGCTCTGGACAAAGAAATGATTGCAATGAAAAACAATTTATACATTTTCGGAAAGGAAAGTTAACAGGCTTTCATGTAAAATTAAAAAGTACAGGGTGTCCCATTACATTTCTTTGTCAAATCGGCCTTTGAAAGTAATAAATTTTTTTCCTCCTATTTCAGGTAAATTTTGAAACTTGGCAACACTGTCAAAAAAAACTTTAAAAAAATTGATGAAGTTCTGTGAAAACCGCACATCGATATCATTTATCGTTCTCGACTTATAAGCAGTTAAAATGTGTCAGTTTATAAATGGACACCCTGTATTTTTTGTATCATATAATCCCACTTAGCTTAGCAGGCCATAGCATCACGGTCTGCTAAGGAATTTAATATTAAAAGAACATATATTTTTCGCCATTTCGCACCTTTGAAGTATGGCATATTATACATCAAATAAATCAGAAAAATTCGCTGAGTTCGAAAATGATAAAATCCAATATGGCGCCCTTAAGAAAAAATAAAGTTGCTGTTATTTTCTCGAAAACCATGAACTAAAAGAATTACTAACTACGCCACTGTAAAACCCTTAGAAAACCAAACAAAACCCTTCAAAGGTTTTTTTCAATCAAACTACAAATAAAAAAGTTACAGGTGTTTTTCAATAATGATGATTTTCATTTTTTCTAAATAAAAGTTTTCACAGCGGAATGTTGATTCAAATTAAATTATGCACTACTTTCCCCATTTAAGCGTTCTCGTGGCTCTAATAGTTTCCAAGGTCTCTGTACTGGTAATCAAATTTGGTTCAGCCTGTATATAAGTTTGCCCGGAAAGATATGTTGGTAAGCAACTCCACAGGTGAGCTAGGATTGAAAAGTATCTATTAGCTGTTAATACGAAAGATTAACATGAGAGTATGTATTTTTGCCTGTCCCCTTACTAATGAAGAGGTTAAACCGAATAATAATATGCCGCTCCTCTCCCTCAAAAGTCTCAAGCACTAAAGCTAGTCTTTATTATCAAAATTAGTTGTCGAAATACCATTATTACTATCAATATTACATAATTGTCGGCTTGTAACTAAACATGATAAACCTTTTTATGGTAAAACTTTTTGGAAATAGCTACTTCCTTTACTCTTAGGAATAAACACTGGACTGTGTCGATGGATTACATAGAGAAAAATATATCCAAAACTGCAAAAAGTACATTATTTACAAAATTTTAAATTGACTTTAATTCCAAACTTTTTGATGTTCACTAGTTTACTTTGAAGAGTACAAAAGATAATATGGAAAGTTCAGCAACTCTTGTAAAAGTTTTTCTGTCTCTTTTAATGAACATCCTATATAGGTGCAAAAATATAAATGAAAACTCTGTACATTACACATAGCTATAGGATAAAATTGTCAATCTAAAATTTTACAACCGTCTTTAGATAATCGTAATCCAGCCATAAATCTAAATTATTTTAGCAAGGAATAAAGTAATTTCGATTCCTTGACCTAAAAACAAATATTTCTGTTGTGTATGTTAACTTTTACTCTATATACAGTCAATTTAAAAATGTTAACTTTTCTTTTTTTTATATAAATGCGATGTATGAATCTACACAACCATGGTCGTAGTTGAAATAGTTCTAACGAACGATCACAAATAGTTTAAGACTATCAAAACGGGCGTATACTAACCGCATAGCACGTACATTATGAGCACATTATGAGAATATATTAGATAATACTTAGGTAAAGACATAGTTGTTGTTTTGAATCATCCGTTCGATTGTTGTTGCAACACTAAACTCTCCTTTATACTTTTACTATTCGTATTAAAATGTACAGTATCAAAATAGCATATAATATAACTGTATTATATATAATTAATTAATAGTATGATGTATGATATATAATTAGCTTAAAAATTTGCCCAAATAATCAACTGTAAACGCTTTATCAATAAAATATTCCTGCAAGTTAGAGATAAAAACGGATTTCATTATTTTATGCTCTACATATTCATTATTATTAGCATGTATTATTTCATTGTTTACTACCTATTATGATTAAGAGCAATACCATCAAGATAATTAATACATTATAAGCAATAATTAGTAATGCAGTAATTAGCTGTGTGTATTCTATTACCATTACTTAGTTGGTATGCAATTTATTGTTTATTATTTAATATTCGATGCGATTTTTTATGACTGTCTGCACAATAAATTATTTAAATATTCTATAATATATGCTCGGTAAGAGAATAGGAGGTGCTACTGTTTCACGAATGAATTATTATATTTTCTAATAAAATACGTGTTGTAGGGTGTTATCTACTTCAATATAAAAGACAAATCTGTATTAAGTTCTGTTACCTACAGTGTGTTACGACGTGCTAAATCGGTATCAAGAAGCAGTAGAGATACAATTTTGAAAAATAGCATCAGGGGCTAATAGATGGCGCTGACTTTTTCAAAAAAATGTACTTCCTATGACTTCCGCTAATACCAAAAATCGATACACATTTCCTTGATTTAAGTAGAATATTATATCAGGATTCCGTATATCTAAACTGTATTGTTTTTGAGATATCAGATTTTTTTTAAAATGTTTACTTGGTTTTCAGTTCTATATACGGGCTATCATTAAGTAAAGGATACATTTCAGCTTATAATGTATTTTTAACAAATTACGTTAATAACAGGATGTGAAGGAAATTCGATTGCTTTAACAATGGGATTTCTTATGTCCAACAGTGGTTGACATAAATGTTCGATATATCGTCAATTTTGCTGTTGTACAATCCCTAAGTGTTCTCCAAATTGTATACAGCATTATTCAGCATTTCTGGTTGAATTGAAGCAATTTTCTCCCTAATAGAGTCTTTTAATTCTCCCAGCGTTGTTGGTCGTGTCCTAAACACCAATTTTTTTAAATAACTCCACAGCCAGTAATCCGGGTTAAGATCAGGCGATTTTGGAGGCCACGAATTTACAAAATTTCAGCTTATAACATCATTTTGAAAAACATCAGTTAAAAATTCTTTAACTGGTTAATAAATATGCGGGGTCGCATAATCGCTCAGATGGAAAGTGAACCCGAATGGTTATCCTGTATTTTATGGACAGATGAGGCCCATTTCTCTCTAACTGACGGAATCAATACTCAAAACTGTCGAATATGGTCAACAGATAATCCATATGAAATCGTTCAGGAAGATCCTCCTTGTCATGACAAGAAAGTCACCGTTTGGTGCGGTTTCACATCTAATTTTATCATTGGACCACTACTTTTTTGAGGAGATACAGAATGAAGAGACCAGAGGGATGACTTTAATTTACATTTCTGGCATGTAGCTGAGAGTATAATACAGCCTTTACCTAATAATAATAATAGTAGTAGAGCGACTGATTTTCTCAATACTTTACCGAGATCCACAGCATCGCTTTTTTATCACCTGTCACCCAACACGAGATGCATATGTGGGAGAGATAGTGGATTGTTTGGAGAGAGGTGAGCATACTACTATCTCACTGTGTGATCTCAGTAAGGGATTTCACTGTGTGAAACTGTAGTAAACTAGAATTCTACGGCATAAGGAGCATACCCCTCTCATTCTTCAAGAGTTATTTGCTTAATAGAAAACACATGGTATTCTTGGACGAAATAAGATCAGAAACACTTACCATGCGTGACGGTGTGCCGCAAGGATCCGTGTTAGGACCATTCCTATTTATTGTATATATTAATGATCTTTTCTATTACCTAAGTCCAGTTAAGTGCGTATGTTTTGCTGATGACTCTACTATTACAACATCACACCAAAACAATACTAAGCTGTCTGAGATTACGAATGAGGCTATATCAGAGGCGACTGACTGGTTTTCGTCTAATAATTTAAAATTAAATTGTGAAAAGACCCAAAAATTGAATTTAACCACAAGGCATAAATTCCAGCAACTGACGGTGAAGTTATTGGGCATTGAAATAGATAAGGATCGGACATATCAGTTCTTTGTGTAGTAAACTATCTGGTCAAATATTTCTGCTGCAGACTAAGATCTATGTTGAACGCCAATGTTCTTTTTACAGTCTATCATGCGTTATTTCAATCGCATATTAACTACGGCGTATTAATGTGGGGAGCGTCGTCTAAAGCTATTAGAGTTTTCAGACTTCAAAAAAGTGCTGTTCGCTTGCTCATGGGCGCACCTTTCCGCGATCCATGCAGGAAACACTTTATAAAACTTAAAATGTATAGGATGATGTTTTTCAAGTTTTCTCTATTCCTGGAATTAATCTTTATACTGAACTTTTCTGCACTGCCCTATTTTCTCTTTCTAATATAAATATTGATAAGAGCGGTTGAATGAAAGGTTATATAATCTTATTACCTATAGCTTGTTTACGACCAACTTTTCTATACCTTTATCTCCATCAATAATGTCAATCAATCTCCATCAAAAATCCAAAATATTCCTATCTCCCAAAGTAAGATAGATGTAGTCTGTCTTACTTTGCAGATCTAGTGTTGTGCTGTATATTTTGAACTGTAAACACGCCAAAAAAACATTACTTAAGTGAGCGTTGATATTAATTTGGAACGGACTTTTAAGAACCCTTTATATAAACATGTATTTATTTTTAATTAAAAATCTTATTTAAGTAAAATTACTAATGTTTTCTATAGATATACATAATAAGAACAAAGTTATTGAAATATGAAAAATCGATAATAACAATGTTCATAATAATTGACATCCAAAAACTACGTGATCACTTAAATTCTATTATAAAGAACGTAAACAATGTCTGCGTCTTATCTACCAAGGCAACTCCTATCCGGATGCTTAGGTCTTAATCGCACTTTATTGGATAACAATAAACATTTAAAAATAGATGTGCTAGATAATTTTATCCTCGGTACGGAAAATAACACTAAAATTAGCCTTTCGAGCAGTGGAAGCTGATAATACTTTTAATTATAGAACGTACCTGAGTTGGATTGTACGGTGTACTTTGGCACCATTAAATAAATGTATAGGAGTAAAACTGTCCTTCAGATTTAAGCCTGCTTCAAACATGTAGATCCGGCAGATAACTGAATCTCCCGCTCTTTCCTGGGATAATTAATCTATTTTTCAGTATCTACGATAAATAAAAATTTGTGTGTGGCAATTTTTACGTTTTATATATCTTCATATTTAACTGCTACGAACCTACAACAGACAAGAGAGTGTCACAATAAACTCAGCTAAGCTAGGGATGTGCAATTCCACTAGCTTATGTTCATTGACATTAGCTCCGGTAGCTCAGGGAGATTTATGAAACTAGGGCGTAGTATTCGTAGGACTGCTTTGAATGTTGACAAGTTATTTGGGCACCAGGATAATTTTTAGATATAAGATAAAAGAAAACTATATAAAAGTTAGTTGAATACACTATAATCAATTAAGCAAATTGAATTGAAATTACAATTGAATAATAAAGTGACTATTTAACAATAATTCAAAAATGATTTAATATTGACTAAAAAATGGAAAAAAAAGGTGACAAATGAAATTTTAAAATTGGCTAACTTTACAAAAATTATATGAGGTTCGGGGTCACTCTGACAATCTCGTTCCTTCTTTATGAGGTCAGTACTCTCACCCTTAACCTGTGCTGATGATTGGATCCAGGTGGACTTGCCGTGGCAAAGTGGGGAAGCTAGAGCTCTAGTCCAGATGACGGTCACTTACTGGCTAAGTCCAATCCTCTTATCTAGGGATCTGCAGGTGGTAAGCGTCCAGAGTTCTTCAGCAGGTTATAGATCTTGCAGTCAGGTTACAGCAGCCTCGTCTCAGAAGAGTACATACAAAGAATTGTTTGTGTTAAGAGTGCCCCAAAATTTACAAATATATAGATGAACGTTGACGGCTAGTGTAGCCAAGATTAAAAATTATAAATAAGTTCCTGAAGGGAATGTACCAGCAAATCTGGTTTGGTAAAATCCTCTGTGATTCTCACAGGGAAAGCAATTAACAAATGAAAACAAAACCTGGAAAGTGTCAACCTTTAGTGACCCTACCCAGAATGAAGCAAATAAAATTACCCAAAAAATTGCATTCAAAAGAACTGATTACAGTTCAGCCACTCGACAATTTTCTTAATAAAAACTCCTAATCGTTAATATTTAAACATACTATAGTTCAGAAGGAACAAAAATCAATTAAATAGAAAACCCTCTATTATCTGACCCAAAATTCCAAAAACAACGGTTTCATAACCGGTTAAACAAGAAAATATTACAACTCTAATTAGGTAAAAGAGAAAAATTATTTCATTAATATTTCAAAAACAGACTGACAAGTTATAAAAATTCGTATTGATTTATTGTACAAATTTGTTGCGAAAGAACAATAATCAATGAATTTACAAATATTAGGAAACTGTTCCAGTCTTCTAATCGGCGTGCATGTGAGTTATTAAAATCTCTACAAAGTAACAAATTACTTAACCTAGTGCATAAATTACAATATTAGCAATTTTCTATAGCTCCAATCATATATTATAAATATAAGATAAGAGAAGATAAGATAAAGATAAGATAAATTAACTTAATTCCCAAAGGGCACAACACGTGGTGGATAGTCGCAATCCGATTCAAACAAAATGGAGGCAAGAAAACTCAAATTTATTGGTTTTTAAAAAAAAAAACAATGTTTTCTATAATCTCCTGACTAGAGCACAGCTTCACAAATTTATAAAATAATATTGAAACTATATTCTATTGTTTCGAATCGTACTACTTATCACCATATAGGGTGACAAAAAAAATCTCAAAAATCTCTGACTACGCCTAAATAATTTACCTAAAATCCAGGTAAATCCTGATTATATATGAAATATAATTACTTAATAATAACAACAAATCGCTATGATCGTATTTCTGTACTAATAATTATAATCGCAACCAATAATGAAAGTGAATAAATATATATTAAAAGGTAAATAACTCACATATGTGCCTATTCTCGAAGACGGGAACTGTCTCCTTGTCTATCCTAATTACACCCGAGAGTCTGTTGGATTTTGGAGGGGCTACCGTTTATAGCCAATCAGCACCTTCCAGCGCGTTATTTCAAAAATCGAGAACTTAATCCACAACAATTAGGTTGGGTGTTTTACGGGGTGCATAATAGTCAACCTCATGAAACGACATTAAAATGTACGTTACAAGAGTGATATATGTAAATATCCGCCTATATTGACAACTAAGGACAGTATATAACACTATCTTGGTGACTTTTGTACCTTCCTTTCCATTACAGATAATTATCAAGGGACGATCTCTCCAAATATGTCGCTGTATTTAATTAAAATGTTTTTTATTTCAAAATTTGAAATTAATTTTAAAATGGTTGTTTTATTGAATGTTCATTCAACCGAGAATTAATATGGAAAATGTATCTAATCTTTTTCATACCTATATCTTAAATTTCAATATTCTTAATTAATAAATGTTATCCAAAACAGCTAAAATTGCTAAATGTAAAGGCTCGTCTTGTCTTGTCTCTAGAAACATTTCAGCCTCTTGGAGAAACTTCTAGAGTTTCTTTTTTGTTTCTAACACCCACTATAACATTTTAACTTATTCCGCCCCATTAGCTAAGTGTTATAATTTCCAACTGCGAATCATACATCACAGTTCTATACAAGTACCCATTTTCTCAAGATCCTGCTTTGTACTCTTTCTTTGCAGTTTTCCTTTAGACGGTCCTTTAATAAAAGTTTTCCATCGCAACATTTGCTTGTACTGATGTTTATCTCTACAGCTATCAAAACTTTACTATATAGGAAAACTGTCTATTTGAGTGTATGTTTATGCTAAATTATTGTGAAAGTGAATCGAGTGCCAGGGAAAAATATTGAAGCGATATGATACTATTAATTAATAACGGATGGTTTTACTTACTTCTGAATTTCCAAGATTTCCTCTAATTTGCTCAAAACTTCCGGACACTTTTTGGATTTGGATTGTAGAGGATTTTAAGGACTGGGAATTTTAGAAATCAAGATATCAGAAATCAGTTCATTTTAAATATGGAATTCATGTGATATTTTTTGGATCACGATCACATCCACTTTTTTTTATGTTTTTTCTGTATTGAATTTCATTTAATCGACCTCGATCATGAGTTTATACCTTTTTCTGTATATATTGGGATACAAATTTAAATAAGTAATACTCACGTTTATCTATCTCTATTAAAGCAGTTTCATTATAAAACTTTGGAGCTTTAAGTTTGTCATCTTTTTATATCACTATACGTTACTGAATGATCTGTGATTCTTTATTAGGTTTTTTTATTAAAAATAGGTAGCATACCTCCGTTTCTCATAGGTTTTGTTTTATGGGTCTTTGAAACATCCAATATAAATGTTACACTTCAAGTAAAAGATAGAAAATTTAGGCAGTTTAAGATATAAACAGATCCGTCTTCAAATCTGACATTGGAAATGGTGTTCTTAAAAAAAATGTAAATAATGTATATGACATGTGATGGGTGAGAGAGATTGTTTTTGAAACACAAGGCTGTTTCCTTTATCTCCAATATTATATAGTAGATTGTACATAAAACCTATTTAAGCATTCATTAGCGTAGAGCTACAGAAATGGTTATTTGTACTATAATTTAAGAACTAAAGAAATTCTACCATGCAGTAAGGTTAAAACCTCATAAAAGAGTCGATAATTAGAAAAGTCTACAATTTTACATAATACGTCTTTTCTTATATAGAATATTATGTGTTACAAGGTCTTGTAAATTAATAAAAATAAATATCTATAGTTATCTAGTCCCTGATGGCAACAATAATATTTTTTACAAATAATTTGTGTTCATCAATATTTTTCACCAAAAAAATATGTTATTATGTTCTTTCCAACACACTAGGCTTATGGCGCGCTCTTTTGCCATAATTCCCTTATTTTTGAAGATAGACCCATCAAATCCTATATTAATGTATTCGTGAGGTAAAAAAATTAGTAACATACAGAGTGTTCTGTCTAAAAATATTACTTTAGTCTCTAACCTTTTTGGGGCACGCTGTACATTAGTGAATTAAGGCAAAAATTGAGCAAGAAAAAAAGAAAATCGACGCATTCGAGCGATTTTCTTAAATAAATTTCCACACTGTATAATAAGGTCAACGTAATATGTAATAATTTAAAAAAGTATAGATATGTTTACAATTACTTAATAATTACCATAAAGTGGACATAATAGATTATCAATAAATTTCTAAGCTGTCAAAGGTAGGTGTTAAATTTCTCCAATACCTAACATATTTTACACTTTTACGGTGTTTTCATAAAATATTTTATAATATTAACACACTACTCTTTGACATTTTAAAATGCCAAAAGAGAAAATATTATGATTTATTTATTTCTTTAAACCATTTGTAGCTTCCTTATGTAACCAGAAATCAATATTATATGATTCAAATGATGATTCAATTAATAATTTACCATTAACTATAAAAAATTACTTACAGGTATATTAGGCCAGGATTAAGTACTTGGGTCTTCGCATCTTTAGGTATGATCACTTATATTGCACTGATGAGATCATAAAAAGATGCAGTTAGTGACACCCTACGATGTGAAGTCTAGTATTTTCTCGTACTTTTCGTAGCAATCCGAATCCTTGTATTTTGATTTTAACTCTGTTAAACAAAATACGGCAAATTTTTGCTTTGTAATTCAGCGCTCGGCGAGGCATATAGCCAGGAGAATAGCTGTTTTGTCTTAATTTGTTTTAGTCCTTATTTAAATAAGTCGTTTACAGATGATGGATATAAAATAGATTCGTACTATTCGTAGTTATGTTATGTATATCCCAACTATCAAGCAGTAGAACTTGTTTCTTCATCTCGTTATTGTAATAAAATAAACTTAAATTTAACAACATTTTAAAATCGCCATTAGATTTTGTAGGAAAAATCACATTTCTGGCTTTTGAAACAAAAAAAAAGTTGCGAATTACAACAATAAGGGGGACATGGACCAGACTGTACCTAACCACATATACTATTTTTGAGTTTAAAGGAATATATTTTATTTATATAATGTGCATCTATATTTATTCGATAACTTTTTGTCTCGAGGATTTGTTGTTTATTTTTTATCTGTACTTTTGCAAACAATAAATGATAAAATGCGCAAAATAATTTCTTTGTATTTTTTTATATCGTTCATTCACATTAACAGTTTTATAACCCCATTTTATACATCTTCCCAGTACCGTTGAGTTTCTCAAAATAAAACTACTGATTGTTCACTTGCATCAATAAAATAAATTTTGTTTAGTGCAGTTAGTAAAATAATGACCAAGCATTATGCTTATTTTATTTCTTAGGATGTTGACTTGTAGGAGTGAATTTTGTAATTTTATCTGTTTATATTAGTGATATTGTTTATTTTAGATTATAAAAACGTTTGCAGAAATTGTTTATTTATTAAATAAGTGAGCTTGTTGTCACCAATAATCAGACAATGTATTTTTTTATGGACTGTCTATGTTTGTGGTGCATTCACATGTGTATTTAGTGGAATTCTAAGGAAATGTGTGCATATAACTTAACCGGCTTCCGCTGGGAAAAAAATAATCACATATCTAAGAAATATAAACAAGTAATTTAATTTTTGTGGTAGATACGCTTTACAGAAAAAAAAAACTACTGAATGATTTAACTTCAAATTTATAACAAAGTAGTATCTAGTTCATGATGATTACATGTGTTATCGATATTTTTTCCAAAATTGCAAAAGCAATTACAATTATTAATAATTTATTAAATGTACAGGGTGTCTCAATCTCTAGGGCGGTCCTAGAGTGTATTAATGGTCTGGCCCAATTGGCCAGACCATTAATTATCAGGGTACAGGATTATCACAACATAACAGGAAATGAGGAGGCCGATGGACTGGCTAAAAGAGGCTCAAGTATACAGTTTACAGGGCTCGAACCAGTACTCAGGCTTCCACCTAGTTATGTAACAAGATCTATTGGAAACTGGATCAAAGAAAGATCAGAGGAAGAATGATCGAACGGGACTGGGCTGCGACAAGCCTGGCTCTTAATTGAAGGGCCTTGGTCGAACGCAACTCGATCAATACTTGCGCTAAGTCGTAACAGCATAAGGATTGTCACAGGACTGTTGACAAATCACGGACATCTCAATAAGCACCTTAACGCTATTGGCCTTAGCTAATTGCCTATTGGCCTGCACCAGAAGGTGCAGGTTTTGCGGACACGATGATGAGGACTCCATTCACATCCTGTGTCGCTGTGCCTGCCTCATGGTCAAGAGACACAAACATTTCTCCTGCACCAGGATATTAGAGAGCTTCTCCTAGAACGGGTATTGGCCTATGTGCATAGCACGGGTCTCTTCCAATAGCTCTCAACTAGCAGCAGGCACAATGGGTCGAAAGACCTGAGTGCTGCGGGTAACCGCGCCGCCTTCCAACAACAACAACAACACTGTGTCTCAAAAGGTTACAAATATTTGGAAATGTAATAATATCTATTACACGGTACAGACACACACTTATTTATAACTTACAAAAGGAGACATATGGGAAATTATTTCTTAAAAAGTATATTCTCCAGGTGTTGTCCATTGAGTCGCTGGCACTCTTCGAAACTGTGCGCACATGGTTGAATACTCGATGGAGTAGATCTGTGGTTGTAACAACAATTTGTTTCTCATATTTCTCTTCAACGGTTCGATATCATTATTTTATCTACAAATTATTTTAGATACAACATATTTTCAAGCAGTCCCTATAAAACAAAGTATGTTGGAGATAAATCGGAGCTCTGTGTGGGCCAATTATTGTCACCCCGTCTAGAAATAATGCGCCAGGGAAACAGCTCGTGGACCACATCAATGGAAGCATTAGTTGTGTGGCAGGTTGCTTCATCTTATTGATACCAACTGTTAAGGTTATAATCTGGCCACTGACGAAGTTGGTGGTCCAAAAAACCGCTGTATCACAGCAATATAGCACTCTGACGTTACAGTTACAGCCCTGCCTCTCGCATCCTCAAAAAAGTACGGTCCGATGATGCTTTCAGACGATAGTGCATGCAACCCATAATGTGACTTTAGGGCATCGTTTCTAAATCTTTTTAGAGTCGCGACCCCCTAAAAAGCCAAAAAATAAAGTAAAAAGTCTTACGACCCCCTCAAAAACAATATCGACAGACAAAACTTTACAACTAGAATTTTTGTTTCAAGATTTAGATAAGTTTTGGATTGCACGACGATGTGAATACGGAACCTTAGTAACGGAAGCTGTAAAAACATTAATTCCATTTGCTACTTCTTACTTGTACGAAAAAGGGTTTTCCTCAATGGTGTCTTTAAAAACTAAATATAGAAATCGGCTATTATCACTTGAAAATAATTTACTAACTTCCTGTGTGTAATCTACTGTGTGTTATTTTAATCCACATATAGAAAAACTTTTAAATGAGAAACAAACGCAATCGTCACATTAATTAATAAATGAACATATATCTAGTTATTAGTTTGTTTTATTACATGATGTAGTTAGTACGAAGATTATAAGTTAAGGTTTATTATTTAATAAAAGGATTTTTCGTATGGATGTTTTTTTTGAGAGATTGCCACCCCTTCTATACCTGTCCGCGATCCCCAGGTTGAGAAACGATGCTTTAGGGCAATGGAAGGGACCTTCGTGAATGTTGCGCGAATTTGTCTTTTCCAAATTCGGCAAATGGGCTTATTAACATGCTCATTTAAATAAAAAGGGCTTCATCACTAAAGAAAATGTAGTAAAAATGCTGAAACTCTGCAACATCTCATTAACGAAGATCGACATGGCTACTAAATGTCCCAAAACTAGTCGCACTAGTGCGATGCTCCTCCGCCAAATCCGACTACTCAGTGCCGTGCAGTCTATTTATAAAATATTTGAAACCTTTTGAGACACCCTGTACATATACATCGAAACTACATTACTGCCATCTAGCAGATATCGCAGGTCGAATTTCAAAACTGCGGTCGCGCCATCTCGGGTATTTTAATAATTTTTATCTTATAGATGTACAGTGTGATGCACTTTCGAGTGTGTAACATGGGTATCTCGCTTATTATAAAAGATAGACTGTAGGTTTAAATTCGGCAAAGTTGCAGAATTTTGTGCTCATTAATTTGGCGCAAACAAAACTCCCATATCTGCTTTTGTTTTTGAGTAAGAGGCAAACATTTTTTTTTCCGGTTTTCGTTTTCTGGCCATAACTTCTTTATTTTTTAAAATATTGGCTTATCGGTTTGGCATTATTAGGACACTTTCTTGAGACCAATACGATGCCGTAAACCGTTTTTTAAAAAAATGTCACTTCTATTATAAATCATCGTCAACTTTATTTTTTCTTATGGGCGCCATATTAATTTTTCTCATATTTGAATAAACCGATTTTTTCTGAATACAACAATATGATATATGTTAATATTTGCCTAAAAAAATAAGGGCATTATGAAGGAAAATAGGTATTTTTTTGGAAATGTCTAGTTAGCCATGGCCATGACAGTCAGTTCTTGACAAACCACAAATGTCAATTATAATTTTTATAAACTGCAGCTGTGGAGTACTTTTTACATTGACTAACGATGTATTCAACTGAAGAGAAACAAGATATTATAGATATTTATTACAGATGTAACAAAAATTTTAACAGAACAATTGAAGAATATTTAAACACATATTCTGAAAGACGACAACCATGCAAGACATATATTACTAAACTGCACTGTAATTTAAGAAATTATGGCAGATCCATACATATTTCTTGGTTTAGAAAAACTGCCATAATTTCTTAAATTACAGTGCAGTTTAGTAATATATGTCTTGCATGGTTGTCGTCTTTCAGGATATGTGTTTAAATATTCTTCAATTGTTCTGTTAAAATTTTTGTTACATCTGTAATAAATATCTATAATATCTTGTTTCTCTTCGGTGGAATAGATCGTTAGTCAATGTAAAAAGTACTCCACAGATGCAGTTTATAAAAATTATGTGTCATTTTGTGGTTTGTCAAGAACTGACTATCATGGCCATGGCTAACTGGACATTTTAAAAAAAAATACCTATTTTCCTTCGTAATGCCCTTATTTTTTAGGTAAATATTAACATATATTATATTGTTGTATTAAAAAAAAATCGGTTTATTCAAATATGGGAAAAATTAATATGGCGCCCATAAGAAAAAATAAAGTTGACGATGATTTACAATAGAAGTGACACTTTTTTAAAAAACGGTTTACGGCATCGTATTTGTCTCAAGAAAGTGTCCTAATAATATGAAAACGATAAGCCAATATTTTTAAAAATATTGAAGTTATGGCCAGAAAACGAAAACCGGAAAAAAATTTTTTTTGCGTCTTACTCAAAAACGAAAGCAGATATGGGGGTTTTGTTTGCGCCAACTTATTGAGCACAAAATTCCGCAACTTTGCCGAATTTAAACCTACAGTCTATCTTTTATAATAAGCGAGATACCCATGTTACACACTCGAAAGTGAATCACACTGTACAAGGAATAAGTGTATATAATACGTGTACAGGGTGTTAAAAAATGTCTCACAGTGTACACTGTTAAAATCTCCACATTTAAATATCCACATTTCTTTCTCAATTCAAGTCTACCAATATCTTAACATCCCTGTTTCATAAATAAATGTTATCATATTTAGATATTTTATAAATAGAAATAAATGTAGTCAAATGTTAAAAGAAAGTGAAAAAATAATCTAAAACCATCTTGTCGTGGAGGAAATCGAAGTAGCATCAATTCGAGGAATACCTTTTTATGTTAGTGGCAATTGTCACGTAGGTAGGTGACTCGATCTGCGTAGGTATTATATATGTTTGTTTTGATGTGAATTAAACGATCGTATTTTAAATTGTTAGCAAGATATAATGTGGATTCTGAATTTGATAAAAACATGCAGGGCTCAGTCCTGCAGTACTTGCAGAGTTCCGGCTCGCATATAGAAAGAAGGTGACCTTAAACGAAAATATAGGTATATGAAAAAATGGTTATTAGGTTTATACTTTGTTTCAAACCGTGATAATATTCAGTAAATTTATTTCTAATATATCTTCAATAGACGAAGCAGTGCAGTTACTTACTGGTCAACTGTTTTTGACTCTTTGAAACAGTTTCTGATACCTTCTAAGATCAGGCATATTATCTTCCACAGCTGTTGTATGGTTTTATATTAATTATATATTTAACCATCATCGATTGTAATTGTAACTATAATTTAGATATAGAAACATGGCTTCCAAAAATCTATTTTTATCTAATAATTGTTCACAAGTACCTCACTTACCTGAAGATAATGTTCATCGGTTATATTTTGTAAAGCTTGAAATATCGATCAAGCTCAGCAGCATTTTTTGAAGTCAGTCTGTCGTATAGACACTATACTTTCAAGAGAGAAGAATATGTCAGACGTTGACTTTTCAGAAAATAATTTCGCTTTAATAAGAATATAAATCTTATAGTCAAATGACAATTTCTTAGCTTTTAAGTAAATAATTTATACAATGCAAGATAAAGGATAAGATATCATGGATGAAAATCCAACAGGAGTAAGAAGGATTCGAGAATACTTATCTTTATTGTCCTTTGTGCAATACAAATGTATTAAGAACTAAAAAAAGAAGTACAATAATTTAATTTAAAAATAAGAAGAAAGTTAACATCACATTTCTATTATTGAGTTGATTTGTTTTCTACAGTAAATGCATGAATGTAGCTTAGTCATATTCAATGGAAAATGATATCTTGACACGTTTAACCACAAACCATGATGGGGGTAAAAACTACTTTATAAACATGGAAATTTTTTTTATAAATAAATGTATCTACATATTGTAAATTAAGATTATCATAATTTATAAATTTTGTACGTATTCTGTTAGAGGAGAGTTATGTTGAATAAATTTGGTAAATGATGTATTAATTCACAAACCGCAGTTTCATTACATATATTACAATTATTTTCATTGAGCCGATAAACATTGCTTCTTTACAATAAGTAACTCATTGATTATAAGAGTGAAGGCTATAGTTATAATTCCTATTTATTTGATCATAATTATTGTTAAATATATTTTTAAATATATGCCACATTTGGAGGACATTTGAGCGATATTTCTAGAAAAAAGAAAAGGACGCAGATAATTGAATGGAATTAATATTCGTGAAAAACAGAAAACAGTTTGTTAGCATAACACACCTGGAAATGGAGTGGCGAATAAATTCATTTAGTCTTTTAGACAGAAAATACATTGTATACATAGCAATAGTCAATTTAGATAAATTGCCAACGGGCAAATACGAACACAACAAAACATTTAAAATATGGACACAAAGGAAAAACAAAAAACTGTAAAATGCATAAATTGCATGTATTCAGAGAGCATAAAAAATAACATCAATTAAGTTGTGTTTCAAAGGATGCTTAAATTATTTGACGGTCTTCTTGTGTGTGTGTAAGGGTACAACCTTATTTGTTTTAAAATTGAATTTAGAGTATAGCTTTCCAAATCTAGCAGTGCCGAAGAGAATTAATATTGTGCTCTGAATTTGAATCAGATGCAGATGTACGTTTCGTCGTAATTTCTATCGGAGAAACGCCATCTGCAAAATACTTTATAATAAAGACTGCAACTGTGGTATCAAAGAAAAATCTAGAAGTTTACGTTGTACCTAAGTATTTTAAAGATGGTGTAATCCGAAAAGAAATTACAATGACTATAACGGTTTTAAGAAAGATTTTTCCCTCAGTGCGGGATAAATCTTGACAACATACGCCAATACTCAGTTTCGACTATATCAGAACACAGAATGTTGGAGTCGGAGTGAAACGGTTTTGAAATGGAGTGCAAAACGGTTTGCACATTCCTATCTTAACTTTTCATAAGCTAAATTTTGACACTAATTTCAGATTTAACCAAAAGATTAAAAACTTAACCGAAAATTTTTAATTTCTGACTAAATCTGAAAATCGTTTAGATTTTACGGGGTGTCAAAGTTGCAAAATGTCAATATTCACCTATCAATATTTCAAAAACAGTTGAAGATATGACATCCTACTTGATGTGAAAGAGAAAATTGACACTATTTACATTGAATAGATCTTTTTCATAAACCCCTGTATACAAATTTTCAGATATTAATTCCCACTACTTTTTGAAATAATCCTAATGGGCCCCTATTCGTGATACACCCTGTATATCAACCAACAATGCTCTATAAATTATTTATGCAACACTCTATAATTTATCAAGAATTCTTCTGGCATTGAGTTATCAAAATAAAAACAAGAAAACGGAAGAAGGTATTCTAAAGACACAAATGCAGTAGCAAGGCAAACCTCTAAGGTATTCCCCAACAGACCTCTATATGAAATGTAATAACGCAGTTAATTAAGAAATTAACTATCAACAAACTAAAATAAAATACCTGTATTTAAGCTTATGCCGATGAATGTATATCCTTGAAAACATTATCGTTAGATCCAAAGTGGATTCCTACTCTTCAAAGGGAAGTAAACAGTGGAACAGTAAAACAAAATTTAATAAAATATGATTTTTATTTAACTAAACTAAAAAAAAGGTAATCAAATATATGCTTTATACTTACATTAAATAATTGCAGTTACCTACGTTTCTTACAGCAACTTTTTACAGGAAATTTTAGTAGCTTCCCTTGATGTCAAGGGAAGCTACTAAAGCTATATTTTCTGAGGTTTTTAAAACTTACTCTGTGTTCTAGTTTTTCTTTTACAGGTGGCATATTTCTAAAAGAAGTTGTGATAAATAAAGTTAGCTGCTGTTATAACTTATTGCTAAATCAATATCTGTACTATAAATGAGACAATTCCTTGTATATTAAGCAAGATTTAGGTATCTGATAAACCGAAATATCATACAGATCAGAAAACGTGCTTGTTAAATTCACATAATGTGACGTTAAACTCGCCAATTCGACACGTTCTCGCGAATAACGGCAGAAAAATATTAAGGCATGTATTTAGGACAAGTTGTCGGCGAAAGAATAATGAATGAAAAGGAAAAGTGACTGCGTGCATGCAATGCATAATAAGTTACAGCGATGTCTGTCCAAGTAGTCACGGCCGACATACTTTTAGCGTTTCCATAGGCGAAAGAAGATAAGAGATGCATGGTGATTAGAATTTATAGACATCAAATGCTGTACTTAATGATATTACCTGCACGCAATAGCGAATACAACACTTATCCATACCTGAGACACCAATAAGTTTACTGTTTACCTAACTATCCAAAAAAACGGATCCTTAGCTGGCTGTGAAATCAATAGTCACGTCATAATGACGTGATTTCCCTTTACACGCCCGCTGAGGAGCCGAATATTCAGAAAAAGAAAAAACGTATCAAGATATACTGCAGTAAATACAAATTTATAAATAATTTGGTTACTAACGTTCTTTAGATTATCACCATCTTGTTTCCATGCTGATGTAGCTCATATTTTTGTTTGTCGTCGTTACTATATAAGATCAAACCACTGCAATATTAAACTCTTGATTCTTTATCATAAATGTTGATTTTATAGTATATTTTTAGTATTATTTATTGGCTTATTTAACTGTTTACATCTTTCTTTATATAGGAATTAAACGAAAAAGTTAACTAAGAGATAAATTATTAATGAATGATAAATCGAATTTATTAATATTAATTAATAAATAATTATTAATAATTATTTTGAAAAAAACATTCATTTAGATGTTTCAAGAAATATATAGAAAATACTCTATATACTAGTATTGCGGCTTGTTAGGCCTTTCTAAATATTTCCAAGCGCATTAGAGTATTTATCTATTTACATACCCCAATTGATCCTTCCCAACTGGTAAAGCTCCAGTTTTTAGTACCTTTTTTAAGAAGGACGAAAGTGTAAAATCTATCTGATCATTCGTAGTACAAGGATTTCTAATTACAGATTTTTTAATTTCTAATTGCTCTAACAGATCTAAGCACTTTTCTTCCTTTTCCCGATCCAGTCGATGCATTACCTTCATATTTTTCAGATCTATAAAATTATTGTTTCCTATTGGCGATTCCAAAAATGTATGCGCCCTCTGCATGAAAATATTTGAACCTACTTAAAAGGTAATTTTTGGAGGCTTACTGCTGATATAATGAGAAATAACACGTAGTTGCGTTCGTTTAACATAATAATTTAATGGTGCTTGTGATTTTTTGGCATTACAAAGTTAAAAACGACGTGGTTAGTATTTGTACATACATCTCTATTTTTACACTTTAAAATGACATTCAAAAGAAATCAGCACAACACAAACTGCCGTGCTTATGAGTGTCATTCCACAAAATGTGTCAATAGAAGTGTTTAACATAGAAGATAGGTAGAAGTTTGGCCCTAGTATAAGAAACTGTTTCTCATTCATTTCTCCAAAAGTCATGTAAGAATTTAATAACAAGGAACACATTTATTTACACAACATATCCACTTTGGTGTAGTTTGTCTATACTTTTCTATTATTAGTCTTATAAAAACAGAATATATTTTAATTTAAACATTGTTTAACAAAAAATAAGCACTAATATGATATCACCATACAGTTTATCACACTTATTTTAGTCCAAAATGTAAGTAAACAAAAACTAGGGTACCTGTTTCAACCCAAAAAATTCATATAATTAGCAATGAAGCACTTATGGGACGTATGACTTTTTACCACTCTTTTTATCCTTTATTTCACCCTAACTAGCACATGAAGTCACTACAACTGCCATAAATATATGGCAGTTGATTGCTAAATTGCTGGATGATGTTATATGAAATGCGAAATTTTAACTCGTCTTCCTCCATATTTGTGTACAATTCGCAGCGCCCTCATCGGTAATTTGAATCGCCAAAACAATGCGTCTATAATCCTGAATTTTTTACGTTATTTGGTATAGATTTTTTATGTTCTTTTACTCTAGTTTCAATATTCTTACCAGTTTGACCCACATACACGGCATTACAATCCACGGAGTTAATTTGGTATACTCCCGATTGTTTAATCGGGAGTAGATTCTAGTTGGTTAAAATCTTTCCATCTACTGAGACATTTTGCTATACCAACAACTTCATGAACTTGTATTAATTAAGACGAAGTTGATTATAATAAAGTTTTAGTTATTACTACTAAATCTAAAATTTACACAAATAATGGCTATAGGATACGCGGAACAGGTCAATATTTAAATAGGCTGCCATTATTCGTTCTTTTAGTAAAGGTTGTGATTTGTCAGTGTAGTATTGCCACTGTTTTGTTGCATATCTGTGAGTCAATATTAAAACAATATTTATTTTGGAAGATGCAGTTTTTGAACTTCTGTGTGTTCATTATCCAGATCAAGAATATGTCGGATTAAAATACGTTTAATCGAGAGATTGAAAACAAATTTATACTCTCTTAAATGTAACAAATTTATGGCATTTATGTGTTTCGGTAGAAGGAGGCACTTTCGAGTCTTGTAGAGCCCAAAATACCTTTATGCATTCACATATCGCAGATTTATATCCCACAGATGATTGGACGGTTTAAAAAATTTGTATAAACACACTATATGTAGTTTCAACTATATAAAAAGTATCTAAAAATTTATTTGTTTATAATTTTGTGAAACACATCTACTTAAGAATATTTTATTTCTTAAAATGTGACTTTTTAGGTCAATGCTTTTAGTAAAACTTAATTGTATAATCTTTACTTATTCAATTAATTAAGCATAATAATTATCATTTAAACACATAACCCACTTTCGCTTTTTATACCTAATTCGCTTCATTATCATTTCCTATTGTAATATATACCTACAGGTATTTCTTATTTTTAGTGTTCAACTCCAATTAGAATATAGTCAATCAAATATTTCGAATGATTTTAAAATTGTAATGAAATAAAGAAACTATGCTTACCCAAAAAACAAAAATGCCCAATTAAAAGACTTAAATCTTAAGATTTTTAATTTGAAATAATAATATACTAAAGCAAGCTACAAATTATATGGACAAAGTTTACAGTGGTTTGAAAATAATAAGTATGTGAACGATTATTGTATAAAAAATCGTTCATATACAAAATATAATTTATCGGACGAGAAAAAAGCAGAAGTCTGCATTGGGTTGGCTTCGAAATTATGATGCTCACTGGGTCTTAACACCAGCTCAGAGATATGTGAAGAAAATAGAAGGTCCTTTGCAGAAAATAATTGTACAGGAATATGACAGGGCCCATAACAGGATGCTTATCTCAAGAAGGATCCTGTCTATAAGCTGTTAATTTTGCGGCGAGTTCAATGGTCAAAATAGAAAAATAATTTGAACATCAGACCTCCAAGATATGATACTCAAATACATATTTTTTTAATATAAAATCAGTTTGCAGAACAGTACCCAAATCAGAAGTGAGCAGTTTGAGTAAATTGAAGTGAGATATAACATGTTAATAGAAATGCACCAGTCAAAGTAAAGTTATTGAGATAAATTACATAAGATACATGATACACATAAATAAAACACTATAGCTTAGCAGGAAGCCGTTGCTTACTCCTAAGCTAGTGTTTTTAGTCAAGAGAGCGGAGCTAGCCCCACTGCTACTGGAAAAAGTACTACCTAATAGATTTTCAGAAGAAATCTGCTGAAATATTAAAAAATCCTCATCTCCAATCGCCACTATATAAAATTTTATCAGATATAAAATTTTGGTAAATTAAAGGAAATTCACATTGATTATATGGAATTTACTAGGCATAGGGAAAGTTCAAATAGAAATTCTAAGTATTAGCTCTATAATTTATTGTAAATATTATATTTTACTCATACACTTGAATTACTTAATTCTGGGAATTTTGCTATAATGACTATAAATAATACTGGAATGTACGCATATTTCCATCTTTATCTCTACGCATTCGTAATACGCCACATCTATCTATCTTCAAAGGGCATAAAGACAGAGTAATATGTATATTATAAGTTGTAATAAAGCGAGTAGTTCAGAGAGAAATTGTTTGTTATTACTTAAATAGTTATTATAAATAACAAAAACTAAAGGTAAATTCTACATTTATGATTATTATTATCCATTCAACATTAGATATTCAAAACATTCAAAGTTCAGTCTGCTTAACACTAGGTACGTGTCTAGAGGTTTTCTGAATGAGTAAAATCAGTTAAACTGGAAAAGAATTATTATTAACTGTTTTATTACTTACTATCTAAATATATTTTCACCTTACGTTTACGATGTTCATGTATACATACATGACATGCATACATACCTAAATGTTTGTATTTTCTGTTGGTAAAATGCGCCATTAATGTTCCGTTTACAGATCCATACAAGTTTCTTTAATTAATGACCAATTACTCGTATCTCCGTGACTGCATGGTGACCCATGACTTGCGAGTAGGCACTCATACATTAGTAATAATAATAATATCTCTGTATCATTCTCATCGTAATTGTAATAACGAACCCGGACCAAGGAGACTAGAGTGGGAGAGGAAGCGGCATATTATTATTTTGCTCAAGCACAGTGTCACGCAAATTACATTTAAAAACATTAGATAAGAGTTGAAAAGCACGCATTGTTTAAATGAAAATTTGTAATATGTAAAAAAAAAGTTCGTCTTTATCTAAATAAAACATTATGTATATAAAATTTGTGTTTCTTTTGTAACCCGCTGGTAAAGTCAATTAGAGAGTATTTCATAATAAGTACACTGAAAAAAGAATTTGTTATTAGAACTTATAAACATCCAAGCAAAAATTTGATTGGATACGAACTAACAAATATTTCTTGAATGTTAAATAATAATTTCTTAGTTTGTTTGTAAAAATATAACATATATATAGTATACGTTATTTTAGTATTTAAATTAGGCTGTTCTGGTGGTTAAGACAGAGACAGGATCATTGTAACAATGCGAAGGCATCAACATGGGTTGGCGCATGCTCAAAGATGTATACATAAAAACAGTGTTAATATCTAACAAACTTTTCTTTTTATTTAATTTTGGGCAGATAATATACTTTATTATATATTAACATACATAAGTAACATATATAACTAAAATACACAGTAAAAAAAGACAAATGGTAAAATTACTAAACGATAATCGTAATTTGCTGCAGTGTTATTTTTAACACGAACTGGGTAGTATAATAACTAAACCTATAGAACTCATATTACAGAACTCATATTACACGAAGTTTGTAGAAGTACTCATAAATTGTAGTAAAATTTACAAAATCCTGTGTTAAAAATGAATCAATCCGCCATAAAAACGGAATAATTACACGGTGAATAATTAACTATTACACATTACCTTGTAAAATCTACTGTGTTAAATTACTTTTATGTAATGTAATAATACACCGATACGTCTAACACTGCCGAGTGTGGACTATATACACACTGGTGAGTGTGGATTCAGTGTTAAAATCAGTCGGATTTTTTTACTGTGTATAAATATATCAAAAAGTAATGAAGAATGTTAGGATGTAATATAGTTTTTGACGTGACAACAATGATGTTCTAAGAAATAAAAATAAATGTTATATGTAAAATGACATGCTTATTAAAACTACACTTATCAAAGGAAAATCCAATGCACCAAGGCTTTTTTAACATTTAAATGACGATATGCTTGTCTTCGATTTAAAAATATAGTTGAACGTTTTTTTTTTCGTCATTCCAAAAATAGTAGTATTTCTAGAGAGTACTCTTTCATTTCGGAGCATTACCATAGCAACGAAACAAAATTCCGGATATATTCATCCTCCTACAACTTCTCATAAAATTACACTGGAAATTGTTCACTGGACTGGAAATTGTTCACTGTGGTACTGAAAGTTGTCATTTTATGTGTCACAATAATAACGCTATTTGTCGACGCAAAAAGACATATTTAATGCACAGTAAAGTAATGTGTTATTGTTAATATTTATGCTTGTAAAAACAAACTTGTTGTTCTAAAATTTTATTTAATATTTACTGAACACTAACAAATTTCAGTAGGTAACTAAATTTAAGTAATTTAGATATTACAGCAAGAATTCTTCTCGTTTTAGTGGGGAATAAATAAGAGTGAAAACAAAATTTTAAATTAATTAATAAATTAATTCTTTTTATTTTTAAGTTTGAATTTTTTTTTTCGTCATAAAAATGTTCAACATATTTATGAAATATTCACTTGTAATCTCCCTAGTAATTGAATTAATACAGGAAACTTTTCCTTATACTTCACTCCTCTGCGACTGGGGGATAATTTTCAAATTACTCGTGCCCTCAGATAAATTTCCGGAAATAAATCAATCACTGGGGAGATTACAAGTGAATATTTCACAGTGCAAAATGCGTCAATATCTCCTTATATTGATTTAATATATTCCAATATTCCTTTCCAAAAAGGAAAATCAATATTCAGGAAATTAACAGCATTACCAATTAATTCTAATTTATGGCGGATGCTCCGGTTTTAACAGTATGTTCAATAATACTGACATAGTTTTCCACAGAACACCAAAACACTATACTGCACTTGACACACGTTTCGCCAACGAAGTTGGCATCATCTGGAGATGATTAAAAATGATTCAATATTAAACAATGTTCAATATTAAAGAATGATAATGGAACATCTCACTTTAAAAGAGTAGTGTTAATTTATATTCTTATACCTTTACTATTTTTATCAATATTAGGTAATAATGCTTTGGCGCAATTGCTGGATGATGCAAGTGTGCACTAATGAAGTATATCATAGTAATTCAACCATAAAATAAGATGCCTATAATGTACCTGAAAATTGCAAGTATTAATGATTAATGTTTTCTAGTAATAATGTTTATGTTGTTTGTTAATAACAATGCTTGTATTAAATATTATGATAATATTAATTATGCTAAATTATCCGTAGCGTTGTTTATTTTTATGTACAAATTCTTGCTTACCTACTATGCGTATACAGAGGGTGTATCTTTACCGTTCCTGTCATAAACTTCAGATTTTAGATAAATATGCAAACATAGTTCTAACCTTAGGGCACTATTAGAATATGATTGAATATCAAAATGGTAGGAGAAAATATATTGGGATAATTATACTTGGAATTTGTAATTAATGGATTAGTTAAACTAATGAAAAATTTTCTAGACTTCGTTACATAACAAATAATATATCATATTACCTATAAATATTTTCTGCATACAATGGTCCTATATGCAATGTAGTTCCCTATCCACCAATTAAATATTGAACAGACTGTTAAGAAGTGAAGTTGGTAATTAATCTCTTCTAATTTCAGCGAAAACACTTATAAGGATACGAATAGGACGAATCTACTTTATATCCACATCTGTAAACGCCTTATTTAAATAAGGACTAAAACAAATTAAGGTATTGTATAGGGTTTGCGTATACGCAAAACGTACCTATACTGTGTCAAGTACTTGGGTTTTCGCATACTTAGGTATTGATCACTTATACTGCACTGACGAGATCATGAAGAGATCGAAACCGGTCTGCAGTTAGTGACATCCTACGATGTGGGGTCTTATTTCCTCATAGTTTTCGATGCAATTCGAATCCTTGTATTTTGTTTCTAACATTAATATAACAACAAATTAAACTTAAAATTAATAAAATGAAGAAATTAATAAACTAAACCAAATTTTAAACATATTTTCCAATCTAACGTCATTTCTTCCATATAAATAGTACACATTTTAATAAGATTAGGATGATTTTAAAGACAATTCATTTATTATTTAGATGATTAATATTTTATACAATAAGGCTTTGCCGTTGTTCCATCTCAAAAAGATACATATTTTACGTGCTCAGAATGTTCAGTTTAACGTTTTTTTTTAATTTTTAAATTCAATGTTTCCTTTTTATGCAGTTCCTTTTATTTCGCAACTCTCCTGTGCATTTTTTAGAAGTTGCCTGCGTATGAAACGGTCACTAGCACTTGAGGTTTTTCGTGGACCAGAGGAAATAACTAATGTGCTTTCAACATCCTCGACTTACGTATTTTATTCACTTCGATCTTTGTGAGTTGTCAAAACTACTTCCTTAGTTCGCAACCAATGCCAAGAATCCATGCACGCAAATATTCCAGAGTAGAACGATAACGTTTTGAACAAAATCTTTCTTTTGTCGGAAGCTGGTTGGTCAGTGAACTTTAAGACCATATACATATATAGAGAAAATGGTTTATTTAAATATAGGTACTAAAGGTATTTCTTTGACTAACATTTGTTTAATTTGTAATGTGCATTTTTAATTTTTCTTTGAACATTTTCCGTAATTTAAATTTATAACGTCTCTTTATGCAATTTATGTTATTTACGTATTTGATATAACCAAGATAACTTTACAACCAAAATATAATTTACTACTTATAGTAAGCAAAAATAAAAAAATGTTCATGTAATTTTTTTAAAATACATTTTATTATTTATTATTACAGTTAGGTATATATTAGTTATGTATACAGTTAGTTACAGTTAGCCGCAGCAATAGCTTGTGCCTAACGGAATGGTATATTTCATGTGTGCCCTCCCTCCACACAAGCCTGAGGCTTTCAGAAGGGGGGTTGTTCATTTCTGTGATGTGTTTTTTATATTTAGCACATTTTATTTAAAAAAAAATTTAAATTAAATTAAATTAAAATACCACATAAATTAGACAACTTCTAAAGCCAAAGGCTGTCCGCAAGGGGGTTACACATTGAAAAAACGCAAACAAACACCCCTTATCTACCGATATTGCTAGTGCCAGATATGGGGATCAAACCCTGACCATAATAGGCAGTGTGACTAAGAAATGCTGCTACAATACGCTCTAGATCACTGCGCTACCGAGATGATAAATGGTAGTATAGCTCGATATATTAAGCCGAAGTAAAAAGGCACATGGAAATAAAGTTGGCCCTCATTGCAACGGTACCGGATTTGTCTTATAATTGCAACAAAATTTCTTTTTAATGTTATAAATTATATATCACCGGAAAGATCAACAGATAAACTAGATCCTTATAGTAGCAATTTTTTGTTTAATACATGTATTTTAGAGAAAATAATTTTTGAAAATATGCTATTTTAGTAGTAAGATTGTTTGCCTGGAATTTTAAAAATAAAAAGAATTACCAAAAATTACTACTATAGGGATTTAGATTAATCTTATCTTTCAATACTTTTTTACTTAAAGTCGCTATCTTTTATAGTTTTTTTATTATTAGACACGAGACGAACGCCTATTTTGGACTTATTTCGGACGAGTGCATGGGCCCTTAACAGAATAACAAAGAAATATTTGGTGAACAGAATAACAAAGAGATATTACAACATTTTGCTTGTAATTTTGATAAAGAAATTACCGGTTTCACTCCAAACAACTGTTCATATTTTAATACTTTACTTTACTTTACAACTTTAATAAAATGTGTTCAAATAGTTAAGTTTCAAAAAATATAGTAACATTTACTCTGTATATAACAAACATTTTGTTTGACTTAAATATATCGTTTTCTCTGTGTATATTATTTGAACCCCTTTTGCTTGGTACGGGGAGCTCACTGTTTGATGGAACTTTACAAAGTTCTTGAAGTTAAGATAAAAAATATATCATGTACCTACCTGTTCGGTTTGCTATAAAATGAAGTAATGGTATCTACTGCAAAATATTTCTAAGAAAGTTGCGGGCATAGCTTAGCTGTTTCTAAAGTCATTTGCCGACTGAATTTCACATTTTTCTCGATTTTAAGATATTAAGTAGGTATAAGTATATTTATACTTTCATATCAATAACTTCTTATATCATTAACCCAATAATAGTTTGATATAATTTTGTAACCATAAAGAAAATTAGGTATTTTGAATACTGTTATGTTTAGAATAGAATAGCTACATTTCTGCTTATTCATTCTATTTCGATTACCTTCAATTCAGTTTAGATACAATACAGATGGTCAACCTCTCGTTGTGCAAAATCTGTATTGGCATTTTATGTTCTGTTTATGATCTTTTGAAATTGTTAGCCATTTTGATTTGGATAAAACTCGATATTCAGACAGACCCAATTGTCTGCGTAAAAAACATCACGCTATTCTCTTCCGATAACTCTTCAACCTCGAGAACTCACGTAAAGCTATCCAATGTCCAAGTCTATTTTTGACAAAATTACATCAGCATAAATTATCCACGTCCACACGAAATGTACCAAATGATCAAGTTTGCATTCTTAATTTCCTACCATAATATCGGCAAGACTAGAGAATCTCATCGTCGTCGCATAATAGTCTGCTTATGATGCAATTCTATAAGGAGTACACGACCCAATTCACGTTAGTTTCTAGGCTCAGAATAATTTTCTCCTCTTCCAGTGCCACACACCACCTTGCGTCTCCTTTCGCATAATGGCGATTATTGAATTGGAATGAGATGGAAGGCGCATAGTAGCTTAAACTTATTGCAGAAATCAAATACGTCGTGGGACTCGTTCGTCCTACTAAACGAAAGTGAAATCGAGGTTAACTTTGCACTTTCACTTGTTCGCGTCTAGCCCAACAATTCCACCAATCAAAACACGTATTCGCCATGTATTTTGTCGGTTTGAATAAATCGAGGCATGGCCTACTTCGCTGGCATCGGACATCTAGAGTTTGTTTTGTTGTTTTCTTTTTTGTTGAATCATGGGGTTATTAAATTATGACGACTTACGTAACGTTGCGCCATTGTTTCACTCCGGATTCTTGTCGTCGTTCCGGATGGAAGTTGACAGTTATCCGGATCTGGTGGTTTTTCTTCCGTCGCAGCCCACGGCGACTGATTTATTGCACAATTCGAGGCCTGAGCAATGTGCAATACGATTATTTGTGTTGTCGATACAGTCACATTAGATGCAGTTGTCAAAGATTTTTATTGTTCTGCCTTCTTGAGATCTTGTTATTAGGTACTGAGCAGTGTCGGAAGGTTAGAGTTTATGATTATGTAACCATAAAATGGAACAATTCCAAACTGGATTATATCATAATATGGTACAATACTATTTTGTGTAGGTTGTGTAGGCGGCTTAAAAGTGTAGTTACATAAAAAATTGATAACAAGACAGAGAATATCTCTTATAGCATTGGGAGTCTTATAATATTTATATTTATGGTTTTTATAAGTTTCAACATAATTTGGTTCTTATTCGTTCATCATAAACCCTCACGGAATTTGTTTAAGATCCGACAGTGACTTTTTCTGATCTAATACTTCTTTAAACTAGCATGCTTCATATTCGAACTAAACTCGATCTTCTTGAGAGGTTGCTAAGAATTAATTGTATTTATACTTGAAATTGTTAATTAATTTGCAACTATTAATTATATTCACTTTTATAATATTAGATTAAGGGCCGGTCTTTCCATCTCTTTATAAAGTTGTTTTTAACTAAAAGAAACTTAAAGTTAACAAATGAATTTATCTGGTAGTTAAAAAATTGAGTTTTTGCAACACAATTTAACTGCTCCTTTGTAAAAAGACTGTTTAATGATATTGGCAATACTGATTAAATAAGAAACTCTATATAATAAAGTGAGACAGATGAAATGCGTCAACCATAATCAACAAAATATGTCAATTATGACTACATTACCTAGCTATAACATACTGTGGCTATAACCAACTATAACTATTTTTAAGTTCTAGTCGTTTCTGGGATCTCTAGTTTAAATTTAATATTCAGAAGTGTAAAAATGTCTTCCCAGGATGATACATTAAAAAACTTGGAACCAAATTGCCCAAGAATTTGAGGCCCTTAATCGTAGCAGTTAAATCTTCAGTTCAAAATATGATTCAATAAAACATGTCATAAAATCTAACAAATACGTAGATATAATTTCTTTTTTATTATTAACCTGTTAGTGTGATGCCGTAAATGTTGCTCAATTTCTTCTAGAATATTTAACACCGTTATTTTTAATACACGAAATCTCATAAATTCTCCATCATCCCAGATATTCAAATTGTCTATATGAGGCCTTACAGTATATATTTTTCGTTGGCGATTTGCAATATTTACCATATTTATAAGTGCATGATCTAATAATATTTCTTTTTCAAAATCAATAATGTTTTCCATTATAAAAATATATTTTTTGACGTTTTATTAATCAAATTGTTTACTAACACTCAAATTGTAAAATTTCTGAGGTTAGAAATATCTTTGTAACAACTTATAGGCAAGTAAAAGTGACCAATAAGTTAAAGAGCAGATAGAGAACTTTAAAGACAGGATTTAATTTAAAACACAGTGAAAAGACCCATTTTGTAGTTACAAGGAAGATAAATTTAAAATGATGTTTATAAGGAGATGGAAAGACCGGCCCTAAGTGGATCATGCAAAACCAAATATTTTCCAGAAAGCCGATTTTTGATTATAAAAAGTCAATGGGTATCGCAAAAAATTCAGTTCTTTATAACTAAATCATGAATGTTAGAAGTGGTGAGAAACACACCGTAGTGCCCTCTTTGGATCTTTGCTACTATCTGTCTGACAATTATTGTCAAATTGACAGACAGATAACGATCTGCTTTTCCGCACACAGTAAAAAAATCCGACTGATTTTAACACTGAATCCACACTCATCAGTGTGTATATAGTCCACACTTGGCAGTGTTAGACATATCGGTGTATTATTACATTACATAAAAGTAATTTAACACAGTAAATTTTACAAGATAATGTGTAATAGTTAATTATTTACCGTGTAATTATTCCGTATTTATGGCGGATTGATTCATTTTTAACACAGGGTTTTGTAAATTTTACTACAATTTATGGGTACTTCTACAAACTTGGCGTGTATATCGTTCGTGTAATATGAGTTCTAAAGGTTTAGTTATTATACTACCCAGTTCGTGTTAAAAATAACACTGCAGAAAATTACGATTACCATTTAGTAATTTTACCATTTGTCTTTTTTTACTGTGCAGGTGCCATTACAGCAGTGACATTACAGCAGTGCCATATTGTCTTTAAGGAAGATAATCCTATTTATTTATTTGAAGGAGATGCAGATATAATGCAATGCCAGTCGGGGTACATTGACCGTAGAGTAGTTGTTTTCTGCATCTCCTTCAAATAAATAAGTCATGAAGCTAAAATGATTATTTTTCATTTTTAGTTTTATCTTATTTATCATTTTTAGTGTTCTTTTTGTATACCTCTTCTGTTATCACTGAATATTATATAATATTACATAATATTAGCAAAGCCTTCCTTTAATAGCATTCAAAATTACCTGAAAGCTAATAGATCCAGAAATAGAGATCCCTAAAATGCTCCTTTATTTCTCAGATTGTTCTATGCCCTTGCATAGAAAAGCTACACAATAGTTTTATATCAAGGTAACATTAGATTGAAAGAGGTGCAGATAAATCTGATTCCCACATATAATATCATATAAGTGAACATATGGTGAGTATGTTTGTTCGATATCAACAATTTTCTGTAGATAATCTCAATCTCCCTGTAATTTCTAAGCGTACAGTTTTTTAACGGCAAATTTCAAATAAGTTATTATACCCCGTGAAAATGGCTTATAGCCGAAACTATGGTTAGGTTCAGTTATAAGATAATATAAACATTTAATGGATTATATAACAAGAATATGATACACACAACCATATAATTAATAAAAACATCTGTTATACCTATGTGAAATATGTTATACCTATTTTAACTGATAAAACTATAAATTTTATTTGCATTAATACATAGAAACGTTACAAAATAATAATGGTTGTTAATTCTTAATTATAATTTTTATAAACCTAACATCTAAAATAATGGTTTCTTTTTTGTTGCTGTGTGTAAGTGCTTACCTATGAAACAATGTATTAGTCAGGTTACTATAAGTTTTCTATATTTACAATTTTTTTTTTTTTTTGTAAAGCAAATAACTTTTCTTTGTCATTTCCTTTTTTTTGTTAAAAACAGAGCTCTTCCTATAAAAAATGTACCTATTTTTTTAGAAGGAATAAAGATTATTATTATTATTATTACATCTAAAATAATAATGATTTATATACAATGTGTCCCAAAATGATGGAACCAAATTCATATTTTTCTTAGTTGAGTTAGATAGCAATATTGTACAGATTGGGCCGTTACTTGATGAAAAATTCATTATCACATTAAAACAGTAGTTGTTTTTATAAAATTTTCACTTTAATTTGTTATCATAATAATTGTTTCAGCGCCCAGTGGCTTCTTCAGATGTGAGTATTTCAACTAAAATTTAGAGTATTGAACAGTATTATATATAGGTACAAAACGTATTGGGATTTACATAAAAAGGAATTACGGTTTTCTAAGAAACTGTGTTCTGAGTTATTTTATTAGTAGTTTATAATATTAATTTAATTAAGGGGAATTCCTAAATAAATTCAACAGTAGAAATGAATTTGTTTCAATTTGGTCGTTGCGTAATATATCGGATGATTTTAATGTATTAATTTCTAATGATTCTAATAAGTTTAGTTTGACTCCTTTCTTCTCGATGTGTAAAATGTTGTAATTTTAGTTGAAAACATGCTTTTCCTCTATTGAGTGTTGCATATGTTGAATTACTTGAAATTTTGAATTTTACAATGAATTTTTGAATTTTACAATTGACCTTTTTATTACTAAAACTACTTTTATGTTCTTTTACTCTTTTTTCAAAGGTTCTTCCTATTTGTCCTATATGCACCTTACGGCAACTACCACATGTTATCTTATATACTCCTGATTTACTATTAGAACAATTTTTGTCATTTGCATTTTTAATAAATTTATATACTTAGATATTGAATTATTAGTTCTATATGCTACCTAGTATTTTGCTTTTTGTTTTTTCAAAAAGGAATTGATTGACAAATGATACTACAAGTGATATTAAAAATAGTTTTAAAATTTTGATATATATATATAGACCATCTCACAGAAAGTGTTTGTAAACAGACCAGACACTAACGAAGGATTGAAAGATCGTATCAGAGAAGAAGTTGATGAATTTGAACAACGAATTTGGCAATGTGCAAATGTCCAATGGTTAATGGAGGCCACTTTGAACGTTTGCTGTAATAAAATAAAAGGTAGTATTATTACAAAAACTATTTCTTATACAATTTTTGAGATTTTTTAACGGCTATGACAAAAAAAGGAGGTATAACCGCCGAATTCGTCATTGGAAAGTCTATCTATTTATACTACGAAATATAGAGCGTTCCATTGTCGGAAAAATATCAGAAATATCAGCTCCGTTTAACATGCCACAAAAAATAGGAAATTATAGAGGAAAGTAGCCTAATTTCGGATAAGTTTTCTAAATCACCCATATAATACGTAATTAAACATAATTTAACAAAATTTTGGTATAACCTCATTTATTATAATACTTAGGTAGGTATATAATTTTTAATAATACGCATAATTTTTGCATTGAGTAAGAAAATTTAACTAGATATGGAAAATAAAATATAAAAGCTAAAAAATGGCGAATTCGCCAGTTAAAAAAGGTATTCTAATTTCGGGTAGGGTATCTGAAATTATTTCTTTTTTTCTAACAGCATCTATTGCCCGTTTCATGTTAACGGGAACTCACTGTTTGGTTGTGCCACGCACTTTGAGCATCTTTCTCTATGTAATAAAATTTTATAGTTAAGAATAATTTATAGTATAGAAAAGTTTTAAATTTCCTAATTTCGGATATCTGAAACTGGGTGCATTTTAGTATACGAAATTAGAAGCAAATCTAGTTTTAACTTAAATTACTTTTTTTTTGTCAAAACTATGAGTGAAAATAACTTTTCTTTATAAACATACAACTTTATATCCTATGCTTACCGAGCAATCTATCCAAAGTTTTAAAATGAGAATAAATATCAAAAATGCCAATCTCAAAATATCACACATAAAAATGTCTGATACTCCGCTGTGCAAAAAATTTTACAGTTCACTTATCGCGCCTAAACACAACAATTTATCATATCATATTATTAATATGCAACCAAATAGGTACAACAGTAATAAAATTGCCTTTAACATAGCGATAATTTGTAGAATTATGGGTATCCGAAAATGGGAACCTGTCCGAAATTAGGCTACTTTCCTTTATACTTTACATATTTTTAAACCTATAACTTAAATTTAATTATTTCAGAAACTAAAGTCTTTACAACAACGCGCATCTTATCCTTTAAGTACATATGTATCCAAGACAAAACACGGAAGAAATAATAATGAACAATATATGGTACCTACATATATAAAAAACAATATTTTTAAATGTTAGGTTATTTCAGAATATTGTATTGAAATATAAATATATGAAATCAACAGATTCCCTGATTTTTTAAAACAAATATTTATCTCCCATACGCAACTTTTCACTGAAACTATTTTTGACTGCCCCAATTAAAATATTTTCGACTCCGCTACAACAAAGCATTATGTAACAGAAAATATCAGCGTATACCTTTAATAAAGAGCACAGTTATAATGTTTCTTAGCATCTACATAAAAAGCAGTAATTAAGTCACATAGTAAGGTAATAAAACTGCACTCTCCTATAAATATTATTGAAAACACGATAGTAATAAATAAAGTAAATGGGTATTTCGTTAAATAAAGGTTCTCAATTATCCAGTCTCAAAAGAATCGTGCCACACTAAAATCTACCTAGTTATTATATCACGTAATAAAATAGGTACTTACAAATGAACTGTATTAAATAACATTAATTTATTTCTTTTAACGTTTTTCTACATTTATAATTATTGCAAGATATCATTATC
This sequence comes from Pogonocherus hispidulus, assembly GCA_963924545.1. Taxonomy (NCBI): domain Eukaryota; kingdom Metazoa; phylum Arthropoda; class Insecta; order Coleoptera; family Cerambycidae; genus Pogonocherus; species Pogonocherus hispidulus. Next base: position 17,992,704 of record OZ004693.1, read on the forward strand.
AAACAATAGATATAAATGTTTCCAAAACATAATATTATATTGAGATAACAATCACCGATTTCTAATATTTTCCTTTATTCAGTATAATAAATTTATTAGGCATACTCACTTCATATGTTTGAACAATAAATCGTTCCAATATTTTAATTCCCAAAAGAATTATTTAATAATTTTTATACTGAGAGGAAATTATTATAGTTACTGTAATAGGAACATAAAATTCCGATACATACTGGGTGAAACAGGAAAGTAACTATTCTCTTAGATATTTCCCAGTATATCTCGATAAATCTCAAATACTTATATGTACAATGAAAAATAGTATTAAACTAAAGATTTTTCGTGTTTGTGTACATGTTTTCCTGAAAGAAAATCACAAGTAGCCTTCAACATGCTCCATTTCATGTGCGCTACAACTTCTGTCCTATCAAAAGAGGACTTTAGAAATGTTCTCTAATTCTCATAAAATATAGGCAGAATTGTATACAGCGTCAGCAGATCTACCACAAAAATAAAGAATATAGAATGGAGAAGGTATATCACCTATTTCTGTGGTCCTTTGAGGCACATTGGCCGTGGAGTAGTTGTTCTCGCCATCTCCTTCAATTAAGCTAATACTTCCTTTCAGATGATGGTTAATATTTTAATATTATATATCTCAGAACTGTGTCAAAATACCTAATAAGTAAAAGGAAAAATAAAAAATTTATAAAAAAGGAAGAGCAAGGCCTGCTTAACATATTTCATTTCTGTTTTAGTTTTTGATCAGTGTTTCTTACGTGCTTACTACGTTTTGCATCCAATAAGAGCACATTCGTTCAACTCAGTATCATCTAATCATTAAAACATTCTGAATAATAATATTAGGACAAACAAAATCCAAGTTCATCGTACGAGTTTTCTCTCACTACTTCGCATTGATGTTTTCCAGTGTATATTTAGACACTTATCAGAATCACCTTTCAGTTTACCAGTGCCCATCTTTGATCCCCAGAATATTTGCGTGGTTTCGAGGAACGACTGATGCAATAGTTTTTAAAAGTGAATGATGGACAACATCGAATCCTTGACATGAGGTTATTTGCGATAATTTGCATATTAGTTCCTTGCTAAAATTAGACAAAAAATGGCGTACTGGCGAAAAAGTAAATATCTCCCAGCCAGTGGGGAAAGAGGTGGACTTGAGACGCTGGTGTAAAGGTCGTTCAGTATTTCACAAAATTCTAAGGTGGTGTTGTGGCGGGCAACTTCCGCCAGAGTGTAAGGTTAAGGTTACTAGTTTTTGTGTTGAAATGGCACAGATGTATAGATGAAGGTAGTCTATAGAAAGATAGGCGGCTGGAAATAGTGACTGAAATCATTGCCGCAATCCATTTATTACCACAGTTATTGCACAAGCTTTATGGCAAGTCAATTCTGCGAGAAGTGTACGAATTCGAATAGCTAATTAATAGTAAATAACTAATGCAACACTAGTATAAAATATTTGTACAGTAGTTAACCTGTCCACAACTTCCCTAATTTTCCAATGAAAAGAATTACCTACCAATAAGTTTTGTAAGAAAACGTGATTACTTATATACTTGTATATTTTTATTTTTATAGGAATTAAGCCAAAAAGTTAACTACGAGATAAATTATTAATGAAATTTTTAAATATTATAGTTCAAGTAAGTTTTTAATCTTCCTCGTTTTCTATAATCCTAGGTACGCAAAAGAATGAAGAAGAATGACGCAAATAAATGATGAAAAGATTGTGATTAGTGGGACATGAAAATTAAACGAAAATCACATATACGAGATTGATAAATAAGACACATTGATTTAATTTTTATGATCTACTAATCACAAGCAATTCAAGGAAATAGAAAATTATTCTATCGAAAGTAAATACGTCGACAGCAAGAAAATGATAACAAATAGGTATAGGAAATCCCAATACAGATTGAAAGATCACTTTATTGTTGCGTTGGAGCAGGGTGTTTGTTCCATTTAAATAAAAATGACTTTTGGGTAATTGAAATTAGTCAGAATCAAATAATTTTTTTGAATACCCTGTAAATAATAAAATATGAAATTACACATGATCTGAAAGCTTGATGACCCAGCTAACCATAGCCCAAAACTTGTTACCATAACTTTCCTTGTCCATCGATGACAAACATTTCAATAAATTACTAAAAAATCTATTTTTACAAAAATATTAAAATATCTAAAAAACTAATCATTTTTCGTTTAGGTTGTAACACATTAAAAAACGTAGATTTTAGCGTAAATGTAAAGAATTTAAAAAATATAAGGAAGATGATAGCTATTTCCGGTATAACCGGAAGTGCCAGAAAAACGGAAATACTTTGAATGAATAGAATTTTCTCGAAAACCCCCGTATCCAAATTTTCAAAAAAGTATGCCAATGAGAAGTCCTTAAACTTTTAATGAACGGGTTAGTTGAATTACCCTGTACAGCAGGGGTTCTCAAAGTGCGGCCCGCAAAGCCTGTGAATGCGGCCCGCGATGTCAATACGATATATTATATTTTTATTCAAAAATAAATAAGTAAATTGTAAAATAAATAATAAATATTACAAATAAAATACAATAAAATATTTTGAATAATTTTAATAAATTCGTACAGAACTTTAACCATAAGCCTTTGTATTAATAAAATATTGATTAGTTTATATAAAAGAAAATATTGTAGTAGGTATGTCTAGTTTAGTGATTACACATTTATACAGAAAAATAATATAGTAGTCTCAAATAGATACAGAACTGTTAATCATTTCTGGCGCATCTAATGCATGGCGTTTTTTCAATGATGTGCGCTGTGCCACACTGTTATTTTTTCGTTTTAATAAATATATAATTAAAGATTTATATTTATATTAAATTTAGTATACTAATAAAAAAATAAAAGAAAAAATAAGAAATCGTTAAATATATTTAAAACAAAAAAAATCGTGGTTATTGTTTTGATTTATTCCGTTTTTTTTTTTTTTGGCCCGCCAAAAATTTCGGTAATATTAAATTGGCCCGCCTAAGAAAAACTTTGGGAACCCCTGCTGTACAGGTTAGTTTGTGATTCTCAATATTTTTTTTTAACAAGATTTTTCGGTAAAACAATGACTACTGTAGGATTTTAAATTGTGAGCTTTTCTTCTCGTCCTCAGTAGGCCTTGATCGATAGCGCAATTTACTTTTTTTGCAAAATAATATTAATTTTTCCTCACAACTAGCAACAATTTTAAGTTAATTCGAAAATAAATGAAGAAGATCCCGTGGTTTGTAGACGAAAGGTTAAATACACTGTATTCTGTCGCCGGTTATTGCATAACCAACAAATAAATATAAATATAATATAAATGTCAACCTCTACGTCTAATGGACAATGGCCCGTGATAATTTACTAAAAATAACTAATCTAGATTTACCTACTTGGAATATTTAAAAATCTTGCTTGTATATCAAAGTTCAGTATCACCGAGTCATGTCTGATTCTGATTTCTAAGTCCGTAAGAAACAGTAAAATTGTGTTTACTTTCAAAATCCCAAAAGCATTATGAGCTCAAGGACGTCGTAAACACACAACAAATGATTAAATCTTCAAATAGTGAAAGTTGACATTTTTTATTCATGCGGTGAACCAATTTTTTTCAGCGGAATTAATTTTTCTCTTGGATTCCGTATTCGATACGCGAAACTTTGAGTCAATTCACCTTTTTTATCATAAATATTTTTTGCAATTGAATATCATTGAAATATAAAGCTATAGCCTCGTGATAGCCTCAATAGTTGAAGTCTAGTGAAGTTTTATGTAATTCAAAGAGAAGTGTAAATAATATACTAAACACTTTTCCTTGCCAAAAGTATTTAGTTTCCCTACACTATCTACAGAAAAGTTCATTTTTCTTTTCTGACACATGTCTGTTTTCTGCCAGAAAAGAAAATATCTGAATGCTTTTTAAAAATGCCTATCCAAAATATCAACTCGACACTGTGTGTTTTCTCATTAATTTTTGATGGCCATAAATATTTAATAAATTACGTTTTCCAATATTTTCTTGTTTGGAAAACGTGACCGTTATTAAGGTAATAAATATACTGTAAAAGTCACTATTTATATTGAGTCACTATTAAATCGCTATTTATATTTAAAAACTCAGTTAAAAGTTTAATCTATAAAGAACACTGCAATAAAAACAAGAGTGAAAACAAGGTCCAAAGACAATAAAGTTTATATTCTTTGCAAGGACCAACTGAATCCTATTACCTACTGGTTTTTACTGGAGTTGTTAAAATATAATCCACATAACAAAAATATTGTAATAAACGAAAAATACATGAGTAAAAAAATTCTGATTCTTTTTTAGAATCAATATTTTAGTCACACAAACCTTGTTTGTTACAAGAAAATTAAAATATGAGGGTTATCGACAAAATTATGTGGATGAGTATAAAAGAGTAAAAATTAAGTTACTTTGAGGCATAGATAATATGTACAACTTTTGTATATTAGCATTAGTAAATGAATTTAATATACCGGGTGTAAATAAGTTATATAAAAAACTGCCATCTTTTATTTATCAGTATAGTTTAATGTGTGGGTATGGAAGGTTTAAAAAGAAAATAAGTTAACCAGTAAAAATTAGAAAAACGGTAAGCAGTTAGTTATATAGGTATATAGGTATATATTTTTTTATTGAGATGGCACCTCTCGGAAAGAATATTATTGTTAACAATAGCTTGTTTTATTGTAACCAGCCTCAAAAATTATAAACAATTAGTAATACCATAGGATTATATGCCATGGTCACAGCAAAAACAAGAAGTTAGAGAATGATAAGGTATTAGAAGTCAATATTACTAAAAGTAAATTAGCGGGCAGTATTAAAAATTATTTTATAATTTTTTGGAGCTTCTTATTTTCTTCACTAATCATTATATTGCACCATACATAACACAAATGAATTAAAAAAGTCTATTGCAGCGTATCTATGTCTATAAGAATATTGCTGTGTACCCTACAAATCATGCACTGTTATAATAGCAAATCGTTTTTCGCAAATCGTCAGTGTCTTGGAGGCGATGCACAGATTACTATTTAGGTAACCATTATTTTATAATTGTTTTGTTTTGTTTTGTTTTGAAAAAAACATTGATCTCATTTAGACGTTCCAAGAAATATATAGAAAACACTGTATACAGGGTGAGTCAGTTTATACTAGCAGGATTCTGGCATTTGATAGAGCACCTGATTTTAAGTTAAGTTTGTCATATAAACATATGTCAGGAATCGCTTCGTTTTTGAGATACAGGGTGTTAAAGTTTTGGTTTTTTTTTAGTGTTTCCCACACAGCTCCTATAGTCTTTAAGATAATTTATTAAAATTTTTACCGTAGATTACCTATGATGGTCCACAAATTTTGACATATGTAAAAGATTTGAAAACGTACAAGGTGATATTTTTTCGGGAATCAACCCCCTTTTTATTGTCCAGAACTTTTTTGTGGTGCGCCACTTAGTGTTGATTTGCCAAACTTTGGATTCCATGTTCAATTTAGAAACTTTTTCATCTTTTGCATTTTTATCGTAGCTGTAACAGTTATCGAATAATTTGAAAAAGTCTATGAAAGAATATGTTATTAAAAAAAATATTTTCATCAAAATTTTCACTAAAAACAATTATTGTCAAACGAAAGTTCATTAATCTAAATTGTCAAAGGTTACATACTTATAGTACAACTTTTGCCACTAATTATTTATTTTTTTGTAGCATTTCAAAGACTTTTAATAACCAAGTAAAATAATTAAGAATTAATAATAAACCAAGGTCTACATTCTGGCAACGAACAACGCAGAGTGAATTTTTGTCGTTGGATCCTTAACACATTAGAAAATAATAGAACTTTCTTATCCAACGTATTATTGACTGATGAATCTTACTTCACCCGACGTGGGATAGTAAATTTCAAAAGTCAACATATTTGGGTAGAGCAAAATCCACGTGCAAATTCCAAAATGAGTTTAGCATTAACATATGGGTTGGAATTTTTGAAAATCGTTTATTTGGACCATATTTTTTGCCAGAAAGGATCAGTTCGCAAAACTTCTTAGAATTTCTAGAAACAGAGCATCCTAATATGTGGGAAGATGTCCCTCTAAATTTAAGACAACAAGCTTGGTTCCAATTGGATTGCTGCCCAGCTCATTTTGGAGAAAATGTAAGAGCTTGGTTAGACGACAATTATCCATGGAGGTGGATTGGACGTAGAGGTCCAATCGCACGGCCCCCCAGGTTCCCCAGATATAACCAATTGATTTTTATTTTTTTGTGAGGGGCTTTTTTAAAGAAAAAGTGTATGTCACTCCTGTTCACGATGCTGACGATCTTAGAGGGCGTAGAAGGCATGCTTGCGAAGACATAAGAGTTCATCACTTAGTTTCAGCAAGAAGGTCTATTGAAACGAGATGCCGATTATGTATGGATCACATTTTGAAAATTTTAATTTGAAAATAAAATTATTTCGGGTTATTTGTAAAGTTATTTGTATTTGCCTTGGTTTATTATTAGTTCTTAATTATTTTACTTAGTTATTAAGTCTCTGAAATGCTACAAAAAATAAATAATTAGTGGCAAAAGTTGTACTGTAAGTATGTAACCTTTGACAATTTAGATTAATGAACTTTCGTTTGACAATAATTATTGTTTTTAGTGAAAATTTTAATAAAAATATTTTTTTTAATAACATTCTTTCAGAGATTTCTTCAAATTACTCGACAACTGTTACAGCTACGATAAAAATGCAAGAGACGAAAATTTTTATAAATTGAACGTGAAATCCAAATTTTGGCAAATAAGCAGTCAGTGGCGTACCACAAAAAAGTTCTGGATGGTAAAAGGGACCTCCGAAAAAATATCACCCTGTACGTTTTCAAATTGTCTACATTTGTCATAACTTGTAAACCATCATAAGTAATCTATGGTAAATATTTGAATAAATTATCTTAAAAACTATAGGAGCTGTGTGGAAAATACTAAAAAAAAACAAAACTTTAACACCCTGTATCTCAAAAACGAAGCGATTCCCGACATATGTTTATATGACAAACTTAACTTAAAATCAGGTGTTCTATCGAATGGCAGAGTCCTGCTAGTATAAACTGACTCACCCTGTATACTAGTATTTCGGCTTATTAGGCCTTTTTCTATAGAGTAAATGTCTATTAATTGAAAAAGGCCTAATAAGCCGAAATACTAGTATATAGAGTGTTTTCCATATATTTCTTGGAACATCTAAATGAGGTCAATGTTTTTTCAAAACAATTATTTTCACGTTCAATGTTTCATAAAGAACCATCCGCTTCGAGTATCCACTATTTTAACCATTATTTGGTTGATGAGAAACAGAAGAAAAAAACAAATTATAGGTACCTGCCAATTTTAAAAACAGAGACAATAACAATTATAATAAAAGTTCCACTGGTCAAAATTAAGAGAAAGTTTATAAAAAAACTAAATTAGTATGTGCAAACTTATTTCAAGCAAGATTTAATGATTTCATCTCCTAACAGAGTCATTATTTTAAGGAAGGATTAGTTTAAATAATGATTATTTTAAACAAGGACAAACTGAAACACCTACTCGTATAAATAATTTTTGGTTAAATAATATTTAAAAAATATTGGTATCTATCAAACAACTTTCTTTTATTGGCTACCTACTAAAAATGTTAGAAAGTCTCCTGTTCCCAAGGAATAAAGCATATTTAACTTCGAAAAGTTTTTAGTCTGTACTTCCGACGGGTTCCTTGGAATGAACTAATCTTGGTAGTGCTTGCAAATACTGATATTTTTCTGGTATTTACCAGAGTTACTATGTTTTAGCTGTCCAATTGACCGAGCGTTTTTTTCAGTTCCATAACGTTTTTTATTTGCAATGGTAGAAAGGATTTAACACTACTAAGGGTTGTTACTAAGGGTTTTAAAAGCTGCTTGGCTATTTGAGAAGATGTTCATCGACCTGCGTGTAAATTACTTTTGTTCCAGCCTCTAGTCCAGAATTAATCTTGGTAGTTCTTACCAGTACGGTCTTTTCGTTAATTTAGAAGCAGCACTCTGCTCTCTTGCTAAAGAGCAGATCGCTTCATTCCCTTAACCAACTGGGCCAAAATAGTTCGAGATCCAAACCAGAGTTACTGTGTTTCAATTGTCCAATTGAGCGAGCGTTTTTGACAGTTCCATAAGGTTTTTTAAATACAATGATAGGAACTAAGGAACATTAAAAGCTACTTAGGGATTTGAGAAAGGTATTACAGTCTCTGTATACACAATTCAATGACATATATTTCTGCCTAAAAATTAGTTGTATTATTATACCAAAAGTTTTAGCTTTGGGATGCAACTATACACTCCGTCTGCACCACACATAGGTGCATTGTAGTCTCCTGTAAACTAACAACTATCTGCCCTCAATTGATCGGGTTTATTCTTATCCGATTTATCTGTTTCTATGGGAAGAATATTAAGGAGCAGTTTTTGGGCTGGTTGTTGTAGGCATTATATCTGCAATCATCTCCAGACTATTGTGACTATATCATCCAGCCGCCTGTTGTATTCCGTGGTGTCAGCAGCCTGCGGCATAGTTGCTTGTTTCAAACTATTTGCGGCCGGCCAATCTGGCTTGTTTCTTTCCAAATATATATGAAAGGAAGATATATCCAGTAGAATTTGTAGAGTAACTGATGATATAGAGTTAATTATCAACAGTTATAGCCAAACACGTCTCTAAAAACCAAATTCTAGAGGGTTTAGTTTTGATCGTTTGTTGTAATCTTATCGTTTAGCAAACGGTTGCTGATTTTTTCCTAAGGTACCTATTACGTGGAGATTTCTTTCAGGTGACAAAAATCAGAAAATTTGTAAAGCAAATACATAATAATAATTATTCTGTGACTTTCCAGAGGAGTGAAACATTGAGAATGTGAAAAATCGGATATGATTTTATGTGAAGAGTTCAATTACTCCAGCTCAAATCTTTCAAATAGACAGCTTAAAGATATATAAATAATGAAATACCTTTCTTGAAATAATTACAATATACATATACCTAATACTATAACACATACTGTAATACCTAATTTGTTAACAGTCATACAAAATATTCCCTGCTATAATCCACAACATCACGATTTCTTCATAGGTTGGTAGTATCGATCAAATTACTCAATTGTTGGCTGATAATGACTTCTATTTTACTTGATGTTCTCGTTCTTGGGGGCCGACATACCTTATTAATTTTTTATCATTACATAAAAAAATGCTATCACGATTACACTATCACGTAATTGCTGCTAATACTGCCTAATTAATAGCATCATAATTATTAAAATTGCGAAATCCATATCGGACCCCCACATGAGTCTAGTCGGTGACCCTTTGCAAATTTCAATAAAAGTCTGACTCCCATATAATTTATTTATAAAATTAAAACGATAAATACTATGAAAAACTTGTGTTTACGATATCGTTAATTAATTAGAAGACATCAATGTCCAAGACATCATCCGTTTTAATCTTTCATCATTCTTCAGGAAACTTTCCTACGTAAAAATGCTGATGCCGAAGCGCGATGCAAAATTTTGCCACAATCTGTCACATATTTTTTTAACATTATTCATTTTAGGAATTGCCAACGGCAAACTTATTTCCATATCAAGCAATTCTTATGCTGCTTACAGATATTTTCTTTTATTTCCACTATTTAATTTAAAGTTGGATATTTCACAAGAAATTTCACAGGAAATTTTGCCAAACTCCCGCTTTGCTATGGAGTGGGGATCTTTTTTTATAAACAAGGGATGTATATCATCTTAGCCGACCGAGATCTATCGTCTCTTACACAGACCTCAAGTAAATTAGTATATTTTCTGTGACTTAACATTGGCAAACATCGCTGGTATTTCCTACAGAGCTACCCATCCACGTAGGTACTAACCCGGTATAACTTTGGTTCACAAATATTTTCTTAATAGAGAAGATCTTGTGCTATACATATATAAATTTATATAAAAATTGAAGGCTACATTAAAACTTAGAATAAAGTATTTCTAGTAATAGTAGAAAGTAATTAAACAATACCGATGAAATTATAACAGCATAAAATACTTATTTTTTATTCTGTTATAGCTTAGCTGTCAATTATACATAATTGCCAGATCAAACTGACAATTAACTATAATTGACAGTGTAAACTGGCAATTATAAAATTATTTCACACGATGTCCTTTTATAATTGCCAGTTTAAACAGTCAATTATACATAATTGTCAGTTCGATCTCGCAGTTATTTATAATTGACAGTTTAAACTGGCAATTATAAAATTATTTCACACGATGTCCTTTCTGCGCTTTCGTAATAAGCCCTCAAAATTCCTAAACCTACATTTTTTAGAGACCAATTTTGAAGTTCTTGCCGACTGCTACCCTTGTCCTGAAAATTTGATGAATGTATCTTTTACAATAAACGAGCTATGGACATTGCTTGTGGAAAGTGCTTTTTTTAATCTACTTTCCAGGAAGGGATTGATGTCCAGGATTTCGGGCCGGGCCTGGCCTGGCCGGGCTTCTGGCCTCAAATCCCAACTCTAATAGACACCGGGGCGATATCAAACTTATGTTTTTTTTTTAATATAATGAAATTTTTTATTTCATATTTAGATTCGGATCATTATTCCGATTTCTCCAATATAGGGTTATACAGAATAGTTGAGAAGATATGAGCATTTTTGTGTCTTAATCGCAATAAATTGAACACCCTGTATCTATTTTAAGAAAATAAATACTAGATAATTTTTGGTTCCATTAATTATGCTATATAGTGTAGTTTTACTTTCTATAGAATTTCTTTCAAAATAATTTTACTTGTATACAGGGCGAATAAAACTCGCAGCCACATTTTTCTCAATTTTTATAAATGAAACACTCTATATTTTATATAATTTTCATGAACGTCTCCTCCGACTCTTTCTATTCCATGAAGCATTCCCTATACCTAATTGTAACGGTTTATGAGTTATTTAAGGTTTTGTACAGGGTCATTGGTTATATTTTAGCCATCCACCTAGAGGTTCTCCCTTTAATCTCAGGATAAAAAGTTAAATATAAAAGTTGTAGAAAATCAAATGTAGTTTATTCCAGAATGTAAAATCTTTATATAGGGTGTTTAAAAAACGCGTGACATGCCAAACTTGCATTTTTTTAAATGGAATACCCTGTATATTATTAAGTTTTTTGATTCCATGCAAAATTCTACGACTTTTCCATATACCATTCCCTATATCTAAAGTTAACCATTTTTTCATAAATAATGGTTAAAAATATACCTACCATAATTTTGTAATAATTTAATTGATCTGAGCGAGTTGCTCAGATCTTACTATTCCTAGTTAGCCATGAAAAAAATAACCGATACCTGTCATATACATTGTCAAACATTTTGGTTTTGCGATTCCGAATTATTTTATTATCATTTCCTTTATGTTTAGGTACCTATATTTTATATCTTTAACCATCATTTATTAGAAAACGGTTCAATTTAGACATAGGGTATAGTATATGAAAAAGTGCGTGAATTTTGGGTGGAATCGGAAAACTTAATAATATACAGGGTATTCCATTTAAAAAAATGCAAGTTTGGCATGTCACGCTGTAGCATTTAAAAATGCCACAGTGTTATATTTATTTTTCATGAAGGGCTAAGGCCAGATTCAATTATGTTCAATGTAAATTGTACTGTATCCTTCGTTATTAGGCTACCTAAAATACATCAACCAGTATTGTTGGTTGTTCAAAAATATCATACACCAAGGGTTTGTGTATTTACAAGTCAAAATTTATTATAATAACAGGTACATTAATCTATATTAATTTACATACATCTGATGCACTAAAACATTTATAAAAAAAAATATCATAACAACTATTACCTAACTATTAATGCCTATAGTTCTTTCTCAATGTTAGTTAACAAATTCAAGGTAATGCTCTACATTCAAGGTGCATCCTTTTATCTTGTGGAGACATGATATTATTTACATTCTTGCGCCCAGATGTATGACACAGTTATGATAAACCATTAGATCATTCCTCTGATCTTCCAGAACACCGCTGTGATAGTCCTTGTAGTCTATCTTCCACATTTTCTTTCTGAGATGCTCCAAGCTTATATAATTCCTGTTGATACCTCGATTGCCAAGATTTTCCGTGTTTGACATACTTCCGATTCTTGAAGTCTGTCAACACAAAAGGTTAAAATTCCCCAACCCAGATTTCCGCGTAGGAGGGACGGCTTCCGGTTTGCAAATACGAAAGAAGGGGGAGACGAGTTTCTGTTGGTGATAAGGTCGGGTGTATAGTTAGTGCTCATCACACAATTTTTCCATTTTTGGGATATAGAAAAAACTACCCGCATGATCTACACCTTCCATTAAGTTAAGGAGTTTAGATTTGTTGTCCTAGTAGAAGTTTTAATGCTTTCTTGACAAACTCCTCAACACGTGCCTCTCTTGGATTTTGTCTTATTATTCCGGTACGTTGATGACGTCCCCAAATTTAATTAGTTATAATTAGTATTTAAAACCCTTCTGGAGAAGGTGAGTTTCCATTTATTTTAGTTAATATTACCTAAGATAAGTAACATGATTTATTTTAGGGTTTTAGGATAAGTCATAAGTTCAAGCAACTTATTCTCAGTATCTATTTTGACTTCCAAGTTTTCTTTTGGTGGCCAGCCAATAAATTACATGATATTATCAAGTTAATTTCCAATAGTATCCAAATCAGTCTAGACGTCCGATATTTGCAACCGCCGTCAAGACGTTCCAACCTAAGCTACACTGGTAGACGAAGTTTCGGTTTAGATCGCCACCATTTTGTCCAGAGCTAAACCACTTTGCAGATACCTCTGGTCAGTATGTAATTACTATTAATTCCAACTCCAGGACCGATCAATAATTCAGGCCAGCAAACTGTTTATTTATTTATATTGAAACCATTTTTTTATTAACAAAGATAATTTTGTCACATACCACTGGTAGTGAATCACAAATAAGTATTGCGTATACATGTATTTTTTTTTTGCTTAGCTGTAAACGCCACGTCATAGTACTATGAGGGTGCGGTGAAAGATATATATCATTTATTCATTATCTTATATATTTGGTTTATATACTAAGTTGAAATCAACTTAACTTAAGTGCAAAAAAATATAAGTACATATACACATATTTGATCATACATTTTAAATAACATAATAAACTGTTTTTGCTATATATGTCCTCTAAGGAAACTCCGGAAGTTGGAGAATAAATACTTTATAGTTGCCATAATAAGTTTCATGAATATTGCCCTACTTACCCTATATATATTTTTTCCTAATTATTTGAGTAATAAATTTAAAGATCTTTGTTATTTTCGTTTTGTGTTCCGTGACTTGGCAAAGCAAGAAGTCATACATTTTTTTAAGTTACGTGGCGCCCTTATATATTTGCCTTCTAAAAAGAATTCTACATCCTTACCCACGACCGCTCTTCCGACGAAAAGCTGCCGCACGCGAGTGAAGGGTCCCCCGATACACAATAAAATCACGTAACATCCTAAATAGTAAAAGGTACCCTGCAACGCATTTTTGAAACATCCTATATACAAATTTTACATTCTGGAATAAACTACACTTGATTTTCTACAACTTTTGTATTTAACTTTTTTTTCTCAGATTAAAGGGAGAACCTCTAGGTGGGTGGCTATCTCATTTTCTTTAATAGTTAGGAAAGAACTAACTGTTTAGTCACTATAATTATCTAATGCAAGTACCAATTGAACTAGATAAGAAAACAGTTCAAATAAACCATATATCATTTTAATAATTTCTTGCTGATTTTTTAAATTTTCCGAAATTTTTTAAATGAACCGCGAATTTCGCTAATACCTAAACTGCTCAGAAAATTAGTCGATAACAAATTTTTTTGTTATTTTTAAGAGACTGCATCTCAGAAACGCCTTCGCCGATTTTAGTAAAAAAGGAAAGGTGTAAAATCTGCCTGTTGTAGAATCAGAGACGGAGAGCGATCTTCAATAAAAAATATTTTTTTAATATTATACTTGGTGCAGAAGAATGCAGTAAAAAATTAATAAATTAATTATTAACTTCAAATATCTCAAAAACCGTTGCTATTTGGTATAGGGAATACTTCATAGAATACAAAGAGTCGTGAGAGACCTTAATGAAAATGGTATAAAATATAGGGTGTTTAAGTTACAAAAATTTAGAAAAATGTGGTTCCGAGTTTTTATTCGCCCTGTATACAAGTAAAGCTTTTTTGAGAAATTTTATAGAAAGTAAAACTAGACCATACTATAGCATAATCAGTGGAGCCAAATATTATCTAATAGGTATATATTTTCTTAAAAAAGATACAGGGTGCTCAATTCATTGCGATTAAGATACAAAAATGCGTATATCTACAAAAATCAGTACCTACCTCATAATATTTCAGTCATGTACCCTAAGTATAATTATAAAATTATCCAATCTTAAATATCGACATCTAATTTTAAGCAGATTAAATATGCACTGTATAAGACGTATAAGTATTTGAAATGTTAAAAACCAAACAAATAACAATCATTAATATTGTTCTCTTTATTCGTCGAAAGCATATTGCTCCAAGGAAATTCAGGATAGCTTTCAGACAGACGGTCGTACACAAATAATAGCAATGTGCAGGTCTAAAATTAGAGCAAACTAAAATCAGCTGGACCGCAGCCTACTATGCCAAACGCTGCACCGACCTACTTCCGTATTTTTAACACTTTTTTCGAACCAACTGCGTTTCCGTTTACAGCTCGGCCTCCCGCGATTCTGTTTTGGTCGGCTCGACACAGCAAAAATGTTTATATAAAGCCAGAGGCGTATCTGTTAAGTAAATCATACAAATATTCTTTTTAAACGTTTGTATGAATTTAATATTTTACATATTGTTACAACCTACAAGTGTGGCATCTTATTTTTAGCGATAAGTTCAAACAAGATAATCGCCAATTACTTTCCAAACCTTTATCCTCTTTAAAAACTTATTCCACTTAAAGTCTCCACCCTGTATAATATTTTAATGATATACCTTATTATATTATTTACTATGTTTTGTAATTGTTTATATATTTATTTCTGCATTTAATCAAAAAAATATAACTAATGAGATATTAATGAAATTATTTAAACATTATGATGTAATTAACTTTCTATTTTCTTTTCTACATATTTAATAACATAATATGGAAAGAATAAGTTAATTACTTAAAAATAAAATAAAGAAAACAATTAATCTACTGGCAAATGCCCCGATTTGTATTCAATCACACAGGGATACCATTTCTCATAATCTCATACTACCTCATATACTACTACTACTAATAGTACTATTTTACTATTTCTGAAATTCTGAATAAAAACTCACTTTTTTGAAATTTCTATTCGCTAATCTTTCATTTCTCTACCCATTTCCATTCACTATTCTTAGCCTAAGGAACGTCTAGCCTTAACCTCATTGTTAAAAAGAAAATGTCAGTATGTATGTCAAAGGTAAAAAGGAATCAGAGACATATTTCACTTAGATAGTAATATTTAAATACATTCAATAATGGTACATTTATTTGTTTAATTTGTTTGACTGCATATAGTTTTACAAACCAGTTCTGGCAACATATTAAAATAGATCAATAAAAACCTCTCCATCAGTTATGAAAAACTTTTTTCAGTGTAATAATTTCTCTCTTGATTAAACAGAACGAAACCTGGTGCTAACTAATTCTTTTAATTTTTCTTTAATATTTTTTAAAGTTTTGAGAAGTTTAGAGAAGAAACCCAATAAAAAGAATATATAAATAATACCATAAATAAATAGTTACAGACATTATCCTAGACAATTTTATGAGATACTTTAAAACATATATATACAGGGCCCGCCATATGTATGGAACAAAGTTTATAACTTTTTGAATATTATTTTTATGAAAAATGTTTGAATTTGGTGTTCTTCAACTTTTTTTATGTCTTTTCATTTCTTTGATACGACCGGCTTAAAAATTTCAAATGACGCTATATATTGTGTAGGAATTGTGTCAAAATTGAGCCAATATTCCCATGCGGGATGAACCAAATAATAATGCCAATAAAAGATAATCGTTGGTGACATTAGCCGTTTTCTTTTGCACCTGATTTCTGAATCATGATTACAATAGCTGCAATGCTATTCGTGGATTTAAATAATAAAGGAGCGTGATTGGCTCGTATCAAATCATGATCTCGAAATCAGGTGCAAAAGAAAACGGCTATAAACTCACCACTTTGTTCGAATATGCAACAGCAACCTGAGCGATCTTCTGAGGACCAACTGGCCTGTTATTTGTCTTCAATCTTCAGTACAAAAGCACAATAATGCGTAAATTGTTTCTGGTAATGCACTAAAAGTTAGTAGTAACAATAGTTGAATTTTTTGATAAGATGATTAGCGATCGGTTTTCTGAACAGTGTTCAGAACTGAGTAATGGTGCGCAGCCTTTTTCTTGTCTATGTAACAAAAAGAAGGAACGCGCAAAAAAGAGGATACAATTTTAAACAGTAAAGACACAGATTAAGAACCATTTTGGTATGCAAGCAACGTTCCAATATATTGAAATGGATTCCAAGATTGGCCACAAATTCAAAAACAAGAAAAGCAAAAAGTTTAAACTATTACAAAACATATACGGAACATTATGTTTTTTATTTGTTTTTTAGAATAAGAACTTATTTTTGCATACCTTCTAAATCCTCGTGATTTATTACTTGACCCTCAAGTGTATCAAAAAAAAAAAAAAATCATAATGGTGCACCTGTCGAAAAAGGAACGAATTGGTATCCTTTTTATGGCTGGATAGGCAGACAGACAAAGAACTCTATAAGAAAGAAGTGGAGTTATTTTAATAAAGTGTATCCCAACAGACCTCCATATTTAGAGATTATGTGTCGCCAAAATTTTTTATAGTAATTTTTGAGGTAAACAATAAAAATCAATTTATTTATTTGGAGATGCTGAAAACAACTACTTCACGGCCAATATGCCCCGACTGGCGTTGCATTACATCAACATCTCTATGGATGTCGCCACATCCTTCATCAAGACCAAATACCAGACAATTACCGGTTTCGATCTTATTATGATGTCATCAGATTGCCATAGGTAATCTATGAGAAGAACCGTAGTGCCCCAAAGAGGGCACTACGGTGTATTTCACTGTATCTCGCCACTACAAACAAAAATCAATTTATTTATGAAAATATAAATCTTTTCCTATGTCATCCCAATAATATTTGATCTAACTGAATGCAAAAACAAATGCTAATTCTAAAATCAAATAAAAAAATATATGGTGTCGCTTGAAATTTCAAAATTGGTTGCCATATCAACGAAATGCAAATGCTTAAAAACAATTGGAGGTCATTAAACAATTACAAAAAATTCTCCAAGAATGTTTTTTTTATAAAAATAATATTTAAAAAGTTATAGACACTGTTCCATACATATGGCGGACTCTGTATATAATATCATTGAAGTAGTTAAAAAATAAATTTAAAGTGGATAAATCAATATCCGTTACAATTCCTAAT
Organism: Pogonocherus hispidulus; assembly: GCA_963924545.1. Lineage (NCBI taxonomy): Eukaryota > Metazoa > Arthropoda > Insecta > Coleoptera > Cerambycidae > Pogonocherus > Pogonocherus hispidulus. Next base: position 18,010,407 of record OZ004693.1, read on the forward strand.
TTACTTAACTAACTAATCTTTATAAATATTCAACACGATATTAAAGTCAGTTCAATTAAAAAAATAAAAAAGAAGAAATAAGCTAAAAAAAGACTAAAATAAGTTTAAAAGTATTAGATTATAAAATGACGAATTTCACAAGTGTGCCGATGTACAGAAGGTTTCAATGCATAATACGAGTAAATACTTAATATTTTGAAAAATTACAATATGACTTAAAAATGACTGGTATCGCTCTCTTCTACGCAAATCTAAACTACATAGAGTTTGTAGAAAATCTAAAAATAATATAATTATTAGGTGATCTATATTTACATAATCTAAAGAAGGTGTATCTGAAAACAAAATAGATTATAAACAGGCAGAAAAGGGGCCTACGGCCATGATTTTATTTTCCACTTTTACTTATTTATAACAAATGTCTCGATCTGAATATAGACCAAGCTATATAAGAGTAACTGGTAGTTAGTCATGGAACTTATTAATAGCCCTCTGCAATATAAAACTATCGAATCTTCTGAAAACATGTTTTTATCACTATTTTAAACTAGAACTATACCTGCCACACAATATAACCTGAATGAATAAACGAATACTAGAATATTTATTCGCTCCATCCTCTAAGTAGAATATTTAGTGTATAATAGGTGGATACACAACCAAAAACATGCGAATTAAATAGCATTGCATAGATAAAAAATAGAGGACAGCAAGTGCCGATAGATTTGCCATTTCTCTGACTGTCTAAAAGTGGGAAAAGTAACGCCTGTTTTATATTCAAATTTAAAATTTTAACTGATAGGCAAATTAAAACTCAGTTTTAATCATCTCCAGATGTTGCCAACTTGCTTGGCGAAACGCGTGTCGAGTGCAGTATAGTGTTTTGGTGTTATGTGGAAAACTACGTCAGTGATACCTTCACACCAAATGTTCCAACCCCCTTCAAGATGAAATTCATTCCTTTTATTCTGAAGTGATCGGTTGTATTGAGGCAGGCGAATGCCCTCCTGGGATTTTCTGCGATCTCAGTAGGGCGCTTGACTGTGTCGATCATAACATTTTATTTTCAAAATTTTATATGTATGGTGTAAGAAGTAAACCTCTCGAATGGATATCATCTTTTATGAAGTTCAGGCAGGAGTTTGTGTAAATTCAATTCTTTTCCTCAAAGTAAACTCTGAGATGTCTGTGGTTGAAATGGGGTTACCTCAGGGTTCTATTCTGGGCCCTGTTTTATTTATTTTATATAATATAAATAGCCTGCCGATAATATTTCTTTGGTTTTCTCCGATAAATCCGATGACCGTTTAACTGAGAACTGTAACAAAGTTCTTGAGAAAATTTGCAATCGGTTTAATCAACATAACCTTTTCTTTAACATGGGTAAAACTCAGGTAATGAGATTCCACAACGGTCAGAAGGAATTTGCATCATTAGAATTAAATATTAATAATTCTGTCCTCAAAGGCAGTGCAGAGATTGTTAGTTTTCTGGGTATGAGAATGGACGAGCAAGTATCTTGGAAGTCTCATTGTGAACGTTTAATTAGAACAATAAGTTCTATAAATTTTCCTTATTCATTATTAAATGACTATGGCATCGTAATATTCTTTTAAACTTTATAATTTGTTTATATTTATCCTGTTACAAGCTAAATTTCACTAAAAACTAATTTTTTAGAAACTTTCTAAAAACTAGAAAGTTCAAAAATTTTCAAAAAAATTGGACGCATTTGCAATAGAAATCATAAATTTCCAAGAATTTTAAATAACATCTGTGGAATAGTTTTCGAAAAAAAATTACTTTATATTTTTTCAAGGTTTGTTTACTTTTCATCATAAACTAGCCAGATATTTCTCTTTATTCACAGATTTAGTTACCATATACCAGGGGTCGGCAACCTGCGGCTCGCGAGCCACATGCGGCTCTTTGGATATGAAGCTGCGGCTCTTTAGTTCCATACGCAAATATAATTTCTTTTATCAAAAAAAAAAAAAAACATTTAAAAATCGTTCTGAATCGACTGAAGCTCTCGAATGACGCCATCGTCGGATGTTTCTATGTAAGTTTTAATTCGCTTTCGACGCAAGACAATTTGGCGTCTTCACCAGTGCTAAAATTTATCCAAACATTCTAAAACCATGCAAAGCCAACGCTCCCATTGAATTTATTTGCTCAAATGTATGTTATTGTTTGTTTAATTTTAAGTACAAGTTACATTTTTTAGTAAAGTCTAAATTTTCTACTTGAATAACCATGCAAAGCCATCGCTCCCATTGAATTTGTTTGCTCAATTGTTTGTTATTGAAGTACAAGTTAGTGTTGTGAGTAAATGTTTAATTATTTTAATTTTTTACTTAAATAATAAGTAATTATCTAATAATGCCATATATATGATCTAATTTGTTATGAAAAACACTACTTAATATATAAATAGACACTTTCTCTTATGAATAAATAGATTAGGTTTTTTTATCAAAAAACTTTATTTATGCGAGTACTATTTATTGTTGGCAAGAAAAAATTTTGTGGCTCTTTAAAAACTTTGAAATTTTGCAAATTGTAATTTTTGACTCTTCCAACTCAAAAGGTTGCCGACCCCTGCCATATACCGATAAGAAGTACATAACCCTTACTTTTAAACTTACGGTTTAAAAGTAAGGGTTACAATTAAATTTACAGTTTAAAAGTAAGGGGTATATATAAACCTTAAATGCTCTGTTATACCTAAAAGTGATCCAAAATTAAATAAAATATATAAGAACATCGTCCTCCATGCCTGCAGTTTATTTTTAAAATGTGTGCCATTTTTAATTTGTTTATACAAATTAGTTATACAAAAGCACATTTGCATATCAATCATGAGATGAACATCTGTGGTATAATAGCATTAATTCTGATTCAACTATTATTCAACTTTCATCAGATATTTAATATTTTCCATACAGTACGTAATTTTATTTAACTTTTTAAGGAGCTAGTAAACAAGTTAATGTTATTTTTATTTTTTTAACCAAAAAATAATTGATACATGATAATGCTATCATCTGTTTTTGAATTTTATTCAGCTGACAGCGTAGACGTAATGGTTTACATAATTAACTGATATATTATTAATAGTATTAAACAATAAAACAGTGTTTTACAGAGCTGTAATAAGGCGAAATTTAAATTAACGGAGCATTGTAGGTTAGGAATAATACAAGAATAAATGGGAATAACAACTACCTGCAAAAAAAGGAAGTATAGCAAATGCTGTTCATCTGACTGATTGAATGATGAAACAAATAGAACAATTTTATATGATATTGGAAAAGTTGTTAGCTGTTAAAATATAATTTATTTCTTCAATAATAAAACAAGAAAAGAGGACTTTTAGCCAGATACATGGACAAATATCCTACGTTTTGTTCGAGTTTTCGGACTTTTTCAAGGTTACGTTAGAACACGTGTGAAACATGAGTTTATTAAAAAAAGGCAGATTTCCAATAATACTTTATTTACGTGCAGTCTGAAGTATGAAATTGTAGGGATTGAAATCTTAGTACTTAGTTTGATAACTTAAATTTGAGGGAATTATAAAAGCAGAAGAAATAATGAAAAAGATCAAGACCAAGACCACAGAAAACCTGTCAAGAAGGATAGAAGAAATCAAATTCGAAAGAAGGAAAAGCAGAGCGAAAACAAAAAGTTGGATAGAAATTGGAAATAGAGGAAAGAAAATGAACGGAAAGAGGTAAAGGAAGGAGTTAGACACCGGAAACACTGGCGAAAACAAAAAACGGTGGTCGAAAGAATATTGAAATTGAATTGAAGTGGAAGAAGGAGAATAACAAGAGAAAACCTCAGTATCACGATATTTGGTCATTATAATAATCTCTCGAAAAATCAATAATTATAATTTCTGCCATATTGTAGGCAAACTTTCATTAAAGCCAAAAGCTTTTGCAAAAATTGATGAATTTGGGAACTGTTGTTAGAGATCTTAAAGTTACCCAAACATATGTAAGTTGAGTAGGTATGAGATTAAAATTATATAGAAACCGATATTTTCAAATGAATTAATCTGATTTACATATGTTTTCAGTTTTGTGACCCTGAGTGTCCGATTCCTTAAATAGTTTAATAAATTTTCATTTTTATTTTGATATTTGCTATGTGATATCGGATTCGCAAGTGTTTTCTGCTATAACAGTTATCTGTTTCTATGGTAACAATTCTCATTCTCGTGTCCTCATGTAGTTGCCGAATTATCGATGAAACAAAACAAGAATGATATAATAATAACAATAAAGTCATAATATATAAACAATTATATTATGAAAACTGCCACACACTCGGTAAATACATCAATTATGTTTAATTGCTATTTTTTATTTAATAAATATTGAAATACAAATTTTATTTATTTGAGATTGGCATCAGCGCTAACCAACCAGGAGCATATTTACGTTTAATTTTTATACAAATGAGAGCTGGAACAGTCCAATAGGAACACTCCATGGATATGTCGATAAACACCATACGATAAATCATTATTTCATCATTACTTATCACATAAACATGTATGTTCAAAGATATATTTTTTACCACATAATTTTTGAAATTTCAATTTTTCCATCAATTACTGACTAGGAGTTTACAAACAAGAAATTTAAATGATACCTCTACATTCATGTTTCAACATTAGATATACTACTTTGTAAAAAGAAGTTATTTTCTTAGATAATAATAATAATAATAATAATAATAATAATAATAATAATAATAATAATAATAATAATAATAATAATAATAATAATAATAATAATAATAATAATAATAATAATAATAATAATAATAATAATAATAATAATAATAATATCTCTACCCCTCATTCCTCATTCTAATCACAATGATTAGCTCGAAAGTCTGAGATTTGTTTGGAAGAGTGTCGGCATATTATTATTTCGCGGGCCGCATTTGCGCCTCAGGAACGACTTACGTTGGTAGACCCTAACCACCATTCAGTGCTGAGGGAAACCTGGAAAACCTCATCAGTTATGGGGACAAGTCAAACATCAACTGATTTTAATCTCTCGCATTAACACCAAGTTGACATTCTTCCCATCCTAGCCCATCGCCAGGATGGTTGCCAAGCCATCCCTACGAATAAGCCTTGATCTACGAGTAAACAATTTAATTAAAAATTGTTTGGTGGAATGGGAATTAAAACCCACGACCTCTGGGTTGAGCGATCGAAACGCTAAGCCCTGAGCCACCGGCTTGCCTGATTAGATGTATTAGAACTTGATACAGCAAAAAGAATACTTTAGATATTTCACCTAAATAGTACCAAGATAAAGGAGTTGATCTCGAATAATTTTTTGGTGCATCAAGAGAACATTTTCCAATAATTTGTCATTTCATGTCATCACATTTCAGTGAACAAAATTCTAGTGGCAGAATGTTTTCAGTAGTCTTCTATGGTGGATCAACTATACCAATCATGGATGTCCTAATGATTATTAAAAGAAATAATATTTGACAAATACCGCTGCTAAATGGTTATAGGATCACAAAAATGAATAAATAAAGGTCGTAATAGTCTTCCTATTACGCCCTCTATTCCTTCCCCTAACCTCGATGCTCTATCGTATCTTTGCGTATGCGTAAAGGCGGGTTTACATTGGTATAGTAAATGGGTTAGTTACTTGTACTAGTAACTAGCAAGGCAGCTACTAACCTAGTGTAAACTACATAGGAAAGTACTGGTACAAGTAATCAGGACAGGAAAGTGAATAGCCACGCAGGCTATTTACTTACCACTTGCCACTGTCCTTTCCCCACCACCGTACCAGGCACCAGTTTACCGGCTGTCGTGTCCACTGCACCAATGTAAACACTTCCTCCCTTGCTAGTACCTATACGCACAGGTGTTTGTGTGTTGATTGACAATAAACAGTGAGTTAAGAAGTGCTGATGCTCCTTTTGAATCTCTTCTACTGATCCAATCTCTAACCCATCTTCTCTTTGGACGACAATTTTCCTTTTTAATCTCTCTAATAAGTTCTCCAATAACAATTGGAGACATTCTAGAATATGACGCGCAACATTCTAGAATGATGAGAAACATGACAACGAAAAGGATTCATCCTGGTTCTGGCGATGTGACCGCACTACTGGTACTAGTGTGCATAAAATATGCTTTCAATATGTGACAGTAGGCTAGCCAGGCTGGCTACAAGTACAAGTAACTGGGTTTAGTAACTATACCAATGTAAACCCGCCTTAAAGTTTGTGTTGATTTTGCTGCGAGTGGTGTATAAGTCAGCTCAAAGCATTTACGTATATCGTTATACTATTTGACAAATGAGGTAAGGCACGTTCTGTTGATCTAATTGTAGACGTTGGTTTTTCAGTAGTTTTGGAAATAAATGAGTTACGTTACAACGAACATTATTGCAATCCAAAATGTTGAAGATGCGAACAAACACCTTAGTGAAAGGCAATTTATTAACATGTTTCTATTATCTAAAGACGTTGTTCGGTATCTGGTTGATCTCTTGGAGCCTTATATCCCTCCTGCACAATGAACCACAACTATAGATGTATTAACAAAAATGTAGCTGGGTATTAACTGGAAAGCTTCAGAAATGCCATGTTTGTTTTTGTTATTGTAGATATTAATTGCTTTGAAGTTCTTTGGAAGTGGAAGTAAATTGTTCTTCGTCTTTGGTAATGTCTTTTAAAGTACCTGTAGTTATTTGGTTATTCGCCACAAATTAATTTTACCGACAAACTTTAAGGGATGATAGGGGACATGAAAACAAACCTTTTTATGTATAATAAACATATGTCCGCAAATGAGACGTTTCGACTGTAGAGCAATAAAATATTTTAAATATTACCCAAATAACTAAATTAATTCTTGATTTAGTTGGATACCACGGTATTTCATTCAATATTTTTTGTTTCTACTATGCTTCTTGTTTGGAGAAAAAAATTTCTTTATCACAATAAACATTCCAAAGATGCCAATTTTAAGACCGTAGTATTATTGGTGACTTATTAAGTTTGCATCAGAACATTAACTTTGTTGATTTTTAATTCAAAATTTGTATTGAAAATGGACGACAATTTCTCATTTCAAGAACTTACCGATATGCTCATGCTGTAGTAAATTGTAAAGGAAGAAAAGCTGTAGGCTTGTATGGGCCAGAGATATCCAGAACGCCGGCAACCTCATCATACAACCTTTGCTTCCACCCATCGCGTCGCCTTAGAGAAAATGTGTTTAGGTGGCAACCTAAAGCATCCTGATGGTGGTGGTCCTCCAAGAACAGCCTCCTTGCATTTAATGAAGCAGTTTTACACCGAGTGGAGGAAAATCAATCCATAAATGTTGGCACAATTGTACGCCAAATGGAATCCTCCGTGTCATGCATGAACAACTCCTCTATCCCTACCATTTACGACGCGTACAAGCTTTAAATCCTTTAGATTATCCACATCGATTAGTTTTTTGCCAATGGTTTTTCAATCACGACTTAATAGAACCTGACTTCGGGAGAATAGTATTATTTTCTGCTGAGGCATGTTTCATGCGCGATGGTTATTTTAATGATAGAAACAGCCACATTTGGATGATGAAACTCCTTACGCTGTGGTCTCTAGAAGACACCAGCAACAATTTTCGGTAAACATGTCGGCTGGACATGGAGATTGGAGAAAATATTATAGTTCACTTGCTTCCTGCTCGTTTGAATGCAGATATTTATCTCCATTTTCTGCAAAATGTTTTGCCTCTATTATTAGAAAATGTCCCTGTAGACATTGGAAATAACATCGGATCTCAACCCAATGGATTTTTTCTTTTGGGGTTAACTAAAATCCTTAATCTACGAAACGCCTACCTATTCGTAATGAGGAAGATCTCTTAACAAGAATAATGGCCAGTTGTACACATGTAGAAGCTATTCCCGGAATATTCCATAGGGTCCGCGAGTCAATGAATCGACGCACGGTGCTACCTTTGTATTGAAGCAAATGGTCAACATTTTAAACACTTATTGTAAATCATCCGTTATTTATCCATGAAACAAAGTCCAACACGAACAAAAAGTGATTTATTAATGTCTTCCTCAACATTTTCTGTAAATGAATATAAATTATTAATAACTGAAATAAACAAAACTTACCAAACCCATTTTTCCTTTTTTTTTTTTGCCAAAACGGCTCATTTGCGGACTTATGTTTATTAAACAAAAAATTATTGTTTTCATGTCCCCTACCACTCCTTAAAGTTTGTCGGCAGTGGCGGCTGGTGAAGTTTGGGAATGGGGGGCACAGGGGAAAAAAATGCGCAGCAGGCGAAAATTTTGCATTTTTCAAGGTCAAACACCTTCAAATTAAAAATTAGAAATTCGTAGAGCAAAAATATTTGCTTGAAGAAATAGGTTTCGTTCGGCAAATATCCCCTTTTTTGATGCGATTGACAGAAATATGGAAAAATTATTTTCCATATTTCGCTTCACACGTTCACTTTCGACTGTAGTCATAGGAATTGTGGACAATATAGTTAATAGTTCAACCGATTCCGAAAACGTCGTAGGTAAATTATTTTTATTTATTTATTTAACATTTGTAATAAAGCAACCGCACCACTATGTTGTATGAAATCATCTCTAGAATACATTATATACAGCTCATTTTTTAATTTTGTAATGTTGATCTTTGGAAATGCACACACTGTTTTAATATGTTCCAGAGGAAAAACTATTCTATAGTTGTTAAATTTCTCCTTTTCAAACAAATTGGCTATAGTTAAAAAATCAGTAAATTGAAATCTCTCACGTACGTTCATTAATATGATGTCACATATTTCTTTGCACTGCATTACCTTTGAGTCTCCTACAGTAACTTTTCTCTTTTTTCTTATATCCACAGAATGTTCCTCGGAATGTTCTGTTAAAATGTCAGCATTATTTATTAATTGTTCTGTATTATTTCTTAGACATTGTGTAGCAGCTGTAAACGAGTCTAAATTATTTCTAACAGTATTATCATCTAGATAATACTGTTAGAGTCTAACTCCCTCCCCTGTAACTGATTGAAAAGTATCTGTACTCTGTACCGTCTGGTCGACGGGGCAGCGCCCATTCTATGACGTAACAGAACGCATTAGAAAAGCCGCGCTGGAAAAATAGAAGCTGTGTATCCTTTTCTTGCGCATGCAAATAAAAAAGAAAAAAGAACAGGCACACAGCGGCCGTGCCCAGCCCAGTGGACACACGGTGAAACGTAAAGCGGTCTAGACGCTAGACGGATATGTATGCACAAATGATTCAATATTCATGATGAAAAATTAATAAAAAAATCCACCAAATTATAATAATTATAAAAGTTTATAAAATATCACAACATTCACAAGTCTTATGTTCTTACGCATAGGGCACGTGCCCTTGTGCCCATTATGACTAGCCGCCACTGTTTGTCGGTATGTTTTTGGGAATCCTGTATATTTCCCAGTTAGAGGTAAAACTACTAAGTATTAACTTATTCAATTTTTAAAAAAATAAATTCCACCCTTCGCGTCCTATGCGTCTCGCGTGCGTTAAAAACTCATTTATGTTTTCGGTGCCGGAGTCTAGCATATTGTTTTGTTGATAGAACAGCGCTTCCTAATCTGATTATTAATTCTTTTATTACTTAACATAAAGTACTTTCAGTTTTAATTTACACTCTCACTTTGGCACCATTGTGCTTCACTTTTAGGATATTTTCGTGCGAATGATTCAGTTTAGCTTTCATTGTCTAGCAGTGGGCCCACTTTCCCTTTAATTTATACAATGTGCATAAAAAGCCTGGAATAAATTTACTATTTAGAGACACAAAAGTATTTTGGGTTCAAATCCAGTTTTTCCGAACAAACAAAAACAAACAAAATATAAAAAACAATATGGATTTCTACTCTACAACCCTTTGATTGAGATAGGAAAAAATGTTATTACTAAGGCTTAAGGGATTTTAAACATTCCCAGATGATGCCAACTTGGTTGGAGAAACGCGCGTCGAGTGCAGTGACGGCGGGGAAAATGCAAATCCGAACAGGATAAACCGAGGAACGAAAATAAGCAACGATTATTTCAATCAGCAGTAAATTATTGAAAATCGGGAACATATACATTGTCGAAATTAGCTTCTAATAAACAATTGGTTCTTCACCATGTCAGATAGTTTCGCGTATATAACATTGGAGAATAATACTTTTACATTAAAGCATACCTTGATCAAATAAATAATTAACGAATCCTAGCGTTTTTATTTTTTCTTTCTCTTAAAAATCCACACTTAATCCTCGCCCTATAAAAATTCTGTTCAGTTTTTTATATACAGTTAGTTAGTTAAACATGCGGCAAAAATTCAAGAGGCTATTCCTTGGACTATTCTAAGGATATTTTATCCTTTGATGATTTTTAAAAAAGCGCTTTGTTGTCAAGATATAGGGCGAAAAAAATTTTCAACAAATAACAATTTATTACTAAAAATTACATGTAACATTTCTGAACCTACACGAATTGTTCAAAATGGCTACCTCCAGCTCGGATGCAACCATCCAATCTTCTCCTCATAGACTCCCGAACTCTTTCAAAAACACCAGGGTCATTTCTTATTGAGTTACACCCAGAAATTATCCGATCTCTTAAATCGTCCACATCTTCCACTGGCCTAGTAAAAACTAATGACTTTAGATGGTCCCATAGGAAATAATCCAGGGGTTTAAGTCCAGGGATCGAGCAGGCCATACGTGAGGTCCACCTCGTATAGCGAGCCATGATACTTCACTAACAACCGTTTACACGTCAACTAGCCAAACGTCAATCAATTTTAACAAATGCGACACATACAAACTACAAAAACACAACATACAAAAACATACAAAATAATCACTCCAAAGTAACACGGGATGTTGGTAAGAAAAAACAACTCCTTTTTCTTACATGTCCTTTACTTGATACGTCCAGTGTAGTACGCCATGCTTTTATTTCACCTACATTAATAATGTGAAAAATACCAAAATTGGATTTGCTGAAATTTTTTTCGCCCTATATCTTCGCAACAAAGCGCTTTTTCAAAAATCATCAAAGGATAAAATATCCTTAGAATAGTCCAAGGAATAACCCCTTGAATTTTTGCCGCATGTTTAACTAACACCCTGTATATAAAAAGAATAAAAATATAATGTGGAATAATATTACAACTCTATTAGTTCTATTACTTAATACTCAATGACGTAATCAGCCTAATTCACGTGTACTCTTGTTTATTGAAATTAGCCAATATTGGATATTGAAATATTTCAATATTGAGAAGAATTCCTATTCAGGTGACCCCCTTGAAAACGGAACTATTGGAAATTGAAAATCTGTTCTTGAATTGGTTTTCAAACGTGGCAACGCGGTATTTTTGTCAAATGCGAACGTCAAACTAGCCAATATAACCAATATAACCTTAATTTTTTCTGTGATTCCTGCACAGGATTCGTGTCTGTTTCCTGCGTTGTTAGGTGTAATTTTTTGGAGTGTATTAAATTAATAATTCTTTTTGTTTTATGGTATTAATTATCATCATAGAAAATATAGTACTATTTTCTATGATTAACATAGGTATATCATACCACCACAAATTATTACTTTCGTGTTCTTGGTTTGATCAATTTTATTTGAATACCAAGTAGTGCTTTAAACCTTTTTGTTTCCTGGTTTAAACAGATTTTGTGGTTTAAACTTTCGACTTAACTAAGTATGGAGAAGAAACGTACTTCAAAAAAACAATTTAACATTTATATTGACTACGCAAAAATAAAATTTTGATTACTGGCAAATTATTGCCCTCCAACAATCCAGAGGATCTTGATCAGAACCACTACAGAGTTAGTGGATCTGTAGTGGTTCTCAAGTCCTTCTTTCTGCGATTATATTCAAGTCTAAAGATACACCTACTTATTAAAAACCAACTAAGGAAATAAAATAAAATTATTGTTCCTTTTCCTATACCTTTCATCTTCGTTTTGTAAAGCCCCAATGATCAATGGAAAATTAATTAGATCCGCCATAATTTGTTTATATAAAAAATTTCAACATCCAATCCACTAAGCGGACCTTTTTTGACCGGCTTATGATATATGGAAAACTGAAAACTGTTATTGAAAAATATGAAGCACCTGAATACAAAATATTGAACAATTTCAATATCTAATATGCAAATCAATAACCAATATTCAATCCAACAACCAAGAAACACCTGAATAACATTCCGCCATATTTTTCAAGAACCAAGCTGTAACCAATAACCAAGATTCACGTGAATTAGGCCGAATATTTAAATTCTATAGGTGTTTGTTCTTATTTCAAACTATATACAAAATATTTGTATACTTTATTTATTCGAGGTTTCGAGGAACCTATAACAAAGTTATTGTACATGTATTGTATTATATGTTTTTTATTTTTATTTATTACCTATTTCAATTATGCCCCCAAAGTTTACTTTATAAATTTCTTCCTTTAATCTTGATCTAATTCATCTCATTCTCCTGAATTTTTTCAGTATGTATAGAAAGTAATCATCCTACTGTTCTTTTGTCTTTTAATTCTGTTTCTTACTTATACAACATTATACCCTTGATTCAAGAAGTAGCCAATATACGCAGTCCTATTACAGTGAAAAGTGCAAGCAAAACCTGATATTCTGATATTATTTTATTATAACAAGATACATTAGGTATGACTATCACTAAAAACCCAGAAGTTTATTATACATATATAAATATTAATCACAATTATTAATGTAATGATGCACGTGAGCCGAAACGACCTAACGAGATAAGACAGTTCATATGAAATGGGTCATCTGGATGACCTTTCTCTCATATGACTCCCTCAAGCTATCCGTATTCTTTAGACATGTTCTTCTCTCCTTGTGTGGTATGGAAGTTTTTATACTATAAATAAAAAAAATGTTTCTACAAACACTATCAAAATCCATTTTTTTAAAGCATACTTGATTTAAATATGTAATATTATCATTGGGTTGGGATGGTAGAGAGGAGCTATCTCGTAGTAAAAAATCAAGGATTGTTAACTGTTTACAGGATTGCTCGATCGCTCAATTTTGTCATCCACCTTTCTGACGTCATCGAAGATCTATGTAATCGAATTGTCGAAATATACCTATTTTGTGTTTGTTATATTTCACATTTGCAAAAGAATTTTCGTATTTGAATGATTATTAATATTATTATTTATTAAAGTTTGTAATAACAGTATAAAGTGTACCTATTTCTACAAGTTCGAGATCTTTGGATCTTTGACGACGTCACAATTATGGATTACATTGTAGTATAGGGATCGAGCAATCCTGTAAACAGTTAACAATCCTTGGTAAAAAATAGCATCGGTACCGCCATATTGATACGACACTGAGGTTCCAACCCCTTTCAACGATTTACAATTATTATCAAATACAAGTATCTGTCGAATATGGAATAAGAGCACCATTAGATTTTTCTGTTTTTATTCTGAAGAACTTTAACAATATTACCACGACTGCAAACTCAATATGCCTCATAGTAAAATATATTAAAAAAAATTCACAGATCTTGCATCTTACGCAAATATCGTATAGGCGTATTGAAAATACCAGACACAACTATTTTTGTTACGCACTTTATATATTTAGTGAAAATCAACAATTTTCAAATTTGCTTCTAACTCTTTTGTTTGCATTCGGATCGAAAAAATTCAAAGGCCATTTTTGCCAGTTTTTACGGGAATTCCAGTGACGTAGTTAGATGTTTGCTATGATACATACTTTTCGAGAAAATGCTAGCAACTTTATTTTTCTAATGCCAAATTGGATTTTTGCATTTTTAAATTTAGCGATTTTTTCTGATTACTTTGATATAGCACATTCCATATTTCTAATCTACGATGTAGCCTTAGTAACGCAAAATATTATTTTCAAGAACAAAATCATCGATAGGCTATGAAAGTAGGCATCAGAATAATAAAAAAAGACATAATGGATATAAATGAGGCATATTATATCTTTAATCCTAAAGGAACACAAGCAATATGTATTAAAAAAATAAAAATGTAGCTAAAACCGAAATATGAATTACAGCATGTTTATCCAAAGCAGATTTCAAAGAAATTTTTTGGGTTGGCCATGATTTGTCAAGAAACAAAACAATATTTTATTGTGCTGTCATAATAATTATCAACATTCCGTAGTTATCATCGAGTACAACTAAAATATACCTAACTAGTCTCATTATAAAGACAATTATTAGATTAGTGAAAATGGAATGGAGCTCGAGGGCTGCACAATAACTATATTTTGAACGATATTTTGATCGCCGGCAGCCATCAGTAAGTACTTTCAAATAATTGTGTTCAAATTTAAGAGATTTTTTAGTGTTCAAAAAGCCGAATAGAATTGACAGTACTATTGACCAAGTATCCGAAATCAATGTTCTTGCTTGCGTACACCATAATGCTGAAATATCAACAAGGCAAATTGCCCAAGAAGCTGATACTTCACAAACAACAGTAGTTAAGAGTTCTCAAAAAACATAAATTCCACCCATACAAAAAAACATCCCTTACACAATTTATATCCAGGAGACTATGAAAGATGGAGTGTCTTTTGCAATTGGTTGGTGAATATGTGCGGTCAAAATTCTGAATTTCCATATTTCAAGTTTTATGGACTGATGAAAGCCGATTTACAAATTGTGGAATGTTTAACCGTCATAACGAGCACGTATGGGCACAACAAAATCCACATCATGTTGTTCAAGTAAGGCCTCAAATAAAATTCGGGTTTAGTGTATAGTGTGGGATTTTAGGTTCATCATTAATAGGACCGTACATATTCCATGAAAATCTAACTGGAAATCGTTATTTGCGTTTCTTGGAAAATATTCTTGATGATCTACCGCTACACATATTAAGAAATTTAATTTGGTTCGCGCATGATGGAGCACCGCCACATTCAAACGCTCCTATTCAGTGGCCTGCAAGGAGTCCTGATTTGACCCCACTGGATTTCTTCCTATGGGGCACTATTAACGTCATTGTCTATAGTAATCATCAATATCAGACCATTGAAGAGCTGCAAGAATGTGCGACGAATGCTTTTGCTACTCTAGATAGACGTTACATAACGAAAGCAGTTAATTCCATTCGAACCCGATGTGTCAAATGCCGGAATAATAATGGTGGACATTTCGAACACTAACATATTAATAACAATATTAGTTTTGTTTAGGTATTTTAGTTTGTTATTAGATTTCAGTATACCTATCTATAGTTATTTTTCAATGTTCATATTTTTTCAGATTATAATAACATGCATTATTTATTCGCAATATGGTGTTTGTTTATTGCTGTCACACTTATCTTCAAGGCCTACTATTTTGTTCTTGAAAATAATATTTTGCGTTACTAAGACTACATCGCCGAGATCCCTGTATGTACACACAGTCAGATTTGGTCCACCCTGTATATTAGCCCACCCTGTATATATGTTAGTCTAAATTAATAAAATAACAAACCTGTTCATCCTATTACAACGATCAGTATACCAAACGTTTATTTTACATTCAACATCAGTTCATAAATGTGGTCAAGGAATGATGTAACCCAAGCATAAACAATAAACATAGACTATAGACTGCTGATTATAACAACACAGCTAGGCTAGGAGGTCGTCTCCATATGAGTACGTGTCCATGTCGAGGTCGCTTGGTTTTGCATGCCGCTAAGTGTTAATATTTTAAGAGACAGCTCCCATATATACGATCACAGAAGTATTTTCAATACTAAAATATTGTTCCTCACTGAGATTACGGCAACCTAATCTGATATTAAAAATCTTCAGTACAATCACCTTAACGTAAAATAGAAATAATAGTATTTTTCTTTAGCTCTTCGATTATAGGATTCGGGTTACCTTGGCTTCAAACACATGTGACTTTGTTTCTGATATTATTCATAAGATTTTGTATGTCTTGCCATCTCTAGTTATGGTTATAATTCCATAAATTATAATACTTACTGATTTATTATGTAAATTCTGTCATCTTCAAACATTTTACCCACAAACATTATCAATGAACACACTATATTAATATAGGTTGCCCATACACCCTTTTGATTGCATACAAGCCAATGCTTTTTGTATTAATTCAACGTTTTTCTAAATTCCCAGACTAAAACGTACAATCTGCAGAATTTCCTTGTAATCAAGCATTTGTAATACATACAAGAGTTATAAAAATTTTACTGCAACTCTGAATTACTTGACCACTATAAACATTATCTGACAATGTAGCATTAAATAATGTAGATATATTTATCTCGAGTCACCTTGCTTCACAAAAAGAATGCCCCTCATTTAAAAATAGTTCCAGCAGAATGCAACTTGTCGTCAGTAACCGACAGATTTATAATCAAATGAATGTACTGTATAAATTTGATTTTAGTTTCCTTATATTATTTGACCTTAACTGGCTGATCGATATAAAATATAGCATCTAATAAATAACAAGTATTGTTATAAATTCAAATAGTGTTTTAGTGCAACTTTAAGACAAATAGTTATTTGTTGTCTAGGTAAAGACTCATAAATAATTTAAATTTGGTTCCCTAATACGTCACGCACATATTTTTGAATGTATTTCATATAAGTGAAACACTTTGCTCAACCTTTACAAGTCACTAAGATTACTCGATTATACGCATACTAACGGAGAAATATATCTATGGGAATATGAAATTAGATAAGACGTGTGCAAATAAAAGAATTTATGCAGGTTAGTAATAAAACAGGTGTTGAACTCTGGTCGACAGTAACCAAAATTAAAATATTTTTGTTTTCCGTTATTAGCATCATCAAGATCATACGGAATAGTATCCGAACAGATATTATGTAAACAAGGTCGAAACACTCCTTGTGCAAATGAATATCCATTATAATAAAAAATTAATAACTTAACTCCTCTTCATATATTTTCTTGTCAACAGTTATGTTATGTTGTTATGTATATTATGTTATGTTGGTGCGTTCCATAGTTTTACCAAATGTGTCTACCTTATGTTTACATATATGATTACCTTATATGATGAGGGCGTAAATGCGGCTCCGCTAAGCAGGGCATAAAGCAAAATAAATTCATGTTCCAAAATTTATTCAGCATTTTTACATTTCATGTATCAAGAAGAGTCAATCACGGCGACCGCCTGCTTTGTAATTCCTAAACTAATAGGGAGATATATTTGAAATTTTGACAGATGCCATTTTGGCATTAGATCTATTTTTTTTATATTTTCGATTGTTTTCTAGTTCCGGTTATACCGGAAGTCCATGTCGACTTTCTTATTTACAATTGCTTTATTGATAATATATACACCATATATATTGTCAAAAATTATATAACATACCCTATAGCCAAACCCAGCCGTTTCGGAAGTATTTGACATTTTATAAAAAAAAATTACAGATGCAAGGGTTTGCGTGAAGCATTTTTTGCTATTACAAAAAAGTAAAAGTGTAATCATAACAACGGATCATGTGAAAAACGGAAAAAAGAGTCATGTGGCCCTGATTTCTCAGAACTGTCAGTTTGAAATTAAACTTCACGTCATATCGCTTTTAATACAAGCATAAATGTCTGAAGAAATAGAGTTTTAATTTTGACGCTTGAAGAAAAAATAGTATATAGGTATGTCACTCGAAGTATAAAGCTCTTTGTGTTTCGCCCAGATTACACAGCCTCGGCTAGTGTAAGCTTCTGGGCTCAACAAATAATGTTCGCCTACAACTCCTAGTATCATAATATACTATTATATTCGACTGCATCATAATACCTTTGTTTATGACACTGTGTAGCCTCCATAAAGTAGCACTTTATTGTACTAGTACATAAAGAAGTTAAAATGGACAGCTGTCAATGTCAAAAGAAATCTCAGCAGAAACTTTGGAATTTAGTGCATTTAAGTAATTTTTTGGCATCTTATTTTCAAATTTAAATTAAAAATAAGGATGAAACACTTAAATTTTACGTTAGTGAGTAGTGAACAATGCCACTTGGTTCAGATTTTGTTTGATGAGTCTTAACTAACCGGTGGTTCAGTAGTTAGCAGGAAGGGGTTATCTATTTACGTCAACGATGTAGGTATAACTTGCGCAACAATCCATCCAGCAACAATCATCCATAGTCATCCATCTCACACGTAAAAGTAGAATTTACGTATAACTATGTAGGTATATAAATAATCGAAAAATATTTGCACAAGTATACTATTTATTAAATTGCAATGCCAACTTTGTCATAATAATTTACAAATGATATATCAGGTGAGATTAGTAAGGAAAATAATTCTAGAGAAAATCAGAACACAACTACGCTATGTACCTATGGGGTCATCATAAAGTAAGGGGCACTTTAAAGCTTATATAATTTTAAGAAATCAAACTAGTAGCAAAAAGTAAATGGAATCTAGTTGCTTCAGTAATTGGATTTTACTGTATCTATGGAAAACAAAAGAGTTGTTGTGTCAACTGCTGATACAAGTGTCAAACGTACTCATTGCGATTTAGAGAACTTTGCACAAAATAAAACTCACGTAAACGTAAATGGAAACGATTTAAACATTAATAACGTGGATCTACAAAGAAGAAGAATTGGTTTAGTAAAGAATTTGGTGTTTAGAACACGACCAACAACACTGGAAGAATTAAAAGACTATCAGGGAACAAATTGCTTCAATTCAACAAAAAATGCTGCATAATGCTGTTTACAATTTGGAGGAACGGTTGGTGATTGTACAGCAGCAAAATCGGCGACATATAGAACATTTGCGTTAACCCTTGTTGGACATAAGAAATCCGATTATTTAAGCAGTCGAATTTCTTTCACATCCTGTTATTAACTTAATTTGTTAAAAATACATAATAAACTGAAATATATATATCCCTTACTTTATCAAAACTTAGGAATCCCCAACAAAGTCTGTGAACGTAAACCAAGTATCTTGAAATTATTACTTTCTCGAATTAAACCAAGATATAAAGGGAAAATTTGTATTGTGTGCCTTCTCTACAACTAGCTGGGTTATTTTTCTAGGGCTGTTCTGAGAAAAGCTAATGTATCGAGGCCCTAAATAGGGGAGGGTGGGGCAAGTGAGACACCTTAAGCTTTGACGATCTATAACTTTTTTACTTCTAGAAATTAAACAACGCATATTGAATAAAAAAAAACTTTTATTCTTTAAGAAACAACTTAATCCTAAAAAACGTACAAAATATTAACTTTTTATGAAACGTAAGACTTTTAAAAAAAATTGTCAAATAACTTACTTGCCCCAAGGTAAGTGAATCACCTATAGGGGGTAAGTGAGTCCTTATACAAATTATTACCGGCAGTTGTCACAAACATAATTATTGGCACTTGGTTCGTTATATGAACACTCCTCGTACATCCAGGCACTTCATTTTATGCACATAATACATTCTTCGTGACAAGTGTCTCCATATATCTCGTGACAGTAAACGCATATTGTGGCTTTCTCTTCTGACATTGTTGCTGCCATTGCTGATGCACTTTTCTTCCTTTCCTTTAAATTTCCTTTTTTTTCTTTCACTTTTTCAACACACAATTTATTCTACTGTGGGGCAAGTGAGTCCTATAACTATGACTCACTTGCCCCAACGTGACCTCAAAATTTTTTAAAATAAATTCAAGTAGAAGACACATTTGGCAACAATCTAAATATCACGAGGTATTACTAAAATATAAGGTTATGTTGTGCTCATAATGGAAAATCTAGATATTTCGTTTAAATTGTGAACGATCCTTACGCAATTCACCGTTAATATTACATCACAACATGCCAAAAACAAAAAATATTTATATTTGTTTTAGTTTTAATATTTTTCAGTGAGTTTTTTACGGACACGATGGACCGATTTGATACGGACGTAAACTGCATTGATTGTTTCCGACTGTGTTGCCGGTTGTACGAATTATTCCAAAAGACGCACTTGCCCCACCCTCCCCTACTCATCCATATACTCATTCAACCATATTATAGTTGAATATATAGTTTTTGAGACAAACTTTAAAAGTTTACCTTGATACTACATGATCAATCTTCATTTTGAATACTTTTGGTTTCCTGTTTTTATTAGTTTACAGGTGGTGTACTCCTGCAATAAATAATTCAACCATATATATTATTATTAACTAAAAATCTATTATCGGATATGCTTGAAGTTGACTTGAAATAAATAAATGTTTTACTATTTTTGTTAATAAATAAATTTTAAAAAGTAGATTAGAAGACACTTAACATTTCCGCTTATTTATTTGCAAAACCTCTAAAATGTGCTTAAAACTCGCAGACTGGATAGCAAATAAGCAATTGCAATCTCTGTAAATACACACCGCCATATAAAAATATAGGATGGGTAATATGCGTCATTTTTATCATAATACATACACATAAAGATGTAAATAAATTCATATCTTTTATGTGTATAATTATGATACAAAACAATGCATTGAGATCTGAAACATTTAATTAACACTAATACTTTTGTGCTATATAAAATATCAAGTTTATTTCCTTGTTGCACTTCCTGTGCATGTGTTTGATCATAGTTTAAAGTTTGATTGATGAGTTGAACCTTGTAGACGCAAACCGTATTTTCAGAATATAATTTCATCCCAATTGTTATAGCCGTGTTTTTTTGATTACCTCCTTTTTGTTTTCTTATTTTCACACTTTAATTTCTTTGTAAACTAATGTGAAGATAACGACAATTATATCTGATTAGCTGAATAAATGTATATAATTCAAAAGTGCAAACGTTAAGACTTTGGATATTGAATAAACTGACATTTTAAAACAAAAATTATTTAAGCTAAGCATAGATTATGTATTTGCCTAAACTCATGTAATGAATAAAACCTCAGGTTTGTTTGAAATTCTATATCAAATTTGTCTCATGTACAACTGCAAGATAATTTTCTTAATGTTCAGTCTACATATCGTTTTGCGAGTATATTTTAGCGATGATTGAAAAATTATACATGATGGAGAGGTGAAATTGATCACAAATGGGTCTGAAATTGACTGTAACCTTGCGATATCCTATCTACCACAAGCCAAATCTCAGCACATTTACAGTAACCAATACACTATTTTACAGGCTTGCACGCCTTCTGTATTTCACTCAAAGTTTCCATCTAGCCAGGTAGTCAACAATTTTCAGTTCTTGTCTACAAGATTTTTTTGCGAAAAAGGTGATAATTATACATATTTTCGATATTTTTATGACTTTACAAATAAAACGGTGGTAATGCTTACTTTCACCTGAAGATTAACCTGTTTATTTTAAAAACCAACAAAGTTCAATGATTTAAAAGAATGAGCACGTTTTAATTATGAAAGAAAGAAAAAAATCACTCACATCCAAAATGAATATAGATGTACCATATACCTATATATCTTGACAGATACTTCAAAGTGAACTAGAGAGACTTATTTTTATTTTTCCCGTATCTACATTGTCTCCCATGTCTCAGCCATTTTATTATTTGTTTTCATTATTTGTTCGTACATTTAATCTTCAGAAGGTTTTCCAGGAAATTCAAACAAAAAATAATATACACACAAGCTAGTTATCAATCTGCTTATTGATTGTGTGACACGATTATTTTAATATTAATTGGTTTAAATGTGTGTAGCCAGTATACAGGGCGCCCTATTTCTTGACCCGTGGGTAACTTTTTTATTAGTAGAGATACAAAAACACTTAAATGAGCAAATTAGTGCAGTTTCGTATTAGTAATTCTACGGTAAGGCGAAAAATTATATACGGGGGAAGGTTGAAAAGTTATTGACAAAAAACGAAAAATCCAACTTTTCTATTATCCCTCGTAGCTCGTTCATTTGAAGAGTTAGAGAAAAATGCTTCACATGTTTTTTGCAGTATTTTTCATGTAAAATGACATGCACTTGCTACTTTTTATATATCTCTTAAAATGGTTGAGAATCACAGTAAAATATATTTTTTTTAAATGTAATGGATAGGTGGCTGTGACATTAACCGAAAGTCCCCTTTTTTCTCTTTCAGATGATATAACATAGTCCATATTTTATCCTTACAAAAGTAATAATAATCGTTGTTTTTAAAGAAAGTTTATTGTCACATCAAGAATGCTATGGAAATAAAACAAAAAATAAGATTCCTGATATTTTTAAAAACGTCTAGTTGGCATTTAATTATTGACAGATCATAAGTGACATTTTTAGTTTTTGTTAAGTAGTTTATTGTTTATTATTAATACTGCATACAAAATAATAGTGTTGCAAATATGTACACCAACGAAGAGAAAAATGATATGCTATTTTGTTATTATAACCAAAATCGAGATGCACAAGCTGCAGCGAATCTTTATTTTGAAACTTACATGGAACGAAGACAACCCCATCATAGAATATTTAGACAGCTGGAAAATAATATACGATTATACGGTTCTTTTTCAAAGCCTAAGGATGAAAGAAACTTCAATGAAGACACTGAAATAAATGTTTTGGCTTATGTAAATTTTAAACCTGATTCTTCAACTGCAGAAATTGCACATCACTGCAACACTTCCAAGGAAACTGTAAGAGCTATTTTAAAAGGTAACAATTTAAAGCCTTATCATTATTCCATATGCAATACTTTATATCCAGCTGATAATCAAAGAAGGATGACATTTTGTCGATGGTACATTTCAAAATGCGAAGAGGATCTACACTTCTGGAAAAAGATTTTATTCAGTGATGAAAGTAGATTTACCAACAATGGTATTTTTAACCGCCATAATAACATAATGTGGTGCCGAGAAAATCCACATCTTGTTTCTGAAAGAAGAAATCAACGTCAATTTGGGATAAATGTGTGGTGTGGAATTTTTTGTGGCAAAATTATTGGCCCATATTTTTACGAAGATAATTTTAATGCGAGTAATTACCTTCATTTTCTAAGGAATACTCTAACAGAGGAATATTTAAATGAATTACCACTTCATATTTTTAGAAATCTTAAATACTTCCAACACGATGGAGCACCTGCGCATAATTCCCGCGAGGTAAAACAATATTTACATGAACAGTTTGATAATGTTATAGGAAATAGAATGGATATCGACTGGCCAGCGCGAACACCTGATTTGACCCCCTTAGATTTCTTTCTTTGGGGGTTATTGAAAGATAAAGTTTATGTGACAGCTCCTCTAGATATAGAGGATCTAAAAGTCAGGATTCAAGATGCAATTAGAAGCATACATGGACATACAATAAATAATGTTTTAAGAAGTATCCAGAAACGTTGCTTACTATGTATCCAACAGGATGGTGGTCATTTCGAACATTTACTTCAATATAATTATTTAATTAATAATTTCTGTTCTCAAAACATTCTTTTGTTCCATAATCCATAGCATTCTTGATGTGACAATAAACTTTCTTTAAAAACAACGATTATTATTACTTTTGTAAGGATAAAATATGGACTATGTTATATCATCTGAAAGAGAAAAAAGGGGACTTTCGGTTAATGTCACAGCCACCTATCCATTACATTTAAAAAAAATATATTTTACTGTGATTCTCAACCATTTTAAGAGATATATAAAAAGTAGCAAGTGCATGTCATTTTACATGAAAAATACTGCAAAAAACATGTGAAGCATTTTTCTCTAACTCTTCAAATGAACGAGCTACGAGGGATAATAGAAAAGTTGGATTTTTCGTTTTTTGTCAATAACTTTTCAACCTTCCCCCGTATATAATTTTTCGCCTTACCGTAGAATTACTAATACGAAACTGCACTAATTTGCTCATTTAAGCGTTTTTGTATCTCTACTAATAAAAAAGTTACTTATGCAACGGGTCAAGAAATAGGGCGCCCTGTATAGTCACTGATATGACTTAAAAGTTGATTATATTGCATTGCAGCAGGAAAATGTATCTAGATAATAATAATAATAATAATAATAATAATAATAATAATAATAATAATACAATATATCAGACTTTATTTATTTCTATAAGACTATAATACATTTATCAATATATTAGACAAATAAAGTACAAAAACACAGAACACCGTATGGTGCTAAGTGTGCAAAAATAAAGAACAAAAACAAAAGCATGACGGGTACCTATCTAAGTATAATTAACAGTTAGTCTATGGTATAATTAAGAAGACTATAAAGGTTTGTTCGGGTACTCAAATTATCTGATCCTGCACCGTTCTGAGCTGAGCATGTGTACTTTGACATATGTGTTCGAGTTTGAAGCGAAGGATTGAGGATTTTGTGATTGCCTGTTTTGCTTTAATATAAACTAGATTGGAAGCGGTTTCGAACCGTTTTAACTAGTCCTTATCCTAGAATTTGAACTACCGAGCTGCACATGGGCATTTCGTATTATTTATTTCAGCAATAATTCTATGTGCCATTTGCATTTGTATGATTTATTTATTTCATTTATTTAATTTAATTACTTAATTTCATGATTTATTGTAAATTTTTAATAAAATCAGAAATATAGATGTAGGTATAATATTCAAATTCATCATCCTCATGTTCGACGTCCGAATATATCGATGGACTTTTGGGGGTTATTTTTCATGGAGATTTTCTGAAAACACATGGAATTTGTTGTTAACTGACAAAGAGTTTAAAAGAGCACTTTAGGTAGGAAATGCTAATTATGTAAAATTACCGGTAAAAAACCATGATTTACATAACCTAAAAATAATTTATCGGTAACTTTACATAACTAAAAATACTATTTGCATGATGTACATAAAGTGTTCCTTAAACTTTTTATCAGTTAACAAATTCATTGTATAAATTCAAAAATAATCTTAATTTTTAACATGCGAGTTTGCAGTTCTGGAATAATAACCCCCATCAAAAGCCTATCGATAGGCTCTATAGATCCTAGAGCCTATAGATCCATCTTCAGACGTGATCTCTCATCTGCCTAGTACGTTACAATCGCTGAAACGCGTTTTGGTTTTTCTAAAATCCAAACCAGTTCTGAACAGTTTTGGATTTTTGTTAATACGTTGACAATTCTGTGAAGGTTCTGAACTTTCGAAAATTAGAAAACCCGAACAAAGGTTAAATAGCCATTAAAAAAATTTTATTATTAATAATTCTCAACAAATACTAAATTCCTCTCTTTTTTACAATTTTTTTAATAGTATTTTGTCTCTTTTAATATATATATTAATTTACGTTATAAATTATCTCACAGCTCAAATAAATAAATAAATGAAATAAGTAAGTAAACAGTGGCAATGACATTAAATATAAATGTACAGCTGCAACGTTGACCGACTGTTTTTCGCATCTTGAAATGTATACGGCATTAACAGTTCTTGTCGAATTTGTTTTGTTGTCGAAATACTTCTTGTCGAAGTATTTTTTGTTATAAGAATGTATATTTGTCTGAGATCCAACACACTCGAGGCTTGATACAATAGATCACATGGGTAAGTATTCTCTTTAGTAACTCTTTATTTTTTACAAAAGCATGTAGTTTTTGTGAATATCGAACAGACCATCCAACCCTATAGTTTCATACCGGAAATGTGACTGCATAAACGCCTTATACATTATTTTAAGTAGCTTTTCATTCAACATATCTCTCAATTTTCTAAATAATGGAACTATTCCACGTATTTTATTTAAAAGCTCGTTTACAT
Organism: Pogonocherus hispidulus; assembly: GCA_963924545.1. Lineage (NCBI taxonomy): Eukaryota > Metazoa > Arthropoda > Insecta > Coleoptera > Cerambycidae > Pogonocherus > Pogonocherus hispidulus. The sequence continues at coordinate 18,036,228 of OZ004693.1, forward strand.
ATTATATATCCCAGCGCACGCTGATCCACTTGAATTCCAAGATATTTTATAGCCTTCGCATATATGTTAAATTGTTTTGATTTAGCATTTTGTCGAAATTTATAGACAAAACAATTTGTGTGTTTATAATGTATGTAGATGTGTATGTATGTACAGATATTTTTTTTATATATACTTAGAAAATACTTCTTGAAAGGTATTTTGCTGTTATTACAATCTGAACAAAAGGGAGATCAATGAGTAATTTGGTTCTATCCTAGTTTAACTAAAGCTGAAAGTCTTAGAGCTAAGGTCTTACTCACTAGTGTACCTTAGGGTCTGGTAACTTAATTTCACTAAAACTAACGTGTAACCAGAGCTGTCCAGTATTTGAAATAAAAGTAATTGAAAAAGTATTTCAAATACTTTCGGTATTTGAAGCACTTTATTTCAAATCCTTTCGATTGTCGGTATTTGGTGCTTGGTATTTGACAACTTTTGGTCGAGTATTTGGATTTAGTATTTGATTTTCAGAAATATTGGTATTTCAATTACTTATTTGCTTGGTATTTGAAATACTCTCCGGTATTTCAAATACTGTACCGCTATTTCAAGTACCTCCTACTTCTTTTCTTACGTATCAATATCTATTAAAACGCGTCTATTCTGTCTCGCTCTAAATTCCGCCGCCGAATCGACAAAGTTCTAAAGCTATCTCCTCCGAGAGGGGATCGCGGAACGAGCCCCAATGCGTAGGGGTATTTTAGTCCCGTTTCCTACGCATTTTCCCAACTTAAACGCCTTTTCAAAAAACCTCTGCAAAATTTTCGTCAATCGCCGTTCGGCGAGAGAGATATGGCTAGCACCGGCGTTTGTCCTCGCGCCTAATGGTCCCGTTACGCCTGCCGAAATCCCGACTTTTCGCGGGACTCCCTAGACCCTTTTTCTAATTTTAAGACTTCGAGAACCGTTTCACGCGAAAGTTCCGTCCTTTCTCTAATCATTTGAGATTTTTTTTCGAGACCGTACGTCGACTCCTTCTATGTCTATTTCGTCTTCGAAAATCTCGAGTCGCGTCCGTCTCAACTTCTTTCTCATTTTATCTACCGATGTGAGATTGCACTAACGAGACAAGCACCTCCCACGAAAACTGTCAAATTAATTAAACTTCAGATAGGTTATTTTCCTACGAGAAATATTGCTAACGGAATCAATAGTACTGACTGCCAAACACTTGCCGAACACTGATTACCAAAATACTGAAGCGAAATGCTTTTCCAATTATAAAATCGGTAAAAATTATTTTTTTCAGGTTGACACGTACAGTTTACATACTTAAACGTCTCAAGGTAGACATTTGACAACAGGCGTGGTAGCGCATCGGGAAAGTCGTAGGATTGAAAACTTCATAATGCTGATTTCGCGAGTTCGAGTCACACTGGAGGCAAATTTTTTTTTAACTTTTTAATTCCAATTATTTATTAGTAATAGTTTTTAGTTATTCTGTTTCATTATCTGTAGCGTTTATTCTTTCTGCACGTAAAGTTTAGAATTAATTAATTCATTAAGGCAATCTGTTAAATTCATCATTTTAGCTTACAAAAGTAATTATCTACAATATTTTTGGTCCCATTGATAAAATTGATAATAATGTTTACTGAAAAATAAATTCTACTTTCAGCACTTAAAAAATTAAGATGTTTTGCCATCAACAATAGAGTACCCTTACAATTCATCAAAATATTAAAAAAAATCGTTTAGTATAATTACATCATTATTCCAGATACAAAATTTCTTTAATATAGATTTTCTTAAAAATAATATTATTTTAGATGCATTTGTCGACCCCCGGTAGAGCTAGAAACTGTAACCTCATTGGCATTATTGGCAACACTGGCAACAATAACTGTATAATTAATTATTGTGAATACCTCATTTACTGTTGTTGAATGTAAATATTTCGTTACCCTTTTCTGACTAAATTAAAAGTTATGTTTGTTTTATGTTTTGTTATTATTATTACTTATTTCTTCAGGCGTAAAATTTCAGCAGGTATAAATAAATATAAAATTCACATTATTCCAAGTACCATTTCAAATATCTATAAAAGATTTGAAATACCTTAAAATATTTGTTGGGTATTTGAAGTACAATTTGCGGTATTTCAAATACCTATAAAGGATTTTAAATACCCTAAAATAATTTTTAGGTATTTGAAATAAAAATTGCGGTATTTCAAATACTGGAAAATATTTGAAATACTTTACTTGCTCGAAATTTCAATTACTTTTCTTGAGTATTTGGTATATCAAATCCTTTCTGTAAAGCAGAGGTATTTGGTAATTGAAACTGCAAATACTAGATGGTATTTGGTATTTGATATTTGAAATACTTTTGATGGGTATTTGGAGCAGCTCTGCGTGTAACACTAACCGCACAATACTCTGCTTTTATACTGATATAATCATTTCACTAACTGTTATGTTAGTGTTGTCGAGGAGCTGGATGGCCTATGGATGGAACTAAAGCTGAAAATCTTAAAGCTAAGGTCTTACTCACTAGTGTACCTTAGGGTCTGGTAACTTATAATTACACTAAAACTAACGTGTAACACTAACCTTACAATACTCTGCTTTTATATGATATAATCAATTCACTAACCCAAAGACCCTCTTGAGCCTTCTTACTATGTTAGTGTTGTCGACGAGCTGGATGACCTAGATGTTCACATGTTGATGGAGTGAGACCATGAAAATTTGGTAATTGTTTGCTCTATAACTAGTGTCCATCTGGTGATCTCAAGTTACCTATTACCAAGTTTTCAGTTACTTATTACTTGATTACGAGAAATTTATATGAAATGTATTTACATTGTATATTGAGAAAAAAAATTGTAATGATTTAACTCTAAATAGGATAGAATTTAATGCGTTGCCTATTGATTATTTACTCTTTAGTATGGTTTTTTCATACAGTTTTATACAAACCCGAATTTCAATTATGTTTTAATCTTTCCCGTGGGTTGTAACTTATGAATATTCAAAGGTGAATAAACTTGTGATTGTTTAGAAGGAAAATTGAGAAGCTAATCATCCTTTAATTTATAGCCAATTAACCTAGTTTTAGATAGTGTTATAAATTTACACTTTTTATCTCCTAGGAACATAAAATAGATAAAAAGTATTAACTTAGATTATAGTTTCCAGTTTAAATTATGATTTTGTTTATAAAAAGGCAAGTTCTTGAAAGTTATCTTTTTTTACTAAACTATTTGAGGGATAACTATATCTGAAAATATTGCCAAATTGCTATCTGAACATGTGATCAAAATTATATAATAGGATTAACAAGATTTCGTTCTATCGCAAATGCATCAATTTGAAACCACCAATGAAAAAGGCCTTAGCAAATTACGAATGAATCATTGAACTTTTACTTTTATACAACGAATCCGTAAATTTTTTTGTACTTAATTATATTTTTCATGTATTTATTTTGAAAAGTTAGTATTCCTGTTTTGATTGATATTCATGCAATAGGTACAGGGTTAGTTTTATTAATGTGAACCCCATCTTAATATTTTAATTATTGACAGATAGAAAAAACTTGTAAACTGGTCTTATACAATTTTTTATGTAGATTCCAGTCATTGCAACACTTTTGCGGTGGCAAATTATGTATACAGGGTACACAAAGTTTTTTCTATCTGTCAATAATTAAAATATTAAGATGGGGTTCACATTAATAAAACTAACCCTGTACATTAATCAAATTCAGTATCCTCGGATAATTCTATCATAGCATATTATATTTGGAGCATATTATAATTATTTATATTATACAGTGTGTCCGAAAATGGTGGAATAAAATTCATATTTTTTTCAAGTTGAAATTAAAAAAAAACATCCTAAAACAGGTCAATTAGTTTAGTAAGTGCTAATTTTCTCTCTTTTCAAAATCGCTAGATTTCTTTAAATTTTTTATAATCTCCATAAAAAGTATAGCAGATTTCATATTTTGATTCCGTATAGCAGAGTTAACAATCAATCTGCTATTCAATGTTCCTCAATCTTCAAGTGGGCAAGTGGGGTACAGATTTTCGCATATGGGCACCTCCTGTGGCTTACGTGATGATGAGGTTCACTTAACGATATAGAATTACCTCAGAATTTAATAACAGTGATAGTAATTTTAAATAAATGTCCGCTCGGCTGAATGATACATACGATTTTAAAGAAAATGTTGTATCAGCCTGCAGCAGATACAAATATCTATCTACTATGATCACCTTTGCCTTCTATTCAGTTTCTGATCAATGGTTTAAGGAAAAACCGGCATAACGATGTTATAAACTGAATTATAATAAGTATAAATAGCCATTATACTTCAACAATCCCTAAAAAGATCTTGCCTAATCAGTCCACTGGGGATCCAATGACCTCAAGAAGGTTATCGTAATAGGCGGAGTTTGCAGTTCACGTCACTCCTCCGTGCGTCTCTATAGACACCATAGCAATTTACATTACATAAAAACATGTTGTTTTCATGGTTAAAATCACCATAAGATCACATAATTCTTATTTGTATAAATAATTGATAGAAATATTAAAGATGCTGTGAAAATTACATCGGATTATCACTCTTTATTTAGACATCAGCTACAGTCAAATCACCGGTGGATGTTAATGTGAAACTATTGATAAAATGCATAAGAACGTGTCAACTGTAATCTTTGGTCTACAGTGTATCCATTATTGGCATAATACCATTTATCTCCACCCAAGAGAAAAACGTCGTAGAGATAAACACTTTCGATGCTTCATTCATCAAATATTCAAAAATGCCGTCTCAGAATAAAAACAAAAAACAGTATTCTAAAGACTATTTTCCTTCAGTTTTCAGACTATTTTCCTTCAGTTTTCTATTTCTGCAGTGTCCATTCCAGCTTCTACAGTTTACTCAAAAAGAATATTATTGGATAAATTTTAAACGTTCCAAAATATGTTATGTACCTATTATTTTTACTGCAGTTACTAAATTGAAATTTATAATTCTGTGGGGTGAACTTCAGCAGATTTCCTTGATAATGCATTTGTTGTCATTGGAACAATTTCTGCGCCAATTAAAAATTTTTGGAAAATCAAATTGCTAAGGAGGTTCGTCGTACTTTCCTTCAGAATTACAACCACCTATAAAATATATAGGTATTTTGTTTTGGTGTAGTCCAGTAGTCCAAAGAAACTACAATGAATCATACAGTTGCACCACAGTATAATGCTTCTTTAGCATTATACTGTGATACAACTCCCTGTCCAGAGATGTTATCATTTACAATGTCTGGCGCGCTTTTTCCTATATACTTTTGTGTATCACCTTACAATTCAGATTTTTTTATAGATTAAAGAATAACTAAATAATAAAGAGCGCATAACATTTATAACTCACAATAATCAGCAATACAAGTTCTCAATATTAAATAGGTATCGTATCGCAGGTAGTTTCAACTAAAAACTATAGTAATTAAGTTATTTAGAAATGCATATCAACGTCATATCTATTTTTATTATGTGAATAAGTGTTAGTACAAATCTATTTGAGAAAATACTTATATCTCAAAAATGGATAAATAAATATATATTACCTACCTCAGAAATCACATAGGTAGGTACCTAATAATGATAGGTAAGTACCTACTTGCATTTCTAGAGTAGGTCAACATTTTTATCAAAGTAATTCCCCTTACATCTTACTTAACACACCTTTCTTTTACTAAGAATTTGATTTTACCAATCTGTTAGAAATAACCTATATCTTCCTGCCTAGGTATCTATACCTCTACTTAAAAAAAAATCAGTCGAGGTAAAGTACCTAAATATGCCGCAAAATGAAATGGCTGAGTTAGCAAAATTCAACTCTTGGCTACAATAGAACACCATATAAAATCTATAGACAATGTGAGACCGAGGAATACCACCACAACACGCTGTAGCTCACTGCAACGGTTTTATTTACTGTATCAATATTTTGCCCAACAAATAATTGTACACAGAAGAATGCAACCATTGGCAATAAAGATAAAACAAGAAAGTTTAATAACAGAAGATACAATTGGGTTTCTTTATCTGTATTCATTTTCAATTTTCCTGCAACGATTTTAAAAAAAGTATTTCCTCTATACATATTTCCTTCCTATGATGAATAGATAGCTCAAATAAATGTACCTATATTGTGGAGAAGCAGATCACAAAATCCAGTTCTACGACGGAGCGGCAGACGGAAAGGAGAGTTGTTTGTGTACATGGATACTGCTGATGGTGGCTGATGGTAGATAAATACAATTTTATAATGTGTACCGCATAATGTACTGCATAATAGCATAATGTTATATTATGATGAAATTTATAAAACTAGTCGAGAACTATAGTACTGTACTTATCTTTTCATGCCAAGCTTTAATATCTATGTCGCCATCTATGAGGTAGAAGCTGAATTGGATATAAACTCCTATGGGACTTGAAAAACTGTAACTCTAATATGAGACAGTAGATATAGTAACTGTATGAGATGAGTAGAATAGAAACTATTTCCATTCTTTAGCAGCAATACTATTCTTTTTCATTAGTTTAACACTACACACACCCCACCTGTGGAACCAATTGAATTTAAGAATGGTATTTCCATCGTCCATTTTGTTATCGTGATAAAATAACATTAGGATCATTCTACGACAATAATAAATACTTGCAAATAAAGTTATCTATATAAACAATGTTAGAACCATACAAAGAAAAATGTTTTCTGTTTTCTTTAATGTAGATTTCCCTCAGATTTCGAATACAGACACCCACCAATCTTAGAGCAAGTAGATTTCTATTTAGTTTAGTTGACAACAAATTTCATTCAGTGAACCTATCTATTATAGGCTAAGCTATTATTTTCAAATTAGTTCCAGGCAAGCACCATTAGGTGGAGAGCCTCTGATCGACTGAAACTCATCCGTTGACCAATGTCTATGTTAGAGTTGATAAGTATGGGAATATAATAAATGGTATTATCATAGACTAACTGTTTAGTCTATGGTATTATCATTAGTACAATTAATTAAATATTTTTTATTCGTCTCATTATTTATTATTATTTTATTATTATTATTATTATTATTATTATTATTATTATTATTATTATTATTATTATTATTATTATTATTATTATTATTAATAACTTTAATATTTTTATAGAGTCATTTATAAAACTGTTGGAATACTCGCTAGCCAGATATAAACATATTGTAATTATGGGAGATTTCAATGTTGATTTGGAAAGTAACACAGAGCATGCTAACGATTTGTGCAATATTCTTGCTATATATGGTCTAAAACATTACATAACTACACCAACTAGAGTTACTCTAAATACTAGTTCTTGTCTTGATAATGTGCTATCCAATATTAGTCCTGAGGCAATATACGGGGGAGTCTGTGACCCTCCTCTTGCTGATCACTCTGCTGTCTATGCCATTATAGATAATTTGTTTTATAAACCCAATTCTCATGATCGTGTTATTAAAAGAATATATAGTAGAAGTAATATTGAAAAATTTGTAAGTAATATTAGTACAATTGATTTCTCACGGTTAGGTATTACTTTATTGACAGCAAATATGTTATCTGATCTATTATTGGACAGATTATGTAAATGTCGGGATATCTGCTTTCCCGTGAAAGTAATTCGTAATTGTAATACCAGTTTAAAATGGTTCAATGATAAACTTCGTGTAATGAGGACTAATTTACACGAAGCTAAACATTTATTTAGCTTGTATAAAACTCCAGATCGCTGGTCTAATTTTATTGAGCTACGTAAGAGTTACAGACGTGCCCTGAAAGAGGAAAAGTATAAGTTCTTTGCTAGTACTATATCATCCTCAGATAATAAATGCAGAACTATTTGGAGTTTGATTAAACGTGAAGTATCTACTAAAAATATTACACCAGAAACATTATTGTCTCCTAAAGACTTTAATTTGTTTTTTACGTCCGTGGCTGGTATTATTACTCAATCACTAATAGCAGCAAATACTGACACATATTTATTTCTTCGTCATTGGGAAGATTTTTGGAAGGGCTTGATAGGGCCAAGACTTGGTTTAATAATAATATGTTGAAACTTAATATAAATAAAACAAAAAACATTTTGTTCAGTTCTGACAGATGGACCAGCACATCGGTTCCAGTAAAATTGCTGGGTATTACATTTGATACCAGATTAAGTTGGGAAGCTCACATTAGTGACCTTTGTAAAAAACTTTCATCCCAATTATTTGCCATGCGTCAGTTAAGACCTAGCCTTGATAATGCGACCATGAGAATGGTTTATTTTGCTATGGTTCACAGTGTGTTGTCATATGGGATCGTCCTTTGGGGGAATGCAACTAACAGTTATAAAGTATTTTTTCTGCAAAAAGCAGCACTAAGAATCCTTGATTCGGCTCCATGTGATGCGCACTGTAAACCATTATTTAGTCAACACAAGATTCTGCCATTGCCTTGTATTTACATCTTTGAGACATTATTGCTGATACATAAGAATGTGTCAAATTTAGGGTTCCATTCTGATGTACATGATCACAACACAAGGTTCCGGGGGAATTTAATACCTAGTTTTTCAAGAATTAAAATGTCACATTCTAATAAACTTGATGTCAACTTATACAATAAATTCTTGAATTATCATAGTCATGCTGACATAAAGTCCATGAATTGTAGATCATTTTATAGGTTGGCAAAGGATTTTCTCTTTGATCATTTGTTTTACAGTGTCAAAGAATACAATAGTTTTTTTAAATGAATTATTTAGAGCACATAATTTTTATTCAATTGACTCACAAGTATTTTGTCTTATGTTCTTTTATAGTGTACTGTTGTGACTTAAATGTACTGTTGTATATATGGTCAATAAATCTATCTATCTATCTATCTATTATTATAAGTATTATTACTATTAAAACCAATGATAGGTATTTGTGAATATTTGTTAAATGTGATATTTTTTATATTCGGAACCCGCATACAATCATCTCAAATCATCATCATCATCAATCAATCATCTCCATTGACCCTGGTCATATAGTCTGGGATGGTTTGGATAATCGCTCTTTATCCTCCCCATCGCTGTAGGCCTAGACTGCCTCGTAGAGGTGGACCCCATCCTTCACAAACCCCGATCACAAAAAGTGATAGGTGTGGGCGATTCGTGGGGTCTGCTCCTCAGCTGGCTCTACCCTGCAGGCTGGGTAGGATCTTCTGGCGCTCTTCTGTCTTGTCTTCTTTCTTCACCATCACTTACCCATTTCATTAAATCACAAAAAGTGATAGGTGTGGGCGATTCGTGGGACTCTCCTCCTGTCCTGGCTGTTGCTTACTAATTCCTGTAACTTTATTCAGTAGGAAAGAACAGGCCTATATGGTCGTTTTATTTTTATCCCAGATTATAATCATAATATAGGTACCTCTTCACCACTATCATAAATATATGGTAAGTATTGTAATTATTAATTTTTTTTTTGTTACAGTCCTGGATTTAAATTATATGAAGTTCTACTTCTACTGATGAAGTTCTAAAATTCTTGTAAAATATATAGATCCAAGTTTCTTAAAAAATATTCAGGATTGTAGTTTTGTTCTTTTCTAAACATTTGGTAGTTTATGAGCAGTTCAGCAGTTTAATGTTACATAGTCAAAAACATATATTTTAGATCAGTGACATTATAATATTTCATTCCTGGGTTAGTGATGGTGAACCTTTTTGAGAAGGGGTCAAATTTTGTTCATTATTTTTTTTATACACAAGTGACTATCACTAAGTCAGTGGCGTCACTTGAAAGGGGTGGTGCGGTAAAAAGGGCATCAATAATTTGGAAACAAAGAAAATTTGTTTGTCACTTTTAAAATCCTCTAAAAAGGTTTACTTTTTCTTTTTGTTTTCCAACTTTTACTTTTGCAAGTGACGAGCCAAAAATTAAGGTCGACGTCAAAAAATTATATCAATGAGGTGATCTAATAGAAAAAGGGTTAGCCAACAATCACTTGGAAATACATATATATTTTTTTAATTCGACATTATATAGATATTTATACTTTAATTTGTTAATATTTTCAATTACCTGTTATTCCTTTTTTGTGATAAATACGATTATAAAAATCAATGTGTGGGTCACTTACAAAGCCTTCGAGGGTCAATGTCTGACCCGCAGGTCATAGGTTCGCCACCACTGCTAGGTATTCTAGGTAATTAAAATTAGATTTCATAATCAAATTTAAAGAAACTAGTTAATGTTACTTTTTAATACCTTGGATACAATTGTATCAATAATATCATCTAAATCAACTTCAGTTAAACGTCCTTTATTTTTTATTATGAAATATGCCCTTAGTCTAAAAGTTTCATGTGTGGAAAAAGAGGTGATCAATCTTCATTATGGTGGAGTGAATAAAAAAATAAACAGACTCAGTGGGTAGAAAATTCAGTCTTTATTCTACGTGTTTATCATAAATAAGTAGATAGAAATAATTTCCATAAAAAAGTACAAAAACTAAGAACTACCGTTTGATGTTATAGGTGAAATAGAACCAAATATTATTTGCCACACGCATATGAAATTTAAAAACCATCTCTAATAAAATTATAAATATTACTGACTACTATATTCTATTTATAATTTAACAAAAGACAGCCAAAAAATTTCAAACTTAACCTACAGACTTAATATAAATACTTAATAATTATATATTATTTTATGAAATAAGAAGTTCAAAAGAAACTCTACAGACTAGTTAACGACACTCTAGCGCGTTCAAATAATATTCAGTTCTATTAACATAGAGGCAGCCACCTCAAAACGTAAGTAAGTCCTATTATATAGTCTAAAACCATCCCTCAGAACTATAGCCCTTGCGTTGTAACTTTTATTTAAGGTGTATAAATAGTGGTACTAAAACATTGCAACAAACTCCGAAAGGAAAATTTTTGTGGTACATTTTGCTTTAAAATTAAAATAATGGTTTGTTTATACCTACACCTTATTTTGACTTTAACTTTGACTGCTACTCCTACTCTTAAAAAAATAGAATATAGACTTTTCGATGCATTTATGCGATCTAGTTACAAATAAATTGCTCACAGAATATTCTTGGATTTAAAATTATGGGCACAGCATTCTTAAAAGTCAAGGAAAAAGTAAATGTAAAGTACTTATATAAACATACCAAAGGTTTTTCCTGTGGTCATAGTTTTAGACTATGGAAAATCGATAGAATTTAATAAAAAAAAGCAATAAAAAACTTGGTGAAACAAAGGTGTCAAAAAAAAAACAAAATTAACAATTGAAGTCATCTGCAGCGGCTTCCTCTTCGGCTTCATATTCGTCGTCAGCTGTGGCCTCCTGGTATTGCTGATATTCAGACACCAAGTCGTTCATGTTGGATTCAGCCTCAGTAAACTCCATTTCATCCATACCTTCGCCCGTGTACCAATGAAGGAAAGCTTTGCGCCTGAACATGGCTGCAAACTGTTCCGAAATCCGTTTGAATAATTCTTGAATGGCCGTGGTATTTCCTATGAACGTCGACGACATTTTCAGTCCTACTGGGGGGATATCACAAACGGCGGTCTTGACGTTGTTAGGGATCCACTCGACGAAATAGCTACTGTTTTTGTTTTGCACAGCCAGCATTTGTTCATCCACTTCCTTCATCGACATTCTGCCTATAAATCAAAAAAGAACAACCAATTAGCATTGACACACTTACTGTATGACTTAACTGTATGACTGTATATAAAACTCGAACGTCTTAAGGCATTTAAACGAAATTTAATATATGAAATCATATCAGTGTCCTTTTTTCATGTTGTAAATTTTCAAATTATTCTAATACCTAAGCAGTTAATATTTTTTTAACCAGTTATCTTACCTCTAAATACAGCAGCGACCGTAAGATATCGCCCGTGCCTTGGATCACATGCGGCCATCATGTTCTTGGAGTCGAACATCTGCTGTGTGAGCTCGGGAACAGTCAACGCCCTGTATTGCTGGTTACCCCTAGACGTCAGAGGCGCGAATCCTGGCATGAAGAAGTGCAGTCGAGGGAAGGGAACCATATTCACGGCCAGTTTGCGAAGGTCGGCGTTTAACTGTCCTGGAAACCTGAGACACGTCGTCACGCCGGACATCGTAAGGGATACTAGATGGTTCAGATCGCCGTAACTGGGGTTGGGTACTTTAAGGGTTCTAAAGCATATGTCGTACAGGGCTTCGTTGTCTATGCAATACGTCTCGTCGGTGTTTTCCACCAGCTGGTGTACGGATAGTGTAGCGTTGTAAGGTTCCACCACAGTATCTGACACCTTGGGACTGGGCATTACCGAATACGTGTTCATAATCCTGTCCGGGTACTCTTCGCGAATCTTTGAGATGAGCAGAGTGCCCATTCCAGACCCGGTACCGCCCCCAAGAGAGTGCGTGAGCTGGAAGCCTTGCAAGCAGTCGCAGTTCTCGGCTTCTTTGCGCACTACGTCGAGCACTGCGTCCACTAGTTCTGCGCCTTCTGTGTAGTGACCCTTAGCCCAGTTGTTACCGGCTCCCGATTGCCCGAACACGAAGTTGTCGGGACGGAAAAGCTTTCCGTAGATTCCTGAACGCACGGCGTCCATGGTGCCGGGCTCCAGATCAAGGAGGATAGCCCTGGGTACATATTTGCCGCCGTTGGTACTCGAAGCCACTGCAAAAGAAATAGAAATATTTGGAAAACGCCATATAGATATGGAAATATTTTTTAGCACTCTAAATAAAAAATGATATGTTCAATCCTAACGCACAAAATATATTTTAAAAATGTGCATATGAAACATGGGTTTAAGAACAAAAAAATGAAACCTTGCCAACATTAATTTAATCTTCTATTTATACAGGGTGCCCATTATCTATCTCCTTACATGGCCAACTTTGTTAATAGTGGAGATAGAGAATTGGTTAAATTAGCAAAATTGGGCAGAATTACAAGAGGAATTCAGTGCCTCCTTCAGATTTAATTTTAATTTTCAACTTTTCGAGATATTTTGAAAAAACTGAAAATCGGCAAAATTTTTAAACTCGAACATCTCGAAAACTATAAAAGATACAAATAATATAAAAATACATTGCAATAGTGTTTTTTACGTGGAATTCAGCGGTGATATTGAAAATTTCACGGGCATCTTAGTTTTTGCGAAAAAAATAAAGTTATGTTTTTTTAAATGGCAACCATAGTTTGGCTATGGTATCATTGAAAAGCTTATTTTTTTCTGATTTCAAAAATATAATATTTAATAAATCGTTTTCTTCTTCGTTTGTGTACATTTCACAATAACTATTTTAACATGAACGCTTAATTTTGACGTGTATAATGTGACTTTATTGTGATCTGACATATTGTATTTTATTGTTGTTTACTGATCTACGTTTGTTTTTCATAGTTTACTATGTTAATAAATTATTTGTTCATTACAGTAAACAAAAGAAAAGAGAAAGGTATATTAAATATTATATTGTAGAAATCAGAAAAAAATAAGCTTTTCATTGATACCATAGCCAACTATGGTTGCCATTTAAAAAAACATAACTTTATTTTTTTCGCAAAAACTAAGATGCCCGTGAAATTTTCAATATCACCGCTGAATTCCACGTAAAAAACACTATTACAATGTATTTTTATATTATTTGTATCTTTTATAGTTTTCGAGATGTTCGAGTTTAAAAATTTTGGCGATTTTCAATTTTTTCAAAATATCTCAAAAAGTTGAAAATTAAAATTAAATCTGAAGGAGCCACTGAATTCCTCTTGTAATTCTGCCCAATTTTGCTAATTTAACCAATTCTCCAGCTCCACAATTAACAAAGTTAGCCATGTAAGGAGAAAGATAATGGGCACCGTTTATAGGTATCTACTTTTTATACTGTACTATTGTTAACAAACTTGAATCACAATAATCTGAGAATAAGAACCAAATAATACAGCAATAAGTACATAAAAAGGAAAAGTTATGGTGTACTTGTAGAAGACGCTAAACAAATTTTTACGTCTGATGAAATGAATTTTCCTTTGTTCATCGGAACCACCGGAGCGTCCACATTGTTCATCGAAATCAATCACCAAATACCGAACGGTTTCGCACTTATTATGTGCTCGTTATGTCAGAGTACCGAGCCTAGAGAAAATAAAATAGAGAGAGTGATTAATTGCTTGATAAACAATTAGTAACTATGACTCATAGCTACACTAGCGCCACTATTCTACAGGAAGAACTAAGCATTTTAGCGGGTTATTTAAATTTGATATAGTATGTATTTGTATTTACTTAAAAGGTAAGTTCACGTGACAACTATTTGCTTCTTACTTTGCACGTTCCCTTATTATTATTGCTTTAATGGTTATTAATGTAATAAAAATAAAAAGAACGAGAAAAAGGAAGTTTAAAAGTGTACTCGACAAATTAATATTTATTATTTAATGTCAACTAAAAATGTTGAACTTAAGTCAAAAAGTTGATTGAATCGATTAATTAACAAGTTAAAATTTTACAAAATTCATATAAAAGCCAAGAAATATTTTGGACAAGGGCTAAATAGCTTATATTAGTATTATAACATTATTCTATATTTTTGTCATACCTATAGTATAAGGTAAGTAATATTGTCACCTTAAAAATTTAGAAAACATCCCCACTTAACCATTTGTATCCATAGTACCCCTAGGAACGTACGAATTGACGCTAATATAGTATGTGATACCTTAGACATAAGAAGGGGGAGACAGAATTGTTTACATTTTATGCCGATCAGACATCGTTTTCAACAAAAAACAATGATGTAAAATCTATGCGGATTGCCCTAGATCTACCGCCGGTGTTTGAAAACGAAGAGTATATTAATTATATTTATCTGAATTTTTATGGGTAATTAAGAAAAAATAATATACTAAATATTTATCTGTGTTTTTTAATGAAAATACATAATTTCTACTTTTAAAATTATTTATAATTTCCTAATAACATAAAATTATTATCGTGTTAGGGAAATACTATGGCAATGCTGTACGGCTGTTTTGCTATCAAATGACGCTCTTATGTCAAAAGATGACGTTACAATGTTGCTGTGCTGTGTTTGTGATCTTTTGGGATTTTTTATTTATTTGCTGTGTTTTTTTGGCAGTAGAGGTATTTAGAGCCTTTTATAATCAATCTACAATAGTTCAACAGTGCGTGGTTTGTAAAAAAGTCGACTATTCTAACCCCGGACTGGTATTTCGGCGGTAAGTAAGGTTATGTTTTTTTAGCGTAAGCAGTGGTGTTGTTAACTAAATTTCAAGTAAATTATTACAAAAAACATTTATCTGTTTTGTATCAAATTTTTGGAATTAAAGCATTTTAGACCGAAAAATGATGTAGTAGCGTTGCAATAAAATTATTGTCCAATTCCAGGCTGGATTTCCAGTAATTAAACAGTAAATAATTTTGTTGCAACTATTTGAAATGCAGAAAAATAAACCTATTAGATGTTTGTTATATTTTAATACAGAATATTATTGTTGTAGCTTTCCTGTTAATCCTGAGAGCAGACAAATGTGGATTTTTTAGTGGTTGCAAAAGCTTCCTGAGGGAGTTTGGGGTATAAATAATACTGTCAATGTAAATGTTTAAACAAATCCAATAAGATAATATCGTCAGAAATTCAAGCTATGAGAGATAAAGTAAAGAGAAAAATTGATCATTGATGATATTGATAATGAATGATTTGCATTCATAAGCTTTTCAGTCGAGAAATGAAGAAAAGATTTGATAAGAAAAAGAAGTGTTACTTACAAAAAGTGATCTTGTCTTTGGGCTAGTGCTGTTACAGACGGCAAAGAGGTAATTGGAAAATTAAAATATGGCGGGCTGTACAAGGTAACTACAGCTACTGGGAAATAATAGTTAGGAAATTATTCCGTAAAAAGGTATTAAAGGTTACAAAAGGTGTATGGTTGTAAGTAGCAGCAGATAGTTTAAAAAAAAAATAGATAAATAATTTAGACGTTAGTTCTGATAATGACATAAATAGCACAGAAGAATTGATTGATTTGCTAGAGTGTTGAAACTATTATTTTATGTGAAAATTAACCTGTTTATTAATTAATTATTAAATTTTTCAGCTATTATTACAATTAATTGGACATGCTATAGAAAAACATTTTATCTAATTGTTTATTATAATAATTCAAAGCTGGATAATGCCGATGTGTTCCTTCCTTTAAATGTATAAGGATATGTATTAGGTAAAAGTTTATAAAAATAGATACGAGGGGGAATTCGTGAATAGCGCCCACAAAAATAAATATTTTTTTTATAGTTGTATAAACATCCAACTATATTTTTGTGGAACGACTGAGGCAATAGTGTATAAATACTAGTGTTTATAAGCTTGGAAATTTAAAGCCGTTGAATAATAATAATAAGGAAATTAAATAATTTCCTTATTATTATTCATTCATAAGGTTTGCAGTCGAGAAATGTGTGAATAGCGCTTGACTGCCATACAATAAACAAAAGGAAAACCTGCAGTAGAGAAATGCGTTTATAGCGCTCTACTATGTAGAATAGTTTCTCAAAAATCATTCATAACTATGTCTTTTAAAATGTTACAGGTAGCATCCGTTTAGGCGTGGGCAAAACTTTCTTCGGTGCAATAGAAACACAGGAAGGCCGAATATTAGGACCAGCGGTGTCAAGACCAAGGACAATGAATGAAACACCATTATAAGTGTTTTGAATTGTTCATATAACATTCTGCTGAGATTTTAATAATGATTTTGTAGAGTATTGAGAATATATAGGTCCAAGTAATATATGTCTTATTTGCTCCCACACAAATCTCAGTTCTAACATAAATAAACTTTTAAATTAAAACTTATTGTAATGATCCCTAAAAAAAACTGCACACCACTGGTAAAGATAACATCGGACGTGGACGCCTAGGTTACAGTATTGCCATTTTATAAACCCATCTCCTTCCAACTTATGTACAAGTGTGAAAGTGTGTATGATTGTAAACAAATGGTGTTTTTCTAATGGAATGTTCTGTCTCCCCTAGTATTATATGTCTATGTGTGATACCATTGGTTGGTGTCATTAAAAAAGCTCGCTCTGATAACTCTGAGCGTCAAGTCAGACGCACCCTGTATAAACATGCTAAAATATATAAGCTGTTTGTTTTAACACACCCCAGAATTTTGATTATACATATATTTGTTACAGCTTTTAAACATGTATGTGCTTACAACGGAACAGCTGTAAAAGCATAACTGTGTTTTACTGGCAAAAAGAACAAAGTGCTTTGAAATGTTTCAGATTTATTGCTCATAAAGGTTAAATGACTTATTTGCTGCTTATTGCCCAGCAATTCTATACTTTAAGAAGTCATTACGGCTGCTTACTGAAGCACATAAAACATAAAATTAGTCAAAGATAATTAGAAGACAAAATCGTGTACAAAATATAAGACATTGTAGAATATGGATACAAAGTTTTATGCCTGTAATTTGTTCAAATTTGGTCATTTGTCTGGATGCTATTATTCAGGAACGGAACCAAATATTCGTAATTAAAGAATACGAGTGAACGATAGTTCTTGAAATTTTGGAATATGTAGTAATAATATGATGATAATCAAATTATATCAAATGTGAAAAGCATTGCTAATTGGTTTTCGAGATCAACTAAACTTCATTACCCTATCCTGTATCTCACAACCGAGTGGAGTCTGTCATTTTTTTAGAAATCCACCTGTATTTACATGTTTTGTAGATTATTTGATAGGACTGCAATGATTTATTGTAGCAAATCAAAGTACCTATCAGATTAGAGTATTACAAATATACTTCAAACATTTGACCGTCAAACATTAGGTACAGGGTATTCCCGTATATTTTGACCCCTACCTACAGGGGTTATTAAGAAAGTTAGAAAACAAATTTAAATACAAAAGTTGTTTGGTTTTTCACGTATTCTCTTTTAGCTAGGTTGAAAACAAAATTGCATGTCGTAAACTTGGGAAAACCAATTGAACATAATTTTAAATGGGACACCCTGTATAATTTTACACGCTTGGTGAAACATTTTTTCCTGATTTCAAAAATATATATTTTATTGACATTTGCACTGACAGTTTTCGAAATAATCGACAGCGAGTACCATAAAAAAAATACAAAAAATACAAAGAATTAAAAATATTTAACAGTAGAAACCAACAGTAATAAAAAATATTTATCGATTTTCGATGTAACCTCCTTGGTTTTTTTAAACATTTTCTAATATTTTAAATATTTTTTTTATGATTTATTGTAAATATTAAATATTTCGAAAACTGTCAACAAAATATATATTTTTGAAATCAGAGAAAAATGTTTTTCCCAAGCGTGTAAAATTATACAGGGTGTCCCATTTAAAAATATTATGTTCAATTGGTTTCCTCAAATTTAGGACATTCAATTTTTTTTTCGACCTAGCCAAAAGATAATACGTGAAAACCAAACCACTTTTGTATTTAAACTTTCTTCTAACTTTCTTAATAACCCCTGTAGGTAGGGGTCAAAATATACGCGAATACCCTGTACCTATCAGTTTATTTCTTCAATAAAAAAAAATCATTGTATGGGGTGGTTTTATTTTGTTTTTCATTTTTATTGTATATGTATGCAATGTACCTAAGCGTTGTTTGAAGATTAAGCAGAGAAATATTAGTATCTGGTGTCGCCCTTTTATTTTTTATTATTTTTTTTAGAACAGGTAATTTTTACGTAGGTATTAGATATCAGTATTACTTATCCTATAATCTTACCACAGACAAAATCACTTTTTGTCTGTGATCTTACTAGGTATTTATCGGTTGTTAGCGAAAATTGTAACGGTTGTTGGCAAAATCACGAGCCGTAGCGTTTCGCCATAATTGCAAATATCTAGGAAAAAACGCAAGCAACTACAATGTTTGAAATGCAGGCGTAGATTCGGCAAACTCCCAAATTAAGAACAGGAAACCGTACTAAAACGGTGACTAAGATCTAAAATTAAGTCACTGTTTAGGTCGTTACACTTACTTATAATTTCTTATAATTTAATATCTCCTTAAGACTGGAAGTTAATTGGAGTGGAAAAATATATTTTACGATTAATTATTGTTTGGTTGATAAAAAAATTGTTCGACGGAGAAGTATAGATAGAGGTCCGTGACTTTGTGGTTCTGACTAGAATAAATGTCGGTTAGAAATTCTGTGGTGGTTTGGATGAGGTCATTTCCCATTGTTCTTGCAGTCTGCCATTAGCTGATGATAAGTGAAGAAGTGAAGAGAATTAATATTAAACACTACTTACTTATATTACCAATGTATAGGTAATAAGGTAGATATAAATAAGTTCTGTATTAATATTATATCCAAAAAAGTTGCTATATTTTTCATTGGTTAGAAAAAAGTAATTAAAACCTCATAGGTATAATAGCAATAAAATTATTTAAAAAAAATTGAAAAGATTTACCATATTTAGGCATATAGACAAAAATTGGCTTATTATATTATTTAGCAAAAAAGATACTCTGATATTTTTAGTTGCAAGAACTGTTTTCCTTATATGTTTTTACCGTTTTTTGCTAACTTAAAAGTTAGCCCATACTCACGGAATTCAATTTTCATTTATAGTTTTACTACTTGGGTATACATATTATACAGGGTATCCCAAAATTCACGCCCGTTGCTCTAGGACCCCATATAGGAAGTCAAAACAAATCGAAAATCAAGTTATTCATTTCGAGTTATTCATGACAAATGAATTTTAACGGTCACTCTTTAATATTTATTATTAAAAAGAAATTAATAAGAATACATGATAAATACAGACCCTCTCTAGAATATTTTCATCTATAAATACATATTACTAAAACGTGAATACTAGCTGCAACATCTTCAGGATTCGTGGTAAACATTTTCTTTTAAAAATCCCCAGAAAAAGGAGTCCAATGGATTAATATCCGGGAACCTAGAAGGTCATAGCATCGGTTTATCTCTTCCGATCGATCTATTAGGGAGATTTTCATTTAGGAAATTTCTGACTGCAATTCCATAATGAGCTGGCGCACCATCATTTTGGAACCAGTGATTTGATCCAGCTATTAAAGGAACTTTATCGAGTAATAATGGAACTGATAAATTTGGAGGTTCGTGCTTCTAATAGCAATAAATCGTGCGATTGTTTGCCTTGATGCGGAAGACGATTTATTTGAACACTTTTTCTGACAACAGATTATACATTTACCTTGTATTCTTATTAATTTCTTTTTAATAACAAAAATTAAAGAATGAACGTTAAAATTAATTTTTTATGAATAACTCGAAAATAAAAAGCAATCGGCAATTTTTCCACTCTTGATTTTTCGATTTATTTTAACTTCCTGTATAAGGTCCTACAAGGCACGGGCGTGTATTTTGGGACACCCGGTATGTATTTCATTATATTTAAGACGGCTTTACGCTGGTGCATTTATTCATCAATTTATTAATAAAGTTGCTTCATGAATAAATTCGATTCATGATGCAGATTTTTTTTGTTTCTGTTATTAAATATCGGCCTATTTCTGTTACTAAGGCCAATAATCGGGGACACCAAAGTTCATGACTCCTCGATATTATTATTTACCATAAATACAAACTATACGCAGCCTGTCACCTGCATGCCATCTATATTACCTGAAAGTATCAGTAAATACCTACTGATATATATTTTTTTTTTAATTATTGGTAAAATGACACATGTTAATATAAATAATGTCCATCATCTAATATTTTGTCTACTGGTACTGATGGCTTCTATATGCTGTCAGTGGTAATTCTGACCATCACTTTGACTACCTTCTAGTGAACGAAACGTTAGTTGCAGCAGAAAGTTTTTTTTAGACGCTAACCATAAAAACATCATAAATAGATAGAAATATGTAAAAACCAAATCGCTAGAGTGGTTATTATATTATATGGCGAAATTAATAACTGATATGAAAGTTTACCAAGTTATACATTTATTGATTGGGTAATAAATAAGTAATTTAGTCAAAATTATCAATCATTACCTGAAGCTTCATTATAGTAAACGTTGATTCGTTCTAGTTGAAGGTCACTTTCTCCTGTGTATATGCCGCTGGGATCAATCCCGTGTTCCGCAGAGATAACCTCCCAAAACTGAAACAAAACACATCATTGAAGCATCAATTAGGTATTTAAATTAATACATTCTAGATGCCACTAAAAATAGGGTTCTACTTGACAGCGTTTTTTCTGTTTGAGTTTCAGAACATATGTGAAGTATTACAAATAATTTACATCCCTTATACTAAAATATTTTCTTAGTATAGTACAGAAACCGTTAACCGAAAAAGTCAATTATATTGTGCAGAAAAATGTACTAAATTGTACCAGATTTTATCCTTACGGTACAGGCCGAGACACCTACCTATCCTTGCTATTAGAGATATTTGTCACTCAAGCATTAAGAATACAACTTTGTGAATACAGGTACATAGTGTATAAGTAAATTACATTGTCAAGGAATGCCGTTTAAAAAAAATTGCCTCGGGGCACTGATGGTATCTGTTTATTTCAGTTCAGTCAACTTGATGAATATCGGGGCTATAGAGTCTGTTCTATTTCAGATTTATTCTACTTTATGCACCACAATAATAATATCTTTACACCTTATTCTAATCACCAGAATTAGCCCGAAAGTCTGAGACTTGTGTAGGAGAGGGTCGGCATATTATTATTCAGTAGGTAAGTAGGTAAGTTTAGTTAGGCGTATCGTTAGTACCCTGTGGTTAGGCTTAGGCGAAGCTTGCTGACTTACGTTGGTAAGCCCTAACCACCATTCAGTTTTGGAATGAGGGCAACCTGGAAAACCTCTTTTGTTAGGGGGACAGTCAAACATCAAACGATGTTAATATTTCATATTGACACCAAGGTGATATTCTCCCATACTAGATGGCCACGCCAAGATGGTCATCAATAGATGCCAACCCACCTCTGCGACCAGACCTTAATATACTAATAGAGGATTTATTTAAAAATTGTCAGGGTTCTGGGTTGAGCGATCGAAACACTAAACCTGAGCAACCGACTCGGTAATAGTAATAGTAATAACAGAAGAAGAGCCATGAAAAGAGTCAACTTTATACAGGAACGGGAAATATTACAACTCTCCAAATGCTTAAGATGTTTCCTTAATACTGTAAAAATCACAAAGTGTAGGTAATGTCATAATGAAATTTAAAAGCAAAAACTAAACAATTGTAAATATGACTACTGCTAGTTCTCTATTTAAGAAAGAAATGGTAAATGTCAACGTTGTATATATACAGGGTGTTCCTTAATGTCATTACTGTAGAACTGTAGAACTAATTCCTTGTCCAATTCTATGACTATGAGTCCAAATAAACGTGTGTCTGTCTATAATAAAACTGCTTCGTTTTAGAAGGTTTTTATAAAAAATATTTTTTCTTTATTAATATCTTGAAAACTCTTTTGCCGATTTGCATGAAAATAAGCCCCTTACTACTTCAAACCAACGTACCAAGTTTCATCCAAATCGGCAAAAGTGTTTTCAAGATATTAGGTAATAAAAAACGATTTTTTTATAAAAACCTAGACACCCTGTATCTCGAGAACGAGACAATTTAGGACACACGTTTATTTGGACTTTTAGTCATAAAATTGGACAAGGAATTAGCTCCTACAGTATGAACATGAAGTGTTCATGAAGTGAACAAAACATGAGTTTTTTAGTCATATTTCAAAAACAATTAAAGATATCTAATTAAAGAAACAAGTCAATTAAGGAAATGTCCGTCAACATAAGGAAATGATCATTGCGAACCATTAAACAACTTTTAGAGTTAAGAAAACTCGACAGAAAAATATAAATCTGTTTTTAAACAAACTAATAAGCACCTGTAAATTAAGACGACTAGATTCACAAAAATAGTTTCACGTGATGCGAAGAAGGATTACAGGTCTCCTTTACGACTTTATTGCTCAACAGGAGTAAAATGACAAGATAATGCGCTAGGCAGTCATTAATTTTTAAACATAAATAGATATTTATTTAAGACGCTGAGGAGTATTAAAACTAAGAACGTTGAACCAGACTATTTTAGAATTGCTTCGGGGACTTAAAAAAGTGTAGTAAGGCTACCCAAAGAGACGCGATCTTATTATAAACTCTGGAATCTGGAATGGAGTTTCGGTCTGAATCGAAAGATACGTTGGACAACGCACGTATATCTCTCTCATAGAGAACAATTAATTATTTGATTTATTTTCTTCTGAAGAATTCGATACATATATCTCAAAGGAAGTCTGATTGGCGTTAACTAGAATGATCTCGACGTTACCCAAATTCAGATAAGCAATTTTGGACAAATATACCTATATTTTAATTACCGGGATATCAAAAATTACCTTGGTCAAGGGTGGTTGTGGAATGTAAAACGTGTGTCTTACTTTAAATTTGAAATAATTATGTCACTGTCACACTGACATCATCAATAACCTACAAATTTCATACCTATTTATTTCAGTTGTAAAACAATAATGAACTACAAATTCTGAAGTAACGGTTTTAGTAACAAGAAAAACTAAATTACAGTAATTGTTGGAAATGTCCCCCGTTTTGTTCGATGGACAAGTTGACGCACCTCCTTATGCTGTAAAAAGCGTTTTGCAACATTTCTGGCGTTATGGTTGCACATTGCTGAACGATTCTTTGTTGCAGTTCTTGCAAATTATTTACCGGAGTTGCGAAAATCTTGTTTTTTAAGTAAGGAAATATAAAATAGTCCATAATTGTCAAACAAGGTGATCTCGGAGGAAACTCAACTTCTGTATGCAAACTTATCAGCCGGTCATCAAAAAACTCGCGGAGGAAAGCAATATTTTCTCGTGTAGTATGTGCTGTTGCACCATCATGCTGGAAATAACCATACCGAAGTTCATCATCGTTTAACTGTTGCACAAATTCAGCCAAAAAGTTGTGTCTGTACCTTTCTGCATTGACGGTGAAATCGAAAAAAATTGGCCCAATTATTCTTCTGCGAGAAACTGCCATCCAAACACCAATTTTTTGAGCATGTAGTGGCGATTCAGTAAAAACATGAGGGTTATCATTGCTCCACATTCGCATATTTTGAGAATTGATGTATCCCGAAAGGTGGAACCACGCTTCGTCAGAAAAAAAGTTAAGTCCAGAAGATCGTCATTCATTAAATTATTGAGAAACCAATGGCAGTAAGTAAGGCGTCTGGGGTGGTCTGCGGGCAGAAGAGCTTGATGTGCTTGCATCTTATATGGATGCATGTTCAAGTCTTTCTTTAAAATCTTATGACATGTTTCATAAGAAAGTCCAATTTCCTGAGAAAGACGTTTCAAAGGTTTTGCAGGCTCCTCTTCCATACGTTGACGAACGTCATTGACAACTTCTTCTGTACGAACTCTTGGTCTACCAGCACCTTTTTTATGAGTCACACAACCAGTTTCGCGAAACACTTCAACACAATTTGTAAGGCACGCATAAAAATTGTCCAGTAATATTGCCAGGTTTGGGAAGTTCTCTCGAAAATTGTCCAAACACAAACGTTGACTGTATTGCCAATTTCCATTAACTAGCGCACCCGTTCGAAAATAGGCTTCAATCATGAAAATTTTGTGCTGTGTGGTAAGAGGCATGATTCAAAAACTGGATTAGAAAATTTCAGCACAATGACTTGACAGATTCTGACACAACAAAACATATTCAAAAATTTAAAGTAAGACACACGTTTTACATTCCACAACCACCCTTGACCAAGATAATTTTTGATATCCCGGTATAAATATTTGTTAAGATAATATATTTCTTATGGAAATATGCCCCTGTAAATGTCATTCTAAACGGAAAAATCGAAAGTATGCAAAATATATAATAAATTTAATTAAGCTTTCCGCTACTTGTGTATTTTTTATTGGGCAACTGTTTCAAAACAACTAACCAATGAAAATGATTTGTTTTGAATTTCGATCAATAACAATAAGTCAATTTAAATACTCATTTGAAAAAGTTGTGGACGCCTTATCGTTGGTATTCATCTCTTATTTTTTACTTCAGCTCATCAATGTTATTTGATTTTTGAATGTAAACTTTACTTTTGAGATGTCCCCACAAAAAGAAATCCAATGGTGTAAGATCTGGAGACCTTGCTGGCCACTCAATGGTACCTCGTCCTCCACTCGTGAACAATAACAGCGTAGTAAATAACTCAAAAGTAAGGTTTACATTCAAAAAACAAACAACATTGATGAGCTGAAGGAAAGAATAAGAGATTAAACCATGGCAATAACACCGGAAATGTTACGTAATGTAAGGGACGAAACCTATCACAGATTAAGATGTTGCCAACAAGTGAATGGTGCACATTTTCAACAACTGTTACCTTGAAAAGTAATTAAACTTAACAATTACATTTTAATGTTATCCAACCCTCAACCTCTTGAAAAATATTAAATGTGATCAGTACGTTGGACTCGTCTTTCTGTTGCCTTTGCAATGAGGGGTCGTACGCCATAGTGTTTTATTTAAAAACACAAAGTTGGGGGTAGTTTCTGCTCTCCCTGAAGGGCTATATTTCGCATATTGCTTGGAAAAGGTAGTTAAATACATTCAAACGTTGACGTGTCTCGGAAATTTTTCGAAAAATTATTCAGCTCTCCGGTAGCGAATGTATTATAGTTAAAGTCTCCACCCTGTATAATTAACTGTACATTAATTGACTTCTGTAGATTTGGCCAGGTAATGGTATAGTCAAACTAATGCCTGCTTTGAAAAAAATAGTTTACTATGTACTATGTCAGTGGGGATACCACTACTAATTTTAGAAAAGCCACCTGGAAGCAGCCTCGTAAAATTTTATTACCAACTACTACATTGTGAATGATATTTACCATCAAGCAAAAAGAGTTCGTTGATATATATAGTATGTATATACTCCAACTCAGTTGTTTAGAAATATGAGACGTGCCTAAAAGTAAGCACACCTACTAAAAAGTACTTCCGGAAAAGAGCTCCGTAATAAAAAATACCACTTCTGTACCTTGACAGCTGGATTTAAGGGGTTGTCACACTTCATGTTTTGTCAATCAAAACAAGGTCTGTGGTCTGTGTGTATGTTATTCAGACTATAACTATTTAGACTGTAGTTTAATGCTAATAAACTTAATTTGTATGTGGGTGGTGTGGTAATTTTCAAGATTCAAAGGACATACCTATGTACAAGGTGGCCCGTTTAATATGGGCCTATACCTTATCTCAGAAACTACAAGTCCCATGGAAAAAAAATTATACGAAATTGTTTTTTTCAAAGTTATCTTCAATTTTTTAATATATTCAAATTTATAACCTGTTTATATATAGGGCGATAAACTAAAGTTCCTTTTTTTTTAAATAGCACACCCTATATATTATTACGTTTTCAGAAAGCCCTTCTAAAGACAAGTTCAATGATATATGACATGATGGGTCTGACGTCCACCGTTTTGGAGTTATTAAGAATTATCTTCAGGAAATAGCCAATATTAAAATCGTGCTAGAGAAGTTAATAATTAAGTTTTTGAGCATCAACTTGCGCCAAGAGAATTCTAATTTTATTTACTTTATTATGTAATTACTCAATATTCAGTTTATAAAAAAATTTTTACTGTGTTGCCACATTTCGAAAACCATAAATTCTCACGATTTTTTCAAATGGAATTAATTCGGCAAATAGCCAGTATTAAAATCCCATATTCTGAGGATAATCATTCAGAAACGATGGCATACAAATCCATCATATCATATATCTCTGAATTTGTCGATAGAAGGGCTTTCTAGAAATGTAACAATATACAGGGTGTTCCATTTGAAAAAATCGTGAGAATTTATGGTTTTCGAAATGTGGCAACACGGTAAAGAATTTTTTATAAACTGAATATTGAGTAATTACATAATAAAGTAAATAAAATTAGAATTCTCTTGGCGCAAGTTGATGCTCAAAAACTTAATTATTAACATCTCTAGCACGATTTTAATATGGGCTATTTCCTGAAGATAATTCTCAATAACACCGAAACGGTGGGCGTCAGACCCATCATGTCATATATCATTGAACTTGTCTTTAGAAGGGCTTTCTGAAAATGTAATAATTTATAGGGTGTGCTATTTAAAAAAAAAGGAACTTTAGTTCATCGCCCTGTATATAAACAGGTTATAGATTTAAATATATTAAAAAATTGAAGATACCTTTGAAAAAAACAATTTCATATATTTTTTTCCATGGGACTTGTAGTTTCTGAGATAAGGTATAGGCCCATATTAAACGGGCCACCTTGTACATTTAACCCAATTAAAATTACTGGAGAATCATTGACTTTCTCGCGTTTATCCACACATCATATGGAACGTTCTACAGAGCGCATGGAAGATTTAGGATTTCATACCTATATTAAATAAATAAAAGGGTCATTTAGTATAACGAGTACCATTAGGTATGATTCCACAAATGGAACAAATTGAAGATTGCTTACATTGATAAGAAGAAAGCAAAGAAGAAACAGCTACTATCAATCACAATTAACCAACCAGTATCGTAACAGGGGAAGTATTACAAGATCACGATGACTGCAATTTTAGGTATTAAGTGAAAAATAAAAAAACAAAAATACCTCAGAATTTTACTCAAAAAAATTAATACACTAGTATATACAAACATTGTGGCACCAAAGACAAAAAGGAACCTTCAATGTAATTATAATACCAAAGAAATACATTAATTTTCACACTTTCTATGCATAGATACCTAAACTTCATGCACAGAAAACAAACTTGAACCAACAGATACCCGAGAGAAATAAAACAATAAAAAAATAACTATTATAGACGTACAATTATTTTATTATTGTCTATACTTTATTACTACAAATAGTTTACTTTTACTTAGATTTATATAAGAGCCTACAACAATGGAAAAATATAATTTATAGTACAAACAGGGAGACTTATTAAAAATTATTTTATATTGGCTCTGGTAGTTATTTTACCAAAATTTTCAGGCTGATCTCAATTTTCTAGTGTTAAATATTTAGAATAGCGATTAATAGTTATTTCTAGTTGTTTGCACTGTGTATCGATTTTTGATATATTGATTTTTGATTATTGATTATTGATTTTTTCAATGTGTATAAGTAAAAATATACTTTCGTTTTAGCAGCAACAAATGTTGAACTGTACTTACAATTTAAATTTACTGTTCATAATTTTATAATAAAATACCCTCCACTGATATTGCATAGCATGTACATTTTTTCAATGCCTGGGTCAGCTTTAATAATGAGTAATGTAATGACATATTAGACCACAGATAGGAAAACAATTTGCTGATAACAAATGCATTCAACTGGAATTGCTTATCTAGAAAAGCTTTGCGCGTTATGAACAGTGTGCTATACAAATAATAGGGGTACATGTGGCATACATGCTATGTCATTCAACTTTTATATCTTCATTGTCTGTGTCATATTAAACTGTATTTTATTGAAGAACTATTTAAGTTGATAATAAAACTTATGAATAGCACCATTTCCATAGTGTCTATATACGTTGTAATTATAGTAGTCGGTCGTACAATATGCTTCTTTTATTATAATTAAATATTTATTCTGATTTTATGGATCCAGCCACCCTCAGAATTTGTCAGATGGTGTCAAATAAATATTACTAGAAATGGGAGAATATCGCTATCGCGATTTTCGTACCCATTTCTAGCCCTACCGGGGGTCCAGGCCTGCGGCCTAGGGTCACCCATCGGGTGACAAAAGCATCTAGAATAATATTATTTTGAAGAAATTACATATTAAGAAATTTTGTATCTGGAATCATGATGTAATAATAATTATACTAAACTTTTCTCAATATTTTGATGAATTGTAAGGGTACTCTATTCTTGATGGTAAAACATCATAATTTTTTAAGTGTTGAAAGTAGAATTTATTTTTCAGTAAACATTTTTATCAATTTTATCAATAGGACCAAAAATATATTGCTGTCATAATTGTAGCAGCAAATTAATATTGTAGATATTTACTTTTGTAAGCTAAAATGATGAATTTTACAGACTGCCAAAATGAAGGAATTAATTCCAAACTAATAATAATAAATAATTGTGATTAAAAAGTGAAAAAAAGCTAGCCTCCAGCGTGACTCGAACTCGCGAAATCAGCATTACGATTTTTGGAATCCTAAAACTATCTCGTTGCGCTACTGAGCCTGTTATAAGAAATTCTACTTGAGATGTTTAAGTATGTAAACTGTAAGTGTTATCCTAAAAAATTAATTTTTACCGATTTTCTAATTGGAAAAGCATTTCGCTTCAGTATTTTGGTAATCAGAAGTGTTTGGCAGTCAGTACTATCGATTTCATTAGCAATATTTCTCATAGGAAAATAATGAAAATAACCTATCTGAAGTTTAATTAATTTGACAGTTTTCATGGGAGGTGCTTGTCTCGTTAGTGCAATCTCACATCGGCATATAAAATGAGAAAGAAGTTGAGACGGATGCGACTCGAGATTTTCGAAGACGAAATAGACGTAGATGGACTCGACGTACGGTCTCGAAAAAAAATCTCAAAGGATTAGAGAAAGGACTGAACTTTCGCGTGAAGCCCTTCTCGAAGTCGTAAAAATTAGAAGAGGGGCGAGGGGGTCCCGCGAAAAGTTGGGATTTCGGCGGGGATGACGGGACCATTAGGCGCGAGGACAAACGCCGGTGCTAGGCCGCATTCCGCATCATTCTCGCCGAACAACGATCGACGAAAATTTTGCAGAGGTTTTTTGAAAAGGCGTTTAAATTGGAAAAACGCGTAGGAAACGGGACGAAAATACCCCTATGCATGGAGAAAGGCCGGGGGCGACCTCTGGTCTCCCGCGGGGATCGCTCGGAGAAGATAGCTTTGAAGCTTTGTGGATTCTGCGACGGAATTTAGAGCGAGACAGAATCGACACGTTTTAATATAAATGGATTTATTACTGATAATAAGTCACCCTAGTTCATTTACATTTTCATATCGAAATTCAAAAATGTATCACTGATAATACTCTAATTTAGGTACCTCGAAATACATATAATATCGATAGATTAGATTAGATTAGATCTAATATAATATCATAATGCATTAATCATATTATTAAAATCAATACCTACTTGGACTCTTTGTCACTTTATAAAGTAATATATTGAGTAGCAGTGGTGAGAGGCATAGCAGTGACCTGTATTGGTATATAAGTACTTCTCTCTGTCCGACAATATTCTGGAACAACAGATAAGGGAGCTACTTCGCAGATACCATTACAACAATGACCTGCCATCCTAAAGACGAAATTATTACTTAAAAGGGAATGTATGAAACAACTAATCTTGAGCCTATCCTAGTGCAATTAAAGTTTAACCTTTCTATTTAGTTAAAAACATCATGGTTGCCTGTCCCATTCGTCGATTCTGCCACCTATGAAACATTAACTAGAACGAAAAGTCTGAAACCTGTCTGATGGTAACGCTGACAAATGATGTGGAAATTCCGTGGTAATTCAGTGCTCGTTGGGGATTTTACTTCCAAAATAATTCTCTTCCATTTTATTTTATTGTAAACATTTTATTTTAAATAATATATTTGTAGATACCTAATTATATATGAATATACATGTTTGAATTTCTAATTATTTAAGTCATTTGAAGCAAGAACTGTTTTCAAAGAAGGCAATTTAGGACACACATTTATTGGAACTCTTAGTCATAAAATTGGACAAGGAATTAGCTGCTACAGTATGGACATGACATTAAGGAACACCCTGTATATACCTAGGATGGACGACGAGTAGCTCACGTGGGGCTGTGCATGTTTTAATGTTTACACCGAAATAAAACAGAAAAAAATTGTAAGAACTTCTTGCAACTGCATGCATAAGTTGTCTTCTCTCTGAATAACAGCTGAAACTCCATTCGTATTTACGAATTAATAACTATCAACAATTTTTACACGATTCAGGAGGGAGTTTTAAAACTAAACTGTTCTCTAATTATTCTGAAATAGGTATGTCAAAAATCCTAAGTTCCTACCAAAAAGTAGATAAACTGTTAGCATAATTGAAACAGGCAGCCAGCTATGTCATAATGAGACCAATTTTGTAATTCAGTGTTGGTTGATTTGTTATGTTATTTTATTAGGTTTGATCTTGAAATCATTCCTATAAAATAATAACAATTAGAAATCGTAAATTATTGGAGGTCAGCCAGCGGTCATCATTCATCAATTTATAAGTTTATGGTCTGCTGACTGCACTTAAATCTATTGTGCTGTTTAACTGCTTTATTTGTAGTTGTCGGGCTATTAGATTTTTTAATAACCGCTACAATCGAACATGTTCAGTTCTAAAAGTAATTAAACGGAATTAATTAATTTAGGATATTCCACATACCTAATGGTTTGTGGAAACTAGGCGTAGTGTTCTCTATATTCTCTCTAGTTCTCTATACTCTTGAAAATACCCAAGAAAAAGTCTTAACACCAATACCAATAACAAATATCTAGGTCGCAATGTTGATTATGGGAAAGAGTGTCTATTGTAATTACTGAAGGTCGGTGTATCGTCGTCATCGTAGAAGAAAAAGATCGCTGCGAAATAATTATAGCATTATTGCTATATATTTAGTCTGAACTATGTATATTCTTATTTCAATATACTAATTATATACAGGGTGAGTCAGTTTATACTAGCAGGACTCTGGCATACGATAGAGCACCTTATTTTAAGTTAAGTATGTCATATAAACATATGAAAGGAATCGCTTCGTTTTTGAGATACAGGGTGTGAAAGTTTTGGTTTTTTTTTTAGTATTTTTCACACAGATCCTACAGTTTTTAAGATAATTTATTCAAATTGTTACCATAGATTACTTATGATGGTTCACAAGTTCTGACATATGTAAACCATTTGAAAACGTACAGGGTGATATTTTTTTCGGAGGTCAGGCCCCCTTTTACCGCCCAGAACTTTTTTGTGGTGCGCCACTGACTGCTTATTTGCCAAAATTTGGATTCCACGTTCAATTTAGAAAAATTTTCGTCATTTGCATTTTTATCGTAGCTGTAACAGTTGTCGAGTAATTTGAAGAAATTTCTGAAAGAATATATTATTGAAAAAATATATTTTTATTAAAATTTTCACTAAAAACAATAATTATTGTCAAACGAAAGTTCATTAATCTAAATTCTCAAAGGTTACATACTTACAGTACAACTTTTTCCACTAATTATTTATTTTTTGTTTATCGTTTGTTTATCGTTTTTTATGTTTTATAATAATTAATTATTATTTATCGAAACATTTTCAAGACGCTATATGTTAGGACGCCTTGGCAAACAGTCAATCTGGCTACGCCAATTTGAAACCCTCTATCAGTACCCTTTATAACCCTCTGTCAATGAATCTATAAAAACATAATTTTATCTCAACTCTTTTCCAGGATCCTGTATGCATTAGTATTAGGTAATTTGAATTAAATATTATATTCCACAAAACTCGAAAAATTCCGGATACGGCTGCATTTTTACTTTGAAAATATCTTCACAAATAGAGAGGGAGTCCGAGTGAATTAAAATTAAAGTTGACAACCATTTAATTAATCTCGCCCATTCTAATGACAGTTTGACAGTATCAGTTTATTTATTTATACACAATACATGGTTCCTTATTTTGGGGGTCTCCCAAAATAGGTGCATAGTTCTAATAGTTTCATGTATCACCTTGGAATAAACAAGCAGTTTATTGGTCCCAGTTAGCGCAAGGCGGGATAAATTTAGACATACATACAAATGCACTTCGTCTGCCTAAAATATTTGGAATTACCCTTAAGTGTTTAAAATAGTCCAAAGCAGCGGTACTTATCCAGCTTGTCATTCTATTTCCGCTTATACAAAAAGAAAAACAGACTGATTTATGTGTGTCGCCTCGTCGGTACTTGAAACTTTATCTCAACTAAGTTCGCTTTGGTCCTCTGTGTGAGACCTGTTTCGATTTTGATCAAATTGTAAAAATAATCTGAAATAGATAATCTTTATAATTATTGTTGTGGTTCAATGCATGTAAACTAAATAAAAACGAGGCACTTTGAGTATGCGTGTGTCCGAAAGAGGAGGCTGAACCAACTTTAGTATTTTTTATTGGGACAATCAGCAACACAATATGAAGTTCTACAGATTTAAGAAATCGATAGATTTGCCAACTTGGTTGGTGAAACGCGCGTCGAGTGCAGTATAGTGATTTGGTATTATGTGGAAAACTACGTCAGTGTTATCGTCACACCAAAGGTTCCAACCCCCTGCAAGGGTACTTTACATTATAATACATCGTTATAGTCAAGGATTCGGCTCAGGGCTTAGCGTCTCGATCGCTCAACCCAGAGGTCGTGGGTTCTAATCCCCATTCCGCCAACAATTTTTCATTAAATTGTTTACTCGTAGATCAAGGCTTATTCGCAGGGATGGCTTGGCAACCATCCTGGCGACGGCCTAGGATGGGGAGAATATCAACTTGGTGTTAATGTGAGAGATTAAAATCAGTTGATGTTTGACTTGTCCCCCTAACTAATGAGGTTTTCCAGGTTTCCCTCATTCCAGCACTGAATGGTGGTTAGGGCCTACCAACGTAAGTCGTTCCTGAGGCGCAAATGCGGCCCGCGAAATAATAATATGCCGCCCCCTCTCCCACACAAGTCTCAGACTTTCGGGCTAATCCTTGTGATTAGAATGAGGGGTAGAGATATTATTATTATATTATTATTATTCTCAATGTTATGAATTTTTTACATATAAATCATGGAAGAAGAACAAGATGGTTGTCTTTCTTCAATTAATTTTATAGTAAAAGTCTTAATTTTTCTGTGTGAATGCCTTAAAGACAGGTATTTAATATGACTTACTTTTCCCATGAGGATCTTTTGATTGAAGTATTTCGATTCTTGTTTAACGCGATTCACCAATCGTTCATTAAGAGCTTAGAAGTTAATAGTGAAAAGAAAGGAAAATGTTCAAATAAAATGACATTCTTTAGACAGTAAACAATAAATTACATAAATTCTACATCGTCAAATTACATAAATTAACTGCTGCTAAAATCACTCCTGAATGTCTGTTAATTAGTATCGTTTTGAATACGATTTGATGATTGTTGTATATATAAATTAGCCAAATATTGGACAAATATTCACCTTATTTAACTCTTTTGTCAGCAAGGTAATATAATTTAATAATAACATCCTGTTGTGCTATGATGACGTACATAGAAGTACTAAATAGGATATACGATGGATGTATTACGATCTCTTTTCAGTGCTTGCACTTGTAATAACAAATTTAGTTCCAACAAATTGGACCGGCATTTCTACCAGGAAGACTTACCGGCGAAGTAATTAATCTTAATAATTTCTGCCATTTTTTTATATGTTCACAATAATTAGGTAATTCAACAAATAAACTAAACATGTTGATATAGAAATGCGAGGAACTCCGTGATCGAGAGACGCGAAGTTTTAATCTAATTCTAATATAATCTGGTTAACTTTTTCTAATTGCTCCTATCTACAGGCTGTTACAAATTCGCTTCTGACCAGTGGGAGTGGAATGAGGTATTCCAAGTATCCTTTACTGTCGTATTAAATGGCAGTTAAAGTCATAACGTCAAAAGTCGTTCCTGAGGGCACTCGCGACCCGTCAAATAATAATGTGTCGTTCCCTGTCCCACACAAATCTCTGAGATTCGGACTCATCATTACGATGAGAAGGAGGGGTAGATATAGATATTATTCATATTAACATATTAAAGAAAACATTTTATATAAGTAATTAAGGTTAAGAGAGGAATCTGCATATTATACAAAAACAATAAAAATGTCGTCTGAAACTTTACAAAAAACCGGCTTGTTCATTATTACAATAAGATAAGATGAAATAATAAAGATGATGATGAAGATGTAGAAATTAACTACTGAAACAATGAAATACTAATTAAAAACCTTTGCTGAAGAATGTTTCGATGTGCATTTTTGCAAATTTTGTGTCAACTCCACTTTACTTTGTACTTATTACCAATTTTCCAATTGTCATCATTTTACTTCGATATTCTCTCATTACTCATTAAAAATATATGTTATAAGTACCGCATTTGAAACTAAAATATTTCAAATTTATCGACGAGTTATTTATATTTTAACAATAAAACATTTTCTAGGAATGTACTTATTTTCGATTAAGGAAGCAATTATCACTTGCGGCCCAAATAATAAAAATTGATAAGGACTTGTAACTTCCTGTGCTTAATGCTTCTTGATAGTATACAATGACATCCTAATGTCCTATTAATCTCTAAATTAAGATACTTTAGTTTGTTCCACTATAAATCAACTACAAGCTTGTAGTGCAAGGCAACAGCACTTAAGAGTTAGAGAAACAGTTTTCATTAGGTACATAACTATAATGGTTCCTTTAGTTTTATTTATACAGCGTGATAATAAAGTTTGGAACAAAATTCATAACTTTTATACTGAGTGATTGAAAAAAAAACGCCGAGACAGGTCGATTTTGTTGTCGGGAAGGGCATCTTTTAAGATGATTCACTTGAATACAGGATGACCCAGAAAAGCTGGACGGCCAATAAATTAGTTTTTTCTTATGGAACATCCTGTATATGTTTCAATTTTC
Source organism: Pogonocherus hispidulus (assembly GCA_963924545.1). NCBI lineage: Eukaryota > Metazoa > Arthropoda > Insecta > Coleoptera > Cerambycidae > Pogonocherus > Pogonocherus hispidulus. Next base: position 18,072,124 of record OZ004693.1, read on the forward strand.
GGATACAGCTTTCTCTTTCGAATACAGTGATGTAAGGTTTGATGGGTCTATCTCAAAAAACAAGCGCCAAAAGAGTCTTGTCAGAGTATTGCCAAAAGAGTCAACCAATTCCTCAAATGGTAGTATTAAAAAAATTGGGTACATAAGGATGTTTTTAAGAAAATGACATTTATTTCAGAAAATTATTTAATGTAATCTTTCATAAAATAAATTGTACTTGGAAACGAAACAAATGCAAATAATTAACAAAATTTAACTTAAATTTGCAAATTGACTTCCACCAACAATTTGGCACTGGCCCGCGCGAGTGTAAACACTTTGCACACTACGCTCAATAATTTCTGGGCTGATTCTTTCCATTTCAGCATGAATTCTCAGTTCTAAGTCTGCTAAATTGTTTGGTCAATTGAAGTATATCCTAGATTTTAAATAACTTTATAAAAAAAAACCCTATTTTTTTAATACTACCATTTAAGGAATTGGCTGACACTTTTGGCAATATCTCGCTTGTTATTTGAGATAGACCCATCAAATCTTACATCACTGTATTCGTAAGAGAAAGCTGTATCCGAATATGGAAAAATATATAGGGTGTTGCATAAGAAAAAACAAATTCATTGGCCGTCCAGCTTTTCTGGGTCATCCTGTATCCAAGTGAATCATCTTAAAAGATGCCCCTCCCGACAAGAAAATCGACCTGTCTCGGCGTTTTTTTTTTAAATCACTCAATATAAAAGTTATGAATTTTCTTCCGAACTTTATTATCACGCTGTATAAAACACTCAATGAATTTTCTTTAGTTGTCCATTTGCACAAGTAACTTTGAATATATTTTAGATTAATATGAGCTTATACATACGTCAAATAAGATACTTTTAAGCTGAGTTTATAAAAATCATACTCCTAACTTTAGTAACTAGACTTAACCTTTAAACTCCAATCCCCTTTATAAAAGGTTAATTTACTCCTGCCATTAAAAGATTGACAAAATATCAATGTCAAAAACCCTTGTGTCGTTCCGTGACATTTATTAATTTTATATCTATATAGGCTTGCACCGAATATATCCTTTAACCTACGTTCCATCACCGAAGTGCAAAATCCTTTCCCCTTAATCGTAAACAGTATTTCAAAGTTCGAAATACTCGCTATGTGCTAGTAAACATATAATTTGTCTCACATTTAAAACTTCATTGTTATTTTTAATGTATTGAGAAACTCGAGAGCAAGCCTATAATATTCTCCACGGTAACTGAGTTGTTTCAAAACATACTCGACTGTAAAATAAGAAATTGTAACTTCATTTGTTTCACAGGTACAGGGTATTCGCGTATATTTTGAACCCTACCTACAGGGGTTATTAAGAAAGTTAGAAAAAAAGTTTAAATACAAAAGTTGTTTGGTTTTTCACGTATTATCTTTTGGCTAGGTCGAAGAAAAATTGCATGTCGTAAATTTGAGGAAACCAATTGAACATAATATTTTTAAATGGGACACCCTGTATAATTTTAGACGCTTAGGAAAACAATTTTTCTCTGATCTCAAATATATATATTGGAAAATGTTTAAATAACTAAGGAGGTTACATCGAAAATCGTTAAATATTTTTTATTACTGTTGGTTTCTACTGTTAAATATTTTTAGTTCTTTGTATTTTTTGTATTTTTTTATGGTACTCGCTGTCGAATATTTCGAAAACTGTCAGTGCAAATGTCAACAAAATATATATTTTTGAAATCAGGAAAAAAATGTTTACCCAAGCGTGTAAAATTATACAGGGTGTCCCATTTAAAAATATTATGTTCAATTGGTTTTCCTAAATTTACGACATGCAATTTTTTTTTCGACCTAGCTATTGATAATACATGAAGATATCACATAGATAATACATGAAAAACCAAACAACTTTTGTATTTAATTTTTTTTTAACTTTCTTAATAACCCCTGTAGGTAGGGGTCAAAATATACGCGAATACCCTGTACAAGGCAATATTCATTTATTTTCACGACATTTACGACATTCTCGGTATCTTAGGCACTAAATAAGTACAAAATTAATACGAAAACTAATTCTGAAAATTGCTGAATCGAATAGTGCTATTAATTTTTTAGTAGTACCTACTCACGATTATTTCCTGGTTTGGCAATTAGTATCCTAATATACTAATAAAACTATTACCACCATTGAATCTAAAACAACAAAAAATTAGTATAAAGAAGTTTTCACTTAATTGTTGTTTAACACTAGAGATTAGACAAAGATTTGGTATTTGGAAATGTCGCCCTATAACTCGAGAACAAATGCAGCTGTATGATGTCTGTTTTGCCAATTGTTTTCTTGTTAAAATCGAATTGAAAACATGTTATTAATTTTTTCGTAAATCTAGTAATTTCTGATATACATATTAAACTTCTTAAGTGGTTTCATAATAAAATTTAAAGAAGCTTTAGTTAATGTTACTTTTAATACCTGGGAAGTATTTCAATCATAGTATCTAAGGTATTTAAAGACAACTTCACTCAAAGTTCCTTTAAATTTGATTATGAAACCGGCCTTAGGATTGAGATTACGAGTACAGTTAATTAAGACCTTTTGTAAACTCAGCATAGGTACGTCATTCGTCTCTGACCTTTGGTCTGTCTCTCAATAGTAAGGAAGCAAGATCAATGTGTAGATGTGTTAAAGGAAGAGTTCGTAAATCAATAACATAGAATTTCCGCCATGAGATAAACGTATTCGTGAAAAAATACTGTATCTAAATATGTTAGTGTAGATTTATATTCAAAAGTCAATTTACATAGTTAGTGGGGGTGATAGCTCAATCTGTTAGGTGCTGGGTGGTAGCTTGTGACCAACAAAATGATATATTGTGGCGCAAGTTCAAATCTCACCAGGGGAAAAGGCACCTCTCCCAGGGAATTGTTGTGTGTCTACATTTTTTCATATGTACCCTTCATCGACACAAGCCTGAAGCTTTCAGAAGGGAGATTTTCAATTTCTGTGGTGTATTTTATGTTTTATACTTAGGTTTTTAAACCGGAAACTGCTAATACTACTCATATTAACTTTTGGTTCCAGGGACACTTTCAGCATTTGAATTGGTATATCTTGGCACATAAAACATACAAGGTGTTCTCTTTTTAAATTGTTAACTTCTATTAGAGTCATCTTGTATATTTTGGTGTTGTCTCTAACTCATTCTTACTCAAAATTCTGGTTAGAAGAACTAATAAATATGTCCTTACTTTTGCATAAGCCTGGATATCATTGCGCAAATACACAGAAATACGTAAACTCACTACTAATGTATAATAAGTTCGTGACAACTTACTAGCTTAGTACTTTAGTGAAAAAACTCATTTTATTGAATGCAGTTTAATCGGTTTACGAGTAAAACGATATTAGGTATTTTCTACTGCAGTCCCAAGTCATTAGTGGCACGGTACAATGACACTTGCGTGCACCTACATGGTATTTCCTAAAAATTAAATATTTAATAACGGGAATAACGTTTCATAAAATCAATTTCAACCGCCTGTCTAGTCGCAGGGGTGATTTACAAACCACAAACAGTAACTCGTTAAATTCAAGAAACTCTGATAAACTGGATTCTAGAACCTTATCTTGAACTGAGTCACCAGATGGAAAAATATACAAGCAGATGTCGACTATTAAAATGAGTAAATGAGCTAAGAGAAGGAACCACATTACTACCCAGAAATTTATAGCTAGTTAAAAGTTGTTGTTTGTGTATTTAAAATGCTGTTTTGTTTATTTTAGTGAGTAATACTTGCATGGCAATAAACAATCTGACAAGTTCAGTAGTATTACAATTTAATATTTTCAAACGACCAGTTGAGACAAAAAAAAAAACAAATTTACTACTGCACAGATGTTTGCCGAATATAGCAATTCCTGACAGAAAATAATTTGCAACAAATTCCTCTAAAAATAAATGTGGAATATACATATGGTAAGTAAATTGACAATAAAGTTCCTCGTGTGGTGGTCTATCTACAAGCTGGTTTAAATTAAGATCGCATCACTTGCTTCTTTATTATTTTTTTTAAGAAGATTGCCGAGACGAACATATTTACAATTGTGTAAGTAATAGACCGGCAGTTAGTGGCAGATTTTTGGTTGAGATTTTAGTTAGTATGTTTTGCAGAGGGTTTTATAATGAAAATATTCTCATGAAGAAAAGGAATGAATCAAAGAGTCATCTCGGGTTACGTGAACTTGTATTTGAATAAAGAATTTTTCCGCTTTTCCGAACAGGCTGCCAATGATAAGTATATAACTTTCTGTTATAAAACTGCTGAAAAACAAGATGACATACCGTTTGCGTATGCCCAAGGGCATATGCACAAATGAAAACTCCTTTTCTATATACAGAACCCAGGACGTCTTTGATTCATTCATTTTCGTCATGAGAAAATAGGCAATATGCCCTCTGAAAGGCATAATGACTAAAATCATAACCAAAAATATGTCACTAACTCCCTGTCTGTAAGTATAAGTTGTAATTGTAAGTATTTCCTCAAGAGTGGCATTATATCAATTTCTAATATATAGCTCTCGAAAACAATGACCAGAGAGCTCATGATCAGTCCAGTCATAGAATAGGTTACTAGTTCGATGGTTCCTACCAAAGGTGTTAGTGTATAAGATAACTGTATATATTACGGCCCAACGTTTAAGAGAGCTAAGAAATACTAAATGTGCCGCTTAAAAGTTGATGTTGAAAAGAAAATGTCCACATTTATTAGTTATAACAGTGACTTCTCTATGGAGTTGACACTACATGTAGATTTAGCTATACTAGTTTAGTTTTTTCTACTACGATATCTCCTAGTTTTACATAAATAACAAAATAACCTACAATACAATAAATTACGGAACACTGAAAAATTACAAAAAGTAAGAAATATTGGTTTCCCCAAAATGCTGAAATTTCAACTTTCATTTTCTTAAATTTAATAAATAACTATTTATTGCTATTTCTTATTATTATTATTATGATGCCATGGCGTTATTAGGTACGGGTGTTTCTAATGTAGCCCGCTATCACTTATCTGTTACGGGTGAAAGAAAACAGGTGGCCAAATTCTAGCTACTTTAATTTGTTAATCTGCTGCTCTAGGGATTGTGTGGGTACTTCGGACACTCTGGATTTATTTGGATATAATAATACTTGAATAATCGAACAATTATAATTGTTTTGAAAAAAACATTGATCTCATTTAGTTGTTCCAACAAATAGACGAGTATATAAAACACTCTATAGGTATACTAGTTAGAATTTCGGCTTATTAGGCCTTTTTCAATAGAGTAAATGTCTTACTAAATGTTTCCAAGCGCGTTTTCGTTATTTATTTGTTTACGAGCACCTACCCCCGATTGATCCGGCCATCTGGTAAAGCCCGAGTTTTTAGTACCTTTTCTAAGAAGGGCGAAAGTATAAAATCTATCTGATCATTCGTAGTACAAGGATTTATAATTAAAGATTTTTTAATTCCTAATTGTTCTAACAGATCTAAGCGCTTTCCTTTTTTTTTCACGATGCAGTACCTTTACATTTTTCTGATCTATAAAATGATTGTTTTCTTTACAGTGCGTCGAAAATCCTGAATTTTTTGCGTTATTTAGTATGGATTTTTTACACTAGTTTCAATACTTCTACCGGTTTGACCCACATACACACATACACGGCATTACAATCCAGTGAGAATCCAATCCAAATGAGATCAATGTTTTTTTCAAAACAATTATTTTCACGATGTTTCATAAAGAACCATCCGCTTCGAGTATATCCACTTTAGAACAAGTATTTATCTATTACATCTATTACGTCTCTAACCACCAACAAATCACCATTTTCATCATTTTAATTTTTTTTCAATAAATGTTCGAAATATTCTTTCTGCCACGGTCGCGCAGCAGGCTATAGACTGACAGCATGTTGTGTAGCAGCATTTATCGGTCACACTGCCTATTATGATCTGGGTTCAATCTCCATCTCCGACACTGGTAATGTCGAACAGTATGGGGTGTCTGCGTTTTTTCAATCTGTAATCCCCTTCCGGACGACCTTTGCCTTTGAATTTGGGGGTTATCTAATATATGTGATGTTTTAACTATATAATAATTTAATATGTAAATAATTGTAAACAAAACACTATCATTGATTTTCAAATATAGTCTCCTACGTACGGTATAGTATACCGTACTCAGTAACAATTAGAGAAATAATTTATTGATGGAGTGGGTGTGGATTATATTTGTTAAAAGATAAATGTAGTAGATCTGTCAAGATTAATAGCTTACAAAATTACATCTTTTAATTAATTTATAAGCTATTTGGAGTTATTTTTTCAATGTATGATTAGTACATGACAATATTCCAAATTAAATGATTCACAACTTTTTTGTATAAAAATTTAATATATAACCTTGAAGTGCGATAAGTTACGTGTGTTTCTAAAATTTCTGGTCAACGTAAATAATTTGCTTAAATCGAAATAGCCCAAGATATATGAATGAGAAGTTAATTATACCTATTGGCAATTTGAATTGCTGCCACATTTTAAACATGTGGAGCTATAAAAAACGAATAGTCTACAATCGTGGTTCATTGTGCTAGTTCTACTTTTTATTGTATTTGTAATTATTTAATTAATTAATTTATAAATATATTTATAGAATTAAATAGAGTGAGACACATATTAAATTCAGCTTAATAAAATCTAGGAATATACCATAACTTTTAAAATAAATACAAGGAAACTAAAAGTCTGTCCAAAGATCACAAGTAGGTACAGTATCAATGCAATTTCCAAAGTTTGTTTGTACAAAGAAACCATTAAATCCCAAACAATCAATACATTGCATGAATGCCTCATAGAAACTGCATTGATACCTCACTGTCTTTATTGCCCATTCTCAAAACAAATTTTAAGGTTTACCAAAAAAGAGGAGATATACCTATTGGATGCGATAGATATTATAGATAAAATATTCTTCGAAATAGCCGATAATAAAGATTACTGAAGGGAATATTATGCCACAGCTCAAGCTTCACTGTTACAATAAAGCACAAAAATAAATAAATAACAATAAAGTATAGTCTAAACTAAATCCAACGAGAGAATGGACTTGCTTTGCGCATTGGCTATTAGAATGGGAGGAGTGTATAGCGAGTTACGCAGGACCGTTATACATAAAATTTAGCGCTTCTTCAAAAAATAGGCGCTTGTTCAGTGTAGTATATAGGTTAATTAGGTGAAATAAATTTATCAGCGACATGTAATATACACTCTCAATATTCGTAAAATAAGACATTTATTATTTCAAAGGTAAGAACATTAAAAAAGGTAAGTATCAGGTCAAGGCAAGGCGCCGGCGCCGGCCCTGGTCAACTGCTGAGCCAATTACAAAGAGGCAGGGGTTGAATAGGGGGAGATCTGACCGAAACAGACGAATTTTCGCCCGAGTGCAAGTCCATTCTCTCGTTGGATTTAGTATAAAAGAGGCTAGTGACTACAACTTATTTCTGTCACAGCTCTTGATTCATTCATGATTCACCAAATACTCTTCTGAGAAATGTGTTCTTTATCTTTATCTAAGTGTATCTTTGGTTAAAAGTGTCACAGTTCTGGGATATCATATACATATAATAACATTATATATGTTAAGTTTTATATGAATAAACTGTTACATGCATCTAATGTTTTTATCATAATTAGTGTAATAAAATGCAAAGTGCATTTTATATACATTTACATAGTTTATTTTAATCACGAAAGAAAAACGCAACTGAAGACAATTAGCAGTCTATCAAATAATGTTGTTTCGCACTTGAAGGAATGCATATCTTCTGTCTTTATTTGAAATTGTATATAAAATATAAACATTAATTGATATCCACACCGTGACCATAATGTTCTGGTAGATAGATCAGAAACCAGTTTCCATAATATATATATTTATAATGTACCAGCGTAGATAATTAGGTTTAATTATTTTAGGAAGGTATGTGTGACATATATTTGTAATAGTAATTTCTTTCATGTTTTGTCATGTTTTATCTAAGTGAAAAAACGGTTAAATCTGTTAATTCCTCTTCTGGCGCATATTTTATCGCGAGGTCGAAGTTCTGATTTGATTATCTACCTATAGCTTTGACTATACTACTAAACTCAGTGCCTATAGTCTGTTAAAATATGATGTACAATGAAATGTACAGGGTGTCCAAAATAAGATCTCTATCCCCTTAACTCAGAAAGCATAAAAGGTAGAGAAAAATGTTAAATAAGAAAGTTTTTTGTTTTTACCTGAATTTTTTATTTTTATAACTTTCTTGAATACAGGTTGTTCAGTTTCTCTGATCCAGGCATCAACTTTTTTTTAAATGGGACACCCTATATTTAATTACGTTTTTGAACTCTCCTTAAAATTCTAGGTCGACATGGTTAAGAGTACCCTATACCTATCATTTACCGTTATGAAGATATTAGCATTTAAAGAAAAAAATCTATGAAAAACACCTGCTCAAAAAATCTCAGCAAAACAAATAAGACATCCAAAAAAAAGCTAAATAGGGTTTATTTCGTAGACAATTAGACTCAGAAATTACTTCTATGGATCGATATTACCGGATTAATATATAGGGTGTTTTTGACAGATGGCTCAAACATGTATATGTTAAAACTTCGGAAAATCGAAAATCTCTTATGGAACACCCTGTGTATAATTATATTTTTGGATTCTCTATTAAATTTTAACCATACTCTATATAACTTTCCCTATTCTTATTTTGCTTAGTTTTCAAGATTGTTACAAGTCATTTTCTCCCTTACAGTAGTGCTTGCAGAAATGAAAAGAAAAAAATAAATAAATTCGATAATTTAAAAAAAAAAAACAACATTTATTAAAAAGGAATTACATCTCGGAGAGCTGGTATGATATTTAATTAAAATATTCAGTATTACAGACCATTTCCATCAAGGTGTGTACTGCAACAAAGGAAAGCACATTATAATCAACAAGAATAATATCAAAATGTGTTTACTTACCATTTGGTCTGCGTAGCTCCTTTATTTTCACATTTTAGAACATATCCACATATAGCGATATAGGATCGATTTCTCTTTTCTTAGGTGGATCTGAAACAATAATAGTAAATTCGTTAGGCTAAGCTTGCAAATAAAACATCCAAAGCCATAGCCACAGTAATTAAGCATACATAGTAAGTAACAAACATAATATAAAATAATGTGTCCCACCTGGAGGCCGATGCTGGGCTGCATAGCTGCATATTAAGACTTGCATTTGGTGATGGTTGTTGTTGTTGTTGTATGATGCAGGCTTAAACTATGGTTCTCTAGGAACTTTAGGTTTCATGGCTGCTAGGTATCTTGGTTCCTTGTCTTACTCTTAGGTTCCACTTCTTGCCTCCTTACTACCCGCACTCGGCGAACCAAGCTACGAAAGTCTAGGCATATTTTATAGACCAGCATACCGAGTTTCAATTTTCATAGGTACGTCGGCGTGACGTCACCATCGCATCCATTTTATTAGATGTTAGCAACATGTTTGCCACTTTTTCACTTTTTCTGAATTGTCGTGGGATACATCTCCAACGAATTACTCTACACCAAGATAATAGATCTATAGTTTGTCTAGTTTTCGACCTACCATAATTAGTCGGTTAATGAGTCTAATCGTAAAAATATGGACTACGGTTATCTCTCCTCTACTGCGCAAGACATACTTGACTAGTCAAATTATACTGAAATAAATTATAAATCTCCTGTTTGGAATGTTTCTATTACTCCCTTTAATATTTCTATACTTCTAATAATAATTAAAAGATAATTTAAATTAATTCATTAGCTAGATAGGCCTTTATTTGTTCTACTTAATTTCTGGGTTACCGTTTTGGCGCGAATTAAAAATGGAAGAGGGGATGCGTCTTGTCAAAGGGGACGAGAATTGACGAATCTGTCGTGGTATTCAGAAGTGCCTTGTGTATTTTACAAGAATTTAAAGTTTGTGATACTTTCCTGATTGGGATATCTTGAAAATACTCTGTATAAGTGTGGTTAGCTGTGTATTAGTTTTGATCAACACTTGGACCATTTTATGTATGGGATTTTTTTTGGCATTTCTACGAGTCCACGAGGAACCATAAAGTTTTCTAAGAAGCCCGATTAACAACTTGAGGTAATTGTTCTTTTCTATACCCATCCATTTTAGGTGCTTAAAAGTCGTGCCTAGTTCACGATTTATATATATACTAGGGTTACATTATTTTCTTTTGTTTTAGGGCTTTTCCAACTTTTACAATTTTTACAGTTTTTCTGGTTTATCCGATTGTACCAGTTTTTAAGGTCTTCCTTTCTTGTTTAGGAGAATTTTCCAAATTCTCCTTTCTTAGATCATCTCCTGGAAATTGAGGTTTTCCTGGTTAAAGTTTTGAATGAAAACCCTATTTGGCGACCCTATTCCGAAATTAGGATATTTTGGTAGAGGAATATTTGGTTGAAGTAGGTACCTACAGAGCTGTGAGGGATTGTAACCGGATACTTATCCTTCCTTCACCATTGCGAGTTCGCAGGAATAGATTCACCGCTTAGCGCCATTTTGGAGTACCACCTCCCAAGGTTATCAACGCCACCCTGGAAAAATCAGCTAAGTACTTTAGTACCTAAGGGTAAATAAAGGTTTATTACTGTGTATATTGATTTATTGATTGATATTATTTATTCACTGTATATTATGTCCATGTGATATTAATAGTAAAATTGGTTCAAATATCTTTGTCTGTTTACTCACCCTTAATACCGTGACGTACTCACCCCACCGCCCACTGAGCTAGCCAGTGTCGTCTCTGTACGTTTATGTATTACAGAGAGGGCACTTAAAATACTAATTTTGTTATCTCACAATAAGAGAAAAATTATAATAGTCAGATTCTCCCCCCTGTCAACACGAGAAAAATTAAATGGTAACAAATGGCGCCCAACTTTTTTCTAGTTCACTGGTGATAGGGTGTGTAAGTTGGTATCTTTCTACGTAAGGGTGTTATATATAATTCATGCTATTATTTAGTTCACTGAGTATACTGTATTAGTTCAATACAACTGTATTTTAATCCCATAATTTTGTTACACAAAATAGGGTAGTTAAGGGTCATGGTATAATTGTATACACCCGGAATTTTATTTCGGTTTAAGTTAAGTAATTACATCTTCGGGCAAATATTTTTTTTGTGAAAAAATTCTAGAACTAGTTGAAAGGATAATCATAGCTATATAGAAAATGTTGATAATTGGTTAAATTAAATAGGTATTTGTAAAGGTACAAAATACTTGCATATACTTTCGGGTTCTATGCAACTTTTTTTATAGATCTAGGGGGTTGGTACTCTTACCGTTTTGGCGAATCTTCTCTTTTATGTGTGGTGATAATAGTGAATTGCCACCGAGTTATTTATTTTTTTTTGGGGAAGAGCGAGAGAATAATTCCTGCGGAATTAATAATTATTTTCAAGCGGTACAGAAAAAAGTAAAGTAAACATTTTTTGTTTTTATTATTACTTGCTTACTGCAATCATTGTCATTCACTTGAGATAGGGCTTTAGAATATTAGTAAGTTTTTTTTATGGAGGCATATCTTTTTATTATAGCACTAAGAATAAAAAGGTTTAGAAAATAAGTTTATCGAACTACAATAGGAATACTGAATTAGTTCAATAATTATCATTTTATATCGTGAGGTTTTTTTTGTGGATCAGAATTTCTTGTACTAGATAAAATATTTAACTTGTTATAGTCCAGGACTCAACAATTTTTTTTGTCGGCATCTTTTCATTGGATTTATAGTAGATAATATTTTATACTATTTGTCTTATACAAGAGCTTTAAGAATATAATTAGTTCTAATTAATATTAAATATGGACGTTGGAAGACTTCTTAGTGACGAGCTTACTTTCGAACTCAGAATTCGTGGTTATGATGTGGGAAATGGTACGGTGGCTGATAAGAGAAGTCGGTTGAGAGAGGCGTTACGTAATGAGCGGTTGGGTATTTTTGGTACTGCCGTTACTGAGGAACTTAATCCGGTTCAAGAATTAAATATTTGTGCTAATAAGTTGGATGAATTGTTGGGCAGCATCCAGGAATTTAACTTCGAAAATAAAGACAATGAATATACGCGTATAAAAGCTCGCCTATTACATATACAAGGACGTTTAGCTCATATCAATTCTAGCGCTTTATCTATACAGTCTGAGAAAAATAAAGTAGCTGAACTTTGTATAGAATTATTACAAACATTAGACGATATTTATAACTCAAGATCTGCGACAACTGAAAATCGAAATAGAGAGTCAGTATTAGATGCCCCAAACCCGGATACCTCAGCGCCTGTAATTCAACAACAAAATTTGTCTTGCTGGCAATCATCGAGGGTGTCTGCCAATAATCGAGATAACGTCTCCACTAATTTAGCTTTGGGCGATTTGATCGATATTGGACAGGTTCCTTCTACTTCTAAGCAATTAATTGACATAGTACCACCAAACACCCCCATAAATCAACATTTATCCCAATACGTTAACGATGCCGTGGCTAGACTTACGGAAAAGTTTAAAGCGGTTAATTTCAGTCTCTCCACTACTAATTTAGATAAATCCAAATTACGACCACGTGTTCATTTGGAAGAAAATTTTGATACACAATTGGACGCCGCGAATTCTACTGCTTGTGACCAAGTACCGATTTCATGTCCTCATTCATCAAAGTTTGTAGATGTTAGTCGATGGCGATTACGTTTTGATGGCACCACTAGTGTAACTGATTTTTTAGAAAAATTAGAGGAAATGCGGGTATCTCGTAATCTATCAAAAGAAAGACTTTTTAATTCCATTTCAGAATTATTAGACGGTGAGGTGGCAGTGTGGTACCGCTTTGCGCGTAACAATATTCGAAATTATGATCAATTTTGCCAAATATTTCGTTCGAGCTTCTTACCTACTAGTTATGACGAAAGAATTCGAGACATTCTTAGACACCGCACTCAAGCTGCTTCGGAATCGGTAGTAATATATGTTGCGCATATGGAAAACTTGTTTAGTAAACTTTTTGAGAAACCACCGGAACAGTATAGAGTAACTTTTATTAAGGGCAAAATGTTACCACCTTTCCAGATTGCTATGATCGGTAAAGGGATTAACACTGTACAGTCTTTAATTGAGATTGGTCGAGAAATAGAGGAAACTAACATGAGTGTTCAACAATATCGCGAACCTCCAGTCAATCCGAGACATTCAGTCGAACCTGGACTGGAATATCAACGGGTAAATCGGACACGAGTTGCAATAGTCGATCATTCGGACCCGTCAAGCAATACCTCGGAAAATATAACAACCCCTGTGGTATCTGCTTCTGTGAATGTCACTTCTCCGAATAACTGTTGGAACTGTGGTCAACAAGGTCATGTACGTCGTAACTGTTCGCAGCCTCTGCGCAAACGCTGTTTTAGATGTGGTAAACCTGATGTGACGATAAGATCTTGCCCAACGTGTTCGGGAAACGGCCAGTGGGATCACTAACAGGTCGCGTAGTTGATCCAATTTGCCATAATAAGCCGACTATGCCCAAAATTAAAATTCAATCGGTTATTTCTTATATTTTTGCTCATTGTGAAGGCGACAATCGTCCTCACTTAGAGGTCGATATTTTAGGGATAAAATTTAAAGCTTTACTTGATTCAGGTGCAAATAATACGATCGTAGGAAAGTACGGTTGGGCAGCATTGAAAGGTCTAAATTTGTACTTATCTCCCACTAACATAAAATCGTGTAGGGTGGCTAATAGCGATATTTGTAACGTTCTAGGGTGTGTTAGCCTACCGATGAAATTGGAGAATTCCATTCAAATTATTGATGCTCTCGTAATTCCGGACATTCCGCATTCGTTGATTTTGGGTGTTGATTTTTGGGTATCGATGGGAATTATTCCGGATCTTAAGCGAGATTGCTGGTCCTTTAACAACACGGTTCCGCATATTTCTACTGTGAATTCGCTAATACCGCGCGAGGTATTAACTTCCGAACAAAAGGATCAGTTAAATTCGATAGTCGCAGCATACTTGGCCAAACAAGGCGACAAAATAGGTTGCACTACCTTGGTGGAGCATAAGATCCTCACAGATTCGGAGCCCATTAAGCAGCGCGCCTACCGTGTATCTCCAGCCATGCAAAAACATATTGATGAGGCAGTCCAATCTATGTTAGCCGACGATGTTATCGAGCCCTCTGAATCAGCGTGGTCTAGTCCAGTCCTACTAGTACCAAAGAAAGACGGTAAATATAGATTTTGTGTTGACTATCGGCGCCTAAATCGCGTAAGTAAGAAAGACGCTTACCCCTTGCCTTATATGTCCTCCATATTGGATAAATTACGCAACGCTAAGTATCTGAGTTCTCTTGACATAAAATCGGCGTATTGGCAGGTACCGGTAGCTAAACAGTCTCGAGAATTTACAGCATTTAGCGTACCAGGACGTGGATTGTATCAATTTAAGCGGATGCCTTTTGGCCTTTCTAATTCGCCTGCTACATTTCAGCGTTTATTAGATAGAGTGTTGGGGGAAAAGCTGGAACCACACGTCTTTGTATATTTAGATGACGTAATCGTCGTCACCGATACATTCGAGAAACATTTAGAAATATTAGTTGAAGTTTTTGATCGTTTTGAGGAAGCGGGACTTTCTGTATCGAAAGAAAAATGTTTCTTTTGTCGGCCGGAACTTAAATATTTAGGCTACGTAGTGGACCATCGTGGCTTGCACGTGGATCCTGATAAAGTGGCGGCAATTCTTAATATCCCACCACCTAAGAATACTACTGAAGTTCGTCGTGTACTCGGAGTTGCATCCTGGTACCGAAGATTCATTCCCTCCTTTTCCACTTTAGTTGCGCCGATTACCGCCCTCCTTTGTAAAAATAAAAAGTGGATTTGGTCCGAGGAGTGTCAACGGTCTTTTCTACAGCTTAAGAGTACTTTAGTATCCGCGCCCATATTAACATGTCCGGATTTTAGCCGTCCATTTTTTGTGCAAACAGATGCGTCTAATTTTGGAATCGGGGCTGTTTTATCACAGAAATATGACGATGGTGAGCATGTTATATGTTACATAAGTCGCTCGTTAACTCGACAGGAGCGGAATTTTAGTACCGTAGAAAGAGAGCTATTGGCCGTGCTCTATTCGGTGGAAAAATTGAGGCCTTATCTTGAGGGTTATACATTTACGGTGGTAACCGATCACCATAGTCTTGTTTGGTTGCATAACCTTCGGGAACCAACCGGACGTTTGGCTCGCTGGGCGGTCAGGCTCCAGCAATTTGATTTTGAAGTGATTCATCGAAAGGGTAAGGAACATGTTGTTCCCGACATGTTATCGCGATCAGTTCCGCAGGTGGATGAAATTCAAACGTTAAACTTAATGCCAAAATCATCGGATAAATGGTACAACCAGATGCTTTTAAAAATTTGTGATAATCCTCTAAAATTTCCGCAGTGGCGTACCGATAATAATAAGCTCTATAAGTACGTTTCCTGTAATTATCCTCACTTGCGTGGCGAAAATGATAGCTGGAAAGAGGTAGTACCTAAAGGTTTACGGAAACAAATCATTCACGACAACCATGATTCGCTAACAGCCTGTCATGCGGGTATTTATAAAACTTTTGAACGCATTAAGAGTCGCTATTACTGGCCAAAAATGAGGGCAGACATAGCTCGTTACATTCGTAACTGTTCCGTTTGTCTAACCCATAAGCCATCTTTAAAATCACAACCTGGTTTACTAGGTCGACACCCGAACGTAACCAAACCGTGGCAAATGATAAGTGTGGACTTGGTTGGCCCTTTACCGCGATCCTCACAAGGATATAAATATATTTATGTAGTTACCGACACCTTCAGTAAATTTTCCCTGTTTTTCCCTATTCGAACCGCTACTGCAACCGCCATTTCTAAAATTACAGAAGAACAGGTTTTCTTAATCTTTGGTTGTCCACAATATTGTATTTGTGACAATGGTAAACAGTATCAATCTCGAGAATTTAAAACCCTCTGCGCGTCTTATAAGGTGTCCATTATATTCACTCCATTCTATCATGCCCAAAGTAACCCGGTAGAGAGAGTTAATCAAGTACTTAAAACCATGTTATCTTGTTATGTGTCTGACAATCACCGGATTTGGGATAAGTTATTGCCAAAGGTCGGATGCGCTATTCGTTCCTCAGTTCATGAGACCACCGGATTAACACCATTTTTTATCAATTTCGGGCGTGAATATAAAAATGCTGGCGATCAGTATGAGTTACCAGAATTTTCAGATAAAGGTGTTGGAAGTAACTCTTTAGCTCCTTCTACCATCAACCTAGAGAAGGTCTACGAAGATGTCCAAAAGAGACTTAATACCGCACATATTCGATCTAAGCGTAGATATGATCTTCGGCGACGCCCAGTAACATATTCTGTTGGAGATAAAGTTTACCGGAAAAATTATGTGTTATCGGATGCTGCTAGACAATTCACGGCCAAACTTGCACCAAAGTATCTAGGACCGTTCGTTATTAAACGTAAACTCTCACCCACCACTTATGAACTCGCAGACGGGAACGACAAAAGTAAAGGTAGTTGGCATGTGAAGGATATTAAAGCTCATCCGC
The DNA here is from genome assembly GCA_963924545.1 of Pogonocherus hispidulus. Lineage (NCBI taxonomy): Eukaryota > Metazoa > Arthropoda > Insecta > Coleoptera > Cerambycidae > Pogonocherus > Pogonocherus hispidulus. Next base: position 18,088,870 of record OZ004693.1, read on the forward strand.
CTGAACCTAATGATAATAGTGATTCGGAATGAGTCCATTTAGTTTCACCTTCGTTTGCTTAAATTTTTAATCGTCAGTTAGTATTTAAGTCATACTCTAGATTTAAGTGTTTAGTTTATCATTTGAAGGGAAATAAAGGGCTTACGTATATTAGGTTTCCTGATCTCGATGTGTGACTTGTGAGGAAACATGTGTGGAAGCTGGATTAAATAAAGGGGCCTAGTAATATGTATCTTTAATGTGTTTTATTTGTTTTTTTTTGCGTAGGGTCTACTAGGGGCGAATAGATAATACGTTTGTGGAGGAGCGACGTAGGTCTCGTAATTTCCCTAGATGTTAGTTAGTCTTCACTTAGTTTTAGTTAATATTGGTTAATTTAATTATTAGTTTTTCACATAAGTTCTACAATTTATATTAATCGGTAAATTTCCATTACGAAAGGAGATTACGGTGTAATCCCCTGGGGGTTGACGGGGAATTGTTACAAGTCATTTTCTCCCTTACAGTAGTGCTTGCAGAAATGAAAAGAAAAAAATAAATAAATTCGATAATTTAAAAAAAAAAAACAACATTTATTAAAAAGGAATTACATCTCGGAGAGCTGGTATGATATTTAATTAAAATATTCAGTATTACAGACCATTTCCATCAAGGTGTGTACTGCAACAAAGGAAAGCACATTATAATCAACAAGAATAATATCAAAATGTGTTTACTTACCATTTGGTCTGCGTAGCTCCTTTATTTTCACATTTTAGAACATATCCACATATAGCGATATAGGATCGATTTCTCTTTTCTTAGGTGGATCTGAAACAATAATAGTAAATTCGTTAGGCTAAGCTTGCAAATAAAACATCCAAAGCCATAGCCACAGTAATTAAGCATACATAGTAAGTAACAAACATAATATAAAATAATGTGTCCCACCTGGAGGCCGATGCTGGGCTGCATAGCTGCATATTAAGACTTGCATTTGGTGATGGTTGTTGTTGTTGTTGTATGATGCAGGCTTAAACTATGGTTCTCTAGGAACTTTAGGTTTCATGGCTGCTAGGTATCTTGGTTCCTTGTCTTACTCTTAGGTTCCACTTCTTGCCTCCTTACTACCCGCACTCGGCGAACCAAGCTACGAAAGTCTAGGCATATTTTATAGACCAGCATACCGAGTTTCAATTTTCATAGGTACGTCGGCGTGACGTCACCATCGCATCCATTTTATTAGATGTTAGCAACATGTTTGCCACTTTTTCACTTTTTCTGAATTGTCGTGGGATACATCTCCAACGAATTACTCTACACCAAGATAATAGATCTATAGTTTGTCTAGTTTTCGACCTACCATAATTAGTCGGTTAATGAGTCTAATCGTAAAAATATGGACTACGGTTATCTCTCCTCTACTGCGCAAGACATACTTGACTAGTCAAATTATACTGAAATAAATTATAAATCTCCTGTTTGGAATGTTTCTATTACTCCCTTTAATATTTCTATACTTCTAATAATAATTAAAAGATAATTTAAATTAATTCATTAGCTAGATAGGCCTTTATTTGTTCTACTTAATTTCTGGGTTACCGTTTTGGCGCGAATTAAAAATGGAAGAGGGGATGCGTCTTGTCAAAGGGGACGAGAATTGACGAATCTGTCGTGGTATTCAGAAGTGCCTTGTGTATTTTACAAGAATTTAAAGTTTGTGATACTTTCCTGATTGGGATATCTTGAAAATACTCTGTATAAGTGTGGTTAGCTGTGTATTAGTTTTGATCAACACTTGGACCATTTTATGTATGGGATTTTTTTTGGCATTTCTACGAGTCCACGAGGAACCATAAAGTTTTCTAAGAAGCCCGATTAACAACTTGAGGTAATTGTTCTTTTCTATACCCATCCATTTTAGGTGCTTAAAAGTCGTGCCTAGTTCACGATTTATATATATACTAGGGTTACATTATTTTCTTTTGTTTTAGGGCTTTTCCAACTTTTACAATTTTTACAGTTTTTCTGGTTTATCCGATTGTACCAGTTTTTAAGGTCTTCCTTTCTTGTTTAGGAGAATTTTCCAAATTCTCCTTTCTTAGATCATCTCCTGGAAATTGAGGTTTTCCTGGTTAAAGTTTTGAATGAAAACCCTATTTGGCGACCCTATTCCGAAATTAGGATATTTTGGTAGAGGAATATTTGGTTGAAGTAGGTACCTACAGAGCTGTGAGGGATTGTAACCGGATACTTATCCTTCCTTCACCATTGCGAGTTCGCAGGAATAGATTCACCGCTTAGCGCCATTTTGGAGTACCACCTCCCAAGGTTATCAACGCCACCCTGGAAAAATCAGCTAAGTACTTTAGTACCTAAGGGTAAATAAAGGTTTATTACTGTGTATATTGATTTATTGATTGATATTATTTATTCACTGTATATTATGTCCATGTGATATTAATAGTAAAATTGGTTCAAATATCTTTGTCTGTTTACTCACCCTTAATACCGTGACGTACTCACCCCACCGCCCACTGAGCTAGCCAGTGTCGTCTCTGTACGTTTATGTATTACAGAGAGGGCACTTAAAATACTAATTTTGTTATCTCACAATAAGAGAAAAATTATAATAGTCAGATTCTCCCCCCTGTCAACACGAGAAAAATTAAATGGTAACAAGATATTGACGAAAATGTGGAAAAAATGTCCGCTATTAATCATTATTGGCTATTATTAAAAATATATCTACTATTATTTGGTATATTATAGTAAGTGTGCCTTAATACTGATTAAGAATATATTATTTTATTAAAAACTAATATTTTTTTAAATTATTTCATTAATTAACTAATAACTAATAAACAAATATGTTTGTAACTTGAACCACAAATAACTAACAATAATCAACAAATAATAATAAAAATAATAAATTAAATCAAGTGTCCTATATGTCCTCAATTTTCAGCTATGCATTTGTGTATATAACTGCTAGTTTTCTTACAGCGCAATCACTTTGATTGAGCGCTTCAATTTCTTATCCTAATTTTAGTCTTTAAATCATCAACATTGTTACTCTGAATTTGATAAACTCAGGCTTTCAATGTACCCCATAAAAAGTTATCAAGTGGAGTTAAATCTGGGATCCTCGGCGGCTATGGGATATTCCCGTTTGGCTCTATTCATTCCACAAAATAGTTCTTAATAAAATTCTTTACAACTGCAGTATTGTGGCATGGAACTCCATCCATCTGATAGATGATCTAACTGGCATCTTCTTCGGCATCCAATAAAGGTAAAATGCAAGTTTGTAATGAATGCCATTTCCTGATATTTTACCTAAGGTACCTGTGACCATTTAAATATTGGCCAAGAAAGACAGGGCCTAAAATGTGACTCTTATAAATAGCGCACCAAACATTTTCGTCAATATCTTGAAAACTAAGCAAAATAAGAATAGGGACCGTTATATAGAGTAAGGTTAAAATTTAATAGAGAATCCAAAAATTTAATAATACACAGGGTGTTCCATAAGAGATTTTCGATTTTCTGGAGTTTTAACATATACATGTTTGAGCCATCTGTCAAAAACACCCTGTATATTAATCAGGTAATATCGATTCATAGAAGTAATTTCTGAGTCTAATTGTATACGAAATAAACCCTATTTACCTTTTTTTGGATGTCTTATTTGTTTTGCCGAGATTTTTTGAGCAGGTGTTTTTTAAATATTTTTTTCTTTAAATGCTAATATTTTCATAACGGTAAATGATAGGTATAGGGTACTCTTAACAATGTCGACCTAGAATTTTAAGGAGATTTCAAAAACGTAATTGAATATAGAGTGTCCCATTTAAAAAAAGGAAGTTGATGCCTGGATCAGAGAAACTGAACAACCTGTATTCAAGAAAGTTATAAAAATAAAAAATTCAGGTAAAAACAAAAAACTTTCGTATTTAACATTTTTCTCTACCTTTTATACTTTCTGAGATAAGGGGATAGAGGATCTTATTTTGGACACCCTGTACACACACGACATATTACTTCAACTATTTTATTTGCAACAATACCCTATCAGCAAAGGCATCCACTGAGATGTGTTCTGATTTATTGGAGTGATTAAAATGATGCAGCAAAAGTTGAAATCTGTGCACAATGTGTGGGCCAATGAAAATCAACCTTATATCTAGAGGAATTTTCATAATCTGAACTCTTTCATTGATCGGCTAACCTAACAATAATGCCCTTTTGCATGATTTAAATAGATTAATGAACAACCCATAGTGAGTTTTCAGTTGTACCAATTCTTCAGTCAAAGTCATAAAGACGACTAGGTGGTTGTCTGCATTGCGGACTAACTTACATTCTACATTGTGTTTTGTTTATTTATCCACAATTCTCCATGTTATTTTTCCAGTGGTATAGTCTATTTAATTACCTACTGGTTTTCTTACATGTTACATTTTTATTCAAGTATGTTTATAACAAGTTATTTGCCATGATTTGAGAATGAAGTGGCATTCATATTATATAATTTTTAGAAATAAAATCTAAGATTTAATGCAAAGTAACTATATTTTTGTATTCGATTCGCTAAATATTTTGGGGAAAATATCACAGGATAGGCCTCAGTGATAGATCGAGGCTTTTATTTAGGAAAGATGTTCCAAATATTTGAAAACCAAAAAATAACCGAAACAACTTTATTTAATACAGAATCCGTTCGATAATGAGGGAGGGAATCACTTTAAATGATGTTGCAATAAATTTAAAAGTAAATAGCTATAAATTATGTAGAATTGCAAAATATCCTTTCAAATGACTTTTCCTTTTTTCAAGATCGCACTGAATCTAGTTTCTTCTCAAATAGCAATTTAGTCCTCATCAATTGTCATCATTCTCAGATATACGACGTAAATGGAAGTTAAACACTTGTACTACTTCCAATACATCACAACCTTGTTTGAAAACATAACCTTAATCCACATTGACTATTGTAACACTTTAAACTTCCATTGGTCTTCACGTTTCAGATATCCTCAATGTTTGAAAAATACGCTTTACTTGTATTAAATCATGTTATTAAGTTTGCTTTTATTTAAACTTTAGCAGTATTTTTTTACTAAAACTAAACTCTATATATACTCTTTCCCTCAAAGGTTAATGAAATGAAATTATATATCTTTGAGTAACTCTATATAAGATATAAATTTATTATCTTAGTATCAAATTAAATATTTAAAGATCCAGCATTCCAACGTCTATTTCTTTAATTAAACATTGTTTAACAGGAAGTATATTATACTAATTACACTATCACAAAATCTAAAAACATAGTCTTGGTATTGAACTGAAATACCTATATATATTTGTTTATAACGATGTATTATTATTGTATTTGTACGTAATATTAAAACGGTTTTACAAAGGATTTTTCTAATATCTAAAATAACCGAGATATGCTGAGGCACCGAAGATACATTACGGCATTAACGTTTTCTCAAGAAAAGAAATTAAGAAAGAGGGTTAATTTATATGTAACATCTCTTAGTTCAAGAGTTGTCCTTTAATGGCAAACAAATTTGGACGCCGGTACAAGATGATTTTACCAACGATATTTTTAAGAAGCTTAAGATCTGGTATCCCCGGAACTATGAACATTGGGTTTTTAAATTTATTATGTCATATATGTAATACAAAAATGGTGATAAATTTAAAAACAAAATCGAACCGAGAATTTTTTCCAAAAACAGCTAGGGAAGATTTAGGTTAAGTTTTCAATTTCTAAATAGTACACTTTATACTTAAGCAAAAATTTGAAAGTATCTTCCAAGATCACTATTAAGACGAGGAAATTTACTGTACGAGTTATGGGGAAGACCTTGGACAGGATGACCCCTTTGGTTGTAATTGTATTATACCAATCAAAATATTGTATTGTAGGTACGGGCTAAACTGTCTGTGTTAGATATAAATGAAATGATATAGGTGTATCCCTCTTTATTATACTTAGTTTAGTGGTTCACACAAATATTGGCTAACTTGATTGTTTTTAGATTTATAACGGAGTTTCGAATTCGAGCAATTTCCATTACCCCTCTCCATCTAAGTTGTTAATAATTTTCAAATATCGGTGCTCAAGTTTCTTAAATTTTTTCCCATATATTACAGTGGCGTACACAATTTTCTTAACATAAATAAATAACATAAAATGTTTCATTTACAATAATTGAAGGTGAAATCGAAGCAAAAAAAGTAAAAATAATTGTTTAGAGTTACATAACCACCGAGATATAATACCAATAGAATTCGATGATGATGAATGATGACAATCTAAAATCAATCAAATTAGCCAATATTTGTTAACACCATCTAAACACTATACACCACTATACTAATGCACAAAAAATAGGCTAAGACACTGTTCTCCTTTTTTATTTGTAAAGGTGCATTTAAATTAAAGCGAACAGAAGCGAATGAACGAAGGAACGAATTCGTAGGTATTCGCTCGTTCGTTTGTTCTGTGCAAGTAGGAGCATTTAAATTACAACGAACTTTCCCAATCGTCGATGATCCGTTCGAAATGTCGAATACAGAAGAGGATATAATAATTAGAGCCACTAGTTTTATAGTTATTGCGGAACTTTCCGAAAAAAAAATCAAAGGAGAGTGTGGTGTTCTAATTTGTTAAAAAAAAAGAAGCAAAACGAGAGGTGAAGCTTTATTAACGGATTTAACGAGTGACAGTTTGGGCCAAGTTACAAGTATCTGTAGAATGTCTATGGAAGATTTTACTAAACACACCACAATACAACACTAAATAATAAAAGTGCAACAAACTAATTTGTAAACAAATTCGGTTTGGCAAATGCATAGACGTTCGTGAATTCGCTCACTACTAACTACACTGTCCACATTGAGCACCGATTTTCTTTGATGATTCGCTGATTTGCAGACAGGCGTTAGAACATGCAAAAACACGAATGAGTTCGCTCCCGTTTTGTTCTCCATATAAATTACGCTAGCTTCAGCAAACGAATTCGTTCGTTCGCTTCTGTTCGCTCTAATTTAAATCTACGATTTAGAATCTATTGGTATCCTGCAATCCCAATCAAAATAAGTCACAGTCTACATATAAGTTTCATAAAATTTGAAAGTAATCTTTGATAATGATTACATTTATTAATCGGTTAACCATCATGACAGTTCAATAGAGACCTGATATTTAGAATCAAGCATAATGTCACGTCAAGTATTATCGTAAACCTAAGTAGATCACGTTGGCTTCAATCAGAAATTCCTATACTACTTAGTTGCCTATAAGAGTAATGTAACACGAGTAATACAACATTTGGTATCATAAATTCTAACAATAAAGATACTGAAATCCAAACAAGATTATTAGGAACTGTTATTTGTTTGTCTATTCACAACTTAAATATTTATAAACATGAATAATTAAATGAAACAGATTCATTCACAATTTTTATGTCAAAAGTTAACCAAGTGGAAAGTTAAACTGGAACGAACATACTTACACTCTAATCACTTTAATTTTTTTCAACACTGCCATTCTATAAAATAATCTCGAAAATAATCTTATTAGAGCTAATCAGCTTCTACATTTTTAATTCCACTTCTCTCTAATTTAGATTTACTACTTGGTAAATGTCATGCAAAAACGTTTTGGGTGCAAAGTATCTCCGAAAACTTGTTCAAAATTTAGAAGATGATCTTACATTAAAAATAAGACCTACATAATATCGAGATTAGAGAATCTCACGTAAAAGATATAGCAAGAAAAGTTGTCGAATATCTTGGTGATGGTAGGGATGTACCTACTTCAGACCCAAATGTTTGTATGAAACTTCTTACTTCAGTATATAGCACCTGGTGAATTACTGGATATACTTTCAAAAACAACAAACAACGTCTAAAGTAATTATTTTGTTCTCTACATCAATCACTTTCCAGTTTTAATTAATTAGTTTAAGCAGTTATATTCAAAATTCTTTCTTTTTATTTGTTTTACTGGCGTAAATATTGGCAACATTAAAATATGATTAATTTTAGCACATTATCAGTAATTGCAACAGATAAGCTGAAACCGTTATTAAATACGTTTGCATTGTCTCATTATTACTTTTTATTGTGCCTATAAATAATTACGAGTATGTTAATCCGAATATTAAATATCGGAAATGTTTTTTCCATATGAAATAAGTTCATTGGTCCTTTGTCTTTTGAATCTTTATATCAACAGTAATTATGTGTATTTATTTCTTTTGTTTAGTAATTATATGTATTATTTCACTTTTGTTTTATATTTTTCTATTCTATTATTTTTCTATATCTTTCGAGTTATATTTCTATATCTATTCTTCTGTATCTATTATTTTTATATTAAATTTTGTAATTTTTAAAAATACCTAGCGAAAATATTCAAATATTACACATTTTTATAACCCTATGTTTGAATTAAACCACATTTTTGTCCACAAATTAACCACAAAAATCCTAGTTATTAAAAAATATATTTTAGGCCTTTTCAAAATATTCATGTACTTATTTTTTAATATGGGACTGTTGCCACATGGGACTGAGTTATAGAAGAGAAAAAAACGTTATTTATTTATATTATTTGTAACATTAACATTGTTGAATATACAGGGTAGCCGGATGGTTAACTAACTTTCTTATCTTCCGTAGAACATTGTACTTATTTTTTCATTTTTGGAAAGGCTGTAGAAAAATTAAAGTCGACAACTTGTTGGAGAACTTTTACCTCTAAGCACCTAAAGACGTCTATAATACCTAATAAGGTGGGCTTTACTGCGTATAGGGTATACTTAGGCCAACCGTTGAAACTTTTATATTATTTCATGAAATTCTTGAAGAAGGAAAAGTTTTACACAATGATAGACGCTATAAGAAAGAATTTATGATAGTTAAAATAAGTTAAGAAGCTCGAACAGCTCGAAAACCTCGAATGTTAGATATTTGTGTGTGACAGGGACGGTATATTATTATAATGTTGACCGTATTACCGTCCAGGAATGGCTTAAATTGGTAAACCCTAAACACCTGAAAACCTGGAAAACCTCATTAGTTAGGATCATCTTTAACTTTTTTATATTTCTGACCTCAAATTTTATTTGATGTTCGACACTTATTCTCTTTATCATCAGTGAAGAGATGCAGTAATGCTATTTTTAAAAATAGCAGTAGCCAAAAGCATTTTAACGTTTTAAGAATTAAAATTTCGGAATTTATTTAAAAATGAGTGGTATAATACACCTTGATACGAATCAGTAAAACTTTTTTAAAAAATGTACCTATCTGCAAACCCCAAATTTTATTTGAATTTGCTCCACTACAGAAAAATTTACTTTATTTTGTAAACAACCTGTACATTTTTCCCAAAAATTATATAGCAATGATGTTAATTTAGTTAAATATAAATATAAAAAAATAACTGACCTTAGCTCCTACTTGGTTGCCGCACTGGCCGGCCTGTAAATGTACAATTTCCCTCATGATTGTACCGGAGCTGGAACTGTTCTGGAGTACTGTTTCTAACTGAACTGACAGCTAGTTCGTCAGTAGCTTAGCTCGGAGCGACAATGTCGCCCGAGGCTTCAGACTGGAAGAGGGAGGCCCCCTAGCAGTGGCGTAGATAAGTCTGCTGTCAGATTTACCCACAATAATATGTAATCCCTCTTATCTTTTCAAAATAATAAATAGTTTCTTGTCTATCGCGAACTGTTTATTAAGATTCAATGAAATTGCATGGATATTTTTAATCCCTATATATTGAAGTTAAACTCTTGTAAGTTACATTTTCAAACAGAAAATAGTTATATATCTAGTGATTGAAAATCAAAGAAAACATTTCAAGAGTACGTGAAACAATTTTTACTTCTGCACTTTATTTTCCTCATTACATGAAAAGCTCTATATACAGTGTGTAAGTATCAAATTCAGAGTAGACCATTGTCATTTTTTTTATTATATCCACACAAATCATAATACCACACCTAGTGCTAATTCATTTAAATATGTAGGCTTCTGTCACAAAATGGTGGTCTTGTTACGTCATGATCAATGTCGTTCATGCAATATTCCTCAAAGTATGATATATCTCGTTATTTTTACATATTATACCTCTTTGAGCATTCATTGAGGACTGGAGGCAGAAAATATTTGCATAGGTATATACAAACGTGTCAAATTTAGGTGTTAACTTTGAAATACTACAGATAGAGTTGAATCTACGATATATAGAATCAAAAACTAATAAATAATTTAGGAAGATCCTTAATAAATGCTGAAGTGGTTGAAGAAACTCTTAAAATTAGTATAAGATAATAGATCAAAAGGGAAATGGTCATTCGATGAATTAATTTAGATTGGAAGAATCAGAGAAAGAGTACCACTCTAGATATAGTGAAGACTTGACCGCTTCTGTATAATCAATTGTACGGCATAAAAGTTCTAAAGTTTTAACCTGTAGTCTAAATTATATTCGACGACAAAAGTTCAGTTCGACGACAAAAAGTATAGTTCGGCGAGTGTTTTTATTAGCTACTTAGTCAAATTGTCACTTATAATTGCACAAGAGATTTGTATTTTACTGGATAAATTTGGATTGTTTAATGAGAAACTGTTGCCAAGCAATTAGACGAGAAAAACAATCAACTATTAAAAAGGTGGAGCGTTTTTAGGTTGACAGTTTTTCGAGTCAAATTGCTAAAGGAAACAGTTTAGAATTTAAACAATACAAATTTATCCGGTATCAATACAAACATCGAGTGTAATTCGGCAGGACAATTTAATGAATAAGAAATTTAGAAACATATGAATGCAAACTTTATTTATGAAACACTAAAAATAAACATATTTTTATTTGAGCATCACCGAATCGATTCATCGTTAGTGTTTAATAATTCAATAACTTGTTGACAGAAATGTCAAACTATTTGTTTTGACAGCGGACACCGCGAAATTGATTAGAAAATGAATAAGTGAAAAAACCACTAGTATAAAAGTTGCAGGTAACTTTTGTCGCTGTCAAAGTGACAATTGCACTGTGGCATATGCGATTTTTTATATATAAATTAAATTATCAGAACTAGAAATGGGAGAAAATCGCTGTCGCGATTTTCGTTCCCATTTCTAGCCCTACCGGGGGTCCAGGCGTGACAAAAGCATGTAGAATAATATTATTTTATAGAAAATACATATCAAAGAAATTTTGTATCTGGAATGATGATATAATTATACTAAACGATTTTTTTAAATATTTTGATGAATTTTGAGGGTACTCTATTGTTGATGGTAAAACATCATAATTTTTTAAGTACTGAAAGTAGAATTTATTTTTAAGTAAATATTATTAGCAATTTTATCAATGGGACCAAAAATATTGTAGATATTTACTTTTGTAAGCTAAAATTAAGAATATAACAGACTGCCAAAATGAACGAATTAATTCCAAACTTTACGTGCAGAAAGAATAAAAGCTACGGATAATCAAACAGAATAACTAAATACTAATACTAATAAATAATTGGAATTAAAAAGTAAAAAAAAAAGTTTGCCTCCAGCGTGACTCGAACTCACGAAATCAGCATTATGAAGTTTTGAATCCTACGACTTTCCCGTTGGACTACCACGCCTGCTGTCAAATGTTTACCTTGAGACGTTTAAGTATGTAAACTTAACGTGTCAACCTGAAAAAATAATTTTTACCGATTTTCTAATTGGAAAAGCATTTCGCTTCAGTATTTTGGTAATCAGTGTTTGGCAAGTGTTTGGCAGTCAGTACTATCGATTCCGTTAACAATATTTCTCATAGGAAAATAACGAAAATAACCTATTTGAAGTTTAATTAATTTGACAGTTTTCGTGGGAGGTGCTTGTCTCGTTAGTGCGATCTCACATGGGCATATAAAATGAGATAGAAGTTGAGACGGATGCCACTCGAGATTTTCGAAGACGAAATAGACGTAGAAGGAGTCGACGTACGGTCTCGAAAAAAAATCTCAAAGGATTAGAGAAAGGACGGAACTTTCGCGTATAGCGATTCTCGAAGCCGTAAAAATTAGAAAAAAGCCTCGGGGGTCCCGCGAAAAGTCGGCATTTCGGCGGGCGTGACGGGACCATTAGGCGTGAGGACAAACGCCGGTACTAGCCGCATCTCTCTCGCCGAACGGCGATCGACGAAAATTTTGCAGAGGTTTTTTGAAAAGGCGTTTAAATTGGGAAAACGCGTAAGAAACGGGACGAAAATACCCCTACGCATTGGAGAAAGGCCGGGGGCGACCTCCGGTGGTCCGCGGAGATCGTTCCGAGATCGCCCCTCGGAGGAGATAGCTTTGAAACTTTGTCGATTCGACAAAAGAATTTAGAGCGAGACAGAATCGACGTGTTTTAATATATATGGATAATTTGTGTTCGTAATCGTTCATTCGTTTCTTATCTTCTTCAACAAGAAAAAGTAAACTATTTTCAGAATACTATCAGTTTTGCTAACAGTGTAAGGAACAGAATTTCAGGAAACTTGAATAATTAAAGACGGCAGAACACCTTAGATATTTTTTAAATTTATTTAAAGCAACACCCAGTATCATCTTGCTTTGTAATATAGGTTCTAATTCTATTAGAAATTCCTGTGTAACTCACCTATTCATCTTTTATTAGCGTTGGACGTTTTTTCTTCCGCTCTTTAAAGACTGGCCTCTGTCACAGAGTAAACATGTATTAATCTGTGCCTCTGTATCCAGGAATGTTCGGCGAATGAAACTTGAATAATTAAAGACGGCAGAACACCTTAGATATTTTTTAAATTTATTTAAAGCAACACCCAGTATCATCTTGCTTTGTAATATAGGTTCTAATTCTATTAGAAATTCCTGTGTAACTCACCTATTCATCTTTTATTGGCGTTGGACGTTTTTTCTTCCGCTCTTTAAAGACTGGCCTCTGTCACAGAGTAAACATGTATTAATCTGTGCCTCTGTATCCAAGAATGTTCGGCGCCACTGGAAGGCCAGAGGAGGCAGTCACTCCCATATCGTATTTCATTCATTTTGTATAAAAAATATAAAACTACTGGGTTAAATTTGCACACAACTCGAAGACGGGACGACCATTTAACTAAAATTATTTATATATTGCAGCGATATCTGTCACCGTTTATATTTCGCTATTTTTAGTGTTTCGATATACCGGGTGTTGACCCCCAAGAATAAAATAAGAGAAGTGGAAAGGGAGAAACAGTGAATACATTCTCTAGTTATCTACTTTTATGGAACAATATTCCACTAACTCGATTCAACGTTATTTCATTATTAAAAAAATATATGTTTATTGACGTTTAAAAATAATATAATTAAATTTAAATTTGCACGACTTACGTGGTGGTTTAGTCTAATTTATTTAATTTCTTAATGTATAACAACAAAGGGTTCGTAGCAATTTCATATTGTTTATAGAGATCAATACTTTTGTAAGACATATCCCGTCGCCCTTATCCTGTCTTGTTTTGTAAGGTAATATAATATGTAATATATGTGGATAATAAAGACCTTTATTATTATTATTATTATTATTATATTTTTTTATAAATGTTTTATAATCTTTTACTTGTTTTCATGAACAAGTAGGTTTCTTAAAACGGAAATTGTTCAGCAGTAGAAGCTTTGTCTATATTATCCATTATTTTCAGATGATTAATACACCTGGAGAGCAGTACAGTTTGCAACTCAACCGTTGCTTAGCATGTGGTACCTCGGGTGGATATACTATTATTCACAGACTGCACAGTTTCGAGCTCATTTGCTCTCGCCAGTGCTAAATAAATATTATGACATAGAGGTGATTCAATAGAGAAGGCCACAACTAAATGAATCATCTGGGTTGAATGAAAGATACCCAAAAAGCTCCTATTATTTTTTATTTTCTAGTATCAAAATTTCGAAAAACACGTTTCTGATAATTCTTCCTTCATCTTTGACAACTTAGTGATTAATTATGACGTATGCCACGTGGCAGCTGGCTTCGCGGAAAAACGTTAATGTGGGTGATTTTCAAAAATGCATTAGAAATCAATTTAAATTGAGTACCTACCTTTGTACAAAGATTCTAATGAAAAAGATAAAAATTAGATATATTTTAAGAATATTTGTAGTGTATTTTATATTAATTCATTATTAGGTAAACATAAATAAGGAAAAATGTCATTGTTACCAGCAATGCACTGTATCTCGGACATTAAAGACTTTTCCAGTATTGTCAATAATTTCAATTTCACATACATAGGGAACGAAACTTTAGTAAAATTACTGGTTTGCTACTAAATAGTAGGTATTCACGTGATAGTTACATTACTGTTATGAAAAGTTATCATCATATCTCTATTACTGTTAGAAATAGACCCATATACGAACAAACACCAATCAACCACTTTATCATTATAATATTCACGAGTGAATGCATTATCGAACGCAAGTTATTTTAATAAAAATAGTAAAAATATTTCGGTTATAAGTTCCTATGTCCTCCAATAACCCACACGATTCTTATGAAATCTACTTTTGAAAAAATATATCCTTCGGACAGGTCGAAAAATGAGGTCGCAACTTTCAACTTGACGCAGCCTGTGTATTATAAAACTCGTTATAATTATTCTTGTTATATATTTTTTATGTTTCTTATCACTATACGCAGGAAAATTTTCCCTTAATAGTTGGCAATCTTTGGCTCATAAGCCCGTAATACTTATCTAAAATGTAAATTCCTGTGTTTAGCCCACGGATTTCTTAAAATAAACTGGATCACTAATACATACTGGTGGGGGTAGCTAAAAATAACAACTGATAGGCGGCCGCCATACTGTGCTAACTTCTAGGTATTTTATGAACTAAATGATGGTAACACTGTTGAGTTACCAGCACTGCTTTTATATTTTCTTTTTGTTTTGTGGTTTATAAATGAAGTTCTGTGTGCAAGGTGCAAGTTATTTATTTCTTAATCTGAACTGAAGAAAAAACATGCAATTTTATCATTTCATCCATTTGGTCGAAGTATTCAATGTTGAAGGTTGCGATAAGTCTAAAAACGTAGATGTCTGTTATCTGAAGAGTCAATCGAAAGGATACAAGGTGAAAAAGGCTGCAGTTTTGGAAAGAGTGCAAATTGAAGAATTTTTGACTAAATCTTGTGATAAAGAATATTTTATGATTAAGGTAATAACTCTTAACTTTTTAGACAATATGTATTAATAATACTTTGAATCATTTTAGGTTGCGCTACTAATAGGAGTCTCTGGTGCTTGTCGATGCTACGAATTGACGAATTTGAAAATCACTAATGTATAGGACGCTGGCGCGTATCTAGTTGTTTCGATACCAGATACCAAGACCGGCATTTCACGAAAGTTTAAAATTATAAATGAAGGATTTTCTATCAACGACGTAGAGATATGTAGAAAATGTATTTCCCTAAGACCAAAGAACTTATCACAAAACAGATTCTTTTTACATTATAAGAATCAAAAATGTACTTCTCAGCCTGTTGGAATCAACACATTGGCAAAGGTTCCATCAAAAGTTGCATCGTTTCTGAACTTGGCAAACGCGGAAGCTTATATTCGCCACTATATGAGGGTGCACTTCAATAACTATATTGGGAAATAAAGGTGCCGACTTTACACCCATTAAGCGGTATGGTGGGTGGAAGAGCCCTGCTGTGGCAGAGCTATATTGAAGACTCCATATCTAACAAACTTGGTATTGCAAGGAAAATCCAAGGTTCTTCTCGTTCAAGTCATTCCTCAGGAGAGGAGACATCCAAAATTTGTTGCAAGAAGCAACTACAAGCTTCCTATTAACGGAAATGAAGTGAAATATGAAAAAGCGAAGAACGAAATGTCTATTAATATAAATGTTAATGTTAATTTTAATAAGTAAATTAAATTTGGTTGATTTAAGTTTATATTTTTTTATTATTTCAGTAGTGGATAATAGGTTACTTTATATGCTTTATAAGTGTGGATAAAACTCCTATTATAATGTGATTGTGTGTATAAATTATATTTTAAATGTGTTTTTATTAAATTCCTACCATAATCATAATGATTTTGAGTTTTGAAGTTGTAAATGTTATCTTCTAGAAAAGCAGTTATTACCATATTGTGTATTATAAACTTCATGTAATTTTATAACAAAATAACTGATTAACCTATCCCAATTCATTCACAATATTTAATATACCTTAACAGTGTAAAGTATAAATTTGACTAATAACTACTTGACATTACTAATTGTATGATGTCATTCAGTTAAAAAATATTTTTTTAGTGCCGTTTTTACTGATAAGACGTGCAGCTACTTTCATCGTAGCTTTTTATATATGCAGCTCCTGCCACAATTAAAATAACTACAAACATATGTCTAATTCTTCGATAAATACCTACCTTATACCGATACCTTTTTGCCAAACTATCGTAAGTGACATTTTCCATGAAAATGACTATGGATCTATCGTAAGTATAATATGCAAATACACATCTTGGCAGAGGTAGATAGATCCATAAATATGTAAGCGTATTTAAATGTTTCACGGTTAAATAACTGCATACATTTTATCGTAAGTAACAGAACTGTAATAGGCAGAGTGGCAGAATTGTCGTAAGTAGCCTAAGGTAAAATTTAGTGAGTGACTTACGATATTTTGGCAAAAAGGTATCGATATTAGAATTCCTCAAAACAATATACAAAACTGATCCTAACTAATTTTTATACTGCAATCAGACAAGGTTCAAATACTTGGTTGACAAACCATGTTACTTTAAAGTTTTTTGGGTTAGTTACTAAATTATGTTTAGACAAGTAACTATTATGAACCAGTTACTCGTATAATTCCGGCTAATGTAAAATTTATTTAAAAAATGAAGTTGTAACAGGAGAAATAAAGAGTGTCGTCAATGAATTTAATATACATAGGTACCTACCAGACACACCATTGGAAGATTTGTACATGTAGGGAGTGTCTTTACAAGCACATAAATTTCGACTTTGTCGAAAATCATTTCAAGTCAAATTAAAAAGAGATGATTCCAATTATTTGAAATGCACTATAAATAGAAAAAAATTATGTGTACCTTTGCTGCACAAATATAACTCTTGAGTCCAGCCCTGTCAATTACTCGTCATGTCTAATGCACAAATAATACAATTTAATCTTTGATATAACCCTATATTAAGTTAACTTTTTAGACCCGCTGCTAAAGTATTTTTATTACAACAGTGTACATATTTTATACCCATATCCATCCATATAAGTAATATTTAGTTAGTCATATGCCCATATCTCACCAAACTATTTTCAAAATTTCCCTCTGTAAATACCTCAACATCATT
The DNA here is from genome assembly GCA_963924545.1 of Pogonocherus hispidulus. Taxonomy (NCBI): domain Eukaryota; kingdom Metazoa; phylum Arthropoda; class Insecta; order Coleoptera; family Cerambycidae; genus Pogonocherus; species Pogonocherus hispidulus. The sequence continues at coordinate 18,106,272 of OZ004693.1, forward strand.
AGCTGAAAACTAGCCAATATGGAATGTTAGCACAGTATGGCGACCACCTTACAACTGACAAAATGATAGTTAGGAATCAGCGATCCAGTTTATTTTAAGAAATCCGTGGTGTAGCCATAAGAACAAGAAATTAAGTTGTCAATGGAATAACTCGCTTGTAGCTACTAATATTGCAAAGGTGCACTTTCAACATCTACTAGTGCTACTTTCAACATCTAGGAGTTACTAGTAAAAATGTTGAAGACATGGTTAATTACGTACTACTAAATGTTTAATTACGTTCACCAATTATCATTTTTAATAATGTTCACGAATTCATTGTAATTATCCAAACTAGGTGTTCAGAAAAACAAATTTATTGTTGTTTTTCGTACTAATAGACACATTTCAAATTCTTTAAAGTTGGTACCCACATTGTAATAGGTACTTTCTTCTGATGAATGGGTAATCACATCAGTCATCGTGATAATGAATAAAGGTCAAACCAACTGAAAATTTTGAATTCAGAATAAATATATTCTTAATTACTGTAATACACAAATACTCACAACAATAATTAAATGGGAATCAATAATAACAGTAACCACATTAAAACCTATTTGTCCTTTTGGCCAATTGTACAAAAAATATGTCACAAAGACACATAGTCTGCTTAAGGCATTTGGTTACTTTAGTAAGTGATCTCATATATATATATATCTTTCTTTTTTATCATTAATAGTTATTATTATTTGATCATGAATGTCAATAACTAAACCAGTAGTCTAAGGCTGTAAAAAATGGGTAGCTGATATGATATATTTTAATGAAGTGTACTAATACACCTACTTATAGTTAACCAAAGTTAACCACCTTAAAAGGAGTCACCTTTGGTGTGAAGGTAACACTGCGCGACATAATTTTCCACATAACACCAAAACACACTGAAGGAAATGAATCAAATAAAATGTTTTGCTAAGACGATCTGCTTTATGATAGCACTTTTTCTTATTACCATTATATTATAAGGCACTAACCATAAGGAAAATCGTTTTGCTAATATGCTTTTACTACCTTAAATAGTCATTTTGCTGTTCCCATATAGTGCGTTTTCTAATTATTTTTCCTAGCATTTATTTTCCTAAAGGTAAGTAAATAAACTTTTATAGTAAGTGTGTGCACCAATTTGAGACTTAGTTAGTTGGGGTTACTTTACCTTAGTTTATGACAAGTCGGTCCTGACTTACCGTAACTAAGTTATTATTTGAAAGTCATTTAATGCGCAGTCGCAATAGAGATCACTATACAGATTTTTCGCTAATCGGTTACTAGCCGCACGCCATTTTACGCACATTTTACGTGTGTTCACTGTGTTGACTGGGTGTGTACCGCGTGGAGTAAACGTTATTTGGTTAGTTTATGGTAAATTTAATTTGGTCAAAGAACGTATTAGAGGCTTGAGTAATTAGTCTTTCTAATTCTTGTATAGATTACGAAAGATATATAAATAATTTTAAAAGGGTGTATTTATTACCTAAAACACTATAACTTCACCAAAGTAGATATGCATAGATAAAACAAAGGTGCTTCAGTTATTTGACAGTGCATTACATGACATTACATCAGTTATTATGGTACCTTACAAGAAAATTGGTATAGGAATATGGACACCACCTATGTAAGAAATGTCTGTGCTTTGAAAACTATTGGAGGTTAAGTTTTGTAGATACTTTGCTGGAAAACTATTAATTTTATGTAGGTATAAATTATGTATGTGGGTGTGTTAAGCTTAACACCATACAATTATATACTAAACTAATACTAAAATACATATTCTAATAACAATTGTGTCATTTTCCTAGAACCACTGTATATCATTCTATGCTAATAAAAGACAAAGACAAATGAATGAATGAATGAAGTTATTAAGACAAATACCAGTACTTACTGTAATGAACCAGTAATTATAATTATTACTAAAACATACTGTATATTAGCTCAAAAATAATTTACTAATAGTAAGAAAAAGTTTTTTTTGTGGCAACAAAATATTAATACTGCATTAGAAAAGTATCTGCTATCCCCAAAAAAACACTTATTAAGCATAAAATGGGCCTTCATTACTGACAGCAAAAAATATCGATTTACAGTAATAAGAAAAAGTTAACAAAAAGTTTTTTTAATGGTAAGTAGACAGATTCAACAAAACCGTTTATGCTATAGTAACTATGCTGTCTATTTGGAGCCTATTTAATGCAGATATTTTGTTGGGGATATGCGATTTCTATTTACAGTTACTTGAAATTTCTTTCAGTGCACTACACTGCACTCGAAGCGCGTTTCGCCAACCAATATGGCATCATCTGGAGATGATTAAAACTCAATATCTCAGTTGTTATCATCTCCAGATGATGCCTACTAGGTTGGTGAAACGCGCGTCGAGTGCAGTATAGTGGTTTCGGTGTTATGTGTTATGTGATTAACTACGTCAGTGTCAAAGTTAACCACCTGTTCGCCGATTCAAGTCTCCAAGAGCCGATGCTGTCTTTAGTGAACTGTTACAACAGGGAATAGAGACATTGGTTTCTGTTTTAAATCATATATTCAGGGCTAGCATTGCACTTAACTATACACACGTATAGCTCGGAGACTGACAAATGTGACGTTTATTCCTAAACCACAGCTTAGTAATGAATAAGCTGTGCCTAAACCAAGGAGCCCTTCTTATGCCCAGGCAAAGGCGTATCGTCTAATAAGCTTAACGTCTATTCTCTTAAAAGTTTTGCCTATTAATCTGGCCATAGATTACCAATGCTGGCCATTTGCCTATTACCAATTTGCCTATTAATCTGGCCATAGAAAGCCAGATTAATAGGCTTTTTTAATAGGAATTAATTGCAGTGCTGGTCAGTCGATACAGCACTGCACAACCTAGTTTCTAGGATAGAGAATACGCTGGACTACAAGAATCTTACAGCATTTTTAGATATGGAAGGAGTCTTTGACAATACCTCATTCGAGTCAATAAATCTGGCTCTTTGGAGCAAAGGTCTAAATGGCATAGAGTGAGAATGGATAAACACCGTGTTGAGATACAGTGTTAGGGTTATCAACCCCAGAGGAGTATTGTCAGCTCTCCTCTGGGGTTTAGTAGTGGACGATGCACTGGATCACAGCCTTCTCTAGTAACTACTACTAGATAATAAGGCGGTGACTGGATGCTCTGGACGAGAGGAATATACCTAACCAACCTAACATCGCCAATCCCTTGTCTATGGACGAGAGGTTACAAGGCTGACCTGATCGAGGGAGGCTCTTCACTGCGGGAGTGCTTGCCTTAGGTTATGATTTTTAGGTTATGTATGACACCGAACGCTAATAATAGTACATAGTAGTATTGCAGGGTAAGTGGTGTTGTTTTTTTTTTATTATTTAGTGGAAGGAAGGTTTCGGGTTCGTTTTGGTTCTTTTAGATTTTTTATTGTTTTGAGGTGGTTTAGGTTAAGAACTGGTTTTTGGTTTTTTTTATTTTTGGAGAGTTAAGGTATTTCAGTCTGAAGCAACTGAGTTCATTGAAAATTATTTTGGAGATGAAATCCATGAATAGGTACATCAAGCGCAATGAAGACACAGTTTTTTGTGTTTTTAATAATACTAATAATATTTAAACTTGTTTCATGCTGTTTCTACTGCAAGAGACAATTGAAATACTAATTTAAACTAGCGTTACCACCCTTCACTTCCTAAATCGGTTTGGTACTATTTATAATTATTTACAATGAAAGGAAAAATCTATTGCGATAAGCAGGTGTCGAATTAATTGCATTATACTTCCTTTCTCTGTTTATACAAGCATATTCCGGTGGAGCTGCATTTATTTACGCACAGCCAAATAATCTTAAGAAGATATAAAAGTATTGACAAACGCTCCATTAAGTTTTATCAAAAAATTTTTTTAACAACAGAATTGTTCCCAAAAAAATTACAAATTTCGAGGGATACTGATATTTTCTTTTGGTTTTTAAAAGTATTTCTAATATGTTGCAGGATGACTAGGAAGGAGAATATCTTAATCTTAGTTTGGATGTCCGTTCGTCCGTTCCAAATTTTTCATTCAAAATTATACTTTTTTAGCTGAATTCCTCGGTAGTTTGTAACTTGTGACTATAGCCAATTTGACAGCATATATGTGACCAACCAAACCATGTCAAATGGTCAAGAAACAAGGTCGCGATGTTATGAAGAACCGTCAGTAAAAGTTAAATTCAAATTTTGAACATACTCTGTTGACTGCCCATAATTTATTTTCAAAAAGTGATACCCTGTATCTCGTGATCGAGGCAATTCAGGACACACGTTTATTTGGACTCTTAGTCTTAAAATTGGACAAGGAATTAGCTCCTACAGTATGGACATGGCATTAAGCAACATCCTGTAAAAGTAGGTATAAGAAGACTTGAACACTCACAACATGACCTCAACAACTCAAAGTTATCTGCTGGTAGATACATTTCAGGTACACCCTGTATAGCTGGTTTACAAACGAAAATTCCTGTGTCGAGGAATTTCCGCCCAATTTAGACTGTGGAGGATACATGTCAACGCGACTGTCTGCCATAGTGGGGTGTATTTATTTCTAAAATAAGCACAGTACACTCATATCTTGAGTATTTAAAATATTTCAAAACTCAGTTATAGCTCTCAATAAGTGTAAAAGAAAGAAAATACAGTTGTATATTATATTAGGTATCTGTTATTACACAGGTTGTATATTATATTATCTGTTATTCCACAGCACAGGAGTACTATGTCAATAAGTTAGGTGCTTTTGTATATTATGTTTAGTTTCACTTTTATCGCCCTTTAAAAATATAGAAGATAAACTAATATATTCACAGGGTTAGCCAGAAGTTGTTTCTTTAAGTTTATTTTTAGCTGTTCATATTTTCACCCATAATAATAGGTAGCTACCGAATATACATTATTGGGATGTTGGGCCAAAGTAAACAAATAAAATGAAAACATCAACTTCTCAATACTTAACTAGAAATAGAATATCCAGTCTAACACACTTGTGTTATTTGATGTCTCTATTATTACAGTTTGTGCAGTTTCTGGTCACAACATTTAACTCAAAAACGTATCTATTTAAGAATGTTTTAATTGTAACAAAAATTGAACATTCTCAATTTGTAATGGATACATAACATAATATTATGAAGTTCACAATATAAAATACAGGGTGTGTCACGGTGACCATCCATTAGAATATGTCAGAGACTACTTCGATTTAAAAAGTGAAAATTTGGAGACTGGGATTTTTGAGTGTCCTCTCCTCAAATAAAATAATGGCATCCTCGTGACACTTCCGGTTATACCAGAAGTTGCCGTTAAGTTTTTTATTTTAAATGGAAAGAGGAAATTAATAAAAAGTATCCCTATGTGAAAAAACATCGGTCAGAGATTGATTTTTTCCTTTCTTCTTTATTTTTGCTTTTTTTTAACTGTTTTTCAGAATTTGTCAAATATAACTAGTTTGTTTCAGAATATTGTTGTTGCAATGATATAAAAAAATTGTCAAATGTGACAAACTTTTAAAAGAATTTTTATGTCTTGATAAAGAAATTACTGATATATACTAATAAAATAAACTGACAAAAGCGTATATGTTTTTTATTTAATAATTTAATCTGATTTTCCAGTGAGATAATTTTACCATTAGTTATTGCAAAAGTTTCGAAAACCAACCCATCTAATTGTTAACTTATTTTATCCTGAAAGTGTAACATAATAAAAAAAACAATATTTAGGTAATTCCACATATAAATAGATGCTTGAAGACTATATGCATGTCCTAACTAATGTTCTAACTAACTTAGATACACCTACAGAGTAAAAGATCGTAAATATTCACCCAACTAATCCTTTAGTTTCAGTATACCTACTTTCCAAAAGGCAACGGCAAAAACATTATTAACATATTTACTATACTACTTCATTTTTTTTCATTATTTTTAGACATTCAGTATACAAAATGCGACGTTATCTCCTAGAGTTCAATGTATGGCGCACATCATATTCCCTAAGTGTATGTATAAATTGTTTACTTACTCGATAAATAATTATATTTTTATTATAAATATTTATATTAAAGATACAAACTGTATTTTGTGGATGTACTTACCGATGACGATAACTAATTACAAAACATTAATTATTTAATAATAGAACATAATCTCACTAATTATCATTAAAAAAAACTGTTAAAAATTATAAATGTACAGAACATTCACCTATTTTCGTTATTTCTAAACTTTTTAGAACATGAAAAATAGATGTATAGACGCTGGCAAGCATATTTATTTACCGACTTCTCAAAAATGAATAGGAGCTACACTCTTTATAATATCAGTTCGTCTAATTTGTGTGTAAGTAATTGTATTAACATCTATAAAAAAAATGGAAAACAAAATAGAACCAACACATACAATAAAATTAAAATAGGAAATTAATATTAAGTAGGAAAACACTTTTTTGGATCCGAAAAGTCGGACGAAACGTTGGATATTATTTGTCCATATATCTGGCTGAAAGTCCTCTTTTTTTGTTTTTAATTGAAGGAATAAATTATTAATTAGGTTTCAAGAATGGATGAAGTTACAGCATCGATAAAGGAGTCCCGTACAATAAATCAATCAGCGGTATAGATTGTAGATAGTAAAATGACTCATAGAAATGTTATCTGTTGTTCTGGTTAATTTTCAACTAGACTTCTCTATAAGGTATAAAACAACTACCCTAGATTCGTTCAGACACAGCAATCAAGGCATTGCATTGTGTCAAGTTTCATTACAATTACTTTTGCCCTTGAAACTGGCACACATTGTTTAAAGCATATATATAATACTACTATATTGAACTATTCGAGCTTTTCTTGAAGCCGGTTTATGAGATGGAGTTATATATTTCGTTCTCTTTCACGGACAAATATTCCTGTGCACATGCCCAAGTGTTGTCCAATCCAATCCAAGAATTTCAATGTGGCGCGAAAGTAAAGAAAGACCGGGCTTTTGTTTTGTCATATACAGGGTGTCCCAGTATGAGCGTACAAAAATTTACCAGTGGGTAGGCCAGACCAAAATAAGAATAAAATTCTTATAAAAAATTTCTCGGATGCTCGCCTAACGAGTTACAGGATGTTATTTTGTAAAAAAACAACAATTTTCCGTAATAACTTAACTTCAATAACTTTAACTACTTAAAAACCGTTTCGTAGATTTAGGTAATTTTTGGGTAACGTGTACATCTATTAAAGGTCATTATAACTATATGGTGTTTGATTAACTTTGACACTTGTGGTGGCCTAGGTCTACTCTTCCTTATGGTTTTGTCTTCATAACTCTTGTATATCCTACTTTTTCGTGCATTAACTAAGTTTTCCTTAATCGGCTATCAATTCTGAACAAAAAAGGTGCTCTTGTTACACAGCTCTAAAATCAACCATTTTCGAGTAAATTGAGTGTAAAGTACCGACTGTATTCCTTTATGCAGAAAAATATATGCAATGATTTTAAAGTTTAGAGTTAAACAAACACCATATAGTTTTAATGACCTTTAATAGATGTACACGTCAACCAAATATTACCTAAATCTACGAAACGAGTTTTTAAGTTATGTCGGAAAATTGTTTTTTTTTTACAAAATAACACCCTGGAACTCGTTAGGCGTGCAGCGAAGAATTTTTTTTTATAAGAATTTTATTCTTATTTTGGTCTGGCCTACACACTGGTAAATTTTTGTTCGCTCACACTGGGACACCCTGTATGTGTTTTGTCATATATGCGTTTTGTGGTGTGGTTATGTCACAGTTTATCTTTTGTATTTCAGGTATGTTTGTGTTTCACAGAAAATAAATTTGTGTTTTTCGTAGAGCCGGCAGTTTTAGAAGAGTTTTATTTATGTGTAACTTGTAGTTTTAGTTTTGTTCATATACCTATTAGACTTATTAGTGATTAGACATTTGCTCATCAAATTATTTCGACGGTATTTTTACAGTCGCAACTGCAAGTTTAGGTATATAAGAACATTTTGTAAATTTAAATATGGTAGTGAATTAGGTATATGAATTATACTGTACCTCATTTTCATTAATTTCATTCCACAGATATCGCAAAATGCCGAAACGAAAAACTCAGTCGAGGTTTTGTCTTTTGTGCGAAGGAAATATTCCATATGAAGTCGCATAGGTACCTGAAGTATGTATTTTTCTTTTCAAATACAAACAACTGCATCCACTCTTTTGGTAAACTTGATAAATACGGGAACATCCCAATAACAAGATTGAAAAACCGTTATATGTAGATAAAATACAATATAAAATAAAGTTAATTTATTGTATTCTACAGTACCTATATGGAGCAAAATTCCCGCGGTTTGCTGCGCATGAGTATTTGGTATTTTCTCCGTGAAAGAGACAATAGATATGATTCTGGACTACTCTAATTTGGCTTCACTTGAGAAACATGGTAAAGATTACATAGGCTCCATATAGTAGTATTATATATATGGTTTAAAGCTTCCATCTCTGGTCTGTGCGACATTTTATCACGTAACAACTATAACAGTTCAACTTTATACAGGGTGTCCCACAATTAGATTCAAAGTAAATCAATTCTAAAGTCGGTTAAACAATAGTAAAAAATGAATTAACCCAACAGATTAGTGTCTATAAACCTACTCAAATCATATAACATATAAACCTAAAACACAAAAAAATAAATATATCCATGTAATAATGGATTTATGTGTCACTGTTCCCCTAACTAACGAGGTCTTCCAGGTTTCCCTCATTCCTGTACTCCATGGTGGTTAAATTTACCAACCTAATAAGTCATTCCTAAGTACGACTTATATTTTTAAATGGAATAGGTACCCTGTGTATTTTTATATATAGATTTTGATAGAACGTCCTCTCACAAATACATTGATATAAAAGTTTCATGGTTCTAGCTCTAATAGTGAGTGAGATAAAGGTACGTAAAAGACTGTGTCTTAATCATAACGTGTTGTGTTAGACACAGAATATCGCTTCATTGCTAGATTACAGGCGCTCAAAGTATTATTCCGATCCATTGCTCTTTTATAAATATTTCTGGTCATATCTACCTTTTTGTCAATTAAGAACAATATCCACAAAAGAGGTCGTGACATAATCAATAGTTCACTTCCTAAGTTCACTTCCGCTAATCATAAATCTGTATACCTATATATTATGAAAATAAAATATTCTTGCACTGATAATCATGAATAATGATCTGGAAAACACATTTCTATCTTTATAGAAATACCTATATAAAACTACAAAACTTAAAACAAATTAGATCATAAGTTTTATTGTGAGTATGCGGGCCATAATAATATTGACATTTATCATTTTTCTGTATCTGGATAAGCAATAAAAAATACTAAAGAGAACAGTATTACCTTGATGAGGTGTAATAATAATATTATGGTTTTATTAACACTGCATGTATAATTGTATAATCTATGAACATAATATGCATCTTTTACCTAGTTCATAATGTTATATACGACAGAGAGGAGACTAACTAAACCGTTTTTTATATTACTTATCATTTTGATGTAGGCAACCAGTTAAACACTATGAGGTATAAAGAGTAGAATAAGCTTTTATTAAGTTCAATACTTTCAACAAGCCACATACTTGTCTAAGCTTACAACATTGCATGCAACTGGTAATACTATACTTTGTATTAACTGTTGCATAATAAGTAGAATATGATCAATTTTTGGGCCAGACTAGGAAAACAGTACCTGTAAGTACTTAACCTAATACTTCTGATTTCTAATAATAATAATTGATTTAGCGATTGTGTTTTAGAACATATTATAAAGAACCCTTTTACCATTATCCTTCCTAATATATATAAATAGATAAACCTTATCACCATGTGTAGAGTTCATTTTTACCAAAGTTAAAATAAAAATTAAAAAATACCCACTAACCATAGGGTATGGGGTATTTTTTATAGCATAATTTTAATAATTTTAGTAATGTTCAAATATAAAACATTTTTTATTTTATTGTAGTATTTCCCAGAACTGCAACCACTTTTATTATAATCCAACATCTAATTGCCTTACCAGACATAAAAGTTAAAGTAGTCGTAGGTACTTATATTGGGTGAGGTAAGCATAGTCTGGAAAACAGCGGTAAAACGTTATATCAACCATGCATTAGTTTATTCTCTTTACCGTGCCTTCTTCACGTGCAGAATTCCAAGCAATAATTGTAATGACGTTATCCCTACATGCAATATAGGATTGGGTGGATTCGGTTTAGTGAGGGTTCTCAATCGATCAATACCCGCAATTATTTTAATATAGGTATAGGTATTATTTACCAATACAATACACTATGCTTACCCTAAGTGTAAAGCTTCAACTTCGCTAAATATTTTATACAGGACTATCGCAAAAATGTTCAAATCAGATTTCTCACGGCAATAACGGCAATTTTGTTTCCAGATGTAGTGAACATGTTGAAGTTATATTACATTTTTTATATTGACAAAACCAAATATTTATAGAATATTGAAAAACATAATTCGGCTTCCGTAAAAGGGAATTGAAATACACACAAAACGGATAAGTACATATTTATTTCATGTCGTCTATCGCACCGGATCTGTTTCATTACATTCCTTATAATTAAAAAGAATATAAAAGCGTTTCCGTATCCGTCAGCAAAGTTTAATAACCAGTCACATAGTACATACGTACTTCGTGAAAATTTGTAGGTACTTACATCGAGATTTTTTATAAAATTCGTAATTCATTTCAAATATTTTCAAGTCGTACATCGCACATGGAGTCTCATTGGAGTTAGCATAATAAAACATGGTACTTAATAAATTCACCATCAGTGTGCTTCATATGCAGTAAGTTTCTTTTTGTAAATGACAAAAAGACCTAGTGAATAGATATTAATCTGCTATTAAAGTTACTACTAGGTATATGAGATTCTTGAAAAAAGTTCTGCTAACTTCTGATTTGTTCAGCTAAAATACTATTCTAATTCAACACTTTAGCCATAAAATTCAAACGCTAAAGTAATTCTTCGTTGTACTAATATAATAATAATTCTAAAATACTAGAATGAGCTAGGTATGCTTTTTACAATATAGGGTGCATATTGTTATAATATAAGAATTATTACAACTTCAGTATAATATTGTATCGGAAACGTTATAAATATGCAAAAATCAGTAGAAACTACATCAAAATTATGTTTTTGAAAAAGCAGAGAAAAGAAAAGAGAGAAAAGTTAGGTCAACGTTGGTTCTGTAAAATGATGGTATAGGTAAATGAGTTGCAATGTTCCCATTTTTACACGTCTTCTAAAAAAATATTTGTATCAGAAGTAACAACTAAATTCTAAATTTTCAATATCTCGGGAACTGTTAAACATTTCTTAATTTTTCAGTCATGTTACTGATTGACAAAACATTTTATTGAAGTCGCACAGTTCAGTTATGATTGCTTATGAAATTTGGGAACATTTTCATTAAATTTGCTTATATTCCTTGCTTGAACCTTGCCATTCAAGATAATTATGTTCATAGGAATATAGTTTATTTAACTACCACAGAAAGAAAACCCATATTTTTAACTTCCACATAAAAATAGCACTTTTGTTATATTGTACGTACACTGTGTTCCACATAAAACGACCCACTATACTATCTGGAAATCTATAAAAGATGTGGAAAAAAGTTAAATACAAAAGTTTTTTAGATTGTCGAGTTCCTTTAAAATATAATACTTCCATGTATACAGGGTGTCCCAATTTTGCTGAGACGACATCAACTCTAAAAATTTAAATGGAACACCCTGTATTTTTGTCTATTTTTGGGTTCTTTGTCAAAAATAAACCGGACTTACGTATTTAAACTATAGTCGAATTTTGCGTAGTTTTCGAGATATTGAGGTTATGTGTGCGTTTTTGAAAAATCAAGATATTTTTCAACACGATCTAAAAAAATTATCAAAAACTAAAATTAGTCGTTTGGGTGGTCATTTCCACTTACAAAGCGTCAATGCATATACAGAATACAAAATTTTTGTTAACACTTATACAGGGTGGACATACTACGAAATCAATCTTGCAACTTTATAATCTGAAAAAAGTCGATTTTTTTAAATGAAACGCCCATTATATAATTACTCTATGTTAAAAACAATGCAAATACCTATCATTCCATATACATATGTCCTATACATAAATTCAATGGTTACAGAGAAAATCGCAATTTTATAGAAAATCACAATGATTTCTGGTATAATGATATTGTAACGCTGCATGCTCTCAAAAAAACTAGGAGTCTATGGAATGAGTAATATTGAAATTTGTTTTAATTTGACAGATCTGCAATTTATTTATGTTATATAGTGGTAAGTTGCATTCCTTAAATGATTTTAAATTCAAAATACCTAACTAGGTAGGTATCTATTGTAATTTACCAGCAGAAACCAACAGAATCAAACAAATATTTTAAGTAACAACTACATAATAATTAATCACAGATTACGGGAAGTTTAAAAAACAAAAAACCATGAACAACAGATAATTTTATAATACATTGTAATTTATTTTCGGCATATTGTCCGTTTTCTGCTATACAGAGTGTATCTATATCGCACTTGAATGTTTGCAACAGCATTTCGCACGGCTTGTTCATTGAACATTGAACGGATTGTTCATGGTTTTGTTTTTTTAAACTTCCTTGTAATCTGTGATTAATTATTATACCTATAGTTGTTACTTAAAATATTTGTTTGTTTCTGTTGGTTTCTGGTGGTAATACCTAACAATAGTTAGGTATTTTGAATTTAAAATTATTTAGGATTGCAACTACCACTATATAAACACAAATAAATTGCAGAACTATCAAATTAAAACAAATTTCCATATTACTCATTCCATAGCCTCCTAGTTTTTTGAGAGCATGCAGCATTACAATACCATTATACCAGAAATCATTGTGATTTTCTATAAAATGGAGATTTTTCTCTGTAACCATTGAATTTATGTATAGGATATATGTATATGGAATGATAGGTATTTTCATTGTCTTTAACATAGAGTAATTATATAATGGGCGTTTCATTTAAAAAAATCGACTTTTTTCAGATTATAGAGTTGCAAGATTGATTTCGTAGTATGTTCACCATGTATAAGTGTTAACAAAAATTTTGTATTCTGTATATGCATTGACACTTTGTAAGTGGAAATTACCACCCAAACGCCTAATTTTAGTTTTTGATAATTTTTTTATATCGTGTTGAAAAGTACCTAGATTTTTCAAAAACACACACATAACCTCAAGTATCTCGAAAACTACGCAAAATTCGACTATAGTTTAAATAGGTAAGTCCGGTTTATTTTTGACAAAGAACCCAAAAATCGACAAAAATACAGGGTGTCCCATTTAAATTTTTAGAGTTGATGTCGTCCCAGCAAAATTGGGACACCCTGTATACATGGAAGTATTATATTTTAAAAGAACTCAAAAATCTAAAAAACTTTTGTATTTAACTTTTTTTCATATCTTTTATAGATTTCCAGATAGTATAGTGGGTCGTTTTATGTGGAACACGGTGTACGTGTATAGTGTTGGTAATATGGGCCTTGTGTGATTCGCAATATGGGTCAGGGTCCATATTCAAACAACAATATATTTGACCTACCCTACCTAACTTATATTAATATAAACTGTAGGGGACTTACACTAGTAGGGGACACTAGTTTCCGGTGGAATATTCGTATCAATTCTTGGAAATAATTTACCGAAACATATTTAATCGTTAATCCCAAATCGTTCCCTCTTCCACTTTAAGCAAAAACAAAATTTGTTTTCAGGTTTAAAAAGTCATAAGAGTCAATGCATAAGAGTCATATGCATAAGTGTAAGATTTTTTTCAATTTTCTTTTTTATTTCTTTATATATCCGATAATAAAGGGATAATTCGTATCTTTTGTAAGAACATATAAAGTTTATTTTGTGAAAAGCTGTTTTTGGATAACCTTTTTAATAGAACCTCCAGGCCAGGTCAGTTTTGGCAATCATGCAGTTTTGAATATTTTTCATACGCCGTGGAATATATAACAAAATTTAGATAAATAACTAAATTTAAAACACTTTCTGATAAAAATGTATTATATCCACTTAGCCATATCCACTTAACACTGAGAAGACTCACTCTGTATATGCCTTGCCATATGTGGAAAAATAATTTTATATTATCAGAGACGTATAGAATCTACATGTATAAGTCTCTGATATTATTAAAAGTCACACAAGTACGCGTATTAAATGAATGCTAATAGATTCCCACCACGCAAAAATCTATAGAATAGATAAATAAACCTCTGGACTTATTAGGTCAGTACCATATTTTTTTGTCGAACAGCTTTTGTTGAATGTTTGCAATCTGCAGCACAAGTTCTAGATACTCCATTGGATTCTGCGGTATTATGAAATATGGTTATTCTTGGAAGTGAAATCATTTACTGCTTATCTTAACTTGTAAGCACCTATTTTGGATATGACATTTGTCTCTTAGGTTTCTCCTCTTACAGAGATGAAGCAGTGACGTGGTAGAAAAAGGTGAAGCTTAGTAATTACAGACTCACATATTGAAAATAAAATAGGTACATATTTTATTTCTTCATTTATTCAATAAAACACAAATTAACACAGTGGATAATGTCAGTTCACCAATTAATAGGTACAAAGAGAAGAGCGGACGATTCACAACAATTTAAAGCCACCAATATTCAAACAGCTAATTATGAGGTATTTATTTCAATTCAATACTATCATCCACAATAAAAGAACTTAAACATATCACATATTCCTTCCATTCCACTAAAATGTCCATAAAATGTGTGCAGGCTGCTTTATTTTTCAGAGTATTTTAATACTAGCACCTTCTATCATAGATAAAGCCTAAATGAAGCTTTTGTGGTTGCCACATGTTGGTTATATATTGAACGATAAACGCACAGACACGGATATAAAAATCTGAAAACAAAATATAAACGAACCTTTCAGGACATTCATGACATTCAGCAGTTATGTAAATAATGAAACTGGAAATTGAAACTAAAAATCTACATAAACCTATTGATTTGTAGGGAAATATTGAGATTTGTGAGACTATAGATTAAACAAAGGAAATGGGGACAGTCCAGATATCCATGTTATACAGATATCCATGTTTCGAAGCTTGTGCTCTTCTTCAGTATATCCTAGTTAAAACACAATATTTTGTCCGCAGTTATGACGTGCTTTCATGGCCATTATGATACTTGTAGGTAACTCAATATCGTCTATTCGAAAAAAACTCAACAATCCCTATAAGTGTTTTACCTAAATAGGTAAAAATATACAAAGCGTTATATTTAAAATATACCAACTTTGTTTCATTAATAATAAAAAAAATAACCTCATAAAATATTTTATAAAATTAGTAATGTCTTCAGAACTAAATTTTGTCCTGATTTATGAACTCATCTAATGTCAAAAGAGAAAACGAATCCCAGATAATCATTATTAATTATATAATGAATTAAAGAATAATCGCGACTATTTTTAACTCGAACGTAAGTCGAGGCAACGGGTCGGCTACACGTAGCTTTTTAAATCTTGGGCAGTCGTCCTTAGCAAAGGATGAGGGGCGTCAGGTTAGCCAAATAAGGCATCTTGAAAGTGTTTTCGATCTCGAATGTGGGTTGAACAACATATGGTCACAGAAGAAAGAGCCTGTCCAATCGGTTTCGTGGCATAAACATAGCTGGTGCCGAGCTGCTTAATTCTCATTACGTGCAGTAAGGATTACGCAAGTTTAAATGGCAATCAGTTATTCTGCGGACATGGTGACGTACGAGAACTAAATGCAAATTAGTGTGATGCTCTGGTACAAGTAGAATCACCAGAAGCTTACAAATCGTTAAGTAAATATTGAAAAATGTTCTACTGAAACAATTTTTAAATACTTTGTGAGATAATAATATGTATATCCGTTATTTCTTCGGCGATTTCGTTTTTCTTTTTCATTTCGTCTCTCAGGAAATGAACAACTTCAATACTTATATATAGATATATATTATCGCCCTATATATAGATATATATTATTATATTACATAAGGACATATATGCCCCATATACGCCCTATTACATATAAGGAAGTTTAGCAACTACTTCGTGTAATATACCATATTAAAATCAAAATTCGGAATTCAATAGGTACATAATTTTTAATAAAACAGATATACAGGGTGTCCACCTAGTGCGCGTAAGTACAATATCTGGGTTAATAAAAGAGATAACTTAATTTTTTTTTCTACAGGGTTGTCTAATATCCCGAGCTGCACAAAATGAAAATATATTTACATATTCAGGGTGTTCAGTTTTTCCTGGACAGGTACCAACTTCGTATTTCTAAATGGAAATATATATTTTTTATTGCTTTTTCGAACTAAACCCTTGATTTTAGTAGGACTTTCATCAGCCTTCCCTATACCTAACTTAAACTGTTTTTGAAATATTGACGGGTGAATATTGACATTTTTGCAACTTTGACACCCTGTAAAATCTAAACGGTTTGAGATCAAGCAAAACGATTTGCACATTCCTATCTTAACTTTTCATAAGCTATCGTTTGGTACTAATTTCAGAATTATCCAAAAATTTAAAATTTTCTGAAAATTTTGAAAATTTTTTATTCCTGTATAAATTTGAAATTAGTATCAAACGATAGCTTATGAAAAGTTAAGGTAGGAATGTGCAAACCGTTTTGCTTGATCTCAAACCGTTTAGATTTTACAGGGTGTCAAAGTTGCAAAAATGTCAATATTCACCCGTCAATATTTCAAAAACAGTTTAAGTTAGGTATAGGGAAGGCTGATGAAAGTCCTACTAAAATCAAGGGTTTAGTTCGAAAAAGCAATAAAAAATATATATTTCC
Organism: Pogonocherus hispidulus; assembly: GCA_963924545.1. Taxonomy (NCBI): domain Eukaryota; kingdom Metazoa; phylum Arthropoda; class Insecta; order Coleoptera; family Cerambycidae; genus Pogonocherus; species Pogonocherus hispidulus. The sequence continues at coordinate 18,123,303 of OZ004693.1, forward strand.
ATTTAGAAAAACGAAGTTGGTACCTGTCCAGGAAAAACTGAACACCCTGAATATGTAAATATATTTTCATTTTGTGCAGCTCGGGATATTAGACAACCCTGTAGAAAAAAAAATTAAGTTATCTCTTTTATTAACCCAGATATTGGACTTACGCGCACTAGGTGGACACCCTGTATAGGAAACTGTTCAGACATGGTTCAGACCGATAAATACGGATCATCACTTTTTAAGTCAGTGGCTAGTTTGGTCGTATAATAAACCAAATGTTTGATACTTACCTAAGTTATAAGTTAAATTAGATTCGTCGAAGAGAAGAGAAGCCTATAGAAGTGTCTAAAACCGGACACTGCGACCATATGGTCTATTGTTAAAACATCTGTTATAATTCGACAAAGCATATCCATCACCTTCTTCGAAAGCATACTGATTCTGTAAATGATTTGTTATTTTAAAATAAAAGATAATAATATCACAGATTATACGCTAATATTAGAGAGTTTTTGAACCCCTTAAAATAAGGAGTTTTTGAACCCCTTAAATTTCAGCACGTCGTTATCGTTATCGTTATTCTGCGCAAGCGCAGTGCCACAAATAGTATCATTTTCGGCACTGCCCATGCTCAGAATAACCATAACCATAACGATAACGTAAATTTTAAGGGGTTCAAAAACTCTCTATTCTAGCACGTCGTTATCGTTATCGTTATTCTGCGCATGCGCAGTGCCAAAAATAGTATCATTTTCGGCACTGCGCATGCTCAGAATAACCATAACCATAACGATAACGTAAATTTTAAGGGGTTCAAAAACTCTCTATTATGTAAAAGATCTCATATAAAATAAATAAAAACAATCCTTATTGGATTGTCCAGTGAGTAATCCACTAAATTTGAACCAGGTATATGTAATCAAAACTCTCTTCAGGCTTCTAAATATACTTTTTTTATATTCTAATTACAGTGTTAATACTTAAACCGTTGCAGCCTTCATCTTAATGATTAGATATCTTTTTATTGTGATATTATTGAATTGTTTGTCTAAAACCAGCAGCGCAATCGTTTATGGTTATTGTACAGGGTGAGTCAACCATAGAGTAAAGTTCATTATCTCATTTATTTCGAGAACTACGAAAAAACGTTAAATACAAAAGTTTTATGGAATATTACGGTGCACAGTTTAAAATTATTTTTGAGTATACAGGGTGATTCAGAAAAGCGTGGCGAATATAACATAAGTTTTTTTAAATGGAACACCCAATTTTTTTATTTATTTTTAGATTTTACATGAAATTCTATAACTTTTTTGTTAATAATGTCATATACCTAAACCGAGTAGTTTTCCTAATATTTAAATTTTTTTAGAAAAATATTAGTTTTTACTCTTATAAAAAATTGACAGTACCGCCATTGTTTCTGAAGGTGGAATACTCAAATTTGGTACAAACGTTCTATAACGATGACAAAAAAGGTATATGTAAATAAATTTCAGTTAGAGGCTACAGGGTCTTCAAAATAAATGTATACATTTCGACTATTTTAACTTAAAAAATGTCGACTTTTTTAAATGGAAACCCTGTATATTATTATTTATTCTGATAGATTTTACAAAACCCTTCAACTTTTATTGAGTATGTCATATACCTAATTTCAATAATTTGCGAGTTATTTTGATTTTATTCATTTTTACACTTACGCTACTGTGGAAACATAAACAAATATAAATAATAATAATTTCCCTACTAACTTATTTTTAATTATTATGGCGTAATAGATGTTCAAAAATATGCCCGTCTACTTGGATACACATATTTAGTCTTTTTACTACATTTTCTTGCACGTTCCTTAGCATAAAGGGTGTTATTGTCCTGCAGGTATCTCGTATCCTATTTTCCATATCTTCTGGTGTTGTAGGGAAATTCCCATAAACACGATCTTATAATAAATAAAAATAAGTTAGTAGGGAAATTATTATTATTTATTTATATTTGTTTATGTTTCTACAGTAGCGTAAGTGTAAAAATTATTAAAAATCAAAATAACTCGCAAATTATTAAAATTAGGTATATGACATACTCAATAAAAGTTGAACAGTTTTGTAAAATCTATCAGAAAAAATGATAATATACAGGGTGTGCCATTTAAAAAAGTCGAAATTTTTTAAGTTAAAATAGTCGAAATGTATAAATTTATTTTGAAGGCCCTGTAGCATCTAACTCAAATTCATTTACATATACCTTTTTTGTCATCCTTATAGAACGTTTCTACCAAATTTGAGTATTCCACCTTCAGAAACAATGGCGGTACTGTCAATTCTTTATAAGAGTAAAAACTAATATTTTTCTAAAAAAATTAAAATATTAGAAAAACTACTGGGTTTAGGTATATAACATTATTTACAGAAAAGTTATAGAATTTTATTTAAAATCTAAAAATAAATAAAAAAATAGGGTGTTCCATTTAAAAAAACTTATGTTATATTCGCCACGCTTTTTTGAACCACCCTGTATACTCAAAAATAATTTTAAACTGTGCACCTTAATATTCTATAAAACTTTTGTATATAACGTTTTTTCGTAATTCTCTAAACAAAGGAGATAATGAACTTTACTCTATGGTTGACTCACCCTGTACAGTAGCTGAGGTGGTCAGTATTTATTATCAGTTTAGCTGCAGGATTGACTACATTAGTGCCCATTTGCTCCACCTCTGCTCAGCGAGTTTATGTTAGAACGCGTTATGACCATAGAAATCATAAAAAATATAGAATGCCAAAAGCCATTGCACGCTACATCTATAAATAGTCAATCTATGTAAAACATGTGAAACCGTCACTTTAGGGAAATTTTTGTACTATACTTTGGATTAGAAGCAAATACGTATACGGTAACAAAATTAACAGATAAATCTTGTAGCATGTGTCAGCGCCTGTTAATTGCTGGTATACTTGGTGTTTTTACTGTTTTTTGATAAATTTATTGTATATTATGAGAAAAATTCAAACTCACTGACAATAATCCACATCATGTGTAAATCATGATCTGATTGAGGTGACCTGATAGTGCGACCATAGCTACCAATCAAAAAACCAAATATACAAGAGTTACGTTTTCTCCATATAGTGACCATTTTCAGTCTCCATAAAAGCATTATATATGTTTTATAATTTCTATGATTATGACGTAACGTCAAAACCTCAAAGCGTCGATAAAGTTATTAAATAATTTAGCCAGTGTTCAAACTCTAATCTGAAGCTTAAACTTCCTAAGTAGAGGTAGTACCAAAGTCAACATATAGACTTTGGTAGTACTAATGGGCATTACTGGCTTAATGACACCATTAACTAGGTGCAACCCATCTGTTAAACTCTTATTCATAAAACAAAGAAATCGATTTAGAAATCTTTTTCCCAGGTTGACTATATAATATATAAGGAACAATAAGTTCAAATTATTCTGAGAGTATACAAGAAAATTGAATTTCTTCACAGCTGTAACTCATAACTGGATTTACATTATAGAATTTCTGAAATTCAAGCTACAAGTAAAGAGTTTAAATTGTTCCAAGATCAACAACACGCCATTCGAACATAAATTCTGTTATCTCCACATATTCCTACCCATTCACATGTGTAACCACCTACCTATACTTGCTCTTTTGCACGAAATATTTTGGGAGAGATTTCAATATTTCTTAATAATTATACGTTAGTGTTTATTTTACGTGTATTAATAGATTATTAGATCAATACATTATTGCCGTTATGTCTGATACCACGGCGTGCCAAGTACTGCGAGATGCCTAGTATCTATTAACATTTGTCCAAAATTTATAACACGGCATTACCAACGGGGAGTGAGTCACGCTAGTCCCTTCGGAATTAAGTTATACAACAGACAATGGAATGGAGTGTCCCACACAACCGGACACACCTCCGTATTTGCCAGCTCAGATATCGACCAAAAAACGGAGCTTTAATACACACAAGTTCTACAGTTTTTGGTTTCATAAACTCATATGTCCTGATTAGTGTAAGTATATGTAATATACGTTGATAAATATGTCGAAAAATGCCTAGATTTTGTAATTTATAGACATATCACTACCTACTGCAGATTCTCAACCGGATGAGAAAGAAAAGACTTCATAATTTTCATCTTTTAGGTGAAAAAACATCCAATGGGGTATTTTCCTTCAATCGAAATGAAAGTGGAAACCTGTATTTTTATAAAATATATATATTTTTATATTTATTAGGATAAAAATTATTAAGATTGAATCGGTAGAAAATTTTTAATTAAATTTTCAAATTTTATTCCATATGCGTGACATCACTAAGCGAAAACTAGGGAATATGTATCTATAAAGAGGCCACACTGATAATATGTGGCTAGTTTCAGTTTGTAACGACCACAAACGACAGTTGACATTTCGATAATTGACATTTGTAATTTCCTGTTTGTGTTTGGTTTGACAACTTGGCTTGTTGTATTGTTGTTTTCTTGTGAAGTAAACTTTTATTAAACATGAAGCAAGGTTTTGTAGAGGCCAAGTCCGACAATTTACCGGTTATAGATCCTTTTACGATAAAGATCCTATAGGTCCTTTCAGAAATAAAAAGAATGAAAAATGTAAGGTTAGTATTTAACTTAACAGTATTACTGCAAAGTCGATTAAATATATTCAAAAATTACCTTTACAAATTACGATGTTTTTCTATTACTAATAAATACACTTGTAATCAGTCACAGGCAGAGACAACAATTCACAGGTAAAAATATAAACTAAAAACAATGTCTCATGTTTACCATAACCATGATGTTTACCTTAACCAATCAATTCAAACATAAACAAAAGTAAAGTTGTCACGCAGTGACACCAACCACACAAATGAAAATATCCTAGAAATCACTAAAAAATGGCGCAAATTTTGAATTTTCGCTTAGTGACGTCACATAGATATCGCGCACAATAAAAAAATAATTTATGGACTTAAATGAACCCAATATTAAAATTCCAGAAATACGTATCTCTTCTTTTTCCAACTACTTTCCATTGCCGATGTAAAAAAAAATAGGAAGTCACCCCATTTACCATAAAATACCTCTACCTGTAAAATTACAGGTAAAGTGACATATTCAAAATAACCAAGGTGTGCCAGGTTCTTTTAAGCGATAAACTTTGAATATGTAAAAAAATGATTAAATATCTCTATCTGCATTTTATTATTGTATGTTGTCACAAAATTCTATGTTAAATTGTTCCGTTAGTCTCACTATTCCCATAATTAGAAATTTGCAGACAAATATACTGTCTTAAATGGTTCTTCACAGCAAATAACTCAATATCTATCAGATATTTTAGCAAATAACAAATAATTTATTATAAATACTGAGTTCCTTAATTATATGGTTGGTTTGGTTCGACAAGAGAACCGGAGCAGGAAGGAACCACTTACCTGTAAGGAAGTTCATTCGTAGCTGTACAATAATTAGTGATGTGCGAAGAAAATACAAGTAGCCAACGTATCAATAGAACGGCAGTGACCAGTACACAATGTATAACAGAACAGCCAAGATACCTACCCGGTACCCAGTGTGCTAAGGAGAGTGCTAGTTCAGTTTAATCAGCATTGTGTTCTGGGGGACCGTACCAAAAAGTAGAATTAAAATCCGAACAGAACCAACACCACTTATGTCTATAATAGGTGGTGTTGACCCGGAATTATGTCGTCAATAGTTCCGGGAAATCAAATCTTAAATGCATTAGAAAACTCTTTAATTTTATAAATCGATTTATGTTTATATTTCAACATTTGGCAATTTTCATATTGATATCTATTGTTTGGGAATACTTTATCAGATGTAGATTATCTTATTTGTATGTACAAGTCGTTCCTGAGATTCACCGACTGTTCCGGTTTCCATCTTTCTAATTGTGAGACATTTAACAAAAAAAAAAGATTACCCTCATCTCGACTTGGCATCAGTAGGTGTAAGAAATAATTATTAGTTCCACTTTAACATTTGTATAAGAGGAGAGTAATATTACAAGTAGCCCAAAATAAATACCTATCTCTTAAGCTCCTCCAAATAGTAACCTCCAGGTTTATAATTAGCACCCTTTATTTATAGAGTACTTTTATTAGACATTCTTAGGATTAGACTGGATACCTACTTACAAAAACAAAACTATGGATGTTATATCAAGCTTCTGTTGGAAATTATAAATGTTTAATATGTAATATATAGATTATACAGTTTGCCCAAAATCATGAACTTGTGGTGAATAAGCTGTGGGCTGTCAGTACCGCCAACATAAGTTTAATACAAGGTTAAATAGATATTATATTAAACTTGTCACCACAATATCTTCTTATTTATTCATGTTAGCCATATGCTTTATTATTTTTACTTAACTACGGCAATCAACCTAGTATCTACTTCATTAAAAAAATAAGAAACTAGCTGGTATGGTTCTAACCTTTCTTATTGGATTTTCAAGGATTACTAGCCTTAAGAGTATAAAAACAAGTTGTGTTTCAAGAACTATTGAGAAGACTAGACTAAATCATATTGGAAACACATAAACCTTGATGTTCCGACAAAAATAATTTTGCATTCGCATCAACTTAAATGTCACATAGAACTTCTAACTTTTGGTGTAACTTCACTAGCGAACGGCAAGTCAAGAAAATTAAATAATCGTTTACAACCGATGGGATGGACAGATGTGATAAGGATTATGCCAGTAATGTGGGTGTGTACCTGTTATTACCATTTGTATTTAAATATCAGTATAAATACAAGCAGCATAATGAAAACCAAGTAAACACATTATAAAATTAAGTAGGTATTTGTCCTACCCTCATAAACTTGAATATGCTGGCCAATAGTTAATAATTACAGGCCATTAAAGCTACCCCTATTCTTACTAATCTTTACACTTTTGTAACCAATGTCTGTTTTAATCTCTTTATACAACCATAGATAATAGGCCTATCCTAATTCATAACTGTTTGGAAGGTGCTTATAGATTAAAGGATATTTCCAAGGTAATAATAGTGAAGCTAAAGTGGTGACCAACTGTAAATCATAATATTGTGATTTTATGATTTATGGCAACGCGGTATGATATTTGATGTTAAAATCACACCTCCAGATACCTAAACCCTTGACTACTTCTTTTAGCACGAAGGTTTATTTTCAAATATTTTTATAGTTTGTAAAAGTGTGACGAAAAACATTTTTTAAGTTTAGTGTATTTATTAATTAACAAAAATTATGCAAATTCACTTCTCCACTACAGGTATTTCATCAGAACTATACAGGGTGTCCCACGACTAACTGTGTCAAATATGTCAAGAACGGTTAGACATAGGTATATTATACTTGGAATGTGTTGTGAATGTGTTTAGAATTTAACGTAAAATTCAGAAAAGAAGTGTGCAGAAAGATTGTGGTGCATTTTCATGATTCACAGTTTGTTTCTTTTGGGATTACACCATCTGTAAAATAACAAAAAGCAAAAAACCAGAAGCAAAATGCCAATCTGACAAAAAGTACTTCTTTTTATACAAAGAGTTCTTATCGTACAAACCTTCTACCTACGAAGAGTTGAGGATCAACTCGAAACGTATAGAAGAAAGCTAGTTAAGTGTTTAATTTCTTTTAAATTTTATTATAATAACTATTTTATTTAGACATATTTTAAAACAAGACATATAATATTATAGACTTTTGCATAAAACTGAAAAACCACTGATGAAATTTAGTTAATATATCAACTATTATTTTATCACACATTATATAGTTGTTTTTTGGGACAAACTGTAGAAGTTTGCCTTGATACTACACTTTGAATATTTAATTTGTATGCTTCTGGTTTTTGCTTTTTGTTATTTTACAGGTGGTGTAATCCCAAAAGAAATAAACTATAAATATAGGGTATCTATTTAAAATAAGCAATTTGACATCTACTTCTGGTATAACCGGAAGTACCACCATTTTGAAAATACTTTAGCTGAATTGCCCCCATCGACATTAGTATACCAACAAATTTTCAAAATTTTCCATAGGCTACTTTTTGAGAGATCGATCGTCGTGGGACAGCGTGTATACAGAGTGTCCCAGTGTGAGCGTACAAAAATTTACCAGAGGGTAGAGCAGACCAAAATAAGAATAAAACTCTTATAAAAAAAATTTCTCTGATGCACGCCTAACGAGTTACAGGGTGTTATTTTGGAGAAAAAAAAAATTCCGCAATAACTTAAAAACCGTTCCGTAGATTTAGGTAATTTTTGGGTGACGTATACATCTATTAAAGGTCATTAAAACTACATGGTGTTTGTTTAATTCTGACACCTGTGGTGGCCTAAGCCTACTCTTCCTTATGATTTTGTCTTCATAACTTTTACATATCCTACTTTTTCGTGGACTAACTAACTTTTCCTTAATCGTCTATCAATTCTGAACAAAAAAGGTGCCCCTGTTACATAGCTCTAAAATCAACCATTTTCGAGTAAATTGAGTGTAAAGTACCGATTACATTCTTTATGCAGTAAAATACATGTAAAGGAAGTCATAAGAAAGAGTAGGCCTAGGCAACCACAGGTGTCAGAGTTAAACAAACACCATGTAGATGTTTAGATAGACACGTCTCCCAAAAATTACCTAACGTTTTTTGAGTTTCTGCGGATTTTTTTTTTTTCAAAATAACACCCTGTAACGCGTTAGGCGTGCATCAGAGAAATTTTTTTTATAAGAGTTTTATTCTTATTTTGGTCTGGTCCACCCCCTCGTAAATTTTTGTACGCTCACACTGGGACACCCTGTAGAATTCATATACAATAAGGTAAGTAAAGTAAAATTGGCAATATCTCTGAACTTTGAAAGTACAGTTAACTTACCATCACCGAATCAATAAATATAATATTTTAAAAACTATTTTTAGAATGGCGAATGACAGAGCCGTGAAAGTATTTTATCAAGAAATATTGTTGCGAATTTTACTGCATAATAATTATTGACAATAACATCAGCTTTTATTTATATCCATTTACGATATATTAGTAAAATTAAATAAAACAGCTTGATAAACGGTTAAATCTCAAATCATAACATCATTGTAAAAAACATTCTACAGGGTGACTACAAGATCACTCCACCTAATTGACTTATTTTTTGTACTAGATAAAACTGTTAAATTGACTGTGGAACATCTAGCATGTTCAATAAAACCTTGGTTAAACCAGAAGCAAGGGGCGTGATAGTGATTTAGAGTTCATTTTATTGATATGAAGGCTAAGCTACGTGATCCGCGGTTAGTATTTGGATGGGGGACCATGCAGGGAAGTCCTGCGGTGCTTGCACGCATCTTCAAGTGGCCTGTACGTCAGTTAATTCACAGAAGGTATACAAACTTAAGCGAGGTTTATGTAAAATACGTAAGTACCATCCCCCGGATAGGCTGTAAAGCCGGAAATCCGTTGTCTATGAGACGACAGGCTAGCAAAAGATCCCTACGCGGATACAAAACTGGAGGACCTTAGTTGCGAAAATAGACCCATAGACAGAATAGAATAAATATAATAATACAAAAAATTTTAATAAACAAATAAAAGAGATACAATTAATATCTTTTTTATCAATACCTATCAATACTCGTATAATAGATGTTCCCAAGTTCTACAAAACAATAATAATTCAATTTCTTAAATGAAAAACCTAATTTATCATCTTTTTTCGGATTCCACATGGAAGAATAATAATATACTTCCTATAATACTAATACTATAAATGACCTAAGTAAAGTGTTGAATAATACTTTTACAATGTATATGATGGATCAGATGATAAGTACTTTGATGTTTGTTTCAGGAGCTAATTTTGTAGAAATAACTAATACCTACAATGAAAGTGGTTATGTGTTAATAAACTAAAACTAAATGCAAACAAAACTAAATATATTGTATTGGGATCTAAACAAGATTGTAACAAATATACATATAAATAGTATGCAATTTTTTTTATTGAAGATGTAATTTTTTTTTGTTTCAGAAATGAAGTACCTGGATGTAATTTTGGGTCAGCAGAAAAATTTTAGTAGACATTTGGATTATATGTATGTGTAAGAAAATTGGAAAGAAAATAGGATATTTTGTGGAATATTAGATAACTTATCACGGTGATGTAAATAATTAGTATATAATACTATCAGATATATCGTTATACAAGGTGTCCACCTAGTGCGCGTAAGTCCAATATCTGGGTTAATAAAAAAGATAACTTAATTTTTTTTTCTACAGGGTTGTCTAATATCCCGAGCTGCACAAAATGAAAATATATTTACATATTCAGGGTGTTCAGTTTTTCCTGGACAGGTACCAACTTCGTTTTTCTAAATGGAAATATATATTTTTTATTGCTTTTTCGAACTAAACCCTTGATTTTAGTAGGACTTTCATCAGCCTTCCCTATACCTAACTTAAACTGTTTTTGAAATATTGACGGGTGAATATTGACATTTTTGCAACTTTGACACCCTATAAAATCTAAACGGTTTGAGATCAAGCAAAACGGTTTGCACTATCCTATCTTAACTTTTTATAAGCTATCGTTTGATACTAATTTCAAATGTATCCAGGAATTAAAAATTTTCCGAAAATTTTGAAAATTTTTAATTCTTGGATAAATTTGAAATTAGTATCAAACGATAGCTTATAAAAAGTTAAGATAGGAATGTGCAAACCGTTTTGCTTGATCTCAAACCGTTTAGATTTTACAGGGTGTCAAAGTTGCAAAAATGTCAATATTCACCAGTCAATATTTCAAAAACAGTTTAAGTTAGGTATAGGGAAGGCTGATGAAAGTCCTACTAAAATCTAGGGTTTAGTTCGAAAAAGCAATAAAAAATATATATTTCTATTTAGAAAAACGAAGTTGGTACCTGTCCAGGAAAAACTGAACACCCTGAATATGTAAATATATTTTCATTTTGTGCAGCTCGGGATATTAGACAACCCTGTAGAAAAAAAAATTAAGTTATCTCTTTTATTAACCCAGATATTGGACTTACGCGCACTAGGTGGACACCCTGTATACCTACCTAATTGTTTCTCATTGTAATAAAAGTGAAATAAGTACTTAGACTGCAACTATTGTAAAATAAAATTATGAGGATAATCCTTGCAAGTGATAAATATAACTACATCAATTGATTATAAGAAAACTGAATTGCAATGGTTGTCATTTGAGCAGATTATTGAGAAATCTAATTTAGTTCTAATTTATAAAATAAAACACACAAAATGTTACCCCAATACTCTCAAAATTTTCTAGTAAAAAGATCGGAGGTACACTCGTATAATGTTCAGTGCAAGGGCAATTTCGACATTGATTTTGCAAAGTCTACCAAATTTCAAAAAACCCTTTTCAGTAATGGGTTACGACTTTTGATCTGCCCCCAATAACATAAAATCGGCCACAAATTTAAAAATGTTTGTAAATGAATTAAAACAACTGAATTTAAATCAATAACATATAATATATGTATAATATACGTGTACCTACTTAAAAATATCTTGCGATAAATAAACTGAATTATTTATTTATTATTATTAAAGTTGCATTTCTTATTTGTTTGCCAGCAAATCGCAATCAACGTTTGTTAACATATCGCCAGATCAGAAGGGTTAAGAGTTAAGCAGAGAATGATATCAAACTACACATACATTGCATTCTTAAACAATAAAAAAAGATGAAAAACAAAATAAAACCAACTCATACAATAAAATTAAAATAGGAAATTGATATTAGTTATTAGGGAACCTTGAAAAAGTCCGAAAACTGGGACGAAACGTAAGAGATTGGTCCATATATCTGGCTAAGTCCTCTTTTTTTTTTTTGTTTTTATTGAAGAAATAAATTCTAGCACGTTAAGATTGCTAGAATATATAAATGAGGTGCCTAGATAAATGAGGTTTTGACAAACATTGGCCAAATGATATTATTTCATTGTCAAATGTTGTTAAAAATCTAATATAAATTCAGTTGACAGTTGTATTACCTACTTATTCTAGCGACCTATTGAAATATGTACCATTGCCATTATTAGGCAAGTTCACATTCACACTGTTAAGTTGAATGACACAACAGGCCGCCATCGTCTGAGTGGTATCGATCGGCACGGCAGTGCTGTGGTTTACTTTTACATCTTACATCTGCTCCTGTCTTCTTGCCTTTCATCGATTCTGTGGCCCGAAGTCGTATTCGGTTCTACTCAGATTTTCATAAACTACTAAATTTTCCAAATACTGAAATTAATCCCTGTGTTAGAAACCTTCACATATCAACCTGTATATGTCAAAGTTCATTTAAATGGATACATCATTTAAGTTCATTTCATTTAAGTCTGACTAACTGACTGACCAAGTTTAAGTGTGGAAAATAAAAATGCCGAAAAATAAACTTTATAGATATAAAACAAAACTATACCTACATATTCAAAGTTTAGACTGATGTAATATCTACCTACAAATTCAACAAAATAGAAGGAAGTTAAAGTGATAGTTATTTATAAAAAAACTATTTTAAAAGAGGACGTTACTGTATTTGAACACAATTAAGTAACTAAAACGAAACAAGTCAATAAAGAGTATTTAAAAAATTCCCCTTCTATAAAATCACCCATAATCATGCATAAACCCGCATTTAAGTAGGAATTAATGACGAAATACTTTTAGGCCAGTCACCGTAGACACAAAAATCGCATTAGGTCGTAAAAAATTGCAGAGTTCTGATTTTTTGGAATGTTGTTAGGATAGGTACCAATAGTGTAAAACAAAGTTTGCAGCTTCGAAAGACCTGTGCTAACTGCGTGGTGCTCGAAAAACATTTTTTTTCGGACTTTTTTCAGTTTGTGGCGTATAACTTCTAAATGGTGCATCCTACGGAAAAAGTCGCTCTGTACAATTTTAAAGTAGACAAAATTTACTACAATTTGAGTGCATAGCAGCAGCACTCAAATTGTATTACATATCCTTCGTTGTAATTTATTATAAAATTGATTACGCAATAAATACTAATTTACATTGTGCTCTATATTTCTGTCGCAGGAGTCAGTTGAGGTCCCGCCATCACTTCACGTTTAACATTTCACGTCCAAGGTCTCCCAAACTACCAAAATATGTTTTATACAATTTTGATAAATTTATACGTTAAAACCATTTTCCACTGAGTTATGTCTTTCTTATCCTTTACAAAAGTCCTGCAATTCGTCAGGCTCCATTTCTTGAAAAATCCCATTTTCCTTAATTTTTTCCTAATTCCTGATAACAAGGGAACTATTGGCCCTACAGTGTTCCACTTATGCTTAAATTAAAGGCCGATTCCCACATAGCAGCGCCGCAGCAGCGCGGCGCGGCGGTCCTTTGAGCGCTGAGCAGCGCCGCGCCGTTTATGTAGGAACCAGCTGCTGCGGCGCTGCTATGTGGGAATCGACCTTTAAAGCTAAATAACTGCTCTACAACTTCATTTCCTATGACTTTCCACGTAGGCTGAGAATTTTAGCTGATATTCGGCTTGGAAGACAGCTAAAACAATAATTTCGAACTTTTTGGGAAAAATGGCCAATATTTGAAGTACTGTATCTCGGGACCTGTTAGACCTATGGAGCTGTATTTTGGTTGTACTCAAATTGTAGTAAATTTTGTCTACTTTAAAATTGTACAGGGCAACTTTTTCCGTAGGATGCACCATTTAGAAGTTAGGTATAAGCCAAAAACTGAAAAAAGTTCGAAAAAAAAAGGTTTTTCGAGCACCACGCAGTTAGTAGAGGTCTTTCGAAGCTGCAAACTTGGTTTTACACTATTGGTACCTATCCTAACAACATTCCAAAAAATCAGAACTCTGCAATTTTTTGCGACTTACGATGTCTTAAATGACTGGCCTATTTTGGTTATACTGGTAATAAATACAGGATACAAGCATTGAAATCCCGAGACATATTACCCCCGGTGGGTTAGACATGCAGGCGAAGAAAGAAGACAAGACAGAAGAGCGCCAGAAGATCCTACCCAGCCTGCAGGATAGAACCAAGACAGGAGGAGACCCCACGAATCGCCCACACTTATCACTTCTTGTGATCGAGGTTGGTGAAGGATTGGGTCCACCTCTACGAGGCAGTAGTTCAGGCCTGTGTCATTTTTTAGTTTATCGGTATAAAAATAATATTATTTTTAAATAATTAATGTAATATTGTCTGGAGTGTAAATACAATTATTGTACGTAAGTTCTTTTTTCTCTAATTACCACAACTGTTGTCTATAAGTACTTGATTCATTGTGTGAATTTTGATACAATCTACGTAATCTATTATTTACGCCAACTAAAAATTATAGACAAATCAGAGCTTATTAAACACGTTGGCTTTGCAAAATTAACAAGGGTAATGATCCCACACATAAGCTTATCTGTAATCTGTTTAGTTTCGCGAAATTAATAGAATGACGTAATATGTCCTACTTGGAGAAACTAGAGTAAAATATCTGTTGAGGTGTGGCCGATACACAGCTTTCTTTTTCTCGAGAAAATGATAATATCAAATGGTAAATTGTATAAAAAATAGTTGTTACTCATTGCCGAATTTATATTGCTATTATTTTAACTTGTACATTTGTCGAAAATCTGTGCCAATTTGCGTTGTGTGTCGATTTGTGCCAATATGCGAAAATGTTTTGAGATTGCAAACCTAACTAGATTTACTAGCGTAAAATAAAATAGTACCAACAAATTAAAAAACGGATTTTTAGCAAGCAAAAATTTCGAGACTCAAGTAGACTCAATACATAACCAATAATAATACAATTTACGCACAACTGCTTTTATTTTTTGAATTTCATGGTCACTTTGTGTCAGAAGAGCATCCTAACATATTTGAGGATTGAAGAAAATGTGGAAAGATCAATAGGCAGTCAGACTGGATAAGGCTAAGGTTAGAGTGCAAGCGATTTCGCGCGAGTTCAAACAGGTTTGTTTTTTTCGCGCGAACTGAAGGGATCGCGCGATTGTTTGGGTTATAACTTTATCGGTTGTGATTTTAACTCTTCGAAAAGCTGATAATATTCACTTAAATGACGATTTGCCTATAAATCGTTAACCCGGAACCGCCTATTTCTTCTCTTGAATGCCAATAGTTTCAATACACAATTCTCAGCTAGATAAAATTCTTCTTCGATAATATCCATATTTTGAAATTTTTAATTTTTTTTGTAACGTCTTATGTTTTCAACTGATACTGCTTAAACTGATGTGAACTGATGAACTGATGTGATGATACTGTTTAAACTGATAAAATTGCTTTCAATCGCGCTAATTTAGTAACACCAGAAACCATCCTATTTTCACGCGTATTCGCCCGAATCATAATTCGCGCGAAATCGCTTGCACTGTAACCTTAGCCTAAGACAAATCAAAGGGTTTTGAAAAAGTAGGTCAAATTTTTTGTTGGACATATACGGTACATGATAATATGATATATGATTCACTATACTAGTAGCACAGAGGACACAGACCAGAGGCGAAAGCTTGCGGCGGTGTCTTTGATGTTTAATGGCCCATTTTCGATACCAGTTACGTCTACACTGAGAGAAATAATTGCTTAATTCTAACAATACCACCTTACTATAGGTACTCTGAAAGAAGTGTTTAATGATTATCGTTAACGGCTTTTGTAGATTAAGTATATCAATACAATAATTCACCTTATGTAATGTAACTAAACCACAGAGGACCTAGAACAGAGACGAAGGCTAGTGGCGGCGTCTTTGATGTTTAATGGCCCAGTTACATCTACATTAAGAGAAATAATTGCTTAATTCTAACAATACTACCTTACTATACTCTGAAAGAAGTGTTTAATGATACTTGTGGTTGTGACTGATATGTTATATTACTTATATTACTAATGTCATTCAGTTTTTTGTTTTATGTATTTTTAATAAATGTTTCATGTTATTTATTGCAAATAAAAGATTTATTATTATCCATATGTGATCTTGTATTTTTTATTATTCCCAGAAAATAACCCGAATAAGTTGCAGATCATTATTAGAATTAGGAAAATTATCAAAATTTTGCTTATAAATGTACCTATGCTTTTATTAATAACTGAAGTAGTAATACAATAATTATTATTTTCCGACTGATATTTTTTACACTGGTTTTGTAAAATCAGATGCATTTTTAATAACAATCACCAGTATACAACATATTTTTAAGCAAGTTCTAACAAAAAAAGCCATAAATTTGAACACACCGCAAACTTTACATGTAGACCAAGATGCTTTCAAGCTTCGTAAGATTATTTCCTGTATTAGAATAATTTACAGGTACATCTCGATGATAAAGCACATGGACTATTTATTTATGTCCATCTATATTAAATAATTTAATATTTAATTCATTTATTCTTATTCTGAATTTTGTTGGTGTGCACTGCAAATTTTTTGCACTTGCAACTACAATAGTTTGCTACTAATATACTTATGTATTAGTACAAACTAAACAGCAGACTTAAAGGAAACACAAATATTGGTAATGTAGCTTAGTTACATTACATAAGGTGAATTATTGTATTGATATACTTAATTTACAATAGCCCTTAAATATAACCATTAAACACTTTTTTCAGAGTATAGTAAGGTAGTATTGTTAGAATTAAGCAATTATTTCTCTTAGTGTAGACGTAACTAGTACAGAAAATGAGCCATTAAACATCACTAGCCTTCGCCTCTGGTCTGTGTCCTCTGTGCTAGAAGTTTCTTCAAGATGTAGTGATAGTAGACAATGCCTCTTCGATTCGTCAGTTGCGAAATATTCTTGCTGTGCTAATAAAATAATTTAGTATACGTATAAAATTTTAAGCTATTAATTATTTCACATAAATATAATAACACAAAAATTTGTAGGCATGGTAACAATTAAAATTTATTTACGCCTTACCTTAGGTCACGTGATTCCGCTTTGTAGTCTTGTGAAAGAAGAAGGAAAGGCGCCATACAAGAAACTATTGATTAGTGCTCGTCTAGCAGAATTATCTATGGAAGTAATCTGAACCAGGCAACTCAACAGAGAAAATATTTCGTGGATAGAATAATTATTTAATTTGTTATACTTTAGCGGAATATATAAATACGATCATATATGTATTTATAAAAGGAAAATCGCAAAAGCAGTTCTGGATATATTATTTAATATAACATACACATATTTTTTAAACAAATATAATACCTACATTTTTTATTCAAAATAGTTAAATTACCTTAAAAATATGTAGATACCTAAAGATTAACTTATTTTCGTAACAAAAAATAGATATTATTTGATTATTCGACGCTATGTTATTATGAAAAGTAAATGGGTCGTAATTTCACAAAAATGATACAAAACCCACAATATAAATTTGTTGCTTATTCCTGAAGGGGAAATACCAACGCATATACAAATACAGGGTTATTCAGAACTTATCCATAATAAAATTTGGGGATGTTCAACATACATGTAGAAATGTGGTAGTGCAAAAAAAAATGTTTTTGGCGGAGTCTCATTACTATTTAAAAATTTTTCATTGCACGCCGCTGGTTACTGGTCCACTGTAATGGAGTGACCTTGGGACTAACAATGCAAAGTGGCTAGAACGAAAAAAACCAGCGCACCCGGCGCAAAAAAGATTTGCAGCGTTTTTGCTTTAAAATAAACTTAAAGATAGATAAATGTGACCAAAGTGACGTGTCTTTAAAATGAATAAAATTTTGTTACACTAATTTTGAAGAATTGCGCTACTTGATTACTAGGTATTAGAAACATGAAATTTACAAAAAATTTGCACATACCTTTTTACAAAAGCTGTTCGAAATAATATTCCTGGACTTGTACACAATTTTGGGCACGCCTTATCCAATTTTGCCGCACTAAACCGAATGTTCCTCCTGGTTGCTGATCTTGTAAACGCAAATTATTAAGTAAATTGGGGATTTTCAGCATTTTGCTGCAACAACCACTCACAAAACCTAACTGTCAATGTGTCGGTGTGTCGATTGGGAAATCGTTCCGCATTAATTTATTTACGTTCCGCCGTAATGAATTTTGTCCAACTTCGCCATAAATAAGAATCATGTCCATTAACTCAGCATTACTGTACACATGAGCCATTTTGAAAATTTTACAGTTTAACACTCGATAAATAAAACACCCGCACAGAGACAGCGACACAGAAAGACTGATGACTGCATAGACAATAAGAGATATTATTCCCACTCCAACTGTATTCGCCAGGCGTTCGCCAGGTACAAAAACTGTTGTTTACTGTTTTTTGAAGAAATGTGATATATCAGATGTCGTTGAAGTACAGTTGTCCAGCTACGTGGTCCTTTATAATGGTATAACTTTAAACATTGTTTACGGGAAATCCTAAGCCTTTTATTATAAATTTTTTTGATGATATCGATTTCTTATTTAAGGATGCACATATCCTCAAAGTTTTAGAGATAAGTTCTGAATAACCCTGTTAAATCTTTCGGAGTTTCTAGATAGCTTATTCTTGTACTGACTGCTTAACTGACACAGATGTACATTAGAGAGATTTTGAACCCCTTAAATTTTAACACTTCGTCATCGTAATTGTTATACTCACCATGCCCAGCGCCAAAAAGTGTATCATTTTTGGCACTACTCCTGCTCAGTATAACGATAACGATAAGGTAAAATTTAAGGATTCAAAATCACTTTATTGTTAAGAGGAAAAAGAACTTCTAAACATAAATCTGTTTATAGCTGGCGAAATAATTTCCTTTTTGGGAATATGATATGAAATTTCGTCATTACCTATTAGAAGACGCGCTGGAAAATGGAAAATGTATACCTACTGCATTAAAAAATCTTTATTCAATTAAGTATTTTGAAGAACTGCAAGCAAAGTATCTTAAAAAGGGAATATTTCGAGCCCCAAGTTTATGTAATCTTGATTGTTATTTCTGCCCTAGATGGTAGATTTTAATGATAGATTTTAAATATCCTGGATGTACTCCTATACATTTCTTGGTTAATTACTGCATTTTCAGTGGTTCTCTGTATATTTTAATCCAGTCTCAGTAGTGGATATGGGTACCTAACTATATCAAATGATTTAAAAGAGGAATTATTTGATTTGACATTAATGACTCCAAACCAAATAATAATTGATTAAATTTCATTTCACGTAGACAGTCGCCTGTTCCGCAACACACACACACACTGCCTACTTAGCTTAGGTGCACCGAGAGTGAGTCATCATGACGTCATATAGAGGGTTCGTCTCGTCCTCCAATCTCCACATCTTGATCTTCACCGCAATACGGTCAATATTTGGACTAAAAACCCTTGCTTATATCTGCAGCAGTGAAAGTGATACAAAAATGGCATGCATATTGCAGGAAAATGAACAGAGTTCTTATTATTCATTTAAATACAATATTGGAAATTCATAGTTTGTTTCTTTTGGGATTACACCACCTGTAAATTAATAAAAAGCAGAAAAGCAAAAGCATACAAATTAAATATTCAAAGTGTAGTAACAAGGCAAATTTCTAAAGTTTGTCCCAAAAAACCACTATATAATGTGTGATAAAATAATATTTGATATATTAACTAAATTTTATCAGTGGTTTTTCAGTTTTATACAAAATTCTATAATATTATATGCCATATTCTAAAATATGTCTAAATAAAATAGTTATAATAAAATTTAAAAGAAATGAAACACTTAACTAGCTTTCTTCTATACGCTTCGAATTGATCCTCAACTCTTCTTCTGTAGATTGTTTGTAGGTACGATAAGAACTCTTTATATAAAAAAAGAAGATTTTTGTCAGATTGACATTTTTTAATTTAAATTGTCATCACATACACTGATCACTATGATATTATTAATTTTCCATTGGTAACATCTTTTTGGAGTAGAGGAAGCCATGTTTGATCTATGAATATTGTTTCTGATGAGATACAATTATCACCATTAAGTTTAATGAAAGCACTTTCTTTTAATTTTCTTTTAACGCAAATGTAAACCCAAGTGTAATGCCAAAAGAAACAAACTATGAATCGTCAAAATGCACCACAAATAAGTTATAGACATTATTTACAATATTGGAAAGTTAAGTTAAACTGAAATAAATGACTCCCTCAAAATTATAATCAACTTCTACACCAATAGATACTGATTTGTTGATTGTTAATTATGTAATATATTTAAAAGATAAAGTTAAAATAAAAATACAAAAATTACTGAAAATCCAATTACGCTATAAAATAATTTAAAAAATAAAATGCCGTTTGGAAGTCTCTTTTATTTGAAATTCAAGAGTTTTATGTCAAATCATTCTTAAATACTGCGTTCTATAGTAAATTCAAAAAAAAGTTATTGATGGATTTTGTCGCGAAATGACAAATGAATATCAAACATATTTATATGGTTGAAAACAAAATTGAAAGACCTTTCATATGAGGGGTGACTTGACCCCTATTCCCTATTTAAAATTTTGACATTTGTGCTGAGGGGAGAGGGGTACATGTTGCCACGTCAAATTTGGTAGCAAAATATGTCGCCCTCGAAGCAAAAATCGACCTGTCAGGATTTCTCTGGAAACAAAACTGTAACGGAGTTATTCAAGATGGCTCGTTTTCATTGAAATGCTCTGTATACGTTAATCTTAACACTGAGTAATTTAAGGGGAGTAGAAAACTGTTATTAGATATAGAGTGTTCTATTGAAAATTAGAAAGTTGATACCTGGATCAGAAAAACTGAACATCTGTATACAAGAAAGTAATAAAAATGAAGTATTTAGGTAAAAACAAAAAACGTTCGTATTTAATTTTTCTCTACCTCCATACTCTCTGAGAAAAGAGAATAATAGAGGATCTTATTTTGGACACCCTGCATATTCTGTTGCTGCACTACAAGTAGATGTGACAAAAATTATTCTTTTAAAAAATGTTCTTTACAGCCATTGTCTACATTTTAGATATTCTCATCTAGATATTATCTAAATATTATATTTTCACCAAAAGGAAACAAAAATTAAGAAAGTAGCAGGTGCATTGTGCATCCCATAAACAGAGAAAGGCACCGACTGGGAGAATTTCACCATTTATATCCTCAACTGCGGAAATATTCCCAGGGGTTTTACGCATATTTCAGATACAGCAAAATTTGTTAGATACATTTAAAAGTTATGTTTGTAGAAATCGCTTACAATATTGTTAAAATGATAAAAATAAATTAAAATGAATACTATAACAACTCATCATAGATCCGATGAACGGACATTAAAGGGTCACGCGGGAGGAGATGACGGGAACCACTAGTTGAAGTGAACGCCCGGTTTTCCTAATACTAAGTATTTTACTTTTGCTAAAGTCTCTAATGTATTTTACGTTAATATACTCAATATTGGATTAATTCGTTTGTCATTCGAGACCTATACACACATCTCTTTCACAATAAATTGTATTTTATTTAAAAATAAAATAATACTTTTGCTTGTAGCATTCATATTGTTTTCTATTTCTTCCCACTATTTCTCCAAAATAAATCTATTGTGGTGATCAGAGTGGGCCTGATTCCACAACAATTCTCTAATAAACACTTCTCTAATTAATTTTTCGGCATCCATACTCCTTCTGCAGCTCGCAGAAGAATAGAACTGACTATTCCGCAAAATATAATCGAGTATAAACCACTCGTGTATCATATATTCCCTGCTAGTATCACATCTCCGTACTGAACGGCTGTATTGAAATACATTATACATTTTATCAGTACTTGTAAAAGTTACCCTACCATCCAGTCTATGATCTATCATCCAAGCTCCGTACTGAACGTACACGCAGGATTGCGCTAATAAGCAACAAACATTTCTGTGAAATGTATCTACCTACCCACTAATCTGGCCTTAATGCGTTAATATATCCAACTATATGACTAATTTCATTTCCATATTCTAGACATACTCGTACTTAATTATTTTTTAATTATAAAAAACACGATTTAAATATATTTCAGTAGGCCGACAAATGCAAACACCTTGTGTCGCAAATAACTTATAATAACACACAAGGTTATTCTAATAACATTTACTTCGATGCACAGGACCGTACTATTCCAACTTAGGCGTGGGTTGATGTATAATTGGATGATTGTTCTGTATATCAGAAAGTATGTCATTGTAGTAGCTACTGTTCATGATATAATTATACAAGATGAGGTACGATAACGTACCCACCCAAAATTCCACAGTAATTGCTGTAAATATAGTCGATAGACCATAAATATATTATTTTTAAATTCTTTAGAAGTACTTAGGTACTTAATATTTGTAATATACTTACCTATATATTTTGAGAAAACCTCCTTGATAAAATGCACTATACTGCGGTTTTCTACAGAAATTCTTTCGAAATTCTACTACCTAGGTATACTGAATGTAACAAGTGGTAGAAAGATAGTTTTTGTAAAGATTTAAAAAACATTTAAGACATTAGAACTTTACTGTTTATATCTTTCTTTATACAAGGTGCCCATTATCTATCTCCTTACATGGCTAACTTTGTTGATAGTGGAGATAGAGAATTGTTTAAATTAGCAAAATTGGGCAGAATTACAAAAGGAATTCAGTGCCTCCTTCAGATTTAATTTTAATTTTAAACTTTTCGATATATTTTGGAAAAACTGAAAATCGCCAAAATTTTTAAACTCGAATATCTCGAAAACTATAAAAGATACAAATAATATAAAAATACTGGGTGATAACTGTTTTTTACGTGGAATTCAGCGGTGACATTGAAAATTTCACAGGCATCTTAGTTTTTGAGAAAAAAAATAAAGTTATGTTTTTTTAAATGGCAACCATAAATGACTATGGTATAAATAAAAAGCTTATTTTTTTCTGATTTCAAAAATATAATACCTATTTAATATACCTTTCTCTTTTCTTTTGTTTACTGTAATGAACAAATAATTTATTAACATAGTAAGCTATGAAAAACAAACGCAGATCAGTAAACAACAATAAAATATAAATGTCAGATCACACTAAAGTCACATTATAAACGTCAAAATTAAACGTTCATCTTAAAATAGTTATTGTGAAATGTACACAAACGAAGAAAAATACGATTTATTAAATATTATATTTTTGAAATCAGAAAAAAATAAGCTTTTTATTGATACCATAGACAACTATGGTTGCCATTTAAAAAAACATAACTTTATTTTTTTTCTGAAAAACTAAGATTCCCGTGAAATTTTCAATATCACCGCTTAATGCCACGTAAAAAACACTATCACACAGTATTTTTATTTTATTTGTATCTTTTATAGTTTTCGAGATATTCGAGTTTAAAAATTTACCAATTCTCTATCTCCACTATTAACAAAGTTAGCCATGTAAGGAGATAGATAATGGGCACCCTGTATATAGGAATTAAGCCAAAAAGTTAACTAAGAGATAAATTATTAATGAAATGATCAATTATGGTTCAATAAAGTTTTTAATTGTTTATATATTAAGTTTAATTGTAATATATTTCTTGTAATTTTTAACAATTCTTAGATGTTAAACCTACTGCCACACTTGTCCCTGACGACGCCGGAAGCAGAAAATGGTATCGTAGATTAGACTAAGGAGGATTGCTACAATTTCAGTTTTATCATGTGATGAATGTTCAGTTTTTGATGCATGTAGGTACATCAGAAACTAATCAACTTAGAATTAATTTTATGTGACCTTTACTTCATAAAATCACTTGAAGAAGTTTCTCCTTCAGATACCTACGTCAACACCCTGTGTACTGACGAGTATGATGAAGAAAAAGAATGAATCTGTTACATCATCTGAAGCATTATTTTGCTGGACACAATCATTAGGAGTTACTATAAGAATAAACTTAAAGATTAAGGGCAATTTCTTTTTTTTCTCAATCCCAGTTTGCTATTTAAAAATCTGGCAAGATATTTAAATTTCTAGGAAAAAGTACACAATACAGAGTTTATATTTTAGCTCAATACCTATATTAATTCCAATAAATCAACTCTACGAAGAAACTATAGATAAGGCTAATAGGATTTCGGTACATGTAAAATTGTCGTCACTTCTACTAGAGTTTCAGTCGTTATCTGTAATTTAAATCACCGATGCATCTGAAAGTTATTACCACCATATTTTTTTAATTGATTTTTCGTTGTCTTTACTTAATTCTTAATTCACTTCTTGTAAATTTATAACATAAACAGATAAAAACAGTCGTTATTTCACGCTATCACTCTCTACAGCTGCTTTGATGTTTCTGGGATCCTCATAATGGAGAGTGAGGTATATCATGTAAAAGGAGATAAGCCCAGAGTCAGAGACTTCCTTCCAATTCGATTCTCATAATGATCATGCTATAAATGTTCTTAATAAGCCATAAGAACAAAAAAATATTATTAGGTATTTAATTCTGGGTTTTATCAACAGTAAAAACAATAAAGTTATATAGTATACACAGTATTAATTTAGTACATATACATACATACATACATACATAGGACCCTAGTTACTAGTTAGTTACAAGGTATATTTTTTTGTTTAGGTCGGTTCCTTGCAGCTGCATATTCAGGGCAGAAACAAATATTTTCGCCTTGCCTTATTAAAATATTATGATTTTAAAAAAAGCAATATTTGAATATCTTAAAAGTATCTCAATCGACAAGGAAAATAGAGCACCTACCTATACATATAGACACATGTCGAGACATGTTTTAGTTTCCATAAAAATATTGACATCGGTAGTTGGATAGTTTTCAATATCCCACAATCCGCAATTTGGAAACTCAATGTGTATGGCAGCCAAAAAAATAAGGTTAAATTTTTAAATATCATCACGGGTGGCTCAACTCAAAAAAAGTTTATATTTCATATTACAAATATTTTCGGTATGGTACACCCATAGATAAGGTGACCAACTGTTCTGAAATAAAAACCAGAACGCAAAAAATATTTTTTTTTATAGGTAACGTTAACGTTTATTATCTATATATAGGTACCTATATTTATATTATAACATAAGTAAGTACAATAATTTACAATTTTTTAAAACTATATTTTTCTTGCGAGTGAATTTTTTTTATTAGTTCTTCATTTTTTTTAAGCATGTTGTGAAATTCAATGTACGTCTGATCAAAATTACTTTTGACAATTAATAATGACTTTAGTGTTTCAATACTTAATTGTGATTTGTCCTTTGTCCAAAAATTATTCATATTGGTAAAAACTCTTTCTACAGGACTATTTGTCCCTGATAAGCACATGGAATATTCGACTAAAATTTCAAGATTGTTCCAAGGAACATCATTATTACTGAAATGATAAAAAATTTCGTACCACTTTGATTCCAGTGGTAGACAGCTTTTTTTCCAATTAACAATTTTTTCGTCGGTAACAAAGTTTCTTAAAACTGAAATTTCATCAAAAAGCTCTTTTGTATTAATTAAGTGCCTATTCTATTGATATTATTTTATAATATTTGTAGGTTTAAAAATCAGAAAACAGAACAGCATTGAAAAAGCAGAATGTTTACTGCCTTCGATTTACAATCAGAACTTAGTTTTCAAAAACAGTATAGTTCTGGTTAAATCAGAATAGGTGGTCACCTTACCCATAGATTTATATTATTAAGTCTATGGGTACACCACTTCGAAATGAGGTAAAAATTATGATTTATTTATTTGTTATTTCTTGTTTCTTGCTTGATTAACATTTTGTATTCAATACACTTCTAGTTCAATATCTTTCGTACAATATATAAATAAGTAGTTCAGTTACTAAAAACACTCTAGGTACACCTACAGTCTACAGTTTTTGAAAACAACAGAAATGTGAAAGTCAACAGCTGGCTCTATTTTGGCAGACCGGCAATTTATTTACCTTCATTCGCCTCTCAAAAAGCTTACGGAAGAGTTGGGATATGTTGTTTGTTTCACTTTTGATTTACCTACATAAGGCAAATGTTTTGTTTTCGGAATAAACTTAAATTATTCATATAAAAAGTGTAGGTATATATAAAAACACATGATAAGTCTTATACATATGTTAACAAAAAGCATTCATAATAATATACCTACCTGTGTCCTGTAAGACACGGTAAGACTACTGAAAGTTTTGATAATTTAGGAATTAGCTGGTATGTATGGTATGTATCTATCTGAGACGTGGGCCATTTTACTCCAACAGATGGAGATCCAGAATGATCTTTCATTGACAGGAGAATAGAACGTAAATGTGGTATATCTCATCAAACTGTTGCTCCTTTTCATAAATCTATATTAGGAAAGTCGTATGATTTAACGTTATAAAAAGTATTTGCATTATAATGACATAATTATAATGATTGGCACTAGTTAATATCCGCAATGATATTTCTATATTAGGAGAACAGAATCAGGCTGGTTGATTTTTTTTTAAATTTACATGAGATGACCGAGTAGCAATAATTGAAATCTATAATACCGTGTTACTTACTTATCTGTTTTTGTATTTTGCCCAGTACTCAGGTTACTACTTATGTTTTTTCAACTGTGGGAGTATAACTTATTGTATTTTTTCTATTATAGATAATAAGCCGAACCCCACATCCAAAATTTCACTAAATTTAAATTAGGTTTCCGATTTGGAACCCTGGTACATAACTTCCGAGTAACAGTCTCGTAAAACAAATGTTTCTAATCGTAATAACTATCTACTTTGGGAACGTGGTGTCCCATGGCAGGCAGTAGTGATTATGTTGAATTTATAATGTTTGACTAGATACCTGTTCACAATTTACGATTTTGAAAACACCCAGATAGGTACCGATTGTCAGTGGAATCATCATTTTAAATTTACAACTATTGTCAAAAAATTCCTACAACGCCGCACTAAATAGCTACTGCAAGTAGTAAATCAGGAAGTGTCAAAATAACCCCTCGTTTGTTGTAAGTGGAACGGCTCTCATTCAGTAGGAAGGTAGGAAATTGAAGAGATGTGTAAAAGCGATCAATTTGGCTTCAAGATAATATATTTATATTATTATAAACTTAATTAATTTAGTTCAATACGAGATCAATTAGTTTGTTGATATAAACTGGATACAAAAACCAATGAGACTGACTTGAAAAACCAATATTTAATCCTTTCAACCACCTTTCTTCAAGCTACCTACATTTCGTGGAATTTTCTGTATTCAGTCTACTCAGTTCTGTAAAACAGTATTTTTTTATTTATTACAAAAATAAACTTCACAATGCTCTATCATAATTATCATATCTCTCTATCATAAACTAAGTACTAACATTAATATTAATTGTATTTATTAGTAGCATTGATAAATGCAGCAAAGTCATTTTTAGTTATATCAAATAACCCGCAATAATAATTGTATGTACCATACGTAGATGGCCAAATCTGATGGATATTTTTACAGAGACGCTCAGTAATAAATATAGGATATATCCTCGATGTTTTTCTTGAGTCAAATTGACAAATTCCTTAGTGGTGTAGTCTTTTAGTTGTTACAGTCTTTTGTTCAATAGTTATGAACAAAAAATTTCATTTTTTCAGTAACATTAATTTTATTTTAAGTCATCAGTCAACTCCTTTACCTGATTTAATTTCAGTGGACATATTGTTGTTTCAAAAAATTTACTTTTGAGAGCCAGCTCCTCTAAATAGTTTGATGTAATTTTAAATATTCTAATCCATTAAAACACCAACAGGAAATCAAGTCTACTCAAATCAAGTGACCGTGCTGTCTATCTATGAAGCTGAAACATAAAGTGCCCTGTATACCTATTGTTGATAAGCAGATTTCAGCAGTTCTAAAATATAGGGGGTATTGTTTTTGATAAACAACTTTATACTGTTAATAAAGTCATGTTTGTCATAGAAAGAAAACCATTACATTGCCTAAAGTATCTGAAATCATGTCTCTTTAGTTTCATAAACAATCAGAATAGGTATGTAAATATATCGAAATGTTAAGAAACTTTCGTAGAAAGTGTCTATTAAAAACAGAAAACTATAGCAAATTTAGACTTTTAACAATGAATTTCATTCAAGAAAGTAGATCCATAAGAGAGATGCGGTATATTTTTATGTATCCCTCATAGATGGAGATAATAACAAACGAACTTTCCCATCCGGTACAAAAGGGAAACCAAAATGTACAAAATGGTTGAATACTACGGGCCCGGTATTTGACTTTCGGAAACTAGCTTTATGCTACTTTTTTATTACTATTATAGGTACAAAAGTTTTGTACAAAGTATAAATGTTGAAGAAAAACATGTCTATGCATCTTTTTTGAAGAAATTTTTTCATGTAGGTATTCGTTCTTCATAGAGTTTGTTTATAATTTCATCACACTCTAAGGTTGACTAATGGTATTTACATAGTCCCGAGCAGATCCTTAATCTCTATTTCAATCTCTATAATTTTACTTCGGTATCGCTAGATCTCAATATAAATAGGGCAACTAAAAATATCCACCATCAATCTTCGATTTCATTATATTAAAATGGTTCTTATAATAATAATGGCTTCCTACGCAGGATGTCCATTGTAGTCAGCTTATAACTAAAGAAGGTGTATATGAATGGGAAGTACTAGTATTTAATTTAATCAGTAAAACCATATGAAGATGGACGCTACGTCACCAAGCCATATGCGACTAACTGAGCTATCTTTATCTAAAGATGAACGTGTATGGGTTATTTTTAGTTGTACAGGGTGATTTACTTGTTATGAATCCACACTTCGTTAACATTACATATAAAAATTCGATTTTTATTTTGATTTTACGTTACTATGACAAAATTACATGACAGAATTCATGCACACTTTATATCCTTGAACTAAGAACTTAAAGTATCAAAATATGAAAAAATATATAGGGTGTTCTATAAAAAACCTGACTTTAAGTCACACCTCCGTACATGATGACTTCAAGGACCTAAAATACACGTCATGAAGTTTTAAAAATTTCGTTGATTACAGTGCTGAAAATCTGAATTTGATACGACGTTCCGTTCAGCTGTAATCGAGCCGTTCCGGCTCGACCCTTTGCCCAACCCTGTACATTGTATATTTGTATATGAATATTACAATACTATTGTTAGCTAATTCCAACAGTAATGTTTATTTGACTTGGAAATAGTTTTCATCACAAAATCACTTCCTAATAATTCCAATAAACAAAAATAAGACTGAAATAATAAATGAACGATGAATTTGTTCGGTATAAAATATGTCTAGATGAAAAGCGATATATATCGGTCGTGAAGAATTGAAGTACCGTTGCGACTATTAAAGTCCAAAAATACTACATACAAGCAAATCAGTCAATGCTCTTGGTTTCTGAGATAATCTTTAATGAGACATGGAGCATTAAAATGTACAGAAGGATATAGAAACCAAAACCATGTCTCCCATAAGTATTTTAAAAGGTCTCTTTGATATGTCCCGCCATTTGAAAACACACGAAATGGATTGGGTAGCGTCCAGTTACATCACGTTTCAGTTTCATCACAGACACCATCGATAATGGAATTATTTCATATTTTGAAAGTAAATTATAGTATTTATATAGGTAGGTATTAATTATGGTCACCCTGCATGTTATTTTATAACTTAATTATTGAGTTAATTGATTAGTTATGTATAATTTAAAAATATATACGAGTATTCATATAGAAATATAAAAAAATAAATAAGAAGACTTACAATCGATTACAATCGTAATCAATAGGATTACGAATTCATCATATAGATAGTAGTAGGTAGTAGTGGTGGTATGGGGCGGCCAAGACCAGGCAAGTAGGCCACAAGCGGGCCCCTTTTGCCTACCCTTGTCGTCCCCTACCTAACTCCGTCACCTCTTCCCTCGTTAAACCTTCCCGACCTTCTAATGTAGGTCAGAATCTCGGTCCATTCAAGGGAACTGACCTCTTCCCCTTGCAGCTCCCCGGCCCCCTAGACGTCGTGTCTTAGTCTGCCGAAAGCCACGCATTCTGCCAAGAAGTGGGAAGGCGTTTCGTCGCCCTCCCTGCACTTTGGACAGATAGGGTCTTCCTCAACACCCATCAATGATAGATGTCTTCTAAGCCTGCAGTGACCCGTTGAAACTCCCACCAACTGGTTTAGAGCCTAGAGCCTTCCGGTCTTGGTCTTGCTTGGCTCCTCTATAAAGTTGCGAGCTTGTCTACAACTTCCACTCCTTCTCCAGTTTTTACTTAGTGTCTCATGAGCACAATCATTAAGAGCCATGTTGACTTGCCTTCGGGTAATGCCTAAAATCGGTGCTGGTCCTTGGCTGGGCCCCTGAGATCCGAGTCGAGCCAGTTCATAGGCCCTTTCGTTCCCGATCATATAGATAACTTTTGTAAAAAGCTGTGAAGTCAACTACGGTGTGATTATTTGGGGATCATCTTCACAGTCCATAAGAGTTCTTAGATTGCAGAAAAGAGCTATTTATTAGACTATTGGATACTATTAGCGAATCTGTCATTCAATGAACCGTGCAGAGAACATTTCATGAAACTTAGAATAGTACCTCTGCCTTCTTTGTACATTTTCCACAATTTGCTGGAGATCTATAAATATAAAAACACATTTGAATTTCCTCAAACATCCACACCTATTATATAGAAGAGGTGGAAATGTACTCAGAGCACCTAGGCATCTTTTGGAAATCTGTAAGAGAAATAAACTTCATGTGAATTTATTTAATAAATTGTCCCATGAAATAAAGAAAATCAGCTCCTTTGGTTTTATACGAACTACAAAAAATTTCTTGGCACACTATTGTTTTTACACAGTGGAGGAATTTATTGAGGCCAGCATTTCCAGTTTCGATAATTTTTTACCAGAGCGTCCACAGACTGGTCAGTATTTCTCTCATGTACCTAAATATGGTATAATAAAAATATGTGTAGTTTGTTTCTTGTACAACTTTGTTTTTAGATTGATGATTTATAGTTAAATAAAATCTATCTATCTGTCTATCTAATATTATTAAGTATATGATAATAATAATATATAAATGATAATAATTGTATCATGAATCGTTTATCTCTTTGGTGTAGTGCTATGTAAAAGTTTATGCTTGCGTTGGAAAATGCCTTCCCGCTGGATCAAACATTAGACGTTTCTTCCGAAACACTTCAATCTTCAGGATTTGTGCCCTCTCGACAAATATAGCACCTATCGACAGCAGAATTTCTCAGTGCAATGACCGATCCAGTATCCAGTCTAAAGTCTTAAGAACCACGTCTTAGCTCCGCCAGGAGAGCGCAACTTTCTATAGCGCTCGTAGAAATAAATTGAATTTCCCTTTTTGATTAACCATCTACCATCCATCAAGTAATTGTAAACACAAATGAAGTTTCTGTATAAGATTTATTGTTACATCTGTTACGGACTCTGAACAATTGGTTATTGGTCCGAGTAAGATATATCTAACAAAATCACGTAACCATTTAAGGCAGTTAGTTTTTATTAAGTTTAATTGGGTGCAAGGCTCTGTTAAATGAGCGAGTAGGTGTAAGTGTATGATATATATGGAAGGTGGAAGAACATCCATATACATACCTACACTACAGTACATGGTAAAAGATGTATCGACGTGGTTATCATCTGTGACATCATTATACAGGGTGTCCCATCGAAAAGTATCACATTTCGCCGCCTTATATCTCGAAAACTAAAAGAGATATCGGGATGCGGTTTGGACAGAACGACTTAAGATTTTTGTAAATTTTCTTTGGCGCTGTTGCCAAAACTCCAAATATATTGGTAAATTTTTTATTGAATACGCTCTTCTTTGGAGTAAAATTACTTGCTTATATTAAGTGGAACCCCTGTATATTTTGCCGTAATCAGAAAGCCTAATCACTTTACTTTTCAAAAAGCTATACTTACATTTTTTCCATTATCTTGAGAATTGGGGCCACAAAATTCAATTTAATGGGAGCACCTCTTACTTGAACAGTTTGTGAAGCTGGTCTTCGTTTTCACAGTAGCCATGAAAAACAAAAGTACAATAATAAACTGTATTGTCAGTTGTGTCAAATATTTGAAGTATAGATATAAAAATGTTCACATTAGAAGGATTACACACTTTTGATCATTTACTACTAAAGGATGCACAAATGTATATTGAAGTAAATGGTGGGCAGTTAAAACAAATTGTTTTCTAACTTGTTCAAGTAGTTTTTATTTATACAGTTATTTTGATTATTTTATTTGTTATTTTTATTACTGTCATTGTGCTTTGTTGTTATTGTTAACAAAACTCGTTCCTACCAATTATTAAAGAATTATTCTTTTCTCCCTATCTTTTTTCATTTAAAAAGCAAATGCAGTCAAGTTCCACATCAAGTTTGATCAGAGATTTTAAAATGATAAAATATATAGGGTATTTTATTTAAAATAAGTGTACAAAAACTTAAAAATAATTTTACAAAGAAGGAGGTACCTATTTTTTTCATTCGTAATAACTCAAATAAGAGTACTTCTAACAAATTTAATTTTGTGGCTTCAATTCTCAAGATAATGTAAACAATGCATGCCTTTTTGAAAAGTAGAGTAATTAGGCTTTCTGATTATGGAAAAATACACAGGGTGTTCCATTTAATATAAGCAAGTAATTTTACTCCAAAGAGGAGCGTATTTCATTAAAAATTTACTAATATATTTAGAGATTTGGCAACAGTGCCAAAAAAACTTACAAAACTCCTAAGTCTTTCTGTCTAAACCGCATCCCGATATCTCTTTTAGTTTTCGAGATATAAGGCGACGAAATGTGATACTTTTCGATGGGACACCCTGTATAATAAACAAAAACTCACAGATTTCGCAATCCTTAGCATATATGAAACATAAATATAAGCGCGCCGATATTCCTATCAAATGAGACGCTACTCCATTAAGCGAGTACAGTATTATAACTGAGCACTCCTCACTACTCTTCACGCCGCTCGTCGTTCGAGGGCTGCGCTATATATATTAGTGGAGTAAAATCGCTACTAAAATTGATATTTTTTTGGCAAAAAGAAAATTTACATCATCCATCACAGCTCACTGAGGACATGTAAAAAATCTGAAAATTTTAAAAATCATGCTTTATCGAAAAATGTCAATAAGAAAAAAATTTCAGAATTACAAAATCAATATTCATTTTTAATACCCGTTTCATCCTATTTCAAAGAGTTAAACTTTATATTCCTAGTACCTATAAATAATAATAGGTTAGGTTATAAATAATAATAGGTATAAAAATAATATTCATGTTGATTGTTGATTGCACAACCTTTCGACTAAGACGCAGTACTTATTTACACATTTTACATATTATATAAACTTGCCAAATTCTCGTATATTTCAATGTTCCGCTGATAATAAAGGTTTAAGTAGTTTATATATTTTTAAAGATAGGTATGTTGTTTTCATCAGAATTCCAAAAATATGACTACAGATTGCATTTAATGCAAAAATTCCTGTGTTCAACCCACTATGTTCTGGTCAACTGAAAATTATATTTGTATGGGGAATATTTTCCTGAATAAATCCATAATTATCTCCACTTTATTGTAAACAGAAATGAAGATAACAAAGCTGGCGCAAAGTCAACTACAAATAATAATAGTTCAGTAATAAACATTACGCAAAAAGTAAATACTATAGATTCACATAAACTTATTTCAAATAATAGACAATTTCCAAAATTTTATATTTCGTAAACGGTTTATTTTTTCTTGTGAAAAACCAATTCCTATTTATAAAGTAAGTCCCACATTGGATTACTTATTAAAAACTTGGAATTGGTTTTTTACAAACAAAAATGGCTGTTTATAAAATACAGGATTTTGAAAACTATCTGTTTTTCGAAATAAGTCAACATTTTTCATTTTTTCAATCTAATATGCCACTTATTTTATAATTTTTAAGAAAACTTAAATTTCTCAGTGGTACCCTTATATGGATAAAAATGGGAAAAATTATTTAAAAAATGTAAATTTACTCATAAAATAGGTATGCAATTTACGAACAATTTTCAAAAGAAAATTTTTGCAGTAAATTAATCGTAGAGTTTGTTCTTAACTTTAGACAAGGACGTAACAAAGTTTTTTAAAAAAATGGTGTTACACAATAGTAATTACACAACACTAGCGATTCGTACTACGAAGCGACTAAAAAACGAGAACCCTTCTAGGGTACTAGAAGGGTACGCGAACTAGGGTACTCTTCTAGTACCCTACCCTTCCAAGGTACTAGAAGGGTACTCGAACTAGGGTACTCTTCTAGTACCCTAGTTCTAGCTCACTTCTAGTACCCTTCCCTTACCTTGCCCAAAGCAAAAGGGCTAATTGGCTCCGTTAGAGGTGCATCCCCGGCTACACAGCCACTCCTGATCTACCCAAAACCACCACCCAGGATGAGAGCTGCACTTGCCCCCTTCGCCCGAGACAAACAACCCCCGGTGGGTTAGACATGCAGGCGAAGAAAGAAGACAAGACAGGAGAGCACCAGAGATCCTACACAGCCTGCAGTGTAGAGCCAAGGCAGCAGAAGACCCCACGAATTGCCCACCCCTATCACTTTTTCTGATCGGGGTTGATGAAGGATAGGGTCCACCTCTAGGCAGTCCAGGCCTACACCGATGGGGAGAGTAAAGAGCGATAATCCCGCCGGCCCCAAACCATCCCAGGTCATGACCACGGTCAATGGATATTGGCGGCAGCGAATTGTATCGAACCCAAAATTTATCTGATAATAGAGATCGTTGCCTGAATACGAGTTTGAGAGTTTGATGAGTTTGCGAGTATCAAGTTTGAAACCAAATGGCTTATTGGTTTCTGAGACGTAGCCAAAAATTATTTATTTTTAATCAACTGGACAAGCCCTTGTCCAATTTTAAATAGGCCGACGATCCAATGAGTTTATATAACAAAGTCCAACTATTTTCACCTCCTCTATCGTTTCCCAAAGTCTCACCATTTAAATTAGAACCGCCCTTTATATAAATATAGCTTGACTCTCATAAAATCGATATCAGCGACTGAAATTAAAATTCTGAATAACTCCCTTGGAAGGAAGGTTCTGAACGCTATTGTGCCTTAGAATGTAGACATTCACGATACCGCTGAATAATGGTTACAAGTATACAAGTAATAGTTTAGCTATATTTATAAAGGAAAGAGTTAAATAATAACCTTGACATTAACCCCAACATTTATGTATCAATTTATGAAAAGTTTTCGTGACAATAGTTAATAAGTCATAAACTTCGCAGAAAATATTGACTCATTATATTTTACATTTACAATTATCCGTAACTATTTTGATAGTGCCGTTCCGTTCACATCCCCTTGTTTTCGTAGCTTGCAAAACATTTTTATAAAACATATCAGTAAAGGAAACAAATTCAGTGTTTTCTTTTAAAACGCAAATTAAAAATGTATCCGTGGCACTCCCAGGCTGATTGCATTGTTTAAATAATTATTTAGTATAGTATGTAATTTTATTGTATTTTATAGTACATACCCAAGGACAGACTAGTTCTTCTGTGGGTTTACTCTATATTTATTTGGCATCTATTTACACTTGTATGTTACTTTACAAGTGTAGCATGTGCTTTAGTGGTAATAAATATTATTGTTATTTATTATTATTCGTGTTTTTGTGCTATATGACCTTCCCAGTTCTTCACTGGTTTATGTTTCTTGTAGACGGGTTAGTACCAAGTCCATCAAGAAATTATTTTTGGTTTATAAACGATCTTACTATATTGTATGTATGAAGTATGGCTGCTTTTTGTGAATGGGCATATACATACACCTTCTTTGAGTGAGGTGATTTATTAATGTACACGGAATGATGTACGTCACTAATTTAATTAATGAAACGATGTGAACTTGTTTATATTTCCATATTCTTTCAACTTCTATTGCTAGTTGTTGATATTTTTCGATCTTTTCTGTATATTTTTTAGCAACGTTTTGATCAGATACTATTACCACATCGATGAAAGTACTCCTTTTTATTTTATTTTGAAGTGTTATATCTGATCTATTGTGGGCTACCGTTTTAAAACTTTGGTTAGGTCTCAGTATAATTTATAACATTTGTTTTCTATTGTTGGTGGTGAATATTGGTAGTACGCTTTACAATAATTTTTGCCACTGCATTATGTCTATTGGTATATTCCACACCTGCTAGTAGTCTACATCCGGATATTGTATGTTCTATTCTTTCAGGAAATTGGTGGCATTTTCTGCAGCTCTATTGCTCTTAATTGAAATATCCTTTAAAACGTATGTTTATAGTTATTTGTCCCTATATGTGTTTTTATATGATCGATGTTGGTTTCTAGTTGTATTTTGTTTTCCATATTTTCACTATTGTTTTTAAGAAATTATGTTTTATATATTTAATAACCAATCATGAGGAACCATATCAAAGGCATATTTTTTTACACAGCTCAGAACTAGTAGTTTACAAGTGACTCGTGAGCTCTATTGAGCAACACGTTCACTACTGCTAAAGCAATTATGTTTTGGCTGTAGTTACTCTTAGTCTCTCCCATGTATGTGGTAAATATTTGTCAACAAACCCATTGCACAAAATTACCACGGGATATATATCGATAAACTTATATTGGTTAAATAAGTCTTCATTATATGTGACAACTATATACCTGATCCCACAGAACTTTCGAGGATTCATTTCCAAGAACCCTTCCAGGTAAGTATTTA
Organism: Pogonocherus hispidulus; assembly: GCA_963924545.1. Classification (NCBI taxonomy): domain Eukaryota; kingdom Metazoa; phylum Arthropoda; class Insecta; order Coleoptera; family Cerambycidae; genus Pogonocherus; species Pogonocherus hispidulus. The sequence goes on from OZ004693.1 coordinate 18,160,158, forward strand.
TAATAAGGTTCCTTTGTAACTAGTTATACTTTTCTGTTAATAGATATATTGATGTATGATTATGATACCAGCGACTTTGTTGGACCTTTGTGAGTAGTCTTTTGCGGCCAGGTAATTACATCCCGCTGTCAGGTGTTGGATAGATTCCGCAGTAGGTACTGCAGGCTGCTGCTTAATCTCCATGGGTCTGTGGGTGTATCCTCTTTCAGCACGTGCCAGCACGTGCCTCTAGTTGGTATAACCTGGTCATGTATAGCAGCAATAAACTCTTCTGCTTCAGACATCATTTGACTATCTGTTAGGTCGAGAGTTGACATTTTCTGATCCTCTTGTTAAAGTATGGTAGTATATTGGTACAGGAAAGTACTACATACGGGTCTCCATCTTTCATAAAATTGGAAAATATGCGTTTTAAAATAAAATAACTACTTCGATACGGAGATTTTGATATGAAATAATATCAATAACTTACCTTACATAAGTTAAGTAACGGGTTACCAAAAAGTTTTTCTAATGTGGGGCGCTGAATGACAAAAGCATATTTGATCCACTGTCATTTTAGAATTTGTCATAAAGTATCAAACATAAGCGTTTCTTTTTTTATTTAATTTAGTAGTGTTAAACGATAGCAAACAATATTTCTGTGACATTTACAAAAGAACAAAAAGGTATTTTGTTGGAATTTTATTTTCGCAATGGTGAATTTGAATGTCACGTTAATTAAAAGTCAAACAGTTGACAATTATTATGATGAACGTGAAGCTGCAAACAGTGCAGCAAAATCCAGCTATACAGTGTGTTAGATCACAGTGTAACTGGCTGAATCTTCGGGTGTGGTTCGATTTAGCCGGCTGACGGTATTTTCTGGCTGAAAGTTGCTTACAAGGATAAACTTTTTCTACACTTTTTACTCCTATACGCGAGAATTAGAATTTTCAGACGTTTTATTCCATATGAATGTGACTTTTTCAATCTAGAAATGAAAATAGTTGCACCAGAGACGAAAATTTTCCATATACAATATAACTATTTGGTGCAGGACACTGGTCTAGAGCTTCTCAAATTTTACCTCCGGGGGCTAATAGTCCCAAAGCCCCTTCTCTAAAGACGGCACTGCGAAAAATTCGCATTGGGAGAGTGAATACTTGATAAAATAAACCCGCAAATAGTCATTATTCATTACCGTTTTACTACAATTCCACCATATGTGCAGTGATTTACAAATTATTTTTAGTTAAGTACACAAATTACATAATACGTAAATATTTGAAAATATCTTTATTAAATATTTCATATATAGTGTCAATAACCAATAAGTTATAAAAAAAAGAAGGTAGTAGGACATAATATTTTTATTATTATTATTATTACAAATTCAGTAAGGGCAGAGGACAAATGTCCTATAATGTTGGTATGTCATATATGTAGGTATTATGTACGAAGAACACGTAATAAATTTCCTTTGAATTCAATGAAGAAATCAATACGTATACATAAACCGATAAATACGTTTTCTAAGAACTCTAGTAGCTTACCACCACAAATTTAGATTTTCTAGACGAGAATTAATAAACCGGGAGTTAGTGACAAATTTTTGGTTGTGTTTTTACTGTGCGTTTCACGAAGTTGTATCCCGGATTGGAATGTTAGTATATATCACCAACGTATGAAGCGTCGTCATGTTATTAGTTAAATTCAATGCATTGGCACATCTCGGTTACGGACCGCTACAAATTGAGGTGGTGTGATTTAAGCGCGCGTACCAGTCTCGCACAGGATTTGCCAGCAAATCCTGACAATCCGAACATTCCAATCCGGGATACAACTTCGTGAAACGCACAGTAGTCAGTATGCATTTCAGAGGGTATTATATTACGTATATTTTCATAACTAAAATGAATGAATCAAAGAGTAGTGCTGGGTTCTTCATATACAAAAGGAGTTTTCATTTGTTCATACGCAAAAGGTATGTTATCTTGTTTTCAGCAGTTTTAATACAAAAAGTTGTATACTTATCATTAGCAGCCTGTTCGGAAAAGCGGAAAAATTCTTTATTGAAATACAAGTTCACGTGACCATAACAGCCTTTTGGACCCACGCTAATGGTATGCCGGTGGTTTTCAGAGGAATTTTATGAGTTGAACTCTATTTTAAAATACATGGCAGTCTAAAATCGTACTAAAACGCATAATTTGCGACCAAAAATTAAAAATCATTTGTGATTAAAAATCTATGTGAAAAACCTGGGAGGATTCATTTTCGTCATGAGAATATCCGCATTATATAAAATCACAACCAAAAATCTATCACTAACTGCCGGTCTATAACTGTAAGAGGTTCCAAAGTCAAAATCGAAAAAATATTCATATAGTGTTACACAAATAACTAACGATAATAGTGCCCAAGTCTACGAACAATTAAATAACAAATTTAATCTAAAGACCATCTCAAATAAGCATTCGTACTTAAATAGAATGACGTATAAAAAACTATGCCGAATATACTTTCATTGTTAAGTTAATAATTACGATATTATTATCTGTGTTGTGATAAACAATAGTCTTTAGAAGGACAGCATCAAACCGTGCAACTTGAACTTGAGTGGTCGATGACCATAACATTGCCAGAACATTTACGTAGAAGAAAAGATTAGTAATCTAGGATATAAGTATAAGTACACAAACATTAACGATTACGTGGTTCTAACATATCTAACGGTTCACAAATACTTGCAAACCTCAACCCTACACGGGTCTCGGTTTGCATACCGTATTTTCCACCATAAAATAAAATTGCACTTACGACCCTAGGTACATAAATGACTATTTGAAAACCACGATAGCTAAGTCTACATATTATGTAGACTTTGACAATAGTTTTCATAATTATTGTTTTCGAATTTTGATTACAAAAATTTATGGTTGTAAATAAAAAGTATGCAAACCTCTGTGTAAAGTTTCATTATGGATATTTTGGTTTTTACTGGGGATAGAATGTAGGTAGAAGTATCAACATATCAGCATATTGTAAATAATGTAAACATTTTGGATTGTGGCTGTAACTTTTTCAGCTTCAATAGGCTTCAATACAAAACGACTCTATGCTTACAATTTCCACTGTGTTAATGCTTGGCTAAAAATAGAGTATGCTCATGATAAGATATCTGTTCTACTAATGAGTTGTTGGAAATATATGGTTTAATGTGTTTGTGGTTTTGGCGGAAACTGTGACCTTCATTAGTCATACATCGGCTTTGTAAACATACCTGATTGTATGTGTTGATATGGGGTGTACCCACTACTCTAACTTATATTTTGTGAAAAGAGGTAAATATTGGGAATCATTAGTATTACTAGTAGCTTACTGATTACTTATCTAACAAAATATTATTAAAATAATATGTACACTGATATACAGTTTGAAGGATCCGACAGGTGTAGTAGTAGTATTGGTGGTATGGGGCGGCCAAGACTTGGCAAGTAGGCCACAAGCAGGCCCTTTTTGCCTACCCCTGTCGTCCCCTACCTAACTCCGTCACCTCTTCCCTCGTCGAACCTTCCCGACCTTCTAATGTAGGTCATTAGAATGGTCGGTCCATTCAAGGAATTAGGTCATTAAAATGGTAGGAATATCGGTCCATTCAAGGAAGCTGACCTCTTCTCTTTGCAGCTACCCCCCCCTCCGACGTCACGTCTTTGTTTGCCGAAAGCCACGCATTCTGCCAAGAAGTAGGAAGGCGTTTCGTCGCCCTCCTCGCACTTTGGGCAGATAGGGTCTCCCTCAACATCCATCAATGATAGATCTCTTCTAAGAGTCCCACCAACTGGTCTTCCTTGACTCCACTATAAAGTTCCGAGCTTGTCTACAACTTCCACTTCTTCTCCAATTTTTAGTTAGTGTCTCATGAGCCCAATCATTAAGAACCATGTTGACCTGCCTTCGTGTAATGCCTAAAATCGGTTCTGGTCCTTGGCTGGGCCCCTGAGATCCGAGTCGAGCCAATTCATCGGCCCTTTCGTTCCCTGGGATTCCACTATGAATTCCACTATCTTTTCCTCTGGCCAGCTCCTCCAGGGTATCTCCGCACTCTTGGACAAGAGCAGATCTTATTCTTGGAGATGCTAAAGCCTTGAAGGCCGCCTGACTGTCGGAGCAGAAATAAATATTTTGTTCCGTACAGTTCCCTACTTCTTCCTTGTTTGCTGCCATTAGGATAGCGAAGACTACAGCCTGGAAAACTGTGGCATACGTCCGACAGGTGTATGTTCAGCTGTAGTAGAACACCCTCATGTTTTGATGTTGAATTTTTTTTGGAATGTTGTATTTTTTAATTTACTGGACGTTTATTTTATTAGCCTCATTTAGGTATACCTATATTTGCTTAAATTTTGGCGACGTCCATGAATGTATATCCTTTGAACATGTCCTTACTAATAAAAACAGACCCTTTCTTCAAACGTCCTATTGGTAATAAAACTTCTTATCTAAATCTGTAGAATCTATTTTAATCAGGATATTATGGTGTTCACAAGCTGTACCAAATAATAAATTAATATGTAATATTTCTATCCCTCATTTTCATCGTAATGAAGAGCCTAAAAGTCATAAACTGGTGTGGGAGAGGAAGCAGCATATTACTATTATTACCTTATCTTCATATTGTATGTCTATATTTTTTGTTTGGTAGGCTGTGTCTATACTGTGTTCGAGAGTTATAATAAGCCTCGGTGATTTTTTGATTATTAGATTAAAATAATCTTTGAACTATTATGCAAGCTGGGTTGTAATATGTTAATAACCTTTTTACGAACCGTTACAATACTTGCACGCTGCAATCACTCTTCCTGCGCTGTGCTACTCCTATCAAGTAGGCAGAGGCGTGTGCAATTATTACTGTCAGCGGATTATACAGCGTGTTTTAGAAAACATTTTTTCTGTAAACATTTCCAAACCAACCAAAAGTTGTAGAAAATCAAGTGTAGTTTATTCTATAATGTAAAGTATTTATACAGGGTGTTTCGAAAACGCGTGTCATGCCAAACTTGTAGTTTTTTAAATGGAATACCCTGTATATTATTAAATTTTCCGATTCGACGCAAAATTCTACGACGTTTTCATATACCATACCCTATGTCTAAAATTAAGCGTTTTTTCATAAATAATGGTTAAAGATATACCTACCATAATTTTGTAATAATTGAATTGATCTGAGTGACGCCTGTTTATAATTCCAAGTTAGCCATGAAAACAAAAAACCGATACCCGTCATATGTAATGTCAAGCATTTTGGTTTTCCGATTCTGAATTAGTTTATTTATCATTTCCTTTATCTTTATATTATCTTTAACTATCATTTATTAAAAAACAGTTAACGTTAGACATAAGGTATGGTATATGAAAAAGTCGTAGAATTATGCGTGGAATCGGAAAACTTAATAATATACAAGGTAACCCATTTCAGAAAATGCAAGTTTGGCATGACATGTGTTTTCGAAACACCCTGTATAAAGATTTTACATTCTGGAATAAGCTACACTTGGGACCTCTGGGTTGGTGGCTAAAATTTAACCAATGACCCTGTACATGACAAAAACATTATTACATTACCTATGTATATTCATCATTTTTAATAAACCAAACCTCAAATTAATAATCACACAGAATGACCGTCTCCTGCATTATTCCGGCTAGAAGATCTGCCGAATTTCAGCATATCGGTATGATCTAGTGGCGTAGATATAAGTAATACCAAGTACTAAATATCTTGTTACGCTTTGTAAAAAATGTAAAGCGATCGCCACTTAAGATAAGTCAATTCTGGACAAGAAACTGCTTCATCAATTATAGTTTGCTATCTATATTTTAACTATGATAACAAATTTGATTTTTAATCTCTTCTCTTGCACGTCCTTTATTCACATGGTATGTTTTTATCGTCTAGATCACACTGATTTTGGTTAGTTCTATAATTATTAATTTGTCAGTAAACGTTCTGTAAAAAAAATATTGTTTTGGACATTTTAATACTTTGTATGTACCTACCTACCTACCTATCTGCAAATCAAAAATGTTTTAAACATCTGTTCTAAATAAGCTAAATAAAATAAGTTTAAGTACGTACACCCAAAATAAACATTAGGTACTTTTACTACCAATGAAATTTGAATTAAATCCTACAAACTATTCTTTCTGATTGTTATTGTTCCATAAGCTATAAAAATAACATCTTTAACAACCAAAACAAGTAAACTGATTAGAATAATGGCTTGTATCCTAGGAGCTGTCATGCTGTCAAGGACAAGACCTCAATTCAAAAAATTTGCGGAACAACTAATAATCACCAATCTAATAAATGACGTACCTACCTGATGATAAGATATTACGTTACCAACTAAATATAACTCGCCTCGACGAAAAAGGAAATTGGATAATATCATATAGAGCTTTATCGTGCTATTACGGTCGAATGCTTGATCCAATTTTCTCGATGGATTTCTTCAGCCTAACTTGCGAGGGGTAGGTACAGTATTAGACATATTAAATGGTTAAGATAAGAGTAAAGGCCTATTCACGCAACACCGTGCCAGGTGTTATTATTATTATTATTATTATTATTATTATTATTATTATTATTATTAATAGCTCTAAATAGCTCTATGATAAAATCATCAGCTGAATCATTAATTGAGCCACTCACTTTATTGTTTAATAAATGTATTGATGTAGGCATTTGGCCCGAGTCTCTCAAAATTTCGAAGGTATCACCCCTGCACAAGAAAGGTAACAGGAACACATTGGACAATTACAGACCTATTGCCATAGTTCCCCTGATTGGTAAAATTTTAGAGACAATTATCAAACCTAGATTGATCAAATATTTTGAAAAGTCGAAAATTTTCTCCAAGTCGCAGTTTGGTTTCAGGGAAAATAAATCAACTCTATCGGCTTTGTTGGAGGTTGTTGAATCGGTGGTGGAGGGTTTTGATGAGAGCACATGTTCGACTGCCACGATGTGTGACCTTACCAAAGCTTTCGACTGTGTTGATACTGATATCCTTTTAAAAAAATTGGAGTACTACGGTATCCGTGATAATATGTTAAATTTGATTTCCTCCTATCTATCTCCCAGATATCAGTATGTCGATGTTAATGGATGCAAATCAGGTTTATTGCCAACTAGCAATGGTGTCCCCCAAGGCTCTGTCCTAGGCCCTGTTCTCTTTCTTGTGTTTATTAACGACCTACCTTACTCTATTGGTGAGGATTTTTGTGTGTTATTTGCAGATGACACAACATTGCTTGCCAAGGGAGCAGAAGCTTTGGGCAATGAGAGACTGACTTTTGCGAAAGACTGGTTCACCTGTAACAAACTTAAATTGAATGATTCCAAGACACAAACTTTAAAATTTAGTTCTGATCGATGGGATTCGACATCGCATTGTAAATTGTTGGGTATTTACCTCGACACCAGGTTGAATTGGTCTCCGCAGGTTGATTTCGTCTGCTCAAAGTTATCATCCCAATTGTTTTGTTTAAGACAGTTGAGGAAAACACTTACCTGTGATATGCTACGCGAGGTGTATTATGCTTTAATTCACTCCCACCTCACATACGGAGTTATACTATGGGGTAATTCTACATCCGCCAATAAAGTTTTTATTCTCCAGAAACAAGCTATCCGCATTATCGAAGGAGCAAAGTATGGTACACCTTGTAAAGCTTTATTTTTAAAGTTCAAGATACTGACATTGCCATCCCTTTTCATATTTGAGACATTGCTTAGAATTCACCAACGCCGACACATAATCCCCAAACATTCGGATATTCACAAGCATAACACGCGGCATGCAAATTATTTGGTTTCCGATTACTCTCGAATTAAAATTACTCAGATTAACAAACTTAATATTGATATTTACAATAGATTTATTCATCTCTCTGGTAATGTCGGTATCCTGGACATGAACTATTCTTGTTTCTATCGCTTAGCCAAAAATTTTTTGACTAAGAACTGTTTTTATAGTATATCCGATTTTATGGACTGTTCTACCGTTTATGAAACTTAGTGCACACATCTTTATTGTTTTGTTTTACTATGACTTCAAATGTACAAATTGTATATAATGTGGTCAATAAACTACTCTCTCTCGCTCTCTCTCTCTATTATTATTATTATTATTATTATTATTATTATTATTATTATTATTATTATTATTATTATTATTATTATTATTATTATTATTTGTTGTTTCAGCTCCTTAAAGGGTATTTTTACACATAGCAAACGGTAAGTATAATCCTACAAGTGTGCTAATGCATGTTACGGATGGAGTGTTCGATGTTCAGAACTTTTCTAACAGTGCTGCAAGTTCCCAAAATGGCCTGTCTTTGGAGTAGAGTGTATGTATTCGGGGGAAGTTCCAATGTACCAAGGGATTGGTGTAAGGCTTTTGGTATTTCACCGCAGGATCCAATAATTATGGGTAATATAGTGACCTTATGTTGTTCCCATAAATTCTTTATTTCAGCTGCTAGTGGTAAGTATTTCCGGATTTTTTCCTGGTGCTTCTCCACGATGTTATGAGCAGCTGGCACTGCTATGTCAATTATTATCGTGTTTTTATTTTTTAGGTCCTGCAATACGATATCGGGTTTATTGGCTTCAACTTGATGGTCAGTTTGAATGGATCTGTTCCAATATACCTTATGGGTTTCATTCTCAACTACAGGGGCAGGTGAGTATCTGTATGTCGGCAAATCCTCTATTCTGATGTTGAATTTGTTGCAGAGCATCTGGTGAATTATTTTGGCGATGTTGTCATGCCTATTGAGGTACTCCTTCGGTGCCAGAACCTGACATCCGTTGGTAAGATGTTCGATTGTTTCTCTTGCTCTTCCACACATTCTGCAGTTGTCTGAGGTAAGGTTTGGCTCCTTGATGATATATTTCCTGTAGTTAAGGGTGGGCACTACACGGTCTTGGATTGCCACCATGAATCCTTCTGTCTCAGCAAAGAGATTACCGTTAACGAGCCACTGGTGGGAGGCATTAGTGTTTATATGGTCTTGCTCTAATACCGAAGGGAACCGACCATGCAGCACCTTGCACTTCCATTGTATTATGTTTTGTGCGAGTGTTTGTATTTTACTAGAGGGTGTATAATCTTGGTTGAGGTGCAGAGGAGTATGGCCTTGGTCAATCCTATTGAGTTTCCGATATGTTCCGTTGGTTGCACTTGCTTTGATGAAAAAGTCTCTTAATGCCTGACACTGATTATAGTGTGCATCATATAAATTGATCACTCCTCTGCCTCCCTTACTCCTCGGTAGGTTAAATCTTATTTGGGAGCTCTTGGGGTGATGGCAGCGGTTCCTTGTAAATAGCACTCTCATCCTCCTGTCCAATGCCTGCAACTCGGTGTCGGTCCATTTCAAGATTCCGAAACTATAGGTGACCACGGGGATGGCGTAGGTGTTTATCGCTCTTATTTTGTTTGCTGCTGACAGATAGGTTTTCAATATTAATTTTGTTCGTTCTTCAAGTTTGCCTGTCAGTATTCCCTTCATCTGTCCGTGATCGATCCCTCTTGACTGGTCCATACCTAGGTAGCAGTAGGTATCGTTAATGCCCATAGCTTCTATTATCTCGTCCTTATTTAAACGAAATCCTGTGTGCCCAACCCATCTTCCCCTCTCCATAGCATTGATCTTACATTTGTCAGTCCCAAACGTCATTCCCACGTCTTTACTGAATGTATGCACAGTGCTTATTAAGGTAGAAAGGTTTTGTCTGCTTCCCGAATATAGTTTTATGTCATCCATATATAATATGTGACTAATTTGTTCGTCCCCAGGTATTATTATTATTATTATTATTATTATTATTATTATTATTATTATTATTATTATTATTATTATTATTATTATTATTATTATTATTATTATTATTATTATTATTATTATTATTATTATTGTTATTGTTATATTTTTTTTTGTTGAAATCCAGTCGACTGCTTCCTGGCTCAGATTCTCAGAGTCGGCCACTTGTGATTATCAGTAGCTACTCCTCACGTCCGTGGGGCGAGTCCACCTTCTGCATTCTTTCGGCTAGAAGATCTATCGAATTTCAGCATACAGACAGAGATCACGCATCAACCATGTTCTCTGATGCAGGTATGATCTTCAGTTCTGAAAGCAGTGTATCTCTTGCTCCACCGAGGGCTCCTATAATCAGTACCACAAGGTTCACAGTATGTTCTGGATGGAGTCTGCGGTGTTCGAAGAGCAGGTTTCGATATTTCGTCCGTTTCTCCTCCTTTTTCAAGACAATGTTGGTCTCGGCAGGAGTCGAGAACTCGATGACAAACATTGTCTTGAGCTGATGGTCGAGGAGGATTACATCAGACTTAGTAGCTCGAATCTGCCTGAGAGTGGGAAATGAGTAGTTCCAGTAAATTCGGCACTTCTCATTCCCCGCAATGGACTCAATATCCCCGGAGCATATGGCAGCACTGGTCTTTCGTCTATCTCGTACGAGTGCCGTAGAAAGTAGTAAAGCACTCGTAAAGCCGCATTATGTCTATCGATATAGGCCGAGACAGCATATGCCGTACAAGCGGAGAGCAATAAATGCATATTAGGTATTATTATTATTAGTTATAGTTAATAATTTTTTTAACATTTTAAATGTTCAAAACTCTAATCTTTCTGTACCTAAAAAGTAATATGCAATGTAGACTTTTTTACCTTGAAACGAGACCCTTGAATTCATTATTCATTCATTGTAGCTCCCGCATACAATGATCACATCATATTTTACTTTTATGGTTTTTTTCTTCGTGAAGCTTCCTGCATCATATAGGTCCACGAGCAGAATCCATACGTTCAACTCATAAGAAAAATGTATAGGAATACATTTTTCTATTGGGATTTTTTTACATTCATTATTTGGAGTTCCGAAATCATAAAATATGTTTTGTGAACATAACTCATGCATTTAAATGAGTTTGGTAAGTTAATTCAGTTGGAAAATGTAAGTACCTAGATAATTTTTTTCTCTGTAATAATGGTTTGACAAGAAGTAGGTATAACCTACCTAATAAAGGAGGTATTAGTAAAGGAGGAATAATATGAGATAAGGTCACGGATTTCTTAAAATAAACTGGATCGCTGATTCCTAACTATCATTTATCATTTTGTCAGTTGTAAGGTGGTCGCCACACTGTGCTAACATTCCATTGGCTAGTTTTCAGCTAATGATGTTGAGGTATTTACAGAGGGAAATTTTGAAAATAGTTTGGTGAGATATGGGCATATGACTAACTAAATATTACTTATATGGATGGATATGGGTATAAAATATGTACACTGTTGTAATAAAAATACTTTAGCAGCGGGTCTAAAAAGTTAACTTAATACAGGGTTATATCAAAGATTAAATTGTATTATTTGTGCATTAGATATGACGAGTAATTGACAGGACTGGACTCAAGAGTTATATTTGTGCAGCAAAGGTACACATAATTTTTTTCTATTTATAGTGCATTTCAAATAATTGGAATCATCTCTTTTTAATTTGACTTGAAATGATTTTCGACAAAGTCGAAATTTATGTGCTTGTAAAGACACTCCCTACATGTACAAATCTTCCAATGGTATGTCTGGTAGTTACCAATGTATATTAAATTCTTTGACGACACTCTTTATTTCTCCTGTTACAACTTCATTTTTTAAATAAATTTTACATTAGCCGGAATTATAACTGGTTCATAATAGTTACTTGTCTAAACATAATTTAGTAACTAACCCAAAAAACTTTAAAGTAACATGGTTTGTCAACCAAGTATTTGAACCTTGTCTGATTGCAGTATAAAAATTAGTTAGGATCAGTTTTGTATATTGTTTTGAGGAATTCTAATATCGATACCTTTTTGCCAAAATATCGTAAGTCACTCACTAAATTTTACCTTAGGCTACTTACGACAATTCTGCCACTCTGCCTATTACAGTTCTGTTACTTACGATAAAATGTATGCAGTTATTTAACCGTGAAACATTTAAATACGTTTACATATTTATGGATCTATCTACCTCTGCCAAGATGTGTATTTGCATATTATACTTACGATAGATCCATAGTCATTTTCATGGAAAATGTCACTTACGATAGTTTGGCAAAAAGGTATCGATATAAGTTAGGTATTTATCGAAGAATTAGACATATGTTTGTAGTTATTTTAATTGTGGCAGGAGCTGCATATATAAAAAGCCACGATGAAAGTAGCTGCACGTCTTATCAGTAAAAACGGCACTAAAAAAAATATTTTGTAACTGAATGACATCCTACAATTAGTAATGTCAAGTAGTTATTAATCAAATTTATACTTTACGCTGTTAAGATATATTAAATATTGTGAATGAATTGGGATAGGTTAATCAGTTATTTTGTTATAAAATTACATGAAGTTTATAATACACAATATGGTAATAACTGCTTTTCTAGAAGATAACATTAACAACTTCAAAACTCAAAATCATTATGATTATGGTAGGAATTTAATAAAAACACATTTAAAATATAATTTATACACACAATCACATTATAATAGGAGTTTTATCCACACTTATAAAGCATATAAAGTAACCTATTATCCACTACTGAAATAATAAAAAAATATAAACTTAAATCAACCAAATTTAATTTACTTATTAAAATTAACATTAACATATATATTAATAGACATTTCGTTCTTCGCTTTTTCATATTTCACTTCGTTTCCGTTAATAGGAAGCTTGTAGTTGCTTCTTACAACAAATTTTGGATGTCTCCTTCTCCTGAGGAATGACTTGGAACGAGAAGAACCTTGGATTTTCCTTGCAATACCAAGTTTGTTAGATAGGGAGTCTTCAATATAGCTCTCTCCCACAGCAGGGCTCTTCCACCCACCATGCCGTTTGATGGGTGTAAAGTCGGCACCTTTATTTTCCAATAAAGTTATTGAAGTGCACCCTCATATAGTGGCCAATATAAGCTTCCGCGTTTGCCAAGTTCAGAAACGATGCAACTTTTGATGGAACTTTTGCCAATGTGTTGATTCCAACAGGCTGAGAAGTACATTTTTGATTCTTATAATGTAAAAAGAATCTGTTTTGTGATAAGTTCTTTGGTCTTAGGGAAATACATTTTCTACACATCTCTACGTCGTTGATAGAAAATCCTTCATTTATAATTTTAAACTTTCGTGAAATGCCGGTCTTGGTATCTAGTATCGAAACAACTAGATACGCGCCAGTGTCCTATACATTAGTGATTTTCAAATTCGTCAATTCGTAGCATCGACAATCACCAGAGACTCCTATTACTAGCGCAACCTAAAATGATTCAAAGTATTATTAATACATATTGTCTAAAAAGTTAAGAGTTATTACCTTAATCATAAAATATTCTTTATCACAAGATTTAGTCAAAAATTCTTCAATTTGCACTCTTTCCAAAACTGCAGCCTTTTTTACCTTGTATCTTTTCGATTGACTCTTCAGTTAACAGATATCTACGTTTTTAAACTTTTATCGCAACCTTCAACATTGAATACTTCGACCAAATGGATGAAATGATGAAATTGCATGTTTTTTCTTCAGATTAAGAAATAAATAACTTGCACCTTGCACACAGAACTTCATTTATAAACTACAAAACAAAAAGAAAATATAAAAGCAGTGATGGTAATTCAACAGTGTTACCATCATTTAATTCATAAAATACCTAGAAGTTAGCACAGTATGGCGGCCGCCTATCAGTTGTTATTTTTAGCTACCCCCACCCAAGGATTGTTAACTGTTTACAGGATTGCTCGATCGCTCAATTTTGTCATCCGCCTTTCTGACGTCATCGAAGATCTATGTAATCGAATTGTCGAAATATACCTATTTTGTGTTTGTTATATTTCACATTTGCAAAAGAATTTTCGTATTTGAATGATTATTAATATTATTATTTATTAAAGTTTGTAATAACAGTATAAATTGTAACTATTTCTACAAGTTCGAGATCTTTGGATCTTTGACGACGTCACAATTATGGATTACATTGTAGTATAGGGATCGAGCAATCCTGTAAACAGTTAACAATCCTTGACCCCCACCAGTATGTATTAGCGATCCAGTTTATTTTAAGAAATCCGTGGATAAGGTAGATATTCAAAATCTGTCTTATCGAATACAAACATTATCCATGAAAAACAGATACCTAATCCAATTTCTATTACAATATCTGTTTATATTTTCGCAGGTAGACGTGGTCTTCCAATATTTATTTTATTAATATTGACACCTACGCATCTGCTTATACACCGACAGTGACTCATTTCACGTATAAATTATTAGTCGAACAAACATTCAGGCCATTAAAAGTAATAGTGGTCTCAAGGTAAATAACACTCTTAAGAGAAATCAGAGGAACTAACACCATATTTTCGGCTTATTTAACTCGGATCAGAATGTGGGAATTAATTAGCATATGCTATTCTATATTTATATCTACACCATAAAGTAGTTTCCTCTATGCTACAGTCACCAAACAATTAAATTTGCCTTTTCATTTATATTCTGGCACCTGGGTAGAGGTGCACCTGGTCGAGGGATACGATAAAAAACCTGTTTACCTGTATAAGGAGGATTTTTGGGCTTTACACTCTTCAAAATAAACAAGTGAGAATCAAAAATTTGGAAACTAAGGCAATTTCATTTTGTTTTTCGTAGATCACATTTCTGAACGGAGTTTTCTTTTACGAATACGAATACACTGATACCTATAAGTTTTGATCAGTCTATCGTATAATAAACCGAAATATACCCAAAACAATGAATTGTATAAGCTAAATGCCTAAAAACTGCCTATAACATAACTAAGCAAGAACGTTTTCGTGTAGATATATACTGCTCTTATAGTAACTTTGGGCATATTTCCTTATTATTAGAGATAGACCCATTAAATTCTATATCAGTGAATTCATACAGAGAATTACTCCTTAGGCTAGGGTTATAGTGGATGCGTTGTTCTGACGAACTATCGTTCTGACGGATACGTCCGAATGATATTCGTCAGAACGTTGTGGTTATAGTACATAAATTATCTGACGAATTAGACCATTCGATAGATAAGTTTAGTAGGTACACTATTCGAAATAGTTTTGTTCTCAAAAAAATGGACCTAGTTGATGATTACTACTTTTTATTAGATAATCTTTTACTTAAAATTTTACTAACTACAAAGCGTAGATCAGTATGTGTGAACAAAATATTTGCATCAAGACAAGTAATCTTCTCCCACGTCCTTCGTGACATATTCCTATTATGATATTGTTTGTTTTTCATGTCCCGCAAACATTGTTTTCATAAACAAGGGTTAGGTATAAGTTTTTCGCTATCCATTTTGAATCGCAACAATTCTGACGAACAAATCAGATAAATTTGAACGACTATCCGTTCGTACATATTCTGTGACTATTCGTAGGTAGTATAACCATTAACCACATGCATTGTATGTCTATTGTTTGATTTATTCGTACGTGTTCGGACGTATTCGTCAGAACGATAGTTCGTCAGAACATGCATCCACTATAACCGTAGCCTTAGGAACGTGTTACCACAGCATATAAAATAATTTATATGCTGTGGTGTTACTACGATGTTACTTTCGAGTTTTCCCCATCTATAGTGGTATTTGGTAATCGCATTGAAAATACCTAGGACGGCTGTACTTAGCGAACAACGTGTCACTACTGTCACTTACTATTTATCTTTCTTAGAATATAATCAATTCTAATCATTGAATCATTGATAGGTATATTAGGTAGGTATATCTTCTATGCCACTTTAAAGAATTTCTAAAATTAATGTTAATGCCAAAACTGTATCAAGATGTCCTATTCTTGTCTGATGAATAATATTCAATATTAATATCTATAAGTACCGAACAGATTTTCTACCAAGTTTTGCACCTTCACACTGAGAGTCGTAAGTCTTGGTGCTTCGAATAAATCAGCATCTACGTTCCATTGACCTAGTTTTGTGAAAATAATATATTTACCAGTACATTGCTAGTATTTATATTTGCTAGTAGGTATCACACTAGTAGATGGGTACCTATTTTGAATTGGCAAGTGAAGTGAAACACAGAAATAAGTAATGCTTTATATCGTAGCTCCGTCATAGATACATAATATACCCTACCTACAGTATGTTTGTCCATGCTACACCTACCCAGCTTTTAAATTAATTTTTGAGTTAGGTCCTATACCGATTCTCAAATTGGAATAGGTTGATTCTCAATTCTCAGATTGAGCAGTATTTTCTAGAGTGCAGCATTTTCTTCGGGATATCTCAGTATGTCAATTCCTGACAACAGAATAGATAGCACACGTAGGTACCTATTAAAAATAAATCAATATAGGTAAGTATGCTGTATGACATGTAGCATTTTTTTAGACAAATTCTATTGACAAAATAGAAATTCCATAGGTATCTCAATTCGTTTTTTAATTTAAGCCGATATTCAATTTTTCGACTTTTTCGAAGACTATCTCTTTTACTCTATCTTAGTGACTTGAAAAGATACAGAAAAAAATGTTAATTTTAATAAGTTTCAGTTTTGTCAACCTTTTGGCGTAGAACCCGATGATCATCATAACTTAACGTTGAGAGGCAATTTTGTCATTCAACGTTAATAATCATATTTTTATAAATCATACTTAAAATTGTTTAAGTAATGGGGAAAAATAAATGTAAACAGCTAAATAGGTTATTACTAGGTAAATCCTGCACATTTTTTTCTTACCGTCAGAAAAAAATATTCCTGGGGTTCAATTAAACCAGAATTAAATACCTACATGGTAAATATTTTCTTTGAATTGAGGCACGACACGCACTTCACCCGTTTATTATTGTTCGCTTCAAGAGATGAATTGAAAATTGAAATTCCCACATAGAAAAATCAACGCCCATTGAGGTAGTAGTATATGGTTGTCATTGAAAGATTTATATGGTTAAAAAAAACATTATTCATTTACTAAGTGCAAGACAACAACAACAACGCCCTACATTCAAATCAACCAGCGAAAATGTTAATCCAAATGTAGCTACAGTGCTGCCACCCGGGGGTGGGGGCATCTATATAATAGAAATCGGCCGGCCGCCATTGCATTGCATTTGATTTTTGCGCATCGACAAGAGCGTTTGTGTTTTCTATCTAGTACTAAGTTAATAAGATTTATATATCAAAATGAGGGAAATCGTACATATTCAAGCCGGACAATGTGGTAACCAGATTGGAGCCAAAGTAAGTCCTGTTTTAATATTCCTTTGTTTTTCCGACCTACAAAAGTGTAAATTTGTTAATTATTACCACTGAAATTGGACCGGCCATTTTCTAAACCCGTACTTGCTTAAAAATAGTTTTGTGATAACTGATTATTACCGGATTTTCTGCATTGTTGTAGTGTAAATACTTGTGCATTTGTTTTTAACTATGGACAATAAGTT
This sequence comes from Pogonocherus hispidulus, assembly GCA_963924545.1. Lineage (NCBI taxonomy): Eukaryota > Metazoa > Arthropoda > Insecta > Coleoptera > Cerambycidae > Pogonocherus > Pogonocherus hispidulus. The sequence goes on from OZ004693.1 coordinate 18,177,696, forward strand.
GTTATGTTTTAAAGTTTTAAAACGATGTGAATCTTGGGCAGCCATGTTGTGCATTTGAGACCGGCCGGTGAATATTGATCGTCCTGAAAATGTAGACTTGCCGCTTGCCATTATTTTCTAAATAACTGTTTTCCGGTATTTGAATAGATACTAATTAAAATTTGTATAGGTGTTGCGTTTTTATTCAATATTTTTTGTAATTTTATTTTATTGCTCAAATTTGAAGGTAAAAATTTAATATTTTAGAACTTGGATCATTTTAATTTTTTACTTAATTTCCTTCTACTTTTTATCAGGATTTTAGTTACCTACTTACGTATTACTGAATAGGTATTTTATTTTGAAAAAGTCTAGGGTTCTACCCAATTACCTATAGGGTTATTACTTGCATAGGTACCTACATAAATATTCTGCTTTTTGCTTTGTTCAATAAATAGTTACCTATGTAAGCCGTAAAATATCTACACTCCTTATTTTTTACCAAATTTCTATTATTCCTTAACTAGTCACTATGAAATTCCTTGAAACTCCTATTTAAATTGAGAATGTTTTCATGTTTGTTAGTATGATGACGAGGACGGTTAAAAAAGGCGGTTACACATCCTCGACAACGGTTTGCTTTCAGTCTGTGTGTACAGTCGCCGCATAAAAAAATCACAAAAGTTCCAATTCAACGTAAATTTGTCATGTCGATTCATATTCATATAACTAGGGTTTTACCTAATTGCAATAGGTATCTATATTGTTACTAAAATTTTTCGAGATTGTTCAGTAATATTTATTTATAGTTATTGCCTAAATTATATTGTCGCAATCACCTGATACCTAAGTGATAATAGAATAGGACGTAGGTACTACTCGTACCTACCTTCCTTCATATTGAAATAAAAACTAGGGTTTTGAATTTAATTTAAATACTCTCTAGGAAAGTAGGTAAATTATTTTAGGAGAATAGAATATTGGTTTATGGGTACCTAGCTAGGTATAGATAATTAATAACCTTACTTCTAAAGCGGCCATTGGCAGAGGAATACCTAAATAATAAATGAAATTTACGTTTCAAGTACCTAGTAATATGTAGGAGATAGAGGTTCTTTTACCACTTCTTGTAGTCTTCACTTCAGCGGCTTTGCTGTCCTTCATGCTTAGATGAAAGGTTCGTCGACCTCTGATGTGCTAAAATAGGCACTTAGAAATACCTAGGTACTTACCATGTTTTATTTTCTATCGCGTGCCTGCATTGATGTAGTAGGTAACTACTTACTTATGTGTTAAATAACTACGTTACAAGCACACTTTAGAGTTCTATTAGTTTAATTTAAAAAAAAGTCGAGCGAGTTATTTTTATACTGAAGAAAAATTTAAATTTTGTAGTTACATGTAAATACCTATACCTAGAGGCATTTCGGGTTTTAAATTTGGCTATATTTCATCATTTGTTTACCATTATGTGAGACCTTGTTAAGTGGTTACGTCATGCTTTGCAGTACTTCAAGCTTTTGCAGTTATGTCTAAATATAGTAGTGACCTGAGTCATTACATTATTTTCGATTAACATACTAGACTTGTTATAGTAATGGTTGATTTTTGCCCTTGTTACGTCACTACCTGTCCCATTTTACCTATTAAATATAAATACACCTGCAAGCAGCATGTATAATATACACCTGGCTTAAGAATTAATATTTAAGTAGGTATGGGAAACTAATAAACCAAAAAAATATCTTTGGAATAAAATACATATCTACCTACTTTATAATATATTTTCAATGTAAAGTGAAGCAGAAAATGTAGGTATGTACCCTATTCCAGCTTTGTGTTTTATTTTTATTAAAACACCTATTCCTATTATATTAGGTACTTTCGCGCCGCGCAGATATGCAGTCCACTCGAAAATAACTGCAAACATTAACGCATGCGCATCATTCTGAAGGAAATAAATCACTATTCTGATCTGATTGATTCTGATCATTGCATTTATTTATATGTAGGTACTTAGCTGTTTTACAAAAACTACTGTTTGTTATTATTCATCATTCAATTAATGTGATTTTTGTTGAATATTAATTCATTTCAAATTTTTATGGTCTCTGGTCTCTAAGCCCTTGTTATACCTACTTCACAAGCAATACACTCCGTAGTTACAGCATTTCATTATTTCTCTTAATTTAATATCTACTAAATACTACTTTATTTTATGTATTTTTGTCCCGACCGTAACTGCAACAGTTACATTTCCTTTGTCGGCCAGTGTTAACAATTAAAGGGGTTTCTACTTTACTAACATGCACCTGGAAAATGTACTTTAATCTATTTCATATAAGCATATTTCTGGCTTCAGTTGTTGAGTGATCTTTAGCTTTATATAATGTAGATATAGGTGAGCTTTTACATAATACTTACCGGGCATATATAAGTAGCGTAATTTTTTGTTGCCTTTTTTTATATGAATATTAGTTTTATTTATAGATGTAGGTAATAATAATAAGTACCAAATTCTACTTTGCATGTAAAACACGAACTAGTTATTGATTTTCTTGTAAAGTACATTGGCATCGGGCATCGGGTTACATATAGGGGCGCATATGCCCTTTAGGCGTGGCTAGAACTTTGTATGATTAGTCTGTTAGGATTTATTTTACCTACACACTTGGTAGGTTTAATGTGAAAGCCCATTGCAATGCCGCATGAATTAAGGTGAGAACGAGATGTTAATGGCCTTTTGTTCTTTGAAAGAAACCATAGAATATAGTAAACTACGATCTACCTATAGTAACTTCATAATAATGAGAACATTTATAAAACCAGAATAGTGGTTGTATTTTTACATTCAGTTCCTTCATATAATCTGAGTAAATATTTAAAATTAATTTTACCTTTTCAAAGATCAAGATCAAAAGAGAATAATTTTATAAGATTTGCAATTAATTTTTTATATTAAAATAAATCATTTAGTCATAATATAGCAGCAAATAAATTACATATATTTTCCATTACCCAAGCACTGCTTTTATAAATGGTTTGATCTAGTTTGGTTCTATCCAAAGTGTAGAATGTGTTTCAACACACAGGGTTAGTTTCTAGAACATATTTCGTTAATAAGTCTGTTTGCAAAAATATTTAAAACATTCTTAAACAGTTTTTTATTTGTATATCTCATTCCATTAATTGATCTCTAAAAAAATGTATGCCTACTAGATTTTGTGCTAGCATACCCTACTTTTGTTTTTCTTATGGGTGGTATATTGGGTTTTCGCATTTTTTAAATCTACGTAAAAAGTTCTTTTCATCCATAATCTGCATATGTTCAGAAAACAAAAAAAAATATAAACATTGGACGTTTGGAGTAATTCCAATTACTGCATCTTTCACTACTCGACATACCTAATTCATCTGTAATTTCATACGATCTTGCATACAATTTTTTTAGCAGACCTCAGACAAAAAGTCCAATGGACTGAGGTCCAGTAACCTGGTAGGCTATTTTATTGTTCCTCGGTTTTTTGAACGTATGTATGTTATACATTGTTGAACAGCACTTTGTACGGAGTTTTCAAAAATACGAAAATCTAATTTGGCTCCCTTAAGAAAAACCAAAGTTGAGTATATTAGCACAACATCTAGTGAGCTTGAATTATTTTAGAGGCCAATTTGGAAGTCCTTGCTGACTGCTATCCCTGTCTTGAAAATATTTGACGATATTTTTACAATAAACGAGCTATAGATGTTTGTAGAAAATGCACATTTTTTGTTTTTACCCTGTATCTACTGAAGAGTAAGAATTCTTAGAAATATAACCATGGTTCTTTTTGGGCCTAAAGTTCCCAATTTAACCAACTCTATATCTCTAATAGTTTCTGAGATGCCCATACAGTTCATCTTTAAACTAGACACAGCGTATAGTTTGATTAATCACTTTTTTTTATAATACTTATATTTGAGCATCCTAATTTGAGATGTTTGAAATAAATATTTTGTCAGATTAAGATAAGGTAATATCAAAGTCTACATATATTGTAATTATATGTAGACTTTGGTAATATCTAACAATAAATCTAATTTAAAATGTTGATATACTTACCCGGTAATTTTATGTCTCTTGATGCCAGGTGAATTGTTAAGAATGTATTTTTATTTACCATTACCTCTTCACCTCTTACTTATTTTAACCTTTTGTTTCAGTTCTGGGAAATTATTTCCGATGAACATGGTATCGACCCCACTGGTGCCTACCATGGAGATTCAGACCTCCAACTCGAAAGAATTAATGTCTACTACAATGAAGCCTCCGGAGGCAAATATGTTCCACGTGCCATCCTAGTAGACTTGGAACCTGGTACCATGGACTCAGTCCGATCCGGCCCATTCGGACAAATCTTCAGACCAGACAATTTCGTATTCGGTCAGTCTGGTGCAGGAAACAACTGGGCCAAGGGACACTACACAGAAGGAGCCGAATTAGTAGACTCCGTTTTAGATGTAGTAAGGAAAGAAGCAGAATCTTGTGACTGTTTACAAGGTTTTCAACTCACACACTCCCTTGGTGGTGGTACCGGTTCCGGTATGGGCACATTACTCATCTCAAAAATCCGTGAGGAGTATCCAGACAGAATTATGAACACATACTCGGTTGTACCTTCCCCTAAAGTATCAGACACAGTTGTTGAACCCTACAACGCCACACTCTCCGTACACCAACTTGTAGAAAACACAGACGAAACTTACTGTATTGATAATGAAGCTCTCTACGACATCTGCTTTAGGACATTGAAGCTCACCACACCAACATATGGCGATTTGAACCATTTAGTATCCCTTACCATGTCAGGTGTAACCACCTGTCTTAGGTTCCCTGGTCAACTTAATGCTGATCTTCGTAAACTGGCTGTCAACATGGTTCCTTTCCCACGTCTTCACTTCTTCATGCCTGGATTTGCTCCTCTTACATCTCGCGGTAGCCAACAATACCGAGCTCTCACTGTTCCTGAACTCACACAACAAATGTTTGATGCCAAAAATATGATGGCTGCCTGCGACCCTAGACATGGACGTTACCTAACCGTAGCTGCTGTATTCAGAGGCAGAATGTCGATGAAGGAAGTAGACGAACAAATGCTCAACATTCAAAACAAAAACAGCAGCTACTTTGTCGAATGGATTCCTAACAATGTAAAGACAGCCGTTTGTGACATTCCTCCAAGAGGTCTAAAGATGTCTGCCACTTTCATTGGTAATTCCACTGCCATTCAAGAATTGTTCAAACGTATTTCTGAACAGTTCACAGCTATGTTCAGGCGTAAGGCTTTCTTGCATTGGTACACCGGAGAAGGTATGGACGAGATGGAATTCACCGAAGCCGAATCCAACATGAATGACTTGGTCTCTGAATACCAACAGTACCAAGAGGCTACCGCTGACGAAGATGCCGAATTTGATGAAGACCAGGAAGCGGAAGTTGATGAGAACTAAACTGTTTTTAAAAAAAATCTCTTAATCTCAAAATAATAAAAATAATTTCTTTTGTATTTATGCAGTTTTTTGTACAGTTTTTACATTCCCTTTGTAAAATCAAATACATTTACATTACTTAATTTATTCAAGACTGACTTTGTGTTGCTTTTACTTTCAGTGTTCGTTTCAAAAAATGTTTATAACATGTTTTTGCATATTTTGTTTAAGAAATAGGCATTAAAACTGCTGCCATCACTTACTTACATTCGCATTTTATTAACCCCTATCATCCAGTGATCCCTAATTCTGATATTGATAGTACATTTCAAACTCGTAGACTTCGAGAAACTTCAAATGTTTGGGCAAAGGTAAGTTTTATAATAAGTTATTCCTGAAAATTTAAAAAAAAAAAACGAACAAGTTGAAATTTTGAGCTAAGTATTCCTGAAAATCTCGAAAAAAAAAGTTAAATGAAACATTTTCCAGTTTGCATTTGGTAAAAAGTAAATAATAGTTACAAAAAATATACTTCTGTCTTGGAGTAGGGCCTAAGCTAATTGATTATCTTTATTGTAAATAGCACTTTAGAATTAGTCGAAGTATATAATTTTGTTTTCTATAACCAGGGAGTAAATACATCTAGAATTAGTAGTAAATGGTGATAATAAACCTTTACAACCATGTAATGATTTTAATTTAGATTACAAATTGCATTCCCTTCTAAAAATAATGATTAGCTAAACCGTAGCCAACGTTAACGTTGGCTACGGATAAACCAATACCAAATAGTAAATCATATTTGTGGGTAAACAACAAAATACATGAAGTTTTCTTATCAGTCCATTAAGTAAGCATAAAAAAGAAATAAAACAAGTTTCTTTTGCAAAATTAATAAACTAAACCTATACTGAAATGTACTTTATATGTTCATTATACACAAAATTCGATATTACATTATAAAATTGGGCACTCCCTGTGTAATCAATCAATCAATTCAATTAGGTAAGCCATATTGCATGATAATATTGATAATGATTCGTCTGTTAATTCTAATTTACTGAAGAAATTATTGACGAGCTGTTAGATGCCCCACCTACCCATATAACGGATGTGACGGTTCCAAATGTTCAGCCAAGCAGAAAGACTTCTACTTCACACCTCACACTTCCGCATTTCTAGAGATGAATTCCCAGTATTATTGTAAGTAGAAGCCACAGAAATAAATTTCTGTCGTAGTACAAATACAATAGGAATCGGTTGGTACAGAGTAGAAAGTAGGTAGGTTTATTTAGTATTTGCTACTTAGAGGGTAGATAATTGATTCGTAAAAGGTACCTACATTTATGAGTGTACATCATACTTACCTACTAATTATATCTTAGAATAATTCATTTTACCCTAAATTTCGCTGTGTAACCACAGTATATCTTTAGCATTATACTGTGGTGTAACTTCAACCAGACTTCAACTGAGGCTTAAAATGTGACACTATTGTCGTTTGATAGATGTCGACTATATTTATATGTAATAAAGAACTATAGCATAAACAGTGCATTTTTCATAAAACTAATTCTACAAAAAATTATGGACTTACACCTTTCTAATACCTAGGTAGATGTAGGTATACGAAAAGCTTCATAAAAGTTAGGTATAGAGAATTTAATTCTACATCTTATATGGTATAAAAATATACAGTGTGCTCTAGTTAGTTTTTTTGCGATTTTTCAATATTTTTATGGACATATGTGTGCCATGATTTTCTTTTCACCCTGTAGAACCCAGATCAATTTTAGGTATAAGGTTTAAAAGAAACTTTCAAACATCAGAAGCAACCTATATACATATATATCGACGAAAAAAGTTTAGAGCTATACATCTTGAAAATTATATGATATTTGGTATATATATATAGGGCTATTAAACAAAGTATCCTACACAAGTATTGTACTGTTTATTAATCTGTGGCCCTGCATAACTGAAAATATTTTTAATTTGTAGATTTTAATCTGGCAACATCGTAAAAAGAAAAATCCATATTCCCTGATAAAATCCCTGTATTTCACCTAGCTCCCTACATATTGCACTCCCGCGCACTATTGGGACACCTAGATATAGTTTAATTTGTTGTGTTCAAAAGTTGGTTTCATTAAACAGTTTTTCTCGACATAAATTCCGTCATTCGCGATTTGTAAATAGGTATAAAAATTTACATAAATTTTACTTGTTTCATTTACAAATAAATATAAGAACATATTATATACATTCTCAAGCTATTGATTGCACTGTCAATTTATAAATAATTTAAAATGAAATAGTTTAGGTGGATATTTGAACACAAATAATATATAACTTGATTTGAACATTCACCTCTATTACCTATGATCTTGAATGAAGATATCCTTAGCCAGGATTTGCAAAAGTAAATGATTAAAAATGAAAATACACGCACAGGTATACTGGCATAGTATACGGAATATACATAGGCATTTCTGGTAGGTACCAATAAGAGATTAAAAGTTTTTGATACTTACCTAATACCTACTTTAATATTTATTGACAATTTTGCAAAAATTGCCTTCTATAGACAAGTTGAAATTTCATAAACAACATAAGTATAGGTATATTTAATTTAAACGCGAGTAATATTAACAAAAATAGGAAAATAAGATACCTAATTATTTTGATGTTGACATTTTCATGGCAGTTATTAAAAAATTAGTTCATCATTTTTCTTTCTTTAAACGTTTATTTATTGTTATTGTAATGATTTTTATTCTGACTTTTATTTAAAATACGTCATTTAATAATTCATAAACGTTAATAAATGAATTAAGGACTAATGTTTGAAAATATATATTAGGAAAGTAGGTACCTATAGCATGTTACGATTACACAATAATGTGTGAAGAAACAATTTTTATCTGAAATTTGCTATTAATCACTGTGTTGATGCAAAAAATAAATATACAATTTATTGCAGATTTACTTACAAAAAATTGTAGGGGGAATTTCATATGTCATGAAATGTAACATGATGAACATGTCAGGATGCAACAAATGCCAAGGAGTTTTGCATTAAATATATTAACTACTTACAGTTTTTATTATTCTTAGTGCATGTTTTTCTAAATATATATTAGCATCGTGGAAACATTCTAACTTTTTAATCACAATTCGTCCATTAAACAATAGGTACTGTGTAGATACTGTTTTTAATCATCTCAAATAATATTACATAAATGAACATCTCTAAAATAAAAATAGTAGATGGTATCTACTGCCTAATTATTCTTATTCGTTTAAATTTTCACTTTGAATTTGAATTATCATATTTCAGGTTCATTCAAAGTATTCTTATTACAAGATCTAGAAAACACGAATCGCACCAATAATTGTCATAAATGAATATAAAATAGTAATTGGATTTGCATCAACATTTTTGATTGCAAATAAAAATGTTTCTTTTAAACTAACAAACTGACATCATGTTACAATAAGTTACGTAAAGCTTAACGCAAAAGTAGTTTACATTCTAATTTTAGAAATATACGTCAAAATGCAAAGGCTAACCACCACCCAGTGCATGTAGAAAATATTCATCAGTTACATGAAAAATCCAGCTGCGACATTAGTTTCCTACATTAACCCAGGAAATAGTGCATATTAGGTACCCTTAATGTAGTCCGGTATAAAAAGCTGATTTTTTAATATGTATATACCTACTTATTATTCGTTAGTACATAATTAGGTAATTTATCGAGCCTGCAGACTACTAACATTTCTGTTAAGCCATCTCACTCTCCATAGAAAATATGCTGTTTTGTTAAATTAGTGTATTTCGTAAACCATTGGATTAAACAAATAATTATAAATAAAATGATCCAAGTTTGAAAACAAATTATATTTATTAAAATAAATAAAATAATATAAAAATTACTTTGTTCTCATAATAAAATATATAACTTCCAAATTTTACCACAGACGAAAGTTAAAATTTAAAAGGTTCAACAAGTAAAAAGTAAATTTAACAATAAACATTCTTAAGAAGCAAGAACTTCTACTTATTTATTCTATACAATTCTGAAACAACTGCCAAAGCACCACCAGGTATAAACCTAACAAAATGATCTCCAGCTAAAGGCCCCACAGCAAATAGGTTATTGCAGCCATTCACCTTATGGGTCAGCCTATCTACATCTACAGGATTAGTCTTACAATCTATAGGTTGATCCTTCTTAACCCCCAAATTAACATCTTTGGGTAAAAACAAAAAATCTGGTCTTGATCCAATAAGGACAACAGCAAAAGACACACTTAGTTTAGTTCTTATGCCATCTTTCGATGTTAAGATTATAGTGTGTGATCTGTCATTAACATCAGTTAAAGTGTGTTCTGGGTACGCCGAGTAAAGAGGATATGTTGATCCTCCATCTTGCATCATTTGATGTACCTGTAAAAGAAAAATAAATTATTATTAAACAATATCTATTAAATCAAACAACAATTTTTTCAACTAAAAAACTAATCAGAAAACTGTTAGTTTTCTATTAAAATATTTATTGCTATTAGGCAAAACAACCATAGGTAATGCTGGTCCTCTAAGTAGATAAACAATCTACCCATACTCTTATTTTATTTGTGGGACCAACAGAAAGAACTGGAAAATTACAATAGGCCTTTTCCACTAAATTGAATTTTACTATTTTATTAATATCAAACGTTATACTGGTACATAAGTAAAGGTAGAATCAACCCAATTTATTAAAGAATTGTAATTAAGCGAAATTATCAAGTACAATCTAACCGGTCTTAATGAATCAATTCAAACTGCGCCGTTCGCTGATATCACACTCCAGTAGCCAATAAAATGTAGACAAGTTAAAGAACGGCTCCACGTTGCCATATATAATTTAACTTTTTTCTTGGCAACAATTAAATTTACGTTCTGGTAATTTTGAAATGAAAATATGTATTTTTAAGTGAAATATTCTCCATAAATTATTACTAAAGCAAAACAACAGGATTATTTTACAATTTATCCCTTGAGCAAAATAATTTTTAGGTATTTTTCGCTAAAGGTGACAACACTGCACAATTTATGCAAGAATCAACTAAATGATTATTTGATAACTCAGATTATAAAACCTAACCTTCTTGTATTAACATTGCGCACTTCAGCACTTAAGAAAGTTCATATTTGTAACGTAGAAATCGTTAACGATTTCATTGTCAACTCTTGGAAGATTGTCTGAATCAGCCTTAAGATATCCCTCTTCAATTTTATTCATTTTAAATCAAGTTAATCAAAACACAAAACGAAAGTTAGGTTAAGCACAACTTCACTTGACAGAACACAAAATGTAGGGCAGCCAACAGACAACAACGAACTGGAGTATGACGTCAATGGCGCGCTATTTGAAATATACGGTAATTTTAACAATTTTTTCAAAATATATCTGGTGAAGAAAAAAATTTAAAAAAATACTTTTTAGGCATAACTAATGTTTACATTTTATAATAAGCGAATAAAAAAAAGATGTGGAAAAGACCCATTGAGAGAAAGCACTCTAAATTTAAAAGTAAAATTGAGTCCAAAAAGTAATTTGACAGCTGGAATGTCACTTATGTTGTATTCAGAAAATGATATAAATTCCAAAAATATAATAATATACAGTAGGACGAGTATAATACACTGTATACGGATAATTTATTACCTTGTGATATTCCGGGTACATGTTTTCAGGCAACTGTTTGTTCAAGTCGGCTGATTTGTGTCTGAAAACATGAATTACAGGAATGTTTCGAGCCCTTATCGCAATGACAGCATCAGCAGCACTCAAGCCTGCACCAACCACCAAAACAGGCATCACATCTTCAGGTTCTTTGTCAGCCATGTAAGAATCTAATTGGGATTCCAAATTTCTCAAATCATACAGAAGCCAGTCGGGATCTTCTTTCTCTCTTGAAATTTCCAGTCGGTTTGGCAAGTCGTTTCCCCCATTAGCCAAGACTAAATATTTGCACTTGTATGTGACTTTTTCTCCTGTTTCCGTGTCAAAAGCATTTACAACCCATTTAGTGTTAGAATCACAGCTTGCATAGTTACAAGAAAAAGGCACCCTTTTGTTAGCAAAATCTAAACTACGAGAATTTCTTAAAGTATAGGGGTTAATGTTATTTCCATTGAACGACCTACTATACTCACGATCACATACATTACTTGAATCACAGCAAAAACTAACTGATCTCTTTTTATCATGCTTTGGAAACCTAGAACTAAGGAATGAATCATTTTCTGACTTAATTATTTCTCTTATTTTCCTAGTTGGACTATTGTCAAATATTTTCTCCCTAGGTCTTTTACATCGAGATTTTTTTCTGTTGCCTCTTAACATTAAACAGTTTATGGCATTCGAAATAAAACACGTCTTGTACTCTTCAAAGTTTTCATCTCTTTCCGGTGAACTAATCTCCACTTCTGTCATAATATCGTCATCAATTTTTTCCAAGCAACTATTTTTCTTCAGCCGGCTTCCCTCCGAGTAGCCCTGACAAAGAATTGAGTTCTGATTTATAGGTTCAACTGAACTTACAAGAACACTGTTTCGGAAATATCTGCAGAGTTGCATCTTTTCAGTGTACTGCATATAATATTTTGCTACATTACAAGCAAAGGCCCGTTTTTCGCCCGAATCTCGAGAATGGAATGGTATTCCGGGAAGAGCCATCCAACTGCCGAGGGAAAGGGTGAGTATATGTGGGTCCATCTTATGCCACGATCCACCAGGTGGGCCCTTGCCCAGTACAATATGGTCAACCTAAAAACAATGGCATTTAGATTTTTAAATAAAACATTACTAATACATGAAAAGTTTCTACTTTTCCCTAAGATTTTAATGTTATGAGTGACTACATTTTGCAATAAGGAAAATGTATTATTTGTACAGACACATTTATCTAAATTAAAATATTACATCTTAAAAGATACGTGACTTAATAAATATACTGATAAACATATCCTTACAAAAATATTACTTTAGGTAGTTATAATTTCACTTGGTTATAATAATGGTTATGCACAGCAATACAAAATAATAAACTAACAATATTTTTACTTTAATTAGTCACAAAAGTAATATTTATATACAGAGTGAGTTTTATGTATGGAACGCCTCAATTATCTCGGAAACGGCTTGCCCGATTTTTATGAATTTTGGTTTTTAAGGGTTTTGTAATATGACCGATATTATTGTGGCATTTACATTGTTGTCAGATCTTTCGTTTTTCCGGAAATATACTGAAATTTGTTATTTCAAATGGATCACCCTATATATTTTTTTGTTTTTGAAATCTCTAAGAAATTTAGAATATTTTTCATGTAATGTTCCCTATACCTAATTGCCATAATTTCGGAGTTACAGCTACATTTGCAATATCTCCGCCGAAGTTAAAATATTACATCAGGGCGGCTATGTCTGCGACAAAAACAATTTTGACGTTTTAATAAACTATTATTGTTGGTGTTTATTGAAAGTTACAATGGACCGTTTATCTGAGAAAGAACGAATTGAGATTTTAATGATATTAGGATATGGTGATGTGCGTAGAAGTCAACAGGAAACGTGTAATATCTTTAATAATTTATATGCTAATAGAAATCCCATAGGATCTTTTGAAAACATAAAGTAAAGGCGGTTACAGCTGATGCTCAAAATGTCGTCCGTTTACTTCCATACAAGAAGCCATGCGAAGTTTAAAACTTTGCACACATTTTGTAACATTCCTGACTGCTCAATTCTTCTTATCTCTGTGGTAATCCTATCTTTTAATTCCTGAATATTGGCAGGTTTGGTTTTATAAACAATATTTTTTAAGTGACCCCACAGGAAATAGTCTAAAGGATTCATGTCGGGTGATCGCGGGGGCCATTCGATAAAACCACGCCTTCCAATCCATCTTCTGGGAAACACATCGCTTAGGTATTGCCTCATGTCACGCACGCGCATAGTGAGGTGGAGCTCCATCTTGTTGCACCCAAATATTGTTATTTGGGACATTGTTATTGTGTGAAAGTTTCAAATAATAAAATTTCTAAATTAACAGGCAATTGAGAATACTTACTTAGATTTGGAAATAACCGAGCCAACTCAGGTATAATATTATTCTGTAATAAATTTAAATACGCCGGACCATTTAAGTTTCCTTCAATGAAAAAAGGACCAATTATTTTGTCGCCTATTATTCCAGCCCATACATTAATCTTTTGTGGAAATTGGGTGTGAGATTCTCTCATCCAACGAGGATTGTTACGTGACCAGTATCTGCAATTATGCCGATTTACGTTTCCATCAATACAAAAAGTGGCCTCATCGGAAAACATAACATTTAAAAAATTTGGATTATTTTGATCGTAACATTTTTCCATCATTGTGTCGGCAAACTCTTCACGTCTATCGAAATCATCATCTGACAACTCTTGAACCAATCTTACTTTGTAAGGATGGAATTTATTGGCATGTAAAATTTTCATTATGGATGTTTGAGAAATATCAACTGCCCTGGATATTTGTCTAGTACTCAAGTGTGGATCTTCTTCTAACATAACACAAACATCTAAAGATTTGTCTTCAGTTGTTGCAGTTTTTATACGCCCTGATTTCGGTAAATCTTTTATGGCTCTAGTTTGGTTAAACTTACTCACAGTAGATCTTGTTATGGGATTTCTATTAGGATATAAATTATTAAAGATATTACACGTTTCCTGTTGACTTCTACGCACATCACCATATCCTAATATCATTAAAATCTCAATTCGTTCTTTCTCAGATAAACGGTCCATTGTAACTTTCAATAAACACCAACAATAATAGTTTATTAAAACGTCAAAATTGTTTTTGTCGCAGACATAGCCGCCCTGATGTAATATTTTAACTTCGGCGGAGATATTGCAAATGTAGCTGTAACTCCGAAATTATGGCAATTAGGTATAGGGAACATTACATGAAAAATATTCTAAATTTCTTAGAGATTTCAAAAACAAAAAATATATAGGGTGATCCATTTGAAATAACAAATTTCAGTATATTTCCGGAAAAACGAAAGATCTGACAACAATGTAAATGCCACAATAATATCCGCCATATTACAAAACCCTTATAAGCCAAAATTCATAAAAATCGGGCAAGCCGTTTCCGAGATAATTGAGGCGTTCCATACATAAAACTCACTCTGTATATATAACGCAAATAAGAGTTTTTATAATGTAGAAATTTTCTAAACAAAAAAATATGTGCAGGCTGTTGGTAAATAATTTAACCACCACCCCATACCTCCATTATTTTGACAATCAATGTTTATGGGTCTATCTTTAATAATAATGTATGTATAAATATCAAATGCACATTTTAGACAAAAGTTTATTGCTCTGAAATGAATCCAACATAGGGTTTCTCAAAAAGCAAATGAATACATCTAATAACCTCTCCCAATAATATACATCTCCTAATAACTGATTAATAGGCTTACTTCATTTTAATCACTTTAGAATAACTCCATGTTCAGTTTCATCATTTAATTTATAAATAATAATGTTACATAAAGCTGTTACATAAAGAGGTTGCCTATCTAGCTAGTATGGATTTAGAGATATAACAATTGACAACAATATATTTGCTAGAGAGAATTCTAATCAAATTTGTAAATAAAATCATGAAGATAAGTAAGTAGGTTAACCAATATCTGGAAACGCCTTTTTATATAAAACGAAATATATTGAGTGAGACATTATTCTTAATAAGTACATATTATGGGTATATCTACAAACCTCAACACCAGTTTTTCTAAACTCAACAAGCGGTTCCATCTCCAAACCTAAATCAGCGCAAGGGTGTAATAGTGCATCCAGCAGTAATGAAATCTGGTTTGTCGATCGTCCTTCCAATCCTGCAGAGAGTTGCTCCAGATCCTGCTGCAATAAGCACTCTCCGATAATAGGTCTAAGTCTAGCAGATAGCATTTCATCTGGGTGTGAATCTGAGATTACGTAGGGTAGGTGTCCAGAGAGCATGTAGGATAGCATGATTCCACTAGGCCCATTCCCTGCAAGGACAAATTATGTATTTCAGGATATGGGTTTATTAAATTAGGTGTTTCGATATGGCATTTTTTTTTTTAATTCACATGTTTAATAGAGTAAACTAATGGTTTTAATGATTGAATCTCAAAAGATATAAATAATGCTGTTCAATATATCGACAAGTTTGCGAATTCTCTAATAGAAGACTATAAAATTTGTTCAATCAAAAGTGACTGTTTACAGTTGCTAAAATCGAGTTATTTAAAATTTTAATTTCCGTTTATTATAGAAGGCCAATCTCAGATGCTCAATTGTGTTTCTAATAGCATATTCTGAATCTTCAAAATACTCCTAAAATTTCGTAAAATCCGTGTATTAACAAAGTTTTATTTATAGTTTATAATATTATGGAAAAAAAATATATTTTTCTACATTAAAATCATGGAGAGTGGCATTTTGCGCGTTTGTCTGTTAACAAAGTTTATGTTTTCTAAAGAGCAGTCTGCAAAATTTTGGCTGCTTGTTATTATGGGACCCGAGTACCTACTAAAATATATATTTTGTCACTCGTTTTTTAATTGGTAAGTACTGAATTGGTAATTAACGCTAAAATTCAACATAAATAAAACGGCACTCTTTTTTATTTTTATCATTATTCAATATTATTTTTGATCATTTTAGTTGTTGAAAAAATCGTGTCTCTATTTCAAGTGCAATAAGTGCCGATTTAATGATATTGCTGCATTCCGCCAACATTCGCGTGTCCACATTCTTTCTCAATTAACAATTCCAACTTTGCTCTCTAAATACATATACGGCCAATTAACGACTAAACACTACTTCGAAGATACCACGCTTCGATTCCTGGTCTAAAATTTGTTCTAAAATTTGAGATAATCATTCGAAATTTTTTTGAATCACCATAGACCAACAGGCAATTTACCCGCTCTCGATACAATTCATAGTCTTTGGATTAACATAGTCATCTAGTAATTTATCAAGATTTAAATCATACTACTATCGAACCGAACCATATACCCTACGTATAGCAAATAATGATACATGCCTCCAAAAACTTGGATCCCTGTTAAAACGTAACATTTATTTTTATTATATCGAAGCCTAAATCAAGGACTTCTTTTTTTATAACAAAATTTTCATCAGGCCGGAATGTTTTGGCTGTTTTTTTTACTTTTCATATATTGTATTTAAATATAATAAATATTTCTTGTTTATGTAAAAGAAACCAAGGCTGCGCGTGCAAGGACTATTATTTGTAGGCTACTTATTAATTCTATCTTTTCTAATAGACGCAAAAAACTTTTTTGTATATATTTTATCAACAAATACATTAATCTGTTATTAAAATATATGGGTGCTCAAAATAGACAAAACCACGCAACTTGTAAAAATATTACATCATATTCATAGGTATCTTTTTTGTAGGACACCATTCCACAAGTAGGTACAAAAACATAGTGACTTATTATTACTAACTGACAAAAAAAAAATAAACATTACCATACATACCTATAGATACAGGGTCTTCACGTATATTTTGAACTAGCCTCTAACTTCTTAATCTTTCATTTTACAAAAAAAACTTTGTTAATACGGAATTTAGGGTGTTTTTTTAATATTCAGAATATGATATTCTCGATAAGGCATTCTCGATCTACCGAATAAAGCTAGATATAATAAAAGATTCAAAGATTTTGGAAAAATTTTGAATAATCCGGATCAGACTTTTAACTTTATCATAACTAATATATAAAAAAACTTACCAATTACTACCACATCTTTATAAATTGAATCATCTGTTCTTTCAGTTTTCATTTTTCCTGTTATCTGGAAAAAATATAAAATTGAGAATTATCTACAAACAGGAATAAATAACAGTGTAGGTAAAAATTAAGTGAAAAAAGGCAATTCTTCAGAGCTAAGCATATAACTTTTATCTTATAAGTTATAAGTCTAATACATAATATAGAACATACATAATACTTATAGAAGAAGTTATATAAGTATGTACCTGCATTTAAATTTATACAAGAATATATATATAAAACACGAATCAAAGATTAAATTAGTATTTTATGTTATCTAAATTGTTATCTAACTATAGTACTTATAAACCTATAGAAATCATAGCAACAGGTCCAGCCTCCGTGTACAATGTGATACCGTGTACAGTGCGTAATCAGAATCTCTATTGCAAGCGTTACAACCTCGAAAGAAGGTATCTTCACCTTCCCGGGGTTCACCGTTAAGAACACAGCCTTTTACGCTTTTACCCGTCCTTTCTTGCTAAGAGGGAGTTTGTTTACTTCTGTCCTGCTGTGGATCAAGCTATTACCGATCCAACACCATACTGAAGGAAGTTTCTTAAGAAACTCCACTTTTATGCAGATGTGTAAAGTGTTTTCATGTAACTACTTTTTTTCAATTAGATATTAAAAACTCTAGATGCCTTATCCCCTAAATCCCCGTCTAAAGTTTGGACACTTAAAAAGTTTGCTTTTATGATTCTATAAGATCTGTTGGCTTTCAACAAGAGGTATTTTCCAGATCTCCTTGGGTTGTGGTTTTAGATTTGGAAAAACCGTTATAATTGTAAGCTAATGACTATATACAATTAAAATTCATAATCTCAGAAGCACAGATTAAATATAAGTATATGATGGTACTGCGAAGTTACCAATTTCGATATAATATGCGTCGATTTCTGAGGGTATCTTCATAGAAACATAAAATTGACAAAAAATATATTTATCTAGAAATCAATCGAACTTAAAAACCAATAGTAGGTAGGTACCTACCTAACAATAAACAAGCTTAGGTAAACCACCACCAGACCACATGTTTGCTATAGCAGTCATTTAACAAAGTCTTCTCTTTGTGAACAATGTACAATTATAATACCTACCCAATACATTATAAATTTTTCCGGTATTTAAATAATAGGGTACCTACATTTTTAATTTTCATTTTACACACTGTGTAAGTTTGTCCTAGTGTTCCAATTTTTACGAATGACCCTGGACTTGAGCCAATAAATGGATAGCAGTGGAAGTTCAAGTTTTATGTGTGTAAACAAAAATACATATCTTCAATGCTACACTATTTTTACAATAAGGAAATGTGTATTTTTACAAATTTACTCATATTCCACGTGTAAACATTTTGAAAATTAAAAAAAAACAAAATTCGATCACATACTCTCAATATTGAATTTACACTCATACAGAAAATGGGTTTATGAAGTACTACTGAACTACTGCAGTACTACTGCTGAAGTATAAAAATATCAGTGTCAAATTTTAAGTGTTCTTAGTAAAACTGAAATGAATAATTAAAAAATTCCATTTTTTTTATTTTTCAACGCAACATTTTAACTAAATTCTCTAGAACGAATTTAATATGTTAGATAAAATTTATATACCTAAATATGAATAAATAATAATAATAAATGAATATTAATTAATTGCTCGTACCTATATTACTGGTGTTTATATTTTTATTGAATACTGATTCAAACTCATATAAATAAATCAGTTTAAGATTATTTTATATTTATTATGTTATTGACAATATTATTATACTTCTTATTACATGATGTGATTTATATTGGAGATTAAACGCAAATAAATTAAACGTTTAACACCATTCAACAATTATTATTATGGAACTTTTCCTGAAAATTAAAAATAAAACATAAAAACGAAACTGCGAATCAAAAACTAAATCACTACCATGTCTCAATCCCATCAGTTTATCATAATAAGCTTTGAAGTAGGTACCTAGTATTTAGAAGTACCTATTATTTATATTTATGGATATCAAAATAGACTTATTTAGGTACATCTGATAATATCCGGCGATTATTAAATGAACAACGCAGTTAAATTCGATTTTTTTCCAATACCTACCTAACTAGATTTATTAGGTATATATAATATCAGCTAATTAGTTCAATATTAAAGTGCTGGTACTCCTGGATACTAAAATCGAAATCGATTTTGTTATTGTTATTATTGTCGGACACACGTTCAAGGTACTGTCATGGTAACATTATTCCACACAATTAGTTTTTACGCTAGCAACTACGATGAAACCTAAATAAAATCAATCACCTGATGATGAATTGATGAATTACCTCTTTGGTAAAGCTATACAAAAACGGGCATTTACCTAGAATGAATCGGGTTAACGATAGTATTACGAGTACATAGGTACTAGCAAAAATTATTAGTTTTTTATTAGATTCATTTAAAATGATAATAACATCCGACCAAATATTATATAGACAAATAATAGCAACACAGTTTTGTGACCAATAATATTTAAAACAATGGCTTTTTGTTTACATTAGTGCCCAAGCATTTGGTCCAATCAAAAAATGGCATTTTAATTTACCGCCTAAATTGTTAGGGATTTTGTGACTGTCACCAATGGGCGTGGTTTACACAGGTAAGTAGCCATGCATAAACGTAGAATCGGCGATCGCGAGAGGGATCGTCAATGATTTTACAATTGTTTTTTAATAGTAAATATTAAATACTATTATAAATAGTGTAGTAAATATTATACACATGTGTGTATAAATTGTTGTTCTTGAATATGTAAATCTTAAACTTTGTATTTACTAAAATAAAATATTCTAATTTGTACTTTTAGTTTTATAATTATTATTTTCACCCCTTAAAACATAGCCGCCCATGCCGTTGGGCACTGTGACAGGTAATTTCATGAAATTGAGGTTATGTTTTTTGTTATTCTTGGTCACATTATTTTATATACTGACAAATAGGCAATTACTTATCTATACATATTTGATCGGAGATAATAACATGTTTGGCCACATACGACACACACTAAGAGATGGCGATACTTTGTGGTAGTAAAAATATATCAGATTTAAAGGGCGTAAAAGCATGCGTCGATATTGTAAACAATTTTGAGTACAACAAAATTGATTTTCCTATAATTTAATTTTACTAACTGCAATAATAAATCACACCAACAATAATTCTTTCCAAGGGATTATACCTATATAATATGTAGAATAAATATTGCAGACGTTTCTGAATATTTGATATAGGTAGATACTTTATTTTATAACAAACATAATTAATTTATTATTCACTTGTCTACTTCACTATATATAAGGTTACACATTTCGAAGAGTCTGAAGCATACCAAAGATATTTAATCTTTTCTACAATAATAAATAACTGTATGATGTACATTGTTGCAACAGTAAACCTAATCCAACGAGAGAATGGACTTGCGCTCGGGCGAAAATTCGTCTGTTTCGGTCAGATCTCCGCCTATTCAACCCCTGCCTAGTCGTAATTGACTCAGCAGTTGACCAGGGCCGGCGCATTGCCTTGACCCGATACCTACGTTTTTTTATGTTATTACCTTTTAAATAATAAACGTCTTATTTTACGAATACCTATTGAGAGTTTATATTACATGGCCCTGATAAATTTATTTCACCTAATTAACCTACCACACTGAAGAAGCGCCTATTTTTGAAGAAGCCTTAGATTTTATGTCTAACGGTCCGGTGTAGCGCGCTATACACTCCTCCCACTCTAATCGCCAATGCGCAAAGCAAGTCCATTCTCTCGTTGGATTTAGTTTATGCGTATACATTTTTATTTTTTGTGCCTTTCGGGTTTCATGCGTGGTTAAATAAACATCTGTGTTCTGTATTTGAAGGAATTGGAATAAATTATTACATTAAATGAACCCAAATACGTGTTATTTACCATTATATCAGTAATCAATCAGCCTCTGAAAATTATTTTTTTAATAGGTTCACAGGGTTTCATGCAGAGGGCGCATTAATTTTTGGAATCAGCAATACCGATTTCACATACCTATATAGGTACAGTTGTTGTATCAAACGAAATAATCATCCATCGAATGTTTTACGGTATTATTTATTTAAATAATAAAATATTTGACGCAGTATAATGTAGAACGCAATTTATTAAATAATATTTAAGTAGTTTTTAACTTAAAATTTCCATTTGGAGTTATAATTATTTACTTACTGAAATCACTAAATGATTCATTAATACATGGAAAATTTACATTTTATTCCGAATTATTACGCGGTCACTTTGACACTATGAATGAGAGGTTATCGCTTAATCTTATACCGTAATTTTAGTGAAACAAACAACAGATAATGACGGAATTTATGTAACTTGAAGATAAATACAAAATTGTTAGGTTCCTGACCTTGCCGTAGGTAAAAAATATATAATTTGTAAAGCCCACTTTATATTTGCGCAAGGGGACGTCCACCTGTAATTATTGCAAACAAAAATTATTGCATAGACAAGGGATTGGCCATGTTAGGTTGGTTAGAATTATTGCGTTGTGTCATTTTCTTTACAGGCTCGAGCCAACAAGAAGCAAATGATAAGAAGTAACTCAATGAAATTTCTACAACATTCTTCTTTTATTTTTAACTTAAAATGAGTTTCCAGTGGTTAGTTACCCACCTGGCCACCCTATCTACCTGGCTGTCATCTAAGAAATGTTATGACATTAAGAGTTAATAGTGTTATACCTTTGTTATAACACTATTAACTTGGACACTATTAACACTATCAACTAATAGTGTTATAACAAAGTTATAACACTATTAACTCTTAATGTCAATCTGTTTGTGCAGAAATTAGCATTTCTTGCTGCTTTTTGACGTACCCTGTATAGGTGTAACTGGTAATTGAAAAGAAAGTTTATCCTTACCACATCATTAAAGGCACAGAACATGGAAACTGTCAAGTTTGGTAAAGCCCGAGTTATTAGTACCTTTTCTAAGAAGGGCCAGAGTGTAAAATCTATCTGATCATTCGTAGTACAAGGATTTATAATTAAAGATTTTTTAATTTCTAATTGCTGTAACAGATCTAAGCGTTTTCCTTTCTTTTCACGATGTAATACCTTTACATTTTTCTGATCTATAGAATGATTGTTTTCTATACAATGCGTCGAAAATCCTGAATTTTTTGTATGGATTTTTTATGTTCTTTTCATCTAGTTTTAATGTTTCAATGTTCAAATATGAGTAGTTTTACTCATATTTCTTGGAACATCTAAATGAGATCAATGTTTTTTTCAAAACAATTATTATCACGATGTTTCATAAAGAATCATCCGCTTCGAGTATCCACTTAATTCTAAATATATTGTAATATTAATATTACATGATTATGTCAATTAAACACTGATGGATGAAGTTGAGTTAGTTTATCGAATATTAATTTTGATTGCATTATGCGATGCGGTGTTTTTTTTTTTTTTGGTAAACTTTAAAGTTTGCTTGGATAATACACTTGGAATCTTTATTTAGAATACTTCTAGTTTCCTGTTTTCATTATTTTACAAGTGGTATAATCCCAAAAAAATTACCATAAATCGTTCATAAAATATTATTCAAATGTGCATTTGCATAATTTTGCCTTCATTAATCTATTATAGCATTATTTCATTAACATTTCTCTCCTATGGTCATTAGTCATTAATAATAATGATAAAGATTACTCGCATATTGTTAACTACTTGTTTGTTATTGGCATTAGGTTCAATCATTACGGGATTAAGTGTTTAATGGAACAATTGAGAATTCGGTACTTATTGTACATTGTTTTGCAATTACGTTAAATTAATGTGATGAACTGATAACTTTTTAATCTTTGCAAAAGTGAACTGTGTGAGTCTGAATTAAATGTTGTTGTAAACAGCTTGTATTAAATGTTGATCCACAAGATTCAACGTACATAGTAGTTTTTGAGAATATAAAATATATGGAATACAACAGTAAAAATTTACCAAATTTAAAATCAATTTAGGTACCATATTAGTCACTTGGTCGAGCAAGATGAAGGATCTTTTATGTAGCCTCGTTATGAAACTAAAGATTAATTATTAATTACTGTTATTAGTACTGACCTTTCTTAGGCCGGTTTTTAGCTAGGTGTCAATCTTATCATGGTTTCATTACACATAATTTTTACAAGGTGATCAGAAATTAGAGGTCAATATTAAGATATAATCCTTTATTAACAAATCACGCAAGGAAACATGATTCAGTGGTAAAAAATGGGTTGGTTGCGATAAGTATTTTGACCACCAATTTTATATCATTCATGAATCACTGACGTACCCGCTAACAATGTATTGATATGTAATTAGTTCAATATAATACGCGTTGGAACACAAAATCGGACTCCTATACTCTTCATCGACCTGGTCTGAGAACATAAATCTCTTTCACTTTCTAAGTTTTCTAAATAAATAAAAATACAAATAATATCTATAAAATAAATTACTGCTTATTCAAATAATCATCTACGCTGAAATTAAAAGTAATAATATCGATTGCATCTTTTAGATCTCTCAAAATTTACATTTTATAATAAAAGCGACTAAAAAATATTTGTAGTTTACAATTATTTTGGTTGAAATGTGTAGTGACTCATTGGGTCTTTTAGGCTTATTATAAAGTCTAATAGCTTCCGCACTTGCAAAAATAACCGTGAAAAGTGTAATAACTGACCTCGCAATTACATTTTTATTTCAAGGGATTTCAGAAATTCGATTACCTCTTAATATTCGTTTTTGTAGATGAAAAAATAAGTTTTTTCCATTTTATATCCACGACCGCTTGCAATCTATATTTTGGTAAAAAGAAACTGCTTTATTATGCCCTCAAGGTCTGTAATCAAGTTTTAAAAATTAATTTCTTGTAACAAACTTTCAATTTTAGAAAAAAAATAATTAGGTAATACAAAACTTGTGGAGATTAATCTAAAGTAGTAAACCGAACATCCAAAACTGAAACTATATACCGGTTTATCATAGAATAAGTTTGGTTTACCGTGGTTTTTAAAGCATCCTGGAGTGCGTTCGGATGAAGTTGTTTTACCCAGCTGAATCGTTCACCCGGGTGAATGACGTCACAGAAATGTTACTCATAAAATACGAACGATTGTGGTAAGTACAATATGGCGGCAAACTTTAAATTCAAGCAAATGCAATCCAGGTTATGTGTAGTTTACTTCGAGTGATTTTTGAGTAGGTACAATAAGATTTTATCTGTTTTATCGTCAATGGATCAAAATCGTATTCATATTTACCAGGCTGTTGTTTCAACATGCACTATTTATATGAATAACTTTATGATGGAAGACAGTAGTTCAAGTGAAGATGATGATGAACAGGTACAATTTTATTTCGATCACGGCCTCATTTGGATAGATTACGGAACTGTTTGTTAGTGGAGTATGAAGTGTCTTCAAGAATAAAACAATTTTTGTTGAAGTTACAATTGCAAATTGCAGTGCAAATGAATTTCAAAGCAATTTTCGTATGAAAAGAGCAACTTCTCTGTCCTTGTAGTGATGTTTATTATACACACAAATACACAAAATATCTAATTATACAAAATCTCTGACAATGTTAATAACTGATAAAATGTCAAAATTCAATTTACTCACATCTGCGCATGTCGTGTGATTATCGTCCCAGTTTTAACAAGGGCGAAAAGTTGTTGTCCTAACGATTCTCCTCAAATAACCGAACGGCACGCTCGTACAAAACGCCTGTTAAAACCGAACGACTTTTGGGCGAAAAGTTTCATCTGGACGTCGCCCGGGCGTTATATCCGAACGGCCCCCTGTATATAGGGCAAGCCGTGGTAGCGAGTTGGCGTTCATATTATCGATATGAACACCAAGCAACGTTCGTCGCGGTTAGTACTTGGATTGACTACCATGCAGGCAAAATAAAAATCTCCTGTCTCTCTGTAAAAATTTACAGAAACTATGCAAACTTAGGCGAGGTTTGTGTAGAAAACCGTACCATCTCTTAGATAGATCGTAAAACCTGAGACCCCTTGTCTATGAAATGATAGGCAAGTAAAAGATCTCTACCCTGTTACAAAAATGGGGGTTCCGCAACATTTCCAGATTTTGGGTTACTCGTGGCGATATCTAGACATTCTTCCTTAAATTGGATATTTTGTCCCACTTCTGAAATATAAACTCGGTTCCTCGCTCATCGGCGCTAAAAGGAATAGTTGATTTTTGAACTCTAGTTTTTATTTAATCAAAATACAGGAATAAACATTTATATATAAAATATAATCAGTGATTCTCATAAAATAGTTTGGGCGATCATTCTAGTTCTTTAATTTTTATAAAAGTGAAACATCTACATAATACATGAAATCTATGATGTGTATGAAACTGGACTGAATAGCAAGCTGTCAACTCAACCCACCCTTTGAACTATCGATTAGTGTTGTTAATGCACCTATATCACAGATTAACTAGATTGTTTTGTTGAGTAGTAAAGGCAGCTATTTATAAACAGATTAAAGTTAAATTTAAATGTGTCCATAGGGTCTATTCAAAAACAGTTGCCCACACTGTAGCCATAGCCTAACAAATGTTGTCGGAACGAAATTAATATTAGATTGTAAACTACTAGAACAAAAATCCTCATAATAATACATTACATAAGTACATATATCAAGCTAATCATCATTAGGGTCATGGCAAGCACAATTTAATTTCTAAAAAATTTGTATACTCGTAATTAGTTAGGCTAGAACATTAAGATAACTTTAGCACTGAACACATGTACCGTAAACACTTTAACTCATTAACGTGGTATGTGACTAGTAACTAGAGGTCCTATTATACGCGACTGAGTGTGAAAATTCTATGAAATAATAATAATTGAAAATATTATTTGATAATCTTAGTTTCATTTACCATTATTATTACTATTATTATGATTTAAATCTTAGACTATAATACACTTTTCCATAAATCATTTATTATATAATGTAACTTCATCAATATTAAGTTTAAAAATAGAGTTTAGTGTAGATATACTAAAATAAAGTAAGTATGTAACTTCTTATGAAGACCATTAGGTAAATAGTCTATATGACTTAACTGAATGACTTCGATATAAGGTGCCACATCATCCGCTACCAGACGGACCTGTTTCGAACTTGATACTTCTCGTCAGTATACCACAGATCAATAGAGGGTACTACTATGTCTCTTACCTCTACTATCAGTTCCTCTACATGTTTTGCCCACGTTGGGGTTGGCGTTGGTTAGGCCTATATCTAGAGGAAATATAAAAACTTATACAGAAGCGGTGGCGGGCTGGCGCCTGGTGGAGGGTACGCAATGGAAATAGCTTGCACACATGTAGATGGTGGTGGTATGTCGGCCAGTCATTTAATTACTGGACTTCATTTACAATTTAAACACTTGAAGACAAGTGGTCATATTAACGCTTCAACGGGCGGGCGATGTTTTATTAGCTCAATTGCCTAAAACAATCATCACCTACCCCTCTTCTGTGTGGTTAAGGTCTCAAGCTTTAGGTAACTTGTTTCGAATACTCGTTCGAATATTCGTGGAATATTCGTTTTACTTACGCTGTGAGAATTATGCGCTCGGCGAATGGAACGGTCCTAAGTGAACCGTTTTTTTTTTTTTTAATAATTTTGAACTCCGCGGAACGAATTGATAGCGGCGGATCGGGCAATTGACAATACAGTCGTTTTTATTAAAAGAGAAAAACGTTGGTATTAGCCTTGCATATATGTATAAAATATATAAGCAAGGGTATTAAATTACATGTACCCAGAAAACAATCAATAATATAATAGGAATAAATATCATATTTATTGCTTTTCACCTGCCTACAAAAAATTATATCTATTCTATGTAAGTGGCTAAATCGGTGATGATGATGGTGATACAAATAATTAAATTAACTGATAAGAAGTGATGTGCATCTTTTTATTATGTGGTACTAAGTACTTAAAAGCCTCATCCACGTGCCATTTATTGAAGGCAATTTATTGATGTGCATGTCCAAAATCGTTGCGACTGATTCTAGGAAAGTGTATCAGATAATTGTCCACAGGAGCAATAACAAATGTTTGGGAATTTTCCGTGATTTGGACAGTAACTTATTGGCGATTCAAATTACCGATGAGGGCGCTGCAAATTGTAAACAAATATGGAGGAAGACGGGTAAAAATTCACATCATCTAGCAATTTAGCATTCAGCTGCCATAAATATAGTAACTTCATGTGCTAGTTAGGGTGAAATAAAGGATAAAAAGAGTGGTAAAAGCAGTCCTACGTCTCATAAGTGCTTCATTGCTAATTATATGAATTTTTTGAGTTGAAACAGGTACCCTAGTTTTTGTTTACTTACATTTTGGGCTAAAATAAGTGTGATAAACTGTATGGTGGTATCATATTAGTGCTTGTTTTTGTTAAGTAATGTTTAAATTAAAATATATTCTGTTTTTATAAGACTAATAATAGAAAAGTATAGCCAAACTACAACAAAGTGGTTATGTTGTGTAAATAAATAAACGTGTTCCGTTATTAAATTTTGTTACATGCCTTTTGGAGAAATGAGTGAGAAACAGTTTCTTATAGGTACTAGGGCCAAACTTCTACCTATCTTCTATTTTAAACACTTCTATTGACACATTTTGTGGAATGCCACTCATAAACACGGCAGTTTATGTTGTGCTGATTTCTTTTGAATGCCATTTTAAAGTGTAAAAATAAAGATGTACAAACACTAACCACGTCGTTATTAACTTTGTAATGCCAAATCACAAGCACCACTAAATTATTACGTTAAACAAACCCAAATACATGTTATTTATCATTTTATCAGCAATAAGCCTCCAAAAATTACCTTTTAAGTAGGTTCAAATATTTTCATGCAGAGAGCGCATTCATTTTTGGAATCGCCAATAAGCCACGAAACAGCCTCTTGCGCATGTGCAGGCTATTGGAGGATACTAAAGTAATTTTTATAAATAAATTTGAGAAAATGTAGGTATTAATCTATGGGGAATATCAAAGGGAGTATTAGTTTCAAATGTGAATCCTCTTCTCGTTTTCTAAACCGCTGTTTCACCCAATACTTTCAGTTATTTTTGTAAGGTTTTGTAATTCTGTTAGCACCTTCTACACGCGATAAAATAAGTATTGAATACACACTTTACACTTTTCCATTTCTAAAATTGCAAAAATAAATATGTACAACACTACTACACTAAATAAAATAGAAGCAATTCATACTACGATCGGAGATTTATCTATCATCGCATGGAATGTGAATGGCCATTGCAACGAATCAATAAGACATATTGACACAATTATTATCGGTGTTCAATAAACCACACCGTGAATTGAGACTAAGTATATTAAAAAAAAAAAGATAGTATAAACGAAAAACGATAACGACGTGCTAAAATTTAAGGTGTTCAAAAACTCCTTATCCCTATTATTAATTTACCGAAAACGCTAAGGATAAATAACCCAATCTACAAGCAATCTTTTACAAGCAATAGAAAGTATATCAGTACATCAGAAAATGTTTAGCGTAGTTTAGTTTATTATAAATAAAACATGTTTATTAAAAAACAAGCACGTACCCGATAAAAAGTATATTATTTATTAATTAAAGATAAATAAGAAACATTGAACTCGGAAAGAATGTAAATGACGCAATGTTAGGTTATTTTATTTTGTTGAGAACGCATAGGCGTCCAAAAAAGCCGAACATTTGAAAATACAAACGTCCAAAAGAAACATCACTTACCGATTTATAATTAGTGGTCTGAGAATCTTTAATTAAGATTAACTAGAAATTTTCAAAACTCATTCTCACCTACCACCTGCAATAAAATCATGTTATTCTAGTCAGTTATATAAAATAAATGCAGTTATTTTATAATTAACTAAATTTGGAATAACATAAAATATTTAAATCACTAATGATAATGAATAACTAATCTAGTTTTTCTTTCTTCCACACGGTAGGTATGTTCGGTTCGTTTTCAATGGATTATTATCTATGAAATGTCACTTTGACATTTTTATGTGTCACTTTCACAAAACACTAGGTATTTAATTTAAAATTTTTCACTGCTCCTTTATCTTCGAAGAAGAGGAGATGCCATGTCTGATTTGTTTCCAACAGTTAATGTTTTATTGTATCATGTTAAGAGTTAGTAGGTATCACCCAAGTTATCCCACACGTGGTAAAATGTAGATTTATCGATCTGATAATTAATTCTTAACATAGGTAAAATTTGTGCTCCTTGACCTCTATTTGTAGTGGTTTAATCGTAATGCTTATTAATACGTACAATGAATTTGAAAAATGCAATTGCTTATATTTTGATACCAAGTAAGTATATTACATTTTTCAGATATTCCTGAAATGTATGAAATGGTGGTGGTTGATATCGGATTCGGTCAATTTAATAGAAATTATATAAAAAATATAGAATGCTTTTATGGAGATTGAAAATGGGCATCCTATGGAGAATACGTAACTGTAGTAAGGCGGTGCTGTAGTAACTTAGGTTTTCTGTGTTGGTAGCTATGTAGCGTTGTTCGCACTAGCAGTTAGCTTCGCATTAGCCGTCGGACCGGAAATTCGAAAATCAAATCATTTTACACGTGACCTGGGCTATTTTCAACTAAGGTTTAAAACTTTGATTTTCAACCACTTTCAATTTTTGTCATAATATTCACCCAATCGCAATTTTTATCTAGTAACACGCTAAATAAATACTAAATGGCAGGTTATTATTATATATTATTAATAATAGAATGATCCTTACCGAAATTTTGCGCAAATTGAACTTTTAAAACCGGAATTTGCACGAAATTACCAAATAGCCAAAGGGCATTTATCTCACTATTAACTAAAACAATACAGTTGTTCGGGAAACACAATAAAACATAAATTAAGGTAATATTTATAAAAAAAAACCGGTAATAACAACCAATACACAAACAATTAACACAGACTGACAGCTGACAAACGTCACAGGATCCTAACCTAACACTTAATTTTAAATTAAATCCGCAGTCGGCGTGTAAGTAGCATAGACTTACTAAGTCTATGGTAAGTAGTTGATGGCCGCACCTATTCCAACTCTCTGGTCTCAGCACTACCAACCCTTTCTGGGTTGAAACCCATGGTGTGGTATAAAAATTCCCAGAGAATTGCCTAAAGTTACGTCTTCTCGTGTTCTGCATAGATTGGCTATTTTTGGATGTGCATATAATGGATTTTGGCGTTCTATATTTATTATAATTACTACTTTTAAAGGTGTCTTTCTTTTTTAACCATCTTTCCTTCCATATTATTCGAAGCTTGTGACACAGGGTCATGGCATAGTCCTCTTCCCCTCTTCCCCCCTTTATTTTTTAGTTACAATTTTTAAACTTTGCATGGCTGAAGTACTAAAGGTCACTTTTTGACATAAAACTCCAACCAACTCTCGAGTTTTATATGGAACACCCTGTATATTATTATATTTTTGGAATCTACGTCATTTTCTGAATCCAACGATATAACCATATATATAATACTACTATATCGCGTATTTCCTATGTTAGCCCATAAGCGGTGTCTCCGAAAACATTAAAGGACAAAAGATATAGTGCTATACTGTTCCAGAGACCCTTTGTTCGATTTGCGCATGCGCAATCTCCATGGTTACGGAAGCTGACACACTGTTTATAGGCTAACAGACTTCCCAACTTTCAACTTTTTTTAAAAGAAGTCGGTAGACAGAGATGCAGTATTTATGCTGCATGCTTATTGGATGTCGCGAAATTCGTGCGCATGCGCATATTTGACTAAGGTACTCTCGATAAGGATAGAGATTGTATGTCGGCGCCGTGTTGTTTTCGGAATTTTTGAACCTCTACCCGCGATATAGTAGTATTATATATATGGATATAACATAAACGACATTTCAGCTGTCAAATTACCCTTTACCATCCCCGATTCATTTTAATGGACCATAGCAACCATAAAAAATAAAGTTGGCTATCGTTGATTTTTTTATTTGACGAGAGGCGTGCATTTATGCGTCTCTAAAGTTTGTTATTTATTTTTATTACTGATTATTTTGATAAACAAATTGTACAGAATCTTACAACATTGTTTTCTTAAAATGACTCTGATAATCAAGCCGCGGGTGTGTTCTTAGGTCTCGTTTGGTTTTTTTTTTTTTAGAGATAAAGACGTTCCCCGATAAGACATACATACATTATACATTGATGTCACAGCCTATCCTAGACATAAGATCTGATAGAATGATTGCAAAGTTTCACTTCCGCAAGCCATTCGAGGTTCAGTTACAAAACCTCAGTTACTGAGAGGCGAAGGTAAATCCTCTGGAGGCTTAAAGCCTCGTGTGGTCCTCATATGGCTCCAAAACAGACAGACGATCAGAAGCTATTTATAGAACAAGAGTATTTGGGCGGAGACCTACATGACGTAGGTGCTATAGGACTTATCCCACGGTGTTCCAAGCAGAAATGTTCGCTATAATAGCGTGTTTGGCGGAGGATGAGGAGGGGTTACAGCTTTGAACTCAAACAAAGTTAGTTCCAGACTTATTTGGGATTGCTTCGAATGACTAATAATTAAATACCAATATAGTGAAACTGTGTTGGATCTCAGGTCCTAAAGGCATTGAAATAAATGAATGTGCAGATGAACTTGCTAGAAAGGGATCTGAAATACTGAAATGGCTTTCATAGGACCGGAGCCCGCTTGAGGAGTTGCTTATAGAGCTGCCAGAACGGATCCGAGAAAATGGGTAGAACTAAAACATAGAAATTACTGGGTCTTAAAACCAGGACAGAGTTATGCGGAGGTCCTTCTCTAAAAAGAACTTTAAGATGCTGGGCATGAGTAAACTTCGGGTCAGGAGTATGACAGGGCTTACAACAGGATATTGCCATTTCAAGTGAATGTAGTAAATAAATGTAAGGGCTACGCTCGTATGAGGCCAACACTCCTGGGTAACAATTGAAATCTTGTGAGTTAAGGGAAATTTTAGCGAGTAGACTTTTAGAATGTATAGAAAGAACAAAGATATACTCGCTGAATAGGAAATCAGTTGGGTGCACAATAGACCTAGCTGTGGCCGCAAAATATTTGTGTAAAGGCAATACAAGGTTAAACGGTTAAGTCTTACAACCCTACAAGCGTTGACTAAAGAAATATGTGGCGGGCTGTTAGTTTAGCTTCATGGGCGGCGTAAAAAACGTGAATACATATTAATTTGTGTCTGGAAGAATTATCCTGTTTTTTAATCTTGCCCGGCAAATGCTTCAGGTCAGAAACTCCTGCCTTTGTCTCCAAGTAATAAACAGTTACAGTAATGTAACAGCTACTTGACGGAAAATATAGATACCCGAGGCTATACGCTGTACGTCACCATGAGATGAAATAAAAATTAAGTGGAAACATACTGTCTAGTTTGACTATCATCTATCAACATTTAAAATAAAAATTATAAAAATACTATTTTTTTTTAATACCGGTAGCTACGTCAATCGAACTTAATATGTATGCTGATTTCTGTTTTTCCGGTATGCTGTTTTCTAAATAATCATTTGAATATCCTAAAACTAAATTTATTCACATAGATTTACAAATCTATTCTACTTTAATTGATATTCCATGAATAATTAATTTCAATGCATAGATACTGTTTTAATATGTTCCTAAAATTAATTTTTAGGAAAATTTTCAAGTATTTCAATTGGTATATGAACAATTACATGAGAAATTATTACATCTATATTTCTTCTTGGTACCTCAAATGGTGTCTGGAGTTTGATCCATTTCGTGTGCGACTTTCATGGAATGTCTTTTGAAATTTGCTTGATTGTATTCCGGAATCTCGCATTCAACAAATTTTAGTAGAATTCGCATAGTCGTTTCAATCACTCGTCTTTTGACTGTGGCATGCGAGAGACGTCGAATCGTGGACTCCTAGAAAAACATAAGAAATGACGACTCAAAAAGAAATTAATTAATTAATTTTTATAAAAGGAAATTTAGATTAAAAACTAGCGATCCCTAATAGACGGAAGGACGTGAGGACTTATCCGTTCCAATTTAATGACAGACAATTTATGAAAATGTTTGTTTAGGTTAACTACAAACTTGGTAAATAACCTAATAGAAAACGTTACTCCTTTTATTTCAAGGCTATTTCGTACTTTAAGTGTTAAAGCCAAAATGAGTAATTACCTATATCGACATCAACACCCCAGCGATAATGTTTCCTAATTGTTTCCTAACGTAGATACTAGGTGGTTATTTGAAACTTTTAATGTAACTGGCCTATCTCTGGTGTCCAAACAACCGTAACAACAATAATGAATAATAAATAATAATCTTGGATCTCACAATCAAATTTGACCATAGACTACACTATTGTCACGTTTCATCACACGACTTAATTGTCGAACGATGACTTTGTGTCCACGGGTACTCAAGAACATACATTTCCAAAGTTGTGCGAGAAATCTATGTGACAAAATGTCAAACTCGATAATATCAGTAGGGATACGAGAATCGAGCCCCCGAATCTGGAAATTCAGAATGTTACGAACATATGTTCTTCTTCTTTTTTCTGCAAATAGATTTTTCCTATTTCAAATTACCAAAATTAATATATCATATCCTAACATATTCTTCAAAAAGACAAAATAGGGATAATAAAATCCACGTAACTAGTAGAGATCGAAGTCTCTCCCCCTCCCCCAAAAATAGAGAGCTAAACATAATATTAGTTATTTAGTTATATAAACAACTTTATTATGTAGTATCACAGTATATTTTTCTTTAGCATTATACTGTGGTAGTATTTTCTTTTCCAAAAGCTCCCACAAATACAAGTATTATATAATATTATGATAATATACCTGGCTATTTCAGTAGTGAATTAGTAACACTGTTTATAAGAAAGAAATTATAATATCACTACTTCCACGGATTCATTCACAAATCGAGTGGCGTTATAGTCAAAGGTGGCGTATAGCGTGCTGGAGCAGCTGTTTAGCTTATAATGATCTGAGACCTTAGAAATAGATGGGAGAAGGTTCATTAGATAGAACATAAATTTGTTCAGAAATATTTTAATTAACTGTGTTAAATGAACTTTAATGGGTCCCAATTAAACATCGACCATAACGTCGCCAAGGAAGCAGTCTTGACCTTGACTGTATTTGAGGATGAACTAATTATCATTTTATGATATGCATATAAGAGTTACAAAGGGTTTTACTTTTTGATTTTATCTTGTTATATTATTACAATACACCTGTTTATATTATCGACAAATTGCTATCTCATAGCACGGAGAGGAAACCGACTGAATTTTATTATCATTTACCCGTCGCCAATATCCATCCATTGACCGTGGACATGACCTGGGATGGTTTGGGGTCGAGCGGGATTATCGCTTTTTACCCTCCCCATCGCTGTATGCCTGGACTGCCTCGTAGAGGTGGACCCCATCCTTCACCAACCCCGATCACAAAAAGTGATCAGTGTGGCCAATTCGTGGGGTTTCCTCCTGTCCTAGCTCTACCCTGCAGGCTGGGTAGGATCTTCTGGCGCTCTTCTGTCTTGTCTTCTTTCTTCACCATCACTTTTTAGATTTACCAAATACTAAACCTGTAGTTCAATATCAAGGTAGAGGAGGTTTTAAAGTGGCTGCTATGGCATAAGAATTAAAACTATTAATCGAAAGATTTTAAAAACGGTTTCTTCTCT
This sequence comes from Pogonocherus hispidulus, assembly GCA_963924545.1. Classification (NCBI taxonomy): domain Eukaryota; kingdom Metazoa; phylum Arthropoda; class Insecta; order Coleoptera; family Cerambycidae; genus Pogonocherus; species Pogonocherus hispidulus. Next base: position 18,212,911 of record OZ004693.1, read on the forward strand.
GAAGTAAATAGATTTTATACAGATACATTCCTATAAGAAAATAGAAAACACCATATTTATTTTCCTGGTATACTGCACATAATAAAATTAAAATAATGGCCAGAAATAGGTTAGCCCTTGTTTCTTATTACCAAAATTCCGTCAGTTTATGTTTCATTAGCCATAGTAACAATAACCAACTAATGAATTGGATTATATTATACGCTCCAGTAATTTTACGGTCTTCTTTAATTATTTCGGACATGGAAATGAATAACAAGATCTACTTGTTTATTCGTTCCTTAATTGCAAGGCTAATAATAATGGTATTCATTACGATTACCACAGAAAGATAAAAAATATATGTTAAGTTCGCATAAAACGTGTGGATTCCAAAATTCAGCCTTGCCCCTATCAAGGTCATTATCAGTGCCAAAGCAACATAGATAACCTTCATTCAATGAAACATGAGGATGTTAGAGAAATGGATCAGCGTTGTGTTCTATTTTTAGTTAGAAAATGTGTGTTAGTACACTGAATAATCTCAATAATTTCCCTAGTACCAAGTCCAACAATATAACCCAAATTTAAAATTTTATCAATATATAGCTACTCACTTTGCTTTTGGAGTTATTCTAGAACGCTCGGATTAAGTATACAATGCACGTTTTTAACAAAGAATAATACTGGAAATACGTAAGAGCTCTACAATTTACCTAAAAAAAATTCTTGAGAAATGTGCTATATCATTATCATTATAGTTTACCTCGTAATTTCCTATTCTTGGAAGTATTCAAATGTATATAATAATGATTTTGGATTCAAGGAAACTCGGTGCAACCTTGGTTTTCATGGTCAGTATCGTCTAATAACATGATAAATGTATAAATATACCTATAGTCAACTTTCGGCCGCAGGTCGATAACGAAATACCTAATATTATTAAATCATAATAATGTACTTTTCAAAATTTATACCTTAATGAGTATGATTAAGGTATAAAATGAATTGTGATTGTACATTTATTTAATTTTAATGTTGACGGCATATATAAATTTCCATTCCAAAAGCAAAAGCAAAAGTTATTAGATTAGTGACTACTTTTCTACAGTTTCGTCATTTCTCGTGATAGTAAAACATATTTAACACACTTTTCCGTGTCTTTCTGGGTGTTCTACTTTAAAACATATTCCGCTGTGTATTGACATTTATTTTAATTGCAAAAGGCTCATATCATCTAAGCATGAGTACACGTTGCGACAGTTTCAAGTTTTAAAGTTTATTTATTTATTTATTTACAATATCCAACGGCCACAAGCCAGTTACAGGATAAGGTTAGTGGTGCGTACCTATTAAAAAGAAGTAAGATAAAAACAAATTGATAATTTAAACACAACAGATACAAAATGGATTAAAAGACGAGATTTATATTATTAAATCTCAAAAGTAAAAACCAGAGAATATTAAACATATACGAAACAGCAAAACATCCAAAAATAACGTCATAATAAACATTTTCTTATCTCATTCGCGCTAGAAAAAAGATATCAATACGTGATTCAATTTTCGCAAAACTAACAATCATTTGACAAAGTGGGGAACATTTATACAAATTGGAACAATGACTTTTTATTATATTGAATAGGTGGTGGAATGGTTATAAAATATCTCCTGAGGCGTGCCTCTAGGTGGATAAAAACCTTCCAAGGTGCAAATAAGCGATTTAAAAACCGTCGCGACGTCACTGCACTGTAAACGACGTCGTTATTGTACTGCTCATAATGGCGTTAGTTAATAAATTATTCTTGTCCAGTTTCCAGTGAAGAAATAATTGGCTGTTGCTGTTGCTATTAGTTTATGTTTCTTCGATGAGGGTAATAAAAGAAAAAGGAGGAAATGGTCAAGGAACTGGGTACTACAAAGAAAAAAATATTTCTAAAATTGATTATTTCCTTCAATACTCATTGTGAATACTTTTTTTAAATACCCTTAAAGAAACACCACATTAAATATGTGGTTTTAGGCAGTCCGCGTCGCCGCTTTGCCCTTCACAGCGATACATGATGACTTGATGATATATTCATATACCTATTCTTAGACAATAAGTTGAGGTTATATGAAGATATGCCGATGTAATTCAATGTTGGTCGGTGCCTCTTGTAACCAAGGTAGTTGTTTATGATATATCTTAAAAATAATAAAATTATTCCTTTGCATAGCTAGGATAATAGGTAACAAGGAAATACAAAACTTTACTGATCCATAATATTTGATAATTTCATTAATAATTTATCTCTTAGTTAGCTTTTTGGCTTAATTCCTATATAAAGAAAGAAGAAAGATCTAAACAGTTAATTGAGCCAATAAATAATATTAAAAATATACTATAAAAAATTTACCTATATTATTTCAAATTTAAATAAAATCAAGGATTCTCGGTATTTATTAATAGCGTAATCTCCGATCTTTGGCAACTAGATTCTGCGCAGATATCAAGATCAATATGCAAGATCAAATTGCATTTGGATACTCTCATTATGAAATGCGCCCCCAAGGAAATTATGCGTCCCTCCTGCTTTTAAAAGTTCGGACGCCACTGGCAGCTATATATATTTAAATAAATATACATATTTACATGGCAGTAAATATACATTTTAAACAACTACTGCTATGGCACCTATATTCATGAAAACAAGATACAATTAATACCGATTTTGAACGTGATGAAGAGTTGAATATTTTTAAGGGAACAAATGGTTCAAGTTTAATTTACATATTCACAATCACAGTAATCTAGTTTTGACCTTATTGTCTGCAAGAACCTCTTAACTGCTCGAGTCAGGAACAGATAAAAGCTCGGGTAAGAGTTACTCACCAATAGCACATCACGAATTTGGCGTTTTTACTCGTCATTTTTACGAATAACATAACACAAATTTCGCAGGCATAGGCGTAGGCATTTTATACCATTACAACAACAAGACAAAAAACAAAGCGTCAGAAGATCCTACCCAGCCTGCAGGGTAGAGCCAGCAAAGGAGGGGACCCCACGAATCGCTCACACCTATCACTTTTTGTGATCGGGGTTGGTGAAGGATGCGGTCCACCTCTACGAGGTAGTCCAGGTCTACAGCGATGGTGAGCGTAGAGCCATAATCCCGCTCGGTCCCAAACCATCCCAGGTCATGACCACGGTCAATGGATATTGCCGGCATGCGTTTCACCGCTGCTTGTCGGTCTCGAGAGTTTTTCTATGTGTCTTAAGTGTTGCCATAACTGCGGATTAATTTGTATATCTATCTCCCCGGGTTTACAATAACTGTGTTCCTTTCACATGATGAGCTGCTATTCGCAGCTCGTGGCAGCTTGTCGACTATTCCTTTCATTGGACTTATTGCACATGCGGTGCTCCCCTCTTGGCCCTGATGCACACCCTGCCAAGGATGCTTTATAACCGTTCCTTTCACAAACAGTTCGTGACGCCTTAAGCATTGGGCCCAAGCACAAAAAGCACATGAAAGAAAGGTTCACTCCGCGGCAAGTAACAGGAAAAGTCAGCAGCATGAAGTATATAAAGAGAACTTCATGGTCAGCAGCGTGAATATGTAAATACGTCACTATCGCTGACACTGCTCCTGTCACTGCCACTGGCCGCTTCGTGTTCCCTGCTTCGGTTGTGGCATTTTGCGCGGAAGTCAAATGAGTAGCAGCGCTAGCAAGTATTGTTTACGTGTTTAAATGCTGCCTTCCCGCTCTCGTTCACTGACCGCAGGGTTTGTGGGGGCAAAGTACGTGTATTATGTTATTTAGTATATTTATTCGCGATTTTTGCTATGCTACCGGAGTGGAGCAACGAGAAAGTTCTAAACTGTTTAGAACTATTCGCAATTTCGAAGACGCTCATTGCCAATGTTGTTCAACGTGCAGTGAAGTGTAAAGGGTAGTAGGTATTATGAACAAGATGGAAATTTTTGAAGTCATCCCTGTACGTATACATAATGTATATGCAAAAGTGAATGCTCTTTCGCCACACGAGTCGTCAACATCCCAAAACCAAACTTTATTAGCTTCGAGGCTATCGGAGAAGTATTTCGGGAAGTGCAGCAAGCAGCGCGAGGAGCAGCGGAGGTGGATGAATGTATATCCGGCAGCCAGATTTCAGTTCCGATCTACAGACTTATAGACAGACCTAAGTCTTACATCTTATAAATATTTAATACCATCATAGGCATATTGTCTATGTTTAATACCCAGAATGTCAATTTGTACGTATTTGGAAACCTGCTGCATGTATTACATGTATATGTGGTCTCTGTTGCTACGCGACAATCTCATTATCCAACTGGTAACGGGTAAGCCGGTAGCGGGTAGCCGGTGACCTGCCCAGCAACTTCAGAGGATTTCCAATTTTGTTTAATACATTTGGCTACAAGGGCACCGCAGTATCGCAGAAAGCACAAATACGATGAAGTCACAAATATGGGTCGTATGTCAAAAAGTGCCTTTTTTAAAAACAAAATCGACGTGTCAGGGGATATTTTCGAAAAATTCTCAATTTCTAAAATAATGAATTTATTCGTTACTTTTCGAAAGCACTGTATAAATATAGCTTATGACTGAATCTGGCTTAAAAAACGAACAAAAATATTTATAGCATTATAGTAGTCGCGAGTAATAGCAGGTATATTACATACTAATGCGGAAAATGTTTCATCAGGGCCGCGCCAACCCGGGGTGCAAGGGGTGCGTGGCACCCGTGCGCCACGTTCCAGGGGCGGTAAAAGACACCGTTGGTTAGAAGCAGACGTCAGTCAAGATATATCTCTTCCCCTTTTTTTTACATTTTATTTTTCTCCGTTAGTTAAATCAGATCCCCTTAGTAAATAAGAACTCTCAAAGATTTCAGTTGACTTGTTATAAGGTTTGTTCCTGCATAGAATCTCTGATAAATCCCTGACAGTCAGGTATTGTGATTTAATGCGCATGTCTGATCTTAGATTAGTTTCTGATTTTTGCTGGAACACCGGATTTTTAGAGAACTTAATAGCAGAAGAAGAAGAGTACAATAAACAATAACCAAATAATTTTTTAACCTATAAATTATAGAGGAATATCATCCGTTTCTGACAAATAATTATTGTTTGTTGAGTTATAATATTAATAATAGACAGCGTACAATAATTGAGGTTAAAGTTGGTAAATGGTGCACCAAACTATGAGTTTCCAAAGAATCAGTGAACTTTTCAAACTATCAGCAAACTGCCCTGACTCAAGCTGGAACAGAGGACAAGAAATCCTGGACTGTCGTTCCACTCTTGTTGGAACGCTTAGATTTGTAATGCGCATGCTTCTGACAGTTACTGACAGTTTTGGACTCCTGCAGGAACAAAACAAACCTATAATTTACAGTTTTAGACAAGTTAAAAGGTTTTCTTCACGGTCTACTAGTCGCCGGTCATCACATTTATCGCGAGTAGCAACGAAACGCCGTTTTTCCTACTCGATTAAAGAGGGCGGCTCGCGCGCGGAAGTCACTCAGCTGACAAGGCTGAGACAAAAAAAAATTCAAAAAACATAGATATGTCTGATTTGGTTGAGGAATTTGCAAGAAGGAAGGCCCGAAATGGTACTGTGTACCTAGGCGGGAAAGTGAATGTTTTCCGGGCTGACAGAAGAAATGGACAGCCGAGGCGAAGCCGAGCCTGGCCACTTCTGGAAGACCGGAAAACCACTTTCCCGCCCTTGGGTACTTTTGGTATCAGAACTCGTTACTTTGGACTAGTTATTTAGTTACTTTTTACTATGGTATGCTAGACGTTCTAGAGCCAGTTGCAATTTGGCAGACGCCGTCGATTCAATTGATTATTAGGTGTCCATTCTTTTCTATATACCGTCTGCTATCAGGTCATGCTAAATAAAAAACAATCTACCCCATTATTCGGCCGATCCAGTGACCTGAGGCACAGTTAAATGAATTATGTAATTCATTTAACTGTGCCTGAGGTGATAGCTATTGTTATTAGGTAGTTTAGTTACAACGTTCAACTTTCTACGATGTTGGTATCGCTCGAATAAGCCAATAACATAGTAATAGTAATAGCCCTAGCACAGTATAATATTTAAGCTATGTGGCCCAAGTAACGAGCCTCTTCCAGATTAGGTAACGTTACTTCTAGTAACGCTTACTTTGAAACCATTAGTTATTTTGCTAACTTTGAATAATTTAGAGATGATATGGAAACAAAATTATGGAAAAAAACACAGTTTTTCTTTAGGTCTGTGGTTTTCCTAATTTTCCAAACCATTGAAGTATCATATATCACCTAAGAAATTAGGTACCTTTAAGAAATTAGTAGGTAATGGACCATCGTTTAGGTTTTGTTTTCATACTGTACAGGGTGTCCAAAATAAGATCCTCTATCCCCTTATCTCAGAAAGTATAAAAGGTAGAGAAAAAAGTTGAATACGAAAGTTTTTTGTACCTGAATTTTTCATTTTTATAACTTTCTTGAATACAGGTTGTTCAGTTTCTCTGATCCAGACATCAACTTTCTTTTTTTTAAATGGGACACCCTATATTCAATTACGTTTTTGAACTCTCATTAAAATTCTATGTCGACATTGTTAAGAGTACCCTATACCTATCATTTACCGTTACGAAGATATTAGCATTTAAAGAAAAAAATCTTTAAAAAACACCTGCTCAAAAAATATCGGCAAAACAAATAAGACATTAAAAAAAAGGCTAAATAGGGTTTATTTCGTAGACAATTAGACTCAGAAATTAATTCTATGAATCGATATTACCTGATTAATATACAGGGTGTTTTTGACAGATGGCTCAAACATGTATATGTTAAAACTCCAGAAAATCGAAAATCTCTTATGGAACACCCTGTGTATTATTATGTTTTTGGATTCTCCATTAAATTTTAACCTTACTCTATATAACGTTCCCTATTCTTATTTTGCTTAGTTTTCAAGATATTGACGAAAATGTTTGGTGCGCTATTTATAAGAGACACATTTTAGGCCCTGTCTTTCTTGGCCAATATTTAAATGGTCCCAGGTACCTTAGGTAAAATATCAGGAAATGGCATTCATTACAAACTTGAATTTTACCTTTACTGGATGCCGAAGAAGATGCCAATCAGATCATCTATCAGATGGATGGAGTTCCATGCCACAATACTGCAGTTGTAAAGAATTTTATTAAGTACTACTTTGTGGAGTGGATAGGGCCAAACGGGAATATCCCATGGCCGCCGAGGATCCCAGATTTAACTCCACTTGATAACTTTTTGTGGGGTACACTGAAAGCCTGAGTTTATCAAATTCAGAGTAATAATGTTGATGATTTAAAGATTAAAATCAGGATGGAAATTGAAGCGCTCAATCAAAGTGATTGCCCTGTAAGAAAACTAGCAGTTATATACACAACATGCATAGCTGAAAATTGAGGACATAATATAGGACACTTGATTTAATTTATTATTTTTATAGTTATTTGTTGATTATTGTTAGTTATTTGTGGTTCAAGTTACAAACATAGATTTGTTTATATTTATTAGTTAATTAATGAAATAATTTTAAAAAATATTAGTTTTTAATAAAATAATATATTCTTAATCAGTATTAAGGCACACTTACTATAATATACCAAATAATAGTAGATATATTTTTAATAATAGCCGATAATGATTAATAGCTGACATTTTTTTCACATTTTCGTCAATATCTTGAAAACTAAGCAAAATAAGAATAGGGAACGTTATATAGAGTAAGGTTAAAATTTAATGGAGAATCCAAAAATATAATAATGCACAGGGTGTTCCATAAGAGATTTTCGATTTTCTGGAGTTTTAACATATACATGTTTGAGCCATCTGTCAAAAACACCCTGTATATTAATCAGGTAATATCGATTCATAGAAGTAATTTCTGAGTCTTAAACCCTATTTAGCTTTTTTTTGGATGTTTTATTTGTTTTGGCGAGATTTTTTGAGCAGGTGTTTTTTACAGATTTTTTTCTTTAAATGCTAATATCTTCGTAACGATAAATGATAGGTATAGGGTACTCTTAACAATGTCGACCTAAAATTTTAATGAGAGTTCAAAAACGTAATTGAATATTAGGGTGTCCCATTTAAAAAAAGAAAGTTGATGTCTGGATCAGAGAAACTGAACAACCTGTATTCAAGAAAGTTATAAAAATGAAAAATTCAGGTAAAAACAAAAAACCTCGTATTTAACATTTTTCTCTACATTTTATACTTTCTGAGATAAGGGGATAGAGGATCTTATTTTGGACACCCTGTACAATATTATGAAAGCTGCAATTACCGAAACAAAAATTAGTACACAAAAATTTAAATTAAATAAACATTTTCGCGCATGGGTATCTCTACGGATGCATCTTTTATGTACGCACATCTCAAAAATACAAAAAATCACAAATGCTCGTAAAAGTGGGTTGTAACCTTTACGAGCAGTTGGCAATGCCTCGACAGATACTAAATAAATTAACCACAATATTGCTATATAAAATTCACGGAACATATTAAAATTATAACTGAACAATTTCTTCGACATCTGACAGATTGCTGCAATAGCGTTTAATTTTAAAATCGAGGGAAAGTTAAAACTACTGAAATATACTGTAATATTTATCTAATAATAATATTATTAGATAAATATTACAGTATACATAATAATACACTGCGAGTAATAAAATCAGACCATTGCTTGAAATAATTGGTTTTGAGATCACTTACAGCGAGGGCATCTAAATATCTTGTCTTAAATAGAAAACGAAATCTGACACTATAAGCACTACTTGTACTCTCGACTTTACTAAGTCTAAGTGGATGCTCCGATAATTTTAGAAATACGAATATGTGTTACAAAAGTTAGACTATTCAGTTTTAGAAAGGAATTTGATCCTTGAATAACAAACTATGTATCTTTAATCTTCGTTCATTTTAAATCAATTTTATATTTTAAAACTGATTTTAGAAAAAAAGATTTAAGACTGCCTTTATTAATTTAATGTTGTGTCGCTATATAGGTACTATTTAAACGTCCCTCTCTATAATACTCCTGTACAGATTACCAGCAAATTACGTAGTATTATGTTGTGGTATATTTTCACATATCGAACTTAAATAATAACCACTTTGATCATGACTTGCAAATATCCCACCTGAATGACGTGAGCGGATGATACTGAAAATGTTTAAACAAATGGCGCGATCACTCATCGTGTTAGATAAATGAATGTGTACTGTACTCGTATAATGTGAATGTATTGTCTATCCTAGTTCCACAACACGCTATTATCAATTGCAAACAATGATGCCCTAGTCCTTGGTAAACCATTACATAATAATTGTTTGTTTCGCGAAAATAATAATAAATTGTAGGTCAGCGACTAATCGATATGAGAATACTGATTTTTATAAAAGGAAAAGATAACATTACTAGGCATTACAGGTGTTAGAAAACGATAACTTTTTATTTGTAGGTATTTAATTTTCTCTAAGCAGAATGAATGGATATGTGAAATTTTTATGTTGAACAGTTGAATTTTTTTATTGTGTGATATCCAAGAACCGTAAAAGACGATCAATTAATTTTCTTTTCAACAGCGATCACAGACTGGTTTGTACGATCAGAGGCATGGGCTGCTGTACAAATTCGTTCCAGCAGGCAATCCACAAGATTTCTAATCGAAAATTTGTTATTCCAAGAGCAGTCTCTTACAGTTTCAAACAATTGGAAGAGTCAAGAGTCAATAACGTGATTTGTACTTACTATCAAAACATAACCACAGAGTATATTAACTAACCTACAACTAATTTTTGGATTGTTTGCATAGATTATTAAATATAATTGATTGTTATATTCAAACAACGTTATATTCACAGGTTATATCCATTATTTTCATATAATTGCGCCTTTTCGTAAATTCAGCTCAGTTTTGTGATGGATGATGTAACTGATCGATGTGATGAATTACCTAATGCTGGACATGGATTTCATCAGAACAATTGACAGTTAGGATTAATTTAGGAACAGAAGTTAGGTTTAATGGTAGATGGAGACCTGCGCGAAACGACCATTTCCATTATGTTGAATATGTTGGTTTTGACGGTTTGCACTCAACTCAACAAGTCAAGTTTTGTCTCCCCAACCAATATATCCACTGGAAGTTTTTCACCCTCCATTGTGACTAACAAATCTACTAGGTTCTTGGTGCTTACTTTTATGTTTTTATCAAAATTGCATGCCTTAAACCAAACCAAACAAAAGACAACATACTAACCTCAAAATTAATGAAAATTCCCCCACTTTTTTCCATCACAAAATTTTCTGATAGGACATCATACAATTTTGTGCTAAATTAACGAACAAAATTGATAGCCTATTACAAAGCAATCGCTGAATTTACGAACGGCTTTTACTGTTTTGTGATAGTAGAAACGATTCCATCTTTTTGAGAAATGATGAATTTACGAACGTGAGTAAATCTGAAATCTGGAAAGTTCTGAAAGCTTCATAGCCCGCCTAACCATAGCCCAAAACTTGTTACCATAACTTTCCTTGTCAATCGATGACAAGCATTTCATCGTACAAGCAAGGTAGGTACTATGAAATCAAATTTTTTCAAAAAAAATATCTATCTAAATATCTAAAAAACTATTAATTTCTCGTATAGGTTGTACTACATTAAAAAACGTAGATTTTAGCATAGACATAAAAAATGTAAAAAATATAGGGTATTTCATTTAAAATAAGGAAGTTGATAGCCATTTCCGGTATAGCCGGAAGTGCCAGAAATACTTCAGATGAACAGAACTTTCTCGAAAATTCCCGGTTCCAAATTTTCAAAAAAATATTGCAACGTGAAGTCCTTAAACTTTCTATGGTCTAAAATGGAAAAATTAATTCTTCACTTTACAAAACTCGTCCTATATTCTATCTGTATAATTAATTATACATTAAATATACGTATACCTAACTCCTTCAAAAAAATGTTACAATCTATTAAAAGAAGTATCAAATTAAATACCATATTTATAACTTAAGAGTTTAACTAACTTATATAATATAGGTAATAAGAATCTTAAAAATAGATATCAAGGCCAAAAAATTACAGTTTTGAATCGTGAAAAAAATATTAATTGCAAAATACGAGTATCTAAATGTACCTAAGTACAGATGAAAGAAATCCGAAGAAATCCATAAGTGCATCATTATCTTATCCAGTTCATTACTTATAATAATTATCTTACCAAAATAATCCAGTTAGCTCTCAGCTGATAAACTATAAAAATAGGATCAATATATTTTGACAAGCGCTTCAAACTATTCCTTTATTGTTATCTAACCAAATACAATAGGTGAATAATATCACCCTCTCGTGCCTTATGAACTAATTTGAGATAAAATATTATTAAGATTGATCTTAATCTATATAAAGTGATTTGAAACCTACATAATCACATAGAAACCTACATAATCACGAGCATAATTATGTCCATATAACAAATATATAAATCAGCTGGTTTTTGCTCTCAGTTAAAGTCAAAAAATGTATTTTTCAATTAACTAACTAGATGTATCGACTATTTAGGGATATTTCCCTGGAAAACCAGGAAGTGGGTATAGATTTTATAGAAACCCAAGCAAAATTTACAAATTTTCAGAAGTGGTTTAGGTACTCCTTTCCACTATTTATATAATAAATAGGTAATAGTTACCACACAAGATGATTCAATATTAACTATACATATTAAAAAAACACTTAATAACCCAACTTTATACCTATAATTAACCCCAGAAAAAGATCAATTTAAACCGTAATTTCATATGGAAAAACCAAATAAGTCCGCTAACAGCTCATTTAAATACTTTAAAACTTCTAGTAGTAAACATCCAACCCATCCACATCACAGTGGAAAATCGTATCCGAGATTCTAGTTGTATTGTAAAAGGTAACTTCAGGCTTTGTATTATAATAAAATGGTTTACCAAATACAAGTTTCTGCATTTTATCTAGACTAGACTGTTAGAAAATGTTCTAAATAAATGTCGAGATAAAGTTGACAAATTAATATACACTGGTCAACCGATCACTGTTATAGGATAGGAGGAGTGCTTTGAAGCTACACCAGCCATTTCGGCCCACCACAAAAATTTCTATACCATAATTTATTACACTTTTATTACAAATTTATTCCACCAAAATTAATTTTATTACCCTTGCCGTAAATTAGTTATAAGCGAATAACCTAGGTTTAATTTAAACCTACACCAGCCACTGGTAACTTTTGAACTAAATAAGATATGGAGATGGTTCTTTCACTAGAATTTATTACAAATTTATTACATTCGAACCCACCTAGTTTAAACTCCCTACAGTGAAATCCAAGGGGTGAAAACAACCCCAAAGGGGTATTTTCAATTTTAATGAACCTAAAACGTGCAAATTCATCCGAGATTTTATTTTAATTTATCTCAGAAAAATTAAACAAACATTTCATACCCGAGGGTGAAAACCACCCCATCTACCCCAAGTACGTCCAAACACCGATAATCGAAATTTAAATTAAATTAAATTTTACAATATTGCAAATACAAGCGTATTGCAATGAAACCTGCTTCATATTTTATTACATTTAAATTATAATTGAATAGAGCAAATCGCTATTTTATTACGCCTGCCATTTTCGAGAAATCGGGAGTGGTCGGCGTGAATCTTATGCTAGCCCGCGGTACTACAATGAAACTTACATCATATTTTATTACATTTGAATTATAATTGAATAGAGCAAACCGCGATTTTATTACACTTGCCATTTTCGAGAAATCTGACGTGGTCCAAATTGAATGGTAAGCTAGCCCGCCCTCTGGTATCTCCGAAAGTAAAAAACGTACTGCAATGAAACTTACATCATATTTTATTACATTTGAATTATAATTGAATAGAGCAAACCGCGATTTTATTACACCTGCCATTTTCGAGAAATCGGGAATGGTCGGCCGTGAATCAAAGCTAGCCCGCCCTCTCGTATCTCCGAAAGTAAAAAACGTACTGCAATGAAACTTACATCATATTTTATTACATTTTAATTATAATTGAATAGAGCAAACCGCGATTTTATTACACCTGCCATTTTCGAGAAATCGGGAATGGTCGGCCGTGAATCAAAGCTAGCCCGCCCTCTTCTATCTCCTAAACTAAAAAACGTACTGCAATGAAACTTACATCATATTTTATTACATTTTAATTATAATTGAATAGAGCAAACCGCGTTTTTATTACACCTGCCATTTTCGAGAAATCGGGAATGGTCGGCCGTGAATCAAAGCTAGCCCGCCATCTCGTATCTCCGAAACTAAAAAACGTACTGCAATGAAACTTGCATCATATTTTATTACATTTTAATTATAATTGAATAGAGCAAACCGCGATTTTATTACACTTGCCATTTTCGAGAAATCTGACGTGGTCCAAATTGAATGGTAGCTAGCCCGCCCTCTCGTATCTCCGAAAGTAAAAAACGTACTGCAATGAAACTTACATCATATTTTATTAGATTTGAAGTATAATTGAATAGAGCAAACCGTGATATTATTACACCTGTCATTTTCGAGAAATCAGGTATGGTCCAGCGTGAATCGTAAACTGGCAACATATTTTTTACATTGTAATTATAATTAATCAAAGCAAACCGCGAATTTATTACACTTGCCATTTTCAACAAATTGGGTGTGGTCCAGTGTGAATGGTGAGCTAGTCAGCTTGTTTTTCCGAAACTTAAAAACATATTGCAATGAAATTTGCATATGTTTTTACATTTTAATCTACAATTTAATTATACATACAAACATATTGGATTTGCATAAAAAACGATTTACATAAAAAAATATAGTGCAAGTTTCATTGCAATACTTTTTTTTAGTTTATGATATGCGACAGGCCGGGCTAGCTTCGATTTACGACGGACCACTCCAGATTTCTAGAAAATGGCAGGTGTAATAAAATCGTGGTGGTTTGCTCTGTTCCATTATAATTAAAATGTAGTAAAATATGATGCAAGTTTCATTGCAATACGTTGTATAGTTTTGAAGATACGAGAGGGCGGGCTAGCTTTGAGTCACGGCCGATCACTCCATTTTTCTCGAAAATGGCAGGTGTAAAAAAACGCGGTTTGCTCTATTCAATTATAATTAAAATGTAATAAAATATTATGTAAGTTTCATTGCAATACGTTTTTTAGTTTCGGAGATACGAGAGGGCGGGCTAGCTTACCATTCAATTTGGACCACGTCAGATTTCTCGAAAATGGCAAGTGTAATAAAATCGCGGTTTGCTCTATTCAATTATAATTAAAATGTAATAAAATATGATGTAAGTTTCATTGCAATAAGTTTTTTAGTTTCGGAGATACGAGAGGGCGGGCTAACTTTGATTCACGGCCGACCATTCCCGATTTCTCGAAAATGGCAGGTGTAATAAAAACGTGGTTTGCTTTATTCAATTATAATTAAAATGTAATAAAATATGATGTAAGTTTCATTGTAGTACGTTTTTTAGTTTCGGAGATACAAGAGGGCGGGCTAGCTTTGATTCACGGCCGACCATTCCCGATTTCTCGAAAATGGCAGGTGTAATAAAATCGCAGTTTGCTCTATTCAATTATAATTAAAATGTAATAAAATATGATGCAAGTTTCATTGCTATAAGTTATTTAGTTTCGGAGATACGAGTGGGCAGGCTAGCATAAGATTCACGCCGACCACTCCCGATTTCTCGAAAATGGTAGGTGTAATAAAATCGCGGTTTACTCTATTCAATTATAATTCAAATGTAATAAAATATGATGTAAGTTTCATTGCAGTAAGCTTTTTACTTTCGGAGATACGAGAGGGCGGGCTAGCTTACCATTCAATTTGGACCACGTCAGATTTCTCGAAAATGGCAAGTGTAATAAAATCGCGGTTTGCTCTATTCAATTATAATTCAAATGTAATAAAATATGATGTAAGTTTCATTGCAATACGTTATGTAGTGTCGTAGATACGAGAGGGCGCGCTAGCTTATGATTCACGCCGATTACTCCCGATTTCTCGAAAATGGCAGGTGTAATAAAATCGCGGTTTGCTCTATTCAATTATAATTAAAATGTAATAAAATATGATGCAAGTTTCATTGCAATAAGTTATTTAGTTTCGGAGATACGATTCGATTATCGGTGTTTGGACGTACTTGGGGTAGATGAGGTGGTTTTCACCCCCGGGTATAAAATGTTTGTTTAATTTTTCTAAGAGATAAATTAAAATATATCTCGGATGAATTTGCACGTTTTAGGTTCATTAAAATTGAAAATACCACTTTGGGGTTGTTTTCATCCCTTGGATTTCACTGTAGGGAGTTTAAACTAGGTGGGTTCGAATGTAATAAATTTGTAATAAATTCTAGCGAAAGAACCATCTCCATATCTTATTTAGTTCAAAAGTTACCAGTGGCTGGTGTAGGTTTAAATTAAACCTAGGTTGTTCGCTTATAACTAATTTACGGCAAGGGTAATAAAATTAATTTTGGTGGAATAAATTTGTAATAAAAGTGTAATAAATTATGGTATAGAAATTTTTGTGGTGGGCCGAAATGGCTGGTGTAGCTTCAAAGCACTTAGGAGGAGACCCCCACAAATCGCCCACACCTATCACTTTTTGTGATCGGGGTTGGTGAAGGATGGGGTCCACCTCTACGAGGCAGTCCAGGTCTACAGCGATGGGGAGGGTAAATTTTATAACTTTCTTCAATACAGGTTGCTCAGGTTCTTCTGATCCTGGCATCAATTTCGTTTTTTTTTTTAAATCCCTGGGACATATTATATTTAATTACGTTTTTGAACTGTCCTTAAAATTCTAGGTCGACATTATTAAGGGTACCCTATCGGTGTCCCACCGGGAAGGGCCGCGATCGATATATGGAAAAGTACGTACAGGGCGATTTTGAAAATTTGGTTATTTACAACGGTCAGTGGGGCCTACCTTTTTAAAATATTTTCACGTTTCTGGCACCTCCGATATAAGCAGAAGTCGACACCAACTTGCTAATTTTAAATTTAATAACCTATATATTTTCATCATTTCTGGATTCTACGTAAAATTCTAAATACATTTCATGTAGGATGTCCTTATACCTAACTTCAACTGTTTTTGAAATATTGACATTTTGCAAGTTTGACACTGTAAAATCTAAACGGTTTGAGATCAATGAAAACGGTTTCCACATTCCTATCTTAACTTTTCTTCATAAACTATCGTTTGACACTAATTACAGATTTAACCAAGACATTAAATTTAATCGAAAATTTTTTATTTCTGGTTAAATCTGAAATATGACACCATATATGACGTTCCCTATTCTTATTTTGTTTTCAAACACCCTGCTCACATTTTTTTTTGGTTGTCCTATTTGTTTTGCCGAAATTTTTTAAGCAGGTGTTTTTTTTAAGATTTTTTTCTTGAAATGCTAATATCTTCGTAAGGGTGAGAGATAGGTATAGAGTACCCTTAATAATGTCGATCTAAAATTTTAAGGAGAGTTCAAAAACGTTATTGGATATAAGGTGTCCCGTTTAAAAAAAGAAAGTTGATGCCATGATCAGATAAACTAAGTAACCTGTATTCAAGAAAGTTATAAAAACGAAAAATTCAGGTAAAAACTAAAAACTTTCGTATTTTACTTTTTTCTCTACCTTTTATACTTTCTGAGATAAAGGGATAGAGGATCTTATTTTGGACACTCTGTACAGTATTTACACCACTGACCAGTAGCTAATGATTTTCACGTACCTACAATATTTATATGAATGATGTCAGAGATATTTGCGATAAGAATCTGTCTTGAATATCTCAACACTATGTATTCTCGGAATTATAAGATAAACTACAACAATTACGAGGCACGCAAATACGTCTCGAATTGAAACTATTTTTTATAACTGACAAGATAATATAATCTCAATACACAACACACTTCAATATGTATAATTAAAAATAAAATAGTATTTTTCCTATATTCTCACACATATGTATATTAGGTATTAGGTATTCGCGAGAGATTGCTTAGTAACTTTTATTTTTTGAATTAAAAATTTTTGAAATGGGAGAAAGCCTTGGAGAAAGCGCAAACTTGAAAAATTCAAAATATACAGCATGTTCCCATAGGAAATGCCGATTCTAAGCCGCGGTCATCGCTGGTTTTTCTGTTAAATGCGGCGAAATACAGAGCGTTTATTAGAAACAGTACGTTGTATTGTTAAAAACGCAATTAAAAAAATGGTAATTGCGGAAAAACAAAAACAAGGGGGGTGCATCATCATCTTTCGTTAATATGTAAACGGTGAGCTAAATTTGATCCCCATAGGAGGATGTCAGAAACGGTAAGAGATAGATGGTTAAATTAATGTAGTTTTGCTCAACAATGTAAAATGAACAGACTTATTTTTTCATTGAAAATACTGAAAAAATCAGATACTTTCAGTTTTATTCTTAGTAGTTCTAACTCGATTCTATTTTCAGTTGGTGACCTAAAATGTTATTTCAACGACCAAACATTGTATAAGTGGAGTCCATAGACATATGTGGAGTCTGTATAATATGAAATTCTAATTAAATGGTATAAGGTCCTTTTTTTTAAATATAATAAAAATGTTTTACTGTCCAGAGTTGTTAGTTTTTAATCAACCTCTATACTAACTGAAAATCTAGCAAAGTTAAGAAAAGTAAAATAAAAAGATCAAAATTTTATTTAATTTTAGGCTTATATATCAATTTCTTGATTTTTCGAACATTTTATTCTGCCATTTGCAAATGCTAATTCAATTTTCCGTTTTATTTTCTGAAAAATGTGTCGATCATTTTTATTTTTATATCAAAACAATAAGAATAAATACAAAAATTTTAAAAATGTATTTATTAATAAAAACAGCAGAAAAGAAAAAACAACAAATTGTTTTGTAATATTTTACGAATAAATATAAAAAAATGATAGATTATTAAAATTTTAACGGAAAATAGAAAAATAAAACTAAAAATTGAATTAGTCGCCATTTGCAAAGGGCTGAATGAAATATTCTCAAAATCGGAAGATGAAGTAAAACTAAAAAAACACCTTTAAAATGAGGTTTCAAATGACTTTCCTTTTTATAACGACTAATGAAAATTAAAATTTATAAATGTTTGCACAAACGTTGGCGAATGTTGAACAATGATTTTTTGGTTGATACCTACTCATGTTAATTTCTCTTTTACTTTCTAAAACAATTAATTAAAGACAATTCATCTTCCATGCGAGCCGATTACAACATTTTTTACATAGTTACCTGATAACGATGATAGCAATCCCTAATTAAATAAATGGAAAACGTATCTGCGAAACAATATATTTTATCTTTTGCGTTATTAAATAATTTAATTTAGCGGATATGATTTACAGCGTGTACCTACCTAGCTGATAAAGTATGGTAAAATCAATATTTGGACAATAAATGTGGTACACCTACGTGCAAAGATGAAATTTAACCCAAAAATACTAATTTTTAAATATTAGGAATGATCTTATCAAATTATTAATTAAGTGGAAGATAATCGTTTAGAAATACCTACTTATAGAATTAAAAAGATCTAGATCTTTTTATTTATAACCAAATATAAAAATAAGATGTGGTAATTCTAGTTCCTCTAATAAAACGTACCAAATTACTATATTGACTTTGGCCCATAGGTTGCATTTTGCGTAATAGAAAGTATATCCAATGTTTATTATTACTCTTAATTTTATTAAAAATTTGTATGCAACTAATGGAATTACAACATGTAGTAAAAGTAGCAAATACATAATTTACCATTGCCCTCGAAAATTCCAAATCGGAATGCCAAAAATTAGACGACCTCTCGGTAATAAAATACTATCGGAAGATCGCCAGTGACCGGTTGTGTTCCAGCATTGGCTACATTATTTATAACTTCATCGATGGTTCCAGTTAGCATCCCTTTCGCCAACACCTGGGACAGGTGACCAGCATTGACGTCTCTATATTTACAATTCGAAAATGATCGATGGACCGTTCTTTGCACCTATGGGCGGAAATTAGAGCTTTAGTGCCACTCATTTTGTTGTGTCACCAGGTTAATTTTTTATTCTTAGGTTTCCTAAAGCACAAAAATCAAAGCATGTAATGCGGGTAGATGGGGGAGTCTCGATATGTGAGCTACACTTTGATTTCTAGCCTATAGCTTCAACGGTTTTCCAGCAACTTGTGGTTATTCCTAAGTTGGGTCATTTTCGGTAGGTATATACCTACTTAAAATCTGAGTATGGTTTAAAATTACAATATTCAAGTAAGATACGTAATAACTACCCCTCCTAATCAAATGGGGCAGCATAAGCGATTAGCGATTGCTGCAAAGACGTATAGAAAAAAGATCTAGGCCATCGAAAATATCGCGCTGAAGACCGCAGTAGGTGCCACCTGGTACCTGCGGACAGCGATATACCGGGACCTCGACTACGTTCCAGTCCTAGAAGTCATCAGGAGGCGCGGAGTCAACTTTTTCGCGCGTGCTGAGACCCACTGCAACCCGCTATTCCGGGAAGCCGTGGACAACAAGCACGATGCGGCCGCTGTACACATGCGGTCAAGACTCCAACTGGATGAGTGCAAGATCTTCTTATGTTTCAGATTCCACCCAGTACAAGCGTATAGAGGGTTATGAAACGACTAAAAAAGACCTCCAAATCTCTCCTCGAAGCCGCGACCGCCGATAGCGGTCGCAGGCTCACCTCGAGTACCTTTCCTTTATACCTTGCACAAAGCTTATGGGCCAGTTGGCTCTTTTAGAGATACATCCCCGGCTACTCAGCCACTCCTGACTTACCTCAAAACACTATAGGGCGAGAGCGATACTTGTCGCCCCCGCGCGGGACAGTCTACTCCCGGTGGGTTAGATATGCAGGCGAAGAAAGAAAACAAGACAGAAGAGTACCAAAAGATCGTACCCGACTGCAGGGTAGAGCCAGGACAGGAGGAAACCTCACGAATCGTCCACACATCTATCACTTTTGTGATCGGGGTTGGTGAAGGATGGGGTCCACCTCCACCAGGCAGTCCAGACCTACAGCAATGGGGAAAGTAAACAGCGATAATCCCGCTCGGCCTCAAACCATCCCGGTCATGCCCACAGTCAATGAATATTGGCATAGGTTATTGTTAACTTATTGACATGTAAATTCTTTTGAATTTTCTGCTACTGCCATCTTCATAGCTCCGACGCAATCAATAATAATTGATGCCAATAGTAGGAATGTAATTTATAAGTAACTCATTGAAAGCAATTTTTTACCTCTGAGTAGGTAGGTATACTGAACTATGTATTATATGTATATTGAAAGTTTAATTATCCTGCCTGCGAAAACCGCATTATGCAGGGAACTTTAACCTCGGTCCCCTCATTTGAATTTTGATTACCTACGCTACTGCCGATAGGTAGGTTAACCAATAACCACTACACTGCCTATCAATTTAAAAGAACATTGTCATAGTAAAATAAATTATTTATATTCTGACAGATCTATATGAACTGTCACGACATCATATACAGGGTTATTCAGAACTCATCTCTAAAACTTTGAGGATAATTATGTACATCCTTAAATAAGAAATCGATATCACCAAAAAAATTTATAATAAAAGGCTTAGGATTTCCCGTAAACAATGTTTAAAGTTATACCATTATAAAGGACTACGTAACTGGGCAACTGTACTTCAACACATCCGATATATCACATTCCTTCAAAAAACAGTAAACAACAGTTTTTGTACCTGGCGAACGCCTGGCGAATACAGTTGGAGTGAGGATAATATCTCTTATTGTCTGTGCAGTCATCAGTCTTTCTGTGTGGCTGTCTCTGTGCGGGTGTTTTATTTATCGAGTGTTAAACTGTAAAATTTTCAAAATGGCTCATGTGTACAGTAATGCTGAGTTAATGGACATGATTCTTATTTATGGCGAAGTTGGACAAAATTCATTGGCAGCTTCGCGCTTATATGCGGAACGATTTCCCAATCGACACACCGACACATCGACAGTTAGGTTTTGTGAGTGGTTGTTGCAGCAAAATGCTGAAAATCCCCAATTTACTTAATAATTTGCGTTTACAAGATCAGCAACCAGAAGGAACTTTCGGTTTAGTGCGGCAAAATTGGATAAGGCGTGCCCAAAATTGTATACAAGTCCAGGAATATTATTTCGAACAGCTTTTGTAACAAGGTATGTTCAAATTTTTTATAAATTTCATGTTTCTAATACCTAGTAATCAAGTAGCGCAATTCTTCAAAATTAGTGTAACAAAATTTTATTCATTTTAAAGACACGTCAATTTGGTCATATCTATCTATCTTTAAGTTTATTTTAAAGTAAAAACGCTGCAAATCTAATCTTTTTTGCGCCGGGTGCGCCGGTTTTTTTCGTTCTAGCCAGTTTGCATTGTCAGTCCCAAGGTCACTCCATTACAGTGGACCAGTTTCCAGCGGCGTGCAATGAAAAATTTTTAAAGTCTTCAGACCCTGCCAAAAAAAATTTTTTTGCACTACCACATTTCTACATGTATGTTGAACATCCCCAAATTTTATTATGGATAAGTTCTGAATAACCCTGTAGAATTTGAAAGTTTGTCACTATTTTATTTAACAATAACAATAAGAATAGCTTTGATATTATCAAATATTCTGTGGCTAATTTTAAATGTCAAAATAACTGACTTTTATCGTTTATGGAACAATAGAGTGCAAAAGGCCCTCCTAGGTATGACTGAAAATCAAAACATAGGTAATATGGGCAAGCATTTTACAGATTCAAAATACCTATTAGGCAGGTATTTAGTTATTCGATATTCAGGCCTATGATGTATCCCGTATCTTATTTTATAATAAGGGCTCTTAAGTTCATATCCAATTAGAAGCCATATTTTTGAAAAATAATAATTTCTGATTGGCTATAAAGTTTAACATCGATGTTATCTAGGGTAGAGTAGGGCAAGTTCCCCAAAAAGTCCACCTCTGGACATTTTAAATTCACCGCCTTCCATAATGTTTAGAACGCCAACTTCAAAGGTGCTAGTAACCAGAGGTCATTTAGGCCTTTCCTCCGAACCTTTCTTGGCTACTGAATTTTGTCACTGAACTGAATATTGAGTAATTACATAATAAAGTCAATAAAATTAGAAATCTCTTGGCGCAAGTTAATGCTCAATCAAAAACTTAATTATTCACTTTTCTAGCACGATTTTAATATTGGCTATTTCCTGAAGATAATTCTCAATAACTCCGAAACGGTGGGCGTCAGACCCATCATGTCATATATCATTGAACTTGTCTTTAGAAGGGCTTTCTAAAAATATAATAATATATAGGGTGTGCTATTTAAAAAAAAGGAACTTTAGTTCATCGCCCTCTATATAAACAGGGAATAAATTTGAAAATATTAAAAAATTGAAGATAACCTTGAAAAAACAATGTCATATAATTTTTTTCCATGGGACTTGTAGTTTCTGAGATAAGGTATAGGCCCCATATTAAACGGGCCACCTTGTACATAAATGGCTGTATATAAGCCAGGTTGTAGGACTTGCAGAATATGGTGAATTCTCAGGTCATTCAAAAAATTATTTTCATTTTCCTGATTTCCTGATGTTCCGTAGTATCAAGATCTGAGATCGAGGCGAAGTTACACCAAAGCCCAATGTCTGTTCCAGCAACTTCTCGTTGAGCCAATTTTCTCAAATTTAATGTAAACTTTGACTCTTTCAATCTCAAATAATTTTTTCCGGGCAGGTCCGGAAAAATGTAACTTTTTATATAATTTGTTTACAAAAAAATTATTAAATTTTTACTTAATTTATAAATAGTTACTAAAAACATCAGAGAATATTCTGCTATAACATTTGTTTAGAAAGTCTTCATAGTTAGTTGTTATAAATAAATTAACCAAAACAGACCGAACCTCCCCCACTCTACCCTACATCATAGGGCCGATTTTTCATATATGTATATAATCACGGTCATGGTGGATCGCAAATCGCAAATAGTCCCTACCTACTGTGAAGATATTGAACTTACGACAATCTGCAGTGAAATACATTAAAAATTACTCATACCTATAACGAATGTATAGGTACTGTTTAACTAACCTATCAAAGTAGTAAATATGACATAATTAATCGATACACATCCACATCAGTCACACCACCACCTTTTTAACATGCACTTCCTCTTTAAAGCTTATTTATCAATAATACTTACCCTCAAAAATTTGTGAAAGTCGAATAGTTTTCTACAGTAGGTATTTTGATTTCAGGCGCGAGGAACCGGCACTAGTGTTCAATTAAACTTAAGTTATTATACTCTGACAAGTATTATTTAACTTTCAATATAATAAATTCGATGGTGTGTAAACGTAAACACATATCACGTACAGCGTTAAGTAGGTTCCTGCCTGCAAGCACGTTTAGTTATCCTGCAGAAACGACCAGACCGCAGACTGCCGCGAAGCAGCTCGATACATCACATTTTGTAAATTTTATTTTCTCAATCATGACATTCCGCTACAACGGTGTGTACGAGACATACTGCGCGCGCAACCAAACCGGCGTGCTTCTGCTATCAAGTTACAGAAAAATGTTTATAAATATACTGCGTGGCCGCCTAAAAGTCATACTAAATATGTAAAGTGGTAAAAGTATTTCAATTTTATTCATCAGGCCCCACCAGCACGCACTACACGGTCAAATGGTCGGCAGGGTAACTAACAATGACTAATTACACAAAGCAAACAAAAAAGACACAAAACATGGGCCGCATGAACTTTGCCGCCCAATGCCAATCCGCGGTAACTCTTACAAAACTATAAGCAGTGACTATAGTCACTACTATAAGATTTAGTAAAATCAGTTAAAATTAATGCTTTTTTTGTGATTTACCTACGAAAACCTAACCAGAAAACCTAATGGGATTTTGCACAGCTGTACGTTTTCATTTGGTAGGACCTGACTACCACTGACCTAGCATCTTTTTTATTGGTGGTGGCAACTATTGTTAAAAAATAGGGAATGGGACTCTATATTTTGTTTTATATATAGATGACTAAAAAATTACAATAAATTTTATTTGTGAATTTAGGCTATTTTCTAAATTACATGACGTATTTAGTATTCGACTCGAAAGCCAGGAGGGGCGGTCGCCTCTCGCTCCTCCCCCATGGAGACGCCCATGGCCATGCAAATAAACAGCTATAAGATTTGGTAGTTAGTTGGGTACCTACGTATATATTTATTTATTTATTAGTTACCTGTATTTTTAAATCATGTTAATATTGAATTATTGTAAATAATTAGGTAATAAAGTGGAAAATAAAAAATAATTAATAAACTAAAAATGAGACTAAATATATCAACTATCGTCTTATACTGCATTCTTTTCAATGGCTTGGGCAGCTTGGAGAAACTCGGAGCTGTTCCGCAGCATGTTCTTTTAACCGGTGCGCGACGCCCTCCACTGTTTTCCCCTTTCCCCTCGAGCACTACCATTTTTGCTGGGGTTTGGCGCTCCAAAATATTAGTGAGGTTAGAATAGATCGGTAGAAACGTAGAAACATCAACAAACTACTGAATTATACTGAAAATGGAAAATAATCACAGTAGGTATCAGAATTTCAGACATATAGAGTAAAAACGTATTTACAATTTTACTATTTTCATTTTGTATTTAGGTTAAGTAAACAAACTGGCAAATACCCCCTAAATTCATGTTCTTTTCAAGGGCTCTCTATGGTCCGCCACGAGTTTTACGCCCTGGGGCGCGGCGATCTTGAAAAGAAAACGCTGTTAGATAGCCCACTTTATGTGGAGTACTTTTAAAAACCTATTTGAAAAGCTATTATAATAATATCTGTACCCCTCCTTCAAATCACAAGGATTAACCCGAAAATCTGAGACTGGTATGAGACAGGGGACGGCATATTATTATTATTTCGAGGGCCGTTTTTGCGCTTCAGGAACGACTTACGTTGTTAAGCCCTAACCACCATTCAGTGCTGGAATGAGAGAAACCTGGAAAACCTCATTAGTTAGGGGGACAGTCAAACATCAACTGATTTTAATTTCTCTCATTAATACCAAGCTGACATTCTTCCCATCCTAGACCATCGCCAGAACGGTTGTTAACTCAATACGATGCGTTTCCCACACACACACAAAACCACCTTTCAACCTGTGACTAACTTCTTAAAATTAAAAAGTTTATGTGCTGAATGTAAAAATAGACTGCACCAACAATATTCCCACCATTAAGTGATGGTTCTTGCTTTTGCCAGGCAGTGAAGGTATGGCAAACATGTCAATAAAAAAACTGAAGTTGGTTTTCTGGTCTGACCAGAAAAAGCGGAACACGTATATCTGAAAACAATTTGAATATGTAGATTCTTTTTCTGTTTTGTGATATAGATCTTGAGAAATTTGGCCGAAACACCGTAAAAAAAATCCAAGATATTCGACTTTCGCGCTAGTGGGACACCCTAGTCCCATATTATATATACCAGTGGCGGCTCGCCAGGTGACGCGCCGCTTCACCTAAAATTTCCGTGTTTAGTTGTATCATTTAAAATTATTTTTAATTTCATATAAATTTTGTAATTTAGATATATTTACATTTATATAGATAATAGATATATTTATATAGTTAATAACTGAATAAAACGTTGCGCGCTGAACGCCTTGTAAAAAAAACATCGCTTTCGTTGAGAGCGAACATTAAACCCCGTACCGTTCCCTTCCTATAATAAGCAAGTGACGCAAATCGCTATCAGGTGGTATTTCTGCGACAGTCGGATCGGCGGTTGCCATGGCAACAATGTGGCCCATACGTGACTAAACTGTCCTGTGCGTGAATGAGTGCCGCAGATTTCGATAGCGCATCACATCACTCCTTCCGTCCTGACCAGTTTGCCTCTATACGTGACGCCGCGCCGGTTAAAAAACAATTCTTATAATAATAAATAATCATTTTTTTCTATCAATCGTAGAAATGTTTCCTATGTATGATCCAATTTGTGTTTTATTAGAAACACCATTTTCTAGATGGAAAAATGAGGACAAAAGATTTTTTAAATTATTGCGAGAGACCTGTGCCTTCTATCGATTTCGAAAAAAAGGTAAAGTCAAAAGACAAAGTGTTCGTTCGGAAGTTTCGGAATGAGTGGTATTCGGAGTATAAGGGTTGTGTGGAAGTATTTATTTAAAAAAACTTTTTTGTATTCCGGGTTTAATTGTGGGTGTAAAAAAATTAGGCGTGTGGAATAAGGAAGGATTTAACAATTTTGGGAATGTTACGCGAGGCTGTCGTAAGCACGATGCTTCTTTAGAACGTATACGGTGTGCATTAATGTTCGCAGAATTTAGAAAAAACCTCAATACAATCGAAGACACTTTGAGGGAAAATTCCAGACTATATATTAAACAATTAAACGATGACGTCCTTTTAAATTGACGGTTTATTCAATTACCTATTCACGCAGTGATTTATTTAGGCATACAAGAGTTGGCATTTCGAGGTCACATTGAATCGGAGTATTCGGACAATCGTGGCAATTTTAAAGGACTTTTGGATGGCGAATTCGCCGCTTAGTATTTGTCTGCTTCAACTATCATAAAGTTCACATGCAACAGGCAACTGCAATGACCTTGAATTTGCTTGAAATTTTCGACTGGGGCGCTATTTTCATTTCCGGACTTGCGGCCCGCACCTTAGTCCTCAGTCCGCAGTCCGCGTCACCTATTTACTGACCCACGAGGCACCACTGATATATACTGGTAGATTTGAAAAATGAAGGACACCTCATTATTACATAACCAACAAAAAAATTCCAGCGAGTAAATAAAAATATGTTTCAGTTAACATAATTAATTTTATAATACCTACTCTGTAGGTATAAGTAATTACTTACTGCTAATAATAATAATTATACTTTTTTACTAGCAACTGGAGACTTTTTTTTTTTAAGTTAAAAATTACTGTTTATCCAACATAAATAATAAAAAATAATATTTTTAAATATTTTGACAAAAACAAGAGGGATATAAACAACATTTTATGGAAATTCACAATTTTACATAAATTATTTCTTATTTCATAAACAATTTTTTTGTAACGAAGTTTACATAGTAACAAATTTAAATTTCTCATTTTTTACTTCCTTTTTTTCTATATTTGGATTTTTTCAATTTATTTTTATCTGTCTTATTCCTAGATAACTTTATTGTTTGAACTTTATTTTGAATGCCTACAATGCCTTTTTTGGGCTTGTACAAAGGGAGACTCTTCGTTTTTTGTTTAATGTTGACCTCAATGGCATTTTTCATAATATCTATTGCCTTTTCCTCTTTAAATTCACTCTGAGCAAAGATTCCTGACAACTCCTCAGATGGTAAAATATATTTGCCGCTAAATCCTTTTGGAAAAATCGGTGTTGCTAGAAGTGATACCAACTGTTTCCTTTTGAAATCTGCCAGTTTTTTACTTTGCTGAGCTTCTTTCGTATCATATTTTCTTGCACTATAATGTTAATTAAGGAAAAACAGTAGCTGCAAAATGACATTAAACAAACAGATAACATATTTTTATATTCGGCTATGAAAATAACACCTAATTATAAATCAAAAAGGATACGAATCTTCAACGATGATATCCATATCTTCCGCAGCTTTCTGAAACCATCCTAGTTCAGAATTAGCTTTCCTAACTTGTAACTGCAATTTATCTAATTCCCTAGCTAAATCAACTCTTTGTTTAACTGCCCTTAGATAACTGTCTTGGATGGGAAATGTTGGTATATCCTCATCTATAGAACAAAATGTTAACATAAGACATTATTGGCTTTAATTGAGATTTAATCTCTAGACTGATGGCTGCATATGAAAAACCCTTGTCCTGATTAACTAGGTTGATAGCTAGGAATGACATCATTACAAAAAATTATTTGGTATTTATTTTCTTAAAAAAGATACAAGGTGCTCAATTAATCGCGATTATGATACAAAAATGCTCATCTCCTCTAAACTATTCTGTATAGTACTTAGCAGGTACTAATAACCCCTATATTGGCGAATTCAGAAAAACGATCTGAATTCAAATAAAAAATATTATATCATTCCATTTAAAAAAACATAAGTTGGATAGGGCCCCGGTTTATAGAGCACCATATGTGACTATAAATGTTTTTAAAATGTGAGGCATCACATTTTATCCAAATCCAGGCAAGTAGTTTTATATTTATTGAATCATCTAGACCTAATTCTAGACCCATCAGTCTAGAGTGGCAACTATAAATTACCGAAGTTACATACTTTTCTGTAATGTCCTGCATAACCTCAAGTAACTCTGAAGCTCATTCGGTTCAATAAGTAAAACTGTGATCCCCTGTCGTAATGCTCTAGCCGTTCTGCCTGATCGATGAACATAACCTTCACTTGTTCTAGGTGTCTGATAATGTAAGACATGCTCGATACATGGAATATCTAGTCCTCGGGCTGCTACATCTGTAGCTACTAGCACCGAGTTTTCAGTATCTCTAAATCTATACAAAAAATGTTGGTTAAAAATCCAATAGTGATGTAAAATTAACAAAGAATAAATTAAAAGTAATTGGTTGAATAAATTAGGTAAATAGCTCAAAAAAAAACAACATGTATCACATTAAACAAATAAAGATTCTAGATAAAATAAACTGTTTTAACCTTCTGTTAAATATAATTTACCTTTCAAGATTCTTCAGTCTTTGCCTTTGTTGCATAGATGCATGAAGAGGCAATGGGTGACAGTTTAATAAACTCAATAATGTAGACAACCTTTTGACACACCCGATAGAATTACAAAATATTAAAGTCCTGCCTGGGTGTTTTTTTAGAAAATAATAGAGGTAGTAGTCCTTTTCTTCTATTCCACAAGTTATTTTACATTCAGTAAGTGTTCCTGAAGTCCCTATTAATAATATATATTAATTATAGGTTTACAGACTATGTACATGTAAATTAATTAATGTAATGTAGGTAATTTATAAAATGTACCGAACCTGCTCCCTGAGTTATATCCACAACTTTTGGCTCTGTAATTCCCAAGATGTCAACGATTTTTTTCAGTTTTTGTTCTGGAGTCATATCATGAACTTTCTTGGATTTAGTGAATTTGCTTTTAGTTTTCAAATGTCTTGGCAATTCATGTACTAAAGTTAAAGTTGCTGAAAACACAAAGTTTTGTCTGAGTTTCTTTTTTTCTTCATCAAAATTTATACGTTCTAATAAGTCATGTAACTCCTGAAAATGACCCCTCTCCAACATTCTGTCTGTTTCATCGATGGCCAGATATCTACGAAAAATATATACAGAAGAGTGAAATATTATTCAATATATTTTTATTATCTGTGAATCCAAAATGAAAATAACGGTATATTTATACATATCTTTTTACTCTTTTCATTTTTGATTACGACTAATGAAATTAAAACATCAAGAATGTATTTTAATTTTAAATTAAATTCAGGGAAAAATTATTCTTAATTATCCCTGTCATTGCAGTGCAAGATTAGGTTATGCTAACACCCATTATGAGCAAAGTTGCAAGGTCAAAGATTTATTTCCTCCAACTAAACCCAAAACAGCATTCTTCAGGTAAAATTCTTGGTTGTTAATCACTTAATTTGACTACTTTCAATATACATACCGTATGGAGTCGAAGGAAGTTGGCTAACCAGTGCCAACTTCAATCTTTTTATTTACAAAGCACCTACTGCATAGCAATTAATCTATGCTGCATACCACTGCATACTTTAATATATTTGGATAAGATATCCTGTTCCAAATACATTATGTAAGAGTTTAATGGGAACTATACCTCATGCTGTCTATTTGTGACAAGTGAGCATTTCCTTGCTGAATTAATTCCCATAACCGTCCAGGAGTTGCGACCACAATCTCTGGTCCTTTAGATAAAATCCTTTCTTGTTTAACAGCAGCCATACCTCCTACCACTACTGCTATATTTATGCCTGTGTTGATTGGTAAAATAAAATATATTATGATAATATATTAATATGCTTTTGTTAAAAAAATTAATAAAAACTGAAAATACTTATCTATTAGTTATATCTTTGGTTTTAATTTACCTGTATATTTAGCTATAACCACTAAATGGTTCCTTATCTGCATTGCTAATTCCCTTGTAGGAGTTAAAATCAAAGCATAGAGTGGTTTAACTTTTTTGACTTCAATATTAACTGATTTAGTACACCCCATATCTAAAATCAAAAACCCATACTTATACTTACATTAATTTGTAACATTGTTTTTCATATCAGTTAATTGCAATTTGAGTAATTCATTGCCTTTCACACTGCGTGGAGAGCGAGCAAAGCTATCGAGAAAGAATTACCTGGAACCAGGAGCTAGGAATATCAGATTCTCAATTAAAATTTTCACAATATACCATAGCACATATTGTAGGATACATTGTTAATTTTTAAAGAAGAAAATTTACTAAACATGTACTATTTTAGTAAAAATTAATAAATCTGAATGCATTAACCATAAAATTGCTTAAGAGACAATAAACATTTTTTTTTTTTTTTTATCTGTATGACCTTTCCTTATTTACAACTTTGTTTGATTTCATTGCATTATTTTGGTTCACCATTTCTGACTTATAATTCTGAATAATCCGGGCCTGGCAAGGCAGCCATATTCTTACTACACTTGGCCATGCCCAGTGAACCCGTTTTTTGTGTGCGGAAAGAATACTTACAGCGCCTCCCTACCATACTAATTCAATTGGGATTCCTAATAACTTTTTAGTATCTAGCTGTGAAGTATCTAACACTTGCGTAGCACATAACCACTATATAGGTAAAATATGCAGCTGACTATTACATACCCTTTTCGCCAATTTCACTATTATTCATTTCAAATTCTGATTCTTCTGAATCAGATCCATTTTTTTGTGTTGAATCGTTTACACGAGCATTCTCCTTGATTTTTAAAATACCAACCAGAATCGGTAGACCAAAAGCTAAAGTTTTACCACTACCAGTTTCTGCAGCTCCTAGTATATCTCTTCTACCTTAAAAAAATAAACCGTCTCAACTTTTGTCAATCTACTTAAAAATACTATCTCATTATGAAAATGAATTATTGTTTATGTAATGTACTTATTGAAAGAGATCAATTATTGTCCTACCTAGGATTGCGGCAGGTAAAGTTAATAATTGAATTTGAGTTGGCTGAGTAAACTTCAAATCTTGCAAGGCACGTAATATTGATGGTGGCAAATTGAAACCCTCCCATGCATCTAAATTTGAGGGTACTGAATCCGATCGTGTACTACTCATTTTTTCTTGAATTACCTGTGATGTGGTACCACATTTTGATGGTGAAAATATGTCATTCACAGTCTTCTGCTCGATAAAATTTTTTGGTATTTCAATAACTTTTTTCTTTTTCTTCTTAATTGGGCTCTTTTTATTATCTTTCGACAATTTACGTTTGCCTTTCTGAAATATTATTATATACCTAATATAATATAACTATTAAGTAACCATTTACTTATTTACTCTTTGTAATTATAGAAAATTTCAAATGGTGCAATATTTGCAAAATTGATGGT
Source organism: Pogonocherus hispidulus (assembly GCA_963924545.1). Taxonomy (NCBI): domain Eukaryota; kingdom Metazoa; phylum Arthropoda; class Insecta; order Coleoptera; family Cerambycidae; genus Pogonocherus; species Pogonocherus hispidulus. The sequence continues at coordinate 18,244,671 of OZ004693.1, forward strand.
CTGGATATTTACATTTAATTACTTCAGGTAGTGGGTCAAAAAATATCAAATAGGATGTCTTGTTTATTTGAAGGAGATGCCAAAAACAACTATTCCACGGTCAATGTGCCCCAACTAGCATTGCATTACTCCAGCATCTCCATGAAAGTCACCACATCCTTCATCGAGACCAACCAGACATTGACCAGTTACACCCTTATTATGCGCTCGTCAGGGTGTTATAGTGAAATCGATGATTGATGTTGCGACATGATTGCCCAAGGGACATCATGAATGTTAGTAATGGTGAGAAACCCACCGTAGTGCCCTCTTTGGGTGTTTGCTACTAATGCAATGCCAGTCGGGGCACATTGCCTGTGGAGTAGTTGTGTTCGGCATCTCATTCAAATAAAAAAGTAGGATTATCTTCCTCAAAAAACAGTAGAGTTCACTGCTGTAATGACACTTGCGGAAAAGCAAATCGATATCTGCCTGTCAATTTGACAATAATTGTCACAGATAGTGTTCTGTGGATAGTAGTAAAGACCCAAAGAGGGCACTAAGATGTGTTTCTCACCACTATCCTATTATGTCTTGTCTTTTACATTAATTTAATATAAAACTAATAAAACATGTTCTGTTGTATAAACTGATTACCTTCTAAATTATCATTATTAAAAATTATTAAAAGTTATTTATATAAATTTACCTGTGATTCAAGAGCATCTACATCGTAATTTGTGCACACTTCAATCCCTATTAAGTCATCTGCACCTGTAAATATATTCCCACCTATTTCAACAGGTTTCCAATTAATTTTGTTCTTCATATTTACTTCAACAATTATTATTATTTCCACAAGTCATGTAATTATAAACGTGTGGTATTTTATAAACAGTCATACATATTTACCACTTTACCACTGCTGTTTATGCCTAACCACAAATACAAATACAAAATATCTTGCCTAACAACCTAACCTAAAAACCACAGAACAGTTCTAAACACATATATAATTCTACCACAGCCTACCAGTTTGGTAAGCTGTGATTCTACTATCATAGATAATGGATATATAATAGACTACCAGTCGGCTAAAATAATACGCGATACATTTTAAGATCGAAGCGCCAAAACGGCAGTAACCGATACTAACCTACGTTCCCTGATCCCTGACTGACGTTTCAAATTGTATTCATCAAAGATTTGTTGACGAGAACTTTAAACCAGGTAAAAAGCTTGTAAAACTATTTTGAAAGGGGTAAGAAGTGATATAAAATTAAAATATATTTCAATATCTTTCGAGCGCTCAATCTGAAAATGAAACTTAACCTCAAAATATGTCAAATTCTTTATTGGACATACGGCATACATATAGGGTGACCAGACGTCCTCTTTTTAAGGTTCAAATTTATGTCCGGTATATACTCGTATATACACATTTTATGCTAAATGTCCTCTTTTTTATCATAAAAAAAATACACTAAAAATCTGAAGTATTTCTAAACAATGCAAGTACAATAAGCAACTGAATTGGGAATCATAAATTGTTTGAAATTCATCCTAGACCTCTAATTGTAACTCTTTCTCATTAATAAAGATGACGATGGCAACAAACATGGTTGACGAATCCCACAAAAGCCGCCCTCCTTTTAGAAATTTAAGCCGAATATTGCAAAATTACAAAGTAATTGCTTGTTTTTATAAATAAAGACCAATAGTTTTGATGAAATAATGATTGTATTTTTTATAAAATATTTCCAGCAGCATCTTTGTCCTCTTTTGTTGTTCAAAGAATCTGGTCACCCTACATACATACCTTTATGTAAATAGTGATTCTTGGAGAAAGGTAAAGAGCACACACTCTACTTTGCGTTCTTTAGCTTCTTTATCCATACTTGTCCCCTGTAACTCTTTAATGCCCAACTTATAGTTTCCACGATAGCTCCAGATTTTCCCGCTTTTGGAAAAGTATGAAACTGATCTCGGGGTTTTTCTTTGTCCAAGAGGAATAATGATGCTCACAACAATAATGATTCATATCTAATCAAGGCATTTAACTAATATAACATCATAAATTTCAAAATTCACAATAGAAATACATACGCAAAACTGAACCAAATGAACATGCGTTAGTTGTGCGTGTCGCCAGTAGGTAGCGTATTCCTTAGCAAAAATCGCGTATAGTCAAGGAATTTATATAGTAGTATTATACTATATATGTCTAAAAACAAATACCCATAACCCAACCTCTCCACTAGCTTTATTCAGTTTGGTTACTGAATCCAACTTCTTATTTTTTATCTACCTACTTTACACGATGTCACAACTGACTGCATAAACATTAATTATATAAATTAAAAATCAAAGTGTTAATTCACAACAAAAACATAATTTATATCCTTTATTCAAGAACTACAGTATAACATGTAAAACTTTAACAATTGTGACTATATATGTCTACTAAAACCTTCAGTCAAAGAAGTTTTTGTACATAATATCTATTAACAATTTAAAACATAATGACGATGGATGTTATTTGTTATAATCTCAACTAAATACAAGTATATGATCTTTTATTAAATTAATAAATAGACATATCTTTTAAATATGCAATTGAAATCTTAATAAAATTAAAATATTTCTATCTATTTAATAATGGATTTATTCTTCACTAAATCTATGAATTATCAGTACCATACATCAATTTCCTTAATATACCTTAATGTTTATACCTTTTAAGTAATTTTTATGAAAGGGTTATGAAAAATATTAAATGCATTATAAATAGGTAGGTAGGCATATTAATTAGGTATAGGTGGAATAATATTGGTCCAACTAGAATAAGCAAAATTCAAAATTATAGTGTATAGATATATCTTAAATACTGTACAATTGGAATATAAGGTCATTTGTAACTTTTCGCAGCCTCCTAAATTATATTTATAGTTAAAAGTGAAAGCTATATTAGAAAGACAAACATGGGAAGGATTACATTTTTATAATGAAAATACGATAAATAAATAAATTGATAGCACATAGACGTTTGCAGATATTTTTACTCTGGCATATTATTTCATGGTATTAAATATTATGAATGTTTGTCACTTTAATATAGTTGATAGACCTACATTATTTTCCATTCATTTTCCTTTAGACATTTTACTGCAGATTCAGTTTACACAATTTGTGAATAATAATTCTATTACGCAGAATTTATACAGTTTCAACTTAATACTTACTTTAAAATCAATGCTTTATACAAAAAGGAACTATTAGGTGTGAAATTTGAGGTCTCTACTGTATTACAATAAGTAGTCAAGTTATTTTTACTACTACAAATAGTAGTAATGTACAGTGTGTCTATCAGAATTTGTGCAGTGAATTTCGCGGTCTTACATTGTTACAATAAAATGCACTTTTTCTAACAAATTCAAATGTATATCGAAAAACCAATTGAATTATAGCTGCCCATTATTTTTGTTTGACTATCAGTTGTTTCTTGTTTGTGGATACAAATTATTTGAAGAAAAATACACTATATTTTTTAACTCAATATTAACATCAGCAAATCTACTGCACAAGTTATAGTTGATACCCTGTAGATGACGTAACTAACTTAGTTTTGAAACGTAGAGACCTTTCGAAGCACTTACATAATATATTTACACTATTCAGCCTATGAGCCTAAAATTCTAATATTTTTTTATAACTTTAGCATGGCCACATTAACTACTAGGCTAGTAGGGCTGCACCCTCTCGCCACCACTTCAGAAGGGCTCTTTTACTGTTTACTTACTTATTTGTGAATGCCAAATGAAAGGAATCTTTTTTTTAAAAGAATTGATGCTGATGAAAATTGTTTTAACATTAATTTGAGTTTATAACCTTGTGAGGAATTTTGTTTGCCAGTATCTTTCGTATCTGTATTGTCAGTACAATAGTTTGCTTCAATGATCCTGGTTATAAAGATTTCCCTTTTTGCTCAGAATTCACATTTTAGGAACAATACGAAATGCAATCCATCATGCATTTCGACATAGAAATGCATGATGTGAATATAAATTGTATGTGTAAAGGCCACATAAAATTTATGAGTGGAATGTTTGATTTCGAATTGAATTAGTCTGGACCGGTAATTTTTTATAATATATAGATACTATATTTTGTATGATATACAAGAAATACATAATACTAATGTCCAATATAAAAATTAAAATGAGCTTTTTCTTATTTATTAAAAAGAACGTCTGATATTGTTGGTTTTGGGCCCTTCAATATATCAGGATGGCCTCGACTTATAGAAAGTTACACAACTTTCTAAATATAATGATTACAAGTGTCCAACTACTACCTACTTAAATATCTTCTTTACCTTTACACAACAAAAATATTTGCTAAAGTAATTTTGTAGCTTTGACAAACATAACAATATAAAGTTACTTTTTCATTTTTAATTATGAAAATAAAATAACTAGTTTATTTTGTTTTGGTTAAATTTTTCAACAAATATCGTACTACACAGAACTGATAGTTCTTCCAAATATAAAGTATAACAAATCAATAAAATGATAATTAAAATTTCAAGGGTTGTTCAAATGGTTGTAGAATAAAATAAGATATAAGATACTATTGAAGATAAAATTTAACAAAACGTAGTGTAAATTTCTGTTTGATGGCTATTTTTAAAACACTTTTCTTATTAATATTATACAGTACTGTTATTCTTATCGATTTACCCACTGTTTCAAAGCTTCCTCAAATTGTAATGTTTCTTTGTTTTTAACTTCTACCTCTTCCTCAACTGCCTCTTCCATTATATCGTTGTTTTCAATTGACTCCTGATGTGAATGCTTATTAGGTCTGGTGGACTGAAAAATATTAGTAATGAAGACAGAGAAATACTTTCGGTCCAGCGATATATCTTTAACAGCAATGTGACATTGGGAAACTGTTTGGTATTGTGATTATCAACATTTTTGTATTGCCTACTCTGATTGTACAATAATTTTCCAATATTCAGGTGAACACGTGATAAAATTTCAGTTTTTCATTGAAGTAAATTAATCGATTAACTAAAATTTATAGATAGATAGATAGATATTTTATTTAATCACTTTACATTTATATATGTTTGTGACAAGTCGCAAAAACCTGCAAGTATGCTACAAACCAAAACAACGAGACAAGACATACATACAGACTAAAAAGGGAAAAACAAGATATAAAAATGTTAAACTATTACAATTTAAAAATTCTTCGATGGAGTAGAAACAGTATTCCAATAAGGATTGCACTATTCTCCCCCTGAATCGACTCGGGAGTCATTTTAGTTATTTGTGATGGAAACATTTTATTGTATAAGCGTAAATTAAAGGAATCGAGCTGATAAATTTAGTCGATAGCCTTGTGGTCTCAGTTGAGTACCTCTTCGAGTTGGATAATCATGGTAGTCAGCATTTGTATGATAATTAGATATATTTTTGTGTATCTCCAGGAGACTATACAGGATAAATATACATGGCAACGGCAGAATTTTTAGTTTTTTAAATAAAGGACGACAGTGTTCCACGCATGGGACCCCTGAGATGATCCTGATAGCTTTTTTTTGCAAACGAAATATTTTAATTAAATACGTAGACTGTCCCCATAAGAGCAGGCCATATGTTAGGTGGCTGTGAAAAAGAGAATAGTATGTGATCATCATCATATTATGACTAAAACAACTTCTCAATTGTCTCAATAGAAATAGCTGTGTAGACAGTTTTTTACCCAAGCTAATAATGTGTATGTTCCAATTTAGCCTATCATCAATTTTAAAACCCAACAAGTCGACGTGTTGATTTGATGTGATAAGCCTATTTGAAGAGATTAGAATTTTCTGTGTTTTATCTCTATTTAGTTTTAGACAATTTACTGAAAACCAAGCTTCCATTTTCTCGTCCGTTCTAGAGCACATGTTCAGCAGGTCAGTTACATTCAAGTTTCCCTGAATTATAGAGGTGTCATCTGCATAACAGACACATACCTTTGGGAGTATAAAATTAAAGATATCATTTATATATATAATAAAAAGGATTGGTCCCAATATTGAACCCTGTCGTACTCCGTGAGTAACGGGTTTACATGCACTATAGTTACCAGATGTATGGACAATTTGCTTTCTTCCACATAAATAAGTTTCCATCAGCCTCAAGGCAACTCCACATATACCGTAATACTCCAGTTTGGCAAGTAAGAGCTTGTGATAACTTTGCGAGGAATTTCATTTGTCAGTACCTTTCATATCTGTATTTCAATTGTTCTGTATTTGGAGTCACTTTGATTTACCCTCTTAAGTCAGCTTAGCGTCATAAATATAAATTTTAGACGCATTTATTTTGTTAATTTTAGAAAAACATTTATCAGATATACCATGAAGTATAAAGAGGAGGAGTCCGAACTTAATAGGGCTTGTCTGATAAAAAATGTACTGAAAAAACGTACATGGTTTTATGTTATTCATTTGTTTCAATGGCGTTGTGGTAGGACAGATCAGTCATCCATCTCTTCTACATTGTTTACTGTTTCTGTTTAACACATTATCATATAGCCATTTTGTCTACGAATTCAACTAGGGTTGCCAACCGTCCCGAATTTTGCGGGATGTCCCGGTTTTACATGCTTTCGTCCCGCGTCCCGCTCGTGCATTATGCGGAACGCCTTTAGTCCCGCGTATTTAGGATTTTCGGAATTCAGTCCGATTTCAGTCGTCACGTCCTACGGTCCATCTCGCGTTTAGCCCAATGCCTAGTCATCATGATAAAGCAAGATCTGGCAAGATCCAATTTACGTGTCATTATCGTTAAAACTACGCCCTCATGCTATGTGCATTTTGAAGAAAGGAATCGGTTGTCCATCGACCATGTTAAAGCGGAACTCCAAATAAAGACAAATTTTAAATTCACTTGTGAGGAATTTTATAAATACACACTTAATAATAAAAATATTTTAAAGGCTGCCAAAAATCAGTCAAAATATTCTTTCAAGAAAGAAATAATTAAATAAAAACTTTAGGCTTTGGGTAACTTATAGTGCAGGTAGGATGTAAATCTTTTATTTTATTTTTTCGTTGAGCTGTTTTTTTTTGTGATTTTCAGTCTCTAAATACCAATAATAAATATTTAATTAAAGTGTTTTCTTTTTTTAGTTAAATATTTATTTAAAAGACTTTTATAGAATAAAATTTTAAGTCCCGAATTTTTTCATTATGTCCCGAATTTTCGGATGAAATGTCCCGATTTATAAAACGCTTGAGTTGGCCCTAAATTCAACCGTAATACTATTTTGTGTTAATCATAATATTTTGTATTTATTTTATGACAATTACTTAATCAGAAAACAAAAACTCTTAATTTTACATTAAACACCATTGTCGTGGCATGACAGATGACGTTGACAGTTTGTGACAGGTATTTCGAAGTAAATAGCGCGACTGGTTGGGCTAAATTTGTACTAATTTCATTTGTTTTTTCGTATATTTATTTCTGACCATACAGAGTTCGGACTCCTCTTTATACTTCATGAGATACACCTACCTGGTTTCCAAAGGGACTTTGATTAGAACCCGCTTGTGTGTAGTTAGGGTAATTAGGCTGGGGGATATACGTTGGAGCCGAGTTCACACTATGGTTTTGAGGATAATGAATTCCCTGTATATGAAAATTTTGGCTGCTGTGATTAAAATTTTGCCCGAATGAATTAGGGGGATAATTCTGACCACTTGGTTGGTTATCAGGAGGACTGGCAGGATGACGAGCACGTAGTTCTGCCATGAAATTGGCTTCTTGAGCATAACGACGTTGAAGTTCCTGTTGCCATCCTCCATCAGATTCATCTTCTCCATCATCCTCGAAATCTGGATACAAAATTTAAAATAACGTCAACAAGTATTACAAATCATATATTTTTTAACCAAATGAATTAAAAACTAAATCTATATAGAAGCAATGAAGATTTATTATTTATTTCAGATTTTAATTGAGGAAACATTAACATTTAATTACTTTGCAATTTTTTTGTTTTTATAAACAAAATAAACTATAAATAAATACAATTTTTGGTCTAAATATATTTATTTATTATTATTAAAGCCAAGAGCTTGCATTAACAGTACTGGATTCAGTTTACTAATGTATATATTTATACAGTGAGGATATAAAGTCCGTCCCCCCCCCCCCGTCTAATTTTTGAACCACTGGGTAGATTGTGATGAAATTTGGAACGATAATAGATGACTAAATTCTGCATTTTTTGACACATCAATGACAGCTCTGAATGTCAAAGTGACTGCTGGGCGCGCAATAGGAACATTTTTTTAAATGGAAATGGGGGTCGAGTGGGGACTCATTTTGAAGCTATTTTTATGCTCAAAACATCCCCCAATTTTGAGAACATTTGGTTCAGTAATTTCCAAAAAAGAACCAGTAATATCGATTTCTGTTATATAATTTTTTTGTATACATATTACAAATTATTGTAAATTATTCAAAGCAGAACAAAAATTAAAAGTAAACAAATAACAATAACCATCCCTAACCTAAAATAACCTAAATTAAAAAATTATGAAATAATTTAAATTAAACCTAAAAAAAAAAAAAAATTTTAAAGGCAGAAACAAATTTAGAAAACACGTGTTACTTCAAAAGATGTTGAAAATGACCTCCATGAATCTCCTGACAAATAAACCTTCCATGGGTAAGTTCTATTATAAAGATTATGTGGTAAAAAGATTATGTTATAAACTGATATTACTGGTTTTTATTTGGAAATTACTGAACCAAATGTTCTCAAATTTGGGGGATGTTTTGAGCAGAAAATGAGTCCCCACTCCCCCATTTCCATTTAAAAAAATTTTTCTATTGCGCGCTCAGCTGTCACTTTGACATTCAGAGCTGTCATTGATGTGTCAAAAAATGCAGAATTTAGTCATATATTATCGTTCCAAATTTCTTCACAATCTACCCAGTGGTTCAAAAGTTAGAGGGGGGGGGGGGGACATGACATGTTCTATGAACTGTATGTTCATAGAACATGTCATGAAGAAAACAGGTAGCATTTATAGTATATTTTTAATATTATTTATTGGCTTATTTAACTGTTTACATATTTTGTTTATATAGGAAGTAATGCCAAAAAGTTAACTAAGAAATAAATTATTAATGAAATTATCAAATATTTGATAATTTCATTAATAATTTATCTCCTGCTGTACAATCACCAACCGTTCCTCCAAATTGTACAGTGTGATTCACTTTCGAGTGTGTAACATGGGTATCTCGCTTATTATAAAAGATAGACTGTAGGTTTAAATTTGGCAAAGTTGCAGAATCTACTTTTGTTTTTGAGTAAGAGGCAAACAAAGTTTTTTTCCGGTTTTCGTTTTCTGGCTATAACTTCTATATTTTTGAAAATATTGGCTTATCATTTTCACATTATTAGGACACTTTCTTGAAACAAATACGATGCCGTTAACCGTTTTTTAAAAAAATGTCACTTCTATAGTAAATCATCGTCAACTTTATTTTTTCTTATGGGCGCCATATTAGTTTTTCTCATATTTGAATAAACCGATTTTTTCTTAATACAACAATATAATATATGTTAATATTTGCCTAAAAAATAAAGGCATTATGAAGGAAAATAGGTATTTTTTTGAAAATGTCTAGTTAGCCATGGCCATGACAGTCAGTTCTTGACAAACCACAAATATCACTTATAATTTTTATAAACTGCATCTGTGGAGTACTTTTTACATTGACTAACGATGTATTCAACTGAAGAGAAACAAGATATTATAGAAATTTATTACAAATGTAACAAAAATTTAAACAGAACAATTGAAGAATATTTAAACACATATTCTGAAAGACGACAACCATGCAAGACATATATTACTAAACTGCACTGTAATTTAAGAAATTATGGCAGTCTTTCTAAACCAAGAAATAGGTATGGATCTGCCATAATGTCTTAAATTACACTGCAGTTTAGTAATATATGTCTTGCATGGTTGTCGTCTTTCAGGATATGTGTTTAAATATTCTTCAATTGTTCTGTTTAATTTTTGTTACATCTATAATAAATATCTATATCTTGTTTCTCTTCGGTTTGTATACATCGTTAGTCAATGTAAAAAGTACTCCACAGATGCAGTTTATAACAATTATCAGTGACATTTGTGGTTTGTCAAGAACTGACTGTCATGGCCATGGCTAACTAGACATTTTCAAAAAAATACCTATTTTCCTTCATAATGCCCTTATTTTTTAGGCAAATATTAACATATATTATATTGTTGTATTCAGAAAAAATCGGTTTATTCAAATATGAGAAAAACTAATATGGCGCCCATAAGAAAAAATAAAGTTGACGATCATTTACAATAGAAGTGACATTTTTTAAAAAAACGGTTTACGGCATCGTATTTGTCTCAAGAAAGTGTCCTAATAATGTGAAAACGATAAGCCAATATTTTCAAAAATATAGAAGTTATGGCCAGAAAACGAAAACCGGAAAAAATTTTTTTTTGCCTTTTACTCAAAAACAAAAGCAGATATGGGGGTTTTCTTTGCGCCAACTTATTGAGCACAAAATTCCGCAACTTTGCCGAATTTAAACCTACAGTCTATCTTTTATAATAAGCGAGATACCCATGTTACACACTCGAAAGTGAATCACCCTGTACACAGCATTATTCAGCATTTCTGGTTGAATTGCAGCAATTTACTCCCTAATACCCTTTTAATTCTTTCAACGTTGTTGGTCGTGTTCTAAACACAAAATTTTTTACTAAATCAATTCTTGTTTGTACATCCATGTTATTAAAGTTTAAATCGTTTCAATTTACATTTACGTGAGTTTTAGTTTGAAAACAATTCTCTAAATCGCAATATGATTCAGACACTTGTATCAGCAGTTGACACGACAACTCTTTTGTTTTCCATACATATAGTAAAATCAAAATCCAATCATTGAAGCAACTAGATTCCATTTACTTTTTGCTACTAGCTTGATTTCTTAAAATTATATAAGACTTTAAAGTGTACCCCTTACTTTATGATGGCCCCATACTTAAAAATACCTACATTACAATATAATGCAACCTGTTTTACATTAGACTTGCACATCTTATCCATTTCTAGAGTCAAGTCAACAGTATTATTAAAAGAAAATAAGTAAAAACGTTTAAAGTACACGAATATATAATTACCAATAATCACCATATCAATAACGTGTGCTTACATAATCAAAACTGATTAATCGATTGGATCGATTAATAAATTAATCGATTATTTTCCTAAGAAAGTCCTATAGTTACTACATAAGTGGGTTAGTTTCTCATATAAATGGCAAGTTTTAATTTTTGGTTATTATTTGGAAAATCTCTGGACTAGCTGGAAACTGTATTCTTCTTATTCGTTTACATACCTTGGTAGAAGGCAGTTACCAAGGTAGTCACTTTAATATCTTTATGAAAAAATAATTTCCTGTTAATAATTATAAAATAATCACTGTTCCTCTCGATTTTTAATATAATATAAAATCACTTCAATTGGAGGAAGCAATTCTTTTCCCCCTTTAGTATTTCAGATTACTTAGGAAGCAAACAGAATATATAAATTATTTTTAATAAAAAAATTATCGAAATCCATTTAAACTAAGCTCCAATAGCATCTTGGCATTATTTACTTACTTACAACATTCATTTTATTGCTATTATTAGTACTATTCAAATGAAATATTATTAAGTACTTTTATTAAGTATTTAAGAGTCTATTCACTGTAGATTTGACAGGCATGAATACGGGGTCGGGTTGAAAGGTTGGAAAGCCAATGGGCGGAAACTTACATATTCCAATTACCGAATTATTAAGATTTCGGAGGTGCACGTAAAGCCGAAGTAAAAAGGCACATGGAAATAAAGTTAGGCCTTATTGCAACGGTACCAGATTTGTCTTATAATTGCAACACAATTTCTTTTTAATGTTATAAATTATATATCACCGGAAATATTAAAAGATAAACTAGATCCCTATAGTAGCAAATTTTTGTTTAATACATGTATTTTAGAGAAAATATTTTTTGAAAATATGCTATTTTAGTACAAGATTGTTCGCCTGGAATTTTAAAAATAAAAATAATTACCAAAAATTACTACTATAGGGATTTAGATTAAAGTCTTATCTTTCAATACCTTTTTACTAAAAGTCCCTATCTTTTAGTTTTTTTATAATTAGACACGAGACTAACGCCGATTTTGGGCTTATTTCGGACTAGCGAATGGACCCTTAAAATGTTTGTATTGTGTTAAAATATACCAATCTATATACTTATAAATAACAACCATTTTCTAAAGTGCTATGCATATAAACGTGTAGGTTTCATTTAAAATATCTATAATAATTTTTAAGAGGCTATTATTTCTTATAAACTAGGAACTACTACTCACCGATAGGTTTTCTGATACCACTAGCTTCTGGCTGGATCGAAGGTTCTGCAATTTAACAATCATTCAACAGGCAGCATTCCACATACAATCTACTACAATTTAAGTTATGCAAAATGTATCTTGTTGCCAACTGATAAATAAAAAATAAAAAAATAAAAACAAAACTTACCTAAGTACTTATAACACTTAAAAAACACTAACCAGTAGAAAAATAATTTGTCATTGAGGTTGATCCTAAAATGGGCTGTTTACAAGAACAAAATAATAGAGCTTAAAAATAAAATAACGATACAGATGAAGAGCAGCGTAATAAGAAATGTAGTTATAGAAAACATTTTTTTGTACTTAATTTTATATAAATTAATATTAAATATAATTCATTTTTCCAAGTAATTGTAAGGCGTCTTATGAAGTGTGAAGCAAATTTATAATTTTTACTGTCCTTTCCGAAAAAACACAAAAAAGTTGTTTTAATGACAGATATTTTTATCTGGAAAATCAGTGTCTTATTATTTTCATCAATTGTTTCACAAATATGTTTATAGTTGTAAAATATTGTCCCTAAAAACTTTTACATTTTTCTTTACATAAGTATATCGCACATCTTTATATAAAACGCCTTTTTGCACATAATTTTCAACCTTTTAAAAAATTTATCAAAATCTTCAATGAAATTATCGAACCTGATACGTACTTGGTGCTAGTCACTGTACTTATAACGATACAAATTTTAGAAAAGTAATTTATTCTGAACTCTTTTATAAACTGCAGGTCTGTTATTAGTAAATTTACTTATTTAAATTAGAAAGTTAAAAACAAAAAATCAATGACTTGTTTATTAATAAAAGACTGATTTATTAACAATGGCAACACAAGGTCAAAAATAATACTTAATTTACATAGAAAACTAAAATCTTTAAAATTTAACAACAAAAAAGTTCAGGTATACATAAATTAATCAACAAATAATTCAAATGAGTATTTTTATGTTTGTGTGATGTATTTTCATGCCAGTTGCACAAACTGAGGCATTCAGCATACAAAATCAAGAAAACAGATCAAAGAAAAACATCTCAGTCAAAAATTGTCTCACGTTTTTGTACAAAGTAGTGTCTCATAAGTACCAAGATTTAAAAAATAATATAACAATAATAAATTATAAAAATAGGCCAAGTATTAAGTTTATACAAAAATCTAAACAATATAATATAAAACAATATAAAAACTAAAATAGCTAGATAATATTCGCTCTGTATATAATAATACTAAGTGGTTTAAGCCTTACCAAACAGTTACAGATTCGTGTCTATCTATCCGTACCTGAATTTAATTCTCTTACTAAAGTTGACATGGCATTTGTAACTGAATCTGCAGCAACTAGAAGATCGTTTCGCAACGAACGTCCTACTGATCCAGGTGTGCCATTTCCATTTGTTCCTGAAAGATATAATTTGCAAGCAAAGTTACAGGTGCACTCTTTCTAATCTATCTGTGGTACTTAAATGGTACATGTAGGTACTAAAAATATATATTTTTTTGTTTGTTGACAACTCGCAATTAATCATCATATAAAAGTTGCCTACAAAAACGTTAATTTTCAACTCAATCTACTCCACTTGCATGAAAGATTGGATGTTGTTGACGTATAAGTGCGCATGCGTCAATTGATTCATATTACGCTGTATTCACAGGCTAACCATCGTCACTATCCTCGTTTCATTCAACTATTAGATGCAGATGGAATGATATTAACAGAAAGTATTTGCGCAGCGGCTATATACCATATACCTATATCGGATAGACTATAAACCATATTGTACATCGAAGTCTTCATCACTAAGCAAAGTGACGGACACATTAAATTTTGATACAGTGATTGTATTGGTTAAGCATTATTTAATAAAAGGATTACTAAAAGCACTTTGATATTTGACTCACTCTCTATAGTTTTGGCAGTATAAATCACATATTGCAATATCAATCAGATAATGGGCCTTTTCCACATCCTTTTTTTATTTGCTTATTATAAAATATATACTTAGTTATGCCTAAAAAGTATTTTTTTAAATTTTTTTCTTCACCAGATTTATTTTGAAAAAATTGTTAAAATTACCATATATCTCAAATAACGCGCCATGACGCCATACTCCACTTCGTTGTTGTCTGTTGGCTGCCCTGCATTTTGTGTTCTGTCAAATGAAGTGTGCTTAACCTAACTTTCGTTTTGCGTTTTGATTAATTTGATTTAAAATGAATAAAATTGAAGAGGGATATCTTCAGACAACCTTCCAAGAGGTGACAGTGACGTGGTTAACGATTTCTACGTCACAAATATGAACTTTCTAAATGCTGAAGTGCGCAATGTTAAGACAAGGAGGTTAGCTTTTATAACCTAAGTTATCAAACATCATTTAGTTGATTCTAGCATAAATTGTGCAATGTTGTCACCTTTAGCGAAAAATACCTAAAAATTATTTTGCTCAGTATAAATTGTAAAATAATCATGTTGGTTTGCTTTATTAATAATTTATGGAGAATATTTCATCTAAAAATACATATTTTCATTTCAAAATTACCAAAATGTAAATTTAATCGTTGCCAAGAAAAAAGTAAAATTATATGTGGCAACGTGGAGCCGTTCTTTAACTTGTCTACATTTTATTGGCTACTGGAGTGTGATGTCAGCGAACCGCGCAGTTTGAAATGATTCATGAAGACCGGTCACTTTGTACTTGTATAACTTCGCTTAATTACAATTCTTTAATAAATTGGGTTGATTCTACCTTTACTTATGTACCAGTACAACGTTTGATATTAATAAAAAAGTCAAATTCAATTTAGCGGAAAAGGCCCATTATTATCAACATTTACAAACAGTTTAGGAACCCATTGAGGTTTCTCAATCAGAACTGTGTGTACTACTTACCCATATTAATGTTAGTTGATCCTCCAAAGGCGTTTCTCACATCACCCCCAACCCCTACCAAAGAGTCACTATTGATATTATGCAAGCCTCTTTCCCTTTCATTCCTTTCTTGGTTCATACTATTCATCTGCTCCCTACCACCTAGTCCTAGTGGAGGTACAACTCCCTGTGGATGAGGGATGTGTTGCGCCCGTTCCCTCTCACGGTCTCTCTCGCGTTCTCTTTCCCGTTCAGGTTGTCCCCCCATGGGAGGCATGGAATTAACCATGTTGGGGTTAGTACAAGGAGGCATGCCCATGGGGGTTTGAGGGGCACTCCGCGGATTGGCTTGTGACGTTGGCACTGCGCCTGGAGGCAAAGGAGGTGATTTTGTGCTACGTGGTGACGAGTTAGGTGTACTTCTTGGCGACGACTGATGGTTCTAGAAAAACAGTACAAGTTGATTGTGCAAATTATACTGACTTACACAAAAAGCAAATCTGCATAAAGTTTCTTAGAAAGCTGCTACATACTCATATGCAAGTCGGCCAACTTAGCATGTTCTTTAAATTACATAAAAAAACAATTGTGTAAAGTCTTTTATAACTCTGAGTGTGTGCGGATAAAAATTAAATTAACTAGTTTATAATAAAGTAAAACAATGTTGCAACTAAAAAGTTGACAAAATGATGTGAAGTGGAACCAAATGAAAGTACCCAATAGATTTTTGTCCACTGTATTTGTTTTCTAGTTTTTATAGAAACTGGTGTTACAATTAAAATCTCATACATCATCATTATTTTATACCATAATAAATATACCATTTTATTCCAAAATTTTAGAATGGCTATGGGATCGCCATTATCTCCAATAATGAGCAATATCTTTATGGAATATTTTGAGTTAACTTACGTTAAAAATTATGTTAATAAACCAAAAATATTGTGGAGATAGGTAAATGACATATTTTCAATATGGCCCCATACCTATGATAATTTAAAAGATGTTCTAAATTTTATTAACAGCAAAGAAACAACTATAAATTTTACAGGAATTAACTGGTGACCTATTTGCCAGACATGGGAAAGTTTTTGTGAAGATCTTTCAATTGCTTTCCCCGATTGTGAAACTCCCGGTGCTCAGGCTTTCACGGCTGCTACTTTGCGCAATCAAGATTGTGACTCACTTAGCAACTACGGAGTTCTAACTACAGAATTCTAAAACTACGCAGTATAAATCGTTTCAATGACGATTTGTCTTGGACTAAAATTTCAAGTAAGGTTGAATATGGTTTGTACCATTCAGAGACACAGCGATTGATACCAGGCTCACGGTCTGTGAGGCACGTTACGAGACAACCTAGTTTGACATCACATAAATGACAATTTCGCAACGCTAGTTCTGAAGGTGACCGAGCCAGAGATGCAGCCTAAGTGTAGAGTAGTTAGATAGTCAGTGTATACTTTACATTTGTTAACTTGAGTCACGAATAATAAATTTGTGGTGAACTGTTGCTTTTGGTTTTATTTAGGGTAGAAACCCTTTAAATGCTTACAAATATATCTATTTTCTCATTATCAAGCTAAAAACAAACCTTTAACATTTTCATAAGGCCTTCTAACTGAATCATAAGTTGCCTACGAGAATCTTGCAATGTTGTCAAATGTGTCTCAAGTTCATCCTTTCTCATCCTCAAAGCTCTCAGCTCATTCATTAACACAGGGTTATCAGCACCATGTCCGCTAGACTCCAATTCTTGTTGTCTCCTAAAAATATATTCGATATAACAGTAAGTTATTGGTATACATATAACTTTTTACCTTAACCTGGCTATTTCTCTCATAATCTCTCTGTTTTTTGCTTCCAGCTGACTGATCAGTTCTCTTTGTGCCCTTGTAGAGTCCATTCCTAAACATGCTTCCGAGGGAACTCTTCCCTAAGTAATATCAAAATCATTAGTGAAATTATAAGTAACTGTAAACAAAGTAATGGATATTCATATTTGGATTTCCCCTATTTTTTTAACACATTGAGGCCAGCTATATAAATAGGCCAGATATAAGAAAGTAGTTATTCAGCCGGCACTTACTAGAAATATGTTTTTTTAATATTTAATTTGTGGCACCATTTTCATCTATCGCCATCTAAGGAACCGATTAATTAAAAATAACGAATATAATTCGGGTAGCATCAAAACAATCATGAAAACACTAGCAGATAGGTTTAACAACTGTCAGGCTGTCACAAATCCCATTTCAAATCAAAGAATTGACTACCGTAAACTTATTGTTATGTGCTGGGCAGTGGAACAGATAATGGCTTAAAGAGCCGGGACCAGGCGACGTGATCTAGCCCATTATGTTTAAGAGTTATACTGTCAATGCTAATGGATTAATTACTGTGAGTGGCACAATACACGCACAACATTTACAAATGTTGATGACACACTTGGGAGCCAGAAAATATTACACAAGCATGATCTCATGCCTTCCTCAATGTGTTAATATAGCATTTATAATGCTGTTTATGCAGCTAATGTGATTTATTGCAGTAGCCTTGCGTAATATTGCCTTCCTTATACAATGATGACCACCAGGGGCAGCACTGCTGTCCAATGGTAAAATTGCAAGCTACAGTGCTCTCGTAGGTGGCAGTGAGCTAAGTTCACCAGAGGGCCCAATCAGATGCATTAAGTGTCTGGTGAGATGGAGGATTCGGCAAAGTTTCTTTTGGTGGACAATGACTATGTTACTTGGCACACCCGGTGTTTTATTTTTGTATTACTGTACAATCATAAGCTCACTTTTTGTTTTGTAATTTAATGACTGTACATTATTACAAGAAAAGTTAACAAATCTCGTACATTGTTCAACAATAATGAATACCTCATAAGTAATATTTCTGGCAGTGATACAAGAGAGCTGCTAATATTCTAATAGATAAATGATAAATGAATAGCATTAAGCCAGAAAAAATTAGCTTGGATTACTTACCGTTTCTGGTGAAAGAGATTTTTTTCTGTAACCACTTCGGGACTAAAAGAAGCAACAGCAAAAGCACATTTAGAAATCATCCAACATATAAAAAAAACAGATATCAGATAACATGCCTCGATATTGAGAAATGAAGTCTACATAATCAAAATGATCTCACCATTCCAGCGCTCGCTTCTTGTGCCAATTTTGCTGCATATCTGGCTATTAATCTATGTTCGTCATCCCTGGCACTATCCAAACTAAAAAAAATTACATATTGAAAAAAAATGCATTATACTTGAAAATATAAATTAGTATTAAGATAATTACAATGGATCTTATTAAGTTATGTTACAAATAAGTATTACTAAGGCTTTGAGGATAGCTGTAAAAAAGATATATTTTTTCCAATGGAATGATTTTGACAGTATCAGAAAGTTGTTTGTTAGTAAGAAATAGTATATTAAACGAGTATCATAACGCGTACTTTTTTCGCACGCATCCAAGTTTACAAAACGAACCGCAAAGTGCGATAAATGCCTTACGAAACGCGTTGTTTATATCTATTTTGCACTTTTACACCTATAAAAGCAAAGAAAAATCATCAGAAAATTGAATTCCCCTATAGGAATTTTTATACATATTCTGGAACAGTTGGTATCATTGACGTTTATCAACTTTTCTTTGCTTGAAAATTTAGTTAGGTTATGATTTATATACCATTTGTATGCCATAGTTACTATAGTAAGCAACTATCAAGGATTGTTAACTGTTTACAGGATTGCTCGATCCCTATACTACAATGTAATCCATAATTGTGACGTCATCAAAGATCCAAAGATCTCGAACTTGTAGAAATAGGTACACTTTATACTGTTATTACAAACTTTAATAAATAATAATATTAATAATCATTCAAATACGAAAATTCTTTTGCAAATGTGAAATATAACAAACACAAAATAGGTATATTTCGACAATTCGATTACATAGATCTTCGATGACGTCAGAAAGGCGGATGACAAAATTGAGCGATCAAGCAATCCTGTAAACAGTTAACAATCCTTGAGCAACTATAACACACCATATAAAACAAAGAATGTAAATTTGTTGCTACCAACATTTAAAAACAAAAAGTTGAATGTCGAAAAGAGTTTCTTTTCGATACACAATTGTATTTCATAATGACTTGCTTATAGACACAAAATAGAAAATAGTATATTATGTTACTAGGAGTAGAAGGTGAACATTATTTGTTGAGCTCAGAAGCTACATAGCCGACGCATTAGCCAAGGCTGTGTGAACTGGGTGAAATATATAAAGAGCTTTATACTCTGAGTGACATATACTATTTTTTCTTCAGGCGTCAACATTAAAATGATATTTCTGATATTTATGCTTGTGTAAAAAGCGATACGACCATAGATTTATAAGACAAGGGAGATGTAATTGTTTACATTTTAAAGCAATCAGAGAACCCCTTGTTTACTCTTTATCTGGTCAACTGCAAGGTCTACTTTATGATTGTACGAAAAACTGTTGCCAAACTGTCAATTGTGTAATTTATATTTTCACATTTAAACTACCATGATTATGGGTTAAGGTTAAAATATTACATAAAAATATTTTTCCGTTTCCTAGTTAAGTAGATAAATCATATTTTGTTAAAAACGTTGCGATAAAAACTAACTTCATAACGCAAAAATGGAATGAACAGGCATCATTGCTCCCTACTCCAATCCGCATATTCATTGATGCCGGTAACAACCACATGAATCGTAGTATTTTATAGTATTTCTTTTGTGCGGTGTTGCTGGCAGTCGGAATTTTGCTTTTGTGAATTTTTCAGTGTTTTTCGTAAGGATTTTATTACTATTCTTCAGAAAATGGTGCATCAGTGTCAAGTGTATGGAAAAATGAATTCTTTATATTCAAAACTGTCTTTCCACAGGTAAATTTTGCCAAGTTTTGTTTGGTTATTTGGTCGCTATATTTGTCACGCCATATTTACGGATTTTCAGGGGCGTGCTGGCTGGCTTCCTTATCATTTTACGGAATATAGTATATATATATATATATATATATATATATATATATATATACTATATTATATTATGGAATTGCTTTTGTTATTTTTTAAAATATGGCTGATGTGTTAGTTTTTGGAGTTACCTACACACATACTTAAATATGGTCAAAACAAGAATCCAAGCAAGAAGCTAAGGCATCATCATCATTCAGCACTTTGCTGCATAACAAATTAAAAAACCTATAATGTTTGGTAAGTGTGAAGCCAACATGCAACGTTTGCACACAAAAATTAAAATCAGTTGCGTAACCAAGGTAATTTTTAAAGGTATCCTTTATACTAATCTAAGAGAAAATCACCATTATCAGGCTTTTAAAGAGTTATTTTGAAAACAGTAAGTCAAATAACTTGAAACAAAAAGTTGAATTAAAAACTAACACCATGTACATCTTTCTTATTTTAAATTATATTTCACTTTTAAATGTAATTGAACCCTGTATACAGAGTTTGGGTATCTTTGAAAAACTGAAAAATACTTTTTTACACTACTGTATATATAAGTTTTTGTAATGTAGTAGGTGTACCACCTTTACTTAATTCAGAATTTTAAGTGTTCAAGTTTCAATTCATATTCCCTACATTAAAACTCCGATACTAATTTAATTTCTAATCTCACAAGCTTTTGCTGTTGCAATGTATAGTACTGATTTTCTTAAAATTCCTTTTTTGATGTTTTATTATCATACCCAACCCTTCCAAAAACAGTACGCCTTTGGCGTCGGAAGCAAGTTCTCTCAAAACTTTTGCAACGTTGCACGGAGTCGGAATTTTGCCGTTCTTTCTCTCGGTATTCTTTGTCATACACATTGCCAATGATTGATACAAAACAAAAGGTTATTTATGAATGAACCGTGAGGTCTCCTCTTATTAAGTCTATGGATATGACATAACATCAAATTTCAAACTGACAGTTTTGAGAAACCATGGTACACATTTTAACTACTAGACAGGCTTTATAATTTACTGTGGTTGAACGGGATTCTATGACCCCATATTGCATTTATGGGTTGATTAATCGAAAGCAACCAATTAGTTGGAAACAATCGATTTGATGGAAATAATCGATTACATGAACCTATAATGACTCAGCCCTAATATTATGTTGTGTGGCATAATACTGCTTAAACGCCGACCCACTGCCCAAAAAAAGCATGGCACCCGCATGCTCTTACATCGTCCTCAATATGCTAAGCTCACTAAAAGTGATACTCACCTCCTAGCTGTTGATCGACTATCTAAACTTCCCATGCCGTCGAATGCTGAAAAGTTTCCATCAGGAAAACCATTATGTGAAGGTATAGGAGATGGTGGCCTGTAAACAGTTTCCAGTACTATATACAAAATTTCTATTCGATAGTATAACGCCACTTACACAATATGAGAAAGATTTAGGGTTTTCTCGGGTTGTTCAGGAAACCTTGGCAAATTGTTCCTCTGTTTATCGGGTACACACCGAAAAGATTTCCGCAAGGACTGGCCAATAGTTTTACTAGGTGACTAAAAAAGCAATTATTTAAAAATAAGAAGACACTTATTGGTGAGCTCTTACAAAGGAAGCATATTCTTTAACTTGATGGTCAAGAGTGTGTGGTGCTGAAACTCTGCCCCTCCAAAAACAGTCTTGGCATAATGTGTAATGGGGACATTTTTGACAACGGTACCGAAATCCTGTGAAATTCTCCCTTTGGCAAGCGTCACATTGAACTGGATGGATAACTATTAAACAAGATAATTAAAAAAAGTGCCATATTATGGCACATTTTATTAGAAACTAAGCTGAAACATTTTATAATATAGCAAATAAAGCAGAGGGTAGCGAACATGAAAAATATTAAAATATGACGACATAAAAAACATATTTCATAGATGGTTTGATCTAAATATAAAACAAATAGAATATACTTACTACTTTCAACATTTGCTATTCGATGTAAAAGGGGTAACCACACCAATGCAGGAGGTCCTGGATCTGACATCATGGTATCCAAGAAATCATTAACGGTTATTTTAACATTCTGAAATAAAATTCAAGCTAGATCGAGACGCTATAAAAATAATTGAAGAACCACTTACAGGACTGAAAATAGAGTTGGCTAATGAATCAGTGTAGTTAAAAGTAGGAGACTCATACACGGCAGCAGGTAATGCTAAAACTTCTTGAAGATATTCATTAAATCGCCATTGTAATAGTAATCCATTACTATCAGATATTTGCGAAAAAATATCTAAAAAAATATGACGTGAGAATTTTTGTCATTATGAATAAGCTTGGCGAATCACGAGGGTGACCAGCAGTGTGCGTGGTAAACACCTCACCGTGCCGTAAGCTATTACTGTGCATTTCAGTTCATTGTACACTATCGTGGTGTTTGCGTGTAAATGTATTCCTCTCCATTGTGTCGTACTTTGACGTATTGTGGAAAGTTTATAAATTGTAACAGTTTATTGATTTTGTTAATAGTTAATTTATTTTATTAGGCGTATTACGATGCACATGCCCTCCGCCCTTGCATTTCCGCCAAACCTAGTTATGAATTAATTTATGTGCATATACAGGGTGTCCACCTAGTGCGCGTAAGTCCAATATCTGGGTTAATAAAAGAGATAACTTAATTTTTTTTTCTACAGGGTTGTCTAATATCCCGAGCTGCACAAAATGAAAATATATTTACATATTCAGGGTGTTCAGTTTTTCCTGGACAGGTACCAACTTCGTTTTTCTAAATGGAAATATATATTTTTTATTGCTTTTTCGAACTAAACCCTTGATTTTAGTAGGACTTTCATCAGCCTTCCCTATACCTAACTTAAACTGTTTTTGAAATATTGACGGGTGAATATTGACATTTTTGCAACTTTGACACCCTGTAAAATCTAAACGGTTTGAGATCAAGCAAAACGGTTTGCACATTACTATCTTAACTTTTTATAAGCTATCGTTTGATACTAATTTCAAATTTATCCAAGAATTAAAAATTTTCTAAATTTTCGGAAAATTTTTAATTCCTGGATACATTTGAAATTAGTATCAAACGATAGCTTATAAAAAGTTAAGATAGGAATGTGCAAACCGTTTTGCTTGATCTCAAACCGTTTAGATTTTACAGGGTGTCAAAGTTGCAAAAATGTCAATATTCACCAGTCAATATTTCAAAAACAGTTTAAGTTAGGTATAGGGAAGGCTGATTAAAGTCCTACTAAAATCAAGGGTTTAGTTCGAAAAAGCAATAAAAAATATATATTTCCATTTAGAAAAACGAAGTTGGTACCTGTCCAGGAAAAACTGAACACCCTGAATATGTAAATATATTTTCATTTTGTGCAGCTCGGGATATTAGACAACCCTGTAGAAAAAAAAATTAAGTTATCTCTTTTATTAACCCAGATATTGGACTTACGCGCACTAGGTGGACACCTTGTATACAAAATTGTTATGAACTGACAACAATAGATTCATGAAGAAATTGTGTTTCAACAGTTTTTTAGTGAATTCTGGAAAAAATTTTGATTTAAGAATTAGTAGCAACAGTGTGCATCCCTAATTTTGTTCATTCTTTGAGAAAATAAAGATTTCATTGAAATTAAAATGTAAATTATAATATATTTGTTCAAAGAAAATGTTAAAAATAACATTGATTTACATTTTAGCAAAACAACTCACAAATAAAATAACCTAGTCATTACCGGTTGTTATAAAACAACCAAGATTTTCAGTTACTTAAAATATTTTCAATATATTCATCAACTTCTTTGTAGATTAATTAAGAGATTTTTTGACTGTGTAAAAAAGCTAGGTAATCATAGCTATCTAAACACAAGTATCGAATACTTACAACGTAATTTGTCCATAAGCTTTCCAGCACACAATGTAGCCAGGGCAACTTTAATTGAAAATACTCTAATTTTTCCCACATTATCCCTAAAATTATGTGTTTTATAAATAAAATAAGAGTTTTTAACTTTTGGTAAATGGACACAGTTCATTACTTACACTGTTGCATATGCTGCTAATATCCAATTTAACAATAAACTAGAACATACATCAACGTGTGCTTGTTGTGTAGGAGGCGCCCTCTTGTTTAAACTGTGGTATAAAGAACACAGTAATGTTTCTAATCGAGCTACACTCAGCTCCTGTGACGGTTCCAGAGCATGTAAACCTTGCTCTCGAAATGCTTCTATTACATTCCATATGTCAACAGCATGCACTAAAAAATAAATATCAAGGCTTTATTTCTTAACTAAAATTGGCAGTTGTTGGAAAATATCATTATTATACTCGCAGTATCTTTCAATGCACAAAATATTTTAATTCTTTTAAATTTATAATCAATTTTAAAATACCGGGTTGTCCTACATTTAAAAGAATTAGTTTACACGACTTGGTCAGTAGTATGCCTAGAGTCCAACAATAGGTATGTATTATATATTTAACAATCAAGGATAGTAACAGTAAAGTAAATAGAAACATATAGAACGGTGAAAAGTGTCAAGGCTATTAATTAAAAAAAAACTAATAATTTAAAAAATATAAGGCTGCCTAAGAAATTGATATTGAACAACAATAGAAGTACTGCATATAGGTACCTATACATATTTCATAACGCATTATAAATTTTATATTCAACGTGCACTAAATCTTAAAGTAAAATTGAGAGTAAAATATAACCACAGTTAAATTATTTACTGAACTATGTTAAAACTAATAACAGTTAATTAAAATGTGTGGGTAGCCAAATGACGTGTAATTTATTTAAAAATAAATCTTACAAGTAGGTTATTTATTAAGGTAATTTTTTATTGTGTGTATTTTGAATGATTGTTTAAAACAACTAGTATTAATGATCGTTTAAGTAGTATTAAGTACAGAAGTCAAGATAAAATTTATGAGTATTAAATTGAATGTTACTGAATAGAATAATTATAATTCTTAGATTAAGTATGAGAATTTTATTACTTATGACTTATCTTCTAATAAAATGTATGCAGCAATGCATACAAAGCCAATAGAACAGAAATATGCTCAAGATATTAAAATAATCTTCTGTTTACCAGTCACAAAATATTAGTATAACATAAATTTGACTATTTGAAGTCAGGTCAAATTATTATCATTATATTTACGGATACTTACAGCTAACTTTCTTCTGTATAAATCTTAATTTTGTTGCAGTTCTATAAGAAGCAAACCTGATCAAATCAAAGTTATGTGCACTCATTTCATGGATAAGTGCTAGTCGGTGGTCTGAAGACCCAGAGAGGCCCTCTCGGCCCTCTTGACCCTGCATGGCTGAAATAGCAACATACAATCATTAAAACTGGGTTAATGTCTTATTTGAAAAAATGTTTGAGCTACCTACTGCTTGGTACATATAAACATTTTATTCTCACTACTAGGGAGATTAATTCGTCAGTAGCAGTATGTTTTTATAATACAAAACTCCCACAAACCAAGTTGAAACAAGTCCAAATCTTTTAATAATCCAAAACATAAAAACCAATTTATTAAAATGACCTGTCAATTAACATAGTGCCAGTTTCTTTAACTGTTTAATAAAATGTGAGTGTTTAATAAATTAAAAAATAAAACTTACTGACTGCTGGATATTATTCATAAAATACGAAGAATCATTTGTAATATCCACATATATAAAATAAAATTAAAACTATAAAGTGCGAAAACAAGAAACCGCGATATACGCCATTTTCTTCAGGAACCTACCTAATACTCCTTACCCCTGAAACCTGAGGTTGTTCGTCAACCAGGTTCACTTGCGTGTATGTGGGTTGCATAATAACGATTTTTCGTCGTCTGTTTTTATTAAAAAGATTCCATTCCTAACCCCAAATTGTCAAACTACACAACCAAAATGTGACCAAAATCAAATACTTACTTATTTTTTGACTTACTTATTAAATTTTCTGTATGAATATTACTTTCCGGTATCAAAAATCAAACACCAAGCACCAATGAGAAAGGTTTTTATTTATTTTGTAATTTGAATTTGAATGAAAAATTAAATAAGATTCCCAAAAAATTACAAGTATTTTTTTTGATTATCGATAAATAACAATCTAACTAATCTACTGTATTACTCACAAATCAAAATTGAGACATAATTTAGGTTTTTTTTATAACATTTATTTTACTTATTAGGTTATGTAGTATTATAATTTAATGGGTTATACTTACACTTTACCTACCACCATCGAAAAATTATATTTTACTTCATAAGCAACAGGTAAACAGCTAATTATATATTTTGTGTGTGAAGAGAACCAAGGAATAAGGGTGAGATATATGAGAAGGTATAAGGGAGGTATATAACTGCAGTTCTATAGATAATTAGGGAGTAAAAATTGCATGAAGTAATTTATTATGTACAGTAATCATTAACATTCTTGTTACTCAAACTAAAACTCTTTTATCATTCATTACTTACATTGTGTTCAAAAAAGTATACTTAAAAATAATATTAATTAACATTAGGTATAACATAAATATATTTTATCCTAAATATAGAATTTTAAAATGTACAGCATAAAAAGGATGGCTTTTATAATTAAATCCATCATGGTCCTTTATTATTGCCTCCTGGTCTATACGCTTGGTAACTTTGAGCTGCTGCATAATTGTTACAAAACTCGCAATAACCTGGAGCACCCTGTGGTCCTGGAGAACCTCTTAAGCCTGGTGGACCTATAAATTATGTATGTATGTAGGTATACTTATATATTATAATGTTCTATAAATATCGATCAATAACTTAAAAAGCTATGCTAAAGCATCACAGTTTTGTCCAATTTACAAGGACATCCTACCCTTTGGGATGGAGTATATGGTAAATTAAAAATAGATGAAATAAATGTTTGTTAAACATATTTAAAAAAATCTGTATACTCTCTGTACCTATTAGATTATTAATGATGACTGAGCTAAGGACATCAATTCCAGTTTCATCAGCATACATACAAATTATATTACATACATAGTATATTTTCCAAAAGTCTGCCTTAGTAGATGACTATTTTGAACTATTTGAGCATGGCGTCCTTTCCAAAAATGCAAACATGAGGTCCCCACCAGTGTGCAAGACTGTGATTGGCTTTGAATTTGTCATTTCTTATTTGATTTGTCATTTTGACTTTTATGAACGACTGTCATTTATTGGTGACAATAAGATGGGACATCAGACTCATCCGTGGCAAATTTTTAACATCAAAGTGCTCAGATACTTGAAATATATGTACCTACTCTGTTTTCATTAATGCCAACATATTATGTCAAAATATATTACCTGCACGCCCTGCTTCCCCTCTCTCACCCGTTTGTCCTGGAACCCCAATACCAGGGAGTCCTGGTGGTCCTAACAATAAAACAGCATAAATATATTTGGTATAATAAGAAATATGTCATTACCAGATAGCCCTCTAGGGCCTGGGGGACCTTCTATTCCTATTCCTTCTGGGCCTCTATCCCCCTTTTCACCTCTTTCTCCCGGCATGCCAATTGAACCAGGAGGCCCTGCAGAACCAGGTAATCCCATGAAGCCCATTTCACCGGGCAAGCCAGGTAATCCTGGATCACCTAGATGAGATGTAACGGTCAGGTCTTTGACATAAACAACAATTATTTGTAGCTAGACCTGTGTTCAGTAAATTACAAGCAGTACCTACATGATTCATGTTAGTTATTTATCTCACACTGTAGTAAAGCGCATTTTTTTATGGAGAAACTCATAGCACAATTTTGTATAGAGAAAACCGAAGAAAGATCTGGTTGTTTAAAATGCATCCATCAAATTCAGAAAAATGTCATTTTTTTGTGTTCAATCTGCGCTACAATCTAACTCTCTAATCATCATGAAAAAAATTCAAGTTTCGAATGATGCTTAAATCAGAAAAATATCACTTTTGAAAGGTAGCACTTGAAACTCTCACTGAACTTTTAAGTGAAAAAATTATTTTAAAATTGGAATATCAGCTGCTTAGTTAACTCATGCATGGTATCATAGATAAAAACTATCACAAAATCATGTCATTTATAAATTTAGTACACTGTATGATGACCCAATTATTTCAAACCTCTCAACTTTAACTATATATACATGTAGAGATTTATTAGTTCACTAAATGTTTTTATTTCCAATCTACATTTGCAAATTGTACTACAGAGTTCTGAAATATTTTTTTACAATTATAATTTAAAACTATATAAAATTATCACTTGAAGTTAAACCATTTGCTATATAAAGTAATTTTTACATTGTACTGATTTTTGTATTTAATTTGTATTTGTGAGGATTTTTGTATTTAATTTTGGTATATGTAATCATAATATACCTGCAATTTATACTACCTACAGCATGAATGATAGAAAACCAAGTGAAACAGTAGTTTTGAACACAGTTCTGTTATCTGCATAAACTAACTACGTAATTTTTAATATGAAATTTGCATGCACATGTACTTACATATATGTAGTAAAAACGTCTATGATTTTCATTAAGTAGGTATTATTTACATATAATTATTTAATTATATGTAAATAACTACTAATGAATGGGGGTACTAAATTAAACATACGTGGTTAAAAATTTTATTGAATATATGTACTAAAATTAACGAACAAAAAGTGAATATGAGATTTCACTACATATCGCAGTATTTAGTAATCTGTTAACTCTAAATAATTTTAAAAAAATGATAGTTTACACCATGCAGCAGCTATTAATATTATAAAGATTTTCCTTTATTTTTAAGATAGTATAAAGATACTACCAGCGACATGTAGATGTATGTCGCTGATACTACTAGAATTTTGGTACTGAATTACGTATTATTTTTATATTAAACTTTTTAAATTATATTTTTATATTTATTGTTTGATTATTAATATTGAGGTTTTTCCTAAATTCTAACCTGGGATTCCAGGGGCTCCTGGTTTTCCTGGTTCTCCACGTCGTGATTGCCCAGGGGGGCCAGGCGGCCCCCTTAACCCCAGGATTAGTTCTGCCCTTCTATCTACATGCAATATATGAATATTAGTTATGTTATAATATAATGTTTGTCAGTTTATTTTAAAGTTATGGTGAATGATATTTAGTAAATGTTTCACTGTGATGTACCTGGGGGTCCTTGAACTCCTGGTTGACCAGGCCGACCAGGTCTCGACCGACCTGGAGGCCCTGGGGGACCTATTAATGTTGCTGTCAACTCGGTTAGTTGATCTGGTAAATTTAAAACTTTTAACACAAATTTCCTCTTTAGGAAATACAAAGGTGGACATATTACAAACCACATGTAAATCAAAAGACCTTATCTCAGAAAAGGATTATTCTATGAGAAATTCAAAATCAAACTGTAGGTAGACAGGAGAAATTACGTAGGTTTTAGAGAGTCTCAGTAATATTCTATGGTCACAGTAATTTGAATAGTTTCGTTTCATCCAGTTATAATGATATCTATGTTTTCATGATGCGCATCATTTAAGGAATCGTTAGAATAACGACTCAACAGACTAGGTTTACACGACCAACTGAACCTAAAACTAATTATGAGTTAACAAATCTTTTATCGATTTGATGTGGCTACTCTGGTAAACCAAACTTATGACAGAATCACTAAATAATTACCTCATTACCTCAATGTGAATATGAGATAATTAATGAGATAATTCTTAAGTGCTTTAATGCTCCCTCAGATTGTTTAACTAAGATATTCAGCATTGCACTTACCACACTATACCCTCTTATAAAGTAGTCAAGGCACTGCAATAACATTGTCTTCTCTGGCACATGTGCAATATAGTATTGTGTATTGACACCAAGAATATTTAACATTTAACCTGCTAATGGCCTAAACTTAATTTCCATATTTAAAAAATGTGTTGAAATAGTCATAAGTTCACTTTTGATTTACATGTGAGATTGTATTGATAGACAGCAATAAAAGTATACCCCCTCCCCCATATTGTAAATTTTTATAATTTCATATATATAAAGCTAGTTATTGTATATTTTATGTAATTTTTTCAACCCACCCTGTACTTGTACACTGTTCTTAAAAATATCTACCTGTTTTATAGTTTCTTATATGCAGGCCAATTGATTCCAACATATCAATGTATATGTAATAGTCACTGATGTAATGGAGTATTCTACCCAATTGTAAAAATGTATAAGGTGTGATGTAATATATTCATCTACTCAGAGCTCATTCATAGTTTAGACATCTACAATGTTACATGCACCAACGGATCCAATAGCACCGAAAGACAGTTTTTTTAAACTATTAATTGATTTGTTTGGGATTTTTTTTAATATTACCTACTTTCTAAAATCTTCACCAATTGTAATTTAAAACTTATATATGTAGATAGTGAAAAGTAATACAGCTATTTTAAAAGAATAGATATAATGTTGCAATGGCTTATCTTATAGTAATGTAGGTACTCAACTTCATCTATATATTTTATATGAACATTAAATAATATTATAAGTACGAGATACCATATTCACTATTATTCTATGTTTTTCCAACATCTGTTGCAATCAATTTGCAATAATTCGGCAATTTTTGCCTATTTCGAATTGTCTTACAGGTAATTATAAATACTGAAATTTGGTTTACAAGGTACGTATCTTTTTTATGAAAAGGATTAAATACGCAGAGGCGTAGCTAACCCTAAGGCACTGGGGCGCAGGAGATCTCATAAGTTTGAAGGATCCAAAAGACTTTGCAGATTCAATGAGTGATTTGATTTTATATCTAGAAATACACCATAGGTATGCTAAAAATATATTCAATAAAGAAATCTAATATCTTATAGATTTTGATTCGTACATATTATCAGAGACTTATATAGATTCTATAAGTCTCTGATATTATTGCAGATAATACTATATGCGTGTAGAATTTATCTCCTCTTTATATTTTCAACCTAGTTACTTAATTTTTGGCAGTGAAATTCCAATATAGCATCATCTTATTCAGCAATGCTAATTTCCTGAAATATTTATTGTCAAATTTCCCGGATATGGTTCTCGTGGTGTTCTAACACTGCCTGCCTGGAAGTTAGTGTCAAAAAATCGTTCATTTTCCTGGTTGGATTATAAAAAAAATTGTATAAAGCCTGTAATGGGCGCTTGGCTTGGTGCTCTAACTTAAATTATATGTATTAGGTACGTATTAATAATATTTTACCTCTTAACACAGCAGCACATATATCACGAACCTCAGATTCTGTATAACTTCTGCCCTGAAAAATAGAAAAGATAAAAACTGGTATAATAAAATTCGAGCAATAATATGCACACAGATACACTAAAACAATAAATTCTTTGTAATGGGAAAAAAAATAAATAACCGGTGTTGTGCTTGTGCCAATAGATACTATATATAAACTAGAGGCATAAACCTCTAATATGGTTGAAGCAACGCATACTTATATAAAAAGAAATGAGCCTTAGCTTTTACAAATTATAGATCAAATTAAATTAGGGGCGTACCAAATGACCTAAATGGTCCTACTAGGTCAGACCTACTAAATGATTCAAAATAAATTAATTGATTTAATTTTAAAAAAATGTCATGTTTATGTACAGGGTCATTGGTTATCTTTTAGCCACCCACCTAGAGGTTCTCCCGTTAATCTGAGGAAAAAAAGTTAAATACAAAAATGGTAGAAAATCAAGTGTAGTTTATTCGAGAATGTAAAATCTTTATACAGAGTGTTTCGAAAACGTGTGACATGCCAAATTTGCATTTTCTTAAATGGAATACCCTGTATATTAGGTATTAACTTTTCCGATTCCACGTAAAAATTCTACGACTTTTTCATATACCATACCCTAGGTATGTCTTAAGTTAACTGTTTTTTCATAAATAATGGTTAAAAACTCGCATAAAGAGTCACGTATTACTCCATCTCTATTATATCGGTAATTAGGTAGAATGTATTGTATCCTAATTTTGGAATCCGGCTGCTGGACTTTATAAAAAATGAGAGTGAGAGTCTATTTACAGCCAATTAGGTGTCATTAAATAAGGATTGAAATAGATTTAAATCTATTTAGGTATTTCAAATTTAATGGCATTGACAGCAATAGTTCTCTGCCTTCCACTTTTCAATCTAAATATAATATTATTGGTCCATTTGAAAATAAGGAGCCAATCACAATCGAGAAATATATTTAAAGGTCCACTGTTTACATGTCAACGCGCATGGTGGATAATAGTTCCTTCTCATTTCTTTCAGTTCAGTTATTCAGTTTGTTAGTAAGTAACTCAAATTAAAGGTGGCGGCCACAAATCACGGCAATCTTGTCTCGTGTACTGTGAAGTTAAAGACTGATTAATCTATAAATTTTAATTTTTTGACAATTTACAAAGTATTATATATTTTTAAAAGGTAAGTTTGTAGATAGTTTTAGTTTTAATATGTCTTAACATTAAGAATTTATTAAAAAAACCGTTTGAGATTTGATTTAAAAAGTAACGGTCAATTTTGGAGGCGGTAGCAAGATAGTTTTTATGTTTATAAACTAAATTCTTACCTATTTTTTTATCAGAACTTCATTATTCAATACGTTGAATGGTAATAAATAACTCGATAAACGGTTATACTTAATCAATTAAAAAAATATTTCCCAACCATTAGACGTATTTAAGTTATTTATACATGTCAGATTACCGGAGTCAATTTCTAATGTGTTTGTGATTGTCGTTTGACCTAATAATCTACGCGATGTTATTTTGTGGGCCAATAAGAAAAAAATTAAAGATATGTTTAACAGTGAATAAAAAAAATTGAAATAAATATGGCATAAGAACATTTTTGAACATGCCAAAACACAATAAGTAGTGCTTTTTCAACAACCACATAATTGTCTGCGAGATGTACCTAATTACCTACCTATATAATTATTGTTTTGCAATTTACTTACTCAAATAAACGTTAAAAATCACACATAATTGCGTACTTTGGTAGCTACCATAAATTACAGAGGGTTAATTGTTGCTACTGAATAATTATCATTTGACTTCTCTAATATTTAGATAGGTAGAATAATGTCCCATTTTAATATGTAAAGCCTTAGCCTTACGTACATATTATAAAAAATACAGTAGAAGCATATTACTTTTTTAATAAACATCTAAGGTACCGACCTATAAGCCTGCCATATAGGATGGCTCCATCAAATCTTATACTCTATATTGATGCCAAAATGTTTTTGTAACAACCATCATCTAAATAGGTACAAAATTTACAGAAGCTGAATGATCTTGTATTACAATACTTTTTTTAATAATATATAATTGTCTCTTACAGAGGCAATTGTATTGTCTTTCAATTTACTTGAATAAACATTGAAAATTATTCATTATACTTAGTCGTTAGGCCTAACTACTTGATAGCTTTGATTTCTCAAGTAGGTATTTAGGTAGTTAGATGTCGCATTTGAATTTTAATGCTATAAGTGTTAAAAAAGTGCAGGAGAGGCATTGCTTTTTGAATACACATCTAGAATATATTCCTAAGCCAATGCCATAAGATAGATGTATCAAACCCTATATACCTACTTAAGTGTTTTGTAACGGACCCCATCTAAATATAAATATATAGGAGTATATGTCTTTCAGTTTCAAAATAAGTTGTGGTCATTTTCTGTGTCAACTTTAAATCCGTCTGATTATTTCATCCTTTGTACCAAAATATGAAATATTTATGACGTAATAATGTAAATTAAATATTGCTCTGATTAATTTATTATTACATTCTTATAGTTAACAGTTAAGGTTAAGGTGCTTGGTATTTATGCAATAGGTTTTTTTTACGTAATATATCATAATTTAAAATATAAAAATTTATGGTGTGGTAAGTTTCAATTTTTTAATGACGTTTATTTCCTTTCAAGATGGCCCTCAGACAGCGTACTGTAGAAAATGTCTTGAATCAAGAAAACGTGCATGCAAAGATGGCTACAAAAACCCTTGTATCAACAAAAGGTGCTCTTCCTAAAAGAGCAGCATTAGGTGAAGTTAAATTAAGTGATGCTAATAAACTTTCCAATCAAAATAACCACGTTAATAGTGCTGTAACTAAAAAATGTGGTACTATGGGTCCACCTCAGGCATTAGCAAAGAAGACTGTCAGTAGTATTCCTACAAAGAAGGAGTATACCACAAAAGAGAGTACAAAAGAGCAACAGAAAATGCAAAATTCAAACACGACTAAACCTGTGATAAGAAGACAGGAGAGTCTTGTTTTAAAAAATAACCGCCTTGAGGATAATAAAGTGACAGAAACAGTGAAGTCATCTTACTCTTCAAAGCAGATTTCGATTATTGACCCTGACGAAAATTCCAAGAATGAACCGCAAATGGTAACTGAATATTTAGGAGATATTTTCAGTTATTTGCGTGACCTGGAATGTAAGTTTCCAATAAGGAAAAATTTTCTAGAAGGACATCATTCGACGCCTAGAATGCGTGCAATACTAGTGAACTGGTTGGTAGAGGTTCATATGAATTTTAAATTATACCTCGAAACTTTGCATCTATGTATATCAATTGTCGACCGATATTTGCAAGACAATAAAAATGTTGGTCGGGACACTTTGCAGTTGGTTGGTACCTCGGCTATGGTTATTGCCAGTAAGTATGAAGAAATGTATTTGCCCGATATAGAAGATTTTACTTACATCTGCGACGATACTTTTTCAAAAAGGCAGATACTTCAGATGGAAATAGAAATTTTGAAAAAACTTGATTTTAATTTAGGCCGTCCTCTGCCAGTGCATTTTTTAAGACGTTATAATAAAATTGCCCAAGTTAGAAGTGACCATCATACTCTGGGCAAATATTTACTAGAACTAGTTCTTTTGGAATCTCAAATGAGCCATATTAAACCGTCAGTACAAGCGGCAGCAGCCTGTTGTTTGTCAATTGGGATTTTAAATGAAATAATGGACTTGTCGAGAATTTGGACACCAACTTTAGTTCATTACACAACTTACGAATACTCTGACTTTAAAAGTGTAATTGTTGACTTAGCTCACTTAATTGTAAAAAGTGAAACATCGAAATATCAAACAATCCGAAAAAAATATGCATCTTCGAGTTATGCCAAGATAAGTTTAAATTCTAAATTACATGGGCCACTTATCAGAAAGTTAACTTCAACGCCATCGATAAAAAAGTGAGGGGGGGCTGTTAGGAATATCTTAAATGTTTTGTAGTTAATCAAGTATTTTAAGTCGTAATTTATATTTTTATTGTACAGTATACATGACTTTTACTATTTTATTGTATCAATGTTTATTAATAAATGTATGTCACACATACATTATTTTCTGTCTTATTTTAAGTAGACCTGTATTAATCGTTGTACCTAGTATAATGAATTAGCTTTAAAGAAAGTAACGCCATGTTAAATACCTTTTTATTTTCTTATCTGATTCATTTTTGTCTGAATTGATCGAAATTTATTTGCAAAAGCGTGGTTTAGATGGAATTTTGACTTGATTTTGATTAAATGTTTCCAGTCATATAACATTTCACTCTTGCAAAGTACTAAAAACTAAAGCATTTTATTTATTGATCTTAATTTAATACCAAACGAAATGTTCTTTAAATATCCTTATAATTTAAGAAAACTAAAATATGGCACAATTTCGTTTGGTAGAACTTTGACAATACAATAAAATTCTAATTTGTACCTACACTATTTTACTATGTAGCAAAAGTCAAAAGTAGTGTATATATTGTACAATTATTATGTATCCTGAAGATTTAAAATATATGTTAGGTGGAGAATATTTTAAATTTGGCTTATAATCAACAAGTCCTCATTTGTAGAACAAAGTTTTGTTAATAGTAATTTTGTAATTACTGTATGATGTATTTTACATTGATACGTACAAGTGATGTACCTACCCTTTCAATTTATATGATAAGGTTATTATTAGATAACGACTGACAGTTTGGATATCATCTTTTGACTTCAGTAATTCAGTGCAAGCAGAGTTGCCTATGTTATACGAATACAGAAATACATACATGAACTGTAATTTAACAATACTTTTATCGTTTTTTTAACTGTATCGAACTAAAATTTTTATTGCATGGTATTTTTTATTAGAAATGACAAAATATATTTGGTTATAATCTATGTCTCATTTAACATTATTTAATTTTAACACTTGTAAATATAAACCATTGCAAAATACATGTAAAAAGGAAAATCATGTTTTATTTCGCTGGAGTTTAACTTGTTCACTATATCTACAATTATTGGATTGCAATAAGTATTTCTTAAGCAGTTAACAATTATCAACTAAAACTTTTAATTCTGTATGTTTTT
Source organism: Pogonocherus hispidulus (assembly GCA_963924545.1). NCBI lineage: Eukaryota > Metazoa > Arthropoda > Insecta > Coleoptera > Cerambycidae > Pogonocherus > Pogonocherus hispidulus. Next base: position 18,281,475 of record OZ004693.1, read on the forward strand.
AATTATTAGGTTTTTTTTTGTACTCGAGTGTAGAAAAGAGGTCTTTGAAGACTTATATTGCGAAATTAAAATTGATTATACAACATGAACAGAAAGAAAAACAAAATATACGATGCTGTGTAGGAAGAATTATCTCTTCTTAATATTTTATTTTATTTCTATTGTGGAAAATTGACTAGTTTTTTTAGGATATGTTTAATAAGCACATTATCTATCTACTTAACACCTGTCTGTATCAATATATTACCTTTAGGTAATATCTGTATCAATATATTGGTAGGTATATACTTCAAAAGTTAGATTATATATATTTATATACATCTGTACCGACTATATTTATCTGGTCCCAATTAAATTTACCTTCATTTACTTCATGTGTGGACTTCAAATGTCCGGTTGAAAATTTTAGAAAAATGTAAATAAGCCATAATTACCAGCTACCGGTTTTTTAAATTATAATTACAAAGTTTATTTTCCGGTTAATTGAATTATTGTGATCTTGGTATTAACTAAATTCAAATATGAATTAACATTATCATGCTTCTATCAATTTAACTACATAATATGTATGTAAATAATACATTGTTCCAAATATCACAAACAATTAAAATTTGACTGGACGTAATGTAATAATTATCATTTACAAAAATACGTAGTTTACTGTTATATTGTAAGTGTAATATCTATTTATTGATGAATCTAAATATAGGTATTATTGCGTTAAGGGGTATAATTACTAATCTACTGACATAATCGCAGTAAATTTCACTTATAATAACTCATAATAAATGTCATTAAGAAACGCCAACATGTAACTGCCGCTTGAGAGAATATTCTGTAGCGCTTGTAATATTCCCCTGTTTTGTGACTGTTCTGAAGTACTTTATGTTATAAAATTACTTAATAGAAATATCACAGTGAAAAAAATTGTAATGTAATAATGGTGTAGAGTACCAACGACAGCATAACCCGTCACTGACTGGCTATATTACCGTGTGACTACTGCTTATACTATTTAATACTAATATGTGTTCATTCTAATGGCAAATATAAGAATAATAAAATAAACAGATAACAGGATAATAAAGAAAAATATACATACAGGAGGTCCAGGAACTCCTGGCATTCCTGGCTGTCCACTTTGACCTGATGGTCCAGGTAGACCTCCAGGACCTTCTTTTCCGGGTATTCCCGGTGCCCCACCAGGTCCTTCTGGGCCTCTGTCTCCTGCAGCACCCCTTTCGCCTGGCTAATTTAGTAAAAAACACGAAATTAAAAATATAATCTCCATACATTCATCTCTTTTAGATGGAACCTTGTATTTATATATGACCATGATTATTATCATTTTGTGCTTCATCTTAATTATAATAATATTTGTAATATTGTAATATGATGTAATATTTAATTTCTTACTACTTATTAGTTTTTGAGAACAACAGTAGGAGAAAACAGATTTGTAAAATTCAAATTGCATTAAAAATTATAAAAACAACCATTAACCATTATTTTTTATGCAACTTAATTTTACATAAATAGGAACCTATCTTACACAGTCTAAGCACAGCTTAATAAAATTAAGCTGTGGTCTAAGCTTTTTATATAAGATTAATGATTATCGAAATTTTACTTGGTTATATCTTAAAGATAAATATTGTGCATAACAAAACCGTATAAAAAAAATATGTGTATAATTTAATTGTATATTGTTTTTGTTTTTATTTCAAATATTAACGGAGATAAAGGAGGTGCAAATTTTCAACTAATACAAACGGTTTGTAATACTTACTATTCCTGGGGGACCTGGATGACCTCTCGGTCCATATATTCCTGGTAAACCACTGCTGCTGTCTAATATTAGATTAGCAACACCACTACTGTCTCCTGGAGATCCTGGTGGTCCAGGAGGTCCGGGCTGTCCAGGTTTTCCTTCTAATCCAGGTAAGCCAGATGGTCCCATTGGGCCTGGTAAACCAGCTGATCCCTAGAAATAAGACATTAGGTACTATGGATAACCAAACCAACCAAACAATATATACAAAATTTGAATAATGATTATATAAATAAATTGAAAAATCTGGGGAAAGGAAAATTCAAGGTATACCTAACAAGAATAGAATAAAAGCAGCTATTTGTTTATGCAAATGGTTCAAATAATAATATATATGATTGAAGTGCAAGAAATTAGAAACAATATAAATATTATTGAAGAAATGTCTAAAATAACTGTTAATGTGGAAATAATATAGATGAGTTGGGTACAGAAGTTAAAATATGACGATCATATGGGGATAACATTTAACTAAAGAAAGCAAGACTTTAAACTTAAGCCGTAAGCTAAACGTAAGTTGCAAATACATAATCCAGCAAAATAGTATGTTAATGTGAGCTTGTGATGTGCCATCTAATATGTGTGCTTTAAAATAATTACTTGTAATTTATTATGCAAATGACTAGTAGATGAAAGTCAACGGAATGTACAAATGGACCAAATAGGGTTTATAATATCGTTTGCATCATAACTAATGTATCTCAAATAAATTTTTTAGATTGCAGTAAGCGGAGAATAACGTAAATTAAAAAAACCTTGGAAGGCCAATTAGATTAGCACAAATATTTAAGCGAATATTTTAAATTACCTGTCAGTTGTTATAATTTATTTTATAAGATCTTTGAATCTTTTAATTTTTTGCAACATATTGAAATGTGTTAAAATTTGGCTGTCAGATGTTTTACCAATTTAATGACTTCATTCAAATTCATACATACAGAGTTGCCAGGATATCCTCTAGGCCCTACAGAACCTGGTAAACCACTATCTCCTCTATCTCCTTTATCGCCTGATTTTCCGGTTATTCCAATAATTCCATCTCTTCCTGGTTGTCCGGGAACTCCTTCTGGTCCCCTTGGGCCAGGGTCGCCTCTTTGTCCTGGGGTGCCCTACATAAACAAACATAATTTCCTGTAAAATTTGGCACGCAAACTTTTCGGTACTAAACATTGCGTTCTTTCTTCATTCGATGCTCAACATGCAAATCTTGGTAACCGTAAGAAATAGAGAGTTGGAAATATATATTGGCAAAGTGTTGACTATTTTAAAAACAGTTTATGGTTTTTTTATTTACCGTAAAATACTTTTTAATTGAGAATTATATAAATATTGGATTTAAAGTTTACCGGTTCTCCAGTTTTTCCTGATATGCCTTCGGGACCCTGAACACCTTGTGGGCCAATTTGTCCAGGAGGTCCAGGTAATCCAGGAAATCCTCTTTCACCCTTTTCTCCTGCTTCACCAGCAATTCCGGGTTCTCCGGAAGGACCTGGTAGCCCCCTTTCACCTGCAGCCGCTGCGCTTCCTGGAATACCAGGGGGTCCTGGATCACCACTGTCGCCTTTTTGTCCAGGAGCACCAGGTAATCCAGGGGATCCAGAAGGTCCCTAAATTAGCATTTTAGTTTTTATCATAACTGTAAAATTTTCAGTATTAATAATATACTTATTTTATATACAAAGCACCTAGCACATTACTTTAAATACCAAAAATGCATTTGTTTAAAGGTTGAGTCGGATGAAAACCTGTTAATATATTTTCAGTCTTAGTCTTTAAAATATTATTAATATGAAAAGAATAGGAGAAAAAACTATTATTATCGGACTAAGTAAGTAATAGTTGCCGATATTTAATATCTTACCGGCAAACCGATTAGTCCTAGAGGTCCTTGAATACCAGGAGGTCCTATAAATCCTAGCTCACCCTTAGGTCCTTCTGGCCCAGGACGACCTTCTTTTCCTTGTGGTCCTCTAGGTCCCTCTATACCTGATACTCCAGACAAACCTATTTCTCCTAAAAATGAGATAAGAAGGCCATTAAAGCAATAAGTAATATATGGGCATAAAGCAAGATTGAATAAATGTCGCTAAATATTGTGTTAAAAATGCTCCAGCATATATACAGGGTGTTTCATAATATATGCGCAGGACTTCAGGCTGTTATAGCTCGGGCAAAAATATGAAAAAAAGTTCCTATTAACTTACCCTCTAAAATGCACCATTTTAGAGATACAGGGTGTTGAAATTGAAAAAAAAATTTCGTTTTTTGCGAATATCTCCGTAACCGTTTATCGTACGGAAAACAGCTTTTGTAAGCATTTTCTACTCATAATAAGCTATGTATTGTGCGGAAATTTTTTTTTTTTTAAGTCATAATTGGTGAAGGTTTTGAAGGGGTAGTGGGTGTTTTTCTCCCCAACTTCTATGCTACTGGAAAAAGTACGATTTTGAGAGGCCCATTTGAACAGCCAATGTTTTCTACACAAAAAAGGTACTTGGTCATAAGCTCTAAAGTCGATCGTTTTCGAGAAAAATCAACTTTTATGTTGAAAAACATGGTCACTTTTTTGAAAACATGGTCAATTTTACCTTTACGGTTTGGGGAATTTTGAAAAGACAACTTTTGTATCATTTCTTCATTTTTTTTAATTTTTCAATTGTGAAGTTAACGTTTGGTTTCGTTACTTGTTCTAACGTTTAAATAAATTTTGTTTAATTAGTAAGAAAAAAATTTTATTTAAAAAATTGACCATGTTTTTCAACATAAAAGTTGATTTTTCTCGAAAACGATCGACTTTAGAGCTTATGACCAAGAGTACCTTTTTTGTGTAGAAAACATTGGCGGTTCAAATGGGCCTCTCAAAATCGTACTTTTTCCAGTAGTGTAGAAGTTGGGGAGAAAAACACCCACTACCCCTTCAAAACCTTCACCAATTATGACTTAAAAAAAAAAAAATTTCCGCATAATACATAGTTTATTATGAGTAGAAAATGCTTACAAAAGCTGTTTTCTGTACGATAAACGGTTACGGAGATATTCGCAAAAAACCAAATTTTTTTTTCAATTTCAACACCCTGTATCTCTAAAATGGTGCATTTTAGAGGGTAAGTTAATAGGAACTTTTTTTCATATTTTTGGACGAGCTATAACATCCTGAAGTCCTGCGCATATATTATGAAACACCCTGTATATTTTCTCTATACATATTTCAAAGATTTGGATAGAATGTGTTAACGCAATTTAATTTTGCAATGTAGAATGTTCCATCCAAATCTCCATATAATAGTGATACTGATACTGATCATAATAAATATTACACACAGGAAATATTACTATGACACAAGATGCAAAATTTAAAAAGAAAAACCATTTTATGATTTTTGTCAGAAATGAAGGACATATTTAATTTACATAAATTTACACTCTTATATTTCATTTGAACAAGTTCATCTCCTGTTCGTATTGTGTTGCTGATTATGTTAATACTAGACAGAAAAACCAGATGTAGCCTTATGGCATATTAAAAACAGGTCTGTGATTGGCAGATGTCTTAGTATGCCCGGGTAAAACAGAGCATATCTGCATTTGCACAAAAATCATATTTTATATTAGGCTTACACATCTTATTAATCTGTCAGTGTTGTTAATTCAAGGAAAAAATATAAATCTTTATTATATTTGAGTACCTCTATCTCCTTTTGAACCTTCTTCACCTTGATCTCCCTTATCTCCTTTACTTCCTTTCAGACCAGGTACACCAGGGAATCCAGATTCTCCCCTGGGTCCTTGTGGACCTGGGAATCCAATAATTTCTTTGCCGTTTCCTTGAAATCCGGGACTTCCAGGAGGGCCAGGTGGGCCCTTCAATTTAAAATTTTGTATAAAAGCTGATGTTACCGTACAGCAATAAAAAGAAATTACAAGGATATACATATATAATAATTGCTATTTAGTAGGTACTAAGAAATGTGCTTACCGTCACCTGCTTAGTTTTATATCAATATATAAATAAAATAATATTCACATGAAACTTTATAGATCTGACGTCACCCTAAGACCCATCCATTAGGTATATATATTTTTTTATACATTTTATACATACAACAGTGTTTTATACAATAGTTTATACCTACATAATTGATCAGTAAATCAAAATTTATTATATTATACTATTCATAAATAAATTATGATTGATCTGAAATTTTTTCGACAGATTATTGAGATATATCTGGTTCGAATAAATTGTACAATATGTTAAGATGAAATATATAAATATACTTTTTATAAGAGCGTGTCAATTCAAATGGCAACACACTGTATATCACAAAGAGGGGTCATATTTATATTCATACTTCATCCTATTTTTTTAATTTCAGTCTCTTATTCATTGTTTATGTTAGAATTTTTTTTTATTTACCGGAGGTCCAGACAATCCACCTTCTCCTGGAATACCTGGCTCTCCCTTATCTCCTTTATGGGCTCTGAATCCGGGTCTTCCATCTTTTCCGTCACGCCCAGGTGGTCCAGGTTCTCCAGAAAGTCCTCTTGGCCCTATTGGCCCTTCATCTCCAGGTAATCCCTTAAAATTACATTGATATATAAAAACTATTCACTATCACTAACTATCATGAAAATTTAGTTTACAGAAGAATTACAGGTACTGGCTTTTATATGGGGCATTTTATATTTATGATAAAACTTTAAAACAAATTATTTCACGATTATTTAAATTACACAGAATTGCTAATAAATCATGAAAATTAACGTTATTAATGGCGAAAGTGAATAAAGAGTCGCCTGTCATTCTATTATTCAAAGGTATTTTTTTATTTCAAACCATTCTTGGCGCATAAGCGCCAAGCGCCATATCTTAGGTGCAACACCATAGGTTTAAAAACCATAAATAAACAAGGAAGTTTAGAAGAACTATCTATAAGGTGTCCTTGAAATGTTATACCAGCAGGCAACCGCATGAGGTCATACATAATATCATCACCATACATATATAATTTTTTACAACGAAACGATTTCTGAATTTTTGTTGAGCTTATATGGATTTATATTGGTTGCTTTTAATTATTAATATTCATAAGCTTTGTCACACCAAAGACTAGCTATAGCTAGTCTTTGGTGGTTTAGTAGCTATAATGATTACTCTGAAATTAAAATTGCTGCCATATTTGACTTTCATCTCCCTGTGCATTAGACGATATGAGTCGACAACGTCATTGATGGAAGTTTTTTCCTCAGCTGCTTTTGCTGCTTAGTAAGTGGGACGCATAAGATATCTGATGAATTTTAATTTCTTACGGGTGGTCCTATTGGTCCTGGGAGGCCTGGAGGTCCTTGAACAACTTCGCCATTATTTGTAATAGTTTCTCCTGGTGGACCCCTTGGTCCTAGTGGACCTTCAATTCCTGGAAGCCCTGGGATACCATCGATGCCCTTCTCCCCTTTAGGTCCTGGTAAACCAGTGTCACCCTAAGAAAATATGAATGAATGAAGTTTTATTGAAATAGGCATACCTAATATACAACATATTAAATAATACAAAGTAAAACACATAGTGATAGTATACATATTAGCATATCTGGCATAAAAAATTAAAATAAACAATTACAATAAGTAGTATTATTGTTTATAATAAATATATTACATCTGTTTGACACGTTCACAGAATAATCTTTTAAATTTGTTAAGAAAATTAGCTCCTTTTATATTTGTGGGTAACTTATTGTACTCCTTCTATCCCTTGTAAAACAGGAGTTCATTTGTATTGGATAAATTATACCTATGCACAAAGAATTCATTAATGCTTCAGTTTGATAATTATGGTTTTTAAACACAATAAATTCATTAGAATACACAGGAAATGTGTTATTTTAAAGCTGGTAGATAAATATCATTACCATATAATAGAGTCTCTTAGAAACAGACATCCACTATAACATGTCAAGCAATAGTGATATACTTGTATAGCGATTATTCTCATACCTCGAATTTGTAATTTTTGGAGTGAATTTACTCGGTTAAGATTGAACGCATACAACAAAGTGGAACAATAATCAAAGTGAGATCGGATAATGTCTTAATATAGATGAAATAGACTTTAAAGTATTCATCAGCATATCCGGGTTACCTGAACCTTATCCCAGTATGTACTGGAAAATTTGCTACTCTTAACTTTTTAAAATTTTTGCGAAAAGAATATCTTAAGTTTAAGCATAGATAGAGACTATTCTTGTTTTTTTAATATTCACCTTGTCACCTTTTGGTCCTGGGTTACCATCTCTACCAGAAGTCCCTGGTGTTCCAGGGTTTCCTTGCACACCTTTTATTCCAGGCAATCCTTGCAGACCTGGACTTCCCTAATAGAACATTTATAATTAATTTGATAATTCAGTAAATTTAGACATTCAAGGGAAAGTGCCTTTGAAATTTGGCACAATTATAAATTTAAAAGTGTATTGAACGATAGTTGCACTGACTTTAGTTGAAAAAAATATAACTTGTTACCACCATACTTGATACTTCTTTATATCCGAGTTTGCTTCACACTAAAGTGAAGCGAATTTTATACTTGGGCATTGATCATTTACTTCAAACAAAGAGAATAAACTTTTTAAAACACAAATATTCTTTTTTTTACAGACAAACGATCAACAATTTTCAGCAGGTTCAGTTCTGTTTGTTAAGACATGTTTTAAATAGCAATTTCTCAGTGTTACACATTGACTTCATTTGTTTCACACCATAATGGCAGGAATTTAGTTTCTTCAGTAAATAGTTAAAGTAAGCACATTTTTATTAATATGTGAAACCTGGTTAAAATAATATGTTGGTTATTATTTGTTAAACTTTCTATATGAAACTGTTATATCTGTAGTAAAAGATGTTAGTGTTACCTAATATATTTGTTATTAAATTATTAATTAGACCATATCCATTAATTTATATTTAGCAGTTAATTTTGTGAAATTATTATACTTTTTTATTATTTAAACCCTACATATATTTATGAACGATTTTTATATAGAAACCGTTTTATGTAAAGGGATTTCCTGTAATCCCAATAAGAACCCTCTCCCTCATTTGTTAAGATCTTGAACAATTCTCTGTTACATCGCTGGTGTAATTTTTTCATTTGTTTATTTTGACAATGGCCAATTTCCGGGGATTAATTGCCACTTGCCAGTTACCGATATTAGGAGATAAGCTATCCGCTTCTTGGAAATTTTACCAAACCACAAAATTTTCATGGGCAGGTGGCAGGTATCATTTACTTGCCTATGATTGTATAGTCGAGGATATCCAGTATTACATCCTATCTAAGAGATGGTGCGTCTTCTACACGTAAGGATGTAGTGAGTTCACTTAACTACACTATTAGAAGGTTCTTGTAGCGAGTCTTCCTACAGTAATTCATCCAAGCATTAACTGTGATCAACATTGCTTAATCTTACATATAGATGATAACTATATACCTATATAGCTCTTTCTACTGCTGTACCTTTATTACTACTTGATTGAAATATGAAGTTGGTTTTTAGATTATGATTTGGATTGATATAAAATAGTAGTTATGCTACAAATGATCTAAATACTAAAGTTTAAATGCAAATAAGCATAAGCATTACGGTTGCTTCACGTACTCTAGGTCCAGCGAGTCCCCTAACTCCAGGAAGTCCTAATAATCCAGGCAATCCAGGTTCACCAATTAGACCAATTGGACCCCTAAGCCCTGGTTTACCCTATTAACAAGAGTTATTATTAATTAGTAAATGCATTCCACAAGCTAGATTCCAAACCCTGTATTATTATAGTTAGATTAAACTGCCTCTATCCATTCAATTCACCTGTGAGAAAAAAATTACAATCATTAGTTCTGTACTCTGTTATTTTGGAATTAAATAGCTTTCTTTTATGGGTTATCTTTAGTTATTACTGCACCATTCATAAACGTACTGAGTATCCGGGTATTCCAGGGAAACCACGTTCTCCTCTGGGTCCTGGAGGACCTACTCTTGCTGATGGACCAGGGGGGCCTATTTGTCCAGGTGGTCCAGGTAAACCCTTGGTTTTGAGTATATCATTAAAATAAATTCAAATAGCTAAATAAATCTTGGTGGTCAAAGTACACTTTATTTATTTAAAAATTAAATTACTTACATCGGTTCCGTTCAGGCCTGGTGGTCCTCGAGGGCAAATCACATCACAAGTGGGCTGTGACGTTGGAGGTGGTCTAGCTGGTCTTGATTTGGGTTTCTGAACAATACATTTTTATTATTAATTGATTTAGTAATAATATGACTTATTTATGTTTATATTTGCATGCGAGAAGGCAGTTGTCAGATTCAAAAATATCATATGGTGTCGCTGAAATTTAAAGACTTTCTTTTCTGCAGTTCTATTTAATTGAATAGCATGTTGTAGCTTCCTCTGGCTCTCCTCTAACTACGGATTTGTACATAAGCGTTTTTGAAAGCAAATTTTTCGTGGACTCTGCAAGTTTATGTATATATTTATTGGGAATCGAACTAAAACTAAACTACAACTAAAAAATGATATGATCTACAACTAAAAAAAGTTGTAGATCATACCACATATGTGCCCCAAAACATGCTCTACAAAGATGGTATACGTTGTATCTGCTCCACTATAGTATAGAGACTGAAAATTTTAAACTCTTTCTCAAAATGCAATAGCTACTTAATGAAAATGAACATTTAAAATAAGAAATTTTATAGAGACACGGAATTACATGACCACCTTGTATACTAGCTAATATTTATAAAAAGTTCAAAAGCAACCCTTGTTGAATAAACATCTTCGACTTTTCTTTCTTTTAAGATGCAGTGGAAGTACCCATTAAAAATTCATCCTCTATTAAACATTAGCAATATTTTTAAAGTTACCTATTTAAATATTACCCTTGTATAGATTTTTATATACAAGGGTATTACTAAATTTTTAATGTCATTTCATTTATATTTTTTCAAGTACCGGAAATTTCTTTGTAAGTTAGAATCATTTTTATAACTTTTAAGACCCATATACATACCCCACGCGATTCATTTACTCAACGTATAGTTCAGTATATATATATTTTATCTATGACGTATAGATACTTGAAATAAACTTACTGGTAGTTCAACACACGTTTCTCTTTGTGGTCGTGTAGGATCGCAACTCATAACCATCCATTGGAGATCGATCTAAACAAAAATAAAAAAATATTAGTCATGACTAAAAATAAAAAAGATCCTCCCCGGCGGGGAATCGAACCCCGGTCTCCCGCGTGACAGGCGGGGATACTTACCACTATACTACCGAGGACTTATATCAATACTTTGTAAATACTAATTTCGTTATCAAAGTTAAAAAAGTAAATTTGGATAAGTATGTATTTAGCTAATATTAATTTTATTTTATTAATAATTTTGATTTAATATGAGTACAGATTAATAAGAATAATGAAAAAATTCCTTCCTTCCTTCATTAATTCCTGCTTAAAATTAAGAAACATTTTATAGAATTTCAATTCCTAAATATTAAGTGGGTATTAGCTAAATACCTACCTAACAATAGTATAATAACTATATTTTATAGAGTGGGCAGAGATTACGTAGTTTATTTGATCGGAGTAGTTAATCAATTACTTAAGCAAAATAATAAAAGTAAAAACTTACCGGAATTGAATGCTGTTAAAAAAAAATAGGTATGTATTAGAATTAGTAGTGCTGTACATAACGGATGCATGTGTCTTCAGTTAATATAGATTATCATTATTTATTATTTATATAAACTAATGTATTATATGAATAGTCTAATTATTATCTTAGTAGCAGTATGTATACTGTATACTTATGTATAGGTATATTGACTAAAATCTTCAATTAATTTCTTTGTAAGAATAAGTGTCAGTACTTTTTTACATTAAGTTAGATCATTTGCATTTATGAATTGAAGTTATAATTGAAACAGAATTCTATCAATTCTTAAAAAATAACTGTGACTAATTGAACTTGCGTATAAAAATATAAAGCATCTATGTTCAAGGGATAAGGATCCAGTAAAAGGAATTAAAAAAACGCACTTTAAATTTGTGCTCATCACCATCACAAATTAGATTCTGAAACAGTTGCAATGAAAATATAGGTTTAGTTTTCCCTATCCATTCAACAGAAAAAAACATAAAACGATTTTCCAAAAAAATTTTTAGGTAGGTATTTCAAATCCAATCAAGATACCTATACCTGCGATTTTGAATAGAAAGTAGGTAGATAATTGAGCCTTTGATTGTGCAACTTTTTTCTGGTTTAACCACTCGTTGTAAGTCTCACTGTACTGTTTTTTATTTCCCTCATCCCTTGAACAGACTTGCTATAGGTACATCCTTACAAATAAATGTTTAAGTAAAAACATTTCTAAAAATGTTTAGAAATTTAGCTAAAAATTTTAGGTATATAGCGTAAACATGAAACATGTTTATACTGCTTACTAACTTTTTGTAACTAAAATACTCAAAATACTATGTCTAAAAATAAACCTACCGGAACAGTTTCTCTTGAATCCGCCAATTTTGAAACAGATATTTCTCCATTTATATCGATTTGGCCTCTAGGTTCTAATAATTCTTCAGAAAGTTCCTTGCAATCCACATATAACATGACTTTTTCTCTAGTGACGCCAAAATGTATTTTGTGCCAATTTTTATCGAATACCTAAAAACAAAAAAAATTTGCGATCCTGCCAGGATTCGAACCTGGAATCTTCTGATCCGTAGTCAGACGCGTTATCCGTTGCGCCACAGGACCCATAGGATTTAGAGTTCAGAGAAATAGAGAGAATGTTGCATACCTATATAAAAATTATACAGCATGCACAATTGTTGTCGGTACTTATTAAAAACAATTACAAACGCGCGAATCTCTTAGTTTTTTGTTTGTAAATACATATAGAGATTTTGAAAATTTTTACAAAAATAAGTTGACTATATAAAATAAGTAACCTTTGACTATATAGGTATACTACTAACTTTTTAACTTACCTGAGGATTATCAAATGTAATGGTCTGCAATCTTCCTTCGTAATTTGCTATTGAAAATTCAATAGTTTGATTTTTTGGATTTAATGAGATTAAAAATTGTGGATTCAATTCTAAATCGGTGACTCTTATTATGTGCCATGTATTCTTTGGTAATCTTCTGATGCGAAATGTTGTAATGAATGAAAATTGATCAGGTAATCCCAATGGAAATATATCTCTAAAATAATTAAATAACAAATAAAATATTTTTATTAAATACATAATTTCAAAAATTGCCATGAGTGCCCGGCTAGCTCAGTCGGTAGAGCATGAGACTCTTAATCTCAGGGTCGTGGGTTCGAGCCCCACGTTGGGCGGAATTTTTTTATATTTTTAAATTTTATTTTCAATGTGTATAGTTTCGAATTCATTGGTAACTATTATTGATTTATTATTTTTTTTTATTTTACCATATTATTAGTTGATTAGGGTATCTATTCCGCAATTTTTAAATAGGTATAATTAGTAATATTAATTCATACTTTAGCCCACCACACTAATAGAGAACTAGTTTCCAGAACCAATATTTTTGAAAATGAAGGAGAAATTTTTTTATAATATTAATTGTTTATTCTATAATGCATAATGCAAGCTGGTTATAAGGAAAATTTGAAGTTGTAATTTGTTAAATTTTGGTTTAGTGCATAGAACATACCTACATTTACACGTAATCTATTCTGTAATAGGTATATAACATAATTATTTAATGGCCCTGCAAGAGAAAAAGCAAAAAGCAAATGTAAAAACTGGAAAACCGTTTATTTTTGGAAAGGACTGTACCTACTCGTATTTCGTATTTAACAAAGTGTGAATATTTAAAAATTTATTGGTGACTGAAAATATTTTAATTCATAGGTGCATTTGCATTGTTTAGGGCCATATAATTAAAAAAATAATATGCTGTGAAGTATAATTACTCTTAATTTTAAAGAAAAATTATACAGGGTGTCTCATTAGTGGGTAATTGTTCGATTACTCACAAACGGTACATTATATCAAAAACTTTTTATATGAAAGTTTTTTGGCACTAAAAGTGCATATTGTAAAAATATTTTCAATTACACAGGGTGTTCCAAAAAATCGGGACAAGGTGCAAGTTGGTTATTTCAAATGCGACACCCTATATATTATTATATTTTTGAAATCTAGAGATCACTATGAACATATTTGTATTAAGGTTCCCTATAGCTATCTCTTTTCGTTTTCGAGATATTTAACAGTTAATGGAAAAAAACCTCGTAACACTGCATTGGAAAATAAATAAAATTCCCTCTATGACACAATGTGAAAAGGAAAAAACTATATAGTGTCAGTTAGCACAACGGATGCCTTAAATATTGCACTTGAAATTATTTGGCCATTTTATACAGGGTGATTTTTATCGTGATTTATATTTCACAATGTTAAATTGCCAAAATCTCATTTTTTTTTAAATGGAACACCCTGAATTTTTTTATGGCTTTAGATGTAGAATTTAATTACCTACCTTTCAAATAGTATTAGGATGTCCAATACGAAAAGTTGACCGGTTTCGAGATATTCACGATTTTTTGAAAATTTAGCTTCCATAACTGATAATTACAAATTATAGTCAAGTAAGTTATGAAAACAATTCATTTTGTCGTGGAAATTATTTAACTGTCAAATAAATATTCGATTTTGTGTAATCTGTACAAAATGCCCTTAAAAGCATCAAGAATTCTGTTCATCATGTTTTCTCGTATGGTTGATGGTGTGTGGTAAACTAAATCTTTGTGTATCCCCATAAAAAAAAATTTATTTTGTAAGGTCTGGGTACCGAGGAAACCATGAGGTAGGTCCATCCTTCCTATCCACCTATTAGTGTAGGTACTCCCTACTTAAAAATCTCCTTACTGAACCACTGTAATGTGTAGGGTAACCGTCATGCTGCAACCGCATCCTTGATAAAATGTTCAGAGGAATATTTCAAGATAATAATAAAAGTTGATTTTCCAAAAAATGCAAATAAATTTCTCCAATGACAGTCGCTTCAAAAAAATATGGTCCAATCACCTTGTTACCTAGAATCCCCCCTTACATTTAATGCCCACCTATGCTGCCCGTCTACCGTCTTAGATACTGTCAATGGACAAATTTATTTACATTTTTTAGAAAATCAACTTTTAAATTATCTTGAAGATATTGCACATTACAGAGGTTCAGTAAGAAGATTTTTAAATAGGGAGTACCTACACTAATAGGTGGATAGGAAGGGTGGACCTATCTCATGGTCTCCTCGGTACCCGGATCTTACAAAATTAGATTTTTTTTATGGGGATACACAAAAGATTTAGTTTACCGCACACCATCAACCATACGAGAAAACATGATGAACCGGATTCGTGGTGCTTTTGAGGGCATTTTGGAATAGTGCATCTTGCATATAAAATGTAAGGGAAGGTGGGGGAATTGTGCGCATTTAAGCTAAAACTGCGTTTACAAGACATATACGACAGTTAACGAAATTTAGAAAGCGGCATAGGAATCGTTAGTTATTGTATTTTTTAGATATAACATAAAATTTGAAGTTAATAACAATATAACAGTAAGATAATGTAAAAAGTCGAAGAGTGCATTCGCGCACCATTACCCAACCTTGCGGGTAAACATGCGCATGGGTTGGGGAATGGTGCGCGTTCGGATTAAATGCAAAATAGGAAAACTTCCAGTTAGTTGAGCAACTTTTTTTATTCTTTTGTGTCAACATAAATCATATGACGTTGTACAGAATATCTATTTCAAACAGAAATCACAAATATAGTTCTCTGGAGTATCTACTCTTGCGCACTCTGCATGATTCCATGAAGAACATAAAACGCACCGGTACCATAATTCTTTATCTTTGCCAATTTCTCTTATTTTTCTTGAATGGTAGTCTTACGACCGTAAGTTGTAGGCATCTAAAAAAAAACTTGGTTGTAATTTATTTGCGTGTGGGGAAATCGTGCGCACTTATGCGCATCATTACCCCCATTTGACCATTTTGGAAAATTTTTAACGCGAAAATAAAACTACCTGATAAATTAGCCCACAAATACGGCAAAATATGAAATAATAACTAGTTATTGAGAAAATTACTCATTCAAGATAAATAGCTAAGAATTATGAACTTACCGTCTTAATTTTAGCAGCTGAAATTTAATAAAAAAACGTCCTCAAACCGACAAACACATCTGTCTACTTTCTCGTGTAAACCAACGATAGAAATGATGGCGGCGGCGGTTCAACATGAGTTGGACAGAGTGCAGCACTAGTTCAAGTACCGCGAAATGTAGCTAAATTTGAAATATCTTGCTGGGCACGATTACCCGCCGCGCACCATTACCCTACTCTCCCTTACAGAGTACACAAAATCGAATATTTATTTGACAGTTAAATAATTTCCACAACAAAATGAATTGTTTTCATAACGTACTTGACTATAATTTGTAATTATCAGTTATGGAAGCTAAATTTTCAAAAAATCGTGAATATCTCGAAACCGGTCAACTTTTCGTATAGGACATCCTAATACCATTTGAAAGGTAATTAAATTCTACATCTAATGCCATAAAAAATTCAGGGTGTTCCATTTAAAAAAAATGAGATTTTAGCAATTTAGCATTGTGAAATATAAATTCACGATAAAAATCACCCTGTATAAAATGGCCAAATAATTTCAAGTGCAATATTTAAGGCATCCCTTGTGCTAACTGACACTATATTTTTCCTTTTCACATTGTGTCATAGAGGGAATTTTATTTATTTTCCAATGCAATGTTACGAGGTTTTTTTTCCATTAACTGTTAAATATCTCGAAAACGAAAAGAGATAGCTATAGGGAATAGAAAATAATACAATTATGTTCATAGTGATCCCTAGATTCGCATTTGAAATAACCAACTTGCACCTTGTCCCGACTTTTTGGGACACCCTGTGTAATTGAAAATATTTTTTCAATATGCACTTTTAGTGCCAAAAAACTTTCATATAAAAAGTTTTTTGATATAATGTACCGTTTGTGAATAATCGAACAATTACCCACTAATGACACACCCTGTATAATAAACCATGCACATATTTTTTTAAATACCTACTAATAATATATGTTGTAAACACAAAATTTATTAACGAATTAGATTAAGATTATAATGAAACTTTTTAAAAATGCATATTTATATAAAAATAATCATCATCACAAACTATAATGCAATAAGAAATATGTAGGTAAGCACCCAGTTAAAATTCCCATAATAATATAAACGACCTTTGTAGTACATCTACTAAATATATCAGTTCACCCATTAACCTACCGTGTTAACATTATTTGTAAGTTAAATATTAATTTACTGAAATGCCCTAATAGCAGGAAAGGAAGAAAGCGCCTTGAAAAGAAGGTATGTAGCTATATGTATAAAAAACAAACTGTATAAACGATTTCCTAACTAGTTCTCCATTAGAATGGCCAATTTTATAAACAGTAAACCTCGTTGGCAAAGTCAAATCAGCGTCTTTGTCCAGCCTATAAGCAGTTTGCAAACGATTCGTGCCTCTCACTCTGGATACTCCTGGATACTGGGTTTCCAGCAGATCTAATCGGAATTGTCTGATGAAGTCGTAGGCTTGCAAATCGTCGTCTCCTATTCTAAAGTCAGCGCAAGGACCACTAACATCCTCTTCGATTATGTTTAGTTCTAAGAACAGAAGAAACAATTCAATTCTTTAATTACCTCTTGAATTAATTGACTATAAAAATAGTCTTATAAGTGGTACAAAAAACTCAGGTGTACGGTGTACCACAGTGATCATAGGCAGGGCCGGTTAATTTCGGTGTTTATTTACCGGTTTTAAAAATATGTTGTTCCTTTTTCTGTTTAATGTAAACTTGTAAACATTGCTGAGTAAATTAAGATTCTACACTGAAGGAAATGGATCAAATAAAATGTTTTGCTAAGACGATCTGCTTTATGATAGCACTTTTTCTTATTACCATTATATTATAAGGCACTAATCATAAGGAAAATCGTTTTGCTAATATGCTTTTACTACCTTAAATAGTCATTTTGCTGTTCCCATATAGTGCGTTTTCTAATTATTTTTCCTAGCATTTATTTTCCTAAAGGTAAGTAAATAAACTTTTATAGTAAGTGTGTGCACCAATTTGAGACTTAGTTAGTTGGGGTTACTTTACCTTAGTTTATGACAAGTCAGTCCTGACTTACCGTAACTAAGTTATTATTTGAAAATAATAGAGATGACTGTACAGATTTCTCGCTAATCGGTTACTAGCCGCACGCCATTTTACGCACATTTTACGTGTGTTCACTGTGTTGACTGGGTGTGTACCGCGTGGAGTAAACGTTATTTGGTTAGTTTATGGTAAATTTAATTTGGTCAAAGAACGTATTAGGGGCTTCAGTAATTAGTCTTTCTAATTCTTGTATAGATTACGAAAGATAAATAAATAATTTTAAAAGGGTGTATTTATTACCTAAAACACTATAACTTCACCAAAGTAGATATGCATAGATAAAACAAAGGTGCTTCAGTTATTTGACAGTGCATTACATGACATTACATCAGTTATTATGGTACTTTACAAGAAAATTGGTATAGGAATATGGACACCACCTATGTAAGAAATGTCTTTGCTTTGAAAACTATTGGAGGTTAAGTTTTGTAGATACTTTGCTGGAAAACTATTAATTTTATGTAGGTATAAATTATGTATGTGGGTGTGTTAAGCTTAACACCATACAATTATATACTAAACTAATACTAAAATACATATTCTAATAACAATAGTGTCATTTTCCTAGAACCACTGCATATCATTCTATGCTAATAAAGTGAAGTTATTAAGACAAATACCAGTACTTACTGTAATGAACCAGTAATTATAATTGTTACTAAAACATGCTGTATAATGGCTCAAAAATAATTTACTAGTAGTAAGAAAAAGTTTTTTTTGTGGCAACAAAATATTAATACTGCATTAGAAAAGTATCTGCTATCCCCAAAAAAACACTTATTAAGCATAAAATGGGCCTTCATTACTGACAGCAAAAAATATCGATTTACAGTAATAAGAAAAAGTTAACAAAAAGTTTTTTTAATGGTAAGTAGACAGATTCAACAAAACCGTTTATGCTGTAGTAACTATGCTGTCTATTTGGAGCCTATTTAATGCAGATATTTTGTTGGGGATATGCGATTTCTATTTACAGTTACTTGAAATTTCTTTCAGTGTAGATTTAGATAGGTTATATTCTGCAATGAATTTTCTATTGATTAATGAAAGTTAAATTTATTACCCACTTAATTAAGAGATAATTTTTTTAATGTTATTTGACTCCAGTTTCAATGTTCGATTTGTAGTGGTAAATACTAAATACTTTTTTTCTGTTATACCTAATAGAGGAATAAATACAAAATGAAAAATGGTTATATTTTATAATAAACAGAATGTAGATGTATCCAAATGTTTACATCCAGCAAGCAGTTTATCACTGCCATTTTTGGAGTTTTCCAATTAAATATTATATATTTTGTATATATTGTTTTACCGTTGGGTGACAAAATGTCCCTCAACGGTTTTACAGATCATACCCACTGAAATGATTTATTACTAAATTATTCATACATACCGGAGGGGACGGAAATATATTTTTATTCTTTATTTATTGTTTATTTTTAGGAGCATAATAGGTTTCGACCTCTGCTCTTCTCTTTAGTTTAATAATAATAATAATAATATACCAGATGGAAAGGAAAAACTGCCTCATCTCCTTATTTCAATTTCTTTTTCAATGTCAAAAAATATGAGGAAATGTGTTTTCAGACGTCACTCTGTGTATACAGTGTTTTTACTTGAATCATCCGTCTTTTGCCACATATATTTTTTAATTATTATACTTTTATACATATCCTTTATGATATTATATGGCCAGGAAACGATAGACAAGATATATTATTTAAGTAGCCCTACCCATTTAAGGAAAGAGGTACCTACAACATCTTCACAATTTTAAACAAGGCATTTGAATGCTTCACTAAATTATACTCAGCTACAATAAAATGCACCCACAAAGGATTGGGCAATACCGACTCCTTTTAGAGTAGGGCCGTTTACAGTACACAATTTTTTTTATTTATGTTCTGTTTCTAGGAAAAACTGTACACAATTTTCTAATATATCTACATTTATTATTATTTACTATCTTACTTGCATAATATTTGAAATAAATTAGTAATAAGTTACATTTTTATAATTCTTTATTTCCTTTTTTTTTTTTTATAAGAAAAATTAATAGTAATAATAATTCGAAGCAAATTATATTAACGATAAAATTACTAAAGTAACAGTATTTTGGTTGTTTTGATTTATGAACTGAAAATCACTTCCGATTTATATGCAAAAAACATGTTGGTACTTACGTCCTTTGGTTAATCTGACAACTTGAAAATATATTAACAGCCTTATTGTTTGTCGCCATCTGAAACAAAAAGTTGTGACTACAGCCGAAAGAGTGTACCACAAGGAGGGATATCTTTCTATATAAAAATACAAGAGGGCCAGCCATAGATAGACCTCGTGATTTTTCATCGATGATCCGAATGGGCCTTTTCCACATCATTTTTTTATTTGCTTATTATAAAATATATACTTAGTTATGCCTAAACAATATTTTTTTAAATTTTTTTCTTCGCCAGATATATTTTGAAAAAATTGTTAAAATTATACTATATATTTCAAATAACGCGCCATGACGTCATACTCCACTTCGTTGTTGTCTGTTGGCTGCCCTGCATTTTGTGTTCTGTCAAGTGAAGTGTGCTTAACCTAACTTTCGTTTTGTGTTTTGATTAACTTGATTTAAAATGAATAAAATTGAGGACGGATATCTTCAGACAATAGTTAATAGTAATGGTTAACGATTTCTACATCACAAATATGAACTTTCTAAGTGCTGAAGTGTGCAATGTTAAGACAAGGAGGTTAGCTTTTATAACCTAAGTTATCAAACATCATTTAGTTGATTCTAGCATAAATTGTGCAGTGTTGTCACCTATAGCGAAAAATACCTAAAAATTATTTTGCTCAAGTGATAATTGTAAAATAATCATGTTGGTTTCCTTTAGTAATAATTTATGGAGAATATTTCACCTAAAAATACATGTTTTCATTTCAAAATTACCATTTCACCTAAAAATACATAATATTTTCATATCAAAATTACCAGAATGTAAATTTAATCGTTGTTAAGAAAAAAGTAAAATTGTAAGTGGCAACGTGAAGCGGTTCTTTAACTTGTCTACATTTTATTGGCTAGCGGAGTGTGATGTCAGCGAACCGCACAGTTTGAAATGATTCATGAAGACCGGTCACTTTGTACTTGTATAACTTCGCTTAATTACAATTCTTTAATAAATTGGGTTGATTCTACCTTTACTTATGTACCAGTATAACGTTTGATATTAATAAAATAGTAAAATTCAATTTAGCGAAAAAGGCCCATAGTCATCCATTATCGTTATAAACGTTCTTGATAAAATATTCGCACCGAATAAACTTGCAAGACTGTTCGCGATGAACAAAATACAACTTTGGGCAGTAGCCGCGGCAGTTGTGGTCCGTGGTAAAAATGAAAATAAAAATAAGCATTCAGTTTGGGCTAAAGAATAATTAGTTTATTTTTATTGTCTTTGGTTTGGGCTAAAGAAAAGTTGCAGAAAAGAATATTTTCGCTCTATAATTGGTTTTACTTTAGACGCGCACTGTTTATACGGATATACCGAAATAAATGAATTCAGTTACCTACCATCACCTGACAATGTCATAAATTTTACGAGATTATAGTCTTCGATATCAATAGAAGTGTGCATAAACGGATTTTTGGAAAAAACTAGTCAGAATTATGACTTGGCCAAAGTCATGGCCTCAAATTATAAGATGAAGTAGATATAGTGTTTTATTATTTTCAACGTAAAAGGTTGTTTTATACAGGAATTCATAGCGGTAAAACGGTTCAAACTTGGTAAAATAGGGAAAATGTTAATTCTGAGTAGTTTTCCGATAAAATTATATCTTCCGAACTGTTAATTCGTACCTCGTACATCGACATACACATCATAAATAAAGAGTCATTTATTGGAGTGGCCTACAAATGTCACTATATAGTAGTAGTCTAATAATTCATAAATTGATTTATCAAGAATTAATTGTGAGCTTCGGTCTCCGGTTGCTGTTTTTCCAATTCGATCAATTAGAGTATATAAAAACTTTTATTACATCATATTACACAATAATAATTATTAATCTCAGTAATCACGCATGAGAAGGAATATGATTATTTTAATTACTTTAACATGTACTGCCTCTAACAACTAATAAGTGCTTCCCCGTTTTTTATTGGACAGAAACTGACCCATATCCAGAATTAAAACAAATGGATAATACTACTACCACACTGTGTCCTGCATATACTCACTGTCCATACATATTTTTAGATTAATTTGCATGCTTAATTGTTCGTTTTTTTAGATGATATTGTGACTCTGAACTTGTACGCTAGATCAGATGCCTACTAAATGGACAGAACAGCTGAAGTAGATAAATATTCAATTAGTATGGATGGAGAAGTTCTGGGAATATATTCCTTACGTTCACCTACAATAGAGATGCTACCATTGAGTATTTTTTTTCTATTACCAATAATAATGATAGAACAAATCTCTTGCAATTCTCTCCACCAACACTTTATCTTCAATACTTATACATATAACCAGCTACAGCATAAGTATGATCTGTCCTATATTAACACGACACAAATAAATAGCTTACCATTATTATAATAATTCATAATTTATCACAAGACTATATTTGTTCAGTTTTAATAACTTTTATATTTTGTATGCGTATAATTAAAAACGTATTCTTACAATGTTATGTGTATCCATACAGGCTGTTACAAATTCGCTTCTCACCACTGGGATCTCAGAAACTGTAAGAGATACGAAGAAGCTTAAATAGGAGCAAAGTTGCGTAATCATAGGACCCAAATAATGTCCCAAAAAAATCAAAGTTAACTTGATTAGGTTTTGAAATATTTGAAAAAAAAAACTTAACTTGAAATGGGTTCCAGGGGGTGAAAAACAGATAGCACCCAAAACATGCAATCTCAATTATCCATGCAATCTCAATTTTCTCGAAAATTATTGAGCGTCCCAACTTCTCCTTTGGTACTCGAAATACCCATCTTATATAGAATACTCATTATAAAAATCATTAACTTGAAATGGGTCCCAGGGGGTGGATAGCACCCAAAACATGCAATCTTAATTTTCCATGCAATCTCAATTTTCTCGAAAATTATTGAGCGTCCCAACTTCTCGTTTGATACACGTAATACCCATCTCATATACGAGCAGCCTACTCAGTATAAAAATCATTGTCCCAGGGGTGAAAAACAGATAGCACCCAAAACATGCAATCTCAATTATCCATGCAATCTCAATTTTCTCGAAAATTATTGAGCGTCCCAACTTTTCCTTTGGTACACGTAATACCCATCTCATATAGTCTACTCAGTTTAAAAATCATTAACTTGAAATGGGTCCCAGGGGGTGAAAAACAGATAGCACCCAAAACATGCAATCTCAATTATCCATGCAATTTCAATTTTCTCGAAAATTATTGAGCGTCCCAACTTCTCGTTTGATACACGTAATACCCATCTCATATACGAGCAGCCTACTCAGTATAAAAATCATTGTCCCAGGGGTGAAAAACAGATAGCACCCAAAACATGCAATCTCAATTATCCATGCAATCTCAATTTTCTCGAAAATTATTGAGCGTCCCAACTTTTCCTTTGGTACACGTAATACCCATCTCATATAGTCTACTCAGTTTAAAAATCATTAACTTGAAAAGGGTCCCAGGGGGTGAAAAACAGATAGCACCCAAAACATGCAATCTCAATTATCCATGCAATTTCAATTTTCTCGAAAATTATTGAGCGTCCCAACTTCTCGTTTGATACACGTAATACCCATCTCATATACGAGCAGCCTACTCAGTATAAAAATCATTGTCCCAGGGGTGAAAAACAGATAGCACCCAAAACATGCAATCTCAATTATCCATGCAATCTCAATTTTCTCGAAAATTATTGAGCGTCCCAACTTCTCCGTTGGTACACGTAATACCCATATCATATAGACTGCTCAGTATAAAAATCATTAACTTGAAATGTGTCCCAGGGGGTGAAAAACAGATAGAGCCCAAAACCGCAATCTCAATTTTCTATGCAATCTCAATTTTCTCGAAAATTATTGAGCGTCCCAACTTCCCAAGCTTTAAGTTTCAAATCACTGTACTTGCAAAATCGCAAATTTGACAATACAGTTATTTCACACGTAACCGATGATCTGCCTGCATGTGAACATAGCTCCCTTTGTTGAATAGCCCTGATTACAAACCGACGATCTGACAAGCCACGGGCTAACCGATGGCTCAACCGTTTTTAATCGGTCGACCGATGATAAGCACTCATGTGATAGCTACGTTTGAAACATCGGTCATCGGTCTTATGTGAAACGGCACTGAAGATGTGTAATTTGGTGTCCAATATAATATGCCTCAAAAAAATCAAGGTCAACACGATTGACCAATATAATATGCCTAAAAAAAATCAAGGCTAACATGATTAGTTCTTGAGATATTAGAAAACAAACGAAATTTTAGAAATTCGTTTTTGTTCCATGGATATTCCAGGCCTGCTTGAATAACTACTGAAATAAAAAAGGTACTTTCTCATAGCAAGTTTTTACGCTCTATCGAATGGCCTAAACAGTTTTTTAAAGTACCTAACGTTTTGTCTCTTGAGAACATCATCAACTTCATTCTAATACGGCCCCATTAATATTTTTACATCATTCGACACCACTTGATACATCAACATTTTTCCATTCTAGTTCAATGATGTGTCATTCGCTATAGTTTGATCACGTTTTGAACTTGGAAAACCATCATCAAGCACACCTGTGTCTGTCTGTATGTATTAACAAAATGATAACGGAAAAGTAGCAAATATTAACAATAAATAACAATTAATTAACAAAAATAAAGAATAATTAACAAATCAACAATAAATGAAAAAATAATTATGAAGAGTTGATGAAACAATAAATAAACTATAGCATATGATACATCATTGAACTCACAAGGAAAAAAGCTGTCGAGTGATGTAAAAATATTAATGGGGCTCTATTAGAGAAAATGAAGTTGATAATGGTTCTGAAGAGACGAAACGTTACTTTAAAAATGTTTACGCCATTCGATAGAGTGTAAAAAGTGGCTATAAGGAAGTGCCTTTTCTTATTTTAATAGCTCTTCAAGCAAGCTTAGAATTTTACAAAAACGAATGTCCAATTTTTTTGAAATATCTCAATAACTAGAAAGATGTGGCGACTCCTATTAAGATGCCGAAGTAATGCAATGCCAGTCGGGGTACCTACATTGTCTCTGGAGTAGTTGTTTTCGACATTTCCTTCAAATAAATAGTATGTAATATACCTACATATGGCCAAGCTGTGGTAGGGACTTAAGTGTTCACAGCATCGATATGAAGGGTCACAGCCTTCGAAGGCTGTGGAAGGGTAACCAACGTTTCTTTTGGGTTAGTACTTGTATAGGAAGCTTACAAGAAAGAACCGGCAGTGCCTGTCCGCGGCCATATTATCTTCTAGTGACCTGTATGTCGGTGAATTTACTATACAAACTTAGGCAAGGTTTCTGTAGAAGAGATACCATCCCTCGAATAGGATGTAGAGCCAGAGGTTCCTTGTCTATTCAGCGTTAAGCAACTAAAGATTCCTACCACTAGGCAAACTGGGGAGTTTGACAAAATTTGTAGGCTAGTGGTTGCTTGTCTCGTGGCATCAGTGATTGGCCTCAACTTTCGGAAATAGATCGACATTAAAAAAAACAGAAATAAAAAAAATTATGTATAAAAGAACCATTGCAAAACACGTATAGTGGAGTAAAAACAAGGGAAAAAGTCGCTTCCTTCTCGAAAAAAATTTTTTTAAGGTATAACCACATGAAACCTATACAGGATCATTGGTTGGGTCCTTGTGCATGTGAAATGACTAATTACGACATCCTTAGGGGGGTCAGACATTTTTTATCCCCAAAAATGTCAATAATTTGTCAAAATGTTATATTTATGTTTTTTAAGACATACCACGCGATAACTTCGAAACTAATTAACTTATAAACATATGGTTTTTTTTAATCGATTGAGAACATATAGGCGGTCATAACTATACTAATTTCAGTCCCCTGGTTAGCGTAGTTTTTCTTGGAGAATGGAGTAAACTCGAAATTTTACTTTTATTGCTGCATGATTTTCGGTAAGCGAGAAACTTTTTTATTTCAAGGAATTTTGCCATAGTATCTGCGTATGAATTAAAGAAAAAATATTGAAAAAGTTTTTAGAATAAGAACCAACCTTCTGTGACAAACAGTTTTCGAGTTATCGCCGTTTAAAATTAATAACACAGGGGCGCGCTGCGCCGCGCGACGTGCTCTTCGAAGACGCTATCAAATTATCGCACCGTACCGCGCTCTCTATGTGTTTTGAAGGCCCGTTTGGGTGATCTCCTGACTAATAAAATAAAATATCCAAAAAGAATTTTGTATTAAAAAAATAATTTCATGTTCTAGTATTCTAGTATAATATATATATTTTCTAATTTCATATGATTCGATAAATATTTTCTATCAGGAACACAAATTTGCATTGTATTTACATTCATATTTTTAATATAAAGTTAAAACACGAATTACAAAAAAAAAAGACAAATTTAAAAAAATTAGAATTTTCTAGACTCCGAATCTGACGAACTGAGGTCTTCGTTTTGTGGTCTGTTACTATATAATGGGTGGTATGAATAAAAACGAAGTACCTGCTACTACTACAAGTATTAGTATATTCTACATAGTATTTACTTTAAAACGAAGTAGATACTACATTTCAAAGTACTCCCTTCTATTTTTCCGGAAATGCTAAAAATAATAGAATTCTTCTAAACATTATAATTACTTTAATACTTTTTACTGGTAAATACTTCCATTTTAACAACTGAAATATATTCTCCGTCATTAACGAAGTTGATATCATGGCAGCCTCATCGTGCGTGCTACAAAGTGATTACTTTAAAAATGGTTCAAATACATAGAAATAAAATTTATACTGCAAGAAGACACTACGACGCTGATACCATATATCGTCAAATATTTAGGTAAACAATTAAGTACCATCAATTTAAAATGGTTTATGTTTATATTTTTCATCTAGGTTTAGTAGGGAAAACGTTACTTTCTCGTTACTCGTTACTCTTCTATCACACTTCTTTCATCCGAAGACATCTTAAAGGACTGCTGATGTTATAAATACATACAAAACTGAAACTGTCTCCCAAAAACTTTTAAACATGTATATCTCGTTAGCCGGGGCCTGGCGCACGGCGTATGTGTGACGGAAGTAAGTACAAGTACACATTTCAAAGAATGTATTTTAAAGTAGATATTACGTAGAATATACTAATACTTGTAGTAGTAGTAGCAAGTACTTCGTTTTTATCCATACCACAAATTACATATTTACATTCGTCGCAACATTTTAATCCTTGAGCTAAACACGTGCACCTATTATGGTTGCAATTTTTGTCAATCCGATGTTCCGACAGAAATTGCAACAATAATAAGTGCACGCATTTAGCACAAAGATTAAGATGTTGCGACGAATGTAAATGTGCAATTTGTGGTATGGATAAAAACGAAGTACTTGCTACTACTACTACTACAAGTATTAGTATATTCTACGTAATATCTACTTTACAACGAAGGATTTACTAATTTCCGGTAGTATCTACTTTACTTGACATAGAACATGCTTCACCACAAAGTATAATATACTCCATATTATGAAGTATCTACTTAACAAGTGTAGTACATCCTTTGAAATGTATAGTAGGTACTTACTTCTGTCACACATACGCCGTGCGCCAGGTCCCAGCTAACGAGATATACATGTTTAAAAGTTTTTGAGAGACAGTTTCAGTTTTGTATGTATTTATAACATCAGCAGTCCTTTAAGATGTCTTCGGATGAAGGAAGTGTGATAGAAGAGTATCGAGTAACGAGAAAGTAACGTTTTCCCTACTAAACCTAGATGAAAAATATAAACATAAACCATTTTAAATTGATGGTACTTAATTGTTTACCTAAATATTTGACGGTATATGGTATCAGCGTCGTAGTGTCTTCTTGCAGTATAAATTTTATTTCTATGTATTTGAACCATTTTTAAAGTAATCACTTTGTAGCACGCACGATGAGGCTGCCATGATATCAACTTCGTTAATGACGGAGAAAATATATCAGTTGTTAAAATGGAAGTATTTACCAGTAAAAATTATTAAAGTAATTATAATGTTTAGAAGAATGTTATTATTTTTAGCATTTCCGGAAAAATAGAAGGGAGTACTTTAAAATGTAGTATCTACTTCGTTTTAAAGTAAATACTATGTAAAATATACTAATACTTGTAGTAGTAGCAGGTACTTCGTTTTTATTCATACCACCCATTATATAGTAACAGACCACAAAACGAAGATCTCAGTTCGTCAGATTCGGAGTCTAGAAAATTCTAATTTTTTTAAATTTCTGTCCTTTTTTTTGTAATTCGTGTTTTAACTTTATATTAAAAATATGAATGTAAATACAATGCAAATTTGTGTTCCTGATAGAAAATATTTATCGAATCATATGAAATTAGAAAATATATATTATACTAGAACATTAAATTATTTTTTTAATACAAAATTCTTTTTGGATATTTTATATTGGTCAGGAGATCACCCAAGCGGGCCTTCGAAACACATCGAGAGCGCGGTACGGTGCGATAATTTGATAGTCTTCGAAAAGCACGTTGCGCGGCGCAGCGCGCCCCTGTGTTATTAAATTTAAATGGCGATAACTCGAAAACTGTTTGTCACAGAAGGTTGGTTCTTCTTCTAAAAACTTTTTCAATATTTTTTCTTTAATTCATACGCAGATACTATGGCAAAATTCCTTGAAATAAAAAAGTTTCTCGCTTACCGAAAATCATGCAGCAATAAAAGTAAAATTTCGAGTTTACTCCATTCTCCAAGAAAAACTACGCTAACCAGGGGACTGAAATTAGTATAGTTATGACCGCCTATATGTCCTCAATCGATTAAAAAAAACCATATGTTTATAAGTTAATTAGTTTCGAAGTTATCGCGTGGTATGTCTAAAAAAACATAAATATAACATTTTGACAAATTATTGACATTTTTGGGGATAAAAAATGTCTGACCCCCCTAAAGATGTCGTAATTAGTCATTTCACATGCACAAGGACCCAACCAATGATCCTGTGTAGGTTTCATGTGGTTATACCTTTAAAAAATTTTTTGAAACATTTTTCTACTGATTTTACTCCACTAGTATTTTTTATTGGATTTACGTACTGGTTTTGCTATGAATACCTTTCCACATTATTTGTATTGTGTAATTAGAAAAATAATTATAAATTTCCGATCACCAAAGTTGAAATTCGAGTAAACTTGCGTAAGGAAAGGATATCAACCCAAAAAAATGCTGTAACTTAATTCAAGTATCCCATGTCCCATGTCAGCTAACAAGCAGGCGTGTAGGCAGGCGTAAAAATTATTGAACTAACTCAATGGATATATTTTCTTAGTTTATGGTGGGCTTATAGAACAGACACTTAGATTTACCAATATAAAAGTAGACCTGTCGGAAATGAGAAATGAGATTATTCGGTATTGTCAGAGACATATATGTCTCTGGTATTTTGTAACGATAAATAATGTTATGTTATCAAAAGTATTATCTACATACAGATGAAAGAAAATTATGTATGAAAGATATAGGTATAAATCCAAAATGATCTAGGTAAATTTCATTAATACATTTTATCAGAAAAACAAAAAAACTGGGCATTTTCACTCGCCTGCAATTCGTTTTCTAAGTAATCGTATGTGCAATGAGAAAACTAGTATTGTTTAAGAAATCTTATTTTGTTTTTTAAATTTTTCTCCATGATACCAGCGACAGATACATCTATGTCTCTGATGATATCATGAATTGAAACCTTTCATACAAAACAAACATATTTAGGAATAGTGAATATTCTGGCATATTTTCTTTATGTAAGAATATACTTTACAGATGATAAATGATAAAAACAAATATTTTATATAGGATACAATAATTAAAGACAATATTAATATTTGGATAATGCACATAACTGAAATTTTTAATACTTACTTATTTTTGCAGGAATATACAGGGTTAGTCAGAGTAGCGGACGGTTCAAATAACTCGGAAACTACTAGAGATACGGAAACAGAATTTGGTATACATGTGTACCGGGTGGCCAAATTTGCTTGCTATATATTATAGGACAACTCTAGAACTAAGAGAGATACAAAAAAATTAATCCCCCTTTCACGAGCTCATTTCCTGAGACAAACTTAATGCCGAAATGCAAAATGGCCCATCTTCTTTTGTTTTTGAGATATTAGCGAAAATTCGATTTTTCAAATTTTCGGTGTCTGCCATATCTCGATTATTTTAGATATTAGAAAAAAACAACTTATATGTTCTTTAGACACTTTTTTAAAAGGAATGCAGTGGCGTAGCCAATATTTTAATAAGTTGTTAAAATTTCGAGTTATGACATAAACTTGTATTTTTTTAAATAAAAATCATGGTCGGCTATGATTTAGTTAGAAAGATAATTTTTGTCTCTTTTCAGCGATATATAATATGTGTGGTTAATTTATTCAACTTATTAGTTATTTTTAGATAAAAAAACAACTTTTTTAAAAGGAATGCTCTTTTTAAAAAAGTGTCTGAGTAAGTGGTTTTTTTCTAATACCTAAAATAACCGAGATATGCGCAGGCACCGAAAATTTGAAAAATCGAATTTTTGTATCTCTCTTAGTTCTCAAGTTGTCCTATAATAGCAAGCAAATTTGGCCACCCGGTACAAATACCGCCCGATCGAATAAAAGTATTGGCAATGTTGCCAAGTTTACCTTTTTTCCTAGAAAAATCCAATTTATTTTTTTTAAATGGAACAGCCTGTATATTTTTAGAAATTTGGATAGGGCATTCTTTTACGGTGTAGGCTTGGTGTAGGTAGGTCTTTCATTGGTGTAGGGTTTGTAAATAATTTTTTCAAATGCTGCAAATCGTTCGTTAAAATTGAAAAGAATCTCTATTTAAATAATAAATATTAATATTTCAAATTCTTTCGGTTAATTTCAGGGCTTTTTTTATTAGTTTCCCTAAACTCTAAACTGACCTGTAATTGAAATTCCAAAGCATCTTCTCTACCAAGTGGATTTACTATTTTCTAACACAATTCATACTTCAGTGTTTATAATAATTAATAGTTAATTACAAGCACTCATTATATTGTTAAACAAATTCTTTAAACATCGCGTAATCGTTTGTCTCGTTGCGAAGACTACTAGAGAAACATATAATTGCAAGACCAATACACGACTGGTGCGACTGACTGAATTAACTGTCCGGAAGATGGGAATCTCTGAAAGCTCTCAGCTGAAAAATCTGTACTTCTGTAATGTGAATCATTTTGGTAAATCTGGCTGGAGGCGGAATTTTAATGTAGGAAACAGATCTCTCCGTGCTTTGATTCATGAACAAAATTACAAAGTAATTAATGAGGCAAATTATGAGTTGTTATTTAATACATTACATAGCATATGCATACAGGGTACCTCAATGATCGCTTGTCTTTATGTCTCTTATGGGCTTATAATGGAACATGTTTAAATTCTAAATCGGTATAATTTTCTTGGCCATACATCTGTATAAAATTGCATTCTGTATTCTATAACATAAAAATTCATAGATTTCGCAATTCTTGCAACCATCGGAGTGCATTAAAAATGAATTAAGGAAATTTGGAACTATATAGAAAGCTTGCAAATCTATAACTTCTCGCAAACATACACTCAAAGAAATAGTAAGGGTTGATTCAACCACGATTAATGTTTATCTAACAAAGTCGTTCATTTTGTTAAATCAATTTACATTAATGTTAGATTTAAACAAAAGCAGATTGTTAATACAACCAATTAAAATTTGTACCACAACAAAACAAATACTAACTTAAAAAATAGGTATACTGCACTATTATTTTGTCATCCTAACTACTAATCTGCGGACTATTGTAAAATCAACTTGAAAAATAGTTTATTTTATTTCTAAATATTATGGAATTGTAATTCTAACCCTGTCTTAATTTGTTCTACTATTTTAGTGGTAGATCAACCAATATTATCGGTAAAATCAACTTACTATCTGTTTACATCAACCAAAAATTGCTCCGGAATCTATCGTTTATTAGTTGAAGTGACCGAAGTGACAGTGAAGACGCTTCAGTTTGTGTTTCTGTGCGTTCGTAATCTAAACGCTAAAATTCCGTAAGCATAATAGTTACATACGTATTAGGACGTATTTACCTAAACATTTTCTAACTTGTTGGAGTTTGTTTTATGTCTATTGGGTGGTGAATTGTGAGTGTGTGCATATTCTATACAAATCAGGTATAAAACAAGTTGGGTGATGAAACGAAACTTGGCTAAATGATGAACATAAGTTTAATATAAAACACCAAACTATTAAATCAACTATGAAAGAGCACCCTTATTACGAAAATATAATAAATTTAAATATATTCGGTGTTCACGATTTGAGCAATAAATGTCTGACTTTTATTAAAAAAGTAAAATATAAAAATATGGATGATACTAGACAAGTTGTTGGCTGTTATAGTTGAATTTATTTCTTCAATAAAAAAAAACCAAAAGAAAATCTTTTTATTTTTGGAGGACTTTCAGCTCATTTTTTTTTACATTGATATCTTTTCCGACGTTTCGTCCAAGTTTTCGGACTTCTTCATAGGTTACTTAAATACTGAAAATAATGTTTTTACATGAATAATTAAATTAGATTGCTGACAGAATATTTATCCAAAAGAGTGTTTTCTTACCTACTAGAATTTTTCTATTTTAACTACCTACTACATTGTGGTTTTAACTACCACAATGTAGTAGGTAGTTAAAATAGAAAGATTCTAGTAGGTAAGAAAATCGCTTAAAGGCAGTTCATATGTATGACTAAAGTATTATTAACTTGGTAATTTAAGTATAATGAAAACCATGAACTACTTGGTTTACGCAATATTATTAATTAAATTGATTGTTATAATATAATTGCGTACACCTCATAATTCGTGGCCTGAACTAGAAGAATGAATTTTTGTTTATATGTTAAGCGTATTTTAAATTTATGTACCTGTTACATTAGTATGTAAAGTTCATTCACGTTAAGTTTAAAGTGGCGTCATTTTCAGTAATTAATTGCGTTCAATATTCGATAAACAAATGACCAATAAGTCAGCATAGCATTTGCCACTTACAAAGAGTTTTATATTTGGCAACCCTTCTCTGCGTTGTCAAGTTTTTATTTATTTATATAAACTTAACTTAAAACTTAAAATTTTAAAACGTCACTTTAAACTTAACGTGAATGAACTCTAGTAAGTGTATTGGTTAATAAGTATAAGTAACTATAATAGTACCTACTCTTGTTATTATGTCAAAGAAAAAACAATAAATTGAATTTAAATAAATGAATATTTTATTTTCTATAAACATTTAAGATACCTATCTATACCAAATCAAACATATTGTTAGAAAACAAAAAAAATACCTAAATAATAAGTTAACTATTTTATAGCATAGTAAACAAAAATTTGTAGGGAAACAAAAAATTGTTAAAATACTTTTTGTGTAGGTAAGTAAACTGTTGTTCAACAAAATTTAATTGTTTACTTACTACTATTTGCTTATGCAACAAATTAAGTTGTATTAAAAATAGTCAGCTAACTAAATGCTAGTTTGAAATAAAAATAAAAATTGTATTATGACAAAATTCATTTAACAATTCTTGTCGGGTTGATTTAACTAAGAAACTAGGTAGACGCCATTTCATATGCTCTTTTTGGTTGATTTTACCTATCATTTTCGTTGAGTGTAATGGCCAGACGACATCGCCTAATTTATAAAAGCTCTCGCTTCTTGCGCTTCGAAGATACAAAGAATCTTTCATAGTAAATAAAAATCAATATGGAAATCTTCTAATTTGATATATTTATAATTTAGTCACCTTCTAATTTGAGAACCTACCATTTGCGACTTACAGACTTTACCACCTTGTATATCACATTCACACGAGAGCTCAGATTCTCAGACTTGCAATTTGCAGTAATGCCAAACCACAGAGTGTCTAATTCTGTGGCCAAACTATGCGGCCACGTCGCCCGCTCTACTCGGTCCCCCACTACCTAGTCATGTCGGTGTGACATGCTCATCGCGTCACACTTTTCATCGAAACATACCCATATACGAGAACCTTCGCGATCCTATAAGCATTTTCGATGCTAAAATTGGTCGCACCAGGAAATTCTAAGGAACTTTTCAGTATTATTCTGATTCTGGAAAAGCAGACCTGTATAAATTATTTTGACTTTGTGGTAGATTACAGTAAATACAGTAAAAATAATAAACTATTAAACATCCAATATACAGTGTGTCCAAGACGAGGTCCAAGATAAAGATGGGATGGCATTTGGATCTTGGAAACGGTAAGAGATACAAAGTTGGTTAAATTATGAAAAAGTTGAGCAGTTTGAATACCTTTTACATGGACTTTGCAAAAATAAATTATCTTTTTTTGATTTCGAAATATTTGGAAAAAACATTTTTTTTTGCGATATTTGTTTTTATTTATTTCTGGCGTTATTTTAACAGCTATCAAAAAATAAAAAATTGTTTTCCGTTGTCACTTTCTGAGCTTAGCAAGATGGCAATCATCAAGTTTTTGTCCGACGTTTCGTTTCCGAGAAGCCATCATCAACTTCTTTTTTTAAATACGGCCTTTTTTTTTAAATAGAAATTTTGATACCATTTTTTATTTTCAATTTAATGATGTATCACAAGTAATAGTTTAATTACGTTTTTAGCTTGTTGTTGCCACCATTAAACATTAACGAGGAAAAGCCTCCTGAGTTTAGCTCTTACCGTTTCCAAGATCCCAATGCTATCCCATCTTTATCTTGGACACACTGTATACCTATGATAATGTATTATAAATATTTTGGTAAAAATAATAACTTTTTTAACATTTCAAAAATCAAAACTATCCTAGTATCAAGAACCTCTTAGTGATTATTATTTTATTAATTAAGTGCCCGTTTCAGATCAGTGAAACTTTACATTAATTAATTAATAATTAATTAAGTACACTGAAATCTAAACTGAAATAATTATCTAAAAGGTCCATTGGTAAATTGAAGTCTATTATTGAAAACAGTCGTTTAAACATATAGGATTTAAATACCTAATTTCTCTCATCTGAAGCGTCTCGTTTCAGTAAAATTGCACATTGCTTTCTTATGGAACAGCCCTTTATATTTTTTAATGTTCTGAAAATCTTTATAGTCATTTTCGAAATATAGTTCAACGTAGAGATGTATCCCCGCTATGACTGAACATATACAGGGTGTCCCACGACATACAGGGTGTCCCACGACGAACTACGGGGATCGTTCTCTCGAAAAGTAGCTGCTGGAAAATTTTGAAAATTTGGTAGTACTTATACTATTGTCGATGGGGGCAACTCGGCTAAAATATTTTCAAAATGGTGGCAGCTCCGGTTATACCGGCAGTACATATCAAGTTGCTTATTTTAAATAGGATACTCTTTTCATTAGGATTATATTATTTCATTTCTGGATTCATCATCAAATTCTAAACACATTTTATGTATAATATCCTATACCTAAGTACCACTATGCGTACCCCTATATCAGTATAAATAATTTTCTGCTAAATACGTATAAGTATTTAGCAGAAGCAAATAGTTTCTTTCCTGATGATAGAGACCCTTAAACTGTTTTTAGATAATATCTTTACTAATTAATGGCCTAGTGGACTAGTTAATAATCATGAAATCAACAGGACACACTATACTACTCTTTGCTTGAATGCTCTATTCTATTGACTTCTTCTTCCCATGGCTCAAGAATCACCAGAGACCAAGCCAACAGTAATGGTGGGACTTACTTTAAACTTTTGCCAACTCTTCAAAAATCTTATTTTGGCGCCTGAGCAGCAGTACGTTTTGTTTTTGCAGGTGCAACATAACAATTACTATTCTTCTACTATTTCATGTGGTGATTTTTAATTATCTGCTTTTCTTATGCGTGTTAAGGTGATTTGATCCCATATCGATGATCAACAATCGAGAAAGAAGACAAACAAATATATAATGAACTATACCTTTATTTTCACATAAATTTTTACAGAAGTGAACCTACACGTAAAATTAAACTAAGGACACTCCAGTTGAGTCTCTGTAACTTGATACGATTGCTCAATTTGCGTTAGGACGTTCTCTAAATTCTGAAAAATATAATTTTTCTATTCAATATACGAAAATAAATGTTATCAGAGTATAAAAGTTATTACATGGTGAGTCGTGCTTTCATCCGCGTATCCCGTTTAGCCGGATTTCGCAAATACGTTCTTATTTTACTAAACTAAATTCCATTTAATTTTTAGATTTCGTTTTTAAAGTAGATATCATACAACATTATACCTTTATCAGCCTCGAAAAAAATATATATAATTTACATAATATAATATAATTTTGCTTGAATATATAACTAGAATTGACAGAGATTATAAAGTATAATCTCTGGAATTAATAATTGGACCAATAATTTATTGGATGATGGTCCACCCATGTAGAGAAGAGTTCAGTATCATTTAAAAAGTAAAATCCGCAAGCAAAATTCACTGTAAGTATTGTTCCTACGTTTTGAGATCACATTGACAATAAACAAACACAAAACCCCATAATACAACCCCGGCTGCCATCTGGTTAGAGCTGTCATCGCACATGTGCGCATGCGCCTAAGCGGCTTGACTAATTGGTTGTAAACGCGCACCTCACATTTGTCGTACGTTTTCGTACGTTACGTTAAGTTAAGTGAATGTAAACGACTCTTTAGTTGATAAACAATTAAGACTTAAATGGGAAAAATAAAACTGTACAACATTTTACAAATCTTCGTCTTTGTTTATTTGTCTCTCGAGACAAATAAATATACTATAATTACCTCGACTAAATTATCAAATGAATTTCTGTGAATATTAATACATGCTGATATGACATCATACAACAGTTCCAACTGAGCTACTGTCATATTCTTCGAGGTTACCAGAGCCGCATGCTTCCATAATTTGTAGATTTTCTTCATGTGGGAATCTGCAAAGATTTTTTGTAATATATACTACCCTCCATTATTTCAGGTTCAGAACCAGGTTGTGAGAACCAAAACAAGCCTGTTATTAGAAATGGATATGGATAAGAAATTGTCTACTTACTATCCAAATTTCTTCGATAAGTAGAAGACGTGCTCGGTGCCGCGAAACAGTTTGGATTCGGTTCTAATTTTATCAGTTTGTCGCACATGATGGTTTCGATTGGCCTAGCACTGGAAGTGCAACCTCGACAGACGTCAGAATTTCTCTGATTCAACAGATCGGATAAAACCCTGGTGAAATACTGTTTATTCTTCAGGGACTGGAATGATGTCAGGCTGTCGTAACGTCGACTTCTTCTGCTGCTTTTCTCCTCTACGAAGTCAGAATATTTTCATTAAAAAGGATTTATAATATTTCTAGATAGCAATCCTTTGTGGATGTTATATAAAGAGATAATATATATACAGGGTGTCCACCTAGTGCGCGTAAGTCCAATATCTGGGTTAATAAAAGAGATAACTTAATTTTTTTTTCTACAGGGTTGTTTAATATCCCGAGCTGCACAAAATGAAAATATATTTACATATTCAGGGTGTTCAGTTTTTCCTGGACAGGTACCAACTTCGTTTTTCTAAATGGAAATATATATTTTTTATTGCTTTTTCGAACTAAACCCTTGATTTTAGTAGGACTTTCATCAGCCTTCCCTATACCTAACTTAAACTGTTTTTGAAATATTGACGGGTGAATATTGACATTTTTGCAACTTTGACACCCTGTAAAATCTAAACGGTTTGAGATCAAGCAAAACGGTTTGCACATTAACTTTTCATAAGCTATCGTTTGGTACTAATTTCAGAATTATCCAAAAATTTAAAATTTTCTGAAAATTTTGAAAATTTTTTATTCCTGTATAAATTTGAAATTAGTATCAAACGATAGCTTATGAAAAGTTAAGATAGGAATGTGCAAACCGTTTTGCTTGATCTCAAACCGTTTAGATTTTACAGGGTGTCAAAGTTGCAAAAATGTCAATATTCACCCGTCAATATTTCAAAAACAGTTTAAGTTAGGTATAGGGAAGGCTGATGAAAGTCCTACTAAAATCAAGGGTTTAGTTCGAAAAAGCAATAAAAAATATATATTTCCATTTAGAAAAACGAAGTTGGTACCTGTCCAGGAAAAACTGAACACCCTGAATATGTAAATATATTTTCATTTTGTGCAGCTCGGGATATTAGACAACCCTGTAGAAAAAAAAATTAAGTTATCTCTTTTATTAACCCAGATATTGGACTTACGCGCACTAGGTGGACACCCTGTATACAGTCTTTGACTATATTACTATCAATGATAAAGTGTTCCCCATAATAGACTACCTATTTTGATATTGAAATAAATTCTATATAAAATAAGTCAGTACGTTTTTCTTTATACCGTTATCTTCTATGGGCTTTGGGATTTTAATCAACATGTTATTAATCAAGTAGGCGCCTGTCGCAAAACTATGATACAATTCTTTTTCGTAAAACGTCATTTTTCTAATAAATTAGTAAATTAGTAAATATGCTAGAGACGTTTTTTATTCCTGAATTAGAATGAAGGTGATTACTAAATAATGCGTTATTATTCCAGCAAGATGGAGCAACACCACATACCGCTAGAAACTCTATGAGAGTTCTACGAGAAGTGTTTAATGGGCGACTCATTTCACGATTTGGGGATTGAAATCGGCCTGCGAGGTCCCCGGATTTTACTGCACCAGACATTTTTATGTGAGGCTATTTAAAGGCAAAGGTTTTTGCATCTCGTCCACAAAACATCCAAGAGCTTAAAGTTCGAATTGCTGAAGAAGTCCGGCGAATAGATCAGGTTTGCTTCATCGTGTCATGAATCATTTCTTGTCCAATCTTGTAAAGTGCATTGAAGTTGAAGACGGTCACTTAAAAGACGTAATTTTTAAAAGTTAGGATAAGTCGTATGTTACAGTAAATCTCAAGGAGTAAACTGTAATTAAATGTAATAAAATGTTTGTTTTTTTAAGTATCAGCAATTTTATTGAGCTATTAAAATGGGTAGTCTATTATGGA
This sequence comes from Pogonocherus hispidulus, assembly GCA_963924545.1. Classification (NCBI taxonomy): domain Eukaryota; kingdom Metazoa; phylum Arthropoda; class Insecta; order Coleoptera; family Cerambycidae; genus Pogonocherus; species Pogonocherus hispidulus. Next base: position 18,320,973 of record OZ004693.1, read on the forward strand.
GAACCCTGTATATCGAAAATCAGGAGTCGAGATAATTAATAAGTTGCAAGACTATTCTGTATTATGTTTTATTTGTGTTATATTTAGTACTAGTAGCATATTCAGAATGCTACCAATTGTATGCACACAGATTTAATAGCAATTAGAAAAATTTATGAGATGTTAATTCCTCTCCTGTCCTCCTATATAATGAAAAAACAGTTGTTGAAAATTGATTTTTCTAGCTCAAGTTAGAAATACGAGATGAATGTTTTTTGTATAAATTGAATTAGAATAAAGTCAGCAGCCCCAAGGAAAGAAAATGGAGTTATATTAAATAAAACCATTCTTGCTGCATCTCTATCTACATCTATATCTCTACCCAAGTCGCATTTACTTTTTATTTGCTTGTGTATATCATACAGACTGCCGGCACTATTTGATCGCACGACCCCAAATTTGCTCTCGCAAAATTTTATTTTTTTCTTCAGGGCGTGACACGACTGGTCTCTCTTCCTCTTTCCCTTGAAAGTCGATGCATCCTGCACAGACTCCTTCACGGTTCCTACTGCGTAAGAACATTCCCCGTTTTCTTTGATCTCCTTTCGTCGCTTACAAGAGTTGATGGTGTCGTTATCCTGGCCTGAAATTAGAAGAGGTTAAGATTTAAATTTAATCAAATCATATAAAAATACACTTTATGATTTTCCTTCCAGAGAAGTCGTACTTTCTGCCGTTTACCAGAACTGTGTACACACTCAGAGCTGATTCATCGAAAAATAGGGGTGCTAAGAAAGTTTCTCTTTCTTTTTCATTGGGATCTTCTATTCTTATTAGTATGGTACTGTTGTTGTAGAAGAAATTGTGTAACTAGAAAGTATTAAGGATAAGGATTAAAGGCAGGTTCTCATTAGCCAACTTCATTGATCAATATCGTTGAATCTATGCGATTGAACAATGGAATAGAATGAAATTTGGTTCACATGTATCAAGGATATTGAATAGTTAGTCTAGAAAGTGTCAGTTTAAAAAATGGCTGCAAGGAAGAAAATTGTGCGGGCTGGCGTCCGTATTTCCATTCCGGAACGAATTTTCTCATAACTTTTTTCACGCATTGTTATGTTTCTATATTCCTCACTTCTAATGTTCCAGATACACTCCTCTGACTGGTATAATTCCAAAAACTTTATAATATGGTTGTCCCTCCATTTAAAACTGGACATTTCTATTATGAAATACAATAAAGTTTAGCTAAATTCTTTAAAAATCAGAATTTAAGTACATACCTACGAATTAAAATACACAACTTAACCTCAAATATACGGACGTTGGCGCGGCGTTTCAATGCCACTAAACTTGAACGCATTTTCCCACTATCGCATTGAAACGCCGCGCCAATGTCCGTATATTTGAGGTTAAGCATACGCATCCCTCAACAAAGTATTTTTTTTCCGTATAAAGGGTGACACTTTCTGTAGAAGTTTCTCAAATTTCTCTTCGCTCATTCTTAAATGATTTTTATAGGCATCCAAGTCATCTGTTGCCAGATCCACTAACAGCTTTACTGAAGCACCTTCATATCTCCGATTTAGGATCCATGGTTTGACCCACCAATGACGAGGTTTTCTTTTTTTCCTGTTTCTAATTACGTTTTTTAAATATCCACATATAATACGGACGCCAGTCAGACGACAATTTTCTTCTTTGTAGCCATTTTTTAAACTCACACTTTCTAGACTAACTATTCAATATCCTTGAAACATGTGAACCAAATTTAATTCTATTCCATTGTTCAATCGCATAGATTTAACGATATTGATCAATGAAGTTGACTAATGAGAACCCGCCTTTAATAGACAGAATTAGTAAAATATAATTTTAATTTTAAATATCGCAAATTATGTCGTGCAAGCAAGAATACTTTTGAAGCAATCGTACGTTTACATGCAAGTATTGCATCTTGTTGCAAGATGTTTCCATCTTACTTACTGTGTAACGACTGCGAGCACCAGAGAAGTGTCGTTTTGCTAAAAATCTATTTTCTCAAATGGGAAAAGTAGGTAGGTATATATTTTATCATAGGTACTTATGTTACATAAAAAGAAAGAGAATTTAATTTCGCAACAGACAATTGTAAAAAATTATAGATGTATAGAATTTAATTGTGCATTCTTGAAGTTGAAGCTGAGACTTTGTATAACATAATACATTTTTGTGAAGACAAAACGAAGCTACAGGTATCTATAAAAGATCATAAAAAAAGTGTTTCGATATCTCTTAAATAGAAAACAGAAAAATTGAGAATGAAAGTATCCTCTGCTCATGTTTTTCAAAAGTTGTAAAATAACTCGCAAACGGCCAATAAGGAGGTATTCAGGAGCATCACAGGACTCAAAATTTAATGAGAAATCCAGAAATGTAGTATTATGCAAAGGTTGTCGTTAAAAAAAATATGGAGGAGCGTTTTTGCTGAACACTCTGTATAGTTGCAAATAATTTAAAGTTACGTGACTTAACAGACTGTGTCACTTTCCTATTTATATTTTTTTCCCTACCAGCCATTTCCAACTCCTATCCTCAACAGAAGACACCCTATATATCTTTATTATATGTAGTCTTTAAATCCTAAACCATGTACCTATATTAAGTACAGGGTATTCGCGTATATTTTGACCCCTACCTACAGGGCTTATTAAGAAAGTTAGGAAAAAAGTTTAAATACAAAAGTTGTTTGGCTTTCACGTATTATCTTTTGGCTAGGTCGAAAAAAAAATTGCATGTCGTAAATTTGAGGAAACCAATTGAACAAAATATTTTTAAATGGAACACCCTGTATAATTTTAGACGCTTGAGAAATCAATTTTTCTCTGATCTCAAAAATATATATTTTGTTGACATTTGCACTGACAGTTTTCGAAATATTTAATATTTAATGTTTACAATAAATCATAACAAAAATATTAAAAAATGAAAATATTGGAAAATGTTTAAATAACTAAGGAGGTTATCATCAAAAATCGTTAAATATTTTTTATTACTGTTCGTTACTAGTGTTAAATATTTTTAGTTCTTTGTATTTTTTGTATTTTTTTATGGTACTCGCTGTTGAATATTTCGAAAACGGTCAGTGCAAATGTCAACAAAATATATATTTTTGAGATCAGAGAAAAATTGTTTTCCCAAGCGTGTAAAATTATACAGGGTGTCCCATTTAAAAATATTATGTTGAACTGGTTTTCCTAAGTTTACGATATGCAATTTTTTTTTCGACCTAGCTAAAAGATAATACATGAAACACCAAACAACTTTTATATTTAAATTTTTTTTCTAACTTTCTTAATAACCCCTGTAGGTAGGGGTCAAAATATACGCGAATACCCTGTACATAAAGTGTGGTCTTAGCTAGACTTGATTCCTTTCAGCATTTTATCTATACAATAATTAACTCAAACAACATAAACGTAAGGTTTGACAAGCAGTCAGCTTATTTAGCAGTGTTAATGTTGCCTACATACAGCATATTAACTTACCCTAGTGGGGATGTCAGTCTTACAGGAAGCTACAGTTAGGATTGGACGTCCAGCATGGATATCTTCCAGAGTTGACACAATACTGTGTTGATCACAGTCGTCTATGTAATTCCACCACTCATCAATTCTTGACAACAAAATAACAGCGGGGAAATTAAACTGCACGTTGACGAAACTCGTCAACTTAGTTCTCTAAAATTATATCAGAGTTATTACTCTGATAAAATTATCAGCAATTTGACATTAAAATAAAGAGAAGCCAATGAATCTCATCCCTTGCGTCATCAAACATATTCGTATCTACTAAGATACGACGAGAAAAAACGATTTCAAAACTTCTGCCTTAAAAATAATTAAAATACAAAAAAAAGTAGTTGATGTTAGATTGTTCTCAGGTATTATTTTGAGTTTAATTGAGAACTGATTTCAAGGTTTGAAATTCTGAAAAATACACACATAACTTCTATTCTTGACGACATCTCGACAGCTCTAAAATATTTTTATATAATATATCATACTGAACCATATTTTATTAGGTACGCTTCACTAATGGTAGCTCCGGTTAGGTAGAGGGACCTTGAGCGCTCTATTAATAATATTAACAAATATATTGAACAAGGGGGGGGGGCAGCAATTTTAATATAATTCTCTATAATTTGCGGGACAAAACGTCTGAATTTGCTTTGAGCGATGACAGTATAGTGTCAGTAAACACAGAGATGTCAAAATAAGTAATAAATCTTCCAGGGCCGTATTTAAAAAATTTGAATTGATGATGGCCCTGAAAAGACAAAACGTTTTATGAAAAATATGATTATTCCATTCGATAAAGGTGCCAAAAAAAGTTGGAATAAAAAACGAATTTCCAAAATTTCAATTTTTTTCGAATATTTCAAAAACCAATCAAATAAGCCGTGACATTTTTCAGCCATTATGTTGGTCCCCTGATCACGCAACTTTGCCCCCCTTTAACCGACTTCGTATGTCTTACCATTTCCGAGATCCTCATGCATGGCCCCGAATTTGAATCAACCTGTAAAATTCAGCAACAAAGAAATATTTCATAACCCTACTTTCAGACACCCTTTAAATATCAAAAAACGCAAATAAAAACATAGAAGGAATATAGTAAAGCGCGTAAAACCGAAGCAAAAAATAAAAATGTAAAAATGTTATACAACCTCAAACCTGAATGACAACAAATATGTACTTATTTATTAGAAAAGTACAATAAACGTAACAACCATGATTAAATTACAATGATTAACGTTATTGAGTGAATACAGCTAATCAACCGCCGCGTGGTTTGGCCGGTCCATTTAAGGAGGTGACACTAGTTAAGGGATCTTGGGAGGTGACTACTTCAATGGAGATGGTGCTAACCAGGCAAGGGATTGGCGATGTTAGGTTTGTTAGGTGTCAAAAAATATATTGATCAAAGTTCGTCATGAAATGAAAAAGAGCCGTTGCAGCCGCATTAGCTAGCTGTCAGAGGCATGTCTTTAGATGTCAAAGTTTGTCAGGCTATACGTGTCATGGAAATTAACCAGGTAATTTCATTAACTAGCACGCCATTTGGCCATTAGCAACCAAAATCTGTGATAAAAACCATAATTCAAAAAGTTCTTACGTTTACAATAGCAAGAGAACTTCACCAGAACTTTGACAACCAAAATCTTTACTTTTGGATATTAAACTTCATGAACACCTGAACCTTTGACGAGGGTAATTTTTGATAACTCGGTATGTCTTAACTAATATCAACAGACAACATATCAATGTCAGCATTTGTTCTTCTCTAACAATAGCCGGTTTTATTATAATAATTTTACTGATTTGTCGTTGCATGATTATGTCAAACATCGATGACACAAGGGTAAAGATTCACTGCGTAGTTTAGGTAGGTAAGTACGTAATTTTAACTTCCAAAAACAAAAATGGTACAAAAGCTTACTCACATCGAACAACCTAGTATCATAAACAAACGAGGGCAAATGTTCCAAATGTTTTAGAAGAGATGGCACTAAATGGGTATTTAACCCTTGCATATTAGACCCCACTAATAAAATTCGACCTGCATATCGTTTTTCGCCAACAGTATACCTGGAATTATATAAAAAGAAATATGAAGATTTATAAAAAATAAAGGTTTGAAAAATAGAGATCTAAATTATTCAATTTTTTTCTGTTATACTTACTTATACCCTTCTTGTAGAAAGTGGGGCCAAAGTAACTGAACATATCTTAAAATTCTCGTTTGTTGTCTGTATAAAAGTGGCTCAATTATATGGCTGAGGTTCCTCATTGTTTGACCTTGTTTAAAGGAAGATGGTACCAGATTTAGTCTCGCCTCCATAAAATCACAGTCATCAATCTGTAAAAATCAGTGCTATACCTAAGTATAAATAATATCCGTGTGACAAAAAATATCCCAAATGGTAAGAGCGAGGTATACTTCACTACAACATATACAGCATATGCATACATTCATGATATAAATCTCTTTCTCCCAAGAAAGTGTTTTTTAATATTGTCTGCATTTAATGATAGTATACAGGGTCCGCCACCTGTGTTCCCGTCTTTTGAAGCTCATGAACTGGTGCCTTTATAAATTTCGTTCAAATTTGACTGTAAAATATTTGTAGAGAGGAACATGTTGAAAATATTTTCAAATATACAGGGTGCTCCAAAAACGTGTACCATACTAAAGTTATGTTTTTTTAAATGGAACACAGTATATATTTTTGCATTTTTGGATTCTGCATGCAAATTTAGTGTCAGTTTGTGTTATATTCCCTATATCAAAACTTAGCCGTTTCTAAGGTATTCGACATTTTATAGAAAAAATTACAGTTGATACAACTATTTCAAAGTTACATATCTTATACAATTGAACAGCGTTTATTTTAATTTTTTATACCTCAGATAGTTTAGGCATTGGTATTTTTGAAAATAGCTAACAGAAGTTTGTAATACATACAGAGTGTTTAATATTTACTGAGCAACACGTCAATTTTGAAAAATGCAAAACTCATTTTTTTCAAATGGCATACCCAGTATATTATTCTACAGCTGAAAGTATCATTCAATTCTGCATTGAATGATATAGCATTGTCCTATACCTATCTCTTAAGGTGCTTAAGATATAATCAATTTTATACTAAAGTGCTCGAAAATTTAAGTTACTCCGTTTCTAGTGGTCTTCGAATAAAATAAAACAACTAGAAAGATTTCAAATTTATTGTCAATTGCTTTGACTCTTATTATATCATATAAGAGTCAAAGCAACGTGCCTCTCTACGAATAGTTTACACTCAAATTTTAACGAAATTTATAAAGGCACCAATTCATGAGTCACAAAAAGCGGGAGCTCAGGTGCAGGACCCTGTATACAGTGTGACCCATCGAGAACGTACCGTAGGGCATAACTGCCAGGAAAATATTTTGTCGGAAAAATGCTGAAACACGTCGATTTTGTTTGTGAGGGAGACAACTTTTGACGCAAAAATCATATCCCAAATTTCACCCTCGTATGCGGGGGTGTCATCCCCCAAAATTTGCAAATAGGAATGGGAGTCAAGTGATACGTCATTGGAAAGGTTTTTTGATTCTCTATACAGTGGCGCTCCATTTTTGAAATATACCAAATTTCAAAAATGGAGCGCCCCATTCCCATTTGAAAAATTTTGGGGGATGACACCCCCGCATACAAGGGTGAAATTTGGGCTATGATTTTTGCGTGAAAGTTGTCCGCCCTCATAAACAAAATCGACGTGTTTCAGCATTTTTCGGACAAAATCTTTTCCTGGCAGTTATGCCCTTACGTTTTCGATGGGCCACACATAATCATTTACTATTTTTTAACAGAAGATATACTGGAAGGGGAGTAGAGGGTAAGGTAAAAGATATAGTAGTAAAATACATAATAGTGTGTTTAATTTTTCTGCAATAATTATATATTAGTTATTATATTACTATAGCATTCGTTTTTATTTATTATAAACTAATTATGAACGCGTTATTTTGATAATTAAAATCAGACAAGCAAAGGAAATAAGTTCTATTTTCAATAGTAATTAGCAGAAATCTATAGAAATAATCTGTCTGTATATTAATGTTGTTCTATTTTAATCCTTTATCTTAATTTTAAGTCAACCAAATCATTTCGCATACATGTAGGTAGTTTGTATCACAAAGTGGCACATACCTTTCTCCTCATTTCCGATGATGTGCACAAAAAAACATATAATCTTAATAAACCACACCGAATCAACAACGAAACCATTAATTTCAATAATGACTACTTTTCGTTAGGTGATTCACACGTCACATAATACCTATATGTAACGTTATGTAACGAAATTGATGTTTCCGATTTCTACTCTCTACAGAAAATTTATGGTTTTAACTTTCTACTGCATCTAAAATGCCTATATAAATAATGTGTGTTTAAAATGGATTACCTATGACCTATGCAAAAATCTAAAAAATTTTATAAGGGAAAATCTATGCGAATTTAAAAAGGTACTTGAGAGTGATTAGCTACTTAATTTATTATTATTATGCTAACAGAATCGTGCAAAAATCAAAACTTATTCAGGTCTGAAGTCAAATGAAGTCTGGAACACCAGTTCATAACTGCATTATTTAAAATAGTTTTAAGAAAATCGCTCAAACACGTCTAATTTCTATTTTTCTTGGGCAATTTTTTACCTTCTTTACTAATTTACCAATGAGTAGTACAGAGTGGTCCAAAAAAAGTTATAGAATAAAGTTATATTTTTTTAAATAGAACACCCTATATATTACTTAATTTTTGGTTAGGGCGTTAGTAGCTATGTTGAGGTACATCAAAATTGAATTTATTTTTTATATTTCTGGCACATAACGTTTGGATCCTTTATGACGTGCACCGCTTGGATTCTTGTTTCGAGTTTATAGGATTGAATAGGTTTATCTATAATAATAAGAATCTCATATCTAATTATTATTTATCCTCCAGGGGTGTAAAGTTATTGTTTTAATACTGGCATACACTCATCCAAAGGACTAAAACACACATTTACTCCCGTAGGGCAAACAACATTTTTTACAGGAACAAGAACGACACGACTTTAGTGCAAAAAGATCAATTAATCATAAAAACTATAAATAAACTAATTTGACAATAAAAATGTCTCATTGCCATAGGACCTTTCAATTTCATGAAAATAAGCGCCTGTTCACTTACGGTTTTAAAGTCGTAGAATAGGTTTCGTTTTATTCCAGTTCGTGTGAAAATGATAAAACCATATTTGTATTTAATGTCGTATATCTTGAAAGGGGTTGGAACTTTTGGAGTGAAGATAACACTGACGTAGTTTTTCACATAAAACCAAAACACTATACTGGACTCGACAGTATAGTGTTTTGGTGTTATGTGGAAAACTACGTCAGTGTTGTAATGTTATAGTTCTAAAAACTATACAAGCTATTTTGGCGAAGGGTGGTTCGATCTTTTAGTGTCATATTATTGGGTGTTCCGTTATATTCTGCACAACTTTACAGCTTTTTTTTTAATAATAAATTTTTTTATACTAAAATTGAATTGCAGGGTATTTTCAACCGCTAGAATATGTACGTCATTACTTTCAAAATTGAAATAAAATAACATTATAGAGTTATGAAAAATGTTAATTTTAATTAATTAATTGATTAATTAATTGATAATTAATTAGTTAATTGATGTAATTGGTATAATTTTGTATTATCTTGTAAGTTTCATTTGTATATTATTATATATTGTTATCATATTCATTATACTGAGCATGCGCAGTGCCAAAAAGAGCATAATTTTTGGCACTGCGAATGCTCAGTATAATAATTACGATAACCAAGAGGTTAAGGGGTTCAAAACCTCCCCACGAAACTGTTGATAATACAATTTATTTTCAGAACTAAATTATTAACCCAGAAGGCATAACAAACCACATTTATTTATCAAAATTATTTATTAGCCAACAAAAATAATAACGGGTAAACATAAACAGCATAATAAAATTAATAACACATCATCACAATTAAAAAACAAAAAATATCACTAAACAGTCTTCTAGGACTCAATAGTATTTCGGGTGATGGTACACCACCTTATAAACCGGAACCTTTATAGGCACCGGCCTTAAAATTTTAATAGGTACATGCACCTCCACTGGGATAGGGATCGGTTTTTCGATGTGGTACGGTATGGGCCTCTCTATGGGCACCGGTATGGATTTTTCGATGGGAACGTAAATGGTCTTGATCACGGGAATCGCCACCGGATGCGGCACCTTGATGTGAACGGGGTAAGGCTGAGGAATAGGTATTGCGATGGGTTGAGGTAGAGGTATCGGCACGGTATGAGGGATGGGTACCTCTTCATGCTTGTAGACTGGAATGGGCACGTTTCTGGTGATCTCTACCGTCTGGGAAATTTCAACGGGACTGCTGGAGATGCCGCCCCCGTAACCACCACCGTAACCGCCCCCGAAACCACCACTAATGTCGCCACCTCCACCGTCTCCACCGCCTCCACCTCCTCCACCGCCTCCACCGCTAGCTCCGTAGCCTTCTATGTCACCGCATCTGACAAAGGCCAACAAGTTTACTAGTAGGACCGTATGCACTAAATAATTCATATTTTTTTTATTGTAAGTACCAATCAGTGTATTGAGAAGAAATCTAAAGCGTAAGATGAACTGTAAACAGTTTTGGGATTCTTCCGGTTATATAGTATTCTTTCACTTTACTTTCACTGCATCCTTAGAAGGATTATGTGATATACATATTATGTTTATGTATTAAAATTATTATAACATTAATATTTTCGTAACATGCATATAGGTATTATAAATGAGATGCGTTGTTAGATAAACTGGAAAATATTTTAATCTGAATAGAACTAATAAATGGGTGTCAACTATTCAAATCTAAAATTAAATGATCAACGAATCTCAGTATTTTTGCATAAAATGGCTTCTTACAAACCGTGAAATATACAGGTTTGGGATACCATATTAGGGGTTTGCTCATAGATTTATAAGACAAGGTATGGGTTTGCTACTTACCGTTTACAAGATACATACAGGATGTTTTTTAAGAAGAATACACGTTAAGCTTTACACATTTTGTTTTTATTTAAAATAATTGCAAAATTAAAAAATTAAACAAATTCGAATATTGGAATTTACGCGCCATTTCTTATTAAACAAATTAGTCAGTACCTACTGTGATGTTATAAAGTCTAGACAATACAGACACATTTTCTTGAAAACGGTAAGTGCAAACCCCTAATATGGGATACCATTATAGAGGGAAAAAAGTGGGGATTCCATTTCTGTTTAAAATACAGGGCGTTGCAATTTAAAAAAATGTATGATGACGTCATAACTCTAAAACAAAAGCAGATAAAACAAAATTTCTTGTCAGCACGTGTGTTTTTAAAAAACAAAATCGACCTGAGACGGCGTTTTTTGAAAAATCACTCTCTATAAAAGTTATGAATTTTGTGCGTTACTTTATCACCACACTGTATAAACGGGACCTTTTAACTTGAAACGGTTTTTTATTGATCTTTTATTTTGAAAAAGTATTTCGCTTCAGTATTTTGATAAGCAGAAGTGTTTGACATTCAGAACTTCTATTAGCAATATTTCTCGTAGTGTGGCCTCTCGTAGAATTTTAACTAGTATAATACTAGTGAAACTTTACACTTCTGTTTGAGATGAGATTAAATATGCTGGGCCACTATGCCACTTGATGTGGCTCGCCCTGAGTCCGAGTCAACTATGTAAACTGTACATATTTTTACTGATATTTTTATTAAAAAAGCATTTCGCTTTAGAATTTTGATAATCAGAAGCAAACAGTACTATCGATTCCGTTAGCAATATTTCTGATAGTATGGCTTGAGGCTTGGGAATATAAAATTCAATGAAATGTAATAGCCTATGCTAATTGTCATTAGTCAGATGATATTGATGATATAGCCGCGGCGATAGCTCAGTCTGTTAGGTGCTGGGTGATAGCCTGTGACTAACAGAATGGGTATATTGCGGCGCGAGTTCGAATCTCGCCAGGGGAGAAATGGCACCTCTCCCAGGGAATGGTTGTGTGTGTCTGCGTTTTTTTCATGTGTACCCTCCCTCTACACAAGCCTTAGGCTTTCAGTAGGGAGGTTGTCCATTTCTGTGGTGTGTTTTATGTTTATGTTTTTATATGGGAAACAGGATCCTATATAAAATTGTAAAGCAAATGAATGAGCATGTTATGGCACAGGGTTATAGGCAAGGCCGAATTGGCTTGGCCAGTTACCGAGTTAGACTATCGTAGAACTTTCTTCGAAGTCTGAATGGGATGGCCCTTTTAAGAGATTTAAATGAGTATTATTTAGTAGACTAGCCCGGGCTAGTTTGAAGTGTAACTGGGAATGAAGAAATATCAAATCTGCGACTGTTGGCGGCAAGCGAACCAACTGATTTACTCAGAAAATACTCATAATTCAATTGTTTATATATACCAATGCAGTTTGCATCTCGCTACGATAACACTACCTATTGTTATGGTTAAATAAGGTTCAAATTTTAGACTACCGTTGAATTTATTTGCTCCGTATTAATTCATTTAAACTCAGTTCATCTGGAGCAAATTAGATCAATAGTTGAATGAATTTTTAATTCCATAGGTACGTATCTTAACTATAATAGAAGGTAATAAAATGGTACAAATAAATAACATAGCAAACTCGTACTAGACGTTTACAAGTAAAAATGGTAGGTAGACAACAGAGCAACACACGAGCGTCAAGTGTTTTCTATCGCTCTCGTGGATTCTCCCAGTGTTAAGGGGGAGGGAGAATGCCCGGCTTTGCTCCCCCCGGTAGGTAATGGACGCGCATGTGTCTCGGCAAGTTTTTGCATTTGTCTTCGTATTGGAAATTATAAGAGTGGGAAGTTTTTAAAATTAAATAACTTTTTCTAAATTAAATAACTGTATATGCACATACTGTGAACTTTTGTACTATCTAAGTATTATTTTTTGAAAAACCTATCGACATTCATTTTTGCATCATGAAAGGGTTTGGAACCTTTGGTGTGAAGATAACACCAACATAGTTTTCCACAAAACACTGCACTAGACGCGCGTTTCGCCAACCAAGTTGGCATCATCTGGAGATGATTAAAACTGAATCTTATCCAATTTTTCCTGAGTTTTAATCATCTCCAAATGATGCCAACCTGGTTGGCGAAACGCGCGTCGAGTGCAGTATAGTGTTTTGGTGTCATGTGGAAAAGTACGTCAGTATTTTCATTTTTTCAGTTATTGGTATTGGACAAATACCAATAACTGAAAAAATGAAACTTTTGACTTGGTCAAAAATGACGTCATCTCTCTTATTTCAAATGGCACACCCTGTATATTTTAGTATTTTTGATGGATAGGAGTCTATATGTAATAGTAAATAGGATATGTTCAAAAGTGTTTATAAAAGCAAGGTATCAGAGGTAAGCAGAGGTCTTCCTATAACGTATTGTACATCTTTAGTGCACCGTCTAATGTCAGTTTCTTTACTCGTGAGAAGCCTCATGTTAAAATAGATAGACGTGCATGTTAAAATATACAAGGCATCGTCATATCCGGTTAACCCGGACATGATGAATAAATATCGATAATCCAAAAAAGGAATTACAGAAAAATTATAAATCACTAATTTTCTCTAAACCAATGTCTTTAGTGCTTCAGGAGATCTTGGTACTGCATGGAAAGTGGAAAGCAATCTTTCGAGACACTATGTATTGTAAAGGGTGTTTTTTTAGGTTTGATAGAACTTTACATGACAACTACTATCAGACTGAACTGTTAGTCTGACACTGTTTATAAAATTTATTTTCAGTATACTTTGGCAAATCATCATGAATAGATTCACTCTTGAACAACACTACCAAATTCCTCAAATTTACTTTGAAAATCATTCATCGGTTCGCCAAACGCATAGAAGACTTCGTAAATTTTATGACCCACAGGATCGTCTATCTGAGCTATTTATTCGTCGTACTGTGGATAGATTTCGTACCACATACTCTCTACATGATTTGAAAACACCAATGCGTCGAAGGAATGTGCGTAATGAAAGGAATATTACCGCTGTACGTGAAAGTGTGGTTGCAAACAAGGTTTTGTGACAAATTAATTTCGAGAAATGGACCTGTTGACTATCCACCCAGGTCCTGTGATATGACCCCCGCAGATTATTTTCTGTGGGGCTATGTCAAGTCATTAGTTTATGCTGATAAACCAGCAACAATAGAAGCCTGCATTGGTCGTGTTATTCACGACATACCTACGACCAGAAGTGCTCGAAAAAGTCAGCCAAAAATTGGATCAAAAGAATACGCTACCTTGCGGACAGTCGCGGTGGCCACATGCCGCAAATAATTTTTAAATGATTAATGTAATAGATTGTTTTTTTAAATAATATTACTTTTTTAATCACAAAATATTTTCTTTAATATTTTTTTAAAGTTTAAAGTTCTATCATTCTTAAAAAAACACCTTTTACATATAGGTACCTACCAAATTACTCAGTTTAATTTTAACTGAGACATTCGTGGGGATCAGTAGACACAGATATCCCGTTATTTATAAAACCCGAAGGGATTTTCTTCCATAAATAATAGGGTTAACTATATTCAAACTAAATTCAATTAAAACATGTATTAATAGATTATTACATTGTACGATTACTGTATCCCTACAACCTATAAACATTTTATATTGATAAATTAACTCCTATATAAAATAGTCTATTTGGCAGTGACATTTTTGTCACTTTGACAGCGATAAAAAAGGTGCATCGTTTTTTATCACCGATAAAAATGCCTGTTCCTCAAAAGCAGAGTACATCTAGTAGTCAAACAATTTATAACAACTGTATTTTTAATAACTGTTGCTTCAAATAATTGTACAAATGAAGATAAATATTATTGTTGTTCTTTGTTTACATATTTTGTCGTTAATTTATCTTGCCAAAAAACACTCGAGCTTTATTTTTATGGATAAATTTCTTTTTAACTCAAAATTTTTCCATTCAGTAATTTTGCTCGAAAAACTGACATTTGACAAAATCGCTCGACCTCCGGTCTCGCGATTTTTTCATGTCAGTTTTTCTCATAAAATAACTGATTGGCAAAATTATTTCGTTACAAAGAGAAATTTATCCGATAAAAAAAAAGCTCTTGTGGTTTTACTGTTGATAAATTAACTCCTATATAAAATAGTCTATTTGGCAGTGACATTTTTGTCACTTTGACAGCGATAAAAAAGGTGCATCGTTTTTTATCACCGATAAAAATGCCTGTTCCTCAAAAGCAGAGTACATCTAGTATTCTACATTCAGCATGTGTGGAAACTAGAGAAGAAAATATTGAAATTAGTACACCCAATCAAACAATTTATAACAACTGTATTTTTAATAACTGTTGCTTCAAATAATTGTACAAATGAAGATAAATATTATTGTTGTTCTTTGTTTACATATTTTGTCGTTAATTTATCTTGCCAAAAAACACTCGAGCTTTATTTTTATGGATAAATTTCTTTTTAACTCAAAATTTTTCCATTCAGTAATTTTGCTCGAAAAACTGACATTTGACAAAATCGCTCGACCTCCGGTCTCGCGATTTTTTCATGTCAGTTTTTCTCATAAAATAACTGATTGGCAAAATTATTTCGTTACAAAGAGAAATTTATCCGATAAAAAAAAAGCTCTTGTGGTTTTACTGTTGATAAAAATCATGTGAATAAATTTTTCCGTTTCTACAAATGTGGGAAAAATACAATTTGTAAAATCACTTTCTCTGATACTGGCAAAATTAAACTTTCTTAAATCTCTTAAATCTGAAATATTTCTTCTTAGTTACCTATAATATGCTTATGTAACTGTGATTTATTAGAAGGACACTGACATGAATACGATTATTTAATTACGGACAAGAGGAAAGGAGTTATAAAAACATCAACATTAACAATATTAATTCTATCAAAGACACCAACACAGAGACAACGAAGTGTTTTAATGATTTACATATTATAAACATTTTGAATATTGATAAGACGTTTTTTTGGTGTTTTATAAACATTATTTGTAAATTATAATAATATTGCAGTATAGATAGTATCAATGTAGTCTTAGATAGATAGTATCAATGTAGTCTTATTTTTTATACATATATTTCTGTGACGTTGAAGTAATCTTGAAAAATCTATAAGACAAAAATTGCTCCACTTTTGAATTAAAAAAAACTAATAACTGTTTTACACGTACATATAGAAATTACTTAATGAATTAATAATTGTGAATTCGTTCAAGAAATTCAGTAGTATTAACTGAAGCTATGGTATTACACATGATTATTTATGAAGTAGAGGAAATCCAAAATTTTGATTATTTTTTTTTTTTTTTTATAGAAATGTATAATTTCTAGAATTGTATATATTAACTTTAGGTTATGTTATTAGCATGTGGTGTAGTAAACGTCATCCGTAAATATATATATTACTTTTAAGATTTACCTTTTAATTTTAAAATCACCTTTCCTTTTATAGGGAATAAATAAAACCACAGAGACACTGTTGATACTTACTCCATCAATTATAACTGTAAAATATTTTTAAATAGCAAATGTCTGAATTAAAATAAATAAGAAACACTGAAAGTATAGAGGAAAACCAATAAAAAGAGGATAAGGTTCAGTTTGGAATTACCATTTTATACCAAATTAAAAGTAAAATATTTTTTAATAAAAAATGTTATATATTTCTTAACATAAAGTCAAACAAATAACAAAAACTGTAAATATAAAAACAATAATAAAATTAACAACAAAATGATAATTGATCAGATATCTGATTCAGTCTTCCAATTCCAGTAATATTTAATGATGGCCGTGGAAACCATGATGGCTGTGGTGAACCACCACCTTGTACACTGGCACTTTGACGGGAACGGGCCTTGGAATACGGATGGGTATGTTCACCTCCACTGGAACGGGCACCGGGTGTTCGATATGATAAGGCACCGGGTGTTCCACAACGACGGGTATTGGCTTCTCAATGGGAACCACTATGGTCTTTATTATGGGGATGGCCACAGGTTGGGGGATTTTAACGTGAACCGGGTAAGGTTCCGGTATTGGGATAGCAACCGGTTTTGGTACTGGTATCGGAACCGTGTGAGGGATGGGCACGGATTCGTGGTGGTATACCGGCACCGGCACGTGTCTCGTAACCTCCACGATATTCGAAACTTCTACTGGGGACCCGATGTGTCCGTGACCCACCAATTCACCGCCCCCTATGATGCCTGCACTTGCAATTGTTAACGAGCTCATGACGAGAAGAGAATTCACAAAAATCATCATTTTTACTAAAAAATGTAATAACACTCGAAAGAGAACACTTAGAACCACTATCAGATAATGTGATAAACTGATCTACTGTTTGAAATCGGAAGATATTTATACCAAATTAATTCTTCATTATTTATGCATCTACTTTCTCCGCATCCGAAAATATGGAAATAAAAATTCAGGATATTCTAACGCGTGTCGTAAATTATATATCTAGATTTAAATAATATTCGTCAGCTGATAATTAATTAATAATTGATTCAAATTTAAGACGGTTATTTATTACAACTGCAAAATATTATGGAGATGGCTAAATTATACCTTTAATTAATTTTCTAAAATAGATTTACGAAAATTGGACAAATAAACTTTGAGTTTATGTTATAATCTTGTTTTAATGTAAAATACAAATAAATTTGTCGTCTATTAAACACCAGAATAATATGTTCTTCCGCATCTTGCGCTCTATAGCCTCATCTTTTAGTTGTATGAACTATCACAAACTGTCCATTGAAGGTACAACCATATTACCAAAACTAGCCAAGCTTTACATAATACATAAGTCGACAGACGTATCTACGATTCTGGAATCGGGTGGATAAATTCATACCCACAATATTCCATGGAGATTTTAGTGAGCCAAAAACTCCATTCAAATATAACATAAGAAACGCAAGAATCTAAAAATGTGAAAATATCAGGTAATCTCGCAATAATTCGTAATAAACATCAAATCGTACTTTTTCCTGTCCCTTAAGGTGGACGTTTTCCAGGTTCCTTAGGCTTTGCAAAACGTATTAGCAAAATTCATCACTTATTTGAGGTTGCAAGATTAATAACTTGAAAAAAATCTGCAGAAGTCCTAGTATTCTAATAAAACGTTGTAGTAAAAATTCTAATAAAACGGTCAAATGTTAAAGAACAAAATCGAGCCGCCTTAGATACTATTAATTCCCATGAATTAATAGAAAAACCAGAAAGAAGAAAATTAAACCAACAACAATAATAATTAAAATAAATGTTCAAATACATCATATGCGTGCATGCAAGTTAAAATTCTTTTTTGTATTTGATTTGATGTTGCCCTCTGTACGCCGAAAAATAACCCAAAACGGTACCTAATTGCAGCATCTTCATTGTCTACTACTTACTGGAGTTTCCTGAGAAAGTCTGTAAGAGCCTGTTTATTAACTCCGAGACAGACTACCCCCGGTGGGTCAGACATGCAGGCGAAGAAAGAAGACAAGACAGAAGAGAAGAAGAATCCCAGAGCCAGCACAGGTGGAGACCCCACGAATCGCCCACACCTATCACTTTTTGTGATCGGGGTTGGTGAAGGATGGGGTCCACCTCTACGAGGCAGTCCAGGCCTACACCGATGGGGAGAGTAATGGTCTTCGCAAACCAGAGCGGTACGCGGCAGCGGTAGAGGTACAGCGGTCGGTGTTTACACGGCGGTAAATGTACGTGTTCAAACCGCCAGCGATATACCGCGAAGACGTTGCGGTATTACAGCGATACAATTGTGTATCGCTGTAGACACAGTTGACCGCCGTGTACCGCGTACCGTACATAAAAATGCCAATCAAAAAATTAATTGAATTCGTCAAAATACATCCTATTTTATTTGATTTAAGCCACCCTGAATATAAGAATATTAGAAAAAAGGATAAAATCTGGCAAGAGATAGGAGAAGCTTTAAATGAAGACAATAAGTACTAAATAAAAGTTAACCAAGTCATCTCTTATTTGGAATGCCATTTGTACTGCTCTTCTGGGGTAATTTCGCATAAGAGTAAATGCTGCGATTTCAGTGTCAGGTGGTTCTAGAAATTCAGTAGGTTGACTGGGCATCAAATTTTTTGTTTCTTAAATAATTATGCAAAACACATGACGCTTTTGCAATTTTACAATTAGCCATTTTCTGGTTTTCTTTCTATTAATATTATTTATTTTTTATTTACATAAGCTAAATGTAATTCATTTTTCTACCTCATACATTATCTTCTATTATCGCCAGCAATAGTAAATCTTCTTCATCAGAAGAATTCAACCCACTGTCTCCTAACAATATTTAGTTAATACAATAATACCACCCAAAAAACTGCCCAAGGAACCGCTCTGGTTTGACTAACATAGCGATATCCCGCTACCGCGTTTTTACCGGTACCTCTACCGCTACCGTTTACCGCTCTGGTTTGCGAAGCCCTTAAAGAGCGATAATACCGCTCAGCCCCAAACCATCCCAGGTCATGACCATGGTCAATGGATATTGGCGGAGCCTGTTTATTAAATTCCGATTCGGTGCAGGATCCTCTGGATACCTCTCAGCAAAAACCCGGCATGTTCGAGCCAATATTCGGTGGCACTCACCGTAAGAACGTTTTCACACAGCATCATAGGTCAATCATTAACCATAAAACGATCAATTTTTGACGTAAGGTATACCTTTATAAAAGTTTAGGTAAAATTTTATGTAAAATCCGAAAAAGGAATAAAAAATTGTGGGTTCTATTTAAAAAACGAAGCTGCTGGTCACTTCCGATATAAGCGGAAGTGGTACGGCACTGCACAAATTTTGATTGAACTCGGCAGTTCCGACAACTCCTAGAAACTAAATTTCAGACTTGTGGCATTTTTTGATTCTACGTTGCGTCTAACGCAAGGTCGTCATAGGATCCCTGTACGAGTATAGCCTTCAAACAGAATAAGACTATGTACTTTGCTTGTGCTTTAGTTAAGACTTATTAGTTATAAGAGTCTAAATTACAAAATTTGGTAAAAAATTAGTTCTTGGTTTGGTTTATTTACCTTCAATGTTTCTGCTTCAATTTTAATTTTGTAACCCTTTGACTCAATGTGTGGATAAATTCTTCTCATACAACACAGAACAGCCTCTGCACACAAAGCTTGCAAATCGGATCCACAAAATCCAGCAGTTAACTCTGCTAGCTGGCCTACAAATTTTGGCGATGGCTTGTATTTCCACGTGTTAGTGTGCACCTAAAAAAAAAAATAATGGCTAAACTTCTTTAATTGAGTGTTTCACCGTATTGGACATCTCCCACTTCAGTAATTTTTATAAGGGAAAAATTTTATAGCTTCCCATTTCATTTAAAATAACGAAGTTAGTAGTATTGACTTCAGACATAACCAGAAGTGTAACCATTTTAAAATACCGGGTGCCCATTATATTTTGACCCTTTTTAAACCTATATAATTACTTTAAACCTGTAATAAACTAATTTGACGTTTACAAGTCATGTTGTCTTTTATTTCCATGGTCTACTTTGTGAATTATTATTTTTTTCGTAAGCATTTCGATAAAACGCATTATTCACTTTAAAAGCTTACATAAAACCATCACCCTGTATAATTTCCATGACAAATATGGCATTTACGGAAAGGGGAAACAATGAGGTTTCCAACTATGAAAAATATGCAGGGTGCTCCATTTTAAACAAAGTTGCCTTATCCCTGAAAATACGCCATGAGCAAACGAAGACGGCGATAGTCAGGAAATACATCAAAATTAGAAAAAGACTGGCGAAAACCGCATTTCACTATCTCAACTACTTAATTCACAACTAATATAAGTTTAAAAAGGGTCAAAATATAATGGGGCACCCAGCATTTTCATTAAAAAAAGCGTGGCTCACTGATTATTCTGAAATTTTCAGAAAAAATATGAGCGGAACTCCTAATAGGTACTTCTAATTAGTGATGTGCAGTTCATGACCGAATAGTTCGCATGAACTATTCACTTGAGGTGAACTGAACGAACTGTTTCATATAGTTGCCACTGAATAGTTCATTTTGAACTGTGTATGAAATTTGTACCGTTCATTCTCGTTTTCGTTCCCTCGTTCGAGTCAATTAGTTCTTAGTACTTCGTGATTCAACATGTCGGACATGAAACATGAAACTTAAAACCGAAAAAGAAAACTTTTCAGTTTAGTAATTTAAATGAATAATTGCACTGAATCGATACACTTAGCGTTTTTGTTATCTGAAATTCTGAACCATTTATGTATATTTTATGAACTAATAAAATAATTTACTTCAAAAGCTGATAATAAACGTGAAATATATTTTTATGTAAAAAAATAATACGAACAAAAAAAAGAAAGTTCAACATATCAGTAAAATTATAGTAGGTACTGTACATACTTTTATATAGATAAAACATTTATAGATTATAGTTTAAAAATATTACTTGTGACCATTTCTAATATTTTATATACCATTATTTGGTTGTCATGAAGAGTATACCTACCTACTACTCCAATTATATTCGGTCCGCAAGGAAATCAAATACGAGACGAACTGTAGTTCGTTTTGAACTGTAAAAAAGAACTATTCACTTTGGTGAACTGTTTCGGTCCGAACTATTCACCAAAGTGAACTGGAATGCCCATCACTACTTCTAATGGATGGTTCCAATCAATCATCCTGTATACAGTAAGGAAAAGCCACCAAGTAAATTATGTTTTAATTTAATCTAATTGATGTAGTCAATTACTTGATATATAGATCAAGGGAAATAAATATATAAATAAGAAGTGGCTACACGTGCTAAGAATTTATAAATTGATTTGTAAAATATTTATGATTCATCTTAGTGGCTGGGCTTTTAATTATTCAACGTGGATTTCAGTGGTTGCTTTGCATTCGATAGAAAATTGTATGCTATGTCTCGAGACCAATAAGAAATAATATATGGTATGGTTTACAACGTCGTCAGTTTAGAAATATAAAATCCATTTAAACATTTCTTTTGATTATGGAAGATTCAAAGTGTAAACACAAACAAAAACAGTTCTTTTTGTAGATTTTTTAGACGGAACAGGTAGATTCGTACGAAGGCGTAGAAGGGCCACGTCGAAAATTTTTCTTCGCTTTCGTAGATTTCAGACTTTAAACTTTAAATTCAGACTTTAAACTCTGAATTCAGACTTTAAACACTGAATTCAGACTTTAATATTAACAACTACATTAATGTCCTGAAAGTATAATACAGGGTCTTCAAATTTTCAGGTCAAAGTCAAAATCGAAAAATCACCAAAACTCAAATTTTAGTTTATGTAGAATGTTCTATACCTAAAATTCATTCCTGGTCATATATACGGATACCACTAATAATGGTACTTATGATACCACTAATAATAAGTGTAGTGCCATGAAAAACAAATGAATAATTTTGCCAAAATTCGGTATATTAATTATCATTTTAATAACAAATCATTTGAATTACCTAACTGAATGTTAAGCTAACGAATTTACATCTCCCAAAAGGTGGTTTTTCCTCTAAGTTACCGCTCGACACTCATAATAGACGGTATAAGTTACTTGTTCAGAGCCTTCATTACAGAGTCCACGGATTAATGTCTCGTTATATACGCCCATATTTTGTAGATACTTTCTTAAGGCACAGTATCCCGTTACCTAATTGCAGTCGTACGTTCAGGCATAACAGTTGATGGTTTAGAGTTCAAAGTCTGAATTCAGAGTTTAAAGTCTAAATTCAGAGTTTAAAGTCTGAATTCAAAGATTAAAGTCTAAATTCAGAGATTAAAGTCTGAATTCAGAGTTTAAAGTCTGAATTCAGAGATTAAAGTCTGAATTCAGAGTTTAAAGTGTGAATTTTAAAAAAATTTCATACATGGCCCTTCTACGGCTTCGTAGATTCGTGACATGAACACGTATGCATTATAAATGATCAATGAATGTTAATATAATATTTATTGATTATTTACTTTACCTGTATGATCTCTTTTCTTGCTTCAACGCCTGGCAAAGGAAAATACAGCTCTTTGTCAAATCTCCCTGGTCTCCTCAAAGCCGGATCGATGGCCTCTATCCTATTTGTAGCCCCGATTACTATAACACCAGGCTTGTTGTCCAAACCGTCCATAAGAGCTAGTAAGGTGGCCACTATACTTGAATGTATATGGTCGTTCTTTTCTGATCTAATGGGCGCCAGCCCATCTAATTCGTCAAAAAATATGATGGACGGCCTGCTTTTTGTCGCCTGTACTTATAAAATCCATAGCAAATTACAAATTTGGATGAGTATACTCATACAGTGTGGCCCATTAAGAACCAGGACACCCTTCTAAAAAATTTTTAGTAAGTGCGATTCCAATGAATTTTTTATATACCGGGTTTCCCATTTCATTTGACTAATAGCAATTAACATGGGCTATTACATTTCATTGAATTTTATATTCCCAGGGCACACTATGAGAAATATTGCTAACGGAATCGATAGTACTGACTGTTAAACACTTCTGATTACCAAAATACTAAAGCGAAATGCTGTTTTAATTAAAATATTAATAAAAATTCGTTTTAAGTTAATAGATGTAGTTTACATAAGTCTTTTAGTGACATTACGTTACGTCAACGATTGGAGTAGTTGGTTGAGCGTCCGTCTTTCAATCTGAACTTTGCGGTTTTGCAGGTTCAAATCCCACCAGGGACAACTTTTTTTTATTTTACTTTTACATTAATTTCAAATTATTAGTGTTTACTTATTCGAACAAATATGGTTCAATGTCAGTACCTTGTTATTATTTTTGAAAGTCACAATATTTACTTATCAGCAAAAAAATAAAACATGGTTTAATTGGTTCGTTTCCTTTATCTTTAGCTAAAGCTACTATCTTACAAAATAAGTAATCAATAAGCAACATATTTTTTATTTATTACGTGCACTGTGCTTTTACTAATAGTGTACTTATTTCTGCTAATAGTTACTACATATTATACCTCAATCTGGATATTGAGTTAAACAGTTACAGAGGAACTGTCATGAATTAGTAATAGGTTTTTTTTAAATAAAAAACTAATTCTAAATTTAAAGGTTTTTTAAAATATGTTGAACAAACTCATAATTTTAGAATTATAGTTTTTCATTAAAAAAACCTATTACTAATTCACGACAGTTCCTCTGTAACTGTTTAACTCAATATCCAGATTGAGGTATAATATGTAGTAACTATTAGCAGAGATAAGTACACTATTAGTAAAAGCACAGTGCACGTAATAAATAAAAAATATGTTGCTTATTGATTACTTATTTTGTAAGATAGTAGCTTTAGCTAAAGATAAAGGAAACGAACCAATTAAACCATGTTTTATTTTTTTGCTGATAAGTAAATATTGTGACTTTCAAAAATAATAACAAGGTACTGACATTGAACCATATTTGTTCGAATAAGTAAACACTAATAATTTGAAATTAATGAAAAAGTAAAATAAAAAAAAGTTGTCCCTGGTGGGATTTGAACCTGCAAAACCGCGAGGTTCAGATTGAAAGACGGACGCTCAACCAACTACTCCAATCGTTGACGTAATGTAATGTCACTAAAAGACTTATGTAAACTACATCTATTAACTTAAAACGAATTTTTATTAATATTTTAATTAAAACAGCATTTCGCTTTAGTATTTTGGTAATCAGAAGTGTTTAACAGTCAGTACTATCGATTCCGTTAGCAATATTTCTCATAGTGTGGCCTGGGAACATAAAATTCAATGAAATGTAATAGCCCATGTTAATTGCCATTAGTCAAATGAAATGGGAAACCCGGTATATATAATATATATTAGCCTCCTAGATGTACTTGTTGTACCTATTACGATGGTCCACCTGCTAATCCTCAGCCTACTACGATTTTTAATGCAATAAATTTTTTCGAAAATTACTTTAGGGATTTTTTTATTAAAAATTTGACATCGTGGCATTCTTCAGCATCAGTTAAAACCCCTGTGGCCCAAATTTCTTCAATTTGTATCGAAGAATAATTCTTTTATAGAGTCTTAAATGTTTCAAGTTTATTGAATTTGGGTTTCGTCAGGCATTGGAAACTCTAATAATTATTGTTAATCTAGAATATTGTTCCTTTACTTACTTCACAAATTAATAATAACGTTACAACACACTTTACAGTAGTCCCCTATATCCCTAAATGCCTAAAGTAATTTAAAAAAAAAAAATTCATTGAAAAAAATCGTAGTAGGCCGAGGATTAGCAGCTGGACCATCGTAATAGGTTCAACAAGTACATCTAGGAGGCTAATATATATATATATAAAAATTTATTGGAATCGCACTTACCAACAATTTTTTAGAAGTGTGTCCTGGTTCTTAATGGGCCACACTGTATACAGGATGTCCCTTTTTCGAGTGCCACCATGAATGTCTCGCTTATCTTATTAAAGATAGAAAGACGATTAAATTTGGGCAAAGTTGCGCATATTTGCGCTGATCAATAATATGAAAAGAAATTCATCTGTTTATTGTTTAACCAAAACATTATTCAGGTACTTTTTTGTAAGGAATCCGAATATAATATTCATATACCTATGTATAAAATCATTACTTTATCAAGGACATTCAAGATGGCGGAGGCGCCACGCTGTCAACTTGGACAGACATATCGGATTTTTGCATATTTAAATCAAGTTTGTTTTTCTGATTACAATCATGCATCAGACTTGATATTTTGTTTCACATTTTTGCTTTCATCTACGTCAAAAAAAGTTTTTATTAATAGAAACACAAACGAAAACTTGATAATTATGTTTAAACTGTCAAAAATTGTTGATAACAAAAATGTCCCTTTTGTTTTCAAAACGCACTTTGCAAATAAACCGGAATTTTTGCATACATGTAGGTAAACAACAATAAATGTATCTGATTAATAATGTTTTGAGATTATTGATCAGCTTAGAAAAATGGAACTTGGTTCTCATTTAACAGCCTTATTGGTATATCTTAAAATAAACGAGATGCGGGACTTGAGAGGTGGTACTCGAAAAACGGACACTCTGTAATTAAGAACACCTTTCATTGGTAAGTCATTTGTTCTTACAATTATAGGCAACTAGTTTGGTTTGAAAAATAAAAAAAGATTAGATATAGGGTGCGTTTCGAATCGCGCATTATGCACATTTTGCTTCCTACGTTCGTTCCAATTCACGCATTCTGCACGTCGTAGCATCCATAGCTCCTCCTACTTTTGGCTTCGTAGCACGCAGGAGCTGCATCATGTACGAGGTGATGCGTTTATGCATTGCGGGCAACTTAACCTCATTTTTTAAACTTTTGAGGGAAGCTAACTGATTCTGTGGTGTGGTGTTGCTAGTTTCAATAAATTCTTTTGCAAGAACAAGAATGCCCGAAATTTTGCTAGTTTCTCCATCACGAATTTAAATCAATTATAAATTGTCCACAATAATAACTGTCAAAGTGTCAAAAGCCGTTCCGAAATGCATGAGCGCATCACACACATCTGCTAAACGGAACGCTTTTATGTGTCATTGCAGCAGATGCGTTTGATGTACGATTTGGAATGCACCCATAGGCATACTTTGGTCATAAATTATTATGGCATGGCTATTTCACCATTAGTGTTAAAAATAACAAAATATTCAAAGGAGTAACGATAGCTATAAAGTAACACTAGTCGTAAATTTTGAATCCGTGATTATAGAGAGTATATAAGCTGTTAGACAGCTATGGTAACTATAGCATCCTCTAACAGCTTCAGCGTGATTTACACGTAAAAAATTGGATTAGTGAGGGACTATAATTTTGTTCCGATTTACTAAATCAAGTTTCAATACTTATAAAAATAATGTGTAGGTACTACATGAATATTAATACTACTTGAAAAATATATTGACGATATAATTTTTTTCCATAAATACCTATCATATGACTAATTTGAGAAAATATGTACACTGATAAAAAATAGAATTAGTTAGTTGAACTAAACATGAAAGTGATTGTCTACTCTGACACTGAATGAGAAAGTTGTTTCTCTATAGAAAAGGAATAAAAACTGAAGTAGAGATTGCGACGACAAAATTTGCTAGTCTGAGATTACCCTTAAATATAAGCAGCGGGTAAATCTGGAGAAACTTATCAACTTACAGTATCGACAATTGAGAAAAGAGCTGTTTTTATGACCGGGACCACAATATTCTTAAAGTAGGTATACCTACAATACTTATTCTAAGAACTGTATTTGTGACTATGTAATTACTGTACATTACTTTTTCGAACAAATTTCTCAAATTCTTTTCCGATTCGCCGACCCATTTATCTAGAATATCGGCTCCTTTCCTTTGGAAAAATGAAATTTTTCCAATACCCTCTCTATTTATTTCTGCTGCCAAAGCTCCTGCTACCAAAGTCTTACCAGTTCCTACAAACTGACATTGATAAAACATATTAGTACGATTATTTCTTAACTTACCTGGAGGCCCATAGAAAAGCACACCTCTTGGTGCCTTAATTTTAAAGTGCGAAAAGACGTTTCCGTGCAATAAAGGAAATATGATGACTTCTCTTAAAGTTTTGAGGTGATGATTGAGACCTCCGACTTTGGAAAAATCCGCGACATCTTTGGTAGACTTTGTCTTTCGCAGGGCTCTGCTTCCTGTTCCGTTTTCTAGATTTTTATTTAAAAGGGACATTTTAACTTTGAATTTTTATACAAATCATATAAATCATTAACTTCTACATGACACCTAACGTCAAAATTTTCGCTTGTATTTTGTTGTATCTTTTCCAACATGGCTACTGCATATGTGGTTCGTTATCAACTATGAATCAGTAGTAATCACCCTCGAAGCAGCCGACTGCGGGCTCAACGCAAATAAGATGTTTGAACATTGGAGGATCAGAGTCTAATATGCTGGATGAGGGTGTTACGTAATTTAGCCCATAATGGGACCATGTTGTTGTTGTTCATAGGCGGCGCGGTCACCCACAGCACTCAGGTCTTTCGACCCATTGTGCCTGCCGCTAGTTGGGAGCTATTGGAAGAGACCCGTGCTGTGCACATAGGCCAACAACCGTTATAGGGGAAGCTCCCTAATGTCCTGAGGCAGGAGAAATGCTGCGCCCAGATGTTTGTGTCTCTTGACCATGAGGCAGGCACAACGACAGAGGATGTGAATGGAGTCCTCGTCATCGTGTCCGCAAAACCTGCACCTTCTAGTGTCACTAAGGCCGATAGTGTTAAGGTGCTTGTTAAGATGCCCGTGACCTGTCAACAGTTCTGTGACAATCCTTATGCTGTTACGACTTAGCACAAGTATTGATTGAGTTGCGTACGACCAAGGCCCTGCAATTAAGAGCCTGGTTTGTCGCAGCCCCGTCCCGTTTGACCATTCTTCCTCTGATCTTTCCTTGATCCAGTTCTCAATGGATCTTGCTACATAACTAGGTGGAAACCCCAGCACTGGTTCGGGCCCTGTAAACTGTATACTTGAGCCTCTCTTAGCTAGTGCATCGGCCTCCTCATTTCCTGTTATGTTGTGATGACCCGGTACCCAGGTTAATTTTACCTGGTTGTTCTGTCCCAATTGGGCCAGACCATTAATACACTCTAGGACCGCTCTGGAGGTGATCCTGTAGGAGATAATGGAACCATAATCAGTTGACTAACTGATTATGGTAGGTTCCATTATGTCGCCTAAAGTTTTAAAAATAATTTCTAACATTGGGAGTAGAGCAATGGGACATAGGTGAATTAATATATTAACAATTCAATTATGTGCACCATTTTTTGCTCCCACATATTACTCATATTATTAATTTTTGTTTACTGAACTCTGTGTTTCCCTCCTTACGGAAAAAAGCACTTGTAATTCCTCTGCCAAAAATAAAAAACCTATGAACCTAAATAATATTAGACCCTAGCCTCCTTCCTACATTTTCTAAAATTCTAGAAAAGGCAATGGAATTACAATTACGAAAATATTTAGCTTAAAGTAACCATGTAAATAGTGTCATTCCTATTAATCAGTCTGGTTTTAAAAGTAATCATAATTGCTGCTCTACCTACTCTTCTTAGCTTAACTTAATGATATATTTTCTGCCCTTGATAGAAACAAATTGCTGTTATTGATGTTATGGACTTTACAAAAGTCATTGACACTCTGAATCATCAACTTCTATTTGCGGTTTTAAAGTTTTTTGGACTCTCACCTGCTGCAAGAAAATTACTTTCTAATTACCTTAAAAATAGAGCAGGCTGTAAACCACGTCTTACGTCTAATATTAGGTATTCGTAAATATGGTCACATAAGTCATACTTTCAAAAGAATTCGTTGGTTAAACATGAAAAATAGAAGATTATATTCACTCGGCTTGTTTTTTTCATAAACTCGTGGTATAACCAGAACTCCTGCTTACTTATACCACAGAGGACCTAGAACAGAGACGAAGGCTAGTGGCGGCGTCTTTGATGTTTAATGGCCCATTTTCTGTACCAGTTACATCTACACTAAGAGAAATAATTGCTTAATTCTAACAATACTACCTTACTATACTCTGAAAGAAGTGTTTAATGATACTTGTGGTTGTGACTGATATGTTATATTACTTATATTACAAATGTCATTCAGTTTTTTGTTTTGTGTATTTTTAATAAATGTTTCATGTCATTTATTGCAAATAAAAGATTTATTATTATCCATATTATGTGATCTTGTATTTTTTATTATTCCCAGAAAATAACCCGAATAAGTTGCAGATCATTATTAGAATTAGGAAAATTATCAAAATTTTGCTTATAAATGTACCTATGCTTTTATTAATAACTGAAGTAGTAATACAATAATTATTATTTTCCGACTGATATTTTTTACACTGGTTTTGTAAAATCAGATGCATTTTTAATAACAATCACCAGTATACAACATATTTTTAAGCAAGTTCTAACAAAAAAAGCCATAAATTTGAACACAGCGCAAACTTTACATGTAGACCAAGATATCTCCAAGCTTCGTAAGATTATTTCCTGTATTAGAATAATTTAGAGGTACATCTCGATGATAAAGCACATGGACTATTTATTTATGTCCATCTATATTAAATAATTTAATATTTAATTCATTTATTCTTATTCTGAATTTTGTTGGTGTTGCAATTTTTTGCACTTGCAACTACAATAATTTGCTACTAATATACTTATGTATTAGTATAGTCTAAACAGCAGACTTAAAGGAAACACAAATATTGGTAATGTAGCTTAGTTACATTACATAAGGTGAATTATTTTATTGATATACTTAATTTACAATAGCCCTTAAATATAATCATTAAACACTTTTTTCAGAGTATAGTAAGGTAGTATTGTTAGAATTAAGCAATTATTTCTCTTAGTGTAGACGTAACTAGTACAGAAAATGAGCCATTAAACATCACTAGCCTTCGCCTCTGGTCTGTGTCCTCTGTGCTTATACAACAAAATTCGTTGCCGCTTTGATATGCATAACGTCAATATTCGCCATAAGAATACTATCACACCTCCCATGCACAATATTCACTTTTTTAAACGATCCTTCTCATACAATGTCGGTAAAACTTTCAATAATTTGCCCGGCTGCAGACCATGAATAGGTTTAAGAGATTTTCTAATGTCACCATGGATGCTGTACAGTAGGATGTCTTTCATGTAATATCAAGGAATTATTCCTTGTGTAATATCTACTTATTTTGTATTGAGACAATGTATCTATCTTGATATAGAATTCAAAAAATTTATAATTCATGTTGCAGGTTTGTCTTTGGCTTGAGAAAGTTCGATATAGAGTATCCTCTAAAGTAAAAGAACTATGTTGGCTTAGCATTGAAAATGTTTTTAAGTATCATACTTCAGTATTTGTATATCGTTTGCTTCAAACTTCTACTCCTCATTAGGTACCTTCGAAATAAGTTTACTTTTAAATATGAAACTCACCCAGTAGCAACAAGATTTAATTCTAAATTGTCTCTTCCTCGATACTACACGGCGATGTTCACAAGATCATTTACATATAATTCTATTAAAATTTATAATAGCCTTAATGATGAAGTAAAGATTCAAAGATTCTACCCGTAAACAGTTTTCGCAAAAAAACTAAAGATTATTTCTTAGCTCTTCAGTAGTGGCATTTAAATATTTATTTTTAAAATGTTTTATTGCATTTTCTGTGTAATTGATATTTTTGCTGTCTTTGCATCTTTTAAATTTTTATTTTATTGTACATGTTGAATTACCATTTGTAATGTTTCAATGACAATGTTCTGTTGAGTTGATTTTGTGTATATTTTTTTTTTTGTATTTAATTTGGGTTAAGTGGAATAGCCAGTGCTAGACTTCGCCCAGCTATTGCGTGTTTTATATTTTTGTAAATACCTTATAATAAAGACCTTTTATTATTATTATTATTATTATTATATTAGCAAGATCACCATTATGAGTAGTAGTAGGTATGATACCTTAGTTTATTTACTTGATTTCTACTTTTTTGTAATACATTCTCTACGAATTAACGGGTTAGGCGGAAGAGCAGGTGGCTAACTTGTTAGTCCATTAAATCTGAACCTCGCCTCTATCCTGTCTTGTTTTTAATGTAATATTGAGAAATTAACACGTGGATAATAAAGACTTTTATTATTATTATTATTATTATTATTTAGAGGACAATGATGGGGAAAATTAACGAAAGTATAAATATGTTGCTCATATTGGATTTTTTGAAGCGGGTGGCGGGTGCTATATAGAAAGTCGCAGTAGGGCGCTAGTAGGCTAAGGCCGGCCCTATGTATAGGTAATTAAGTTTTTGTAGGTAGGTACTGTATAGAAGCATAAGTACCAGCATATACGTTGCAAGTATACTCTAAATATTTTCATTCCATTTTCTTAGATCCGTACTTACTATTCTAGATTCTTTAATTAATAAATAGCCAGTCACCTTTCACTGAAGAGAACTAAAAATAATGAAAATAAATATAACTATAAGTACCTACCTAAGTAATTATATTTATTTCTTGAAGCTGTAAAATAGATGAAACTGTGACTTTTCTTCAAATTAGACAGGGCATGTCCAGTGGCGTAACTAGAATTTTTGGGCCCTTGTGCAGAAATCCTCTTGAGCCCCTCCCCCTTAATTAATTATTGCTTTGAAAATATCGAAACATTCTTGTCTGTCGGGCGAAATAAAATATAACATAAGTGAATTTAATTAATGTGTTTCAAATTTATTTTGTAACCTCAAATTCAAACAAACATCAAGTAGAACTAATAACATTTTTCTAAAAAATCAACAAAAATAAAAAACAAAAAAAAAATAATAATTCTCGTTTCGAAGTGGATGAATCACTGCATCACTGTCGCAGCATTGTTATTTATTATGATGCTGTGTCACTGCAATCACGGCAGGCAATCGACGCAACGCGAACTCGGGATTCGCCAACACCCGACCGAGTTGCAACTCTTCTTGTTGCAACCGAGTTGCAAGACTTCTTTATTTCGCACTCGGACTGCCCCTCAAGCTCTTGGGCCCTTTGTGCGTCGCACACTGCCGCCTCAGCGTAGTTACGCCACTGTGCATATCTTTGTGTAATATATAGAAATTACAAATAATTAAAATAGTAGCTAGTATAGAAAACCCATTAGAAAACATACACACATCCTAAAAAAATAACATATCTTGTTATAGTAAAGACCAGAATTAAGCAAAATGGAATGACCGGAAAAAGAGTAGATCGTGTTGTTACATATTTATTTCTAAAGTATTCTTATTTCAAACAGGAAACGTATTAATTACCTTATTTACCCATTTTTTTACTTGTCTTTAACGTCCCTTATCCCTATTGTACTTTATTAAAGCAAACACAATGTTTAATTTGTCTTTTACTTAATAATATCAAGGAATTTCCGAATATGTGGCAACTGCGAATGTCGTAAAGTTGACGGCAAGCTGTTCATCCTTCTTTAACATACATATTCTTGCATTTACGCTTTCTTTCCTCTGAGCTTCAACGACGTTGATTGGTCGAATCATGAACCAACGAGCGACTGCGCTCGAGGTAGTAGGGAAACAGTGGCGTGATGCTGGGTTATTTCGCGTGCGTTTCTTAACGTTTCACCTAATGACAAATCTAAAAATGTCTATATTAACTAGACATTTTTAGATTTGTATTTTTTTACCACTGCGCATATTTCAGTTAATATATACTAGAAGTATTCTATAGAATAGTATAGGAGTATATATTAACTGAAATGTGCCCAATGGTAAAACAGAATACGCACGCCCATGCATCACCGCATTTTACCAGATCGGCGAGCTCATTCCACTTTGCTTAATTCTGGTATTTACTTTAGTACCTACCGGTAATATTTTAACTAATTATAAAAACAAATTACACTGAATCAGAAACATAGCAGTTTAAACAGTAACCAGTAATTTTCGTTCCCATTTCTAGCCCTAGCGGGGGGACAAAAGCATCTAGAATAATATTATTTTTAAGAAAATACATATTAAAGAAATTTTGTGTTTGGAATGATGATAATTATACTAAACGTTTTTTCTTAATATTTTGATAAATTGTCAGGGTACTCTGTTCTTGATGGTAAAACATCATAATTTTGTAAGTGCTGAAAGTAGAATTTATTTTTCAGTAAACATTATTATCAATTTTATCAATGGGATCAAAAATATTGTAGATATTTACTTTTGTAAGCTAAAATGATGAATTTAACAGACTGCCAAAATAAACGAATTAATTCCAAACTTTACGTGAAGAAAAAATACAAGATACGGATAGAAACAGAATAACTAAAATAAACACTAATACTAATAATTGGAATTAAAAAGTAAAAAAAAATGTGCCTTCAGCGGGACTCGAACTCGCGAAATCAGCATTATCACGTTTTGCATCTTACGACTTCCCATTGCGCTACTGCTACCGCGCCTGTTGTCAAAACGTTTACCCTGACACATTTAAGTATGTAAACTGTACGTGTCTACCTGAAAAATAATTTTTACCGATTTTCTAATTGGAAAAGCATTTCGCTTCAGTATTTTGATAATCAGAAGTGTTTGGCAGTCAGTACTATCGAGTCTGTTAGTAATATTTCTCGTAAGAAAATAACCTATCTGAAGTTTAATTAATTTGACAATTTTCGTGGTAGGTGCTTGTCTCGTTAGTGCAATCTCACATCGGCAGATAAAATGAGAAATAAGTTGAGACGGACGCGACTCGAGATTTTCGAAGACGAAATAGACGTAGAAGGAACTCGACGTACGGT
Organism: Pogonocherus hispidulus; assembly: GCA_963924545.1. Taxonomy (NCBI): domain Eukaryota; kingdom Metazoa; phylum Arthropoda; class Insecta; order Coleoptera; family Cerambycidae; genus Pogonocherus; species Pogonocherus hispidulus. The sequence continues at coordinate 18,355,007 of OZ004693.1, forward strand.
CTCGAAAAAAAATCTCAAAGGATTAGAGAAAGGACGGAACTTTCGCGTGAAGCGGTTCTCGAAGCTGTAAAATTAGAAAAAGGGTCTAGGGAGTCCCGCGAAAAGTCGGGATTTCGGCAGGCGTGACGGGGCCATTAGGCGCCAGGGCAAAGGCCGGTGCTAGCCGTATCTCTCTCGCTGAACGGCGATCGACGAAAATTTTGCAGAGGTTTTTTGAAAAGGCGTTTAAATTGGGAAAACACGTAGGAAACGGGACGAAAATACCCCTACGCATTGAAGAAAGGCCGGGGGCGACCTCTGGTCGCCCGCGGGGATTGCTCCGCGATGCCCCCTCGGAGGAAATAGCTTTGAAACTGTGTGGATTCGGCGACGGAATTTAGAACGAAATACACGTTTTCGGGAGGAGGGAAAGGATAATTTTATGAGTCTCGAAAACATATTTTTTGTACGAGTTTAACATAATATTTTTTTTCCAACCGCTTCTAATTAGCACCTCCAGTTTACCGATTCATCGGAGTCACTATCTGTTTCTATTTTACTATTTAATTAAACTTCAATACATTATGTGACATGCAATGTCAATGTCAAATTACTTTTCGGTACTGTACAACTGTACAATAATCTCTTTTTTGTATAGTTGCTATGGCGATCTCAAACAGTCCCGAAATGGCCTCTTTTTATACAAAATAATTTAAAGTTATAGTCTTATTCGTATGGTTGGAAAAAAATATAGTTAACTTGGATTTATTAACATTATTTTTAGTAATAACAACTCTTGTCCACATTTAATCAACTCTGTATTTCTCTTAAAATTTCTGAAAATCTATTAGTAAGTCTAGAGTTTTGTGGACATTTTTATAATTTTCCAGTGGTTTTATAAAATTACTATCTTCTTAATATAAACCACAATAAAACAGTCATTTAAATTTATTTTTATTGTTTGAATTGAGAGCAATAGAAATTTTAAATTTTATATTGGTTAATACAATAAATTAACATTAATTTTAAAATTGTAAATTAAAATTACATTCTCGAGAGTATACCAGTTTCAACAATAACAAAACTATGAAGGCACATATGTACAAATTACATTATCCTGATAATTAACTGGAATTGTGTTAATTAAAGTGTTAAAATTAAATCAGCCTTTAGTTTGGCAGTGTAAATTGATTTGACAAATTCTTGCTCAAGGGACAAGCCTAGATCTCAATTCTTAAAAATTTAAATTAAAACCAACATTTGTAGATAAACTACAAATGGTATAGAATATAAAATATAAAAGAACATAAATCCTGCCTTTTTCCACACTATTGCAATTTTCTTTCTAACATATATTAAATTTGTTCTTACAATACAATAAAAAATGGTTCCAAATCATCGAAAACAGTTGACAAGTGTTATTGAGTTACTGAGTATTAAAATTAAAAGATAATTTTACATTTAATTCCAAGAACAGTAGTTACTCTATTTGCTAATCTATTTATCTAAAAGCTATTCTATGAAGTTAGTAAGACAATAAGTGTTTACTTATTGTCTTTACTGTACGTAGTAAAAAATATTCTGTATCTGTAACAAAATATAGACTAAAAATAATATTTAATACATAATACCTTTAGGAGCTGTAAATCATACTAACTTAACTCATTTATTATTATTTAAAAATTAAATAAACATTGATCCCTGTGCTTTAAAAATTATTTAGGATTAGCCAAGTTTGTTGGGAATATTAGCTGGTGAAACTCATCAATCATAGTTTATTCATAGAGGTGGTCTCGGCTGTGATAAACGTAATGCGCAATAATAAAAAGAATGATTAGGTAAGAGTACAGTTCAGTTACTATCAAATATATATTATTTGATTGTAACTGAACTGTCTGTCACATTGTCACATTTTTCTTATTCCACGTATTTCAATCTTATGCATGGTATCCGTGTGCCCTAGATTATATTTATTAAAGAATCCTATTTACAAATGTATTTACATGAATATTTGTGCTCTATACAGGGTTATTCAGAACTTATCTCTAAAACTTTGAGGATATGTGCATCCTTAAATAAGAAATCGATATCACCAAAAAAATTTAAAATAAAAATCTTAGGATTTCCCGTAAACAATGTTTAAAGTTATACCATTATAAAGGACTACGTAGATGGGCAACTGTACCTCAACGACAATCTGATATACCACATTCCTAAGAATGTGGTGAAAAAAGTAAACACGTTTTTGTACCTGGAAAGACCAAGCGAATAGAGTTGGAGTGGGGATAATATCTCTATTGTCTATTCAGTCATCAGTCTATCTGTGTCCTCTCTCAGTGCCGGTGTTTTATTTATCGTAGGAGTGTTAAACTGTAAAATTTTCAAAATGGCTCATGTGTACAGTAATGCTGAGTTAATGGACTGTTTCCAGTGGATTATCAATTACGAGTTAGGTTTTGTGAGTGGTTATTGCAGCAAAATGCTGAAAATCCCCAATTTACTTAATAATTTGTGTTTACAAGATCAGCAACCAGGAGAAACATTCGGTTTAGTGCGGCAAAATTGGATTAGGCGTGCCCAAAAGTGTGTACAAGTCGAGGAATATTATTTCGAACAGCTTTTGTAACAAGGTATGTGCCAATTTTTTATAAATTTCATGTTTCTAATACCTAGTAATCAAGTAGCGCAATTCTTCAAAATTAGTGTAACAAAATTTTATTCATTTTAAAGACACGTCACTTTGGTCACATCTATCTTTAAGTTTATTTTAAAGTAAAAACGCTGCAAATCTTTTTTGCGCCGGGTGTCGGTATACTCTCAGAACTTCCAAAGTTTTTTTTCGTGCTAGCCAGTTTGCATTATCAGTCACAAGGTCACTCCATTTCAGTGGACCAGTATCCAGCGGCGTGCAATGAAAAATTCTTAAATAGCTTTCAGAAGCCGCCAAAAAATTTTTTTTTTGCACACCACATTTCTACGTACATGTATGTTGAACATCCCCAAATTTTATTATGGATAAGTTCTGAATAACACTGTATAAATTATATTAAATTATTAAAATTATCAGAAACTAGTTTTTAATCATGGTAAGTGTTGATTTAGTGGCCCAAAATAAGAATGGTACCAACAAAGAGTAATTATTTGTGAAAAAACACTGACAAAGTCAAATTGCAAGTCCATTGTTCCTCTATATATTTCCTCATTTGATCATACAAAATTATTTCATATACTGGTAATATGCTATGAAAGTGATTATATGAAAAATGTTAACTGCTTGAATCTCTCGTTATATATATCCCCTCAAAGGAAAATTGTAATCATTAAATCTATAAGACCCCATATTTTATATACAACAAATGAATTTTTACATTAAGATCAGAGTATAGATTAGGTTAGATCATGTTCAAAAACGAGAGGGCCAAAAAGCCAGACTCTCCACTGCGACCATGTTGTCTAATATGACAGATTAGAGCATAAAATAAATAATTTATATTAAAAAACGTGTCCGCTTTTAAGTAAATATAAGTTTTGTTATTGAAAAAAAAAATTGTGAATTTTACTAGTTCTCAAAAATGGTAAAAAAATATACCTAGAGAATAAACAGCAAAAATTATCTTTTTTTTATAGAGAAGGTTAAAGTATGCTTTGTCCAACTCAAAACAACAAATCAAGTAGCATTTTAACCAGAAGGGTAGATAAAATGAAACTTTAACAGCAAGGATAGATAAAGTACTTTAATATTTTTATTTAATTTGACGTTACTTACTTTGAAATGTCACAATTGTCATTTTTGTCTGCAAAATTGTTCGAAGTTTTTCTTTAACTTTCGCTATAAAAAAAATAAAATGTAACACACGACGGTAAAATTTCATTATCAACTCGTGAAATTTTCACATTTCACATTTTCACTCATCGATAAAAAGTAATTTTACCGTCTTGTATAACAAATAACTATTAAATGGCAATCAATTCTGTAAACAATGCTGACGAGTCAAATTTATGACACACTGCATATTATGACAATTCCCAATTGTTCCTGTTCATAAATTCACATAACTGTATACTTCATGTAACACTTGCTATACCAAAATTGACGTTTTTTTCATACAGTCGCTGTTTACTTTTCAAATGCTTGTCACATGATAGAACATATACATATTATAAGAAATATTACAGTACCATGAAACAATAGTAACATTTTCATCATCACAATTCAAAATAAGAATAATTTGCACATAGGCTATGGTACATTTTGGCTTGAATATGATTCTCAGAAATTGAGATCTATACAACCTTCATCAGCAAGATTTGTCGCAGCATACATAAAATCTTTGGTAATATTATAAAAAAAAACAAGTTTATTAAAAATTAAAAAAGAAATTACACTAAAATAAATTAAGTAATATGTAACAGATCACCGACCTGTTTGCTTGATATAAAATACTGCTATATAAATAATATTAATAAATACAACTAAAAATTGTTCTTAAAAAGGTATAATGGTTCAAACAAAATTCGTAAACTGATTAGCCTGACTTGAAGGAGGTTCTATTCCTCTCTGCTTCTTAAACCTTGATAATTCTTTTGTTAAATCCTGGAACAAAGCTCCATATTAGGATTTCAAAAAACATTATTTACACATTTTACCTTTGGTAGAGTAGTTCTAATGGGGGTCCTTGAATATCGCTTAATTATCCTACTAAGTTGATTATGTAAATCAAGGAGCGGCACCAAAGAATATCCCTCTGTCATTTTGACAGTTTGTTCTAACACTTTTTCTAGCTCCGGTTCTAAGCACTCAATTGCTTTTTTGGTTATTGGGATTTCTAAAACTAAGACTTTTATAACGGTAAATGTTGCTAATTACCCTTTGAAAAAAAAAAAATAATAAATAAAGTAAATAAGATATAGAAAAGAAAACATTATTTTAAATATAGATTACTATTTCTTACCAGTTTCATTTAATGCTTGATCAACATCATCAAAATCTAAGGGATTATCTAATAATTCTGAAGGGCTAAGTAGATCACTTAATCTTCTCTTAGGGGACCTTAAACAAATAATGTGTTAGTAAAAAAAAAAAGAAGATAAGTAATTACTGGGTAAAGATTCTTAAGCTGCAATGAGATGAAACTATTTTTTAAAATGTGAAAGAGAACAAGGTCTTTCTTTCTTCTCTTCAAGATCTGAAGCTGCTCAAGATATCATACTGAAGGATAATGGTGGCCAACGATGTGTTTGTTACCAACTCATCGTGGGCGGCTTTGAGTTATAAAACGTATTTCATTTATAATGTAGACTCAGGATTTCAAATCCTACAAGTCATGACTATTGTAAATAACAAGGAAAATTAAAACTTTACTGAATCATAATATTTGATAATTTCATTAATAATTTATCCCTTCGTTAACTTTTGGGCTTAATGCCTATATAAAGAAAGATATAAACATATAAATAGTATTTTGTTAATTACATAAAGAATATATAAAAAATCAAATACTTATATCATTTTTGTAGAACTTACAGCAGTGGAATATTCTCCATCTTTTGGGGTTGTGTATCACAGTTAATGGTGAGCAGGGTAGTAGGTTCAGAAATTCTCCTACTTCCTTCCTGCTGATGCTCAGGTGTTCTAATATCACCATTACTTAAGGATTGCTCTGCAGGAAGTATATCTGTTTCATTTTCTTTGGAATCATCACCCGACGTAACTTTCTCTTCAATCTGTGAAGGAGCAAATTTATTTCAAAATTCACCCAATGACATTTTTATGTAAACAATAGGATCTTCTCACATATTTTTTTAATACCAAAAAATTGAGTTTTCCTTCCCTATTATAAATATGTCTAGTTAAAAAAAATTACAAACATTGGCATATCCGAAAAAAGTGAGTTGAAATTTAAATTCGGCATTTGGCGCGCAAACGCGTCTACTACGGCAGACAACTTTGTGACTTCATCAGGCATATAAACAAACAGTTTGACAGGAAACTATCAACATATCATATCAGTAATTATATTTCCATTATAATAAAGATCAACGTGTATAGTAACAAGTTTTTTAAGTTATATTATGAAGTACTAGTTATATTGTATGTTTTAAATATATATATATATAAAAAATTCCAGTTCAAAATATGTAATAAACAAACACTAAACGGGTGCTATTTATATGCTTAATGACGTCACTTGTGTTTTGGTTCCCGTTTAAAATAGATCCTTTTTTTAAATTTTCTAACTTCGATTTTATTCTGAAAAATGCAAAATTTGCATTTTTAACACATTACAACTTCTTTGTGAATGTATTACTAAGTATGTATAGGTTTATAACTTGATTCGTCACATACGGAAAACACCCTATTATGCCTGAAAATTCTTCTATCATGGTGTGTTACTAACTATGTAACAACTTTAGCTGAAACTTTCAACTGTTTAGTTTTTGTATCTAGATGCAACATTAGGTTCTCGTCCAAATTTTAATTTACATGTTATATTTTAGATATGTTAAAATTGTCGCACCAACCTAATCAAATAGTTACAAAGTGTTATTTACATTGACTAACTGTTTCTGACGAATTGATACTGTTTATGTTGGAAACACTAATGTCATAATGAATATACATTTAGTTACTTTGAACTCTTGATTTGAATTTCATTTTTCAACTCTGGTTTTTTTGAAGTTATGTTTAGCAAATAAAACAACGAATAAGAGTCAATATGAATAAAAATAAAATACAGCTTTTACATTGGTTACAGATGGTAAATGCAATATATAAATGCTGAAATCTAATGTATCTTCAAATAAAGGTTGAAAAATTTATATATAATATACAGGGTTATTCAGAACTTATCTCTAAAACTTTGAGGATATGTGCATCCTTAAATAAGAAATCGATATCACCAAAAAAATTTATAATAAAAGTCTTTGGATTTCCCGCAAACAATGTTAAAAGTTATACCATTATAAAGGACTACGTAGATGGGCAACTGTACCTCAACATCTGATATACCACATTCCTACAAAAAAAAGTAAACAAGTTTTTGTACCTGGAATGCCTGGGCAAGACCGTGCGAATAGAGTTGGAGTGGGGGTAATATATCTATTGTCTATCTGTGTCGCTCTCTCAGTGCCGGTGGTAAACAAAACGAGGTCAGCCCAGCCTAGGTACTGGGTACATTAGAAACAAGAAGTTAGTACTGTTGTTTGTTGTTTTATTTATCGTAGGAGTGTTAAACTTTAAAATTTTCAAAATGGCTCATGTGTACAGTAATGCTGAGTTAATGGACATGATTCTTATCTATGGTGAAGTTGGACAAAATGCAGTGGCAGCTTCGCGCTTGTATGCGGATCTATTTCCCAATCGACACACGCCAAATTATGCAACTTTTACGGCAGTGGTACAACGTGGCCGTACTGGTAATTTATGTGCAAATCGTGGACGAGATGGTGGCCCGGGACGACCACAACGTATTTCAGCAGCTGAAGAACAAGTGTTGAATCTGGTCCGTGAAAATCCGCGAATAAGTACAAGTCAGATTGCTAGGCAGGTGCCTAGGATAGTGCGGCAAAATTGGATAAGGCGTGCCCAAAACTGTGTACAAGTCGAGGGACAAAATTTCGAACAGCTTTTGTAACAAGGTATGTGCAAATTTTTTATAAATTTCATGTTTCTAATACCTAGTAATCAAGTAGCGCAATTCTTCAAAATTAGTGTAACAAAATTTTATTCATTTTAAAGACACGTCACTTTGGTCACATCTATCTATCTTTCAGTTTATTTTAAAGTAAAAACGTTGCAAATCTTTTTTGCGCCGGGTGTCGGTATACTCTCAGAACATCTGAAGTTTTTTTCGTGCTATATGTGACATCGCCAGTTTGCATTGTCAGTCTCAAGGTCACTCCATTACAGTGAACCAGTATCCAGCAGCGTGCAATTAAAAATTTTTAAATAGTTTTCAGAACGTGCCAAAAAATTTTATTTTGCACTACCACATTTGTACATGTATGTTGAACATCTCCAAATTTTATTATGGACAAGTTCTGAATAACCCTGTATATATATAAATGTTTTCAACTGTACTGTATATACTATATACTGTATATGTATTATATATACAGTATGATCTTTATTTCAACAAAAAATCACCTGGGACTGTGATGTGTCTAGAATTCTCCTTTTCTTCTTCTTCATCAAATACCCTTTCTGCCACTTGAATCGTTTCCGCTTTCTTGTGGGGCTTTTCACACCATCATTTTTATCTACTATTATTGGCTTTTCCTCAAATTTCTCTTCATTCAACAGAGTTTCCGAAGTTTGTACTGAACATGTTGGTTTATTTGTGTCAATTAATGATGATCCACCTAAAAGAAAAACTAATTAAGTGCCTTTTAATAATGAAAATGATTATGACAACTTCCATGGAATCAGATAAATTCTATTGAACTTCATAAAAATCGATAAGGTCCTACGGATACCTAATCATTTTCTTTCAGCAAATCAAAAATTGAATATTTATAAAATAAAATTTTATAAAAATGTACCTGGTGTATTTATATATGGAGGTAAGTACTTTGTGGGACAATGCTTTCTCTCTTTCCGTTTTACCGAAATCTCCTGACACTTTTCCTCAAAATCTGTATCCATCTCGGTTTTTATCAATGTATAAGCATAGTCGCGAAGAGAGCAGGCTCGATGTCTAATTTGTTTATCGGCAGATGTTCTGAAAAATATTTCACTTAATAATAATTCTTCTCTTGTCCATTTTATTCAGTAATTACCTGGCAGGATTATATTCTAAAGCATTTTGGCATATCAGTTCGATGTCGTTTAGAAAATCTTTGGCACATTCATATCGATGAAAATCAACTTTGGTCATCATCGTTTCCAGATCCATTGGTTGTTTTATTATGGTCGTATAATCTGGAACTTCTTCCGTATCTACAGGTTTGGTAAACATAAAAAATCTAAAAAAAGACATTTATGTTACAAATAAAAATCTTTTACTTCTGTTATCAAATATATAAATTATACACAGTATTGTTTTACATTCCAATATTTCAAACAAGTTTTTTTTTTTGCATATTTCAACGAACAAACATATGACTACTACATTCTATTTCCTATAAATTTACTTTACAAAGTCTTCCGAACTAATATACAAACAGTACATGGAATTCAAAGTAATAATATTGTTTCAATTTTTTTATGCATTTGACCCAATTTATGGATTAAACAGGTTGCATTGTATTGTTTGTAGGTGATAATAATGGGTTATTATCTGGCTTAAAAGCCGGATAATTATCAAATGGAATTTAAATTCCTTATAGCTTGATTAATGCAATATCTAAGTACTCCAAGACAAAGAATTTATATTTAGTTTAATTTAAGGTGCTAACATTGATTTGAGGTGATTTAGTAATTAGTGGTTAATTTACATGTAATATAGAAATAAATCAATTACTTTGTTTCACTTTGACTGTAGTTTTTTTGTAATTGACTTTCAAAAAACAGAGGCCCATAATTCTTAACTTATATTATAAAATAATTGACTAATATATTTCTTATACTAGTGATAATAAAAACTTACAGTTTATTACTTGCAAGTTTCTTGCACATATCCCTTAAAAATATCCTGAGCTCCCTTAACGTATGTTCTTCCTTTTCATATAATTTTTTACACTCTTCCTCATTCAATGGGGTAGGGGGAGGTGTGGGGGCCCTTTGAAGAAGAGGCGGTGTCTTAGGTCTTTCTCTAGGCTGCCTTGGTGACTTCAAGCAGCAATCTATTATGAGGGGTTTGTAAAAAAGCCTTCGAAGTTCAGCGTTAGGCGGCTTAACTTCCATGACTTCATTTCGGTAATGAGAAAATATGTTTTGTAGCTAAAAACAAATAAATTGATAAACAAACGCATACAATCGACTATAAAATATCTAGTAATAAAAAAGAATGAGTATGGTGTTAACAGTTCTAAATGTTTAAACTTACCTCACCAGGTAAATGACTATATAGTTTATCAGCAGTAGCTAAAAACAGAATTGGGATATTTGGATCCAACTGAGTTAACTGCGCAATTAAAATTGCTCTAACGGTTTCTGAGACTAATTCCCACCACTGGTCTATGCTAGGAATGTACACTATACTAGGAACATTCCTTCTGGCTTCACTAAAAACCTACAATCAGAATCAGCATAAGAATACAAATATTTGCTAATGTTTAGAAGTTTTGTGACAGAAGTATGTAATAGTGTAGTGCTCCATTGAAAAACCACTTCTCTACTAAGTTTCAGCAAAAGAAACATACCCTTATATCTAATTCTGTATAAAAATTAGTAGTCAAGAAAATAGAAAATAAGACTATACTCGTCGGCTAAAATAATAGGCAGTGACGTATGATCTAATTCGATACAGAATAGGGATGAAGTTAATACTTAATACATAGCGGCACAAACTTTAGCACATAGAAAAGTGATGCCGCTTACGCATTACTATTGAACAGAACTATAAATTATCTGTTCTATGGTGGTTCCATGCTTCTCTATTCCATGCCAACACAATTCTTTACGTCGGATATAGTTCCGTCTTTGTTTAACAGGTTAAAAAACGAAAAGCGAGATGTGCAACCTGTGCAACAAAAGTCAAGAGTGTCAAGAAGATCGGACATGTGTTACATGTCCGATCATAAGTAACACATAATAAGTGTTACTTAGTTTATTTAGTGTTCGAAGAAAAGGATTTTATTATGAAAGCGATCGCGGGGAGTAGTGGATTAGAAACGCGTAAACGATCTCATCTGACAAGCGAGGAAATTCATATGATAAAAAATGTCTATGAGGGATTACAAGCACATGATAAAAATTTAAGTGTAGTGGATGCGGCGGAACTGTGTAGTGAATTAACACGAAATGTATTTCGTGCAATAAAATGTGGAAAGACAGACGCAAAGAAGAAAATGGAAACAAGGGGAAGAAAAAAATTACCGTGAACGAAAATGTGAAATATGCTATTCGGCGAACAATTCATGGTTTCTTTTTTAAAAATGAAATCCCATCAGTAAGTAAAGTTCAGGCTGCCCTGGCAGAAGACAACGATTTCCCTAAACTCCCGTATAAATTGCTTATAAGAACAATGCATGAAATGAATTTCAAATATTGCAAACGAAATCGTAAGAGTATGCTTATAGAGAAAAATGAGAATGTGACATGGAGTCGAGAATATTTGGAGAAGATAAGAGAATTTTGCGCTTTAAATAGGAAAATATATTATGAGACATGGTTAAATGAAGATTATACTGTGCTAAAAGTATGGCAAGCCACGTACAGGACAGAAGGCAAGCGTTTATGGATGGATTTTCTACAGGTTTAAAAGCACCTACCGGAAAAAGACGAAGACTAATAATAACTCATATTGGAAGTGATTCGGAATTTTTGGTAAATGGTCTACATATGTTTGAGTTGCGAAAGACTGGGGATTATCACAAAGATATTCACAATTTCTAACACAGTTCATATTTTGATATTTTTTATATTTATTTGACATATTAGCACCTTTAAAATATTTTTTTGCGTACGCCTATGGAATTACAGTCCCCACCACAATTTAATACGTCACCCGGTAATACGTCACTGCCTATTATTTTAGCCGACGAGTATAGTTTATATATTATGTCACAATTATCATATATAGGGCAAATTCATACCTGAATGCAAGCCTCTTCCGGTGATCGACCCGTTTCTCGAAACAACATAGGAAGATCTAAAAGATAAGAATGTATGTGCTCCATTCTATATAAAATTGCGGGAGCAAGGTGTAAAGTATGACCATGTTCTGGTCCATCCCCTGCTATGAGCAACTGCGCAGGGCGCACATTGGGAGACAGCTTCACCCTAAAAAAAATAAATGTATTCTTCACTATTTTACATTTAGTAAGAGAACTAATTACTTGGCTAGTATAGCATTCAAGCCGTGAGGAAATGTCTGCTCCAACAGCGAAAAGGTTTTCTCTAAAGGCTTCTGTAAGATAGGATCTAAGATCGGTAACAATTTTCTTCCTAACCCCTGAGAAATCCTATGGGTAGCAGGTACTAGGAGCGATTTAGCTCTTAAGAAGTCAACTTTTTCTACCTGAAAATAGGTTAATCTCTAATATTAATCAACAAATTTTCAATAGCTGCAAGGCAGAAGGCAAGTAATTAGACTTCAGCACATAAAAAAAATATATTTTTTTAATTTCTAGATGGTTAAATAAATGTAGGTAAATAAATAAATCATAAAAGAGTTATAAGGAAGGATATATTGGAACAAATTATAAGAGCAATTTATTTAAAAACTTTACTAGAACGGTACCTCAAGATTTTAATTTTCTCTTATCAAAAATTGCTCCAGAAATTTATAAAATGGTTACAAACTACAGATTTCTTCTAGAGCAAGCATTCCTTCTGAAATTAGACTTGCTAGACACTACGTTTGTTGACAACTGGCGATTCTTATGCCAGTCTTATGTACCTGTTTAGAGTTTCTAAGCAGCTGATTTCGAAAATAATTCATGAAGTATGTGTTGCAATTGTTGGAGCATTAACAGAATATATAAACGTAAGTTGCATACACTCCATGGAAATCTAAATAGGAAGGCAGAAATATAAAAAATAAAAATATGCCCGTACTTACTATCGCGTCCACACCAACCTAATCTACAAATTCAAAACAAGCACAAACCGCAGTAAATCCTTTAATCTTACCGACTTCACATGGAACGCTATAAACACATGCAAACGCTTACAAGCATTTGCAGAGATACGTCCACACCCTACACACTTCCCGTTTGCAAACGTTTACAAACACTTTTAACCCTCCAATAGACGCGCCCGGACTCTCAGTCCGACGCGCATCTTACACGTAAATAACTTTTTTTCCCGAAACGTGACTCATCGGTAATTCTAAGTATCTTTTAGTCTTGGACGGTACGGCAGTACGTCCAGTCATGTTATAAATATTGCAATTCTCGGATTGTGAGTCCGACGTGTCTACTCAAGTTATATTATTGGCGCAACAACATTATTATAATTAGGTAAAATAACTTAGTTATTCGTCATAAGAGGCCGTTGCAGTATTTGTGACTCAAAGAAAAATAGACCCACAAAATATGTTTGCATATTCTACAAAACATATTTATGCTTGAAGCATGCGAGCGTTACTTGTGGCAAGTGTTACCAAGAAAAGTGTGGCGAAAACTAATGTTAAAAAACATCACATTTTAACCTAAAATTGAAACCAGTTTTGTATATTATCATTCACTTATGTTTTGTTTTTGCGTAGAATAAAATATTACCTAATAATTTTTTGGTACTTTTCTATTTTTTGTAAAATAAATATAGTTTGTCCAGTATTCTCTCTTTAATTTCAGTCAGTTTTTAAATGATGAGTTTAAACGAGTATTAATAATTCGTGTAGTGTAATTTGTTAATAAAAGATGTGAGATCATGATACTTTGTAAATATTTCATAATTTTTACGAAAACCTAGCATCATTTGACCACTTTTAAAATCGGACTGTTACTCCGACGCGTCTACTAGTTATGAAATTTGGTGCGTCTACTGCATGCAGGGTTAAGCATTTTGGACGTACAGTGTTAATTATTATTAGAAAAAGAGGGGCGATGGCTTAAAATACACCCTTTCGTATTAAACAGAATAAAAATACTTAGTGCTGAGTAAATCAATTTCTAAGTTTTTGGATATAAGTAGGTAGCTCTTTGGTCAAAGTAGAACTTTTTCTTACCTATAATTTAAATCACCAACCAAATTAATTAAAAAATTGCAAAAAATTAATTACCTTGACATTTTCTGGATCTAAAAGCAACCTATACTCAGAATTATACACCTGAGGATAAATTCTTCTAAAACTTTGAATAACTGCTTCAGAACACAATGCTCTTAAATCTGAGCCACAATATCCCACGGTATTTTCTGCCAAATAGCTCAACATTTGCTTACTAGGCGGGTTAGCCCATAAAGATACATGCACTCTCAAAATATCTTCTCGCTCCTACAATTAAAAAATGTAGCTTGTGCGTATATGTATATTAAAACGTACCTTTCTAGATGGCAATGGAAAGAATAATTCACGGTCAAATCTACCTGGCCTCCTTAACGCAGGATCGATAGCATCAATGCGATTAGTTGCCCCTATCACGATTACCTCACCCCTATCGTGTAAACCATCCATAAGAGCCAAAAGAGTTGAAACTATACTAGCATGAACCTGGTCTTGCCTTGACGATCTTATCGGTGCCAGACCATCTAACTCATCAAAGAAGATTATGGATGGTTTTATTTGCGCAGCCTAAAATTAAAATTAAATAATATAAATGTTGCCAAAATTTTGTAAGAGATAAATCATTTACTTCTTCAAATAAAAGACGTAGTTGCCTCTCCGATTCTCCTAGCCACTTGCTGTGTAAATCTGCACCCTTTCTCAAGAAGAAGGAAACCTTTCTTCTTCCAAAGCTGCACTCGTTTGCCAATGCCCTAGCAATTAAAGTTTTTCCCGTACCTTAAAAAGAATTATATACCAAACCATTTCAAGTTACCTCAAGTAAGCAGCTGGAAAATCAGTACATATAAGTAGAAATAGTGTAAATTACTTTATATACCTGGAGGTCCATGAAAAAGGACACCGCGAGGGGGCTGGACCTGAAACTGTTTGAAAACTTCTGGATACATCATAGGTAGTAATATCATTTCCTTTAGACATTGTATATGAGTATCCAAACCACCTATGCTATTAAATCGTACGCTAGGGTCCAGTGTTTCTGGTTTAATTGGAATGATTTTAGAACTTCCACCTGCGGCAGATTTCAGTTTTTCATTTTTTGAATGTGGGCTCTTTGGTGGCTTGGCACTCCTGATAGCATAAAATAAAATTTAATTAGTGGAGTCCTGTTTTTTTCCACAAACAGTAATTTTATAATTGCGTTCTGTAAAAATACTACTAATGTAAGTTTTTACCCATGTCTGACATCAGATGATGAAGATGATGATGAGCTGGACGTTGAAACATTTCTCTTACGCCTCCTAAAATGACGTCTTGTTCTTATGTCATGCGTTCGCAGGACAGAGGTTTGCACTACAAAAATATACTACTTCATTACTTCCTCCTTAGACATTTATTTTTGCCTTTATTTAATTCGCTGTTATATTAAAAGAAATTTTCTTTCCTGATAATTTTTGTGTACTTACTAGTTTTAGGAGCAGGTTTTGGTGGTCTGTTTCTCAACGAATATTTCCTGCCCTCCTCCTCGGATTCTGAACTAGATTCTGAAATGATTTATAAAAATAGTTGGTCATTAACTTATGACAGTTATCAAATTTACAAACCTAATGTTTTCTCATTCCTTGCATCTCTTGCAAAATTTGTATTTCGCAATAAGTTACTTCTGGTGCTTCGTGGCCTGGGAGGTGCTAGAACTACTTTTTCATCTCCACTATCTGAAAAATGCTCTTTATCTTGTTTAATATTATCGGCTTCATCTTCATCTAAAAATATTATTTCTATAAGTATTTTTATTCCATCAGTAACAAATTCCTTACCTCCATCTCCGTTCACTTCTGCTTCTTCATTTTCTTCTGGACTTTTGTCTATACTTTCATCCTCCCCGTTATCGTTTGTGTCATCATTGGCTTTACTTTCACTCTCCGTTTTTGAACTTCTTAACCTCCCGCTGCTGCCCCTTCCATTTACAATAACATCTTTTTTATTTTCTTTGTCATTTGATTCTCTTCTGGGTCTAATTTCCTTATTACTCTTTAGAGATGGTATCCTTCTTCGACGTCTTGATGCTATTTCTCCCTCTTCGTAGTCATACAAATAATTTGCATTTTTCAAATCATTACTCCTCCGAGTAACTCGATGAGGTATTTCTATATTATCTCTGTGGGTGTCTGCTGCATCTCTACTATCTTCTTCTGAATATCCAGCATTTAAATTTGGATAACCTACTTTATGCATCTGGTTATCTGCTAGCCATGTCATATTCAATTGTTTCTTTCTTTTACTTCTTCGAACACCCCCTACAAATTTTAATGAATACATTTAGCTACTTAACGGAATCACTGCCTAGAACCTGTACTTTCTACTGAGGACTTGTAACTAATTTTGTTTTATATAAAAAAAAACTTTTCTTCCATTTTTCAGTTTTTAAAGTAACTATACTAAATCCAACGAGAGAATGGACTTGCCCTCGGGCGAAAATTCGTCTGTTTCGGTCAGATCTCCGCATATTCAACCCTTGCCTCATCGTAATTGGCATGTTCTTACGTTTAAAATAATAAATGTCTTATTTTACGAATATTGAAAGTTTATATTACATGACGCTAATAAATTTAGATAGATAGATAGGAGTTTATTCATCATTAACAGTTTTAACTTACACAGTATAATACTTATAAGACTAGTCAATATCTTTCATTCATTCAATTTCACCATTTATTTCACCTAATTAACCAACTACACTGAACAAGCACCTACGGCTACATTTTATATACGATTATTTTTATAATGGTCCTGTGTAGCTCGCTATATACTCCTCCCACTCTAATCACCAATACGCAAAGGAAGTCCATTCTCTCATTGGATTTAGTTTAGCCACAAATAAAAAAAAAAACACTAATGAATAATATGTGATTATTGTTTAGTTTTTTTTTAAATTGTAACCAGTTTTGTTTATTCTTATGAAAGTCTCAAATTTTAGACAAATCATAATGAAGGTTTTATTTAAAAAAAAAGTACAGTTTAATTATATTTAATGGTATGTCCACTCCCTTGTCGATGAAGTACCTAGTCAAAAGGTGCATTAAACGTATTCAGTGCGAACTTGGGCAACCGAAACATAGATGTCGCACTGAAAATACAATCGGGCAAACAAATTAAATAATTTAGTTACTTTTTGACAGCAGCAGAAGTTTTGACAGCATGTGGCATAGTTTACTGAAACTATTAGGCAATATGTCCAAAGCAAGAAATCTTATTTGTTGTTAATTGATTTTTTTGCATTGTTTAAGTAAAATTCACATGAAATTCATTTTTCATTAAGAACACCGAGATTAATAATAAAGTCATCGTTTTGTTTTCAACAAGTGACAAAATTAAACGTGGCAATGTCGGTGATAACGTGATCTTAACATTGTTAATTATTTTATATCACCACAAGTAATGTTGGAATTAATCCCAAGGTAACAGCTCTAATTATATATATGAGCATACACACCTTCACTATCTGAATTAAAATGTAATGGTGAATGTGGATCTGCGTAACATTTCTGACTTATAGGCCTAAGCGACAGAGCAGTTCTCCTCTGCATTCTGTTCATTTTGATAAGATGCCTGCTTCTCCTGCTCCTGCATAGAAAATGAATTAAAAATTATGCCTTTCAAGTTAAAAAAATACAAAACAAACCGAACAGAATAGATTTCCTCTTCTGAATCATTTCCATTTCCATAATCATCAGAATCATCATGCATTTTACGAGATGAATACACTGCTAATGAATGCCTTTCATTCAAAGATATGCGTTTGTGACTGCTTCTTAACGCACGAGCTAAAATTTTAAAAACGGGCTATATCACTCAGTTCTAAATGTCTAAAAACATTACTACTTACTAGGGATACCGATACCCGTTAATTTTACTACCCGGGTACCCGTTTTCAATACCCGGTATTTACCCGCTACCCGTTAATAACCCGATATACCCGTTAATTACCTGTTACCTGTTATTTACCCGTTACCCGCTATTTATCAATTACGCGATATCAATCCATAGCATTCAACATAGCAAATATTTTCCAATTCATGATATTTTATATCGCCAAACGTGCGCCAACGCAAAACCGCAAAAAAAAACAAGTTGTCATATGAATATGAGTGACATAGAGGGTGACCGAGTGCAGGTGCCTAGAGGGTTATCGGGTATTTAACGGATTATCGGGTTTTTAACGGGTTATCGGATCCTAAAATGGGAACCGGGTAGCGAGTCGTTGTCGGGTACCCAGGTACCCGTCGGCATCCCTACTACTTACGGTTATATTGTCTTTCTGTAAAACTAAACTTGCTTCTCAAGTTTCTGGATGGAAGGGGAACTTTTTTCTTTATAGGTTCTTTTGTTTTCTCTGGGGTATTAGAAGAAGATTCTTTGTCGGCCAGATCCTCACTATCACTGTCATTCACACTAGATGAACCACTTTCTTCTGCTTCAACTTTGACCAATCTGAGACTTCCCTAAATACATCATTAGGTTAATATTAAGAAGGTTATTAGAAAAAATATAAAAACATAGTAGTTATTGATATTATACTTTGTCCATTATTTCTTGACTATAGGGGGCTTAGAGTTTTTATAAAATATACTTACATTTCGATAAAATTGTATACTTTTGCTCACAATAATAATTTTTTTTTGATTTGTATGAATCTTAAATTATTCAGGAATTATGAACGGGAAACCATTTAACTTATGTTAAGTATTCTTCATTTTATATGTGCATAGTTATAAAATATTGCTTGTTAGAGATTAGTATTATTATCACTAATAGCCTTGATAATAGACAAGAAATTGACAATCTTATTTTTTTTAAATAAATTTTCAACTAAGTATACCAGATAGCCACGAAATCATCGTCTATAGAAAACTGGGTTATTTATTATAAAATATAAACTAATAAATTCTTGAATGTATAATCCATTGAATATTTATCTTTCACAATGATATTCCATAGACAATACTTATTTGGCCACCCAGTCTTTGTCAAAACATTACATTTTACCATAATTTCATAAACCAGACATATAAACATCTATATAATACATTTACACACAAAACATTAACAACAAAATTCATACATACAAACAGCCTACTACTAAACATTATTGTGGGAATTAAATTTATATATGTATTACTACAAATTATTGTGGAATATTTGTCCCAAAATCAACCTGCTCTTCTGCTACAAATTATATTTAAATAGTAAATGCCTAAGTTCCTAACGTCTAATAAAATGGAAGTGTTTCTAAATCCCTTAATTAAATGATTCTATTTACAAAGTTTCTTTTGTGAAAATGAAACAGATAAATACTTTTCACAGCATAAGATACATCTAGCATTAAATTTAAAAGCTCACCCTATCACAACAAGAACAAGTAAAATTCAGTTTTCAAGTAAATGAATATACAACTTTAAATGAATAAATTTAACTGGTTTAAATAATTATACTCAACAACAAGGATCAAGATTGGGTTTAAATATTTTTACACAATTATAAACCAAAAGTGGTAGTCAACTAATTGCATTATTGTTTTGTTATTTAACTATTCTCTTCACAGTACACCATGATAACTGAAGTATTTATTGCAATCAATGTTTTTATATTGGTGAAACCTTATGGTTATGAATTATGATTAAGTATCGCTGACAAAATGAATTTTATCTCAATTTAATATTTATATTATTAAATATAACAAAAACTAAACAAAGTTAAACCAGAGTTTATAAAAATTCCAGTATGTATCTACAAAGCTTATGGCAAGAAGTACAACATTAAAATGTATGAACAACTAAATATTAAAATTCTATATTATTGATGGCCTTAATTTTAGGAATTTATTTTACTGCTGTAGAAAATAGCTATGAATACAGAGGCTTTGGGTAAATTAAATGGCTCAATGAATAACCATTACTTACTTAGACATTACCATTTAAATATCAAAATCTGAAAAAACTTCTTATACAAATATCTAAGTATGAATGAGCTGAATTTCTCACAATGAAATATCTGAGAACTGATCACTATTTTTAAAAATCTTTGATTTATTGCATTATACTATTCTGAAAGAAAATGTATTATTTCATAAATAAAAGTCGTTTTTCATAAGAATGACTTCCTTTTATAAAAACATCCTTTTGGTAAAGGGCTTTTGCATTTAATAAATGTGACTCATTTAACACTTTGGTTAAAATATACACTAATAACTACTATGGCATGCCTTTTACGATTATACAAGTTCATAATTAAAGGATTAAGATAGTCATTACAAATCGAATACTTTTTGGGAATTTATTTTTTGAAGTGTGATAAAATTATTTTTTATACCGGAATATTATTTACGCATACCAACCACCAACACCAAAAGCTTTAAAGTAATTATCTTTAAAATACGACAATTTTCCTTAGTAATAAAGTTATCTATAAAGAGTCCTTAGAAAATAAAATAAAGGAAACAGCTTACAAAATAGTAAAGAAAACTCAGTACTTAACACAAGGAACAAAAAGTTAAGGAAATTTAACTTCTTCAGTTTATAGTATAGAGAAAAGTTGAAATGAAGAGCTAGGAATGTAAAGTGTTTAAAAATTAAAACCTGATTTTTACTTACAGCTACCGGCAGCCTATAGTCCACAAGTGATGATAATCAAAATGACACACGAAGATATTGAATGTTTAAGAACCGAAAATGACAGTTTAGAAACAATGAACTTAACCACTATAATAGTATGCTAATATTAAGATCTGTCAAACTTAAGTGTTTTTTTCTCGTAGTAAAAAATTACAAGGTTTAACATAATTTTTTTACAGAAATATCGGTGGAATTACTGAATTTTGAGTCTACTGGATTAGACAAAAGTTGTCCATAAATCTACAACACTTAATAAGATACTTTATGCATAATGAAAACAGAAAATATACTGAAAATTGCTGGAAATTTTTACAAAAATGTCCATACATATAAAAGTACAAATCTTAATAAAAAATATTGTAATATAATAAATCATTATTATAAGAAAACTCAAAGCTTTGAAAACCTACATAAAAAAGCAAAATATACATCATGAAGACTGCATTGAAGGTTACACATTAAAGCCAAATGAACCAGTACCTACTTACTAGTGAAAGCATCCATTGAATTTATTTAAAAAAACGTAAGCTTGTTAAATATGCCCATACTTACATAAAAAATTATTTAGGTCAATTTACACTAATCAACTTCCTGATTGATCCTGGTTTATACTTATCTTTTTTTAAGTTTGGTACCTAGGTACCTACTTATGTTTTTAGATAAAAAATGTTTGAGCGGGTACATTATAACAATAACATGCAAATTTCTTTAGTAATTTGTATTTCTGATGAGATTTGAGAGAAAACTGCAGATACAAGGTACCTCAAGAATGTGGTATACCACATTTTCACATAAATCCTATATGTTTTATACCACCCTGACACTTTTTATTTTTAAGTACTAGAAAAAAATATACGTTAATGTATTGTCAAAATATACAAAATTATTATAACGCTCCCTCGATAGGAGGGATAATAATATAGACGTTTAAATGATTGTCAACAACAATGTTTAAAAACTTTTTTCTCTGTGAGAAATTCAGTATCTCAAATATGGTTTTCATATGATCATAAAAAAATTTCTCAGAATAAATCTAATTATAATATGTAATTCTGTTAAAAAACCATAATACCAAGTATGTCTTGAGGGAAGAGTCTGCGGAAGGTTTTTAAGAAAAACATACCCTTGTACGGTGTCTTGGACCTGGCGTTGAGCCATTTGACTCCATACGACGGGTGTTCACCATGACACCGCTGATCACTATGACATTAAATAGTTGTTAATACAAGCACTGAAAAGTTTCATTTTTCTTTCCATCTTATTTAACAGTATGATTTTTTTTTTAAATCAAGCAATAAAGGAAAATAAGGAACTATTATACTTAGTTAAGTTCTACCTATTTTGGATTATTAGGTATTACATTTTCAAATTGATTTTAGTTTTAGAAATTTATATATGTATTATAAACACATTTTATTTAGAGGAACTCGTTTTTTTAGTTTATTTACTCAATTTTACTACTTACGAAGAGTTTCTTATTAAATAATGGAAAGCACAGTAACTGCAATATCGGTATAAAATTTTTAAGAGATGCTGAATTCATTAATAACAGTAATATTATTAATAATTACTGACTGATTAACATTTTTGTGCTAAATACTGTTATAGGTGCAATAGTCTAAACCCAGTACCCACCTATGCATTTATACATTTTTTATGAGCAATGTACCTATAATCGATAATTGCAGATTTGTCAATTCTGACAAATAGTACTTGCTATATGTTCAGCAAGTTATTTATTGTTGGTAAGCATAATTTAAGTTTGCTCCTAATATAGAAACATAGAAATAAGTAATATAAAATTAATTTTTCCTCTAAATGAAAAAATATTGTTTATTACCAAACACTTTAGTATTTTAACAAATACTCTAATCAATATAAGCATAAGGATATATTAATAAGCATATATATTTAATTGAATATGTTTTTCACTGTGTTGAAAAACATATTCTAATATGTTAAAATTAAAAATATATCTAGGACCACATATAAATTGATATGAAGATAAATTAAGTAGTAGCAGTATTTCTTATAGTAAAGAAAAATAAAACTGAAAAGCATTAGATCTACCTTACCTCACACGGCATAGATGTACATTCAATAAATTAAATTTCTATAAATAAATATGAATTTCAAGTAATTATGTAAGTGCATAATGATAATTGATGAAATGAAAGTAATAACTAATTGGAAAATGTAGGTACACTTGCACTTATAAACTGCACAACATTTGAAGGGCAAAGTTTAAAGCTATTTGAGAATATATTTTGAATGATAGAATCCTTTACTAATATTTTTCATATTTATAAAACAGAAGTGCATTAAAATTTTGAATAGAACATAATAAGATGATTAGCTCCAACTCCCAACACCTCAATAACAACAATTTGGAACAAATAACACGGATTAAACAAAATGATTGAAGAATATGTTAGAAGTAAAAGAATACAGTAAGTACACTAAACAAGTTTAAAAGGCACTTTATTTCATAAACACTCACCTAAACAGGATAATATACAGCAAATATGATAAAAATTCGCTAAATCTACACAGAAACAGAAATGCTCACACACAAACTGACATTAATCGACCATAAATAAATTACCAAGAGGTACCAGTGGTACCACTACCACAGAGCAAAATTATTAAAATTTATTAATAAAGTTGGCTACGCCTGAGGTGGAAGCAGAGAAATGGAGCACAGATTACAGATTATTAAAGAACAAGGATTGTTAACTGTTTACAGGATTGCTCGATCCCTATACTACAATGTAATCCATAATTGTGACGTCATCAAAGATCCAAAGATCTCGAACTTGTAGAAATAGGTACACTTTACACACGGTCTTTAAAATAATACGGTTGTCTGGTAACTTTTAGCCAATCACAGCTCAGCCGGCAAAACGTCACAGGTATGCTGCATCCACGCGTATTGGCATCTCAGTACATCGAACAAAGGCATAGAGATGGAAAATAATATAAGGTAGACAGAGCGCGATATATAATATTTCAAAAATCACATGTTTATATTAAATAAAATTAAAATTATTTAAACCTATTATGGGTAGACTATTAAATAAATAAATATTGGTAACATAGAAATTAATATATAAAATTTGTTTCAGTACCTACCTGAATCCAGTTTTAGTTTAGCTAGCTATAATGTATAGGGGTACTTAAGGGGGTATTGTAGTTACAGTTACTAGGTAGGCATTGAGGTTTTTGTTTATCCTGTGATTATGGTAATTAATTGACTATATTTTCCTGATGTTATAGGTACCTACAACACTAATTAACTTGTCTTTTAGGGTAAATTTACTCGATGTAGTTTATTAACATAAAATTGCAAAAATTAATTGAAAATAAGAAAAAACCAAATACCTACCTAGTTAGTAAAATAATAGTCAGTACTATAAGTCATTATTTATTTCCAAAATTAAAAAATAAGTTCGTACATACCCTTTAAAAATGTTTTAACATAAAGCACGTAGGCAGATAGGAGAAAATGAGATGTTTTTTGTGTACCTAAAGGTGTATATTAATATGATTATACAAAATATTGTGCATCCTCTGCTTGCACGGTCTGTTTACATATCAAACTACGTAAGTGTACCTCTGTCACTCCTATAATGACCTTAAAAAACCTTGGATCTTGGAAAAGTAAAAAATCTAATCACTTCTCCCTTTTTTTTGCCTTTTCACTATTACCTTTGCAAGTCGCTACACTGCAAATAGTTCCGGTCGTATTGCTAAAAAGTAGTAAATATTTTGTTATTGAGCACAGTAAAACATTTGTCTGTTCACCTTTTATTTGAAGCTAATTACACCGAAAATAAAATGATGGAAACACTTAACGATAGTTCAATAAAAATCCGAAATACTTATAAATTGTTGAAAGCACGAAATACACACTATAGCCGAAAATTAGCACTAATTAACAAATATAGAACCGTTAACCGTATAAGAATACAATGGAAATGGCATACCACATAAAACTTGCAGCCGTCTTGTGACGTAGAGGTCGCCATATTGCATAGCTTACCAGACAACCGTATTAGTTTAAAGACCGTGCACTTTACACTGGTATTACAAACTTTAATAAATAATAATATTAATAATCATTCAACTACGAAAATTCTCTTGCAAATGTGAAATATAACAAACACAAAATAGGTATATTTTGACAATTCGATTACATATATCTTCGATGACGTCACAAAGGCGGATGACAAAATTGAGCGATCGAGCAATCCTGTAAACAGTTAACAATCCTTGATTAAAGAAATGGAGAGGCGGAAGTCATGCACGACGGCACGACCATTGCGCGACCAACTCTAAACAAAGGTTTAAAACATGATACAACTACTGTATCATGGTTTAAAATATCGCTCCGGCTCCAAAATCGCGGTATTCAAATACCGACACATCTCTAATTGGCTGTGTTAGTACTGTTAGTGTGTTCAGCAAACGAATTGTTGGAGTCGGACCACTGTACTCGATTTATTTCTGTGACTCGAACATTCAGAGTGAAACCACTATCTACTTCACGGATTTCTTAAGAAATCCGAAATCCGTGATCTACTTATATATTTTATGACTACTACACTTTAAAAACTACATATATATAATACTACTATATCGCGGGTAGAGGCCCAAAAATTCCGAAAACAACACGGCGCCGACATACAATCTCTATCCTTATCGAGAGTACCTTACTCAAATATGCGCATGCGCACGAATTTCGCGACATCCAATAAGCATGCAGCATAAATACTGCATCTCTGTCTACCGACTTCTTTTAAAAAAAGTTGAAAGTTGGGAAGTCTGTCAGCCTATAAACAGTGTGTCAGCTTCCGTAACCATGGAGATTGCGCATACGCAAATCGAACAAAGGGTCTCTGGAACAGTATAACACTATATCTTTTGTCCTTTAATGTTTTCGGAGACACCGCTTATGGGCTAACATAGGAAATACGCGATATAGTAGTATTATATATATGAAAAACTATTAACTATTACTATTAAAGTCAATAATGTGCATACCACAGATTATTAAGTGCATACTCGGTTAGATCAAGTTCTAGATTATTCCGGTTACGTTACGTATTATCTTTGTTCCAAACACAGATTGTTTTTCTTGGGTATATCGGTCAATTACATATAAAAAAGGTTACATTTTTTTATACATATATATATTTCTGACGTTTCGGCTTTATTAGGCCATCTTCAGAGATTCTGCAGAAGATTACATTTTACAATTATTTGTTTAATATTTTTGTGATATATTATACTTACATTTATAGGATGTTTCATATATTGTAACTAACTAAATTATAATAATTTTAAATTGTTTGAAACGATTATTGCGTTATTTTGCTGCATACATGTTGTTTGAGGGCTTTGACGCGACTGAGTTTTAAAGTGGTTTGGGTTCAGTTTGGTTTCCAAGCTGACAGATTTCCTGATAATATTCATATACATGCATTAAGTAGAGGTATGGTATAATTGAAACTTAAAAATAATATTTGTTCCGACATGTTTAAATTACAAACTAAATTTACTTTAATTTAGTATTTTTTGTGTGAGATGTAAAAATTTTTTTTTTTTGTTTTTCCCCATAAATGATCTATTATTATTTGTATTTATTTTATTTATATTAATTAGTAGGTATTATATTTAATAATGAATTATATTATATTGAAATAAGTTTCACTTAAATTATCTGTATCAGTGCGGTTATTTATTGCATTAGTATGTCTTTTTATTTGGATCATCTCGTGAATTGTTCTTTTGTTATAATTTGTTTCTTTTTCTAAAATCTGTACATTATTAAAATTGAAATCATGGTTATTTTCAATAGCGTGCAAACAAAATATTCCAAATATTCCGAATATTTAAGGTTTGTTCCTGCAGGAGTCCAAAACTGTCAGTAACTGTGAGAAGCATGCGCATTACAAATCTAAGCGTTCCAACAAGAGTCGAACGACAGTCCAGGATTTCTTGTCCTCTGTTCCAGCTTGAGTCAGGGCAGTTTGCTGATAGTTTGAAAAGTTCACTGATTCTTCGGAAACTCATAGTCCGGTGCATGCGCAATGCGCATTAACCAAAACCATTTACCAACTTTAACCTGAATTATTGCACACTGTCTATTATTAACATTATAACTCAACAAACAATAATTATTTGTCAGAAACGGATGATATTCCTCCATAATTTATAGGTTAAAAAATTATTTGGTTATTTTTTATTGTACTCTTCTTTTTCTGCTATTAAGTTCTCTAAAAATCCGGTGTTCCAGCAAAAATCAGAAACTAATCTAAGATCAGACATGCGCATTAAATCACAATACCTGACTGTCAGGGATTTATCAGAGATTCTATGCAGGAACAAACCTTTAGTATGATTATATGTATGGTATCTATCGTATAGTATAGTATTCTATTCTTTTCTATGATTCTATTCTAATTCTATATCTATGGTTTTCTTATGATAATTGATAACCTTAAAAACTGGGTATATATTTTTTGGTTAAAAAGCTTTGTTTTAAAATCTTGAAACTTTATCTGGGTTTAATTCCAAAGTCAAATTATACCAGAATATAAAAATTTCATGTATGTACATTATTTATTGTACATATTTACAATATTTTTACGTCCACCCGAAAATACAATTGGTTTATAGTGATCCAAAATGTACTGCAAGCAAGAAAAAACTTTCTAGACACTGCAAAAATGAATAATTCGGTAACATGCTATTTACTAAATCGAGAGACACAGAAAAAGATTAATTTACCTCATGGAGAATCGATAATACTCGGACGCAATGAGGAAACAGAGGTTCAAGACTTATATGTATCAAAAAATCAAATTGAATGTATTGCTGATACAGAAAATTATCAAGTAAAGTTGAAACCTGTTGGTAAATCTATATCTGGCATAGATGGATACGCAGTAATGAAAGATAAAACATACACAGTTGGACATGGCCATAGAGTAGAATTACGTTTAGGATATCATGAGCATGAAATTGTTTTTGAGCCTCCACCTGAAGATGATATAACTCCTGTAGCAAAGAAACAAAAATTAGATTTTCCCATATTTAATTCAGAAAAAGATAATGCTGTTGGACCTGATAACAAAGAAGCTAAATGGGAAGACATAGACAGAAAGGAATTATTCATATACACTCCAGCAAACTGCAAAGCAAAGTCAAAAATAGCAGCTTTTGATATAGATGGGACAATAATTAAAACTAAATCAGGAGCAAGATTTCCAAAAGATGGAGATGATTGGCAACTGTATTTTCATGATGTACCTAATCATTTAAAAAAATTAAATGACGATGGATTCAAAATAGTCTTCTTTACAAATCAATCTGGAGTAGGAAAAGACCCTTACAAAATGAAAGATTTTAAAAGAAAAATAGAAAATATTGTTTCAAAAATATCTTTACCAGTTCAAGTATTCATTGCGACAGGAAAGTCAATTTATAGAAAACCTGTTCCAGGCATGTGGAATGTTTTAGTGGATATGAAAAATGATGGCATAGTTGTTGACAAGAACCGTTCTTTTTATGTAGGCGATGCAGCCGGTAGAGAAAAAAATTGGGCTCCAAAAAAAAATAAGGACCATTCCATGGCTGACAGATTATTTGCTATAAACATTGGACTACAATTTTACACTCCAGAAGAGTATTTCCTAAAATCCAAACCTGTTTCATATATAATGCCAGAATTTGATCCAAGAGATTTACCAGATGCCAGTTATCCTGAAGTAAACTATGATAAACTTAATGTCATTTTAATGGTTGGGGGTCCTGGATCTGGTAAAACTCATTTTTGTTACAAGGTGTTAATACCGAAGGGCTACATCCACATAAACCGGGACAAACTTGGTTCATGGCAAAAATGTGTCAAATCATTAGAAGAAAACCTTGAACGGAAACAAAGTTGTGTTATTGATAATACTAATCCTGATAAAGAGTCCAGGGCAAGATTCATTCAAGTAGCAAAAAAATTTAACATTAATTGTTACTGTTTTATCATGTCAACTAAATTTCAACAAACTAAACACAATAATAAATTTCGCGAATTGACTGATAAAACTCATGTGTCTGTCAGTGAAATTATTATAAATAGTTATAAGAAAAATTTTCAGGAACCTGAGGAATCTGAGGGACTTAAGGAAATAGTGAAAATACCATTTCTTCCAGGGTTTAAAAATGATGAACAGGAGAAACTTTATAAAATGTTTTTGTTGGAAAAGTAATTTTTTATCACTTTTTTTAAGTCAATATTGTGTTATTTGTTTATTATTATTAGTAATGAATTAATAAATTATTTTTCCAATTTTTTTTTTTTTTATAAAAATTCCCGCATTCGATGCAATTTCTCGACAAAATTAATACAATTAACTTCTTAAAAAAATGTAATAATTTTCAAAGCTGTCAGCAAGTGGTGTATGCATATTTACAGCTAGTTTCATCAATTCTAACTAAAACTATTGATAGTGATCTAAAATTTCTGGAAAAAGTAAACTGAAAAGTTTCCAGGAAATTTATGAAAATTTCAGATTTTCAAAAAAAAAAACAATTTCTCTGAATTAGGTAGTTGATTCGTTTCCTTTCCATCAAGACCAAATACATATTTTTTTCAATTTATCGGAAACAATTATCAAATTTTGCTAAATTTTAATTAATTTCCAGATGTAAAATTTAATTAATGTAAAAAAATGCAGCCAAGCGATACTATTTCTTATTTAATATACCTACTATCTATGAAAATAACATTGTGCGTTTCAATGACATTTAAATCTGATAATTTTATCTTTAACATTAATAATTCTTTCATAAAGACAGGGACAAATAGGTATACGTAAAAAACAAACTTATGGAATGATTACTCCTAACTTCGAAACTTAACAGGTTATGTTTTATGTTGATATGTGATATATCAGAGCATAATTTTAGATTTTCTTTTAACAGTTATTGTATTGCTAGTTGGTATATCTTTATTGCACAATTAGTAAAATTGATAAAATTCGAACATATTTTCATTTTAAATAGTTCCACAAACTACTAAAAATATAAATTTACTGAACTTCATTGACAAAATAGGATTAACATTAAATTAAACACAAATTTAAAACAATATAACCATTTAATTAGTATATAACTTTCACCAATTAGAAAAAAATAATAAATAAACATATAAATGTAAATAATTTAATTATCAAAATCAAAATATTTTATATACTGATTTAAAGGAATGTGACACATTTCAATTCTTCTGTATTTTGGCATGCTTTTTCCTAAAATATGGAATTCTATCAAGTAAAGCATATGAAATATTTCCAGGTAACCTCTGATGTGTCTTCACTAGATCTTCTATAGCAGAGGCCACCTGAAAAATACAAAGATATATTTATAAACTGTTGAGAGAGAGATCACAGCTTTTCTTGAACATTATAACCATATTATGATACATAAAAAATACAAGTTTTTCTATTGTTGGTGGCATACAGGGTGTTTCACGGTGAATACCCATTAGTATATGTCAGACTACTTAGATTTAAAGAGTGAAAATTTGGACACTGGGGATTTTGAGTATGCTCTCCTTTCTTATTTTAAATGGAATACCCCATAAATTATTGCATTTTTGGATTCTACGCGTTATTTTAGGAGGATCAAAAAACTTCCCTATACGAATTTTCAGCCATTTTTGAAAAATTCAAATTATTTTTTAAATATTTGTAAAATTTAATCAAATTTAACATTTGAGTTGGTGTATTGAAATGCCATCTATTTATTATAGCTAACCTTGAACCAATTTCTTCAGATTCCGTAATCATAAACATATGATTCTGAAATGTCACACTGCCTGTTTCAGTGATTTATGTACGAAACATATACTGAGGGTATACTAGTTCATCAAATGTTAGGTACTGACAATTTGAAGACTATATTTGTTAGATATGTTCAAACAAAACTATAATTTGTTGTTTTTAAAAAAGGATAATATTGGTTACCTTTGCTTGTAATTCTTCGGGTGTCAAATTTGGATCATAAGGAATTGGTTCTCCAAGATGTGTTATCATCTTAACTGGGAATCCACCATATATTGGAGCTAAAGGTAGCTTGAATAAAGCATATATCTTAAGGAAAAGTCTCCTGCCTATGCTGACTGTCCGAAACGCTTCACGTAAGTTTTCTGTAAACATTGGGATAATTGGCTGAAAATTACAATAATGTTTCACTTCTTTTACATTTCATTCTCTTCCATTTCATGTGTGTGTCTGTCTGCGCGTGTGTGTGACCTGAAATAATACCTGAAAATAAAATTATGCTTATACCTAATAGGTACAATAGCATAATTTTATTTTAAGGTATTAGCTTGTTAAGAAAGGACATGACATGGTTTCATAAAATATCAATTTTCTCCGTAAAGGTGTGTTTTGTTAAAAAAATGTAAGTATACTTTTTTGTAGAGAAACGGGTGAGACATTGAAAATGGTATTATATCAAACGTTAGTCAGTGGCGTAACGTGTATTTTTTAGAAAAAGGTCCGAGAGTGCAGGTTGTACGCCACTGGCTATTCCCATTGAGCTGAAATTTTTTGTGGTAGTAAATATTCATAGTAGCATCTACCAAATAAAATTTGAAAAGAATTGGCTTATTACTGTTAGAAATATAAATAAAAAGAGTAAAATTTATTTTTCAAATTCAACACCCAGTATCTCAGAAACGGTACAGATTTGGAAATGAGTTTATATAGCAAAGTCCCATTATTTTTACTGGTTCTACATGTTCCCGAATTTTTTCAGCATAAAACTGGAACACCCTGTATATATAGGTCTATAAATACATTTTTGTATTGTTACTATTTCTTGGTTTATTGCGGTCGGGCCGAAAATTTTTAGCTTTCAGATATTTTTAAATTTATAAAATAACTTATTTAGCTCTTTTCTTTATTTGTGCCGCATCCCAAACCTTTTATATTAACAATCATTCTCTTGGGCTACAGAACCTGATCAAAAGGACCCCAGGGCCCTCGGGCTAATACAACATCAGGCTCCAAGAGTTGTTACGCAGTGGTAAGTAAAATATTACAGATTGGCATACTATGTTTTAGAAACGATATTAGCTCTGATAGCCCTGTTATAATAAATATAAATAGACATTTTAGTACCTATTGCTACACCGATTTCTTTTGACTATCCCCTTTTCATAATCGTTATCAAAACAGAAACTAGATGCCTATGTAAGTAATGAGCATGTACACAAATTGCTTCGTTTCCAGAACGATTATTGCTAGGCACATGTTAGTGCTTCTAAGAGCCTAGCAATAATCGTTCGATATAATATATTTGAAGTGTGGCTACTAATTTCACTAATTAATATCGTCTGGTTTGGACAGTTTGAGATCAAAGGACGGTTCTTAGTCAGAGTATTACTGAGACATTAAACTCAAGTTGGATCCAACATTTGCAGAGAATGAAAATATGACTTGACAGTGCGTACTTTTTGAAGATTTCTGACAAGAAGTATTATGTATTTTAGGATGTGATCGCACCCTGAGTGGGGTTTATGAGCCAAAGATTCACACTGAAATAGCATTCCTTGGAATAGATTTTTTAAAGCATGGTATATGCCTATACAAATAAAAAAAAGCAACTATCGACAAGCACCCAATAGTGAACAACTGTATAGATCACTGGCAAGACCTCAACTCAATGTAGAAAAATTAACTTGTGTGGGGGTTCATGGTCTACAACGGGACTTTTTTTATAGTGAGTCTCTTCCAAGGCAGGCTAAATTGAAACAATGTATGTAGGGTATTTTGTAATGACGCTACAACTTGAAAACAAATGAAAATCGGATAACAACATTTGAGTTTTTACGTATTTTTATGCATAGAATATACTCCTGAAGTTTAGTGTGTTCTTCCTGACTAGCCCTATGTACATAAATACAAAAGATAACACTACTATATTTAAAATACTTACAGCTTTTGCATCCATAGCAACTTTGGCAAATCCTAATCTTTTTTTCCACATTAAGTTATAGTTATGGGAAAATTGTGATTCATACACTCCACCAGGAGATATAGCTAGTAAATTTCCTTCTTTTAGTATGTTCGAACAGGTTTGAACTGTTCCTGGTATAACTTTCATACATTCCGCCAATATGGTGAATCCTGAACAAAA
Source organism: Pogonocherus hispidulus (assembly GCA_963924545.1). Lineage (NCBI taxonomy): Eukaryota > Metazoa > Arthropoda > Insecta > Coleoptera > Cerambycidae > Pogonocherus > Pogonocherus hispidulus. The sequence continues at coordinate 18,387,630 of OZ004693.1, forward strand.
ACATTTTTATTTAATAAATATTTCTAAATAAATTACATTTTACAGGTCAGTTTTTAATATCTATATGAGTAACACATGTACACCATAAAGAACTATTTTAATTTATTTAAGTTATTAAAAAGATCCAATAGAATCCATTGAAGCATATGCACCTGCATCTTAGATATTGTGAAATAACTTGCTATGAATTTTAATTAAAATATTGTGAAGCTGAGCAGGGGCAGCTGGCATTCTGCAAATGCCAAAAGAGGGCAGTCTGGTTTGGACCGCCATCAAAACTTGTGTCTACATCTCAAGCCACGAGAGGAACCACAACGTATTGAGCTGCAACTGCTACATAGCGCACCGAGCACTTCGGTTCTTGAAGCTGAACTGTCAAACTCTGGAGTCCTTTATGACAATAAATATTGAAAAAGTTGTTTTAAACCATGTTGACAAACAATCCTTTTCGTTGCTAAAATATGATATTACGTTTATTAAGAATTACCTACATAATTTCAAATTTCCATAAGTTTCCAGTTATTTTTATTCTAGAGTGTGTGATTTTATTTTGATCTTCTACATTTCTTATTGGAATAGAGAGAAATGTTATTGTTGATAAATAAAATTTGTTTTTTATACAGGATGTTTCACATTTAAATGATCAACTTTCCACTTGCGACGGACAAACTGAACACAAGAAAAATAGTTTGTATATCCCCAAACACAAAATAAAAATGTTACAAGGTGCTCAATTAAAAATAGCTTATCTTAAAATTGAACTTGAAGATACACTGTTTTTTACTATAATTATTATTTACAATTTTTGTCAATGGTGTGTATCCCGTATGTTGTTTTGGGACAAATATGCAATAAACTTTTTATGCAACATTGAACTGGGCACTGGTTTATTAAGTGTTTGTGGACCAATTGTTGATAGAATTTTTTTCCTTAGAATCAAAATTTGTAGATATAATAAACTTCATAATATCATCTTTTTAACTGTGATGGCCGCAGCAACAAAACTTCCCGGGATGGTAGCCCATATTCCATCCGTCCCTGAAGCTGAGTATTACATTTCTATGGTATCAGTATCAAAAAAATGATTCCTTGAACCAGAACAACTCTAGTTAATCAATAATGCACCATTTGTTATAATATAACAATATAACAATGTATGGTAGATATTTGATCATTTGCATTTATAATTAACCCCTTAATGCACATATTAATTGAAGCTTTGGGTTAAAAACAAATTATTTTATTACAAAATTGTGGCATAGAAAGTCAAAAATTGAAAAACAAATCGGTAAAATTTTTTTGTTTTTTCTTATGACAAAAATGGAGTAGGCATTGATTTTCACACCCAACACTACGCAACCTAACACAATAATTTATACCTAAGCACTTGTAATTTAACGTAAATAGTTTTCACAATTCGCATAAACCTGTAATATAACGATTCACGTGAAAATTGAGAAGTATTTTTATTACGAAGGACATCTATGAATAAATTAAATAAATAGTACAAACTTCAAAACTTTCATTGTAGAAAACTCCATATAAATGTGCTTATAAAATGAATCCCGAGTCTAATTTAGGAGTGTAAAGCAAAAACCACGTGAATTACTTCATACCCAAGCGTGACTTGGACGGTTACAAAATAGAACAACAATCAAACCCGAGTCACACTGGAACAGAAGTATTAAGGGGTTAACATTTACTGATACTATTATTTTACCTGGGATCTTGAACAAAAAATAATCTGCTACTGTATGCACCAATCTGTTCTTATTGAAAATAACCTTGACTAGAAAGTAATAAATGTCTATTGGTATGGCACCATGGTAATATATAATTAAAGCTGGCCCTGTGTCGGGAATATTTTCTAAACCTCTCACTTCATAACCTAAAATATATTTAATAAATGTTTATATTTAGTTTACAATGAAATATTACTAGTACACCAAACTAAGTTTAATTATATCTCACTTAATTAGATGGTATTAGGTATCGATAGACAGATGCGTAACAATGAGACGATCTGTATATAGACATAGACAGAATGTATAACAGGTGTTAAAAAATTCGGTTGTTATTAGGTACATTAGGTCCATTATATTCAAGATATGTTAACTTAGGTGTCATTTTTAAAATTCGAATAGACATTTTTTTAGACATTTGGTAATCTGATAAATTTGGGATACTTTACCATGCCATATCCAACCATGGGCATCCCACAAAGCTCCCACAGTTTTCCTTGCAGTGTCCCACCTATCTCCAGTCTGCAAAGTAATTTTTATACTTCTCCAATGAAGTTTATAAATATATAACAAAAATGCACTCAAGTATAAAAATAATCCTATAACTGCTGGCAGCAAAAATGTTATCAATAATGGAGTTAAGCACCATGTCAACCATAGAGAATAGTCAATATCAATATAGTCAACTAAAAAAAAAAATTCCCGGTTACTTGCCTAAGACTAAACCTGAAATAAGTTCATTATAATCAAGAGGTTGTCGGGTCCTGTATTTCCCTGGGTGATGAGAATGAAAAGTGGACCAGGGTCCACAGTTCTCATTCTCAACACATTTGATACGGCGTGTGTTGTGTAAAAAGAACCGCTATAAAATGGATTGTGAAATTAACTCCGATGATGGTATTAATGACCCGGATTTTGATTCTGCAGTAAGAAGCAATTCATCTTCAGATGACCTTATAGAGAAACCGAAGCACCGAGTAAAAAATATGAAGAACTGATAAAACTGATACTCATTAAAAACTGACAAATGTAGTATGTATATCTAAAGTGAGGCAACAGCAAAGAAAGGTGCCAGTGAATCTATATCGTTCTTGAAGTACTATATTGATGGCAACATGAAAAAGTTAAAACATATTATTTATTCAGTGATAACAACTACGCTGACCAAATAAAAACCATACGTTCGTCAGATTTTTAACTCTTCTTTCTGCAACTGGTAGATTTGCCAAGATTTATCATTATTTCCCCGAACGTTGACATTCCTTTATTCCTTGTGACAGAGTGTTCAGTCAAACAGAATAATAAAAAATAAAAAAGGAATACCTATATATTCCAGAAGAATAGTGCTCTCTAGTTGCTACCAGTTCTAAAAACATTACTGTGGTTAACGTAACGCAAAAACTAATAACAAATGTTCAAGTTGGTATTCAGCATTTTTTGCAGATCATCAGATATAAAATTCCATCAGGGAAGGGACGTTAAAGGGTCAAAAAAATGTGTTTCCTTGTAATTATAAAATTATAGTAACTCACACTAGTACACACTATACTGAGGTACATTAAAATTGTATATTTTTTATGTTTCTGGTAATTAACATTGTTCATCCTTTATGACATGCACTGCTTACAATTTCGTTTCAAGTTTACATAGAAATTTAAATATAATACAAAAGTAGGTAAGCTATAAAAATAAATGGGTGATTATATCAAAAGGGTACGTAAGTTATCAGTGGTCACATAAGTTGTTCAAGAATTCAACAACTGAACAAATTTCTGAAAATGTTATTTTCCTCTTTAAATATCCAAACCTTAAGTATATAAATATCACAAGTATAGATATATTCCATAAAAGATATCATAGCCGACAAATATCGTTGCAATTGAGCAACAGGTGTAACTATTTTCTGTTAATTTATGCTTTTTATTAATGATTACCGTTTTACAGTATTTTCAAATGAACTTACCAATATAATCTTTAATAAATCGCGGTATTCCTTCTAATAAACTTAACATTTTTATACATATTTATCTTTTGTCTGAAAACCCAGTCATAAGAAGATATCACATAACTTATAATAATAAAATATTAGAGTTTGCAGTGTGTTTCAAAATACTTTGTTAAAAACAATAAACTGTACAGAACCCAGTTTTTATTTCTGTGATTGAGGCCTGTCGTCCTGTCGTCATTAATAGCACATCATCACTCATTAAATATAGGTACAATACAATTATTATTCCTTATTTATTTATATATACAATATAAAGTTGATGTATTACGATTTCGATTACGACGATACACGTATCAAATTATAAATTGTAGTTGTTTTAATTTTAAATCTTTTATGTTTTCAGTTTACACCAAAAAATATCCATGAATGATTTCTGATTTCTGCCTTCATGCTGACAGTAATATGACATTTGACATTTCGAATTTCGATTTCGACATCAGAGTAATAAATAAAGGGGAGACCGTTATTTACATTCTAAAGTGAAGCCTTGAGGTAAATGTATTTACAAACATCGGTCCCTGCAACGTCCTTGACATTGATGCCGAAGTTACTTTTTTATTTTTATAGCTAGGTACAGCCGTCATAATTTTCATTGATTAACATGTAAAGATCTACCACATTCTTGACCTCAATCAATTTACAAATTAGTTACATTGTAATATGTTTAAGGCTACCCACTATTTTTTTGTGACTTGTGTTATAATTATAGGCTCTCCATATCCATCAATACATTATTGAAATTTCTAGCGATATTAAGCGCCGGAAGTGGCAACATTGCCTGGTATTAACCTAATATAGCAAGTAACGCCATTATTTTGAAATCAAAAATTGGTGAAGCCGAGTGTTTTATGTGTTCTTAAACTGTGTTTTTGAACTTAACTTTTGTATATAATTATGTATATTGTAAGCATTTCCGTGATATAGCTTGATACGCCACTACGCTGATACGATCAGGGACCATCGTGTGTTCATTATGTATTGTTTGTTTATCAACATCCAGTAGGTTAAGGTTACATGTTTACATTATGCTTTGAAATAGCGAATGCGGTCTCCCCTTTATTTATTACTCTGATATTTCGACCATATAATCTGTGACTCATCAACCATGAATCTGTGACAAATACATCTCTGGCATAGATAAATAGTAAATTAAGTAGTTGATTTGTGATCTGTGACTTCGACATTAATTTTATACAGTGATGTGCCGGATAATTATCCATTTATAATTAACCGGCTAATTATCGATAATTATCCGTCGGCTAAAAATCCTTTCAAAATTAGCAGGCTAAATATTGTAGTGCCAGTGGAAAAAATGGCCTCATAGGGAGATATATTGGAACTTTTATTTATTTTTTAATTTAATTTAGTTTGTTTTATATTTTTATTTTTTTATTTGTACGATTATTTTTATTTTTGATGCACTTAATTAAATGATGAAGATTGCGGTATTATAAAATAAAATACAAAATAATCGCTATCTCTAGATTTAATTTCTCCTTATCGATGACTTAATAATATGATGACCTAATAATACCTATTATGCTTACCTACCTAGTAGGTAAGAATAAATAGATATTTTATTGGTAATTGCGAAAAAATTAATGTGAAAAATTAAAAGACTATATTCTGCTAACGGCTAATTATAGTATTTTTAGCCGGCTAAAAGCTAATTATATAATTAGCATTGGCTAAATATATAATTAGCGGCTAAAAACCCATCACTGATTTTATATTTTTCATATCGAACTATCGAATGGCAGTCTGTGAAAGTGAACTGACTGGACTAAACCCTGACTGAACTGAACTCTGTAACGGTAACGATAGAGATTATTCTTCACTTCACACAAGAAGTGCATAGGCCGGCATGATAAAAATAATAGATCCGTGGTCCGTGGGTATTTGTTAATCTTTTAACAGTTTTGTCATCAGAGTAATAAATAAAGGGGAGACCGTTATTTACATTCTAAAGTGAAGCCTTGAGGTAAATGTATTTACAAACATCGGTCCCTGCAACGTCCTTGACATTGATGCCGAAGTTACTTTTTTATTTTTATAGCTAGGTACAGCCGTCATCATTTTCATTGATTAACATGTAAAGATCTACCACATTCTTGACCTCAATCAATTTACAAATTAGTTACATTGTAATATGTTTAAGGCTACCCACTATTTTTTTGTGACTTGTGTTATAATTATAGGCTCTCCATATCCATCAATACATTATTGAAATTTCTAGCGATATTAAGCGCCGGAAGTGGCAACATTGCCTGGTATTAACCTAATATAGCAAGTAACGCCATTATTTTGAAATCAAAAATTGGTGAAGCCGAGTGTTTTATGTGTTCTTAAACTGTGTTTTTGAACTTAACTTTTGTATATAATTATGTATATTGTAAGCATTTCCGTGATATAGCTTGATACGTCACTACGCTGATACGATCAGGGACCATCGTGTGTTCATTATGTATTGTTTGTTTATCAACATCCAGTAGGTTGAGGTTACATGTTTACATTATGCTTTGAAATAGGGAATGCGGTCTCCCCTTTATTTATTACTCTGATGTTTTGTCAGATGTTTTTTTGTGGTTTTGTCTGTGGTTAGGTGACTGCAGACTTATTTATTAATTTATTTATTATTTTGTCATTTTTGGTTTGGTTCTTGTAGAAGCTGGTCGAAGCAATAATAAGTCTTTATAATCTGTGATAAGAAGTATTTGTTTATGGAATGATCGTTTTTAATAATAAAAAATGGCAAACAATTTCGGAGATTCATTTAATACTGAAGATGATGCTTTTTATTTTGAATCAGATCATTTAGCATTGAAAGGAAATAAAGACTATTGTGATGTTCTTAAAACTATTGTAATTCTAAGTGCACAACAGAAGAAAGCAATAGAGGATTTTAATAAAGTAATAGAAATCAGGAAGAAAGCACTTGAAGACCCCATTTATACCTTGGAACAGATTCAGAGTGGAAAAGGATTAGGTGTACCAGCAATGATCGAACTACCAAAGATTCCAAACATTAATTTTCACAAATATGATGTAAAAGTTCCCGATGAAGATTTGAAAATTGTATATTCTGATTCTGTCAACAAAAATTCTGAAGAAGATACCATAAATATTGAACAAAATAATGGCAATAATAAAGCATGGAGTCCTGAAGAACAAATAAGATTGGAAGAGCTTCTAGTTATTTTTCCTCCGGAACCTGTTGAAATGAGAAGATTTCATAAAATAGCAAGAGCTTTAGGTAATAGAACAGTGCAACAAGTATGCAGCAGGGTACAAAAATATTTTCTAAAACTTTATAAAGCCGGACTACCTATTCCGGGAAGAATTCCGAAATCTAGTGAAAAATACAAGAAGTCAATGATACATAAACACCAACGTCACAACCATTATCTTTGGAAACCCACTACTTTTTTCCCTGATTTGTATGTGCCTGTTACAATGAATGATCTAGACAATGCACCAGGACCAAGTTTAAACTCATCTTCACCCTCAACTATGTCATCAAGTTCATCTAATTATTTAATACCTACTGAAGGCCACACTTTAAATTCTCATATTCTTGAAAGTGAACCAGAACACCAATTAAATATATTGAAGAAGATTAAAACACAAAAGATTAATGAATTAAGCGGTAATAACAATTTATTTCAGCACTTGGGGTACCGATGTGATTATTGTGATATGGATCCTATTGTTGGCACTCGTTGGCATTGCACAACATGTACTGATTCGGTTGATTTTTGTACTGACTGTGTCGTTTCACAAATGCATTCAGATAATCCTCATCCTTTGCATCATACATTAGAAAATTTTTGTAATGATGGTAGAAATCATGCATCACCTGTTTCAGACTTAGATTCATATGGTGTAAGATGAATGACACAAGCACCTCTAGGAAAATAAAGGTTAGTTCCAAAGATTTCAATCGAAAATAGTAAGCTTGTAAATTTCTTTGCCATAACCCTTTGTGGCCACACTTCTGACCTCTATCACCCGTGTTACGTCTCCTTATGTATAGATACCTCGGCCCACCCATGTACCGTTCTTTTTTTTTTGTTTAATACACACTACTTACTATCGACCCGTCCTTATCTCCTAATTCAACATTATTTTTATTTGGGGATCCATATAAAAAAAAAATCTGAGACTTCCCATTTAAAAAGACATAATTTTTGTTTGTTTGTTGTTCAATTGCAGTAGTTGCAGTGTTTTAATTATTACTCTCTGAAAATACTAAAGGGGGATGTTGAAATTAAGAACCGTGAGGAACAAAAATGGAGAAATTTTGAAGTCTAATACTGTTTTTAGTTTGCTTGCACTTTACACTTGTGATGCAGTAAACACAGCTTTGTCTTTTATCGTTATAATTGATAATATCAAGTCAGACATACACTCAGTGGCAAAGGGCAGGTGAATTGAGGGTGATATAAGATGTATGAATGTCTAATTTTTAATATTAATACAAATTATATAAAAGCGAGACCATTTTTGCAATGTTTATAGGAAGAAAAATAGGTGATGTTATGAAACTGCCGAGAATGGATTTAAAGTGAATGTCAGTTAAGGATATTTTATCTACTTGGGTAGGTTGGAAGAAAAATATATAGGAAGGAATCTGAATAAAGTCGAGCATGGACAAATGTGCAGAAATTAATTAATTGTATATAAAAGATTTATTAGTATAGTCTGTACTAGTAAGTCTGATAGGAGACTCTCACGACTAGTCTTTTGTCACTCATAGTTTGTTTTTAATATATACTTTTTAAATTTAATAAAAACCTTTACACCCGGATTCATGAAAGGGGCATAAGGCGTTAGTCGGACTAACCAACTTTGCACCGTCGACTACATCATTTATTTTAACCCGCGCAACAAGGGCACAAATTTTTCACGTAACTTTCACTAGTCGGACTAACGTTAAGCCTCGTTGATGAATCCGTACGTCAGTGTTTCTATGTATATTTAAGCTTGTAAAAGTGGTTACCATAGTCACTACTTTTTGATTAAAATATAAATTATATATTAAAATATAAATGCAGAAATTATTAATTTATATTAATTAGATATTCTTATCTAAAGTTAAGATTTGTATTACCGAGTAAACCACTGAAAACATTTAGTTTCATAAAATTGTCAATGTAGTAGAAGAGTGGATAAAAATAACAAAAGTAATAAAGAAAGTTAGTTATTTATTTTGTTACTTCACTTTTGTTATTTATTTTGTTACAATAAAACTAATTTCAGGCTTGATTCAAGTATTTATACATTTCCTTACCCTCTGAAACCCAAAAAATACATGTTCTCATAAAAACGTTAAGCATTTAGCTCTTACCTTTTAACATAGTTGTTTTTTCTTTATGTTCCTTAAAATAACTATAAACAAAATATTTATTACACTTAGGGTGACCAGATTCCTTGAACAACAAAAGAGGACAAAGGTGCTGTGGGAAATATTTTATAAAAAGTACAATCATTATTTCGTCAAAACATTATAAACTATTGGTCTTTATTTATAAAAACAAATAATTACTTTGTAATTTTGTAATATTGTTTACTTAAATTTGTAAAATAAGGGCGGCTTTTGTGGGATTCTTCAACCATGTTTGTTCCCATCGCCCTCTTTATTGGATTTAAGTTAACAGAAAGAGAAAGAGTTACAATTAGAGGTCTAGGATGAATTTCAAATAATTTATAATTTCCAATTTAGTTGCTTATTGTCAAGGATTGTTAACTGTTTACAGGATTGCTCGATCCCTATACTACAATGTAATCCATAATTGTGACGTCATCAAAGATCCAAGGATCTCGAACTTGTAGAAATAGGTACACTTTATACTGTTATTACAAATTTTAATAAATAATAATATTAATAATCATTCAAATACGAAAATTTTTTTTGCTAATGTGAAATATAACAAACACAAAATAGGTATATTTTGACAATTCGATTACATATATCTTCGATGACGTCACAAAGGCGGATGACAAAATTGAGCGATCGAGCAATCCTGTAAACAGTTAACAATCCTTGGCTTATTGTAACTTGCATTGTTTAGAAATACTTCAGATTTTTAGTGTATTTTTTTTTTGTCTGATAAAAAAGAGGACATTTAGCATAAAATGTGTATATATATACCGGACATAAATTTGAACCTTAAAAAGAGGACTTGTCCGGTTAAAAGAGGACGTCTGGTCACCCTAATTACACTAGAAATTTTTTCAAATATGTGGTACATAAAAATTATCTTAAAATAGTAGTTGAATGGCAAGCAAGTATAAGGTGTTTTTAAGGAAGTTAATAATTTTAGTTTGAAATAGGACATTTTTTCCACTAATTTCTGACCTTTAAGAATTGGCGACAATAACAGGAGAAACTTTAAGGAAATTTGAGAAGTTCAGGAAGACCGCATGTCAATAGCCCTTCGTTCTCGAATTATAAATTGTTAAAATGTGATGCTTTATAGGTGGCCACCCTGTATATCACATTTAAAAGACCCAAAAGCTCACGCAAATATTTGAGTACAACAGAATGGATTTTCCGATAATTTAATTTCATTACCTGAAATGATAAATTACAAACAGTAATATCTAAATATGATATAGGTAGGTATATTTATAATTTAATTGACATAGGGCCGGTTTTATAATCAAATTTAAAGGAACTTTATGGATACGATTGTCTCAATAATAGTAAAGAGGGATTTCATAACAGACAACGTTTAGTACACAGAATACTTGTTTAGTAATATTGTTCAACGGGGGACGCTCTGCTATGTGTTTCTTCACCCATTTTTTTCTCTCTCGATCTCGATAGGTACACGTATAATGCTTCATTTACAAGTCTCTTATACAATCCAGTGATCCGAACATTCCAATAATCCGGCCCACCCTGGTTTTTATTAGTGCCGGATTAGTGACACTACACTGTAGTGTATTTTTTCGGCACATTTTGGAGCCGCCAGTTTAAGGATGCATATAAAAAATTATTAACTCTAATGTGAATTAAAGAAATAGCTTTTGGGATTGCATTCCTTTGGAAAATACTTCTACTTTAAATTGTAGTTCTGGAAGATATAAAATAAATGACTTGAAGTAAATTTAGAGCTCATGACGTATTAGAAAATTAAATGCCACAAGCAAAATATAATTTTCATTTTTCATGGAAGTTATTAGATTACAGCGAATATTCTATAAGTAGTGATGCAATGATTCTGGTTTTTACGAACAAACTAATAATTGTACAATTACGGTTATGGTTAAACAAAATAGGTAGATTGAAAAAGATAACAAAAAGAACAAAATAAAACCAAAATACAAAATTTTGAACACTTCGTATAGAAAATTAGAAATAAAATATTTTACTTTAAAGTTAACACAAATAGGTACATTCCCTAAATAATAAACTGTTTGTATAATCAAAATAAAATAAAAAATGTTTAATATGATTTTATAGAACAAATAGATTTAAATACTAAAATGTAAAATAAGAAAAAAGAAATTTCAAAATTCAAATATTTTTCAAGATTTAAAAATTCACAAATTAAATAATTTTCCTAATACAACCATATTATTGTAATTATAAAGACACTTACTGAAACTTAAATTAAAATTGAATATTTGTAAAAAATATTTGGTTGTTTAAAGGCAACAAAAGGACAAGTTTTAATTAAATAAATTAGTTTTATTTAAAGCACAATAATTAAGATTTTTTATATAGTGTTAATGTATTTCATTATTTCCCGTTTTATTTGAACATTACAATTATGTACTATTAATATTTATCTAATAAATTTCTTGAAGAATAAAATTTAATAGATATACGAAAAATTTTTATTGCTGTCCTGCGAAGAGCGCTCTGCCCTTGCACTTGGAATGCTCGATACCCTACAAATTATTTGATAAGGCAAGTCTATCTGGTCTGTGAAAATAGTACAATTGGACTCTATTATATCTATGATAATAGGAACAGTTTGGAACAGGAACAAGTATCGTTGTATAACTGGAACAAGTTGGAAATGTTACATAAGAATACTGGTTTAGCTCATCTCTATGACATAATCTCGAGTATGTTCTGTGGATAACTGAGAATATTTGGTTCCTCTATGCAGTGAACTACTGAAAAGTATAATTTTCCAGAAACCTGTTCACCTTATACATATTCTTTGCCTCTGTGCTTTCCCTGTTCATATCAAGCAACACAAAACACAACTTTATTAACTGCTTACATATCTACCAATTTTGACCTTTTGTGTTGGGAATATTCTAAATGCCTAAGTGATCAATTAAATAGTGCTCACTTTATTTAATGTTTTTTTTTTTATTTTCAATATGAAATTCATTGTAATATAATTTTTATGTTTCAGAATATGTATTTGATTTGCAGATGGCCTTAATTCAAATTAATCAAAATTTTATTATTGTATTTTGAATATAATAGTTATTTGTTTAACTATTATAGTACACAAAATTACACGTTTTCGGGACGATGGAAAGGGTTGCAGGTCAACTTGTAGCGCAGTCCGGCAATTTTACGACTCTCGGAAACATATTTTTTGTACGAGTTATTACATATATGTTATAACATATAATTTTTTTCCAGCCACTTCTAATTAGCACCTCCAGTTTACCGATTCATCGGAGTCACTATCTGTTTCTATTTTTCTATTTAATTAAACTTCCAATATATATGACATGCAATGTCAATGTCAAATTACTTTTAGGTACTGTACAAAATAGTTATTTCCCTAACAAGTGTGGAAGGTGATACTTTTCCGCAAGCGACTGCAGTTGTCCGAACGACGCGAAGCGGAGTTCGGACAAGCAGTGAGTGCGGAAAAGACACCTTCCACATGTGTTAGGAACAACGTTTTTTCTACGGGCGTGAAGAAAATTGACATAAGAAAAATAAATATTTGCACACAATGCTGTCTAATAATTAGAAGTGTCAAGCATTCCTTTTTCTTTATGTCAAAATCTGAACAGTGACAACATGATTTTTTGGAATTAAGATAATATTATGATCACATTGCAAGTAATACATAGGTATTTATTTTCCGCACTAGTGCGGAAAAGTGCAATTTTCTACACTCAAATGCGTGCAGAAAATTGTAACTTTCCACACGCTCGTAGAAAAATCTTTTTTGTACAGTTGCCATGGAGATCCCAAACAGTCCCAAAATGGCCCTCTTTTTATACAAAATAATTTAATGTTATAGTGTCTTATTCGTATGGTTGGAAAAAAAACTATTCAATATGGAAATAAAAATCCCTGCCTTTTATTAATGGAAGTCGAACAAATAAAATTAAATGTGAATGATATTGCTCCAAACTTCATATGACCTGCTTCTATTTAAAATTTTTAAAATATTTGAAGTGTGTGGGAAATAACACGAAAAACAGCCGTTTGTGACTTGTAAGTTTTGTTACTATCTATTCATTTTGTGAACAATTTAATGTTCCTAGGTAACTTTAATATATTTCCGAATTGAGACACCTATATTATTTGGTAAAATATGTTGTAAATAATAAATTTTCATAAATTACTATTTGTGAACATATGTATATTGCAATACTTATACTAATTACAGGTATATCATCCTTTAACCAGATGTCTAGAGATTCTTTGAAAAGAAATGTCTACTTAAGACATATCTGAATATATACCTACTTGTATTATATATCTCGTAATGTCTTCAAATTAGGAGTTATATAATAATTCGTAATAATAAAATACAGAATGATTCCCAAAATAAATTAAAATATTGTAGTTTTTACACATTTTAAACCGGCATATTAATGTGCATGTAACAACTTTAACTGTTTAGTACATACTCACTACCACATCTGAATGTCTGGGAAATGATATAAATTTTGGATGAAATGGATCCACAGTACATTTTTAGAATCTATACCACAGCATATAATTGTTTTACATGCTATGTCTATGCACTTGAATGAATTCCAAACAATGTCTAAGGCCAATTTTATGTAAATTTTTTTGGTTACATTTAATAAGACAGAAATGTTGACACTGAAATATTTTTATTGGGACACCACAACACCTATAACCGAACTATCAACTTAGGTAAAAGCATCCTCTCTATGAACTTACTTCAGACATAATTAAGTATATAATTCTGCAGATAACTTTACAAAAATGTAAAAAATCAAAGTCATACATCTAAATGCATTTGCAACTGCTCAATATGTAAATTAATGAAGAATATTACTGGCTAAAATTAACTGTATGAACTTATTCAATTTCAAGGAGTTCTACATCAAAAATAAGTGTTGCATTTGGTGGAATAATTCCTGGATGACCTCTTGATCCATAAGCATAATCTGGAGAACAAGTAAGCTTGGCTCTTTGACCAACACTAAGCTGAAATAAAAAATAAGGAATGTCATTATGGTAACTTGACTGCAATTATATTATAGATATATATTTTTAATTTATCAGGTAGTTATTTATATATCTCCTCATTTTTACCATCAGGTAATAGGAGCGCAAGGATAATTTACATCATATTCTTATTTCCTCAGGTGGACATCAATTTGACGCACAAATTGAAGTTGAGCTTACACCACTTACATGAAGGAAGGAAAAATGGAAGCTCATTATATACCTATATGGTTAGTAGCTACTAAATATGTTAAATTTTAAGAATTTAGTATGTGGATGTACTATCTATTTACATATAATTATTTATTAAATACTTGAAATATAGAATTACATATATGACAGTTAGATTTAAAAGCACGTTACAAAGACATAACATCCACATATTTTCATTTAACACACTCTTCCGACCTTCATTTTTTTGTTTAATTTTAATACTTATAATTATAATACATAATTATAACATTATGTTATAGACATATATATAAGTATTCTAATTCTAGTATTTGTGGGAGAAGATTAATAAATTATCATTATTATTAAAAGTATGTTGGGAATAAAATTTAAATTTAGTATAATTTTTTGATACCTACAATTTAGTATAGGTATAGGTAATTTTACTTGGCTGTTCTTGGAATTATAGGTTCTGTTAAAATACTCAATCTTTACTTCACACTTCAATAGTGAACACTTGATCAACACTTCAACAGTGTTTTGAACAGAACCTATAATCTCAAGAACAGCCAGTTAATTAAACTCATATACTTAATTCCGAACAGAAATGCCTTATATTTAATCAATAGTCCGTGTTTAGAAAAAAAGTTTATATTATACATACTTGGGCAACTCCTTCATCCCAGCCTTTAATCACTTCTCCTTTTCCTATGTGGAATTTAAATGGTGTGCCTCTATCCCGCGATGAATCAAATTTTTGTCCATTTTGTAAGGTACCCGTATAATGAACAACGACGGTTTGGCCTGTCTTTGGAAAGGTTTGGCCTACAAACAGGCATATCTTTGATAGTATATCAAAAATCATTGTTTTTAGCGGCAATTTCCATATTTGGCGATCAAGGTCAACGAAAAAAATTACCGCAATGTAGTACAAAATATCGATTTGATAATGATCGTAAACAAGCCGTAAAACAAAGATAAATAAGAGAGTTATTAGAACTACTGATCAATTGAGATTAAAATATTTAAAGAAATTATAGAAGGCAGCTTACCATCACCGGGAGAAATACTTTCGACTTGAACACCCATTATATGAAAGGCTGCAAATAAAAATTTACTTACTATTAATGTGACTGAAAACAGTAAATTATTTCTTACCTTAAAATTATTATTACTATGTACAAAATGAAACAGAAAGGCGTTTCAGTCACGTCACGTCACTTCCAAACAAAAATGGCAATTTGGCAATGGCGTTCCTGTTCAAACGGCTAAAATCGAAGTTAATAATCCTAAGCATGCGTAGGATGCATTTGGATATGTAACTTTTCGTACAACATGTAAGTATCAATGGTTGCAGAACAATGAAATTTAATTTGAAATGTACGAGTACTAAGTTGTGTCTGTACCTACATTTTTGTAATAGGTAATTTTATTCATATGGTAAAACAATAGGTATTAGAATAAAATATAAAATAATACAACTCAGATATTTACGTGTATATACAGGGTCTTTCAATGAAAACTTGATCCCCCTCCCTATGACTATAAAACCGAAAAAAAAATTAGAATTCGCCAAGACCCCTCATTTTTGACGATCAAGCTAATTCGAGAAATGTTCATCCCCGTAACTTTTAGCAACCATAACTTTAAAAATTAAATGGAACTCAGTGGCGTAACTACGCTAGGGCGGCAGTGTGCGACGCACAAGGGCCCAAGAGCTTGAGGGGCCCCGGAGGTGCCCAGTCCGAGTGCGAAATAAAGAAGTTAATCGAAAATAAAGTCCGAGTGCGAAAATAAGACGTCATAAATAGTTTTGCCAACTCAAAGACTAGGAGGAGAAACGTTCCAGTCTGTTGTTGAAAGTGTAAATGTGTTTCCGAAATACAACTCAAAAGTATTTCGAACACAGTTTTTGTAAGATTTTTTTCTGACATTTTAAATAACCGAGTTATGGCCCTTCCATGTGCTAATGGTTTATCCTGTATACTATATAATATATCTATAAATTATAAGGCAAAACGGCAAAACATTTATTGTACTTTTTAATGAGTCCGACTCCGATGCTTCACTGACGGCAGCCTATGCGTTTTGGTTCTTCCTCTCCCTTTCATTCCTTATAAGTGTTTGGCTGTGGACAATAAGTAATAAGTACTCACTATATTTAATATGTAACTATAATATGACTATAATATTTATTATATATTTAAGACATAGACATGTTGAAAATACTAAATTATACAAAATGATAGTCTAATAAACATACGTTTACAGTGTATTTGGATAGATCCGAAGACAGACATCCAAATAATCTTATTGTCCTCTCTTTTATATGCATATTATATACATATAAAAGTTGCCTCATAGGTTAAAAAATTTCAACAGAGTCAACAGAGAATACTTTTAAGAGGATACTTTTTAAATGTTAACTAGCTTCTAGCTTCCATTGTTGTTTAGAAACTTGAATTAATTGCACTATTTTTATGCACATTGCAAAATACGCATTATTATCATTACCCAATATGTGTTATTGATGACACATACGTGTTGCGGGTCAGATTTGTTTCTTTGTAGGTGATTTCTTTTGAGTTTAGATTAATTAGATGTCATCATCGACATTCCTATTGTCGATTAAAGACGATTAAATGACGAAACCATTGTTCGCTATAAGTGTAATGTCATTGTATGTGCAGACGGGTATTACAATGGTGACGAAATTTATAATCCTGCAATATAAGGAAATTTATTGTTTCTTATGGGTCAGATTCTACAGTAAAATTAGTTCCTTCAATAGAGTTGTTCAATATTTCAACTAAATGTACTTGCAATAGTATTTTCGGTATTTCAAATACAATATTTCAGGTTTTTCAATTTTGGTATTTGTATCTTGGTACTTATTTGTATAATACTTATATTTGCTAAAGTATTTGGAGTTATTTCTTGATTTTTGTGTGCTTCGATGTACCAATGTCAATTACTTTCTGGCATTTCTGCTACAATAAGTTAATTGAAATTTGAAGTACTAACCATGTATTTTCCGGTAACTGAAGTCGTCATTTTAAAATTTAAATAATAGACTTATTGATTGATTATCATTTTATAATACTTTTATAACAAAATAATAGAGTTATAAAAATGTTAATAAATATAGCTTATTCAGCTAGATCTTTACTTAACATTTTTCTTAGTGTATTTGTTTGGTATTTCTTCTATACGCGATTCTTGCTAAGCAATACGCTACCTACTGGCGGCACGCACAACTAACGCATGTGGTATTGGTTCAGTTTTGTGTATGTATGTCTACTGTGAATTTTGAAATATCCGTTGTTATATTAGTTAATTGCTTTGATTAGATATGAATCATTATTCTTGTGAGCGTCATTGTTCCTCTTGTACAAAGAAAAACCCCGAGATCAGTTTCATACTTTTCCAAAAGCGGGAAAATCTGGAGCTATCACGGAAACTATAAGTTGAGCATTACAGAGTTACAGGAGACAAGTATGGATAAAGAAGCTAAAGAACGCAGAGTAGAGAGTGTGCTCTTTACCTTTCTCTAAGGATGGCTATTTCCATAAAGGTATGTATGCCGTATGCCCAATAAAGAATTTGACATATTTTGAGGTTAAGTTTCATTTTCAGATTGAACGCTCGAAAAATATTGAAATATATTTCAATTTTATATCACTATACTTACCCCTTTCAAAATAGTTTTACAAGCTTTTTACCTGGTTTAAAGTTCTCGACAACAAATCTTTGATGAATAAAATTTCAAACGTCAGTGTCAGTGAACATAGGTTAGTATAGGTTACTGCCATTTTGGCGCTTCAATCTTAAAATGAATCGCGTATATTGCTAGGTAGTCCTATTGTTTTCTTAGAGGTTTTCTTTCTGTATGGTAAGTACTGTGGCTTTTTTTTTTGTTAAAATCAGTTAAAATAGTTATATGTTTTAATAAAAAAGTGTCAACCTTCAATTCTTCAAAGCATCAAATACGACAAATTTGTTAAATTATTCTTGTTTAGGTATAAGTATATCGGGATTTCGAAAGCATAAATTTAAGATATATTTATTTTGTTATTAATTGCTTAATACTTGAGCAATCTTTTTAAATCGTTTCTTATGTTTTCGTTTAAGGCATTAGAGAGCTTAGCATTATTCAATTATTATTCAATTCAATTTTGGAACATTAAAGTCCTTGATATTGATGGAAGTCATTAATAAAAGCAGAATAGGAACATATGTAAAATATGTTAAAATTGATACCTACTAGATCAGTGGGACGTCAACACACTTTTGAGTTAACTTAGGTTAGTTTTAATTTATTAGGTTGGTAAATATTACTGATATACTACTAGAAAAGCAATAAATCGTACAAACAAAACGGTGAAATAACACACCCAACATTGCTTCGTAATAAATTTGAAATAAACTAGATCAAAAATCCAAATAATATGATAATAGGTTTTAGTTTTTATCTTTGAACACTCTAGTTGTACCTAGGTATATTATGACCTGCGTGTTTTCTTGTTACATAGGTAAGAATATATGAATTTATCTGTTTAATAACTGGGAACCTATACAATAAATACGAAATTTGATAGAATTAATTTATTTCGACTGATGAAACTGTCAAGACAAAAATATTTATAATGATATTGTAACGTTTTCGTCTTTAAAAACGGGATAATAAACTGGATAATAAACTGGATAATAAAAGCTTTGAGTATACTACTACAACTCAATGATAAAAGTCACTACAGAGTTTGCAACACATACTAGGTATACCGGGTGTTCCACATTATTGGGTTTTAGGGAAGACAATGAACTGACAATAACGGAGTGATTTGTTAAGTTTAACTTTAATTATATTTGAGATGTATTTCATAACAAGATCGACTATCGACTATATACATCCACACATAATAGTGTGCCTTTTATATTACTGTTTGACTCAGCGTTCTTAACATAACATTAACTTCAATCCTTAGGACTTTTATAAACATAAACAAGAGCACATAGTTTTAATTACAGAGTGGTCAACCTATTTATTTTGTCTATATCCAATACACATCCCAGATAGCACAAATTATTTATGGAATAATCTGTAAATCTTCTAAAATGATTATTCATTGTCAATATTCCAGTAATATGCTTATAATAAATATACACTTTATATAATATTCTTAAAATATTCATTTTAGAATATTATGAATAGAATATTCCAGTAATATTTATTATATATTACATTATTATTTAATATATTACATTATTTTATAGAATATTCTTGTAATATTAGTTGTAGAATATTATGAATATAATATTCCAGTAATATTTACTATAGAGTTAATATATTGCGTTCTTTTATAGAATATTCTCGTAATATTCGTTATAAAATATTATGAGAAAAATATTCGAGTAATATATATTAAAGCTGGCACTAGTAATATGCACAAAAAATATGCATTAAATATTCTCGCAAAATATTTTTTTGTGAAATTGCACCAAGACTTGCGGTTGTGTTATAAAACATTCTGAAAATAATATTCGAGTAATGTCTATTGCAGCTAAGCAGCAATATATACAGAAGAAACATGCGTTTAATATTTCTAGGAGAATATATTATGCGTTTGATTTTTGTAATATTTTTTGTAACATATTATGAAACGTAGCAAGGTGTATTGAGGTGTATTGTCACCTACGAAAAGCACTGTCGTTTGCGACTCTACCACTGGACAGCGGTGCTGCCCCCGGTGTCATCATGCTACTCACCACCTCAAGCACGACCCAGACAAAAAATTGTTGTCTGGTTAAATGGAGGTTTCGGCGAAGTTTTTCTTTTTGAATATGTTCCGCCTTCAGAAACACACTTGTTTTCAAGTAGAGCATCCTAGCCGGGCTTTTATAGTTTGTGATTATGCCGCTGGATGGAGACACTTATGTCCTACCAGCAGAATGCTGACGTACTTCTCTAAGTGTCTTTGCTGCCTGTGTGTCATTGTGCTTATCTCGTATTGACGAAGCTTAATAGGCAGGTCAGGACGGTCAGGTTGAGGTGGCAATAGACCTCGAGCCACGACCCAGACAAAAAATTGTCTGGTTAAATGGAGGTTTCGGCGA
The DNA here is from genome assembly GCA_963924545.1 of Pogonocherus hispidulus. Lineage (NCBI taxonomy): Eukaryota > Metazoa > Arthropoda > Insecta > Coleoptera > Cerambycidae > Pogonocherus > Pogonocherus hispidulus. The sequence goes on from OZ004693.1 coordinate 18,408,082, forward strand.
AGTTTTTCTTTTTGAATATCTTCCCCCAAAAAAAATATTCCAGGATTAAATACGTCCTAACTCCTAACCAAAAATGAATCTAAAAATAATGTATGTAATATATTTATAATCTATAATTATCTATCTCAGTATCTATATAATATTGTTACGGAAGCTCACCTACCTTGCTAGTGAATCTGCCTGTTTTGTTAATTCATTTCTTATTGTTTATAAATTAATATTTGTAAAATCTTTAGGTTGACGTTTCTAATCTAGAATTTTCATTTAAGTCATAGAATCGTTCCATTAGGTTCTGGAATCCAAAAGGAAGCTCCCGAATATTCCAGAAGTTTGAAAAATATATAAATACTCGTGATTTCAAGAAGACGGGGAGTTTTTAATCGAAAGCGTGAGCGCGTTCAACCGAAACGTCAAACTAAGGAATTTGTGTTGACAGTTGTGAAAAAGAGTTGAAGTTTGTATCTAGTGACAATAAAGATTTGTGTTGTTTTGTCGAACAAGCTGGTTTAATCCGTTTGGAGGTTAGACAAACGTTACATTTGGTGTCAGAAGTGCGACGTTCCACGACGTGAAACGTTCGAGGATTAAAAAAAAAAAAAAAAAAAAAAAAGATCAAATAGTAAGTGTATGCCAGTTACCAGATCGAAATCGATAAAAATGGAAGAGACCTTGACACAATTAATGGAAATGATGAAGGAGATAAAAAACGAAATGAAGAATAACCAAGAAGAACTGAAGAACAGTCAAGAAGAACTAAAGAACAGTCAAGATGAATTAAAAAACGAAATGAAGAATAACCAAGAAGAACTGAAGAACAGTCAAGAAGAACTGAAGAACAGCCAAGAAGAACTAAAGAACAGTTTAGAAGAAAGCAATAAAAAGTTAGAAGAGCTAATGAAAGAAAAATTCAAAGATTTTGAAGAAACTGTAGAGGAAGAAATAAATCAATTGAGGAATAGTATGCAAGACGAAGTCCAAATTGTAAAAGAAAGTGTGAGTACGCTGAGGTGTGAAGTCGAAGAGAGAGTCAACGAAATGCAGAAAGTCAACAGTACGTTGAAGTGTGAAGTCGAAGAGATGCAGAAAGAAGTCATCCGAAAATTCACACAGCTGTCCACGACAGGAGTTATTAAAGTTGAAAGTAATCCTGCATCTTCGAGGGTCAAGCCACCAACATTTGATGGAAAGGTACCATGGAGCACATACTTAAAGCAATTTGAGGCGGCTGCCATGGCAAATAACTGGTCCGAAGGTGAAAAGGCGATATCGTTAACTGTAGCTCTAAGAGGTGAGGCTATGGAAATCTTAAGAACGATGCCTGAGCAGAACAAAACCGATTATGAAATGCTGAAAAGTGCTCTCGAAATGAGGTATGGTGAAGCCCACATGCAACATGTTTACCAGGCTCAATTAAAGGGTAGAAGACAACGATTCGAAGAAAATATTCAGCAATATGAGGCCGATATAGCCCGGATGGTGAAGCTAGCTTACCCCACTGCCCCTGTAGAGTTCCAAGAGCAATTAGCTGTAAGTAGCTTCATAGATGGACTGCGAGACCCTGAAATCAGTCAGGCGTTGAGGTTAGCCAGAAACAAAACCATTTCCGAAGCTTTGGCGCAGGCGTTAGAAATTGAAGCTGCTCAACAAGCATCCAGACGGGGTCAAGGCAGAGCAAGGCTAATTAAATATCAGCCAGCCGACTATCGAAGTAATGACAAAAATGTGGAGGTATTGCTGAAAAATGTTCAAGATTTATTGAACAATTTCCAAACCGAACGGAATCATACCGACTTTGCTACATTTAGCAGACGTAGACCCATCCGCTGCTGGAATTGCGGTGGCGAAGGGCATCTCAGGAATCGATGCTATTCTGCTCAACAAGCATCCAGGCGAGGTCAAGGCAGAGCAAGGCAACTTAATTATCGATCAGGTGAACAAAGTAGTAACACCAAAATCGAGGTTTTGCTGAAAAATGTTCAAGAGTTATTGAGCAACTTGCAAAACGATCAGAATCATACCAACTCTGCCACATTTAGCAGGCGTAGACCTATCCGATGCTGGAATTGCGGTGGCGAAGGGCATCTCAGGAATCGATGCCCTAATAACACATATGATCAGAACCCTGAAGGCCAAGTGGCAAGGGGGTTTCAACGTTTGCAAGAGGACGACTTCAAAATTGAACACCGAAGAGGACAGAGCCATCGCAACGCTGACGCTTTATCCAGAAGGCCATGCCTTCCTGATTGTAGATATTGCTTGCGACAGGAAGCAAGGGAACAGGACGATTTTCATTGCCGAAGAATTAGCATCCAAGGCCCAGAACATTGGGATAGTAGAAGCCTTGCTAAAGAACAGAGTGAAGATCCAGAGTTTGGCTCAATTTTCCAATGGAAAATAAATAAAATGGATAGACCTGATTGGCAGGATATTTCCAATAAATCTCCATCTCTGAAAAGTTACTGGGCATTATGGGACTCCCTAGTTGTAGAAAATGGCCTACTAAAAAGAGTATGGGAGAGTCCGGACGGCAAAGAAAGGAACTACCAGACTGTATTACCTAGGACAAGAGTTCCAGAAGTTCTCCAAGCGGTTCATAGTGGCGTTGGTGGTGGACATTTTGGAATCAATAAGACTTTGAACAAGGTCAGAGAGCGATTCTACTGGCTTGGGAGTCGTTCCGATGTGGAAGAATGGTGCCGGCGTTGTGAAACCTGCGCCTCTAGTAAGGGACCAATGACTCGAAGTCGCGGCCAGATGAAGCAGTATAATGTCGGTGCTCCATTTGAAAGAATAGCTATTGACATAGCTGGCCCATTTCCTCGAAGTGACTCTGGCAATCGTTATATCTTGGTAGCTATGGACTACTTCAGCAAGTGGCCAGAAATATATCCTATACCTAATCAGGAAGCAGTCACCGTAGCAGAGGTCCTATTTGAAAACTGGATATGCCGTTATGGAGTTCCGAGGGAAATCCATTCTGACCAAGGACGGAACTTCGAATCTGAGGTATTTCAGAATGTTTGTCAACTACTAGGTATCTCGAAAACTAGAACAACACCTCTTCATCCACAATCAGATGGAATGGTCGAGAGATTCAATCGAACCATTGAAAATTTCCTGAAAACTGCCGTGAATGAAAAGCAGACCAACTGGGACACCTGCCTTCCTCCATTTCTCTTAGCCTATAGAGCGGCAGTTCACGAAACCACTGGTAAAACACCAGCCAGTGTGATTTTTGGCAACGAATTACGTCTACCGATAGACCTCATTGCAAATAGACCAGAACATCAGGAAAATATCAGTGACTATCTCCGCCACCTGAAAGATCGAATAAAGTTGGTACATGAGGAGGTACGAGAAAAGCTGAGAATAGAAAGTGACAGAATGAAGACCCGTTACGACTTACGTGCCAACAGTAATGGGTTTCATGAAAATGATAAAGTTTGGCTGTACAACCCAAAGAGGACTAAGGGCAAATCACCTAAATTACAGAGATCTTGGGAAGGCCCTTATTCGATTGTGACCAGGTTAAACGATGTCGTGTATAGGATCCAAAGAAATCCTCAATCCAAAATGAAGATTGTTCACATAGATCGACTGACGCCTTATCAATAACACCATGCGGACAATGGAGTAACCTGATCGAGACGATCAGTTCTGAGAGGGGAGCAGTGTTACGGAAGCTCACCTACCTTGCTAGTGAATCTGCCTGTTTTGTTAATTCATTTCTTATTGTTTATAAATTAATATTTGTAAAATCTTTAGGTTGACGTTTCTAATCTAGAATTTTCATTTAAGTCATAGAATCGTTCCATTAGGTTCTGGAATCCAAAAGGAAGCTCCCGAATATTCCAGAAGTTTGAAAAATATATAAATACTCGTGATTTCAAGAAGACGGGGAGTTTTTAATCGAAAGCGTGAGCGCGTTCAACCGAAACGTCAAACTAAGGAATTTGTGTTGACAGTTGTGAAAAAGAGTTGAAGTTTGTATCTAGTGACAATAAAGATTTGTGTTGTTTTGTCGAACAAGCTGGTTTAATCCGTTTGGAGGTTAGACAAACGTTACAATATATTTATAGATTATTCTTTGTGTCATTTTTGGTGATCTCGGAATATTTGTTCCCTTATTCTGGGACTATTCTGCGTATATTATTTGAATATTTTATAATTATTCTTGTATTATCTTGTGGATTATTCTTGGAATAAGTTTAGGAATATTCTCTAGATATAGAAAAGTGTGTACTTTTCGATATTCTACAAATATTCCCAAAATTTATCTATATAATATTCCAATCTTCCTTCAGAATAATTTAGGTATATTCTAGGAATAGGTTTGTGCTATCTGGGATAAAAGTTCTCAACCTCGTATCTCGGCAACGGAAAGATATATTTTGATTTTGAAAAAAACAGATGATAGAGCTCATCTATGGCTTCGACACGGAGTTCAACTTGATTTTTATCAGAGTAAATTGGAGATAGCGCTGAAGTCGAGAGAAATTTTTCATTGGCAGGAACTTTGCAACAAGTTTTATCGGATACTTCGATCAATTCTAAACAATTTTTGTTAAATGACTGCCTATTTTTCAAAAACTTAATAGTTTCAGAGATATCGGTCTCTTCATTTGGTGAGGTCCAAACTCAAGCGTATTTTAAAGTTTCGAATTATTACCGTATACAATGAAACAATAATTATCCAAGTCAATTTAATAGCTCTCTTTAAGAAATAGTGAGATAATATGTATTTCTGTAAAATATAGCAAAGGTGTTTTAAATACCTAATTCATTTTGTATAATAAGGAAATTCATAATTATTTGTACGTTTGTCCTAAAATAAATGGACCTGAATGTATAACGAAACTTCATCACAGTAGGTTTTGATTAGAAGGAAACAAAATTAAATACATATTATTTCACTATTGTAAGGTCCTACTAAGTTGGGACAATAATTTTTAGTTGGCTCAATAATTTTCCAGAAAATTGAGATTGTTTGTTTTGGCTGCTATCTATTTTTCACCCACTAGGACCCATTTCAAGTCAATTTTTATACTGAGTAGTCTATATGAGATGCTTATTATGTGTACCAAAGGAGAAGTTGGGAAGCTCAATAATTTTCGAGAAAATTGAGATTGTATATATTGGATGCTATCTATTTTTCACCCCCCAGGACCCATTTGAAGTCAATGATTTTTATACTGAGTAGTCTATATGAGATGCTTATTACGTGTATCAAAGTAGAATTTGGGACGCTCAATAATTTTCGAGAAAATTGAGATTGTTTGTTTTGGCTGCTATCTATTTTTCACCCCCTAGGACCCATTTCAAGTCAATGATTTTTATACTGAGTAGTCTATATGAGAGGCTTATTACGTGTACCAAAGGAGAATTTAGGACGCTCAATCATTTTCGAGAAAATTGAGATTGTGTTTGTTTTGAGTGCTATCTGTTTTTCACCACCCAGGACTCATTTCAAGTCAATGATTTTTATACTGAGTAGTCTATATGAGATGCTTATTAAGTGTACCAAAGGAGAAGTTGGAAGCCATTGTTTCATTGTTCAAGGTAATAATTCTAGACTCTAAAATATGCTTGAGTTTAGGCCTCACCAAATGAAGAGCCCGATATCTCTGAAACTATTAAGTTTTTGAAAAATAGTCATTTAACAAAAATTGTCTAGAATTGAACAAAGTATCGGATAAACCTTGCTGCAAAGTTCCTGCCATCGAAACATTTCTTTCGATCTCAGCGCCATCTCCAATTTGCTTTGAAAAAAATCAAGTTGAACTCCGTGACGAAGCCATAGATGAGCTCAATAAACTGTTTTTTTTTAAATCAAAATATATCTTTCCGTTTCCGAGATACGAGGCTGAGGACTTTTATGTGAAACACCCTGTATATTGTTCCAAACAAAATATACACAGTTCGAAACTACAAACTGATAAAACTGTACAGTAAACATTTATTTTTTACACACTTATTTATATCGACAATAATTGATTTACAATAATTTATTTATTTGCTTACAAACGCGTTTCAATCATTGCTGCGTTGTTCTGTTATTTCCCAACTTATTACTGGTGAAATCTCTGGACTTTCGGGACGATTCTGTGTGACGTCACACATCTAGATGGGATTGAGCGTAAACTCGATGGAACCAAAAAATATAAAATATAAACTAATAAGAATTTTCACATTCATTCATGCCCTAGACAAAATTTCTATCTTTGACACTATGGGCCAGATGACTCAAAAGTACGTTTACCATCTTATAGTTTCTACTCAGTCTTCTATCATACTGCATTAGGTATGTAAAGCAGCAATAAACTATGACTATTATATTGCTTTCAAAGAACAATAATCGATTGCAAAAATATCGGATGACGGGATTAAGCTACCTTTGCAAATCCTTGATTATGAAATTTTGATCGCTGGTATTTCGTGTTCGTCCTCAGCAGTGTTACCAATCAGACCGTATCTAATGTAGCGAACGACCCTACACAAGCTGCTACTTACGCTCCTACTTCAACCTGTTGTTAAGCTTAATTGGATGCCGTAACGTATGCGTAAATGCTCATTATAATAATAATATCTTAATTGTATAACTGCATGGCGACAGAGGCGTATGCACAAGATAAATCGTACCGAATAATCTGGTATCTAGAGCCCAGGTACCAAGGAATAGAGAGTAGTATTCCCAGACAAAGATTTAATTTTGGTTTCCTGCTTTTTGTTGTTTTACAAGTGGTAGGTGGTGCAATTTCAACAGAAACTATGAATTAGGTATAGGACATTATAAGTATACATGGAATATGTTTAGAATTAGACATTCACTTTCGGCATAACCGGAAGTGCCACCGTTTTGAAAATACTTTAGCCGAATGGAATTGGCGTTGGTATGCTACCAAATTTTCAGATTTCTCCTAATTATACTGTTCGCATAATTGATCGATTCATTTCCCCGTGGGATATCTGTGTATGTGATATATTGGTACAAAAAAAAACGCATAGGTACTCTAAAGTATTAAATCTTAGCCCGGGAATATCATATCATCTCAATCAATCAATAAAACGAAATACCTATTCTAAAACCACAAGTGTAACATGAAGGCAAACTTCTAAAGTTTTAGGAAAGTTAGTAGAGAAAATGTTTTACTTGTTTGAGCAATTGATAAATTCATATCTTTGTCACATAGAAGTCAATGTTTGTCCCAACATAGGTGAGAGAAAATAATCAATTAAATCTAATTATCGTGCTAAATATAGTACCATCACAAAGTTTATATACCAGCCTAAGACATGTTTTATAGTTTTGTTTTATAGTTGTTTATAGTATAGTTATAGTATTCTTTGTGTTTGTTGTTATAGTGTGCTTAGTTTGTGTATCAGACAACCCCCAAATTCAAAGCTAGATGCTGCCCGGAAGAGAACTACATTGAAAACGTAGACGAACACATCATCACATCATACTCACCAGCCAGTGATGGAGTTGGGGATCGAACCCAGCCCCTAATAGGCAGTGGGACCGAGAAATGCCGCCACAATACGCTCTAGCTCGCTGCTTTAGCAACTTTTCTAAATTTGTGTGCTCTATACGACGTTGAATTTGTTCTAGAAGCGTTTATTTTGATACCTTCTTATGAAAATAGTTCGTTATTGTAGTTTTAATGTACTTATATTCAAAAAGGCATTAGTTAATATTGCGGAGATATAGCCAATATACAATAAAAAAGTCACTAATTTAGTGTACTTGCTATATTAGAGGATACGAATCGATTTTAACTAAAATAAATAATCCTCCACACTAAAAAATAAAAAAAATATCCAGCTGAGCTCTTATGCAAAGGTCAATAATTTCGCATTGGGTTAAACTTCAAAATTAGTTGACTTTGGAAACCGATCATTGACTTTGGCCAATTAAAAACCTAGTTTCTTTATATATTCACGAAAATTAAATAGTGCAGTTAATTATAAAAAAATATGTATTTAGTTTGATCGGTAGTGTATAATTGGAGTTACAAGTCATAATTATATAAAAATCTCGATATTTGTAATAAAGTTGTTAAACGTAAATTTCTATTTACATTAACATAAATTATCATCGATTTTGTTAATAACTGATTAATTAACAGGGACGTAATAAAGTAGCCTGAAGGTGAACTGTATATATTATAAGTGGGTTAAACCGTCGCTGATTGAGATACAATATAGGTGAACATATAAATATTTGAGAATATGCATAGTAACAAGACATGTTAAAATATGCCTTATTTCTTGTTTCTTACAAGCTGACAAGACGTAAATGTTTAATTTTCAGAACAGAATAATGCAGAAATGATGAAGGAATAGTGATATTAAAGTAGCAGCAAAAGCAGGTGCTGAAAATTTTAGCTGATATCACCATGAGATTAATAAATACCGAGAGTTCAGAAATGTCCACAAGCCACGTGACCAGTAACTATTTTAAAAATAGTAAATTTATTTTCTTTACGTCAAAATTACGTTGGCGTCAAAATGCTAGTTACTTTTAAAGTAACTAAAACACAAGGTGAAGATTACATTAAAACGCAAGTTTCCGTATCACGGCACGCGACTGGCAGTATTTGTCATTTTGACATTGAAAGTAGCTAATCAGCGATCGTATTACTTTGACAGTCGACGAACGGAATGTCGGTGTGACTGTATACGAACTATTACGATTTATGGCAATATTTGACATTTGTGCTTTATTCATTAGCTTTATTCGTTTGTTTTAGCTCCGATTTTCCGCTAATCTCAGATGGATTATTGCCAGTTGTAGTCATGATACAACTACACAGATATGCCAGTGCGCATGGGGGGCGTGGTCTATCGATTGATCGTGACGTCAGTTACGAGCAAAAACAATTCATAAACACGAAAATAATTATATCACTGCCCTTAAGATATTTGAATTTTCGCATCGCATCGCCATTTTTGCATCGCAAAAACCGTCATGCGCAGAACAAACGAAAGTTATGAGCATATCCACCGAGTCCAGCGAGTTTATCCACCAAGGGAGTAAAGTGAGTCCACTTCACTCACGCCATATTTTGTGTTTATGGATGTTCTCTTTAAGAGATTATTCGATTGTACGTTAAGTGGCCCGGAGACGGTCAATAATATTGTCAATAAAATTGATGATTCCAATTGCAATTGCGATTGATGGAGATCCAATGAACACGTCAATACTTCATCAGTTGCTCAGTGAATTTCTCGGGAGTCGAGTCGTTTATTGATTGTTTCTGAATTAGTATAATGGTCAATTTCTGTCAATTTCTCGATTACTCGATCAATTGGGATGCGTCAATGGTCCCCGTCAATGTACTTCAATCAAATTACCTATCAACTTCCGTCCATCGATTGACAATGGCATCAATCGCTTCCTACACGATCAATTAGATGCATCAATGAGTACCATTGACAATATTATTGACTATTGATCGTCTCTGGGCCACTTTACTGTGTTCTAAACTCCAGATACAACCTTAATTTTTAAGTTTGGTTTCAAAATAATATTTCATATTTATAGTGGGTACCTACAACTGCTACGTGTTTTTAAGAAATCGAATAATTATAACTATTTTGGATTTCCGTCCAAAACGATTGTAATCAGTGGCGGCGCGTGAACATTAATTGTATGTGTTCTGCTTAGGGTTGTCACATTGGTCGAATACAATTCCGGGATATTAAGTCTGGCCGGAGCAGCAAAATTTCTGAACTTCAACCGGGAATTTCAATCGGGACCGTACAGCTAATTTCCGGTACAACAATCACAGAAAATCCCGGTCATGCCCATGTGGCAATCCTATAGGGTTCTAATCTAACTGACTTTCTTATGTTTATTTTACCTAATAGGGCCAAGTTAACCTCATTTGACAAATGATTTGATTGTTATTTCATGTCTCTTATGCTCTGACTTAAATGACTTAAATCTGTCACGCCGTATATTGTCCATGCTTTATCCCCACCGAAAAGTAAGCACGGAAAACAAAAGAGTGCATTTTTTTAAATCACACCCGCACATCCACTCTGTTTTTGTGTAGGTATACATTATTGTTAAATTGTTTTTTGTAATACAAAATTTAATTGTGGTGCTGGCCTACCTAATTCTTTTATTTTCAGTTTATCCTCATAAGGCAGAGTACCAAATAAAGTTTTTTGTAAAAACGAAACGCTATTCATTTTAGTAACTAGGTACCTATAATATCCGTGGACGCCTAAACGAAAATATTTACCCGTGCCGCTCACAGAAATAAACGACAACGTACCACGTCCTATTACGATTACGAAATATTACTGAATTTACTGCAGTGGCTGTTGTTGTTGCAGCCACATAAGCCCGTATCATCGTGTACTGGGTCACGTGCCTGATTGGCCAATAAACATAAAGGACGGATCTAATTGTTCGCTGTGCACACATTTTGTATATCAGGTTGCGGTTGCATAAGGGGCTAGGTCGCGTGTAATAAATAATAATATAAGCTCCTAGATTTATTTTAGCGCGAGAGCATTTAGATTCTTTAAATTTTAAGTATTTTGTATTTTGTTGATATTTAATATGCTTAAAAGCTTAAATACATTTTATGTATTCTGCAGCTCCGCGGCTCTTATGGTAAAACCGCCACTGGTTGTAATAATATGACAAATATGATTTACGGCACACCGGTTGTTGCATGTTTATTATTAAATCAAGTAAAGTACGCCTCTGGTGACAGGTAAAGGGTAAGCTCAGTGGAGCTTAACATAAACGCCTTATAAGGTGAGTGACGTCCCATGTGTGCAAACAATGTAAGTGCTGTGTTATAATACAGGCAACATCCTTAATCAGACGTAAACAAACAATCACTGCAGGAACTGCTATATGTGTCAATAACGCACTGACCATACGTTGCCTACATGGAATTGTTCAAATTGATACACAAACCTTAAATAGTTCTTTTTTTATAATTAATATAAGCGACGAAGAAATGGTAATGCATCAAAACATTCTTGCCGTTTTAAGCAGGTATTCGTTCCTAAAATGTTTAAGTTTGGTTACATTGGTTTAATATTTGATTTATTCAGTTAATTAGTTTATTTCTGACCGGGATATTATAAGCTTATATCGTCATAGTTACGCTATCAATAAAGAGGGTCATAACTCCCTTGGGATATTATAGATTCTATAATTCCCTCTACCTTTCACAAGTAAAAATAAAATAAAAAATGCTAATATACATATATGTGTATATATTTATGAAATGAAAACTGAACCATATTTTATTTATTCGCGTCATTACATAATAAATGTACAATTTTGAAATGTTCCCTGAAAATTACTACCCCCACTGGAAACAATTTCTTCTTTTGTATGGCTGGAGCTTCTGTTCACTACAGTCGAGGTACCTGCCTCTTCTAATGGCAAAGTAGACAACATACGCGCCGTTTTATTTCTCAATTCGATGCTATCCTCCAGATACCCCTTCGCCACCGTGGAACTTTTCCAACCTCCGTGTCTTTTTAAGTTAGTCATAGTTGCTCCTGCATTAGCTAGAGCAGTAGCAGAGGTGCGACGAAGGCAATGTGCTGTATAGGAAGATGGGTTTGGCAATCCTAAATACATTGCGATTTTGCTGGGGATTTTCCCAAACATGTTTTTTCCAATTGCCTGAGATGTACATTTATTTTGTCGGAAGCTCAAAAAAAAATCGTTCAATACCTTTAGGACGCAAAGACATATAAAGTCTTAATAAAGGCAAAGCGGAGAACTCTTTTTCACCCACAATTGTAAATTTCTTCGATACACCAGTTTTACTTTCCGGTACGTTCACTACCATAACGGAATCCCGGTCCTCTATATCCGATATCTTCATATTCAAAAGTTCCTGACTTCTGCATCCTCCAAAATAACCCATAATCAAAACAACCTAAAACAAAAAAAGGAAATAAATACACACAAAAAGGAAAATAAGATAAAAATTACCTTATGCAATAAATGAATTTCATTAGGAGCGTTCTTGAGAAATCTGATAACATCATTAGGAGATAAAACAGCAGACTTTTTCGGCTTATAACTCTTACTCTTCCGTTTCAAAAAAGCCTCTAGTTCATTGAACTTGGTGATATCTCGTTTCTCATGTATAATCACCTTCGATTTTAGCATTGACCATTTAGTCCATAAAGAATTCAGACTATACGTTTCTGACTGCAACGAATAAACATAATTACTACCAAATCTACCGAAAAACATAGAATATTCCTTACCAATTCTTGAAAATATGCCAGTAATACAGTTCCAGTGGCATCTTTTGGCATAACATTATTCCGTGTCAGCCACTCCAGATATATCTTGTATTCTTTTTGGTATACGGCTTCACTTTTCGATGGAATTAATGATTATCTTGCTTTTTCAGCTTTTTTCAAAATCTGCTCCATTATATTTGGGGTAGAAAACACGTTTTTAACGCAAACACAGCTTGATAACAAAGTTCTGTTTATAAACAAGTAACAGTTCTGTTTATAAACAAGTAACATAGCAACAACCTAGCAACAACAAAACTCTTATAATCAATGGTACCTAATTCAAATATACCGGGAAGGTAATAAATTGGTACATTTTTTCCGTTTTAAAAATGAACAATATTTTATTGAAATCGGTCAGAAATGAAATTATCTATGTACCACGGGAATTAATGAGCCTTAATAACCTCAGGCAATTGCTGTCCCTCGGGCCGGAGGCCCTCGGGACGCAAACTTTGCTATCGGTAATTAAGGCCCTTATAATTCCCCTGATACATAAATAACTATTAGTTAGTTCAGTTATCGGATCAGTAGCTCAGATGTCCATCGCGTCGTGGATTCGAATATCCATTCCCACGAACGATTTTTAATTAAATTGTCTACTCATTTATTAAAACCTGTTCCCAGGAATGGATTGGCACCAATCCTGGCGTGCGTGCCTAGGATGGAAAGAACGTCAGCTTGGTCATGCTCCTCAGGCGCAATTGCGGCCTACTGAATAATAATATGCCGCCCCTCCCCCATAAAAGTCTGAAACTTCGAGGCTAATATGTGTGATCAGAATGAGGTACCTATAGAAATATTATATTATTATTATTATTACTCAAAATAATCATTAATACTTCAGTTGAAAGTCATTTTCAATGGATATTAACAATAATGGTGCCTTTCATACTGTTGGTACTGTGCAATACACAATCAACCAATCAGACATCTCTTGTGGAAGAAGGCCATTAGATTGCTGTTTATTTTACATTTTTACAACAGGCAGATCAGAAGGGAAGGAAGAAGCAATTTTTTGGGATGTACCTAAATTCAAATCAGTGTGGGAATACCCCCAGGCATTTGTTATTACCTCAATCAAATATGTATGAAGTGATAACGTATGTATAACTTTTATAGGAACTCATTAGTCAATATTTGGCTGTACCTTCTGTGAGTATTTTACTTCAAATTTTATCATTTTAACACTGTAAATTGTAATACAACTATATTGCAGTTGTAAACTCACACACTATGACAGTTTCTACCACATGTTACGTTGCTAGAACGCGCTAGTAGAGCATGCTGCTTGTGAAGCAAATTATAGGGTCCTACAGTAACGCAGAGCATAGTTCAAAGTAGTGACTACCTACTTGGTATCGAAAGAGGATTAGAGACATAGTTGTTTTATAACCAGCAACTTTTGAGGCTTTTGTTTAAAACTTCTTGTAAAGTACCTACTTATTTTACACATACTCCTATTCTGGGTAAAGGACTAAAACTGATAAAAACAGTAGAAACGATTAAACTGATGGTTCAATTATTTTTTTAAATTGACCCTACTACCTTTAAGTCATGCAGTTGGGACGTTGTTTTCAGAAATTATTAAACAAGAAAGTTAACAAGTTGTGGAGTTGGAACAAATAGATGTTACTGGCTAACAGAGCTGGGACTGTTTGTATTTACAAATAAATGTATTTGTACAATTTAAATATTTTTGCAAGGAGTATTTGTATTTACGATACTTTGTTTGACATTTACTACTTGGTATTTATGAATATGATCCGAAACGTATTTAAATACTTATAAACTGTTTAAATAACTGAAAAGTATAGTATTTACTTTCAGAAATATTTTCAACACATAATCAAATACATACATGTGGCATATGTCTCATCTGTCTACAACTGTCATGAGTATAAATGAAGTATGCAGCTAATAAATATATCACGTCATTCATATAATATTGTCGTCATTCGTATGATGGTATTCGAAACATTTAATGATAGCATTAAAATTTTATTTCAAGCCCACATCCACAATTCATTATTTTTTACTATGAAAGTATTTAAGTAGGTACTTCAAAATTATATAAATCAATGTGAAACAGTATTTAAATACCCAGTTTAGTATATTTAATTACTTTTTTATTTAATCTTTAAATAATTTAAATTCTTTAAAGTATTTACTACTTAATATTCAAATATTTTTTCAAAGTATTTTGCCAGTTTTGCTGAAGAAATGTGTAGGTACTTTGTAACAAGAATAATTATAACTGTTATTTAAGAAAACATCTTCCCAAGATAACACTATATACACATCTTTCTTGAACGGTCACTCTAGAACGGAAAATCACGAAACACTTTTATCTATTTCATTGCATAAGCGAAATAATTTGTTGATGATGAAACACCTGCACCTGAATAATGCTGTGTACAATTTGGAAGAACGGTTGGTGATTGTACAATAGCAAAATGGACGACATATCGAAGATTTGCGTTAACCACTGTTGGACGTAATAAATCCCATTTTTTAAGCAATCGAATTTCTTTCACATACTGTTATTAACTTAATTTGTTAAAAATATATAATAAGCTGAAATATATCCCTTACTTTATGTTAACCTGTTGTGAGCCGTAGTAGACGTTTTATTGTTATTAATTTAAGTATTTAATAATTAATAATTAAACCTTTACATCATGTTTATCATATTTCCGAAATAAGAAAGAAGGTGAAGTCCTTAGGCCCACAAACATAAACTTTTCTAATAAATATTTCTATATATAAACATGCTAAATGAGGGTTTTGTACCATCTGAATATTCTGTAAGACAACCAACCAAAAACTGCACCTATCACAAGAAAACATATTTCTATTGTGTATTTCTATTTCTAAACCCCTACAATAATTCATTAAAAATATAGATTAGATTTATTTCCGAAATCAAAAAATTATTAGAAACTATGCCAAACACTTGCATACATTAATCAAGATACTTTTCAAATAATATTTGAAAAGTTAGTTGGACAGTTGTATACCATAAGAATCTATTTAGGAAATTTCAATTGACATACACGCCAGAAGACCTTAATTATTATCATTGTTTTTAACTTCAGCTTCTTGCGTGTGTGCCCATTGAAATCTCTTAAATAACTTCTTATTTTTTTTTTATTTTCATTTTATTTTAGATACACACTGCCCAACAGTACAAAACCAATTACAGGGCAGGAATACAGAGATCCATAAAATATACACCTGCATTACTGCACCTTGTAGAGAGGATATACAGCGTTATGATAAAGTTTGAGGAATTGGTTGCCCCTTTGGAAATATCTCGCTTGTTATTTGAGATCGATCCATCAAACCTTACATCACTGTATTCGTAAGAGAAAGTTGTATCCGAATATGGAAAGATATACAGGGTGTTCCGTAAGAAAAAAACAAATTTACTGGCCGTCCAGATTTTCTGGGTCACCCTGTATCCAAGTGAATCATCTTAAAAGATGCCCCTCCTGACATCAGTATCGATCTGTCTCGGCGTTTTTTTTTTAAATCACTCAGTATAAAAGTTATGAATTTTGTTCCAAACTGTATCATCACGCTGTACTATATGTGCGCCCTATACATATATGCACCCTAAATCGTCCTAAATCTTGTAGTTACTATGGATTGCCTTATTAGTATGTTCAGATTTTATATATCAGGTACATAATCATAGATCGTATAAAGGAGGAAGATTTTGTCCTCCATATTGATGAAGAAGTTAATTACTGTAAATACTGTTTAAAATTAGCATATGAAAATAATTGGCGATTCCAAAAATGAATGCGCCCTCTGCATGAAAATATTTGAACCTATACTTAAAAGATAATTTTTGGAGGTTTATTGCTGATATAATGATAAATAACATGTATTTGGGTTTGTTTAACGTAATAATTTAGTGGTGCTTGTGATTTTTTGGTATTACGAAGTTAAAAACGACGTGGTTAGTATTTGTACACCTTTATTTTTACATTTTAAAAGAGCATTCAAAAGAAATCAGCACAACACAAACTGCCGTGTTTATAGGTGTCATTCCACAAAATGTGTCATTAGAAGTGTTTAAGATTGAAGTTAGGTAGAAGTTTGGCCCAAGTAGAATAAACTGTTTCTCATTCATTTCTCCAAAAGGCATGAAACAATTTAATAACAGAGAATACGTTTATTTACACAACATAACCACTTTGTTTGTCTATACTTTTCTATAATTAGTCTTATAAAAGCAGAATATATTTTAATTTAAACATTATTTATCAAAATGCAAGCACTAATATGGTATCACCATACAGTTTATCACACTTATTTTAGTCCAAAATGTAAGTAAACAAAAACTGGGGTACCTGTTTCAACCCAAAAAATTCATATAATTAGCAATGAAGCACTTATGGGACGTTTGACTACTTTTACCACTCTTTATCCTTTATTTCACCCTAACTAACGCATGAAGTAACTATATTTATGGCAGCTGAATGCTAAATTGCTAGATGATGATTAAATGCTGCTAGATTAAATGCAAAATTTTTACTATTCTTCATCCATATTTGTTTACAATTTGCAGCGCCCTCATCGATAATTTAAATCGCCAATTGACTTAATAATTGAGATTAGTTAGGGTTGCAATTTTTTTAGAAAATGATGCTGATTGAATTTTGTGATGCCTATATTTATTTACGAATTTTTCTAGAGATTAGAAATTATTATAATTTTATGCCCCTGTTACTAAATAATAATCTTGAGGTCTAGACAATGGCGAAAATCTATTGAAATTTCCATTTTTATACTGTCTACTACCTAGCCTATCTGAATATGGACTTCGGACAACCCATTTGACATAATAACTATCTATAGTATAGTCTATATAATGTCAATTGAAACTGTAAAAAAAATTCCGACAAAAGAAACATCTGCACGTCGACGGCGGCCTCTTTGTTTACGCACGTGTGTCGTTTCTCGGAATTTTTTATGCAGTTTCAATTATTGACATTATAAAGACTATAACATATTATAAAGCTTGGGTAACTAACGAAATTTTAAAAGTGATGCGAAACTTATTAACCTTGCAACCGATAATTTTAAAAGAAAAGCCCGAGAAGTTAACCTCATGCAGACTAGAACGGTTTGATATGTGCTAGAACTCAAGTACTACACATACCCACTTGCATTGCAATATTTTTACTAGCAATAAGCTATTGTTGACTAGTCAAGTGGTTGAAAAGTGAAACTGATGTGCCGTAAAGATCGTGCTGATTGATATTGGAAATGATTTATTGGTCACGAAACCAGTGACAAAGCCTCATTTGCAGGTGGACGTGCAAGGTAACGTCTGTCAAAAAATGAGAAATCCATCGGCGCGCTGTGTAGGTAATGGGTATAGGGTGGTGTTTTCATTATACAGTGTTATTCAGAACTTATCCATAATAAAATTTGGGGATGTTCAACATACATGTACAAAATGTGGTAGTGCAAAAAAAAAATTTTTGTCGTGTTCTGAAAACTATTTAAAAATTTTTCATTGCACGCCGCTGGATACTGGTCCACTGTATGGCACTCCATACAGTGGACCAGTATCCAGCGTATCCAGCCATTGGGACTGACAATGCAAACTGGCTAGCACGAAAAAACTTTGGAAGTTCTGAGAGTATACCGACACCCCGCGCGAAAAAGATTTGCAGCGTTTTTACTTTAAAATAAACTTAAAGATAGATACCTAGATGTGACCAAAGTGACGTGTCTTTAAAATGAATAAAATTTTGTTACACTAATTTTGAAGAATTGCGTTACTTGATTACTAGGTATTAGAAACATGAAATTTATAAAAAATTTGCACATAACTTGTTACAAAAGCTGTACGAAATTTTGTCCCTCGACTTCTACACACTTTTGGGCACGCCTTATCCAATTTTGCCGCACTAAAGCGAATGTTCCTCCTGGTTGCTGATCTTGTAAACGCAAATTATTAAGTAAATTGGGGATTTTCAGCATTTTGCTACAACAACCACTCACAAAACCTAACTCGTAATTGATAACAGTGCCACACCGTTGATTGGGATACCCCAGGCACCCTTGCCTAGCGATCTGACTTGTACTTATTCGCGTATTTTCACGGACCAGATTCAACACTTGTTCTTCAGCTGCTAAAATACGTTGTGGTCGTCCCGGGCCATCATCTCGTCCACTCCAACTACTCCATAAATAAGAATCATGTCTATTAATTCAGCATTACTTTACACATGAGCCATTTTGAAAATTTTACAGTTTAACACTCCTACGATAAATAAAACACCCGCACTGAGACAGCGACACAGATAGACTGATGACTGCATAGACAATGGAGATATTATCCCCACTCCAACTCTATTCGCTCGGTCTTAACAAGGCGTTCCAGTTACAAAAACTGTTGTTTAATGTTTTTTGAAGGAATGTGATATATAAGATGTCGTTGAAGTACAGTTGCCCATCTACGTAGTCCTTTATAATGGTATAACTTTAAACATTGTTTACGAGAAATCCTAATACTTCTTAGGATTATATATTGTAAATTTTTTATAAAAATTTATAATATATAAATTATATATTATAACATTTTTTTTATAATACATACCTTTTATTATAATTTTTTTTGGTGATATCTATTTCTTATTTAAGGATGCACATATCCTCAAAGTTTTAGATATAAGTTCTGAATAACCCTGTATATCGGATTCGTCACCTCAGTATACAGGTTTGGCCCGAAAGTATGGAATAATTCAAATATCGAAGAAACTTTTTAACTGTCCTCTAACCAAAACTATTCTCAATAGCTTTCGACTATTAAGAAAATGTATTGTATAGTTGATGAATTTTCAGCATTTTTAGGAACAAATTGAGCATTTTTATTTTACCTGAAATACCTGATGTATATAAAAAAATTGATAGAACTTTTTCTCATAAATGTTGATATACATATTGATGAAGCTGCCCCTAATAGTCAAAGAGACATAGTCAAAAGACCTGACCTATGTTAACTTAATAACATTTTGATCGATTATTTATTCTTTGTACTAATGTTACATATAATAACAGTTGAGATATCGTAGCGTATTCCTTTTATGTTTAGAACACCTGGCCTGTCACAGTGTAGGTAACGCATACTTAGGTATTTTAGTTCAAAAATTGAAGTGAAAAAATGGTCCGTCACTTCAAGTTTTCCCTTCTAGAGCATTATCACGGAGAAACCCTGACTGTGTCACAGAGTTGGGACCTGTTCAGTTGAAAGCCCAAGTTAAAGCTGCAGAAGGCAGCAATCTTCTGCAGCTACATAAGGATAAGCCATTGCACGTTGTCTTCTTTAAAATCCTTGAAGACCATGGCTTATCCGAAAAGCTGACCTTTACCTTTTTACGGTCAGCGGGGGTTAAGTCGAAGACCGAAGGATTCATAATGGCTTGCCAGGATGGTGTATTTAACACCCTTGTCTATCAAAGCAGTGTCATAGGTATGAAGGTCCCTGATGACAACTGCAGGGCCTGCCATAGGGCGCCGGAGACAATTATGCATCTGCTCTCCGCTTGTCCCGCATATGCAGTCTCGGCCTATATCCATCTTACATAACGCTGTTTTACAGTTACGGCTCGCATACGAGATAGACGAAACGAGTTGAGTAATTGGTCTTATGTCCTGCTTTTCCTATTTAGAAAATCTTGAATATTTGAATTTTTAGGAAAAACATAAATATTTTGAAAAAGTAAATACTACAAAAAAATTTGCCTTGTTGTAAAAAACCGGATAGAAAAATAGTTAAAAAAGGAAATGTTGTGTACCTACTGGGTAAATTTTGTATGACCAAATACGATAGTTTATGAGTATAAAGAGATAGAGAATGGATAGATAAAAGTAAAAGTGAAAATATTCGAACTGTGTTCTTTAATCCTACATATATATTTTGACACTATGTGGCTATCTTTATTAATAAGGAATATAATATGCCTATAGTGTGGTATACAGTGTGGCCGAGTTTGCATTACACACTCAGTAACTTTATAAATGTCAGGATATTAAAATTTTTCAAAATGTACTTCTAAGTACATAAGTGCCGCGGCGATAGCTCAGTCTGTTAGGTGCTGGGTGATATAGCCTGTGACTAACAGAATGGGTATATTGCGGCGCGAGTTCGAATCTCGCCAGGGGAGAAATGGCACCTCTCCCAGGGAATGGTTGTGTCTGCATTTTTTCATGTGTACCCTCCCTCTACACAAGCCTTAGGCTTTCAGTAGGGAGGTTGTCCATTTCTGTGGTGTTTTATGTTTTTTTTAAGTGATTTTTTGTGCTTTTCAACCCTCTGATTAAAAACACACTCATTAAAAAACAAAAGAGTAGCGACATGTACAGTGATTTTTTTTAAATGGAACACCCTGTATTTTATTTCATAATTTGAAATCCTATCAAATTTTGAATATGACACCGTTTTTATTTTTTCTTAAAAGTTTCTTGCACAATTATTGAAAAGAAAGCATGCTTATAAAGACAAAAGTTATGCAAATAACTCATAACTTTGTTAATAATATTATTTTCATTTATTTCAGTAAATATTTTGTTTGAATTGTACAATCCATGGCCTATACCAAAGTTTACAGAATAAATATTCTGTAAACTTCGCTAGTACCGATAATTTTTTGTATTGTTTCTAATTTACATATTATCACTTTTAAGAAAGAATAAAAACGGTGTCTTATTCAGACGTTGATAAGATTTCAAATTATGAAATAAAATACAGGGTGTTTCATTAAAAAAACCACTGTACATGTCGTTTCTCTTTTATTTTTTAATGAGTGCGTTTTTAATCAGAGGGTTGAAAAGAGCACAAAAAATCACTTAGAAGTACTTTTTGAAAAATTGTAATATCTTGAAATTTACGAAGTTACTGAGTGTCTAATGTAAACTCACCCACACCGTATAAGGCAAATAATGTGCTATATAAGGCACGCATATAAATTCTGCTTTATGTTGTTACTAGCAAAAATTTTCACAACGGAATATCATGTCATACATTATTTTTATAGTCCTCTTTTGGACATTAACCCCCCGCCTTACTATCAAAGTTCGGAATAAAATTCATAAAAAATCGTACAATATTTACTAGAATATATTTTTTCAATTACTAAAAATAATAAAGCTAATGAGGAAGAGGTACAATGTGTATTTTATTCGAAGCTCACGCATTATACTTTACAGGATATTCGTATGGTATTTATTGTGATATCCATTCTTGATAAAAGAGAAATTCTAAGTCACGATCGGTTTCATACGACGGCACATTGTAGTAAGTGTGTCATCTAGCAACCGCCAATCACAAGTATTTAGCGAAAAATTATGATACTCGCCGTCCCATAAGCCACCCATCAACTCCAGCTCGTTATCTATGATTAACTAACATAAAAGCACTATACATTATCCTATTAAATTGTTATGCAACGTGTCTCAGGTGCCACCCGCACTACCTGTAGCGATTGTCAATTGTTACAAGGGCACATGTCGATGGGATATATCAGTTATTATTTAAATTTGTTACGAAACTCATACACGCAACGATATTAATATTTGTGAAACTTCTATGGTTATAGGTGAATGATATATGATATTCCAAATTTAAAAAATGTAACCACCAACTCATATAAGTGGTGTGACTTTATAACATAATCTCTATTATTTTAACAATCTTACTACATTGAGTCGTTTTATTGTAAGATGTGAAATTTTGTTAACATTGTCTATATAACTTTTTTATTTGAAGGAGATGCCGAAAACAACTACTCCACGGTCAATATGCCCCGACTGACATTGCATTACATCGGCACCTCCATAGGGAGTCGCTACATCGTTCATCGAGACCTTCTACAAGACACTGATCGGTTTCGCGCTTATTTTGCGCTCATCAGAGTGCCATAGGTAGTGAACTCGATGAACGATGCTGCGACGTTCAAACGGAGATGCCGAAAACAACTACTCCATGGGCAATATGCCCCCACTGGCATTGCATTATATTGTTTTCGGCATTTCCTTCAAATAAATAAGTAGGATTGTCTTCCTTAAAGACAATAGAGGGCACTGCTGTAATGGCGCCCGAGGAAAAGCTGGTCGTTATATCTCTGTCAATTTGACAATAATTGTCAGACAGATAGTGGCAAAGACCCAAAGAGGGCACTACGGTGTGTTTCTCACCACTACTAACATTGTCTATACGGCTGTTACTATTTTTATGTTTCATGCAAAATTTTACCTATTGGCGATTCAAATTACCGATGAGGGCGCTGCAAATTGTAAACAAATATGAAGGAAGACGAGTATAAATTTTACATTTCATATCACATCATCTAGCAATTTAGCATTCAACTGCCATAAATATAGTGACTTCATGTGCTAATTAGGGTGTTAGGGTGAAATAAAGGATAAAAA
Source organism: Pogonocherus hispidulus (assembly GCA_963924545.1). NCBI lineage: Eukaryota > Metazoa > Arthropoda > Insecta > Coleoptera > Cerambycidae > Pogonocherus > Pogonocherus hispidulus. The sequence continues at coordinate 18,430,828 of OZ004693.1, forward strand.
GAGTGGTAAAAGCAGTCAAACGTACCATAGGTGCTTCATTGCTAATTATATGAATTTTTTGGGTTGAAACAGGTACCCTAGTTTTTGTTTACTTACATTTTGGACTCAAACAAGTGTGATAAACTGTATGGTGATACCATATTAGTGCTTATTTTTTGTTAAATAATGTTTAAATTAAAATATATTCTGCTTTTATAAGACTAATAATAGAAAAGTATAGACAAACTGCAAAAAAGTGGTTATGTTGTGTAAATAAACGTGTTCCCTCTGTTATTAAATTGTTACATGCCTTTTGCAGAAAATAATGAGAAACAGTTTCTTATACTAGGGCCAAACTTCTACCTATCTTCAATCTTAAACACTTCTATTGATACATTTTGTGGAATAACACCTATAAACACGGCAGTTTGCGTTGTGCTGATTTCTTTTGAATGCCATTTTAAAATGTAAAAATAGAGATGTACAGGGTGAGTCAACCATAGAGTAAAGTTCATTATCTCATTTGTTTAGAGAATTACGAAAAAACGTTAAATACAAAAGTTTTATAGAATATTAAGGTGCACAGTTTAAAATTATTTTTGAGTATACAGGGTGATTCAAAAAAGCGTGGCGAATATAACATAAGTTTTTTTAAATGGAACACCCTATTTTTTAATTTATTTTTAGATTTTACATGAAATTCTATAACTTTTTTGTTAATAATGTCATATACCTAAACCCAGTAGTTTTTCTAATATTTTAATTTTTTTAGAAAAATATTAGTTTTTACTCTTATAAGAAACTGACAGTACCGCCATTGTTTCTAAAGGTGGAATACTCAAATTTGGTACAAACGTTCTATAAGGATGACAAAAAAGGTGTATGTAAATAAATTTTAGTTAAATGCTACAGGGCCTTCAAAATAAATTTACACATTTCGACTATTTTAACTTAAAAAATTTCAATTTTTTTAAATGGCACACCCTGTATATTATTATTTTTTCTGATAGATTTTACAAAAGCCTTCAACTTTTATTGACTATGTCATATACCTAGTTTTCATAATTTGCGAGTTATCTTGATTTTATTCTTTTTTACACTTACCTACGCTATTGTGGAAACATAAACTAATATAAATAATAATAATTTCCCTACTAACTACCTTACTTTTAATTATTATGGAGTAATCAATGATCAAAAATATGCCCGTCTACTTAGATACACATGTTTAGTCTTGTTACTATATTTTCTTGCATGTTCCATAGCATAAAGGATGTTTATTGTCCTCCAGGTATCTCGTATCCTATTTTCGATATCTTCTGGTGTTGTAGGGGAATTCACATAAACACGATCTTTAAAGTGGTCTAACAAAAAGAAATCTGAAGGTGTTAAGTCACATGATCGAGGGGGCCACCCAATGAATCCGTTAGTGTAATAAAAACAAGTGTAAAAATGAATAAAATCAAAATAACTCGCAAATTATGAAAACTAGGTATATGACATACTCAATAAAAGTTGAAGCCTTTTGTAAAATCTATCAGAAAAAATAATAATATACAGGGTGTGCCATTTAAAAAAATTGAAATTTTTGAAGTTAAAATAGTCGAAATGTATAAATTTATTTTGAAGGCCCTGTAGCATTTAACTCAAATTTATTTACATATACCTTTTTTGTCATCCTTATAGAACGTTTGTACCAAATTTGAGTATTCCACCTTCAGAAACAATGGCGGTACTGTCAGTTTCTTATAAGAGTAAAAACTAATATTTTTCTAAAAAAATTAAAATATTAGAAAAACTATTGGGTTTAGGTATATGACATTATTAACAAAAAAATTATAGAATTTCATGTAAAATCTAAAAATAAATTAAAAAATAAGGTGTTCCATTTAAAAAAACTTATGTTATATTGCCACGCTTTTTTGCACCACCCTGTATACTCAAAAATAATTTTAAACTGTGCACCTTAATATTCTATAAAACTTTTGTATTTAACGTTTTTTCGTAATTCTCGAAACAAATGAGATAATGAACTTTACTCTATGGTTGACTCACCCTGTACAACGGCCACGTCGTTTTTAACTTTGTAATACCAAAAAATCACAAGCACCACTAAATTATTACGTTAAAAAAACCCAAATACGTGTTATTATTCATTATATCAGCAATAAGCCTTCAAAAATCAACTTTAAAGTAGGTTCAAATATTTTCATGCATGCAGAGAGCGCATTCATTTTTGGAATCGCCAATTAGGTACTCCAATTTAACCTCATTTTTTCGTAAGTAGTTTCAACATTTCATGTATTAAAGGTTTTTTGGCTGTTTCCTGATGAAGTAGCAATTTTTGCTTCGAAAGCTTGAGTTAAAAAAAGAGTGCACTTTTTTCTACTAATAATAGTACAAATTTATTATTGATAATACAAACTAACATGTAATTTCAGACGGTTTTTAAATATATTCAGAATGTACCTATTAATTTGATGTAATTAGACCTTGGCCTTGGGTCACGCTAAATTCAAGAATTGTTTCCCTAGATGACAGCTTAGAAGAAACCTTCAGAAGTACAAGCTAAATGCACACATGCAACCAACAATTTAATACAATTACTATGATATACATTGCCGGTTAAAAACATTCGCCTCTTAGATAATAATCAACAAATTAATGCAGCATGGAACTATTATTATTGTTCACTACTCGTATTTTCTTTCATTGCACGCTCTATGAAACTATTTGCATTAATATCAATTAACTACAATTAACTTTTTATGTGCATATTTTTTGCACCGATATTAAAAATATGATATATTATACGCTGGAGGCGATCAATAAACGTTTAAATATGATAGATCGTAATAATAATTGGACATAATTGGACTTGAAATTGGAAGTAGCCCAAGACTGTTTTGAGTAAATGTAATATATTATGAATTATGATTTACCAGCTACTTGTCAATAAATCTAGCACCGTATTTATTCCACTATTAGTACGTATTCCTAAATTACCTACCGCTGTACGATGTGTTAGGTAAGGGGCTTCAAGAAGCTTTTATTCTTTTATTCTTGTTTTTTGTTGCTCTTAGATATACTGATACACATAAAATAATATTACCAATTAATGGCAGATAAACAGTGAAGCTATCTAAAATGGGTACAAAGATTAATGTTTTAATATCGATCCTCGAAATAGTTTGAATTACTTTTTTCATAATTACTCTAGATTTAGAGTAATTGTGCGAGCGAGTTATTTATTTGAGCGAGTTATTTATTTTTAAAAATTTTAGAAATTTTAATCAGAAAGTTTGAAAACCTCTGAAATATGCAACGCTGCTTAGTTCTTTTTTTATTTGAAGGAGACGCCGAAAACAACTATTCCACGGACAATATGCAATACAATTTGACAATAATTGTCAGACAGATAGTAGCAAAGACCCAAAGAGGGCACTACGGTGTGTTTCTCACCACTACTAACATTCACGCTGCTTAGTTCTGTTTGGCGAAGTCAAACATATGATATAAAATTCCTGTTCGATCAGCGGCAGTCAAAATGTGGACCAATTTGTTATGTCAAATATACATTTTTATATTTTTTATATTTCCAAACTCTCAAAAGCATCCAGCTGTCTAGAATTTGTTACATTCCTAATTAGTCTTAAATTGCTACTATCTATTTTATGGTTGTTCTCAAACTCATGTCGGGCGACACTAGACTTATCTGTTCTACCACATTTGATATGACCCATATTCAATCTTCAATCTAGTTTGAATTGACCTAGTTTGTCCAACATACTTTTAATTACAGTCCTTACAGCTAATTTCGTAAATCCACGACTTTTCCTTAGTTTCTATTTTTTCTTTTGGATTGCCCAAAAGTTATTGTAGTTTATTTCCCGATGAATAAACCACATATTTATATCTTTAAAAATCATACCAAAATCACAGGTGAAACGAGGATCATATTGGAATACATATGAATTTTGGATTTTCTCTTTCATTTTGAAAAGTCGAGGAATTTCGAAGTGTCTCTTTAAATTTACTTTCCTAATTATTTTGTCAATGGAACTTACAGAATATCCATTACTTACAGCTATATCCCTAATCAATTCTTCCTTTTCTTTTTCAAAAATCTCCTTATTTAGAGGGAAGCTTAATAGGCGATGAGTTGAAAACTTATACAGGGTGTCCACCTAGTGCGCGTAAGTCCAATATCTGGGTTAATAAAAGAGATAACTAAATTTCTTTTTCAACAGGGTTGTCTAATATCCCGAGCTGCACAAAATGAAAATATATTTACATATTCAGGGTGTTCAGTTTTTCCTGGACAGGTACCAACTTCATTTTTTTAAATGGAAACCTATATTTTTTATGGCATTATCGAATTCTACGTAAAAAATTAGTGGGACTTTGTGCATAACACTGCTATTGAAATATTGATAGTTTTCGAGATATTTGACTTTTAATTTTTTTTTCTTATGTTTCGTCACTTCTAATAGTTGACATAATTATGGTTGTATGACAGCTAGAAATTATTTTTTTTTCAGAAACTGTAGAGTGAAGATGGCTCTTTCGAAAAACGTATCAAAAGTTGACCTGCGATATACAGGGGGCAACAGAAATCGTGCCAAACCTGATGGTTTAAAATTTAAAAAATCTCGACTTTTTCAAATGGAACACCCTGTGTTTTATGATTTCATTAGATGCCTTTCTGTAGACTCTACAATTTTATAATAGCTTTCCCTATACCTAAGTTGCGTAGTTTTTGCAAAAAACCCACTTTTATGAAAAATACCCGATTTGCGCACTCCTTTGACGGAAAAAATATTGTAAGGCTATTTATTTTTATAAAATGTATTAGTTTACACTTCTTAAAATAACAATAACTGAAAAATTTAGATAATTTCAGTTTAATAAACAAGTCTTTATGGAAAGTTACCATTTATTTGTAAATAAAAGTAAAAAATCATAAAAGCTCTACATGTAATTAAGAATTAGCAAAACTGGCGTATGCTTTAGAAGAAGTTCATGGGAATTATTTGCTAGCAGCACGTATTTATAGAGATTCCCACGTGCTGACTGTTTTGAAAATGTGAAAGAAAGATTTGAAAGAACAGCAAATGGGAATTATGAGAAAACTACCAGGAGACATGGGAGTAACAACGATAATATTTAGTTTAATGTTGTGGTTTCTGCTGTTGATAATTCCCATGAACTTCTTCTAAAGCATACGCCAGTTTTGCTAATTCTTAATTACATGTAGAGCTTTTATGATTTTTTACTTTTATTTACAAATAAATGGTAACTTTCCATAAAGACTTGTTTATTAAACTGAAATTATCTAAATTTTTCAGTTATTTTTATTTTAAGAAGTGTAAACTAATACATTTTATAAAAATAAATAGCCTTACAATATTTTTTCCGTCAAAGGAGTGCGCAAATCGGGTATTTTTCATAAAAGTGGGTTTTTTGCAAAAACTACGCAACTTAGGTATAGGGAAAGCTATTATAAAATTGTAGAGTCTACAGAAAGGCATCTAATGAAATCATAAATCACAGGGTGTTCCATTTGAAAAAGTCGAGATTTTTTAAATTTTAAACCATCAGGTTTGGCACGATTTCTGTTGCCCCCTGTATATCGCAGGTCAACTTTTGATACGTTTTTCGAAAGAGCCATCTTCACTCTACAGTTTCTGAAAAAAAAATAATTTCTAGCTGTCATACAACCATAATTATGTCAACTATTAGAAGTGACGAAACATAAGAAAAAAAAATTAAAAGTCAAATATCTCGAAAACTATCAATATTTCAATAGCAGTGTTATGCACAAAGTCCCACTAATTTTTTACGTAGAATTCGATAATGCCATAAAAAATATAGGTTTCCATTTAAAAAAATGAAGTTGGTACATGTCCAGGAAAAACTGAACATCCTGAATATGTAAATATATTTTCATTTTGTGCAGCTCGGGATATTAGACAACCCTGTAGAAAAAAAAAATAAGTTATCTCTTTTATTAACCCAGATATTGGACTTAAGCGCACTAGGTGGACACCCTGTATATTGATATAATATTTTATGGCTCTACCTCTAAAACTAGCGAGTATATTAGAAAATATTGGAGATGAATAATTTTTTTTAGAAAGAGATAGACATATCTATGTTATTATTAGAGACCGAATATTTAAAAAGTAAATTTGATTTTGAAGCGGTTCCTTTTTGAAACCATATTTATTAGTATTTTTAGAAATACTTTTGATCATACTAGATGTCGTTGGAAGTGTTTACGGTAGTTTTGCATAAAGTTTTGTTCAATTACCCTTTACATGACGAATATAAAATTTAGTGAAAGTCTCGTTATAGTTTAAAGACATAAATAATTTCTACTTGAATTATTGTTTGTATTATTCCAATAGAAAACGATCATATCAGACGATCTTATTTTTCTAATCTATTGCAATATCTATTTCCACACCGCATACAAATCCCAGTCTGTATTAGAAATTAGCGATTCGATCTAGATATTAAATAGATAACTGCTCGTTAGAATAAAAAATGTGATAAATGTGTGTATATTAAATAATAACCTTCTAAATAATCATTTATTTTAAATATTTTGAAACACCTAATAACAGGTTATATTTAATAAGCGGATAATAGAACGCGGCATTCCTTTGTTAAATGTTAGTAAACAAAACTGTCTTGATTGGATAGTTTGGGACCTACATCCGTAAATTTGGTAATAGCGTAGTGCCCCGTGTAATGCATAATATCCAATTGAAATGAAATCCAATGATAATTAGTTCTTGATGTTGCCATTTTTTATAATAAAAATTACAAATACATCTTTGCCGCAAATTTAAACAAAAAAATTCTAAAATTATTGTACATATCTAAAGGAGTTTTCATTAAAAGCGGCGCATTTTTTATTGTGAATAGAACAAAGACTATGATATATGTCAAGTTCATTTCTATTTTGATTGCAAGTATATTATGTGCCATTATTTGTGGACCAAAACATCTTTCAAATGTCCTCCACGAAAGCGAAATTAATCATGTGCGACACTTAACATAGTACCACAAGAAGGAGACCAGAGGTGTTTAGTCACATGACCGAGGTGGCCAATTGACTGGTTCCTTTTTTGAAATAATCTACTCGCCGAACTTTTCTCTCAATAAAGTCATCGTTGCATTGGCAGTGTGGCAAGTGGCGCCAACTTGGAACCACTTACCTGCCAAGTCAATAGCATCTAATTCGAGCGACAAAAACTTATTCAACATCGAGTGATAAGGAATTTCATAATAACATTGATAATATCTCTGAATCTATTTATTTTTTTTGTGAAAATCTGGTTGCAATGCCCAATCACTGAATCTCCGACGCAGAAGATTTTCATTTGGCTTAAGTTCTTATCTTAAAGCAATATTGTAAGAACGTAGCTCAAGATATTTTTCGCAAAATTTACCACAAAGTTGATTTCGACAGACCCAATTGTTGAGTACGACGAGGAATCGACACATTTTTATCTACCCTAACGATTTTTCGTACAGCAATATTTTCTTCAGTCCGTGTATTTCTTCTTCTAATTAGCGTAGGAACATTATGGACACTTGATGTTGATTCGAATTTCTGCACCAATCGTTCAATAGTTCTTCGAGTTTGCCGATTATAGCGACCGAAAATTGCCGGTAACGCACGCAAAATTGATTAACTCTTGATATTATGGACTTACTGAAACATCCAGTGGATTTTGAGTTGTCAATACTACTATAATTACGTATCTTAACATTTACTGAAGAGATGATTTTAATTTAATATTAAGGTCTAAACAAATCCTCTACAACCAGTATTGGTTAGTTCCATATGTTGGATGTCTATTTTAGTATATTTTACTAATATTTTCAACAACCACAACCTTTTTATTTTGGGAAACTTAATGTTTTCTCACATCTATAATAAAGTTTCAACCTATGTTTGAAATTTCTTGACTTTTACAGTTTAGGTTAATACACATATACTTAAATTTTTTATATTTTTTATTAATATTATTGTCAATGCATATATCCATCCCATTTTATTTAATATAATCCAATGTTCAAGCGATATACCTACATGGTGAAACAAAAAACTCAACATCGACTACGAAGCCCAATGGATCGCGGAGCAGAACACAGTTAGATTTAATTCTCATAGGAATAGTCACTTATTCCACTCGCTCATTTTTCGCATACCTATTGTGGTATGCTGCATGTGCTGTGGCGTGGCATTCCAGCCTCTCCAGAGCAAGGGTAAGTTGCACCAAGTAGCAAGTCGTTATCAAAGGGTTTTATTTTTAGAAATTTCAACAAAAATGAAATATTTGCCATTTGATCCATCTCAAAGCTAAGGCTTTGATTATACTTCACAATATGTAATTAAAAAAAAAAAATATCCTATTTTTATTAAACAATTTCTTTCCAAATATTTTCATACTTTAAAATAAATACATACTAGAAAACAGTTTATCAAGAGTAATCCTGACAAATTATGTAAATTGATGTATTGCCTGTGTGTTATGTTTATCAAAAGCTGAATAAAAAATAAACAAATTCATTAACACGTCCCATAACAAGTTACTTAATTCGTTGACCACTGAGTGGACGTTGCAATATGAATATTTATAATTTGATAAGGTTATCTTCGTCGTAAATCCATATCTTTTACCGTTTCCTAGGACATAATAAATCGGTCAAGTCAAAGGCTAAATTCGTCTGAATTAGAATTTCAACATGGAATTCTAATAAATTATCTATACGAGTATAATATATATAAAAATTAATGTTTGTTTGTCCTGTATGCGCTACTATACCATTTATCCCATTACGATGAAACTTTGAGTAGTAGCATGCCAGATCGGGGGGTGGGATCGAGAGGCGGCGGGGGCGGCACGGAAAAATCGATTAAGGGGAGACGTGCCTTAGAGAGGGAGGCGTAGTGAAATTTTTCTGATTAATTTGATGTATATTGTATAATATGCCATTCTTTAAAAATGCGAAGTGGCGCTAAATATTTTTTCTGAACATTAAATTCCTTAGCAGGCCAAGAAAATGGTATTATAGGATACCAGCATAGTACCTTAACTAGGCTAAGTAAACATTCCAATGATTGTAGAGAGGTGGATGTTTTCAACACAAACTTATCTCGTTTTAGGGTTGGCTTGAAAATGCATAGTTCCGAGGTACCATAGTTTCATGTACTTTGTCGTTGCCTTGATTTTTTATCTTTGTTTTTTATCTTTGTTTTTATTTTGAAATTTATTTTGTGATTTGTTTTTCACACACTTCATCATAGCTATCATTTGCTTAGCATGTAATTTTGTTTTCCATGTGTAGATATCTTATTCAATTTGAATTGTAAATACTAGTGTTTATAATAGTACTATTTGGGTATTACCTGTGGCGTACTAATACTACCAATAAATAAATAAATAAATAAACAAATATGTATATTTTTAATTAAGTAAAAACAAAATATAATAAAACAACTGCTGCAGAATCTGGTAATACAAAAATAATCAAAACAAACGAATATTACAACAAAATCAAATATCAACATTTATAGCAAAGATAGCAGAAGCCTTTGAACTTATCCCAAAACTACGTCTATGGCATAAATAGATAGGAGCGAAGGTAACTTACGCTTGATCTCCCGTAAAATCAATTCTCCGTATTTACTAAATTAAGAAACAACTAAGGAAAGAACCATAACTACATATCTACAAGTTGAATTATAATTTAATGTAACTACCGAAATACATTACATTACATTACATTACATTACATTACATTACATTACATTACATTACATTACATTACATAAGTTCCAAACAAGTCATTGTCTAGATCAAATATGGGAATATTTAGATTGGCTAACAGAAACCGATTAGGTATGTCTATTTAGTATTTACATCCATTTTCGTTAGACAGCCTATGCACATCAAGTGCAACTGCGAAGATCAGGATCGATGTAAAATACAAAATAAGCTTGGCAATTACAGTTGCAGCAGCGCATGTTTTAGTAGTAGAGCTCCAAGTCTGACTCGTTCCTTTTATTTCGAAACTCGACCTGAATGGCTGACAGGACAAGGTTAACGGTTTGACCACGGGTCAACAGGTCAACTTGGGAATGCCTCCTGCTCACACGGTTAAGGTACTTTTATTTTATAATAAATGAGAGATTAATCATCATACCATATACTCGTAATAGTTAGTGATCTGTATATTTATTTATTTATTTATTTATTTATTTATTTATTTTAGAGTACAATGTCCAACGGGACGAATCCCAGTTACAGAACAAGGTTTGAAAAACAACATTAAAAATACATAATATAATAGACAACATGAGTAAAAATACAAAAACAACAAATAAGAAATACAAAGATATATCATGAATACAATATACAGACGACTATGCAAATAAATTTTTAATATATTCAGTTGAATGAAAAAATATATCAAGTCGATCTTCATACATTTGATAATTAACAGTAATTTGATAAAGAGGGGAGGCTATGAGAATGTTTGTACGGGGTGTTGGCAATTGCAGCACTGAATTAGATCTACAATTGAGTCGAGGAACACGATATAAAATTCGAGACAGCAGAGAAGGTGCATTCAGAGAATTATTGATAATTTTATGCAAAAAGATTAGAGAGTACATAATGCGCCGACGTTGTAAGCTAATTAAGTTGAATGTGGATAACAAAATGTCTTGCGGAATACCACGAACCGGATAGGTGCCAAAGTTGATGAAATGTAATGTCTTTAAGTATCTTCGCTGCACCTTTTCTACTTGTGTGATATGAATGTCATAAATTGGACTCCAGACAATGGAACCGTATTCCAGCTTGCAGCGAACAAAACAATTAAAGAGCGTATTAAATGTGGCTACATTTCGAAAACCCTTAGAATTGCGCAAGACAAAACCCAGACTTTTAAATGCAGATTCAGTTACTGACTGAAATGATAAATTATCACAAAATGTAACACCTAGATCTTTGAATTGCGTGACTCTATTTAAAGTAGTGTTGTGCATAATGTAATGAAGACGTTGAACATTTTTCCGACGACTATAAGACATGATATTACATTTACTGATGTTCAACGGTAAGTAATTATCCTCACACCAACGATCTAATACAGATAAGTTGTTCTGTAATTTAGAGTAGTCAGATGCCGTGTTTATCTCAATAAATAACTTAAGATCATCAGCATACATTAAATAATTAACATCGAACAAATCAGTCAAATCATTGATAAATATAATGAAAAATAAAGGTCCCAGAATCGATCCCTGTGGAATCCCTGACAATTGCGAAAAATTACTTGATTGAAAGCCCCGGTACTGAACGAATTGGAATCTATTTGTAAAATAAGAGCGAAACAAAGTCAAGAGAGAATCAGATACACCCGTTAAATACAGCTTCTTAATTAAGAGATCATGGTTAAGCCGATCAAAAGCCTTAGAAAAATCGGTGTATATTACGTCTACTTGACTACCTCTATCGAGCACTTCAGATATATACTGCACTTTGTTGACGAGGTTGGTTGTAGTCGACCGCCCCTTCACGAAACCATGTTGATGCTCACAGATATATCTCTCCACGTGAGAGTATAAATAATTGTGAATGACTATCTCAAAAATTTTTGAAAAATTACTTATAATTGCAATAGGCCTATAGTTGGTTATATTATTTTTGGAATCTTTTTTGTGAACAGGACATATTCTAGAAAGTTTCCATGAGTCTGGAAACACACTATATTTAAGAATGGCATTAAAGATCATTTTTAAAGGTTTGGCAAAGATTATTCCACAATCTTTTACTAAAAAGGCAGGTATTAAATCAGGCCCCATTGTAAAATTACCTTTAATTTTTTTAATGGCTTGTATTATATCATCTTCAGAGATTTCGAAGATGATATAATACAGTATAATACAGTATAATACAGTATAATACTGTATATAGTTGAAGGCACACGTAACATGTGAAAATAATTAAGTCTAATTTGTTTTTCCGCTTTAAGACATATTCACTGTTCTCTGGAATAGAAAATTTCACATCATCATAAGAGTGCTAATTAAACAAAAGTTTTAAAAACAATTTAATGTAATATATTATTATCTAAATTGTAAAACATCCGTTCTTATTCTCACAGTGCTGCATCCGTTTAATCGCAATTAAGCTGATTTCATTATGTTTATTACTACATATTTTCTAAAATGCATTTTTATATTCTATACTAATTGTTATATTTAATATAACCATTTGAGGTAAACTTGACGGCATTTGATTTGATCCAATCATAGGTAACTATTGCTATTAAAGTTTTTAGAAAGCTACCACTTAGGTACCAATAATTTTTTATTAAGTGGAATTTACTTACCCACTACGTTCTTCTTCTTCAGGCCTCAGGAGCATATTATGATCCTTATTGCGATATTCATAAATTTTAGTTGTTTGTTTCCTTGAATGTATATCATTGGGGTATTGTAAGAAGTTTTATAAATGGAATCTTGTTTCTATTTTCAGATTTTGTCTTCATCTTATTCGATTTCACGTTAAATTTTTCAATTATGGTATCTCGATTATATTAAAAGATACCAGATGGGATAAATTGGTGCGAAATTGCGGAATTTAATAAACATTAGTATGCTAAGCTAATAGGTTGGATTTAAATTGTAAATATAATGTGTATTTGTTAAAATTCTTTAACTTTCAGATCATAATTTTAATGTACTTTAAATTAGAAAATCGTTTATTAGTATATAAATTTATTTATAATAATAATAATGATTAAAGTTAAAGTTGCAAAAGGCTATAATCTTCTGCAGTTGCATAAGGATAAGCCATTGGAGGGTGTCTTCTACAAGAGCTTTGAAGGCTATGGCTTATCCAAAAGGCTGACCTTTGGCTTTTTAAGGTCAGCGGGGCGTAAGTCAGAGACCGAGAGATTCATAATGGTTTGCCAGGATGGTGTATTTAACACCCTCGTCTATCGAAGCCGTGTCATGGATATAGAGGTCCTTGATGTCAACTAAAGGGCCTACCATAGAGTGCCGGAGACAGTTATGCATCTGCTCTCCGCTTGTCCGGCATACGCAGTCTCCGCCTATATCCATAGACATAATACGGCTTTACTAGTGCTTAGTGGTAATGAGGAGGCAGACGCACTAGCCCGAGAAGGCGCATCAAAAGATCTCATAGGACCAGAACCCTTCTGCGGCATAGCGAAGCCATGCATTAAAACATCCATGGAGGAATGACTGAGAAACAAATCTCTAGAATGGTGAAGGAATCTGCCACAACTGAGACAGGCAAAGCTATTCATTAAAGAACGGATACCTAAATTCACAGCAGATCTGTTAGGCCAGAATAAAAAAGCCATCAGAATAATAGTAGGTCTCCTAACAGGACACTGTAGACTAAATAGGCACATGAATCTTATGGGACTGTCGGAAGACGCAAATTGCAGATTCTGTCAAGAAGAAGAGGAAACCTCAGTACACGTACTGTGCCAGTGCGAGGTCTTGACAAGACTGAGATTTCAAATACTTGGGGCAGGAAGACCAAGAGCCAATAGCTACATGGAAGAGCCTCTATCAAGGCTGTGGAGTCTAATGCAAAGGACAAAGCTGGGCAGAGTGCTCTAAAAAGGTTGGGAGTGCCACAGTATATCTTCTAGGTCGCGGTGGACTAGGCCAGGAGGCCGACTCCTACATAAATATAATCTAATCTAGTGCTTTACTTCTTTCTACGGCACTCGTACGAGATAGACGAAATACCAGTGCTGTCATACGCTCCGGGGGATATTGAGTCTCCTGTGGGGAATGAAAAGTGCCGAATTTATTGGAACTACTCATTTCCCACGCTCAGGAAAATCAGAGCCAATAAGCCTGATGTAGTCCTCCTCGACCACCAGCTCAAGATAATGTTTGTCATCGAGTTCTCGGCTCCTGCCGAGACCAACTATGTCTTGAAAGAGGAGGAGAAAAGGACGAAATATCGAGACCTTCTCTTCGAACTCCACAGATTCCATCCAGAACATACTGTGAAGCGTGTGGTATTGATAATAGGAGCCCTCGGTGGAGCAAGAGATACACTGCTTTCGGAACTGAAGATCATACCGGCATGTCGAAATTTCGTAGATCTTTTAGCCGAAAGAATGCAGAAGGCAGCCATTCTGGGTTTATTAGGTCTACTCAAAGCACATAATTCCCGAACCCAGTACTCAGTTATTCATTGCAATGACGTGGGGAGTAGCTATTGGTTATCACACTAGCGCCTGACCCTGAGAATCAAAGCCATGAAACAGGTCGACTGGATTTCTAAAAAAAAAAAACCACACGATTCCCGGACTCAGTAGGTATTCACTCCCACGGACGTAGGGAATAGCTGCTGGTACCATCAGCTCCCGACCCTGATACTTTGAGGCAGGGAACCGGCCGAGTGGATTAAAAAAATAAATAAAATAATAATAATAATAATGACATTAATAATAAGAGAAATAATTTTTTTTTCAATTTTATAATATATCTATAAATTTTTATAAAATCACAGATGTCAGCCCGTATACTCATTTGCACAGCATCTCACTCTCAACTAAACACATGCAACATAACAAAATCATTGATAAAACAATTATAATTTATCGATAGACAATTGATACTCACCCGTCTATAAACCAGCAAAAGCAAAGTACTGATACCTGCATAATGCGCAAAAACACCAAAACAAAAATAACAATAATAAGAATAGTATATACAGTTTAAATCGGAAGTTAAACCTTGCAATCATTCTTTCAGATATCATCTCTAGAATAGGCTCCACCATCAATGACATCATAAACGCCTTCTATATTCAGTTTTTGACACATTTGCGTTATCATTAGGCAATTGGAGGGGATCAATAAACATTATCAATATTAATAAAAATCTTAAATCCTTTTAATTTTAATGTTTTTACCACGGCTTACGTATTCATTTTACATTTCGTCAAAATTGCAAAACGTGAAGCATATTTTTATAATTGTGTTAATGTGACAATGAGAATTATATCCTTAGTATTGTTGAGTAATCGTTACGGTCCAAAAATCAACTAAGCCAGCATTCAAAGATATTAATCACCTTCATTAATAAGTACCCGAGACATTGTTTTGTCAACCCACTAAATTTTGACAAATATAGAAATGATTATTATATGTATGTATAATTGGATACAAGTCTGTAATTTGTTCATTGCGAAATTTTAGTCTAATTTATTTGACCCCGCTTAATTTTGTTCAAATGCTAGAATCGTTTTGTTATTTCACAGAATAAGCGTTAGATGATTAAAATTAATCGGTGGTTAATTTTTTATTAAGGTTACTGCTAATACTAAATAGTTTGGTAAACTAAATGCGAGAGAGTCAGTGATAGACAACGCTAAAATTATAGTAAAAAAAAATGTTAAAACATCAAAAAATATTAATAAATTCAAAAGAAATATTCTGAAATATATAAGAACAAAAGATTAGTGGAGACTGGTAGATACTCTACCTATATCAATGATGTAACAGTATGAAAAAAGTTAATATTGTTCCGGTTATTGTATTATTTATTTAGTGGATAAGGTTTAGAAAATTAAATCTATACAGGGCGCCCTATTTCTTGACCCGTTGCATGGGTAACTTTTTTATTAGTAGAGAAACAAAAACGCTTAAATGAGCAAATTAGTGCAGTTTCGTATTAGTAATTCTACGGTAAGGCAAAAAATTATATACGGGGGAAGGTTGAAAAGTTATTGACAAAAAACGAAAAATCCAACTTTTCTATTATCCCTCGTAGCTCGTTCATTTGAAGAGTTAGAGAAAAATGCTTCACATGTTTTTTGCAGTATTTTTCATGTAAAATGACATGCACTTGCTACTTTTTATATATCTCTTAAAATGGTTGAGAATCACAGTAAAATATATTTTTTTTAAATGTAATGGATAGGTGGCTGCGACATTAACCGAAAGTCCCCTTTTTTCTCTTTCAGATGATATAACATAGTCCATATTTTATCCTTACAAAAGTAATAATAATCGTTGTTTTTAAAGAAAGTTTATTGTCACATCAAGAATGCTATGGATTATGGAACAAAAGAATGTTTTGAGAACAGAAATTATTAATTAATTAATTATATTGAAGTAAATGTTCGAAATGACCACCATCCTGTTGGATACATAGTAAGCAACGTTTCTGGATACTTCTTAAAACATTATTTATTGTATGTCCATGTATGCTTCTAATTGCATCTTGAATCCTGACTTTTAGATCCTCTATATCTAGAGGAGCTGTCACATAAACTTTATCTTTCAATAACCCCCAAAGAAAGAAATCTAAGTGGGTCAAATCAGGTGTTCGCGCTGGCCAGTCGATATCCATTCTATTTCCTATAACATTATCAAACTGTTCATGTAAATATTGTTTTACCTCGCGGGAATTATGCGCAGGTGCTCCATCGTGTTGGAAGTATTTAAGATTTCTAAAAATATGAAGTGGTAATTCATTTAAATATTCCTCTGTTAGAGTATTCCTTAGAAAATGAAGGTAATTATTCGCATTCAAATTATCTTCGTAAAAATATGGGCCAATAATTTTGCCACAAAAAATTCCACACCACACATTTATCCCAAATTGACGTTGATTTCTTCTTTCAGAAACAAGATGTGGATTTTCTCGGCACCACATTATGTTATTATGGCGGTTAAAAATACCATTGTTGGTAAATCTACTTTCATCACTGAATAAAATCTTTTTCCAGAAGTCTAGATCCTCTTCGCATTTTGAAATGTACCATCGACAAAATGTCATCCTTCTTTGATTATCAGCTGGATATAAAGTATTGCATATGGAATAATGATAAGGCTTTAAATTGTTACCTTTTAAAATAGCTCTTACAGTTTCCTTGGAAGTGTTGCAGTGATGTGCAATTTCTGCAGTTGAAGAATCAGGTTTAAAATTTACATAAGCCAAAACATTTATTTCAGTGTCTTCATTGAAGTTTCTTTCATCCTTAGGCTTTGAAAAAGAACCGTATAATCGTATATTATTTTCCAGCTGTCTAAATATTCTATGATGGGGTTGTCTTCGTTCCATGTAAGTTTCAAAATAAAGATTCGCTGCAGCTTGTGCATCTCGATTTTGGTTATAATAACTAAATAGCATATCATTTTTCTCTTCGTTGGTGTACATATTTGCAACACTATTATTTTGTATGCAGTATTAATAATAAACAATAAACTACTTAACAAAAACTAAAAATGTCACTTATGATCTGTCAATAATTAAATGCCAACTAGACGTTTTTAAAAATATCAGGAATCTTATTTTTTGTTTTATTTCCATAGCATTCTTGATGTGACAATAAACTTTCTTTAAAAACAACGATTATTATTACTTTTGTAAGGATAAAATATGGACTATGTTATATCATCTGAAAGAGAAAAAAGGGGACTTTCGGTTAATGTCACAGCCACCTATCCATTACATTTAAAAAAAATATATTTTACTGTGATTCTCAACCATTTTAAGAGATATATAAAAAGTAGCAAGTGCATGTCATTTTACATGAAAAATACTGCAAAAAACATGTGAAGCATTTTTCTCTAACTCTTCAAATGAACGAGCTACGAGGGATAATAGAAAAGTTGGATTTTTCGTTTTTTGTCAATAACTTTTCAACCTTCCCCCGTATATAATTTTTCGCCTTACCGTAGAATTACTAATACGAAACTGCACTAATTTGCCCATTTAAGCGTTTTTGTATCTCTACTAATAAAAAAGTTACCCATGCAACGGGTCAAGAAATAGGGCGCCCTGTTTATATATGTGTATATTAGGAATTCCTATTTCAATAAAGTGTTATTATTATTATTAACATATAGATATATAAAATGTAATATGTGTTGCATTTTATGCAACACATGTTGCATAAATGTACATGTTGCACATATTGCAACACATGATGCAAATTTGCCGAAATAATTCGAAAAAGAAATTGACGAAACAAAAATGAATGCAATTAAAATTTTTCTCGGATTATTTCTTAACAAAAAGAGCAATCATTAGAGAAATGTGGAAATATTTTCAAGTATCTCATGAGTGTACTGATATAAGGGTTGATGAGTCTATCTCTAATCGTAAAGAAGATATGTACAAATTAAGGTAATATCAAAATTTCCGGAATTATGTAAGTTACCCCACTTTCGACCACGTGCCGTGCTAACCATTTCGCTCTCCTCACCCGTCTCAGGTACCGTATGGTACCCTGCCGTTTACACAGTGGCTGACGTTTGACCTGTAACGTGTTGTGTGTGATTGATATGGAGTGAGAAAAACAAGTGATTATTTCATAACAAACAACTACGAGTGTAGTAAGGATGCTCCTATATCCTCCATCTGTAAACACGCCTTATATTACAAATAAGGACTGAAACAAATTAGGCCAAAACAACTATCCTTCCAGCTAATGCCACGCCGAACGCTGAATTACAAAGCAAAATTTGCCGTATTTTGTCTAACAACGTTAGAATCAAAAATACAAGTTTGGATTGCAACGAAAACTACGAGGAAATGTCACTAATGGAGATGCCACTAATTGCAGACCGGTTTCGACCTTTTTATAATCTCGTCAGTGCAATATAAGTGAGCATTTGGCACAATACGACATCCTAATGACATTATAGTGGTACCGCCACTATCGAACGCAGATAGTGGAGGTACGCTTGTGGTCAAATCCGATGATCGCGGTGGCCATGACCATGGTCCTAATCATTTTATCCATACCTATCTACAAATATTTGATCCAGTTCATCGCTTACTTCCTCTGTACAGGGTGATTCACTTTCGAGTGTGAAACATGGGTATCTCGCTTATTATAAAAGATAGACTGTAGGTTTAAATTCGGCAAAGTTGCGGAATTTTGTGCCCAATAAGTTGGCGCAAACAAAACCCCCATATCTGCTTTCATTTTTGAGTAAGACGCAAAAAAAAATTTTTTCCGGTTTTCGTTTTCTGGCCATAACTTCAATATTTTTAAAAATATTGGCTTATCGTTTTCATATTATTAGGACACTTTCTTGAGACAAATACGATGCCGTAAACCGTTTTTTAAAAAAGTGTCACTTCTATTGTAAATCATCGTCAACTTTACTTTTTCTTATGGGCGCTATATTAATTTTTCTCATATTTGAATAAACCGATTTTTTCTGAATACAACAATATAATATATGTTAATATTTGCCTAAAAAATAAGGGCATTACGAAGGAAAATAGGTATTTTTTTTTAAAATGTCTAGTTAGCCATGGCCATGATAGTCAGTTCTTGACAAACCACAAATGTCACTTATAATTTTTATAAACTGCATCTGTGGAGTACTTTTTACATTGACTAACGATCTATTCCACCGAAGAGAAACAAGATATTATAGATATTTATTACAGATGTAACAAAAATTTTAACAGAACAATTGAAGAATATTTAAACACATATCCTGAAAGACGACAACCATGCAAGACATATATTACTAAACTGCACTGTAATTTAAGAAATTATGGCAGTTTTTCTAAACCAAGAAATATGTATGGATCTGCCATAATTTCTTAAATTACAGTGCAGTTTAGTAATATATGTCTAATATAACATCGTTAGTCAATGTAAAAAGTACTCCACAGCTGCAGTTTATAAAAATTATAATTGACATTTGTGGTTTGTCAAGAACTGACTGTCATGGCCATGGTTAACTAAACATTTTCAAAAAAATACCTATTTTCCTTCATAATGCCCTTATTTTTTTAGGCAAATATTAACATTTATTATATTGTTGTATTCAGAAAAAATCGGTTTATTCAAATATACAGTGAGTAGCCGTTCCGCCAATCTTATACCAACACTCTCGCGTCTTACATTCTAGGGTAAATTATCTAAAAAGTCTGCTGCTGTTTGCAAAATATTTAAATAAACTGCCGATGATAAGGTGTAAATGTCTAACTTTATCATTTAATATTAAACGGAAAACATTAAGACTAAATCTTTCTTGATAGTTATGTCTTATGACATGGCGATTTTCATGTTTGTAAAACCACAGCTTTTCGAAAGGCGTTTCAAGAAAGTAACATTGGGTATCTACAGTCAGATTTGAAAATCGTATGAAGCTGTTGTTGATTTTGTGAAAAACAAAGAACTTTGACTTGGCACACAAGTGATAATGATTTAATAATTTCTCTAAGTAACTATACTTTGTTGCGGTGTTATATTCTCTCAATTAATCCACGGTATGTTACTAAGGTATTACTGTTTTACGAACAAATTAATATTCATATGCTTTCTTTAACGGCACGTCTAAATCGCTGTAAAAGCCAAATTTTATTGTGATAAATTTAAATATTAATTCGAATTCTCCGGTGATGCAACTTAACGGCCCCAACCTGCTTGTGGCGCCCGAATGCCATACAAGGACGGCATTTTCTAGAGCGACGCCTACTTTACATGCATTACACGTATGTCGCACTCGATAATGCGCTATAAAGCCAAACATGAACTATAAAACTAATTGCTAATCGGAAATCTGGTGAATTTTATAAACACAGTAATTAGAATCTTAGAGTAAATGACAAAAATATTTAGGTATATGAATGACATAATTTTTTTTTTATTTAGGTCATATTTGTACTTGTTTGCAACATGTAAAACATAATATTGTCCGTTTCATTTTCTTTTTTAAACACTTATAGTGTTTTATGAATTCACATAATAAATTCAGAAGGCGTCTCTTAGGATTATCATTGCAAAAAAAACATGAACCGCTCTCTTTAGGAAGCTTAGTACCTAAATTTCCCTAAGAAACTTGTGCCTTGTAAATAATCTAGCTGAAATGTTCTGGACTATTTCGCGAAAAATTCCGTACTATAGACGTATTTTTTTCACGATGCGCTGCCCATACCTTATAAAACTATTTGTATAATATAATTGAGCGCTCAATGACATATTGAAAAATGGTAGGAAATATTTCACTTAGGATAGTTGGAATACGGCAATAAGTTTGAAATTAATATTTCTATTATTCCAAAAAATGAAAAGAAAATAATGATGATAAGATAATAATTTAAAATTCTTTAGCGGGTGCTTTAGAGGGTGCGTTTATACAGGGAGGACATAAAGTCCGTCCCCCCCCTCTAATTTTTGAATCACTGGGTAGATTGTGATGAAATTTGGATACTAACGATAATATATTACTAAATTCTGCATTTTTTGGCACATCAACATCTTAATCATCAGTAATAACTCATTTTGAAGCTATTTTTATGCTCAAAACATCCCCCAATTTTGAGAACATTTGGTTCAGTAATTTCCAAATAAACACCAGTAATATCAGTTTATAACATAATCTTTTTACCACATAATCTTTATAATAGAACTTACCCATGGAACATTTATTTGTCAGGAGGTTCGTGGTGGTCATTTTCAACATCTTTTGAAGTAACACGTGTTTTCTAAATTTGTTTTTGCCTCTACGTTTAATTTAAATTCATAATTTAAAAGTTTAATTTAAAGTCATAATTTTTTAATTTAGGTTATTTTAGGTTAGGGATGGTTTATTGTTATTTGTTTAATTTTAATTTTTGTTTTGCTTTGAATAATTTACAATAATTTGTAATATGTATGTAAAAAAATTATATAACAGAAATCGATATTACTGGTTTTTATTTGGAAATTACTGAACCAAATGTTCTCAAAATTGGGGGATGTTTTGAGCATAAAAATAGCTTCAAAATGAGTTATTACTCGACCCCCATTTCCATTTAAAAAAAATTTTCTATTGCGTGCCCAGCTTTCACTTTGACATTCAGAGCTGTCATTGATGTGTCAAAGAATGCAGAAGTTAGTTATATATTATCGTTCCAAATTTCATCAAAATCTACCCAGTGGTTCAAAAATTAGAGGGGGGGGACACACTTTATGTCCTCACTGTATATCTTTTTCTATAGAATAACCTAAAGAATCGTCTTTTTAGTTTGGTATATTTATTTAGGAACACGTTCTATATTAATAAGGAGTTTGTTTATTATGTAATAGTAGAACGATCTCATCTTTTGAACACCCTGAATATATTGACAGATTTCCCTAACAACTAAATGTTGGGACAAGATAATATTTTGGAAATAATACAATGTCTTATCAAAACGACTGAATTATTTTATTTATTTTTTTAAATACAAACATAACAATATATTCTAGACTATTTGAAAACATTTTCGTGCCATGGTAAAGGAATAGGCATTAATCATAGCGTACTTTGTCATTGGAAGGTCAAATTTGCTGACAACTAAATGTTGGGACAAACAAGAAGCAACTTTAATTTAATACGGGGTCACATCGCCCTTAGCTTTAACGACTGCTTGAACTCTTGCAGGCATTGTATTAACCAAGGACTGACACGTTTGAGGAGAAAAATTATCACAAATCTCTTGTAGTTTTGTCCGCAAATCAGAAATAGTGCGTTGAGGATGGTTTCTTAAATACTGCTTCATTTTATGCCACACAGTTATCACATTTAGATCCGGAATGCTGGCTGGATGAGATAAAACCTTTATATTATTATCACCAAACCATTTTTTGGTAGATTTTGCCGAATGACATGATACTCCATCTTGCTGGAAGATGAAATCCTCATTAGGAAACAATTTTGCGCGCTAGGTAAAAGTGAGGTCTGAAGTATCTCTTGTTATTTTTAAGTATTTACAGTACCATCTATAAATTTTAAAATGCATAAGCCCCTTGCCGACATGCAGTACCAAACCATAATTCCCTTTGGAAACTTCACAACCCTTTTTAAGCAGTCTTTATGAAAAGCTTCTGCTTTATTTCGTATTATCCGTTTACGGTGATCTCCAACGCAAACATCAAATTTCTCCTCATCACTAAATATTATTTTATTCCAGTCATTTTCTGTCCACAGAAGTTTAGATTTTGCCCAATTGTAAGGGTTCTTATTTTGAATCTCTGCCAATAGCGGTTTTTCTTCGACCTAAATACGAATTTGGATCAATTTTTTGCTAATGGATGAACCATACAAAACTGAACTTACCTTGTAAAATCCCAAACCGCATTTATGAATGTATTTTCGGCAACATTCTCTAGATATATTTAATCCACTTGCCCTGTTCCATTGAGCAGTTATGTCTCGAACGGTACTTCTTCTCGTTGATTTGCATAATGTAACTAAATTTCGTAAATCTCTTTGTGAAACAACTTTTGGTCTCCCCGAACTTTTACCTCGAACATCCACATTGACAGACTCACCATATTTTTTCACTATATTTATAGACTGTGGTCTTTGGAATAGGTAAATTGCTAGAAATTTTACGCATTGTCTTGCCCGCATTGTATTGGTGAATTATAATTTCACGTAATTTCTGTTCGGTAGCTTTTCCATGACCCTTTATTCCAATTTAAATTAACAAAATTTAAATATTTCAACAAATACTACTACTTATAACTATTTACATCACTTACAAACTGTCAATGAATAAATAAAACGTTTTTTAGATGTTTATATAGCGTTTTTTAAACATTTTAAATGTGAGATTTGTGCTTGTCCCAACATTTAGTTGTCAGCCAATTTGGTCTTCCAATGACTAAATACGCTATGATTACTACCGATTGCTTCACCATGGCACGAAAATGTGTTCAAATAGTCTAGGATGTATTATTATGTTTGTATTTAAAAAAATTAACAAAATAATTCAGCAGTTTTGATGAGCCATTGTATTATATCCAAAATAATACCTTGTCCCAACATTTAGTTGTTAGGGCTCTATTAAAGAGCTCATGATAAATTGTTTACTCGTAGATCAAGGCTTGTTCGCAGGGTTTCGCAGGGGTTCGCAATAGTTGGCAACCGTCCTGCGATGGCCTAGGATGGGAAAGAATGTCAACTTGGTGTTATTGTGAGAGATACAAATCAATTGATGTTTGACTGTCCCCCTAACTAATGAGGTTTTCCAGGTTATCCTCATTCCAGTACTGAATGGTGTTTAAGGCCGACCAACGTAAGTCGTTCCTGACCGCAAATGAGGCCCGTGAAATAATAATATGCCGCCTCTCTCCCACACAAGTTTCACACTTTCGGACTAATCCTTGTGATTAGAATGAGGGGTAGAGATATTATTATTATTATATAATTATTATTCTTTTAAATTATAGTTTTTTTAGCTATACAACATTGCATATAAATTAGTAAGCTATTAGTTTTCGGCAGTAGCTTTAATTGAGGTTAATTTAAACATCTATTAATCAATCAATAGATACAATTCTACGACTAAGACTCTTTGATGATCTCTTGTTACAAACATAGTTGTTAATAACGGCAACAATAATCTTGCTGTACCTTACTGTATAGTAAATAACTACATAGTATTGTATAAATAAGTAGCTGTTTCTCAACAGCGTGTCCTAATAAATTTATTACAAAATAATGCCACATATTTCTCGCTAAATTTCGCGTTAACTATTAAATAGTCGACAGATGGTGTGCGAACATAGAAGATATAATTATTATTTAAAGAGTCAAACAAAGCTGTAGACAAATAATACTATGAGCAAATATACCAGGCCTCCAAAATCTTTGAAATATGCCTTTATAGATTAACATTTATCAAAAATACATCTAAATATAATTTAATATTAGTCTGAATGTCACGAATTTGAAGCATTGTCATTATAATGTTCACCTGAATTTTACTAGAAATAATTAGATAGACAATTTAATTTATATACAGGGTGTCCACCTAGTGCGCATAAGTCCAATATCTGGGTTAATAAAAGAGATAACTTAATTTTTTTTTCTACAGGGTTGTCTAATATCCCGAGCTGCACAAAATGAAAATATAATTACATATTCAGGGTGTTCAGTTTTTCCTGGACAGGTACCAACTTCGTTTTTCTAAATGGAAATATATATTTTTTATTGCTTTTTCGAACTAAACCCTTGATTTTAGTAGGACTTTCATCAGCCTTCCCTATACCTAACTTAAACTGTTTTTGAAATATTGACGGGTGAATATTGACATTTTTGCAACTTTGACACCCTGTAAAATCTAAACGGTTTGAGATCAAGCAAAACGGTTTGCACATTCCTATCTTAACTTTTCATAAGCTATCGTTTGATACTAATTTCAAATTTATACAGGAATAAAAAATTTTCAAAATTTTCAGAAAATTTTAAATTTTTGGATAATTCTGAAATTAGTACCAAACGATAGCTTATGAAAAGTTAAGATAGGAATGTGCAAACCGTTTTGCTTGATCTCAAACCGTTTAGATTTTACAGGGTGTCAAAGTTGCAAAAATGTCAATATTCACCCGTCAATATTTCAAAAACAGTTTAAGTTAGGTATAGGGAAGGCTGATGAAAGTCCTACTAAAATCAAGGGTTTAGTTCGAAAAAGCAATAAAAAATATATATTTCCATTTAGAAAAACGAAGTTGGTACCTGTCCAGGAAAAACTGAACACCCTGAATATGTAAATATATTTTCATTTTGTGCAGCTCGGGATATTAGACAACCCTGTAGAAAAAAAAATTAAGTTATCTCTTTTATTAACCCAGATATTGGACTTACGCGCACTAGGTGGACACCCTGTATAAAAAATCACATATGCCACAGTCCAATTGTCACTTTGACAGCGACAAAAGTTACCTGCAACTTTTACAGTGACAAATGCACTAGTGGTTTTTTCACTTCATTTTTTTATCAATTATCGTGGTGTCCGCTGCTAAAATAAATAGTTTGACATTTCTGTCAACAAATTATTGAATTATTAAATACTAACAATGAATCGATTCGGTGATGCTCAAATAAAAATATGTTTATTTTTAGTGTTTCATAAATAAAGTTTGCATTCATATGTTTCTAAATTTCTTATTCATTAAATTGTCCTGCCGAATTACACTCGATGTTTGTATTGATACCGGATAAATTTGTATTGTTTAAATTCTAAACTGTTTCCTTTAGCAATTTGACTCGAAAAACTGTCAACCTAAAAACGCTCCACCTTCCGTGTCGCGTTTTTAATAGTTGACAGTTTTTCTCGTCTAATTGCTAGGCAACAGTTTCTCATTAAACAATCCAAATTTATCCGGTAAAATACAAACCTCTTGTGCAATTATAAGTGATAACTCGACTTACAATCTTAAAAAAACCTAAAGTAACATTAGCAAGTGAGAGATAAATACGGCTCAACAGGCAACTTAAATGGGACTCGGTTTGAAATTCCTATAATTTGGGTTAGAGAATGGCTGTAAACTGTTCAACTTTCAAAAAATCAAAATCTTGATGATGGTTGAAATGTATCTGAAATAGTATATTATACTATAAGGGACAGAAATGCGTTATTTTGGCAGAGGTGCAATTTGAAGCCCGAGGGCGAAGCCTGAGGGCTACAATGCACCGAGAACAAAATAGCATTTCTCCCGAATGGTATATACTATTTTTTCCACGGTCTCATTAACTTAAAAACACATATTTTGTTATTATGAAGTAAGTAGCACCAGAATTATTGTATTCGGATTTGAGCATTTATTTAGTAGTCGTTGAGTTATTGTCATAACTACAAAATAAACAAACAAAAAGAATTGTCAAATTAAGATGTTAGTTTGGTTTAGTTTACAGTTTATTTAGTGCACAATGAATAATTGTGAGTCGGAAGAGATTGTGGAGGCTGCAAATATTGCAATAAGCAATTTGTTACCTACGAAGTCAAGATCTTTATACGATATAACTTACAATCGGTTCAAAACGTGGTGCGCCGAGAAAAATATTCAAGTATACAGCGAGAATGTTTTGTTGGCATACTTCAGTGAAAATGAAAAGAATTACAAGTCTTCCACATTATGGGCGCAATATTCTATGGTTAAGTCATGCTTGATAATTTACGACAACATAGATATAAGCAAATTCCCCAAACTGATCGCATTTTTGAAAAGAACCGGTGACGGATATCAAGCGAAAAAATCGAAAATATTGACAAAGGGTGAAATCGACCGTTTTCTATCAACTGCAGATGACAAAGAATTCTTAATGATTAAGGTAAGATTACTTTTGTTGTTAGGTATTTCAATTATTTAGTATTTTGATTTTTTATAGGTTGTATTAATTCTGGGGATTGCCGGAGCTTGTCGAACTGATGAACTAGTCAATTTAACTGTAGATGATATTGAGGATGTAGGCTCATCCTTGATTGTAAAAATTCCAAACACTAAGACAAAGATTCCACGAACCTTTGTGGTTACCGATGTGGGAAATATGCTTGAATTGTATCGAAAATACCTGTCCCTTCGTTCTCCACACGTCAAGCATAAGCGCCTTTTTTTGTACTACAAAGCAGGAAAATGTAGTTCGCAGCCAGTTGGCAAGAATACCATCGGAAAAATTCCTAGTGTAGTAGCTTCGTATTTAAAATTACCTGATGCTGCATGTTATACTGGTCACTGCTTACGAAGATCTTCAGCGACATTACTGGCAGATGCTGGTGTGGATATCACGACAATAAAGCGTCATGCTGGTTGGAAATCAACGACAATCGCTGAGGGTTATGTCGAGAACTCCATTGAAAATAAGACCAAAATTGCTAATCACGTTTTAGTAGGTACCACCATTAGCGCAATCACAAAAACTTTAAATGTAAGCGAAAGTAATATTCCTTCTAATATTAATTTTGAAAATTGTAGAAATGTTACATTTAATTTAAATGTCAATAAATAATTTCAATGTTACCTCTTTTTTTGCATGAAAAACGTTCTCCATAATGTAAACTCCCTTGGGAGCATTATACTCCCTTGGGAATAATCGACTACTTCTGTTTCAATTTTGATGTCATAGAAACTGATTTCTACTCCCGACCGTGGAAAAAAACAATTAAACCGCCACAAGCGAGATATCACTGAAAATAGAATTGAAAATGCTTAAAAAAACGCCTTTCACAGACAAGTTATTAAAAAAATGAAGTTGATGAGGGTAAATCGAGAACGAAACGATGGACAGAACTGACATTTCCATGAATACATGCTATGAAAAAGTGTCCTTTTCCTCTAGTTCTGGTAATAACGGCAATTTACAGTTAAATAATTTATTATTTAATTATTTATTTATAGATAAAAAGTACAGGTCAGATTTGTCCTTGAGTTCTAGAAAAAAGAGATCTGACACTAAGAACACTTCGAAACTCCAATTTAATATTTTTAAATTGTGAAAAAAATTGGCGTTTCGAAATGTTCTTAGTGTCAGATCTCTTTTTTTCTAGAACTAAGGACAAATCTGACCTATTACATAATAATCATAATAATAATTAATAACATAATAATTTAATAACTAATAAATTCACAGATAAATGCCAATATCTTAAAAACTATTGCAGGTAGGTATCTGGGGAATTGTTTAAAATAAGGAAGTTTGCGTCATCTTCCGGTATAATCGGAAGTCGGCGGTGTTTCATTCCACCATATAGAAAGAAAATATTTTCTTTCTATATGGTGAAGGAACACAAACTTATGCGCACAAAATTTCAGAACTGTATCTTTTAAAATAAGAAGGATACTAAGGAATCTATCTTAAATGTCACTACCTGTATATACAGGGTGACGCACAAAAAACGGCTAACGCTGTAGCGTCGTTATTTATTATCCGATTTTAAAAATCAAAAAAACAAATGAAATCGCATCAAAAACACTATAATTTGACATAAAGAATATTTTAAAAAAACTTCAAATTACTATACAACGACTGTCAATTTTTTTTTTTTAATGGCAAGATATATATTTGTAAAGATATTTTTTCTGAATTCAATGGTACCTATATGACAACGATATATTTGGACGTAAGAAAACATGATAAATTGGAAAAACTGCCTATAAAATTAAAATTGTTAATAATTCAAATTAACATCAAAAGTCATGGGAAACAAAACAATCGACGATCTTAAGTCAACAACTGTGACATGTATCAAATTAATTTCTTATGTTACTTATTAGGTACCTATTTTCATTCTTAAAATTTCTTGAACATCGTTTTTAACTATGTAACAATTGAGTGGTATCTCAATATTATTCTCTATTTAAATTATTTTGTAATAAAAATGCTTAAACAAAAAAGCAATGTTTAAAAATGTTTAATGCTTCAATTAAATTATTTTAAACTTTCACACCACTAACACCAGTCTCTTATGTACTTACAAGTTGACAGATGCCACAGTTGTTGACTTATGATCATCGATTGTTTTGTTTCCCATGACTTTTGATGTTAATTTGAATTATTAACAATTTTAATTTTATAGAGTTTTTTCCAATTTATCATGTTTTCTTACGTCCAAATATATCGCTGTCATATACCATTGGATTCAGAAAAAAATCTTTACAAATATTGGTAAAAAAATATATCTTGCAATTAAAAAAAAAAATTGACTGTCGTTGTATAATAATTTGAAGTTTTTTAAAAATATTCTTTATGTCAAATTATAGTGTTTTTGAGGCGATTTCATTTGTTTTTTTAATTTTTAAAATCAGATAATAAATAACGACGCTACGGCGTTAGCCGTTTTTGTGCGTCACCCTGTATATATATATAGAAATTTTATAATATTTTATAATATTGTTATAAAATTTCGCCTTCACTCCTTTATGACTTGTACTTTAACACATAAAAATTCTAAGGCCGCAAACCTCTTAAAGATTAAGTGCATGAAAGAATTTGGCATTGTATATTATATTAAATGGGAACTAATAAATCTATGAATATAAGTATTGTTCAAGCTCTCAGGCGGACTAATACTATTGTTGCTAATATTGTATAACATATCGGGTGGTTCGTAGCATCTGTGTTTATAGGAAAGAAACTATACGACAAAATATAGAAATAGAAACGATAAAGTGCGAACGACTACTGCAGTGTAAAGTGAAATAATTAAACTTCTTATATTACTTGCTTCGTCTGTGTCTGAAGCCGACCAACAGTACAATTTATTTTGGGATTATTCTCTTTAAAGGGAGAATTCCATTATCTTTAATATTCTCTTGTATAGTGAATTATCCTGATATATTTATTTGTACACACTGTCTCTAAAATGGCGAAGGATCCGGTTAGAAAATAGTTTTGAAAATAGTATAAATTTTAATTACTTATAAAAATCGTATTATTTCTTCTTTCTATAGATAATATGTTTCACCAGAAAAACAGGAATGGCAACAATTAAATAATAGGATGAGTCTTGTAGAATATACCGGGTAACTAAATTTCTTCTGCCTTTCAAGAAGTCTATGAGATAACATTAGGTAAAAACTCTTTGTACTTCGGTCTTCAATAATTCTACTAATTCTAATCAGCTACTGTCGTGTTGCTCATCTCTTCATTTAAATAATCTGCAAAACGAAATTGGTATTAAAATATAATATAAATAAAGACATTTCTGCTGACTTTTGGTTTTTGCAAAATTATATTGTAGGTATATTGCTGTAGAAATGTACTTGTAGTACTTTATTGTTAATAAGTTAATAATATCGCCCTAAGTAATGAAGTTTTCCAGGTTTCCCTCATTCTAGGAATGGTGGTTAAGGCATACCAGCGTAAGTCGTTCCTGAGGCGGAAATACGGTCTAGCGATTAATAATATGCCGTTCCTTGTCCTATACATATAAGTTTCAGACTTCTGGGCTAATCTTTGTGATTATAGAATAAGGGATAGATATATTATAATTTATACTTATTATTATTTTTTTTTAAATTCAGTCGAGGGGTTCCCTGGCTCCGATTCTCAAGATCAGGCGCTGGTGATTACCAATAGCTACTACCCACGTCCGTGCGATGAATAACTGAGTACTGGGTTCGGGAATCGTGTGCTCTGAATAGACCTAATAAACCCAGAATGATCGCCTTCTGTATTCCTCCAGCTAGAAGATCTGCCGAATTTTGGCATTCCGGTATGATCTTCAGTTCTGAAAGAAGTGTATCTCTTGCTCCACCTAGGCTTCCTATACATAATCAGTACCACAAGCTTCACAGAATGTTCTGGATCTGGATCCATTTTTCCTCCTCTTTCAAGATGTCATTGCTGGTGGTCGAGGAGGACTACATCAGGTTTATTATCTCGAATTTGCCTGAGAGTGGGAAATGATGAGTAGTTCCAATAAATTCTTCACTTCTGCATTTCCCACAATGGACTCAATATACTCCGGAGCGTATAGCAGCTCTATGTTTCGTTCAGCTCGGTGTTTCGTCTATCTCGTACGAGTGTCGTAGAAAGTAGTAAAGCACTCGTAAAGCCGCGTTATATTAGATCGCTTCTGAAAATAATTCTAATCCCTCTTTTTGCATGCAAGATAAAAATTCTTTATATATTGGGACTCTGTCCCCACACCCCCTTATATGTTGAAAGATATATGAGTAGAACTCACAGAAAAGTAAGTGTCCAGAAGATGTTTAATATTGGTTGTGTAATTCAATTGATTTAGTGCAAAGCAAGTATTATTCAATATTTCCTCCAGCTCATTTATCTGTTAATCCATACTATGCATTATAGAAAACACTTCCATTCGGTGTTTGCGAAATTTAAAATTAATTGATGTTATTTATTAACCATTGACGTATTTGCTGCAAACATAGTTGTCGCTGCCTGTGATATATGATTGGTAAGGTCATTCACGAAAAGTATGAAAATATAGGTCCCCAAGATTTACCCTTGAGGAACTCCGACATTTTGGGCTTTCGGTTCGACAAAAATCACGTAATCTGATATAGAGTTAAATTCCCAATAATTAAAAGATTTTCAGCAATAAAATAGATAAATATAGAATCAAGAGTTATTTCTTATGATGAAGACATGCCACTTTGAAGCATTCGCAGTTCTCAAACAAATGTCGATTGTGTACCCAGATCGACTGAATATTTACCGTATTCATAATAATGTCAAGAGTGCGGACCCCACTCTGCAGCCACGGCGATGCTATGCACATTAGGCCACTGACCACGCTCCGGCAACACTTTCAGTTTCGTTGGCGGGTTGGAGCTAGCCGGCTGTTGCTCGTTTTGCCACCCGCGCCGCGTCTCGTCTTGTTGGATCGAGTGCGAGAAGTTCGCTAGTCATCTGTTTCGTATGATTCGATTGTTTTCTGTCACCGCTTGTTTGGATGGTGGTCGATTGGATTTTGACGTAGAAGATTTCTGAAAGGAGAAAAGGTATACAAATTCTACAGATATAGTAATGTTGCACCATTGGTAGACTTGGGAAACATTAATGATAATGAATTTAATACAAAAAAATAATTGCACCAGCATGTAAACAAACAATTGACATATTTCTGGTTGAATCGAGTGTGGCAAGCTCGTTAGTTACCAGTTGTATGAGTAGGCTAATTTATGCTGTTGCTTGCTTTGCCGGTTGGCTAGGGTTTTGACGTTTCAAATTTCGCATCTACTAATGATTGGATAATAAAAAATTGTTGCTGTGAATTACTATTTATTTAAGAATAAAATTACTACTTGGCATAGATGCAGTAGATCTAGGGAAATCTGTACAATTATAAATAAGATGTTTGACTATATCTGTGGATAATTTGTGGCATTTCTGTTTAGAGAACTGTTAATTGTCTTTTGC
The DNA here is from genome assembly GCA_963924545.1 of Pogonocherus hispidulus. Classification (NCBI taxonomy): domain Eukaryota; kingdom Metazoa; phylum Arthropoda; class Insecta; order Coleoptera; family Cerambycidae; genus Pogonocherus; species Pogonocherus hispidulus. The sequence continues at coordinate 18,463,507 of OZ004693.1, forward strand.
TTGATGATTATGGTATTATTTTCATAGAAATCAGTTGTATACCTGCAACTCTAGGAACTATTACAGAAATCAGAAAAGCTGCATACCAATGCTTAGATATAATAGAATATGTTTAGTTGTCGTGAACAATCTATTTAACAATAAAAACTTGTCCGCGTTGAAATAAATCAAAGAAAATTTAAACAATTTGAATATAGGTAAGGATAATAAAGTACAGGGTTCCCCATAATAGACTACCCATTTTAATAGCTCAATAAAATTGTTGATACTTAAAAAAACAAACATTCTATTACACTTAATTACAATTTACTCTTTGGGATTTACTGTAACATACGACTTATCCTAACTTTCAAAAATTACATCTTTTAAGTGACCGCCGTCAACTTCAATGTACTTTTCAAGATTGGACAAGAACTTATTCATGACACGATGAAGCAAAACCTGATCTATTCGCCGGACTTCTTCAGCAATTCGAACTTTGAGCACTTGGATATTTTGTGGACGAGTTGCAAAAACCTTTGCCTTTAAATAGCCTCACAGAAAAAAGTCTGGTGCAGTTAAGTCCGGGGACCTCGCAGGCTAATTTCAATGCCCAAATCGTGAAATGAGTCGCCCATTAAACACTTCTTGTATAACTTTCATAGAGTTTCTAGCGGTATGTGGTGTTGCTCCATCTTACCGGAATAATAACGCATTATTTAGTAATCACCTTCATTCTAATTCAGAAATAAAAAACGTCTCTAGCATATTTACTAATTTACCAATTTATTAGAAAAATGACATTTTACGAAAAACAATTGTATCCTAGTTTTGCGACAGGCGCCTACTTGATTAATAACATGTTGATTAAAATCCCAAAGCCCGTAGAATATAACGGTATAAAACGTATAACGTATAAAACGTACTGACTTATCTTATATAGAATTTATTTCAATATCAAAATAGGTAGTCTATTATGGGGAACCCTGTATAAACCTACAAATACTAACATATATACATTTACAAATCTGTATAGATAAATTTGCAATATATGTATAAATGTGCAATATACAATCTTGTTTGTATGGATCATCAATTATTGTTTTATGTTTGATCATTTTTCTATTGTTCTCGTTGTGGACTTACTTGAATGCTAGATTCTCGGATGTATGGATGTATATACCAATTTTTTATCGACACACGTTTCAATAGTAGAGACATTAGAAGCAATGGATTGCTTTGGTGATACGCATACTATATTATTTAGTGAAAATACGGTACTTTGATATTGTGTATAAATTTAGATATTTATAGATAGGTAAGATGCTTACCTACTTATACGGAAATATAATAAATTGCATATCTATAAATAGGTACCATAATTAGTATTGGCATATCCTTAGCTGGCATCTCTATGTGTGTACATGAGTGGTGAGAAGTCTGTTGAAATCATCTGTTTGATGACTGAATCGCTTCTTGCTTACTCATAGATGTATTTCCGATTTCGTTTTACGGGACGTTTAATTGAAAATTATTAAGGAATTTATGCAACGTATACATTCTTTTAGTTATATTTCATGAAAATTAATACATCTCAATCTTCAAGGTAGCGCATAGGCCAGAGCATATTTGGTTAGCCCTTCAGGTGGTTTTATGCCAAATTTGCAAATACTTTATCTCTATTTTCTGCAAAAGACTTTGGTCCAAAAGAATTTTTGGCATATTTCGTGTTTCAAATCGCTAATTTCGCGGCTGTGAAACGCCCCCTTCAAATTTATCGTGACAATTTTAAATTGAGACCTTTAAGGTTCCCGGCCATTTTGGACTGCGTCGGTATTATAGTCCGCTATAATATCCTGACATTCCTGACATATATATAATACTACTATATCGCGGGTAGAGGCCCATAAATTCCGAAAACATCACGGCGCCGACATACAATCTCTATCCTTATCGAGAGTACCTTAGTCAAATATGCGCATGCGCACGAATTTCGCGACATCCAATAAGCATGCAGCATAAATACTGCATCTCTGTCTACCGACTTCTTTTAAAAAAAAGTTGAAAATTAGAAAGTCTGTCAACCTATAAACAATGTGTCAGCTTCCGTAACCATGGATATCGACAAAATCTGCGCATGCGCAAATAGAACAAAGGGTCTCTGGAACAGTATAGCACTATATCTTTTGTCCTTTAATGTTTTTGGAGAAACCGCTTATGGGCTAACATAGGAAATACGCGATATAGTAGTATTATATATATGGATCCTGACGTCCTGCTGTACCGAACGCAGAGCCATCTGCCCAATGCTTTACATTGAGTGCAAGAGGAAAGTTTCTCTCTCTAGGACTAAAAATTTACATTAAGTTGCTCATCTGTTGTAGTTAATCTGTGAAGCATAGGGATAAAAAATGAGAACTACTCTTATATATTTACAACTACTACTATACGAAAAAAGTACTTATAATATTTACATTTTTTTGTATGTTACAAAGCGCAATTACAAAAACTATAAAAAGAAAAAATAAAAAAGCAAAATGATCAGTTAGAGATCTTTTAGTTGTGCTCAACCACAAGTACCTATATCAAATTCTAACACTGAATATCACATACAATTTTATAGAAAAACGGATACGAAATACCTAAGTATACAGGGTGGGCCATTAGTGCGTATGCGGACCACACCACCTATACCGTTACAGTTAGAAAAATAAATTTTATTTAAGCCCACCAAGTATCGGTAGAAAGCTGAAAAGGAGCTCTTTAAAGCGACATGATAATATACAGGGTATTCCATTTAAAATTTTGAAGTAAAATTACGATATGCGAAATGTATCACCCTGTATAGCAAATGTAACTTTTTGTTAAATCGTTATATTTTCTTGAATAAAGACATATTCGTAATTTATCTTATGAGAAAATGGAAGTTATATCTCATTTATATGGAGAGCTACAATAATGCGAAGTAACGACCTTTTTCATGGAAAACTTGCAACAACGTCGTCACGTGTAAATTTAGATATATTAAAAGTGCTATATTAAATTGTTCAGAAAAGTACGCTTAATTAAACATCTAAAAATATATAGGGTGTTTCATTTAAAAAAATGTATGTTCGGTTTGGCATTTTAATATTAAACACCTTGTATGTGCCAAAATAATTTTAAAAAATGCACCCCACTGGCATCTAACTTCTTACCAAAAATTATTATTATAACTTTAACGGTATAGATGATATGGTCCGCATACTAATGGCCCACCCTGTATAGTAGTAGTAAATTTTACTAAAAGAAAATTTAAAAATCGGGTATAAGTTTTTAAACAAATGTTCAATCATTACGTTGATTGTTTTCACTCTTCTTCTTCAGTGTAAGTAAGTAAGTAGGTACAATAGCATAACATATTATTTTCATATTATTATTCCCTCGCTATTATAGAGCTATATCCATCAAACTTTAGAGGAGGGTGGGGCAAGTGAGACAGCTTAAGGTTTGACGATCTATAACTTTTTTACTTTTAGAAATTAAACAACGCATATTGAATAAAAAAACATGAATTCTTTAAGAAACAACTTAACCCTAAAAAACGTACAAAATATTAACTTTTTATGAAACGTAAGACTTTTAAAAAAAATTGTCAAATAACTTACTTGCCCCAAGGTATGGGGTAAGTGAATCACCCATAATAGGGGGCAAGTGAGTCCTTATACAAATTATTAACGGCAGTTGTCACAAACATAATTATTGGCACCTGGTTCGTTATCTAAAAGTCCATAAAAAAAATTTGCTAAATGTATTATATGTTCACGCAATTCCATTTCCATGTTTTAGTGAAGACGAGCTTGAACCTGCCTAGGTTTGTAACCGAATTGAGCCCCTGACGCTTTAGCTGTTAGTATATGCTAGTTCTCGGAACTTTCAATAGCACACTAGCTTTCTTGATTGACATCTCCTTCTTCTGGATAGGTTCTAAGGCACCCTGTATAGCATTTTCTGATTATGACCCTTTTTGGGTTTTGCGCACGTAGTTACGAACCGTATCCACCTGCAAAATGCCATTTTATTGGTTTTTTTACGATTTCAATAGGATCGCCACAGCTCACACTATACTTAGTGTGAGCTAAAAACAAATAAATTATTTTTAATTATGATTACAATTTTTTATACTACTGTGGGGCAAGTGAGTCATAGCTATGGCTTCTTGAGGTCACCCAAAGTGACCTCAAAATTTTTAAAAATAAATTTAAGTAGAACAAATACATTTGGCAACAATCTAAATATGCGATATTACTAAAATGTAAGGTTATGTTGTGTTCATAATGGAATATCTCAATATTGCGTTTAAATTGTGAAAAATCCTTACGCAATTCACCGTAAATATTACATCACAACATGCCAAAAACAAAAAATTATTTATATTTACGTTATACTTTTAAATATTTTTCAGTGAGTTTTTTATGAACACGATGCACCTGTTGACACGGACTTAAACTGCACTGATTCTTTGTGGCTGTGTTGCCGGTTGTACGAATTATTCCAAAAGACACACTTGCCCCCTATGGCTCACTTGCTCCTCCCTATATAAATATATTCCTGATGTTTCATCCAAATCTGTAACAATACATAGGCTGTTCTATTTCAAAATATAAATTGTAGTAAACCTCTCCTTTTTGGGACACCCTGACTATAATATAACCATAGTACAAAAATGTGTCTTCCTTCAAATAAAAATTGACCTGTCCGTGCATTTTCAATGGAAACCAATCCTTTGACAGATAATCGAGGATGAAGCCTTTCGGTGACTCACCCTGTATAATTAATGACTAGGCTAAAAGTCTCTGCAGATTATGTTTCACGTAATTCGTACCATATAGTTTTAGATCTAGTAACAGACGAGGTAGTTAGTAATTAGTTTTATGAACTGAATGGATTGACTGTACTGTCACTTGTTACACGAATGTATGAAAAGAGTATGACATAACTGTTCCATACATAGATTTTAATTCTATTTCCTGGTTGGAGTTTACGACGACAGAAAGGCTATCGAGTTAAGTGTCTTATAAATTTAAGCCACTCCAAAGCTGTTAATTTTTTATCAGATTCAGTTAATATTTTCCTAAAACATATTGTAGAAATATGTGTATTACTATAATATATAATATGTACAGGGTATTCGCGTATATTTTGACCCCTACCTACAGGGGTTATTAAGAAAGTTAGAAAAAAAGTTTAAATACAAAAATTGTTTGGTTTTTCACGTATTATCTTTTGGCTATTTCGAAAAAAAAATTGCATGTCGTAAATTTGAGGAAACCAATTGAACATAATATTTTTAAATGGGACACCCTGTATAATTTTAGACGCTGATAAAGAAATATTTCTCTGATTTCAAAAATATATATTTTGTTGACATTTGCACTGACAGTTTTCGAAATATTTAATATTTAATGTTTACAATAAATTATAAAAAAATATTAAAAAATAAAAATATTAGGAAATGTTAAAATAACTAAGGAGGTTACATCGAAAATCTTTAAATATTTTTTATTACTATTGGTCTCTAGTGTTAAATATTTTTAATTCTTTGTATTTTTTCTATTTTTTTATAGTACGCGCTGTCGAATATTTCGAAAACTGTCAATGCAAATGTCAACAAAGTATATATTTTTGAAATCAGGAAAAAAATATTTACCCGAGCATGTAAAATTATACAGGGTGTCCCATTTAAAAATATTATGTCCAATTGGTTTCCTCAAATTTACGACAGGCAATTTTTTTTTTCGACCTAGCCAAAAGATAATACGTGAAAAACCAAACAATTTTTGTATTTAAACTTTTTTTCTAACTTTCTTAATAATCCCTGTAGGTAGGGGTCAAAATATACGCGAATACCCTGTATGTATTTCCTAAAAAAAAATACCTTTTTTTTTTCCAAAAAGTAAATCATATTTTGTTTATGTATATTAATTTATTTTTTTAAACTTAAATTTGATTTGCATTTTATCCATATAGTTTTCAATAAAATGTGGTAAGACCGGTACGAACCTTTAGAATGGATCATTATTGTACTTATTTATATAAATTGCAAAAACTATGTCCGCGTGTCAAAATCTATAAATAGTCGTTTGAATATTAATTTTATTAATGGAAAGGAGGAACTACTTTACCATATTTTATAAGCTCATATTGCATGCTTTCCATAATTTTTATTTGCTAAACTATCGTAGAATAATTAACTCGCTTGTAATATGCAACAGTTTTCGTTTATTTGAGTCGAGAATGGAATTGTAAAATCATTTATTAGAGGTGCATATTTGTGTACGTAATATTCTATCATTCCTATAACTTGTTTTTCGACCTATTAAAAAATGGTAAATACAAAATTGTTGGAAATTATTATCTTTATCTCAGCACACTCGACAAAAATTAAAAAAAAAAAACAATTGCACCATTGTGTTTCCCAGATGTACCTATATTAAACGTTGGTTTTTTAAATGAAACACCCCATACATGTTTACTGATTTAGATAGAGTACTCCTTCAGGATTACAGTCGACACCTAAAATATTTTGATAGTGCAACGACCATGTGACAACAATGCAGCGCGATGTTTGTTGATGTGGTTTCAAATCGACTGTACGTAGATCCCATACCTATGCTTTAATGGGTCTATCTAGTTGCTCAAATAAGTGTACTTATAAGAGTAATATATCACGCGAAGATTTTTTATTCAACCGGACAAACCAGTAGGTTAATGGAAGTCATTGCTCTATGACATATTCTATTTTGCAAATTTTTTCTATCAGAGATACTTCTACTAAGCGTGCATCAGTGTAGTGTATTGCTGTTCAACTCAAATATCTGAAAATATATTTATTATAGGTATTTAAAAATCCTTTAAATAACTCTGTATGTAGAAATCAAGTGCAACTATTCTGGTGCTACTAATAAATCTTTTCACCATCATACAATTCGGGGAGAGATGGCGCTAGGTCTGATTTCTGTGACACTAACATCTCACAAAACGAATTGAGACCATATAAAGAATTGAAAAATATGTGAAACCGGAATAACGCTAGCCTAAATAATAGTGGAACAAGCTTGGTTTGATAAATACAGTGCTTGATCTAGAGATCAATTATAGTTCTACTGTATTTTATTGAATGGAATATACTATAGATACGTAAAATTATGCTGCAAACGACCTAATAGAGAAAACAAGTTATCATGGCTGAATAAAAGTCGGTTAACCGACCGAAATGAATAATGGATACAAGTTTAACAACATTGTTATATAACTAAGTGTATAATTGTACAGTAGAGGAAAAAACAATAAAATAGTACTGCAAAATATGTAGTTAGGTAATTTTTTATAATAATTATTGATTGCTTCAACTGAAGGTCACTTTCACATTTCACAAGAATTTCGATTTGCTATTGATAAAATGGTTAAATATAATATGTAAGGGGTAAAACAAATTGTTCAATTTTACAACTTTTAATTATTTGTAATTCTATACAGGACGTTTTATTCTATCACCATACTATCTCGACCTTTGAAAAGCATATTTCAATTAAAGCAGTAATAAAATGTCTTGTTTGTGATACGACTTTGTTGGGCTGGAGTTTCTTTTAGTGTAAAAGAATTTACACTGAGATTTAATTAAAAATTAAATGCATAAAATAAATCGACGGCTACAGTTACAGTATTGGGTATTTTTATATGACTTAATTTTTATGTTCAGTGTGTAATATTTCAATGCATGTGGTCGAATACGAACAATATCGATTCTTTTGGCAGAAATAGTAGCCTTCACGTAGTTATTTTCAACAAGCCTCTAACTTCTTGAGCTTTGATTTTACAAAAAAACTTTGTTAATACGGATTTTATGGTGTCTTTTGAGGATTTTCTTCTGATTCTTCTGATTCTATATTCTGTGTTATTTTCTATTATTTTACAACAATTCCTCTAAATTGTCATAAAAAATTCACAGATTCCGCAATTTTTGCAACCATCGGAGTGCATTGAAAATGAATTTGGAAATTTGGAACTATAGAAAACTTGCAAAAGTTACCTTCTAATTTGAGAACTTACCATTTGCGACTTACAGAGTTTGCCACCTTGTATATCACATTCACATGAGAGCTCAGATTCTGACTTGCAATTTGCAATATACGAATACGAATGCCAAACTATGCGCCCACGCCGCCCGTTCTACTCAGTCCCTCACGACTTAACCATGTCGGCGTGACATGCTTATCGCGTTACACTTTTTATAGAAACATATCCATATACGAATCTTCGCGATCCTATAAGCATTTTCAATGCTAAAATTAAATTTTTAGGTTGAGATTCAGATTTCAGATTTACTACTCATTCAAGAAATAAAAATTGTATATTTTCAAACAACGGCAAAGTGGTCCTACTAGGACCACTCTATAAGTAGATATCCTGCGTGTGACTACTGTGTAAGGCGAAATAATTAAGTACATTTCTTTATACTTTAATTGAGAAGCTATGCTCAAGGTTCTATGAAATTTGTGGGTGTTTTATTATAAATAGAATAATACTAGTAATAAAAGTTCTCTAAAATAGGACGGGACAGTCGAATGCCTACCATTTAAGGCATGGTAAATATCCTCTAGAACGTCGAATTTTCTACATTGTTATATAATCTTTTAGCGGTATATAATTGTATTATGTATTGACTTCTTTAACTTGTTAGATATTTAGGTATAGGTATTTAGCTGAAAACAAAACTATTGTTTGAAACAATATATTTTAAACAACTACTGTGCGTGCAATATGTACTCTTCTATTGAATTATCACTCTATTATAACTATAGGTATATGTATTTGTATTTTAAATGGAACCATGTGTAGTTTGACAGATTTGGATCATGTGTTCTCTTATGAATAGTTATGGTATAGGAGAGAGATAAAGGTCATGCTCATTTTTGTCAGTGAAACATTTCTAGAGATTTTTTAGTTATTTTAAAATTATTTTTTTAAAGAAAACAATAACAGAAATAATATTTAAAATAGTAGTAGATGAACCTAAGATGAATTATAAAAAATATAAAAAGAGAGGGGGCAAGTTATAATAGATATTGTATACCATTTACACTATTATAAATATTTATATTATTATTAGATCAGACATCTTTCATATTATAAAGGAAGGAAGAAACAAAATTGTGAATTACGAAAACTTATCCCACGATCAAAAAACCATTATTAGTATCTGCTGAAGTCATCCAACAACTGCACGACCTATACATAGCAACATTAGCTCTAGGATATATTCAAAAACCCTGAAGAGTAGCGAGAATTGATTTTTATTCCCAAAGCAGGTAGAGCCCCGTATGATGAAGCGAAGGCTTCATCATACTTAACGTCTGCTTGACGTCCTTCTTCAATAGACCACATGGTCGCGGTGGAGGGTCTGGTTTTCGGCCCACTCACTTTTAAACCTAACCTAACGTCCTTCTTACTAAAACTACAGGAACTACTCATATAGAGATTTGTGGAATAGGGCCCGCTACCATTATATAGTTTACAGCACACCTATAAGGCATGCAGATCCACTGAAGCTGCAGTGCATTCTGTGGTATCCAAATAGAGAAAACTATTAGGCGAAGAAGCTCGCTATCTGGAACTTCATGGATATAGCTGGGGAATTTGATAATACCTCATATAAGTCCATCCTAATAGCGACAGAGAAGTATGCGTTTCCATCTACCATAGCTAGGTGGATATACTTCAAGGATTGTTAACTGTTTACAGGATTGCTCGATCCCTATACTACAATGTGATCCATAATCGTGACGTCATCAAAGATCCAATAAAGCAATCTGTCAAAGTCAAACTGCAAGCGCGAAAGCGGAATTTGAATTTAAAATTATCAAATCAATAGTTAATTCTTATTAATACCTTTGTTGTTTGTGGGTAATAGCAAAGAGGAATTAGTTTATCCTCTTTGGTAATAGTTTCTGTACATACCTATAATAAGTAATTGCATAATATTTTCCTTGGTTTCTTTATGTTCTTTAATTCTTTGTCTACCAACAAATTGAAATTATATGCACAGTTTGATACAAACTATCCGAGTAGGTATATTATTAAAATAGGTAAGCATTATGCATACTTTTTTTATTGTGAACATATTCGGAAGCAGAGATTCTGTATGAACGGAAAAAGTGTGATGTTGGGTTATGTGTTATGCTGTAATGTTCAAGATATATTTTGCGGTTTTAAGTGTATATTTACGTGAATTTGTTAGTGCTTATCTTTACCATTTTCTTAATAGTTAAAAGATACTTATATACAAGGATGATTAGTTTTATATATAATTAATAATGTTAACTGCTTTTTTACAATAAGCAACATGTATACTGTTCGCAGCTATACTATATAATGCACAGGACAGGGCTGGACAGAGTGCTCTAAATACGTTTGGAGTACCACAATAGATCTTCTAGGTCGCGGTGGACCAGGCCAGGGGGCCGACTCCTATATAAATCTAATCTAATCTAGCCAGAATTAAATTGAAATTCCTATATAATTTGCCAATAAGGCTAAAATAATTAAAATAAATTTTAAGCTTACTGTAACAAAAAAAAAACCGTAGGCATCAGTAGTAAAGTTAATATCAAAAATTGGGTTAAGATTTCCAGCAAAGATAATTTGTTAATAAATATAGGTATTGGATACACAATCCTTACCTGTTAAATTTGGGAAATATGTTTATTAGTTATTAAATCTTACAATTTATACTGCTATTACAAACTTTAATAAATAATAATCATTCAAATACGAAAATTCTCTTGCAAATGTGAAATATATATATTTGAAATAATATATAAAATATATTTTGACAACTATCTATAATCTATGATTTTGACAGTTCGATTACAGGGATCTTCGATGACGTCACAAAGGCGGATGACAAAATTGAGCGATCGAGCAATCCTGTAAACAGTTAACAATCCTTGGATATACTTCATGCTTTCAAACCTCCCCATTTCTACCTTCCTCAACGAGGTCACGGTTATAGTGACTGTGGGTCGAGGCTGTCCGCAGGGGGAAGTGTGCTCCTCCTTACTATGGAGCCTTTTCGGGAGGCTTAATGAGAAAGGGACCAACCCATATGCTGATGACCTTGTGGTTTTAATCGCAACAAAGTCTGCAAGCACAATTACTGAGCTCACTCAGAGAGCCCTAAAAAGCATAAGAGATTGGTCTATTGGACAATGACTGAGAGTTAATTCCCCTAAGGTCGACCTAGTCCTATTTACTGGAAAACGGAAACTGAACGGCTTCAAAGTACCAACTTTTTCAATGAGACCATCCAATGTACTAAGACGGTAAAATTTTTGATAGTTAACCCAAAGTTAAGTTAGAAGAAAAGTTGTCATGGGTACCCTAATAAATAGACAAATACAGAGAGCCACCGCATCCTTTTGGATATGCAAGAGGCTCTTTGATAAAATGTGAGGGTTAACCAGAAAGTCACTTTGTCGGTTTTCACTGTGGTGGTCAGACTTTCTATACGCCTCGATTGTATAGTGGCCAGACACCCGGCAAGCATGATATAATAAGTACCTTTATTGTATCATGCCCGGCAAGCTATCAAGAAAGGAACGATGAGTGGCTCCATTACATGCTCTCGAGACTCTTCTGCCACTTTCAAAAATCGTAGCGGAGGGGGAAGCAAGGAGGCCTTTTAACAGGATTAAACAGTGAGGGAGAATAAAGATGCCTGAAATTCCACCATCGTCATTAGTTAGTTGAAAAGTCAATAATATAGGCCCTGACATATATATTTTTGTTTTAACTTGAGCACCTTTATGCCTCATTTGGGAACTTACTCGATTTTATTTTAATTATATATTTTGGTGTGAAACAGTACTTTTTATTTTATATTTATTTATTTATTTTATAAATATTTACTACATCACGACATGACATGTTAAGAAGTTGGGTCAGTTGAAAAATAAAGATTGATGCTCCAATACAACCTGGGGCCTGTATCCTGATACTTTAAAATATGCGATGTCATGACATTAACATTAAGAGGATTGGCGCGCCCTATCGAGTGCATGAATTGTAGAATAACTAAAAAATCATCGTCTTCTCTGACAAAAGAAGCGTGATGTAGGATAACATACATACATGACAATCACTAAAATAGAAGAGTTAAATACTCTTTTTGCATTTTGCATTTTGCAATTCATAAAGGAAACAGGGTACACGAAAGAGATTCAGTACACGTCAAATATTCTGCCTTATTCACTGCAATTAGGTACTCCCGTGAATGCACGTATTGATAAATAAATATGGATTTATAAGGCATGAAAAATATAATGACAAAACATGAAAATGGTGGCTAAGCGTTATTCGGAGTAAAAAAACTCTTGTCTTACAGTTTTATGAGTTATAAATCAGCCTAAGAGCCAGTCAATCATAATTAAATTTAAGGGAACTTTAGCTAAAGCTAATTTTTAGTACCTTGGATAAAATTGTTTCAATAATAATATCCAGGCACCCAAAGTACTTGAAAGGCAAATTTAGCTAAATGTCCTTTATTTTTTATTAAGAAATCCGGCTTTATTATTATTGAGACAAGGTATTAAAAAGCAATTTTACCTAAAGGTCCTTTAAATTTGATTATGAAACCGGCCTTTAGTCCACTTTGTTGCGGCTAACCCGGGTCGGCCAGCCAAATCATCTAACACAGAATTAACAGAATAAATCGACGCCGATTTTCCAATATTTAGTCAAATTAATGTACAATATATACCATGCCATACGGTGGTAGGTAAGATAGGCGGACCTATTGAAGAAATTGTTAATTGGTTAATTTATTTACAGCAACATTCTTTATTTTTACTATATTATTTTTCCCTCCAAAATATTTGCTTTAATATTTTTTCATTTAGCATATATATGTATGTAGCATTTACATATCATAGTAATACCAAAGAGACTAATCTGTAAGTTAAGAAAGTTTTGGATAGAGTAGTCTTTACTTGAACATTTTTGGAGGAAATATACAGGGTGGCCCAATGGTGCGTAGGCGGAGAATAGTTCCGTTTTTATTAGCAATAAGCAATTATATACTTTGATACTGGTATAGTCAGAGTACCCACTAAGACCCATTTTACAAAGTAATTTTTATGTATACAGCGTGTTCATACTTAGTGACACAAAAAAATATATTTTTTAAACGTAACACCCTATATATTTTTATACGTTTTCATTGGGCTTGTTCTAGGCTATCCGCTAATATTATGTTTTTAGCTATTGCCTACGGCGTTACCATCGAGTTTTTCAAAAACTCCAGAATTACATTTACCTACTTTTGAAAATTCTTTTAGTGCTGCGGATTGTCCACTGAAAACTGAACTGAAACTTTCTACAAGTGCAAACAGGATGTAGCTCTATCTACACAAATGAACAGAAAGAGGTCAGATATTCCATACAGGGTGTGTAAATGTCAATGGTTATTTAAAATTTTGTAGAATTTACATTTTAACTTATTTTTTATTTGTTTCCCAATGTAAAAACTTATAAAATCAGACATATTTTGTTTAAATAAATAAGCAATACATCAGTAGAATTAAAAGTGAATGTCGAATATTTAAAAAGATCCTGGAAATATTTAAATTAAATTAATTTAGCTATATTTATACCCACTCATTAAATTATTTTCAATTCAATGTTTGATAGTTTGATATGTCAAGTATTTTATCGCCACTGGGGTTTTTAATAGGCACCTACTATAATCAGTTTCTTTAAAAATATCTACCGCGTAGTTTTAGTATCTGTAAGAACGTTTAACATGTTCATACAAATTGCTTTTAAAAATGGTGTTGGTTTCGACAACTTTCACCAACAGAAACCCAGTAGATTAGAGTAGTTTTTTAATATACTAATCTTGTTTATCCTAACCTTAGACATTTGGGTTTAGGAGCTGTTAAATGTCATTTGTATTTATTTCTTTTATTTGTAAATGATGTAGGTCACGCATGTTTTGATTTGATAACATTTTGCAACAGTTACTATTTAACAAGCCTAATGTTACAGATCAATTAATTTAGAGTAAATGCTTACCAAACTATACGTACTTATAGTACAAAAATCAACACAGAAATAGTGTCTTTGAATCATCATTATATATTTGCGTAGACTTAAAGGTAAGTAGTTAAATTATTGACAAATTTTAAAATTTCTCATGCTTCTCAATTTTAAGTTGAAAAAGTTATTCATTTACTGTGCTCAGTGAATGCTGATGAACGTTTTTTTACAACTGAATTTTCAAGAGGTGATATTTTCGAGTCAAGTGAAGCAGAATATTCAATGCAACAATAACAGATTAAACGATTTAGCCGTAAGGATGTTCCATCTTGATTATATGATGGCCGTTTCGAATCAGTGGCGCAACTACAGATTGCGATAATCAGATTTTTACACTTGGGTTTAAGAGTCCATTCACTAGTCCGAAATAAGCCCAAAATCGGCGTTCGTCTCATGTCTAATTATAAAAAAACTATAAAAGATAACAGTTTTTAGTAAAAAAGTATTGAAAGATAAGACTTTAATCTAAATCTCTATAGTAGTAATTTTTTTGTAATTCTTTTTATTTTTAAAATTCCAGGCAAACAATCTTGTACTAAAATAGAGTATTTTCAAAAATTATTTTCTCTAAAATACATGTATTAAACAAAAATTTAAGTCCTTGCAATAAGGACTAACTTTATTTCCATGTGCCTTTTTACTTCGGCTTTACGTGCACCTCTGAAATCTAAATATTTCGGTAGTGGGAATATGTAAGTCTTCACCCATCGGCTACCCAACCTCTCAACCCGACCCCGAATTCATGTCTGTCAAGTATACAGTGAATGGGCCCTTAATAGATCAACCTATACGGCCAATCTAAGCAAGTTAAGTCGGATGACTTAGCTGGCTATGGAAAGATGATTAAAAGGTTGAACACTTTCCGATAAATACTCCCGTTAGAATAAAATGACTACTTTAATAAAACATAGTTTAAGTTTAGTCGTCGAAGTAGGTATTTAAGATTATAGAAACAATCTGGAAAAATTGAAATTAATTTCATTATTTTCATATAATTATAAAAAATTTCGGTATACATTCCTGCGGCATCATCTTCGGGTAAAAAAAGATCTTTTTATTTTTGTTGAAGGCTTCATTTTACAGAAAAGAAAGGGCATTTATCTAAAATTCCTTTAAATTTTATTATGAATATTTTATTTTTTTACCCTATTAGCAAAGTATAATATACTGATACTTTGCTTTATGCAGGATGAGCCAAAAAGTTTATGGATGAAATTTAGTATTGTATGAATATTTTGTGGGTATTTTAATTTTTCATAAACCATTATACCATGAATACACTGATAGTAATTGATGGATGGAGACAAACCCATCAAATCCTATATCTAGGTATGTATTCGTGGGAGGATAATGTTCTATTTTAAATTTGACCTTCTTTTATTAATTAATAGGATAATTAATTATCCTAATTAAACTAAATTTTATATCATATAAGGGGAAAAAGAAATGTGCTTCTTGATAGAGTTCCCCCTTTTGTGACTCTCTTCAAGGGCGTTTCGAATTGGGGTTGTTAATTTATGAGGAATTTTTAAAAATATCCATATAAAAGTATCAATCCAACATTAAATTGTTGACTTTAATTGCTTTTTTTATGATTTTGGGTAGTCACAAATTATATTTTGCAATCGCGGAGGTACATAAATAATTACTATTGTGATTAATCACACCTTTCTTTATATATTTTATGACTCATGAGGTTTTAAAACAACAATTGTGTTTAACAAAAGTTTCCGGGGTTTCTCCTACGTTAGTGATTGCTACTATATGCAACATCTTGGACTACTCGTATTACCACGAAATAATAAAATTTATAAATTAAACTGTGAGTGACACTTCTAACTTATAACGATAAAAATCTCTTTGTTGGTTCTTTTCTTCATGTTCGTTGATGATCATTGTTAAATTTAATGGTTTTTACTCTGACTATAAATATATATGCTTTAAAATAAGCTGTCCTAAACTTTTAGATTAGTATTCAAACATAGATAGCATTTTATATGTAATGTAACTTAATTGTTTTATATGGTAAATTCGATCTTCGTAAATAATTTAACCGATTTTTATAGTGACATACACCATAGTTTGTGTCTTCTTATCCTAACTAAGAGTCCTAAGGTTAATGTTCTTGTATTTCAATCGAAAGATCTGAGATAATAAAATATAATGGTAAACAAGAGGAGTAAAGACAAACCTATGGTGTATCATATCAATTAATTGTGTGTAATAATCTGCAATATGTGGGTAGCTCGAAACATCTTGCGATATAAAGTTTACAATGTTGTAGGTACACTTAACAATTCTAAAGTTTTCTCAGAAACGCGCCGAACAGAGCTGGGCAAATACTCTGAAAAAAATATTTAAATATTAAATAATAAATACTTTAGAAATACTAAAAGTATTTAAATATTAAATAATAAATACTTTAGAAATACTAAAAGTATTTAAATATTAAATATTTTTAAAAAGGGAAATGTATTTAAATACTAAATACTGACATCGAGCAGTTCAATACGTCAGGTATTTAATTCTGAAAAAAAAATATTTAAATATTTTCTAAGTATTTAAATATTTAAAAAAGTATTTGAATACTTTCTAAGTATTTAAATATTTCCCAAATATTTAAATATCTCTAAGACCACCTCTAAAAACGCGTCGTGAGCGAATAATGGTGCAAAATGACGATTGTAGCAGCATTACACAACAAACACCTTTGCGCTAGCTCTGTAGGCAAGCAGGTCTTGACAAGTGAACTTGTGAATCTGCATCATTCATATATTCGGAAATATTTCTCCTATTAGAAAAGTAATTTAATACTTTTCAAATCATTTAAATATTTCACTTATTTAAATAATCAAAAAGTATTTAAAAACTTAGAGTATTTAAATACTTTGATAGTATTTAAATATTGCTAAAGTATTTAAATACTTTTAACGTCAGTTACTTAAATATTAAGTATAAATATTTCAAGCAAAGTATTTGTAAGTATAAATACAAATACTTGTTCTATAAATATATTTAAATACTGAATATTTAAATACTGACGAGTATTTAAATACTTATAAGTATTTGTAAGTACAAATAGTGCCCAGCTCTGGCGCCGAATCTAGTTAGTTATTAGTAATACCCTGTATATTCCTATACAACGTTCTCTCAAGACACCAGTCATACAGTGAGTACCAAAAGTATATATCTCATTGCAAACTATTTGGAATACCATAATAAAATTTATACAAGGTTGTACAAGAAGCAAAACACTATATTTTAGTAGAAATTAGATTGAACAATTCTTACTATATAATAGTAAGAATTGTAACAGTAAATAGTGACAGTAAATAGTATAAATTGTCATATTGGATAACGCGATACTCCATATGAAAATCCCTTAACTAATCTAATTAACTTTTCACTGTTTCGAAATGACAGTTAAGCTTGTCAAAACTGGACTTTTGATTGAGCTTTTGATTTACTTTAATTGGTAGTTGCATATGGTATTTAGTAATATTTACTTTCCGAAGAAATACAAAATAGCACTCTGTCGATATATAGGTATATTGTTTTAGTCTTATCTGCCTTTCTGTTAAAGATATATTAGTTATCAATGTAGTATTCGTGAAAAAACGTTGTTTCTAAAATATAAATAATACAGACAACAATAAATTACCCCTTGTCAAACTGTAAATGGCGGATATCCTTTTAATCTTGAAAAATAGTGCTAGTCTCTAAAAATAGTGAAATTTTTTCTTATATACTGTGTACGAAAGTACATTAGTTCGGTGATCTGGTACAATAAGAAAGAAAAGGATAAACTCTTGGGTAGGGCAGTTAGACAGAGATATAACATATCCATAGATGCCATACCTACGTTAGATCTCAGTTTATGAGCTACGCCTGCGTTCCCAAGACAAAACACGTGTACCATCCCTTCTCCACTTTACCTTTTCAGGTCCCGTTCTCTGGGCGTGACTCGTGACTCGGGACAGTGGGCAAACCCCTTCTCCCTACTCTTAAGTTGTTTGGAAACAATGTAAAATGTAAGCGTCTTTGTCTGTTGTCACATAATTACCTTATTCTGTTTCTCTCATTACGGGATTAACCGAACTCATGTATTTTCGTACCCTGTATATTAACGAAAATGAAGACATTAGGGGGCGAATCACTCTTCTGTAGCACCTCGTATATTTAAAAATACATAAAATTATATATAAGATATTTTAAAAAATTATTTGGATAGTTGAAGATAAGGGGAAACATCCTGTATGTGCAAATAAATACACAATAACAAGAAAGAATTTTAAAATAACAAAATAAATCGTCTGAAACGGAAGCTAGATAACTTTCTTGTAAATTTAAGAGGAAGTTGATAAGACGATAGGGATTCAAGTATTGGAAGTAATTTCAAGCTTCGCTACAAACTTTTATTCATAATTAAGTTTATATTTAGATTTAGTACGTTTCACATTTAATATGCAAAGTATTAGGAGAACTGTGACTAAATAGTGAGTTTAGACTTGCAATAAATGTTTCTACTAAACGCACTTGCAGCAAGGTCTTAATTTATTGTTTTTGCAATGGTTAAGTAGGTGAGATTTTTTAGCCATTAAATAAGCAGCAATCCGTACAGCAAAACATTTCACACACATTCTATACGATTAAGTGTTTCTATTGCTCTAATTATTTGAATAATTATCACAGCGTTTTGTTTATTTATTTTTAATTTAATATCTAATGTAGTAAAACGAATGAAATTAAGAAAATTAAGAGGGAAGGTGTGATTAAGTAATAATCTTTCAGTGGTATACTTTTAATTTTAATTACTAGAAATGGGAGAAAATCGCTGTTGCGATTTTCGTTCCCATTTTTAGCCCTACCGGGGGTCCAGGTCTGCGGCCTGGGGTCACCCTTCGGGTAATATTATTTTTAAGAAAATACATATTGTATCTGGAATGATGATGTAATTATACTAAACGAATTTTCTTTTGATGAATTGTAAGGGTACTCTATTCTTGATGGTAAAACATCATAATTTTTTAAGTACTAAAAGTAGAATTTATTTTTAAGTAAACATTATTATCAATTTTATCAATGGGACCAAAAATATTGTAGATATTTACTTTTGTAAGCTAAAATGGTGAATTTAACAGACTGCCTTAATGAACGAATTAATTCCAAACTTTACGTGCAGAAAGAATAAAAGCTACGGATAATGAAACAGAATAACTAAATACTAATACTAATAAATAATTGGAATTAAAAAGTAAAAAAAAAGTTTGCCTCCATCAGCGTGACTCGAACTCGCGAAATCAGCATTATGAAGTTTTAAATCCTTCAACTTTCCCGTTGCGCTACCACGCCTGTTGTCAAATGTTTACCTTGAGACGTTTAATAAGTATGTAAACTGTACGTGTCAACCTGAAAAAATATTTTTTACCGATTTTCTAATTGGAAAAGCATTTCGATTCAGTATTTTGGTAATCAGAAGTGTTTGGCAGTCGATTCCGTTAGCAATATTTCTCGTAGGAAAATAACCTATCTGAAGTTTAATTAATTTGACAGTTTTCGTGGGAGGTGCTTGTCCCGTTAGTGCAATCTCACATACGTAGATAAAATGAAGTTGAACACGGACGCGACTCGAGATTTTCGAAGACGAAATAGACGTAGAAGGAGTCGACGTACGTAGAGAAAGGACGGAACTTTCGCGTGAAGCGGTTCTCGAAGCCGTAAAATTAGAAAAAGGGTCTAGGGAGTCCCGCGAAAAGTCGGTATTTCGGCGGGCGTGACGGGACCATTAGGCGCGAGGACAAACCGGTGCTAGCCGTATCTCTCTCGCCGAACGGCGATCGACGAAAATTTTGCAGAGGTTTTTTGAAAAGGGGTTTAAATTGGGAAAACGCGTAGGAAAGGGAACGAAAATACCCCTACGCATTGGAGAAAGGCCAATATATATGGATGGATTAATAAATGAGAACCTATACGACAGCGCCTTAGCGTATAGTGTTTGCGTACGCAAAACGTACCTACTGTGTCAAGTACTTGGGTCTTCGCATCTTTAGGTATGATCACTTATATTGCACTGACGAGATCATAAAACAATCGAAACCGGTCTGCAATTAGTGACATTCTACGATGTGAGGTCCAAGTATTTACTCGTAGTTTTTGTTGCAATCTGAATCCTTGTATTTTGATTCTAACTGTGTTAAACAAGATACGGCCAATTTTGCTTTGTAATTTAGCGCTCGGCGTGGCACATTGCCAGGAGAATAGCTGTTTTGGCTTAATTTGTTTAAGTCCTTATTTAAATTATATTTATAAAAATCTGTAATTTTGCAAAAAACGACATATATAATTATTAGTTGAACCAATTTGAAGCAAAATAAAAGATCTTGCACTTTTAGGATAGATGACTGTTTGATTGGATAGTTGCACTCATTATTAGGGATAGATGCCCATACAGTGGTATAGATCCACAATGCGGTATGAATTATTAGATTTTACTTTATTTATCACTTTTATTATAAAACAAAAAAAAAAACTATTTTTAACAACATATAAGAAAATATTGGCTTAATTTTGTAAGCATTGTATAACGTCCCTTTTGGTTATTATAGTAAACACAAAACCTAGTAGGTATCTAAACCTCAATTTTTCTTTTAGTGTTCATCACTTCTTTGACGTTTGAGTTCGGAATGTTTCTTCTGTAAAAATATTGTTTAATCTAAACATTTTACTTTTCGTGCTATCATCATTTGTTATTTAAGAATCCCGGTCTTTATACTCTATTCAGATTGGTTACCAAACTGGCATCTATCCTCCATTGCATATGTACATCTACCCTCTAATGTGCTGGATAGATGCCTATCTACGAATTTATTATATAAGTACATTTTGAAGGGAAATCCTTGGGTTTGACATATCCCTACATTCCCCATTGATAATATAAAATCAAATTTATAGGTGTAAACAGTCATTATCACATAAAACTTTTATTTCTTCGAATGGTTGCACACATTAGAGTTATTACTGAGTCAAGCACTTACCTTGTAAAGCTTAAATTTCTTATAAATAAGCTATTATTATGTAGAATTATTGTGTACACACATTGGTTAACTATACATTATAGATTGATTTAGGCAAATGCGTACTATTAAATCAAATTACTGTTTTACAGGCACATTGCCATCTATCCTCAATAGGCATTTACGGTTTACCCTACCTATATATTTATTAAAATTAGCTAATATAGTATTTGTCCTGCTAAATTTAACACTAAGCTAAACATTTTCTTATAGCAATGCGGAATAATTGTATATTTTATACGGAAACCATACGAATCAGGAATTTTTAATAGGTTACTGACTCCTCTTTGTGAACAACTAACTGTAATATAGCCTTTAGCTTTTTTGTATGCTGTAAGGTTAGTTATAATAATAAATTTAATTCGATTGTTTGGTGTTTGAATTAACAGGTATTATAAAAGTTTAAAAGTGGATGTTGCCCGATTTTTGCTTTAACGAATGACATCCGTGTTTAAACTTCAATTCGGGATAACGACTCGCTTCATTCTATAGTCTTTTTCGTTATACAGAAAGACAACGAAGACGTGTATAATTATTGCAAGTGCAGCGTTGGTAACACCGCACAGCCTGAATAAAAAACAAGAAGAAAATCTTATAGTATGATTTTATTTTATTTTCTTTTGGGATTACACCACCTGTACAATAATGAAAAACAGAAAACCAAAAGTATACGCGATTCATTTTAAGATCGAAGCGCCAAATCGGCAGTAACCTATACTAACCTCCGGTCTCTGGCACGTTTGAAATTGTATTCATCAAGGATTTGTTGTCGAGAACTTTAAACCAGGTAAAGAGCTTGTAAAACTATTTTGAAAGGGGTAAGTAGTGATATAAAATTAAAATATATTTCAATATTTTTCGAGCGTTCAATCTGAAAATGAAACTTAACCTCAAAATATGTCAAATTCTTTATTGGACATACGGCGTACATACCTTTATGGAAATAGTCATTCTTAGAGAAAAGTAAAGAGCACACACTCTGCTTTGCGTTCTTTAGCTTTTTTATCCATACTTGTCTCCTGTAACTCTTTAATGCCCAACTTATAGTTGGAGCACGATAGCTCCAGATTTTCCCGCTTTTGGAAAAGTATGAAACTGATCTCGGGGTTCTTCTTTGTACAAGAGGAACAATGACGCGCACAACAATAATGATTCATATCTAATCAAAGCAATTAATACTAAATGGATATTTCAAAATTCACAATAGACATAGGTATATACGCAAAACTGAACCAAATTCCCACGCGTTAGTTGTGCGTGCCGCCAGTAGGTAGCGTATTGCTTAGCAAGAATCGCGTATTAAAGGTAAATATCGAAAGTGCAATATCAAGGCAAACTTAAAGTTTACCTCAATATAAATATATGTATGACAAGTTAACTAAAATTCATCAGTGGTTTTTTAGTTTGATGTAAAATTCTATAATATTACAATTTATATTTCAAATTATGTAAAAATTTTTTTTTGCTTTCTTTTAATAACTTTTTGAGTTAATTAACCCAATGACAGTTATTATTTGAAGGAGATGCCGAAAAAAACTACTCCACGGCCAATGTGCCCTGACTGGCGTTGCATTACTCTGGCACCTCCATGGAAGTCGCCACATCATTTATCCAGACAACACACCAGAAACTGACCGGTTTCCGTCAGAGTGATAAATGATGTTGCGACATGATGGCTTAAGGGGCATCGTCGTTGTTAGTAGTGGTGAGAAACACGCCGTAGTGCCCTCTATGGGTCTTTGCTACTTTGCTACTCAAAGACAATAGAGGTCACTGTTGTTACCTGCGGAAAAGCAGGTCGCTGCCTATCTGTCAATTTGACAATAACTGTCAGACAGATAGTAGCAAAGACCCAAAGAGGGAACTACGGTGTGTTTCTCACCACTACCAATGACAGTTGCCATAATGTCAATAATAGTGACCAAAATAAGTTTATGCTAACGTAAACTTATCGACAGTGTAAATTCTAAGGTAATTGTTCTGCTCATGGACCCGTATTGGAAACGGTATAGCAGGCTCCCAGATATAGTATTTACCAGATTCATAAGGAATTTAATTAATAAAATTGTCGGTCTTTTGATCAAGATTAATCCGTTTTAAGGGCTTCGCAAACCAGAGCGGTAAACGGTAGCGGTAGAGGTACCGGTAAAAACGCGGTAGCGGGATATCGCTCTGTTAGTCAAACCAGAGCGGTTCCTTGGGCAGTTTTTTGGGTGGTATTATTGTATTAACTAAATATTGTTAGGAGACAGTGGGTTGAATTCTTCTAATGAAGAAGATTTACTATTGCTGTCGATAATAGAAGACAATGTATAAGGTAGAAAAATTAATTACATTTAGCTTATGTAAATAAAAAATAAATAATATTAATAGAAAGAAAACGAGAAAATGGCTAATTGTAAAATTGCAAAAGCGTCATGTGTTTTGCATAATTATTTAAGAAACAAAAAATTTGATGCCCAGTCTACCTACTGAATTTCTAGAACCACCTGACACTGAAATCGCAGCATTTACTCTTATGCGAAATTACCCCAGAAGAGCAGTACAAATGGCATTCCAAATAAGAGATGACTTGGTTAACTTTTATTTAGTACTTATTGTCTTCATTTAAAGCTTCTCCTATCTCTTGCCAGATTTTATCCTTTTTTCTAATATTCTTATATTCAGGGTGGCTTAAATCAAATAAAATAGGATGTATTTTGACGAATTCAATTAATTTTTTGATTGGCATTTTTATGTACGGTACGCGGTACACGGCGGTCAACTGTGTCTACAGCGATACACAATTGTATCGCTGTAATACCGCAGCGTCTTCGCGGTATATCGCTGGCGGTTTGAACACGTACATTTACCGCCGTGTAAACACCGACCGCTGTACCTCTACCGCTGCCGCGTACCGCTCTGGTTTGCGAAGACCTTTATTTTAAAATATATTTAGTTTTAAATGTGGTCTTTATGTTAAATTAATTTCAAATTATTTGGAAAAAATATAAATAGTACTTTTGCTAAATAACTCCAATAGATTATTACTACATCAAAAGACCGATTTCTGACTCTAAATCATTGGAATGCACTTAGTCACGGTAAATAGTAGGTAATTATTTTCAGGTTCTCATGCAAGTATCTGAGTCTGCTGGTCCACATGGTCCCACTGTCGCATGGTGAAATGTCAAAGATATACAGTGGAACCTGTATACGACTGTACATAGCACGTTTGGATCCATATGCTGGCCTATTCAATCTAATCCACATTCCCATTTGCATTGTAAATATTGCGATTCATAGATAACAGTTCTCTCAATTTAAACGCTGTTTTTTTCGTTGTGTAAATGAATAAGAGATACAATCTACGGTCGGTCTGCTGGTGTGTTTAACAAAAGAGAAATTTGTTTTATAACTGACGAAATAATTGAGAATTTTGATACTTTAAAATATGAATGAACTTTGTAATGTAATGAATGATAGATTGTGTTTATCTACTAGAAAGCTTAACACAATTTTGTAGTACTGTGTAGGTGTTGAGAATAATAATATTAACACTTACTACTTACTACTGGGAATTATATTTTATATTTAGTGTATGTCCCATTTATTTGACATCGATTTTGAATACTAACTCTAAAACTAATAAAGCTTTTCACTTATTGTTTGTGCTTATTTTCTACAGAAATTGTATGTCCAAGAAACATTTATGCACGTTTTTATGTTGCCATGTTTTTATGTATCATCTATGCATGATTTATTTTTTGATATATAAATAAATATTTATTCTGACGTGTCTATTCTGGATATATAATTTCACATATGTTTCTTTTTTAAATACAAAGCTACTCATAAAAATAAGAGGTATATACAAAGCTATAGGGTATCGCCTGGTGACCCAAGAAAACATTCGTGGGTCACAACACAAACAATCTAATTTTCACAAAAATTATTAATAACAGAAAAACTAAAAGAGATATATGTATAAGGCAATATATAAGGACTATTATATGTATAAGGAACCCCAATACCAATGGATAGAGAATAAAATTTTATATGAGATATCGTAGAAATATACAGGGGGTTCCATGTGAAAAAACACACTTTTGAGAGTTTGAAGTTTGTCAAAGTCTCTACTAAGTTCTGGGCACCCTGTATGCAATTACATAACTTTATATGTATGCCTAGATATCACAATGATTCGAATAGTCGGTTTGTAAAAGTCTTTTTAATTTTATTTTTCAAACAGTGGAGTGCAAATATTTTTTTCTATAAAAATCGAAATATCTGTGAAAAGGTTATATTTAGGTATAGGGAACCCAAATTGTATCATCCAAAAGTAGACACCTACTTCCGGTATAACCAAAAGTGCAATGACCTTCAAATTCATTATTTTGGTTTTTATATGATATACAGTGTTATTCAGAACTTATCCATAATAAAATTTGGGGATGTTCAACATACATGTACAAATGTGGTAGTGCAAAAAAAATTTTTTGGCGGGTTCTGAAAACTATTTAAACATTTTTCATTGCACGCCGCTGGATACTGGTCCACTGTAATGGAGTGACCTTGGGACTGACAATGCAAACTGGCTAGCACGAAAAAAACTTCGGAAGTTCTGAGAGATACCGACACCCGGCGCAAAAAAGATTTGCAGCGTTTTTACTTTAAAATAAACTTAAAGATAGATAGATGTGACCAAAGTGACGTGTCTTTAAAATGAATAAAATTTTGTTACACTAATTTTGAAGAATTGCGCTACTTGATTACTAGGTATTAGAAACATGAGATTTATAAAAAATTTGCACATACTTTGTTACAAAAGCTGTACGAAATTTTGTCCCTCGACTTTTGGGCACGTCTTATTCAATTTTGCCGCACTAAAGCGAATGTTCCTCCTGGTTGCTGATCTTGTAAACGCAAATTATTAAGTAAATTGGGGATTTTCAGCATTTTGCTACAACAACCACTCACAAAACCTAACTCGTAATTGATAACAGTGGTTGAACAAGCTGGATATGATACGGATAAAACTGAGCTTCGTGTAGTATGCGCCACACCGTTGATTGGGATACCCCAGGCACCCCTGCCTAGCGATCTGACTTGTACTTATTCGCGTATTTTCACGGACCAGATTCAACACTTGTTCTTCAGCTGCTAAAATACGTTGTGGTCGTCCCGGGCCACCGTCTCGTCCACTCCAACTTCACCATAAATAAGAATCATGTCCATTAACTCAGCATTACTTTACACATGAGCCATTTTTAAAATTTTACAGTTTAACACTCCTACGATAAATAAAACACCCGCACTGAGACAGCGTCATAGATAGATTGATGACTGCATAGACAATAGAGATATTATCCCCACTCCAACTCTCTCGCCCGGTCTTAACCAGGCGTTCCAGTGTTTACTGTTTTTTGAAGGAATGTGATATATCAGATGTCGTTGACGTACAGTTGCCCATCTACGTAGTCCTTTATAATGGTATAACTTTAAACATTGTTTACGGGAAATCCTAAGACTTTTATTATAAATTTTTTTGGTGATATCGATTTCTTATTTAAGGATGCACATATCCTCAAAGTTTTAGAGATAGTTCTGAATAACCTTGTATAAAATTAACACACATCTTATTTCAGATTACCCCACCGAAACCAAGTGGTACAATGCTGGCAAGGGTACCTCCGGAACCGAGATGCTGAGGTGGTTGGGACCCCGAAAAGCTCCGGAGCCGCCCGATGGCGGCGCGGCGGCAGCAACAGCTCAGACCAGGGGAGATGAGGATATTACCGACGACCCTCTGGCCGCCATCGACACGGGGCAGCGACGCCGAGGCCACCGGCAGATCTACTCCGTTAGCAGGTCAGTCTACTTGCCCAGGGTTTCGCTCAAGAACACTGCATCCACTGCTAGTGGTGGAGGGTGAGTAGGAGTGGGCGCTTGAATTAAACTCATAGATATTATAAAATATAAATACACAGAAATAGAAAGTAAAAATAAAGAGAAAATATTATTGTTAAATCCGCCACAATAAATGTTTTAGAACATTATAAAGACTATGCAAAGCAAATTTTTGTATAGGCATGACATGGACGACTGGAAAAAGTAACAGTTATACGACATTTCTAACGAGGCAGTTGATACTAGTTTGCCAACTGCTCTATGTGTGTTTATTTGTTCATATAGTCCTTCTTTCAGTCACGTTGTTTCTTCACGTTCTTCGATCATGGGTGTCACGCAAGTAATTTAGGTGACAATTGTGGCAAATAGCTTCTGAAAGGAATCCGAATTTCAATCCTGAGTATTTATCTCGTAGAAATCAAAACGGATGCAATCCCCTGTTCAATCCTTTTTCAAGTCATATTCCTGCACTTGCGTGCGCTCTGTACGTAACTAACTGCAGGTTGCCAGTTCGCTACCTCTAAAACCACAGAACAAGACCGTTAACCTCAATTTTTCACAAGATAACTAAAGTTTTTTGTTCTATTCTGGTTATTTCAAAGACATTATCAAAGGAGGAAGGAGGTAAATGTTAAACAAAAAGTAATCTCTCATTTTTTATTTTGATATTTTAATAAATCAGCTGTAGTTTGACAGATGACATTTATGTTGTTCTGAAGATAGATTTGATTAAATCCAATCCTGTTTATATCGCAATCAGAAACAGCCAATACTAATATTCCAGTATTGACCTGAACGTTCTAAGCCGCTTGGAATCCTCCAAATTATCCTCTTTAATTAATTTTGGTCGCACCGTTCTGAGTAGGGTCATGAATTGTTAAAAATGTTCTGGTAAAAATGTGTCGAAGATTGCCTTTCCTGCAAACAATTTTTTTGCATGTGTGTTAGAAAGAGAAATTTCCATCTAGTGATGATTTGGACTGTCAGGATGCAACCTTTGCTTTATAATTTGGTGTTCGTTTGGACGTCAAAAGTAGAATATGAACCAACATTATTTCTTTTGGGATTACACAACCTGTGAAATAATATAATAAACAATAATAATATACTGAGTTTTTAAACATATTATAAAAGTTTTCCTTTATATTATATTTGATCTTTATTTTGAATAATAGTTCAGTAGTAATAGTAGTTTTCTGGTTTTATTACTTGCCAAGTGTTTCCGAAGTGGTGTAATCCGAAAAGAAATTACAATGAATAGTATAGCTTCACCACAAATAAGTTGCTGATTCTGTAGGTTAGTATGCAAGTTATAAATTATTTTGATATTTGCCATTTTTCTTTGATTACTAATTGAATTTCTAACACTATTAGTTGGGTATGGAAAAATACAAATAAGTCAAAATGGCAAAACTTCGTATGATGGGCTACAGTTCCAGAGTTTAACTAATTATAATCAAATAGTCGAGCTTATATCAGTGGCTCCCGTCATATATACACATGAGTTATAGTAATATAATAGTAATAATAATAATAATAATATCTCTATCCCTATTTTAGTCAATATGATAGCATAAATTAGGATATAGCCAATAGGACAGTAATCCAAGGTGCTTCTTCAAAACATACCTATGCGTATGGAATTGTATTTGTTGACAATAAGGTGTAATTTCGCTGAAACATTAGACTGCCGCACCTACCCATCTCGTTCAATCACCTAGGGATTATATATGTATTATTACATTCAATTCACAATAGTCCGATATATTGGTTTAAAGCTGCATAGTATACTATGCTATTGCATTTCAGTAAGTTGGGCAAGACTACCTGAAGATAGGCAAGAATCCCGAAACATTGATATGTCGAGAACTTTGTCGTTTTCTCTCGGTGTCAATAATGATACTATTTGCACAGTTGAAAGAAGTTGTTTTATTAGTATTTGTATTTTTATTTATTTAGTATTTTATTTATATCCATGCACTAAATTACCTGTAAGTAAATAGCACAAACGCACCTTAACTTGTTAGTTCAGCATCTCGGTACTTTCTTTTATTTTATTGATTGCGGCACCCGCATGAAAATTATATAATATCGTATACACTCCTCTTATCCACTGCTTTATGTAGCTCAATTAATTGCTGAAGATAAAAAAGAATACGTGGGAGTTCAAAAGATTTGTAGGATGATGCTAGTGCTACACCAAAGGTCAAGTTATGAATGTCTAAAGATTTTGAATATGTATATGTATGTTGAAATCTTCCCAATATCAATCAAAATTAGTTGTTTTCTATTTTTGTTTTTACTAATATACTGAAACTTTAAATCTTTAAGTAAAACTTGAATGTGTAATGAATTTTAAGAGTCATAAAACACTGCAATTTTTTCTATATATGAAGAATACAGATAGTATGTATATGTTTTGTTCTTCGATAGCTGAAAGTGAATCTTAAAACATAATTTTGTAAATATTATTTATCACTTATTTAACTTTTCTGTAATATAAATGAATATGTCAACTCAAATGAACGGAATCTTATTTGGTAAGTTCAGGAAATTGTTAAGGAATAAAGCTATAATAGCAATTTGTGAAAATCATACCGAAAAATTAACTTACTGTAAAAAGCAAGGTAATCAAAATTAAATTGAATTTAATTATCAGCTATTAAGAAAAACATTTATTTGCTTCTTGATTTTCCTGTTTTCATGTTATTAATCTTTTCTGTTATTATCTTAAGAATAATTTCAATCAAAACTTATCCATCGTTTCTGGTCGATTTCAAAAACGTACCTAATAAATTTCCGTGTACTTTTTGATAAGATGCAAAGCCATTAAGTTTGAAGTAAATAGTTTGGTATAGTTTGTATAGATTTTGTTATAAAATTGTTTATTGAAAGCCAGCAATAAAACTACACATAGACGTGTACAGTGTGTCTCATTTTCATTGTCATTGCTAGGTAACTTTAAGCTGTAACTCAGAAACCGCAGGTGCTATAAAAAAACTGAGTGCGCCACTGGATTTTACGTCAAGAAATCTATAGAGAACGCTCATGAACCTGTTAAATATTTTTTTGTTAAAGAAGTAATGAGAATGTCTCGAAAACAGCAGAAACTCAGATTTCGACCATGACCGTTGAATGACAAATTGTCACTCAACGCCATGACCAGAAACAAATAGGTAGGCAAATTTTGAATATGTTCCCATATTCTTATTTTTCTAGAAAAATTGACAATAGGTTCCCGAAATTGGTACCTTTCTTTCTGTGGTATTAAGCGAGATACTCCATCAAGACATTGAAAATGGGACATACATACACATACAGGTCAGAAATTTATATAAATTTCTGACCTGTGTATGGTATATTCATAGATGTCAAAAATTGATTCAGTGATTGAAAAGAGTTTTACCTGCTGCCTTGAATTGCAACCAGGTAATAAAATAAGCAGGGGATAAAGACAGATCCCCATTGAAGTGTATTTGAAGAATTTATTTATATTTATCTAACTACCTACTGAGAGGATGTTGTGACAGGACATTATTTTAAAAGGAATTATACTTAGATGTATCGTTAAAGTCTACTCCAATTCATTTTCACTATCACTTTCATCACTTATATTAATAATACATCTTTCTGCAGTATTTTATTTTTGTAACACTTTTAATATATGCATACGCGAGCCGGTGGCTCAGGGCTTTACAACTTTTAATTTAGTTAAATTCCCAGTTTAAACTGTAAATTTAGCAAAATTCCCAATTTAATCTGTACTTAAATTTTGTAAAATTCCTAGTTTAAACTGTAAATTCACTTAAATCCCTAGTTTGAACTATAATTATTTTAAATTCTCAGCTTAAAGTGTAAATTTTATTAAATCTTAGTTTAAACCATAAATTATGTTAAATTTCTAGTTTAATCTGTAATTTTAATAAAATTCCTCGTTTAAATTGTAATTTCTATCAAATTCCCAGTTGAAACTGTAAAATTCCCAATTTTAACTGTTAATTTAGATAAATACCTACTCAGTTTAAACTGTAACATTTTTTAAATTCCCAGTTTAAACTATAATATATATTAAATTAAATAACTGTTTCTCCAAGAATCTCATCTATATTTACTCGAACTCAGATTCAGAACGGTCCCTGCGTGGGGGACTTATAAACTTATTTTGAATTTCATGAATTGAATTTTGAGGTAAAATTCGCCTCAATCATTAAATCAATCTCTTATATCTATAAATATACTGTATAAGTAACATTCAGTTCAATTAGTCATTTGGATGTTTTTCGGTGCACAATTTTTTTAATTTACTCTTGGAAATTAGAAAATAGACCATAGTCATCAAAACAAGGTTTTGGGCTAATACACCTCTTTGTTTCGCGCCTCGAACAAGACAGGATTATTTTTGTTTAACAATATAACCAGGTTTTTACGTTTTGAAGGAAAAAATGTCATCAATTTCTTACGAATAATTTTATAAACTTTTAAATCTTCCGCGAGTTGTCGAAATATTATCTTGATCAAAGTTTGGGTAGTTGCTTACAAAATTAATACTTTCTACTCTGAATACTATTACCTGCTCGAAATAATCTGTTACATCATTTCCTCAAACTATTAACTGTTTTGTCAAAATGATTCTCAGGAATTTAGTCGACATATTTAGCGAAGGAAGTAAATTCACTCTTTTAGTTTCTTACACAATTCTAACGTGACGACGTACAGCCAGGAAACATAATATAACAAATGTTTTTTTTAAATTTTAGCTTGATTAAAAGGGCACCGGCTCATAATTGTGGAGGTATACAGTGCATGACAATAATTATAATTATATATGTACAAACGTTTATACAATCGGTGTTTACAACAAAACTCTGTGTTTAATTCTGGAGACGCATGAAAGTATGGGAAATGATGTGGATTGTAATTGTTGTACTGATAGATTAAAAAGGCCATAAGAAAAGCTAAAGCTATATTCTTAAATGGCACAACAGTGTTCTTTCGTTTATTTTGTCTTTGAATTTAAGAATGGGTTTTTGGCAATCAAATATACATATACATCTTTCTTTATACCCTCCAAATGGGGGGTTTCCCATTTCATTTGACTAATGGCAATTAACATGGGCTATTACATTTCATTGAATTTTATATTCCCAGGGCACACTATGAGAAATATTATGAGTTTTTTTAAAATATGAATATATTTAAAAAAAAAACTAAACGTATTTTAAAAAAACTCATAATTTTAGAATTATAGTTTTTTATTAAAAAAAAACCTATTACTGATTCACAACAGTTCCACTATAACTCAATATCTAGATTGAGGTATAATATGTAGCAGCTATTATCAGAGATAAGTACACTATTAGTAAAAGCACAGTGCATGTAATAAATAAAAAATATGATGCTTGTTGATTACTCATTTTATAAGATAGTAAGTAGCTTTAGCTAAAGATAAAGGAAACGAGCCAATTAAAACATACAGCAGTACAAAATAGTTGCTTTAGTTCTGTTATAACATGATAATAAAGTTGAGTAACCAAACTGGGTTACTTACGATAATACTTAATAGTATGATTTTTAGTAATTATTTTGACTAGGTACTTTTAATAAAAATTATGAATGAATACAAGAGTCCGGTTACTTTTGTTTCTATCTACAATCTACTATTTGTCTATTTGTAGCCTTAATACACAATAGCTAGCTATACCAACTCTATGGTAAGAGGAAAAAGTGGATATAAATGTAAATCATCACTTGGCATAGATAAGTAGCTAGTATCAATGATTTCAAAGAAGTTATTGTTTAGAAGATAGACTATAGTAAAGTCAGGATTTCAAGTCCTACACGTTATGACTATTTGTAAATAAATGGTAAGAATAATGAAAATATATAAAGGCAAATCCACTTTTAAGCACTGTTATTTAAATTGGTGTACATAATGTCTACTTTCATTCCTTTAAATAATTTAAAATTAAGTTGGCAATGGAAAGGGTTTCATAGCTTCACTTATGACGTGTAGGACTTGAAATCTTGACTGAACCGTATATAGATATTCTGTAAGAATATCTGTTAGAACTCTTATTTCTGAAAATATCTTATTATATCCATCTAAAAAGCTTTCTGCGACATGCTGCCACTTTCGATGTTTGTGTTCATTCTAAGATTACGTAAAATGTGTACCTGCTGAAGAAATTGAGAACGAAGCAATAACTTATTATAGATCATCGATAAGTTTGACACCAATAGCATGAACGCAGATATTTATTTAGTAACAGTGATCTGCTTCAATTTCAATTTCAGTTTGTGACTGGAATGTCTTATTTCCTATTCTATTTTAGTATATCCACTTTGTGCAAAAACTAACGAAAGGTTCCGGTATATTTGAATTAATAATTAGTTTATAAAAAACTAGAAATATAAGTTGTTAGAAGGCTGGTGTACTCTTATGTTCCAAATTTTATGTTTAGGGCTTTCAAGTATTCTTTGATCAGGATACTGCTTCATTTTATATGTTAAGAATTCTTAGTATTCTTCTGATGGGATTCTAACAAATAAAATTAAGTAATATAAGTAGGAAGATACTTTCTACCTTAAATTGCGGGTTTTAGAAGATATCAGTTTCAAGAAGTTTCTTTTTATCCATTAATCACATTACCGTTATAAACTAATCAATGTATTACATTAAAAAACCTGGACAGTTTAATGTGTAATAAGTTACATCTGCATACCATAAAATAATAAACCTAAGTGAAATATTATTCGTGTTCTCAAATACAAATCATACCATTAATAGATAATAATAAGTGGTTTCACTTTTCATCAATTTATGTTATCCTTAGTAATTTATGCCTACCTAAAAATAGAAATCAGCTTGTTAGTTCAATAAACATATTCAGTAAATAGTTTCATATCATATCCATATCCAAATTCATAGTAATCATATTTTCTATCCTTTATTTATCTATATATTCTTTCTCTAGGGTAAATCCACTCTTTATTGACGGCAATGGCAACTCCGTCCAAAACAACAAGAAGTTGGAGGCGGCATCCCGCCAAAGTTCACCTGGAGAAAAGTTCAGTTCATCTGGGTACGAAGGTAGTAACGATAGTTTGGACCCGCTCTATCAGGACCAGGAGAAACTTCGAGATGATGCAACTGGAATAGTGGAGCAAAACCCTGCTTTTGTAAAATCGATTAGGGTTTCGACTCGCTCTACTAAAACGAACAAACCTGTGCCATCACACTCCAGCTCTTCAGGTGCTGGAACTCTAACAACCATCCCAGAAGGTAAAGTGGATTTGCCGGTTCCAAAACCAATCTGGCCTCTAGATGATAAGAAGCTGCTGGATCAGTACGACTCGTTGGTAGACGATGCTTTGTTACTTTACACCAGCTTGAATTACAATCCTAATAATGTTAAATCCTTAGAAACGTGCATCGATCTATCTGTAAAAGATCTCCTGGTGGAACTGCTGACTAGCATCAACGCAACTCTGGAAGGAAAAAACGGCACGCCAGCTGAGGATATGTTGAAGATAGTCAACGAAAAAATTAGGGTAAAGTTAGACACGCTTAGAAACTCAACAGAAGAGGAGATGAAGAAGCTCTGTGTAAATTTAAGTAACTGCAAAAAGATGAACTCGGTGTTAAAGGCGTTTAGTAATTCCTCGTCCAGTGGGGGCTCAAGCCAATGTTTTCCGGAATGGACCAACAGCCGAGTAAGGACATTGTCTTCGGAAACCGAAGATATTTATCAAGTACCTTCGGGGTCGTCTAGTAGTGGTTTTAGTGATTCCTTGAAAGAGCGAACTAATGTTTTACCGGTATTTGTGCACGAAGAATTCGGGAGTGTTCCTAACGGTGTTAGAAATGCGATGATATACGGCACTTTATGTAGGGCCAAAGCCTCCAATTCCAATGACATGCTGTTAACTAAAACTAAAAAGACATCTACCTTGCCCAAGAAAAGTTTGATAAGGGCTGTGCACGACGAAAAACCCAGTGTGTGGGAGCAATATTATGGTGTTAGAGCCGCCGAGGGATCACAGGTCAAGTTCGTGACCAAGCCTACCGATGTTCCTTTATTTGTAAGTAGAAATCGTTTTTTCAGTGGAGTTATATAATGTTTATTTAGATTCACTATTTTAAATGCCGATGAGGTGTTACTCTAGCGTCTGCCAATCATTGATTATGAAGGATAATAATTCACAATATATGTTTTTATTATCTTACATATTGAAAGCGAGACGCCTATTTAAAATATTTTGCTACAATATTACGACTTTTTTTACAATATAAAAATTATTTTACTTTTCAATATAACCTCGAAACAAACAATTAGAGATAAATTCGGTATTTGCTACATCATTTTATAAATCCCTATACAGGTAATGATGATTTTTATTGCTAGTTTTGCTCAAGTAGGTAAAGAATTAAATTTAGCTTAGGTTAGTGAGACATTTGGTCAGATTTTTTCAATATGGCAGTAACTATACGATATGTATATAGGCTGTTACAAATTTGTAGCAGCCTGTATCTAAATATATATATCGTAAATGTCACACAGTTTTATCGGCATTCTATGTTTTATTAACATCTCAAATTTAAAGTGGATATATTTCTTGGAACATCTAAATGAGATCAATGTTTTTTCAAAACAATTATCTCAAATTTCTTCTACAAACTATATTTTGTCCTCATGCGGAGCTAATACAGTAAACAAATAAATAGTTGATCAGTGAATCACGCTTATGAATATATTTTGCAATAGAAGAAAATTCATATTAAATAATTTAAACAAACACACTTACGCAACTTGCTTATAAATTTAAATATATTTATTAAGCTTTTATGTATGGGTACGCTAATTTAAATTTAGGTAAGTAAATTTATTCTTACAAACACAGTTTTCTTTAAGTTTTAACTGCTCCGCTAATATTAAATAACTGATTTTGTTTTATAACTATGAATTTGACTTCTGTCGTTGAGTGACAAGTCACCCAACGCTTCTGTTCTACCTATACAGCTATTATAAATTGTTATAAACCAATATGATCGCTTTTATATTTACTAGTTAGACATTATGCAGATAATGTTAGAATATATTTCAAGTAAAGTTAAGTTAAGCAGGTTTTTCTTATAGTCGGAAACTAATAAATAAAAAAAATGTAATTCTATTTCAATTTTCTGTGTGTTTCCGTATTCAATTTCAATTTATAAGCGTTTTGGGAGTAGGTTCCGCGTTGTTTGTTTAGGTGTACATGCCATGTTGAATTAAAGCATGAGAAATTCCAAGAGAGCTTGAAATAAATTGAATGCTGTTACCATAAATTAAACATATTAAAATTAAAATATATAATACATTATAATATTAAAACACCACATAAATTTGACAACCCCCGAATTCAATGCCAAAGACCGAAAGGAGTTACACATTGAAAATGTAGACGCCCCATACTCACTCACCGACATTGCCAGTACCGGAGCTGGGGAACACAGACCATAATGAGCTGTGTGACCTAAAAGTGCTGCCACAACGCGCTCGCCCCTATTTAATATGATGGATAGACATTGCTTACTGGACGAATGATTTTGGAATAACGAATAAATTTTGGATTCATAAATGATAAGGATTAACCTGAACTTCTCTAAGCCTACCAATAGCTCTAAAAGGGTGGGTTCTCAAGAGTACTACATTTTTTTTTGGAAACTATGATTTTTTACCCGCAGTATTTTGGTATTTTGCTCTATTGGGTTTACCGCGATAAGAGGTTAGAACAGAACACTGCATCTCCCTGTGAAGTAATGGAAGTACTGTCTCCGGGTATTTTTTACTCTTGACTATAAGACAGACATATACACATTTTAATATCCGCATGAATGAAAACCTTTTAATGAAATTTATTCTCGTAGCTTAGAATGGTGTCCTATCCTGTAACTATGCTTATCCTGCATCCGCTCAAAGTAGTTATTGATTGAATTACTTTTCCAAGGTTCTATAATAAGGATCATGTCCTGCCACAAGACAGTCATATTTGTAACCACTGTTATAATGATGTTTTGGATTTTCTTGAATACACACAAAGACAGAACTACTTCTTAGAAAATTTAGCGTAATTACTGGCTTAATTTCTCAGAGTAAAATTTCGTTTTAGAGCACACGTTATATATTCTGTGTCGAACTTATCTTAAAGCTGGCTCATACACGCTCAGGCGGCTTGTCCGACCTGCCTGCACAGTTATTGGTGGCCTGAACAGGTCCGAGTCTCCACACACACACACACACACACACACAGGCCTGGTTCTCGGCTTCCTGATAGTCCAAAGAAGTGTTTCTGAACATAGCAGTTGGCTGTTTAACTTTTATACTTACCAACATTGTAACAAAATGTCCTTAATTTGTCTAGATTAGCTATTGTTAATAAGTGTTAATAAGTTTTACTATCCATAAACATGGATTTTCTATATAAATGTCTATGAACTCTTTCAAACATTTTTTGTTTGCTTCCATATGGTCCAAACTGAAAAATAATCACAAATACACGTGCAGTTTCGACCAGTCTATACAGACCAAATTTTAGCAGCTATTGAAATCGTTCAGGTCGATGAAGTCGTCTGTACAATTCAACTGTCTTGTTCACAGATACACCGTACGGCCTGCCCAACTGTCAACTATACAAACTATCCAGACAGGCCGTCTGAGTGTGTATAGCCGCCTTTAGTCAGATGAGCCCTTTCAAAATTGGAGCAGTAATTATTATCGAATCAGGCACTCTTACCTGGTATGTTTACTTTAAACTGGCTGTGAAATACATAGGTGGAAGGAATATCTTTTGTCGATTACTTCTTCGAAAGTTTTGTTTCTTTCATCTTTCTTTAGATTAGGCTCCTAGGATTATTTCGCACATTGCGGATTAATCTGTTGTCTATCTATCTAGCGTACATAGATCTTTACCCGTAGTAATAACTAGTGCCGTTTCACATGGGACCGATGATCGGTGCTGACAGACAATCGGTCGCAACTGATTATCAGTTCTATACAAATGATTTCACATGAGGTCGTATGGTCAGTCATCAACATGTATCTGGAAAGTGCAGAGCATCGGATTGTTGTCGCTTTGTGCGTAAAAAGGTTGATAGAGAGACGAAAAAAAATCGAAATCTTGGAAGAGTTTGGTGCATCCCCTATGCCTTAAAAGGCCAATAAAAGGTGCTTTTGTCACCCTCTATTTGGATTTGCGAGAACATCTCCGCAAATTCTTTATGTATTTTCGAATGTCTATTACCTCATTTGATGAGCTACATCACAAACTGGAGGAGGACAACTTTCCCTTTGGTACACGTAATACCCATCCCATATAGTCTACTCAGTATAAAAATCATTAACTTGAAAAAGGTTTCAGGGGGTGAAAAACAGATAGAACCTAAAACATGTAATCTCAATTTTCCATGTAATCTCAATTTTCTCGAAAATTATTGAGAGTCTCAACTTCCCCTTTGCAATACCCATTTCATATAGTCTACTCAGTATAAAAATCATTAACTTGAAATGGATCCCAGGGGGTGAAAAACAGATAGCACCCAAAACATGCAATCTCAATTTTCCATGTAATCTCAATTTCCTCGAAAATTATTGAGCGTCTCAACTTCCCAAGCTTTAAGTTTCAAATCACGATTTTTGTAATTTTCCGACGATGTATCCCAGATTTCTGGTTTTTGTTCGACTACACTTAGCATTTCACTATCAAAACAATAATTTTCCTCGCTCATTGCCATTTTATATCATTAATGTGCTTGCAAAATCGCAAATTTGACAACACAGTTATTTCAAACGTAACCGATGATCTGCCTGCATGTGAACAGCTCCCTTTGTTGAATAGCCCTGATCACAAACCGACGATCGGACAAGCCACGAGCTAACCGATGGCTCGAGCGTTTTTAATCGGTCGACCGATGGTACGCACTCATGTGATAGCTACTTTTGAAACAATGAACCCTCTCGATCGTCAGCACCGATCATCGGTCCCATGTGAAATGGCACCTAAACCTGGATATATTTGTTATGAACGTCTGAAATTGTTTATATTATGCAACATTATCAGATTTGTGATTTGTGTTTTGTGTACCTTAGTTAGGTGATTAACAATTATGTCATAGGCCTAACATTTTTCTTTAAATTTTACTTGACAGCATTATAAATGGCGTTAAGTGAATAAGTGCAAAAAACGGTGACGTTTGACCTTCTCCGATACTTTCTCTATTTATCATTATACTGCTTGTTTATTGTGTATGTATACAAATTTATTAGTATGGATTTATGGGTTTATGAAATTGTATCGAAAAACCTGAATAGCCACAGCGTTCTCATATATAAAACGCTTAATTATTAATTATTACTTCTAGCAATTAATTAGGAAATCATATATATATAAAGTTCTGAAATGAGAAGGAACTAATTAGCGTGAAAATGATTACACCAGAACTTTCTCCGTATTTTCCAGTCAGTAAATTTAATATAAAAATTCTGTAGTTCTTACATGTTCAACTGCTACAAACTGTTGTATATATTACCTTCCATAGTTGAAAAACAATGCCACAAGAATAAAAACAATTGATTGTTAACTGAACATGTTTTCATTTGTTACTGTGCTGTATGAATTACTCCGATACTTTAAAAATGAACTTGAGTCAAACCATCATCACGTGTCACGTGGTACATTTGTTGGATAAAGCCTATAAATTTCCCCATATCTTGTTACATAAAATTATTTTTGCCGTTAGATGAGATAATCTTAATCTCGTTTCATCTTGAATACACGAGGACAAAATTTCATCGGGCGGTATGGGCTTCTGAGTGATGAATAAACATTTGTTAGTGCCTGTAGCGTGGCGATAAACTGATGATTCCTTCAAACATATTATTATTTCATTGATTTCTTCAATTTTCATTCTCGGCCTGGATTTTAGAAATACAACAGCCATTTGCACCAGTTTAAATAATACTTTATTCGGATGTCAATTTTAGTAGTAATTTTTTTTTATGTTGAAGCTGAGCAAACATGAGGCGAGTCACTAAATTCCTGTAGGTAACTATCTTAGAATATTTAAGAGGTAGTTTATATATTCTTTAAGGACTGATATTTCATAAATTGAAAATTAAAAATATCACAAACTGAAATCTATTGCTAATATTTCAGTTTTAATAGCTAAACATTTTTGCAATAATCTGGTTTTACAGCTTATTGCATATGTCAGTGGTTAGTGCTCTTAACTTGACGTGATGTGAAGAAACCGAGTTGAAATAAATATTAATAATGTAATTTAGTTATATAACGGACCATAAAAATAATAAAAAATATACCACGAAGCATGAAATATACCATGTGGGCATGTTGTAACTGGACTAGCTATTTAAAAAACTATAATATACCTATAGATTCGTTTTCGGTACACAATTATTGGACGAGGGAAGGGAGTCTCTATAATTTAACAAATTATACATTTTTGTGGAACATTTTATACATAAACTACTGAATGATTTAACTTGAAATGTAACAGTAGTAGCAAAGTCTACTTAATTAGAATATATGTAGACTTTGGTAGTAGTTAGTAGCAGTGGTGTATGGGCCGGCCAAGACCTGGCAAGTAGACCACAAGCGGGCCCTTTTTGCCTACCCCTGTCGTCCCCTAACTCCGTCTCCTCTTCCCTCGTCGAACCTTCTCTACCTTCTAATGTAGGTCAGAATATCGGTCCATTCAAGGGAACTGACTTCTTCCCCTTGCAGCTCCTCAACTTCCCAGACGTCGTGTCTTAGTCTGCCGAAAGCCACACATTCTGCCAAGAAGTGGGAAGGCGTTTCGTCGCCCTCCCTACACCTAGGGAAGATAGGGTTTCCCTCAACACCCATCAATGATAGATGTCTTCTAAGCCTGCAGTGACCCTTTAAAACTCCCACCAACTAGTTTAGAGCCTCCGGCTATGACTTAACAGCCAGGCCGTCTTGGTCTTGCTTGACTCCACTATAAAGTTGCGAGCTTGTCTACAACTTCCACTCCTTCTCCAGTTTTTACTTAGTGTTTCATGAGCCCAATCATTAAGAGCCATGATGACCTGCCTCCGTGTAATGCCTAAAATCGGTTCTGGTCCTTTGGCTGGGTCCCTGAGATCCGAGTCGAGCCAGTTTATCGGCCCTTTCTTTCTCTGGGATTTCACTATGACCTGGTACCCATACCAATTTAACCTCTTTTCCTCTGGCCAGTTCCTCCAGGGTATCTCCGCACTCTTGGACAAGGGCGGATCTTGTCCTTGGAGATGCTAAAGCCTTTAAGGCCGCCTGACTGTCGGAGCAGAAATAAATATTTTGCTCCGTACAGTAAGGGCCTTCTTCCTTGTTTGCTGCCATTAGGATAGCGAATACTTCAGCCTGGAAGACTGTGGCATACGAACCCAGTGCAAAGCTTTGCTGCACGCCCCTGTCCACATAAATTCCTGCCCCTGAGAACCTGTCCGCCACACGAGAGCCATCTGTGTAGCAGACCAGAGAATCAGGGGGCAATCTAAACTGGTCCTGCTTTCATTCCTCCCTCTCTGGAAATATGACAACATATTTCCTCTTTAATCTAAGGCGATCTTTTGCTTCAGTTACTCTGATGGCAGATATAGGTATTTCCCTCTTCGCAATCTGTGCAACTGCCGCGTGACCGTTATTTCTTCCTCCCGCCTGCCAGCTTCCTGAGTCCCGCATTCTTAAATAGGCCGCCATTGCCTCCCTCATTATCCATGTGGATAGGCTTGGCAGCCCTAGCAGGACTTCCAAGGCAGCTGTAGGTGTCGTCCTCGTTGCACCTGTAGACTTTGGTAGTAGCAAAGAGTAAAGATAATAAGATAAGACAGCCGACTAATTTCCTTTGATATTTTTTATCGATCCGCTTTATTGACCTCGTCCCTTTAAATTGGAGTTAGTGCGTTGTTGTCGAACTGAACAGTTTCTAACATTATTTTCATAAAATCAGTGTTGCCATTTTATGTTATACTTTTTAAGGGATAACTGAATTATTTTTTTAAATAATAAATAGATTCTGGAAATAAAAACGACTAAGGTTTTTTGAAACCGTTTTATTTACAACAAAATATAGAGTTTGTAGTTGTGGATTTATCAACAAACCTTAATTATGTTTATAAAAATTCTATAAGTAGGAATTCGTACAGTAGGTATTTAATGATTTCATATTATGAAAAGTACAATGAAACACTCCATAAAATAATATACATCCTATATTCTAGGTCTAAAGGTACGTGTCCATTTGAGAGTGTTACTAGCGCGAGAACCTCTCGAGAGCACTTCTCGTAAGTGGATACACGTCTGCGAGTAACTATCAGAGAGTATTCATTTTACTATCAAATAGCTTACTCGCAGCATTTTGCTCTCAAGTGTATACATATTATTTTTACTAGCGGACAGTTACTTCTGAAATACGAACACGTTTCGTATTGTGATAGTTTTCGCCATAATTATTTAAAATGGCAGCTGTTCGCAAATTTGTATATTTCCATTTTCACATTCCATTAATAACTCTATACAAACATGATGCCAGAAAACGCAATGTAACCATAACGCGTTCATAAACAGAAATAGCTCTCCTTAATTTTGTATCAATTTTGACAATTACTGGTCCAACTAAGTCTATTATAAATTGCACTTCCACTGCACTCATACGTACAAAGTTTGGAAATTGTTGGCCATCTTCAATTTTAAGTTCTTTTATTAGTGTAGAACATGCTCCAAATACACACCTTCTCTGAATCCATGACTTGATCCAACATTTTTTCTTTCTTTGTTGCTTTCTCTTTAACAGTGTACGTGCAACAACAATTGCTCGAAGTTTTTGTACATTCATGATTGATTATTTATCTGCACCTCACTAATTTTTTCTTTCACACTACACACAAAGAAAGGAAATTGATGAAACAGAAATCTCAAATGGATATCCTGCTGATAGATATCTCTGAGAGTAAGCACTCG
Source organism: Pogonocherus hispidulus (assembly GCA_963924545.1). NCBI lineage: Eukaryota > Metazoa > Arthropoda > Insecta > Coleoptera > Cerambycidae > Pogonocherus > Pogonocherus hispidulus. Next base: position 18,506,601 of record OZ004693.1, read on the forward strand.
GCGAGTGTTTCGTTATCTAGCTGACAGTAAAAATTCCTCAAATTGCTCTCAAATGGATACCCTCTTAACAGTAACTATCGAGAGTCACTCGCGCTAGTTGCTCTCAAATGGACACGTACCTTAAGGATTGGCACTGACAGCACTCTAAATTTAAGGAAGTGATTCTATCAGCAATACGGCATTATTAAGGTTTATCGAAAGATAAAAATGTAATGCTTTAAAATAAAAATTTAGACAGAACATGATAAAAAAGTATGAATTAGATCCGTTACATTATGATCATGTCGCGTAGTGCCGACAATAAAAACTTATGTCTAAAACGTAAATATATGGATTGGAACACAGATACAAATAAGTCAATGTCTTTCATCATGGAGCTGTGAGTGAACATCTGCGTGTTCACTACACCCATGACACGTATCTTTCGGGTGGGTCAGTGCAAATATTTTTAGCCTTAATACGATGAAAGTTTCTTTACCATTAAAGAGGCTTTATCGTTAAATATTGCATATCCACTGTTTAGTTTTCTGCTTTCTAATTACATAATTCGGCTTAACTAAGAATGTAGACTACTCAAACATTTTTCAGAATTAAGCATTTAAAAATAATTCCACTTGTTTCACATTGCACAATTTCGTTTTTTATAAGTTTGTTTAGGGACAAGTCGTCGTAGCAACTTAGTGTTCATATTATCGAAATAAAGGGTAAGCAACATGTACCGCGGTTAGTACTTGAATGGGTGACCATGCACAGACCCGCAATGCTTGGTAGCACCCTCTAGTGGCCTATACGTCGGTGAATATACAGAAGCTGTACAAACTTAAGCGAAGTTCGTGTAGAAGACGTACCATTCTTCGCATAGGATGTAAAGCCGGAGGTCCCTTGTCTATAAGAAGATAGGCAAGTAAAGGATCCGTACCCCACTACAATACCTAAGTGGAGGTTTGGCAAAATTTTCAAGTTGGGGGTTGTTCGTCTCCTAACGTCGGTGATTGGCCGCAGAAATAGGCCAACGACAAATAACTCAAACAAAAAAAAATAAACAAATAAATAAATACAATGGTTTTGGCCATATCTAAAATAGACGGCAAATAAACATCTGAAATTGAATCTCTACTGCGATAATAATAATGAGACAGTAAAGGTTTTCTTTATGCATAAATAACATATTGTTATAAACGGATCAATAGACAGAATTAATCAAATATCTACATATTTTGACTGTTATATCGTTCTTTATATGTTACAAGACAAAATGCTTCCATAAAATAACTACACATTTGGCAAAACATTATTTTCATCAGAACCAAGAAGCACAAAAATATAAAGGTCTACTGGTTCTACATTGCTGACAGCTGATGACCTTGACCTTGATCTTCGATCTTGAATTTTGGCATTACAGGTATAGACTTTCTGCAGGACAATAGCTGCACCTGTTTTGCCAAAATTTTCAGATTTAACATTGGTACTGTACATTTTATTCTTAAAATTATATTAGAACAAATCACTACTATCACAGCAATTGAAGGTAATATATAGTAAAGAGTGACATCAAGTAAAAGAACTAAATCGCAAACGTGTTTCCAAAAGTTTTCAAGCTACCACTTCTGCGTATGGCATTAAATATTATAATTTCATAATTTGTCTGTATAAGAATGTATACGAAATATATTTAAATAATTTACAGTTAAAAGAACACTTAAGGCATTTTAGTAAACAGTACTATAAGGATCCAATGTTTCTTTATACACTGTGTCCAGTTTAAGATGAGCTATATGGGCATCTCAGAAAAGGATACTTTTTCATTAGCAACTTTTTACGCTCTATCGAATGGCGTAAACAGTTTTTTTAAGGAACGTTTCGTCTCGTCATAACCATCATCAACTTACACCACTCGACAGCATTTTTCTTTGTGAGATCAATAATGTCTCATCTGCTATAGTTTAAATTTTTTAGTTAGCTATTAGTTTTGAACGTGAAACCCCCTTACCTCTAAATTACAAAATAATAATGAACAGTTAATGGGAACGCTGAACAAACTATAGCATATGATAGATCGTTGAACTTACAAGGAAAAATGCTGTCGAGTGACGAAAAATATTAATTGAACCGTATTAGAAAAAATTAAGTTGATGATGGTTCTGAAGTGATGAAACGTTACTTTAAAAAAGTATTTTTAAACACGCCATTCGATAGAGCCTGAAAAGTTGCTTTGAGAAACTATCCTTTTTATTTCAATAGATCTTCAAGTACCTTGGCCTGAAATTCTACAAAAAACGAATTCCCAAAATTTTTTTGTAGAATTCCCAACAACGGAGTTTTTAGAAAAACGAAAATCTAATATGGTGCGCATAAGAACAACAAAAGTTGAGTAAACTAGCGGAAAATCTATTCTAATTCTAATATCTAATTTAATCGAATTCCTTGCTGACTGCTATCTCTTCTCCGAAAATTTTATGAATGTATAATTATAATACAAACATTCACATATGCCCTTTAGGCAATCAATGTCGCCAGATCATTCATCGATTCCGATACCTATGGCAATCTGATGAGATCATAACAAGATCGAAACCGGTCATTGTCTGGTATTTGGTCTTGATGAAGGATGTGGCGACATCCATGGAGATGTTGATGTAATGCAACGCCAGTCGGGGCATATTGCCCGTGGAGTACTTGTTTTCGGCATCTCCTTCCAATAATTAAGTAGGATTGTCTTCCTCAAAGACAATAGAGGTCGCTGTAATGGCATCTGCTTTCTGCAAATCGTTATCTGTCTGTCAATTAGACAATAATTGTCAGACAGGTAGTAGCAAAGACCCAAAGAGGGCACTGCAGTGTATTTCACTGTATCTCGCCACTACAAACATTTTATGAATGTATCTTTTACAATAAACGAGCTATAGTAATTTGCAGAAAATGCACATTTTTGGTTTTCACCCTGTATCTGTTCAAGGGAAGGCATTCTTGGAAATATATCCTTGGATTCTTTTTAGGCCTAAAATTGCCCAACTTATCCCAACTTAACCAACACTGTATCTGTAATGATTTCTGAGATTCCTTTTCAGTTCATCTTAAACTGGACACAGTGTATAAGGTGTGTTAGGATAATATCGCCCAGATTGAAATATCGCCCCAATTTGAATTTGGCACTTTGCAATCACTTTCTAATTGGTCTACGCGCTAAGCCATCTTGTGTGTTTTATACTAATTAAAACATTCCAAGTTGACAGCGGAATCTATATAGCCGGCCAAGATTTCTCGTTAAATATTAAATGAGCTAGTGTTCTTATAAAATTAGTGCTTTGTCATGATACAACTACACTGATATGCTCATAACTTGACCAAATTTCGTTTGTTCTGCGCACGACGTCATTCTTGATGCTAAAATGGCGAAAATTCAAATGCGTTACTGTCAACGTGAATATCAGTGATATAATTATTTTCGTGTTTGTCAATTGTATTGCCGTATTATTATAATTGTGAGGTCCGAGGGTTATCAAGTTGTCATTTTTATATTATAGGGTGGTGTTTATTTACAGTAGTGCTTCTTATTATCTCTTCAAATTATAAAATTTAGGTTAGAATTATATTCGGTAGGTAGATCGGTACACAGAATGCGGTTTGAATTAAAATAAGAAAGATTGATATGAATCAACAACTATTATTTTAGTTTCCCTGTATGAATCGTGTATTATAATTCCATAATCGACGTTTCTTTTATATTGTTATCTTTGTTTACAAGTATTTTATTTAATTTTGTATCAAAACTGACGTCACGCTCATCGATAGTCCACGCCCCCATGCGCATAGGCATATCAGTGTAGTTGTATCATGGTGCTTTGTTTAATAAGTCTTTATCGAAAGTAAAGTACTTTTAAAGGTGAGTAATGTAGTATATAATGTTCATGCATGTATACTTATATAGTATATATGCTTAGAATATTTTAATCAAATATAGGACGTGAAAAACATAACCTATAATGTAATGCAAGCAAGGACAGAAATATCGCCCGCTAAAAAATCATGTGGGACGTATTTCAGACTAGCATTTTGAATTAAATAAGATATTTAAAGAAATACTTGTAACAATGTAAAATGTAACAATTGGGTACACGAGGAGTGTGTTGGCCTCACAATTGATGATGTGGAGGACTTTGAGTGTCCAGATTGTTTACCGTAGCTACTGGGCGATATTTCTGACTCATAGGGCGATATTTCAGTGACGGTCAGAAATATCGCCCATATGTAAGCAGATTTTTTAAAATGTGATAAATTTGTCAGCAAAGAGGACATTTTTAATTTTTATTTTATATATAGTCGATAAATAAAGTTTTGTTCTTTAAGTTGATACCATTCTCTCCTTACTTAAAAACAGTTTTTATTTTCTACGAGGCAGTTTACGTTAGGTGGGCGATATTATCCTAATGCACCTTACTAAAGTAAATACTCAAACAGTATTGCTTAGTTAAAGAATGTACTTTCATCAGTTGGCCAGTTACACACTTCTAATTGTGCAATTAATTACCTACATAACGAGAATTCCTTGTAATCAACTGTGAATGAAAACAAACATTAATTAATACATTTAACGTTATATAATTCCGAAAAACTAGGGCAAATACTATTATGTTGGTGCGCTAAATTATTTTTTTTTAGTCATTCTGCAACTTCTGTATAATAAGCCTTTATAACCGTGTATCACGATTTAGACATTTCATATGGGGCCAGAAATAATTATCTTTAGTTTTGATCTGAATGGAAAATGCTTTGTAACACCTCTTGCATTACTACAATATATAATTACTACAAATTAATTACAATGTGTGAAATTATGTACTTAATAAGAAAACAACCACTAGATCAATTTTGACTATTCAGTGCTCTTGCTGGCAATTGTATGTACACTTATACAGGGTGAGCCAAATATTTCTGCGACATTTTTGTTTATATTTTTTTTCTACAAACTTCCAAGTATAAAAATAAGTTTTATACATAAGTCCCAGGACGGTCTTAGAATGTTAACAGAGCGGAAAAAAAATGAAAATTGAAAGATTGCCTTGGGATCTAATAAGATATATTTTCGAGTAGTAATGGACTTCCTCTCCTTCTCCAAATAAGGCTCCTAGGGGAATGGATTTAATGGCGATAAAAAAGTTATATTTTGGCGTAAACTAGAGGTCAACGCGTTTGTTCATAAAATAGACTTTTTCGAGTTCTTCAACAAATCTTTTTAATTTTAAATTACATGTTTAACATTTCATGGTTATTGAGAATGATACAAGAATCGCAGGGTGCTTCTTAAGACTTTTGAGCTTACAGTGACCTAAAGAATCACATCCTTAATTTAAAAACTAAAACGAAATAAACATCCATATAATTATAGTGGTAGTGAAACACAGTAGAACCCCCTTTTCCGGAGTAATACATCCATATAATTATAGTGGTAGTGAAACACAGTAGTACCCCCTTTTTCCGGAGTAATGCAATGCCAGTCGGGGCACATAGTCCGTGGAGGACTTGTTTCCGGCATCTCCTTCAAATATCCCAAATTATAGTTTTCAAAAGCTAAAAAGACCTTAGTGAGATTAAGAAATAGTTGAAACTGTTTGCAATTGACAGTTTCACTTAATCTAAGTGAAAATGAGGCAGTTCAATGTGAAAGAAGTCGTTCGTACTGTAGCTTTGACTGAAAATGGTAAACGTATTCGACAACTTTCAAGAAAATTTAAGGTCGACTCCTCCGTTACTCAACATTTGTTGAATCACTGTAGTTGACCTGGGTAGGATAGTAAATGAACAGCAATCCAAAATCAATACTAATTTTTTCCATATCTTCCAATTATTCCATATCTTCGTATATACCCATGTGGAAGATATTGAGGCATCGCAAAGTCTCCAAGAGCGAACGCCACAGATTAGTGAGCTTGAATTTTTCGTGGACTAGTCGAGGTTCTGTACTATTCGTTGGGTTGTTCTATACGCAGGATTGCATTATCCACCGTGGGGTTCTTCCCACGGTGGATAATGCAATCTGTTAATGTCTCTAATGTCAATTCCGCGCTTCGCGAGTGGTCAAACTACCTTACCCCCATCCCCCCACCTCTAAATCGAAAATTCGTCTCATGGTAGTGTATTTACAGATGTCCCAGGTGAAATGATGCCCTATGCTGCTGTTCATGTGTTGGAAGTCGATAAATTTGGAGGTAGTTCCGTAATGAATTGGGGTAGAAAACAGTAAAACCGACCTTCTTCCATTGTTTGACTGACCTACATTTAGTCCATGCTTGATTCTCATACTTCGAAGCGTACCAAGAAGTTGCCAATCTAATAAAAAAATCAATTCAATAATAAAATCAGATTGGTTCTGCATTTTAGTTTTGGTAGTTGGTTTTGAAGAGTAACTGATGCAGTTACTCTTCAAAACCAACTGATGCAGTTAATGTTATTTTTGTCAATAATGAAAATACGTGCCTCTCACAGTCTTTGCATGCAATTTACCCTACAAACGTTATTTGGGTACAAATAAGCGTTCCTCTAATCTAGTAGTGTCAGTGGAAAACTTTTCTTGGTTTGATATATTTTGATATGTTGCAAATAGTCGAACATAAATACAACCAAATACATTTTAATTATCATTAATCAATCACTATAATATATTTCACTGTTATATAATGTTAACATGGTGTGTACAGTATAGCCCCTGGCCAACATCTAAGCGATAGGTAGGTAGGTAACATTACCTGCCTATTGAGAACTTGAATATACCCACCTTTAGGTGCTATTTATGAATATTTACCAAATTAAATGTATATAGAGGAATATAACAGTTAACAAGACATGATTTTATGAGTATAGAATTTATACAGAGCATTCCATTTTTGCAGGATATTCATGATATATATTGTTTCATAACACAACGTGAGCATTTTTTTGTGGAATATAGAAGAAAATGTTGCGAATGTTCTAAATTTGATTCTGAGGGTGATGTGAGTGGCATTAATTCATTATTCTAGATCCAATTATTTGAAGTTAATAATAATTCATTGCTTTTTAATTACCTTTTTCTCAGAAGCAAATGAAGAACAATATCGGTTTTGTGGTAGAAATTCTATTCATTTATTGTTTTCCACTTCTCTTTTTTATTTGAAGTACTTACTTTAAATATTTTAAACGGATTCTGTTTCATTAGATATCAAAGTAATGCTTCATTCAGATTAAGGTATGTTCCTAAAATGTGGAAAGTGGCAGAAGTCATTATGATACCCAAACCAGGGAAAAATCCCCATGAAGTTTCGTTTTATAGGCCGATATCCCTGCTACCTGTAATATCAAAATTGTTCGAAAAAATTTTACTGAAAAGATTGAAACCAATCATGGATGAAGGTAATTTAATCCCAACTCACCAGTGTGGATTCAGAGAAAGCCACTCCACACTAGATCAAGTACACAGAATCACTGATGTAATAGAAAAGTCGCTAGAAAACAAAGAAGTCTGTTCAGCGATATTCTTTGATGTTGCGCAGGCTTTTGATAAAGTGTGGCATGATGGGTTAAAATATAAACTAAATAAGTTACTCCCATATAAATACTCGGAATTATTGGAATCATATATCTCAGATAGACTCTTCAGAGTCAAACAAGATGAAGCATACACTGAACTAAAAGAAATCAGAGCAGGAGTACCACAAGGAAGCGTCCTAGGCCCTTTCTTATATCTGATCTACACCAGTAACATACCACAGTTAGAGCAAAACACAATAGCCACGTTTGCAGATGATACTGCCATTCTTGAGACAGGGAAGGGCTATGAAGAAGCTGCAAACAAACTGCAAACATCAGTTAACCAAATCAATAATTGGACCAGAAGATGGCGTATCAAGGTGAATGAAACCAAATCAGTGCAGATTAATTTCACAAATAAAAGAGAACAACGAACACCTATTAACATGAACAATGCCCAGATTCCATATGCAAACTCAGCAAAATATCTAGGCATCACATTAGACGCAAGACTTCGCTGGAAAGTCCATGTTAAAAAGAAAAGAGAAGAGCTAGACATCAGGTATAAGAAAATGTACTGGCTACTTGGTAGACACTCCTGCTTATCAACTTACAACAAAATACTGTTGTATAAACAAATTCTCAAGCCAGTATGGACCTATGGAATACAGCTCTGGGGCTGTGCCAGTAAGAGTAATATATTAATCATTCAAAGATTTCAGAACAAAGTACTGCGGAACATCGTCAAAGCGCCTTGGTACATCAGAAACAGCGACCTTCATCGAGATCTTCAGATGGACACTGTAGAGCAGACAATCACTAAATTTGCAAGGACTCACGAACAACGACTCCATCAACATGTGAGCATCGAGGCCATCCAGCTCCTCGACAACACTAACATAGTAAGAAGGCTCAAGAGGGTTAAGCCCTTTGAGTTAGTGAACTGATTATATCAGTATAAAAGCAGAGTATTGTGCAGTTAGTGTTACACGTTAGTGTTAGTGTAATTAAGTTATCAGACTCTAAGGTACACTAGTGAGTAAGACCTTAGCTCTAAGATTTTCAACTTTAGTTAAATTAGGATAGAACCAAATTACTCATTGATCTCCCTTTGATCAAATTGTAATAGCAGCAAAATACCCTTCAAGGAATATTTTCTATAAATAAAAAAAAAATTAGATATCAATATAGCGCCCTCTATATTTTCTAAAATATTTAAGTGCTTTTTTGATATCGATATTCAAGCAAACTGAACTATTAAATTTACATACCAGGAAGTTAGGAAGACTATTAAATATCTATTAAATATTTAAATAAAATAATAGGACAACTCTATTAAAGAATGAAAAATTTATATTATTTGTTATTAGTAGTGTTTATTTTCTTTGATCACAAACTAATAATTGTGTATACAATCGGTCAAGAAGGAAATTTAATTCATTTAAACATATATTGCTCGTGAATTGTAAGGATACTTACCATTTGTAAAATAATTTCGGAGTGGCGAAGTCCCTTTTATTTCTCCCACTGGTTTATATGATGCGGCCATTGATTATAAATTAATATTTTCACAGAGAAATAAAATTGTACACAGAAAGTTTTCCCACATCCCACATCTCTGAATTTTATCTGACTCGCAAGGTATGACTACATTACATTATCTATTAGGAGATCATTTAAACACACAAAATCTAAAAAACTGCCATTCTAAGTGTTCCATTGTATTACTTCTGACCCCGTTAAAACGAAATTTTAAACATTGTTATGTTAATTAAAGCGAGCACAATAACTCTATATTGTTTTTATTTAAATGGTTTCAAAAACAATTAAAAATAAAAACACAAGTCAGGGAAGTTGATTGTGACATCCAGCTTCTGATTCGTTAAAAAAAGATGATTAATGTTCAGACTGTTCAGAATATCCTATTGTTTCACATGCTTATGGTTCTACAATTACGATAGTAACATTTAATCGGTTTATGGTAGGTATCCATGAGTTTAGTACCAATAACTTGACAGAACTCATTTCAGTAATCGGAGAATAAAACAAACTATAGTATTTACATAAATTAATTGATAACGCAACGAGATTATGAGTTTATATCTTTCTTTATACAGTGTGTGTGTGTGTGAGTTTGCATTACACACTCAGTAGCTTCGTAAATGTCAAGATACTAAAATTTTTCAAAAAGTACTTTCAAAAAGAAAAACAAATATATAATATAAATATATATAAAATAGGTTTGACCACTTCATTTGTTCACTTTTTCACTTCTTATCTATCTCAAAGAAGACTTACCGTGGGATATCGTGGTGTCCAGTCGATTGATATTAAGGCGACCTCTGGAGTCCCCCAAGGCTCAGTCCTTGGACCATTATTATTTTTAATTTTCATAAATGACATCATCCTGTCCCTGAATTGCAGATCTCTACTCTACGCTGATGACCTTAAGCTATACCTCTCTGTGTCCGACATTGGTGACTGCCTTATGCTTCAAGATGACATAGACAATATTCACAACTGGTGTACAATAAATTCCTTTCCCCTTAACTTTTCGAAATGTAACACAATGACATTTACTAGAAGCAATAACCCCATCGATTTTAACTATAGTATTGACGTTAACATGATTAAGAAATGCACGACCATTAAAGATATTGGAGTAACACTTGATAGTAAATTAAGTTTTGTGGAGCACATTAATAACATCCTACGGGAAGCTTCTAGAAATCTTGGTTTTGTCTTGAGGAACTCAAGACAATTTAGAGAAATTAAAACGGTGTCCTTACTTTTTAATGCATTGGTACTCCCAAAATTAGAATATGCCTCTCTTGTGTGGGACCCAGGTTATCAAATTCACATCAGAAAATTGGAACATATACACAGGAAATATGTTAAATACTTGTGGTTCAAATCTGATGATATTTATCCACCCCGTGGAATTCCTCAAGAAAATTTACTCCAACGATTTCAACTTAATGATTTGGCCACTCGTCGTATGTGTAATTCGTTGGTGACTCTTCACAAAATTGTAAACAACAGAATTGACTGTCCGAATTTGTTATACTCTCTATGTCTTCGTGTTCCCCACCTTACCACTCGGTTTTCATCATTGTTTTACCTTCCGACACCCAAGACCAACCTATTAAAATTCTCTCCGCTGTACAGAATGGACTATTATCATTGCAAGGTGCAGAATTTCGTTGACATCTTTCATGATACTATACCATCTATTAAAAAGAAAATTTCTGCTACTTAATATCCGACATACAATTTTATAACCTTAGAATCTTATTATTATATTTTGTGTCCTGTTTCTACACTTTATTCACTATCTATGTTAATTTAATTTGTTATGTATGTTACTTATCTAGTGTAACAACTAACTGTGTTGAATGTGAAGAGAATATGCGTAATATTCTTTTTTATTAGTATTGTATGTTTTTATTCCTTCATCTTATTGGTCTTTTTTTAATATTATTATATCTTTTTGTAATTTTTACACTACTCCCACCCATTAATTGGCATTGCTGTTGGGGGTGGTATACGCTAAATAAATAAATAAATAAATAAATAAAATAAATAAACAAAAGAGCAGGGACATGTACGGTGATTTTTTTAAATGGAACACCATGTATTTTATTTCATGATTTGAAATCCTTTCAAATTGTGAATATGACACCGTTTTTATTTTTTCTTAAAAATGATAAATAGCAATACAAAAAATTATAGGTAGTAGGCCATGGATTGCACAATAATTGAAAACAAATCATGCTTATGAAGAAAAAAGTTATGCAAATAACTCATAACTTTGTTAATGATATTATTTTCATTTATTTCAATAAATATTTTGTTTCAAGTGTACAATCCAGATCAAATATTCTGTAAACTTCGCTAGTACCGATAATTTTTTGTGTTGCTATTTATCACTTTTAAGAAAAAATAAAAACGGTGTCATATTCAGAATTTGATGGGATTTCAAATTATGAAATAAAATACAGGGTATTCCATTTAAAAAAATCATCGTACATGTCGCTGCTCTTTTGTTTTTTTTTCAATGAGAGCGTTTTTAACCAGAGGGTTGAAAAGAGCACAAAAAATTACTTAGAAGTACTTTTATTTTAATATCTTGACATTTACGAAGCTACTGAGTGTGTAATGCAAACTCACACGCACTATATAGAAATTAAGCCAAAAATTTAAAATAAATTATTAATGAAATTATCAAATATTATGGTTCAATAAAGTTAAAAATGTAAATTTTTAATGTAATGTAGATACTTGTTCAATATTGAATTATTTAAAAGATGTAAATAACAATATTAAAATAAAAGAAAAATGTATTAAAGATATTAAGCTGAGGTTATATGAAGATATACCGTTGTAATTCAATGTTGAGGGCGCATATTGCACGCAAAGTAGGTATTTTCGACATATCTTAAAAATTATAAATTTATTTCTAGGTAACGAAGAAAATTAAAAACTATTGAACCATAATATTTGATAATTTCATTAATAATTTATCTCTTAGTTAACTTTTTGGCTTACTTCCTATATAAAGAAAGATATAAACAGATAAATAAGCCAATAGATATTATTAAAAATATACTATAATGAAGAGATTGTGAGTGTATTATCCACTGAGCGACGGATCCCTGACAAATCTCCCAAAAGCTAGGTATTAATCTAGTGTGACTCAGTTATATGTCTTTTATTTTCTTTCACGATATTTTCACCACATTAGTATTTGGTTACAACTCAATCTGCGGTTTCAACATATTGGATATTTCCTGGAAAATTTATATAACCCGTTTATTTTACTGCATTATGAATCAGTTACAACTTTATGTCATCATGCTATGTTATGGTTACGGTTAACTAAACAATCGTAAAATTAATTTGTGGTTATATTATTTTTGAGTTATTTAGTTACTTGCTTTGCGTACCACTTTGAGCATGCTCGACTCTTGTGATCTGGTAGATATTTTGATATCAACAATTTCTTTTAAATTGTGTTGGATACTTTGAAACCTTGGACCGTGGACCCTTGAATAGGTCTACCGTTTGGGCAAAAGGAAAAAATATTAATGCTTATTATATGAATAAAAATACCCCGGTGATTAATTATTAAAAATGGATTACAGTCAATTATTTAATATAAAATGGTATATAAACCGAAAAGAAAATGGTGTATAATATCAAATTATGGTATAAACTGAAATCCACATTTTTCTTGATGTATACAGGACCTTTGTTGTCAACATTTGTTGTTGTAGGTCAAAAAAGCCAAAGAGCAGCTCAAAATTGAACTATACATAACGTAATTAAAAAAACATTAGGAATACTTTTTAATAATTTATGGCCTTTTAGTATACATATTACAATTAGGCAATGTATATAGTATACAACATTAGGCAATGTTAGATTTAAATTAAACTTTGGTTTTATGCATTTCAATCAATTCATACACAGCTGTTTTTTTTGTTGCTAAAATGCTAAAAAGTAGGTATATAGGCTGTTATACTAAACGTTAAATAAAAATGTATAAACAAAACAACACAATATTTTTACTAGCAATCACGTAAACTCTTTATAGAATATTATTAGTATTATGCAACAGTACTGAAAAATATAGACGCTCAAATGAACAATACGTTATGGTTTCAGTAAGAATAATAATAGATAGATAAAATATTACTGACTGCATTGCATCCTGAATCGTTTTGCAAAACAACATAAAATAGTTACCACAAGTAGTGTTGAGAGGTAGTTAATTAATGCTGTCGTTTTTTTCCATTTTTTATGGGGTAAGTTGAAATATTGAATAATACCGCAACGGGACTATTGCGGATAGACTACGTAAGCATGTCATAAATAGAATAGCAGTAATAAATAAGGCAAAAATAAATATTGATATTGACAGTAAAAAGCAGGAAGCAAATAAACGTATTTCTCAGAGTTCAGTCTTAGGTTAAGGTATGGTCTGTGCCTGTGGGGCCCTTCGTCCTCATTTTTAGATGTTTTTGTTGTTCAAAAGAGAATTTTAAGGTGTATAGCTGGTGTTGTTAATACTGTGTCTTGTAGGAATGTTTTTAAGGAGTATATAATTTTAACTTTGTGTGGTCTACTGATATATGAACTTTCGGTATATATTTATACGAATAAAAATACATTTTTGAAAATTAGTGATATTCATCACGGGGCAAAATGATAAATTTCATATACCATTTTTTAAATATAGGTTTCAAGGAACTTATCTTCCTGCCTTGGTCTTAGAATTTTTAACAATTTAGATGTTCAAATACAAAATGCAAAGAATATGACAGTTTTTAAGGTTGCTTTAAAGAATTATTTACTTGATAGGTGTTTTTACACGCTTGACGAATTTCTTATGTCGTAGTATAGATCTACGTTTATATTTATAGTTTGTTGACAATTCCTGTGCAATATCATATTTTGGTTGTGTATTGTTTTTATTGTGATTGTTATTATTGTGACAGAAGGCCAATCAAATGTTTCTATTTGTATATTTTGTATATTTGTATATTTTGACGTTTTCTATGTAATTTTAAATTACCCCTGAATTAAAAAAAGAATAACTGTAAGTCTCCAAATGATATAGGATTGAAAGCATTTAATCCTATACTACACTTGGGTTTTCAGAAAAGTTTTAAAAGAATTTTTATTTGGAAACAGCTTTTATAGTGTGGGCGCATTTTTGTAAGTTGGTAAATGTATGTATTTATATATAGGGACATAATTTTATCTCGATTTTTCTCTGTATTTTTACTAGTTTTAAGATATTGACTGATTCCTATACAATTTTGTTATAGTCAAAAAGGAAAATAAATTATCTATCTATCTATCTATCTATCTATCTATCTAACTACTTCACTTGGTGCTTATCTGTGGTTGGTATACCTAATGTCTAAGGGTAGGTATTATAGTCAGCTTAAACTAAGGATTGTTGGTTAAACTTCAGTTTTTCAGTAAAATTGGTTTTATGATGTCAACTAAGTCATGTCAAGTAAGTTTTAAGAATAAATAAAACTTTGGTTTAGGGATTAATCATACGCACTGCGCAACGCAGTGCTACTGATTTTGATTTTAAAAGGTTATGTCATGTTGTTGTTGTTGGTAGGCGGCGCGGTCACCCGCAGCACTCAGGTCTTTCGACCCATTGTGCCTGCCGCTAGTCGAGAGCCATTGGAAGAGACCCGTGCTATGCGCATAGGCCAACACCTCTTGTAGGGAAGCTCCATAATGTCCTGAGGCAGGAGAAATGCTGCGCCCAGATGTTTATGTTATGACATGAAATTTCATCTTATTTTGTGCTTTTGATTTAAATTTTATTTAATATATTTGAAAATATTTTGACAGATGATGAAAAATTGATAAATATTCAGTGTTTCTTTTGGGATTACACCACCTGTAAAATAAGAAAAAGCAGGAAACCAGAAGCATACAAATTAAACATTCAAAGTGCAGTATCAAGGCAAACTTCTAAAGTTTGCCCCAAAAAACCACGTTGCATAATATGCAATAAAATAATATTTGATAAATTAACTAAATTTCATCAGTGGTTTTTCAGTTTTATACAAAATTCTGTAACTTTACATGGCATATTTTAAAATATGTCTAAATAAAATAATTATTATAATAAAATTTAAAAGAAAAAAAAACTCTTAACAAGCTTTTTTCTGAACGTTTCGAGTTGATCCTCCACTCTTGCACACTGGCTGCGATTAACATTTAAATCGTCAGTTAGTTAATTAAATATTCAGAATCGGTGCGTCTGTTTCATTTCGTAATGTATATGTATTATGTGTATGCATGTATTATGTTACCTATGTATTGTATACACAGGTATACACTCATTTTGTAAGACCATAAGGAAAAAGCGAAGGTATGCATTATGTCCTGTATATTTCTGAACGATTTAGGACCCTAATTTTTTACAAATATTACTTTAAATAATTATTATTTTTTAAATCTATATTATAAATCTTATTCACTATGGTTTTTTTTATAAATATTTAAGTTTAATATTTTTAATTCCGAAAAAAATATGTTTTATAGTAATATACCTTTGACCACAACAGTGTGGCATGTGTAGCTGTAAGATGTTAAAGTTAGTGTTGGAAATCAATTCGTTGTTCAACCTCAATAATTGTAAAGAGGATACTGGAAACGGATGGTTGTTTTACTGGAAACGGATGGTTGTTTATGAAACATCGTGAAAATAATTGTTTTGAAAAAAAAAACAACAATTCTCATTTAGATGTTTCAAGAAATATATAGAAAACACTCTATATATACTAGTATTTTGGTTTGTTAGGCCTTTCTCAATAGAGTAAATGTCTATTACTGTAACTGACATTTGTAGTAATTGACATTGACATTATTACAGTAATAGACATTTACTCGATTGAGAAAAGCTTAACAAACCGAAATACTAGTATATATAGAGTGTTTTCTATATATTTCTTGAAACATCTAAATGAGAACTGTGTTTTTTTCAAAATAATTATTACTAATATTATTCTAATCTTCTACTACTTAAACTAATTTCATCTACCTATCTACTTAATTCAATAGCAGTTATGTAACTATATTCATATCTGTAAGCCTTTACTACAATCAGTGGCGTAGACAGAAATTTATTTCAGGACAGCAGTTGGGAAAAGATCCATATCGAATTATGACTGTATTAACTAATTAAAATAACAAACTAAAAATAATGTAAACTAAATCAGAATACAAAGATGTTAGAGATTATATAATACAAAATGGTTAAATGCTACCTAACACTGTACTCCTTTTTCCTCAGCATTAAGATACGGAATCTAAGATATAATAATTTGAATAAAATGATAATACCTCTATTATGGTTAATGCATATAGTAATAGGATTTCCCAAAATAAGTAAATTATTATAAATCGAAATGAACACAGCTCAAATTATTTTAATAGCTTCTTTGAAAAAATAATAATAACCTGCAGTAATCGAATTAACTTAAACGTTTGAAAAATATGCATGTAGTCCCTCTGTATCAAACATTTAGTTTGCAGAACGTTTAGATAGTCAATAACCTTCTTCTCTACATAAATAAATTATAAAACATTTTATATTCACTTACTTATTAAACAATCTTCTTCCCTATGCGCCTATTGAAGTCTCCGGAATCCAATGCTCATATAAGTAAAGTAGAAAACGTCTTAACCTTGTTCAGGTAGAACTAAACGAAATCCTTTAGACATTTCTTAAGAAAGAGAGGGAGTGTAAATTTGTCACAAATATGTATATCTTCCTAAACTTTCAATTCTGCAGTGTAACAATCTCCGTAATTTTAAAAAAATAAGTTAACTGCATGATTATTCTAGCTAGATTGTGTGTCTAGCCGAGATACTAGTATATAGAGTCTTTTCTATACATTTCATGAAACATCTAAATGAGATCTGTGTTTTTTTCAAAACAAATACCTACTCAATATTTTGTATAAACATTACATTTTAGCTTACACTTTTGATTATATCTACCTTACTTTTAAAAATAAATCCATCAACTCCGATATCAATGGACTCCTAAGAGAACGTTCTATTTAAACGTGTAAAAATGTACAGGGTGTTCCATTAAATAAAATTAAAGTTCAATTGTAGTGTCAAACAAATTATTAAAGCTTGCTCAAAAATATCTCGATAAGAATGCATCTCAAAAGTTTCCGTTATGCTACACTTGAGATATTCAGAATACTTTGTTTTCTTGTTTTTATTTTACAGATGGTGTCATATCAGGAGAATATTTAATGAATCATAAAGATATGTCACAAATAAGTTATATTCAACAACATGCGAGTAGGTATAATATCGTCATTCGGTGGTTTTTGAAATGTATTTTTTATGAAAAAACAATAACACTGACATGTTTTCCACATAACACCAAAAAACTATACGGCACTTGACGCGCGTTTCGCCAACCAAGTTCGTATCATCTGGAGATGAATAAAACTACGCGTTTAAACTCAGTTTAATCATCCCCAGATGATGCCAACTTAGCTGGCAAAACGCACGTTGAGTGCAGTATAGTTTTTTGGTGTTATGTGAAAAACTACGTCAGTGTTATTTTCACACCAAAAGTTCCAACTCCTTTCAAGAGAAAACAATTATTGAAAAAACGGATTTTTCTGTTTCAGGCAACCAAATTTTTTGTATCGGAAAACTAGAGATATTTTCAGAGCTTTCCATTTTAGAAAAAAGATTCCAGGACCTCATTTTGATATAAACTAAGGACATACGAGTATATGAATCTTGAAAGGATTTGGAACTTTGGTGTGAAGATAAAACTGACGTAGTTTTTCACATAACACCAAAACACTATATTGCACTCGACGCGCGTATTGCCAACCAGGTTGGCCATCATCTGAATATGATTAAAATATATATGAAATGGTTCACGGGAAATTGTCAAATTTGATGTCGCATATCTTTTAACGAATAAGTCGCAGATACATGATTCTTCCTTTGATATTTAAGAGCATGCCTCAAAAATTCGAGACTAATGTCAAAATTATGGTAGCTCAGTTATTTTTAGAGATACAAACTAAAACACGTTGTTATGTTTTCGCAAAAACTTATTGGCAGCCATAGCTATATAACCTCAAAAGCAGCGGAATAATTCAAGACGATTATTAAATACAATAAATGAGGCTACAAATTGACAATATAAACATTTTTCAAAACCTCTCGTGATACACCCATGGCCGCCTTTAAATTTATGCAAAAAAACTTAACAAGGTGTTCTATTTTGTACCTCTAAAAATAACTGAGCTACATTTAGTTGCAAGAATTTTGATATTAGTTTCGAATTATTTAGGCATGCACCTAAATAACAAAGGAAAAATCATGTCTGCTACGACATCAAATTTGACGCAAATTTTCCGTTCACATGTCGCCCATCACATTAGTTTTACAGGTATTTTAACATTGAAAATTTTTCACAAACAATTGGAACACACTATTTTATTAACTGAATTAACTACTTAAAGCCTGACTCAGACATGCAACTACATTAAATAATTCTAGATTTGCTCGCCACGCTTCGATTCATTCTCCATCATTTCCTATGAAATTACAGAATACACCATTACAATTTCGTTACTTCTTTTAATATTATGCAATTGTTTTGTATAAGTGTTCGCTTTAGTGAATTATATAAATTAAATTCTCTCTTGCAAAATATTTTCTTTGTAGATAATTCATTCGTGCGTCAGTTCCTCTAGGCTTCCTCAATTTTTAGTGTTTTAGGGGAATAATATTAATTTATTAATGAACAATAGGCATACACATGTATGACTATGAGCAGGAAGGGGTTAGTTTTCTAAACATGTACAAAAAATCAGAACCATTTTTTTTATACCTTGTTAATTAAAATAAAGCTTGGTTACCATTTAATTTATGAAACGGCAGAACACATATTATGCACCTGCTGAGGAAAGGACTCATTATTTGGCAAAGGACAACTTCTGCCAGAGGATCTGAATAAGTTCTCATCCAATAAGGTGATCAGCTTCATTAAGAGGCTGGATCTGTTGGGTGAAATGTAAGTAGGTGTGAGCCACAATAGACCACATGGTCGCGGTGGAGGGCCTGGTTTTCGGCCCAGTCACTTTTCAACCTAACCTAACCTAACCTAACCTACCATTTAATTTTCTTATAAAACTAGCAGAAATTTACCATCACAGTACCTGTTGTATTCCTGTACACATAATAGAAGCATTTTGAAAAAAAATTAAGAGATATGTTACGAAGAGGCCCATAATATCAAGTTGAATTCTAGGTGGCAGGTAAGGTCATTACTTCTCTTTTATCCTCAGCCAGTCGAGCTAATTCACGATCCACTGGACGTAGGGGTAGAGGGAGTCCATCTCCTCTGTGGTTAACTCCTCTCTATCTCTCTTTTTCCAATTTTAACTTAGCTGCATTCATTTTATCTAACTACAATTTCTTTGGAAAAGCTAAGTTCTCCTACTCTTATTTCATTTAATTAACACTTCAGTTGTAAAAATTATCTACATTATAGAACAACAGATAAAATACTCAGTGACTACGTCAAATTTTCTTGTTCATAAACGTGATTCCAAACTCTAAGAAACAAATATTTTAGTGTGTATGATGAAACTCTTTTTTAATACATTTTTTCTCGTTTGAATTTAGATATGTATCATATAGAGCTGACATACATGTGAGCTACCCTAGTCGCATCCTCAGAGTCAACCCCTTGAGGGAGTATTTTATTCAAGATTTTATATAGTTTCAAGATTTTATATAATTTTTTTATAGTTTTTTCGAATTCAAACGTCCCATTTTTCTAAAATATGCAATCCCATACCGTTAACCCATGTTCCGCCACTGGTCGTTGCATAATCTTCTTAGCAAAAGCGGCACTCAGTGTCTTCCTCTAGGCCCATGGCGCAGATCCTATTTTAAAAGGCAGTGTCCTATGGAAGTCAGATATAAACTGTTAAATTATAAGTTTTAAGTTTTTTTATTTCTTGTTTCTGAATGGTTTATTAACAACGCTTTTTAATGGACTAATTTTGGGGTCCTTAGGAGTACTGGAGGATATTTAGCTCAGCCCAGGATAAGAGAATTATTTTGGCAGTATCACAGCCAACTGTTTAAAGTGGGCTGTGGCAGTAGTCAGCGGTTCTCAACGATGAATTCAGAAGTCAGAGCTGTGCTGCATCCTCTCTGATTAGAGTCGGCGTCATCATTCCCTTCAAACTCGGGATTCAGACCAGAGTTACTCTATTTTTTCTGTTCAACCAAGTGAATGCCTTCTGAGCTCCATACCTTTTTCTATTACAACTGTGAGAAATAAGAGCGCTAAAAGTTGCTTGGCTATCTGAGAAGATCTGACACGCAGATCTGCCTGTAATTCCTTTTGTTATTGACTCTCTTCACACAATTTTCGATGGCATAAATTTATGATTGAATAGTTGCATAGCTACCAAGATTTGAGAATATATTTGGTAGGTAATGAAGAGAATTTTGTTATTGAAACGCGTGTTGACTGACGATTACAAATCAGTACCTGTTTAGGATTTGATATTTTATAAATTGGAAAGAAACCCCAGAATAACATTATTAACATTTAATTTAGTGTCATCAGTTGTGTACTTGTAATAGAATAAAATGACGTTGTTTTATTTATGTTAGTTATTATTTTTAAATTAGAATAATTAGTAGCATGGCTATATGTGTGTCAAGACCATTTGACCATCATAACAAATTATTGTTCCATTGCTATAAATAACAGCAAGTAAACACTAATAAAAATGCGGCTAAGCAGTCAAACCATTTTATAGTAGGTTCTACAATAAGTTGAGGAAGTAACTAAGAGTTAAAGTTTTTGATGCAGAATTTACGAGTAACTTTATTGCACACTTTAAGTGTGGTGTATGTATTTGTATGTAAATTCATCCTGTCTTTGGTAATTAATATATGTATAAAATAATATTTTACTACTAATACCAATGCACTTCCGTTCTCAATTTATTTTTTATAAATACATGTGGATAAAAAGGTATACATCATTCTAATTTATAAAATAATTAAAATTGCTTTCACTGTTTTCCATATTGGTTAATATAAATAAATGTGAAATTGCGTTTTTAATAAATTTAGTATGCAAAATATTAAAATTCATAAATAAAAACAGATAAATAATATAAATATATGAAATAAAAGCTGAACAAGTGTACAATTTGATACAATGACTTATCTTTTTTGTTTCAAAAGACGAATTCTTGTGATTTTACCTTTAAAATTTGATTCTGATTTCAAAATTCTAATTACTTAAGCAGTGTATATGTACGGGTTAAAAAACTTACTGAAACTAACTTTTTTTAAGAGAACACCTTATATATTTTGCAAAAACTAAAATCTCCTATTTTTTTTCCTTATAATCCAATGATATATAACTCTTTCAAGTTATCTTCAATAGTTTTCGAGATAGAATTACTGCAAAAACTCATTATAAAAAAATATAAATCATCTATAAACAACTATGGACTTGCCTTTGAAAGTGTTCATCCTAATTTTATTAAAACCTGAAGTATTTGTATGACAAACAAATCGTAATAATAGAAAAATAAATGCAATAACTGAAAGCGCAAATATCTCGAAAACTATCGACGATGACTCAAGAGAGTTATATAGTATAGGATTAAGAAAGAATAGAAGATGCACCTCGTATATTCGAGTAATTAAAATATTTAAGTTTCAATTAAATTTTGCCAGAAAAAACACATGAGGTCTGGCTTTTGAAACGAAAGATATGTTGAGAATTAGAACAGGACAAAGGACAATACGGAGTTTGTCCTTTGTCCTAAAACAAGATTTTTAGTTTTCTGACCAAAATAAAATATTGAAAAATCAAGTTTTTCTCGACAGATTATTTACAAGTCATTCATTCTGCAGTGAATGTGGTTAATCTAGTTTGGTATTTAAGCTCACAACGGTTAGGTTACTGTTGTAATTAGTCCAACTCAGTAGTCAGTGTTCATGATTGATCATGGCATAACCATAGCTACTATTTCTCAAACATCATATAGAATGATTATGAAATATATATTAGGTAGTATTAAATCAGTCGTAATTTGGCTTCAAAACAATATTCATCATAAAATGTTGGTAGATATAAATAAAGCAATAAAATACATGGAATTTCTGATGTTCACTTAAGATTTCAGATGATTTGAGATAATTTCAAACTCAAGTACTAACAGAAAGTATTAAACTAGTAAATAAACTTCGCAATGTTTTTTAATTATACATTATTATAATATAATTAACATCAATATACAGAATATGCAATATATTTGGAACCGCAAACTTCCTCGTTGGAAAAAATATTAATTTAAAAAAAACACCTACATTTAACTAAAACACACCGGCCTT
Organism: Pogonocherus hispidulus; assembly: GCA_963924545.1. Lineage (NCBI taxonomy): Eukaryota > Metazoa > Arthropoda > Insecta > Coleoptera > Cerambycidae > Pogonocherus > Pogonocherus hispidulus. Next base: position 18,529,065 of record OZ004693.1, read on the forward strand.
CATTATATTTAAAGGTAATTTCAATTAGAGAATAAATGTATATAATAAGTAAGTAAGGACGACAAATAGTCAACAAAGTTGTATGAATTAAGTTACTCTTAAACCAGTTAAGTATGTAATAAGAAATGTGTTAGGTGATAATTTAAATCTAGAAGTCTGAATATGTCAGTGAATATTTTAACAAATGTACCAGTGAAATTATACATGATGATTCCCGGAAACGGGAAATTTTGAATTATAAATATTTTCGGTATTAAGGCATTTTAAAATGATCATTAATTTGTTTTTTAAAGCACATGTATTAGATATTACACAAAAATATATGCCAGTTCCCATAAATAAAACAGTTTAGAGAACATTTATTTGCGTCAACCTTTTCTTTAAAGTAGCTATACGAGCCCTAACAACTAAATGTTGGGACAAGGTATTATTTTGGATATAATACAATGGCTCATTAAAACTACTGAATTATTTTGTTTATTTTTTTAAATACAAACAACAATACATCCTAGACTATTTGAATACATTTTTGTGCCATGGTGAAGCAATCGGTAGTAATCATAGCGTATTTAGTCATTGGAAGACCAAATTGGCTGACAACTAAATGTTGGGACAAGCACAAATCTCACATTTAAAATGTTTAAAAAACGCTATATAAACATCAAAAAAACGTTTTATTTATTCATTGACAGTTTGTAAGTGACGTAAATAGTTATAAGTAGTAGTATTTGTTGAAATATTTAAATTTTGTTAATTTAAATTGGAATAATGGGTCGTGGAAAAGCTACCGAACAGAAATTACGTGAAATTATCATTCACCAATACAGTGCGGGCAAGACAATGCGTAAAATTTCTAGTAATTTACCTATTCCAAAGACCACAGTCTATAATATAGTGAAAAAATATGGCGAGTCTGCCAATGTGGATGTTCGAGGTAAAAGTTCGGGGAGACCAAAAGTTGTTTCACAAAGAGATTTACGAAATTTAGCCTAAATTATGCACATCAATGAGAAGAAGTACCGTTCGAAACATAACTGCTCAATGGAACAGGGCAAGTGGATTTAATATATCTAGAGAATGTTGCCGAAAATACATTCATAAATACGGTTTGGGATTTTACAAGGTAAGTTCAGTTTTGTATGGTTCATCCATTAGCAAAAAATTGATCCAAATTCGTATTTAGGCCGAAGAAAAACCGCTATTGACAGAGATTCAAAATAAGAACCGTTACAATTGGGCAAAATCTAAACTTCTGTGGACAGAAAATGACTGGAATAAAATAATATTTAGTGATGAGGCGAAATTTGATGTTTGCGTTGGAGATCACCGTAAACGGGTAATACGAAATAAAGCAGAAGCTTTTTATAAAGACTGCCTTAAAAAGGGTTGTGAAGTTTCCAAAGGGAATTATGGTTTGGGGCTGCATGTCGGCAAGGGGCTTATGCATTTTAAAATTTATAGATGGTACTGTAAATGCTTAAAAATAACAAGAGATATTTCAGACCTCGCTTTTACCTAGCGCGCAAAATTGTTTCCTAATGAGGATTTCATCTTCCAGCAAGATGGAGCATCATGTCATTTGGCAAAATCTACCAATAGATAGTTTGGTGATAATAATATAAAGGTTTTATCTCATCCAGCCAGCACTCCGGATCTAAATGTGATAGAAACTGTGTGGCATAAAATGAAGCAGTATTTAAGAAACCATCCTCAACGCACTATTTCTGATTTGCGGACAAAACTACAAGAGATTTGTGATAATTTTTCTCCTCAAACGTGTCAGTCCTTGGTTAATACAATGCCAGCAAGAGTTCAAGCAGTCGTTAAAGCTAAGGGCGATGTGACTCCGTATTAAATTAAAGTTGCTTCTTGTTTGTCCCAACATTTAGTTGTCAGCAAATTTGACCTTCCAATGACAAAGTACGCTATGATTATGATTAATGCCTATTCCTTTACCATGGCACGAAAATGTTTTCAAATAGTCTAGAATATATTGTTATGTTTGTATTTAAAAAAATAAACAAAATAATTCAGTCGTTTTGATAAGCCATTGTATTATTTCCAAAATATTATCTGGTCCCAACATTTAGTTGTTAGGGCTCGTATACATTATTTGTGCATCTTATTTAAATGAATCAAGTCATTACTGAACGCTGTTATTATTACGACAATAATAATTATCGACTAACCCGTATAATATTATCGAGCGAAATATGGAATTTGCTAATAATAACATGCGTTGATATTACATCGTTGAGCGACTTTCCAATTTGTTTTGTTCGGATGTTCAGAACATTAATGTAGGGTAGTAGGCCAGGCAATCATTGAAAGTGAAAATCGCTGGCTTTTGAGTCCACATACTTGCAGACCAAGCCAAACCGGCGTCCCTGTTTTGCATATTTTGTAAATTAAATTCACTAACCACTATTGTTTATAACTTTGTTTTAAACGGGGCCAATGTAATTTACAAATGCGTCGATCATTTTTGTTTATTTAAGTAAGTTGTGCGACAGGGATAATCACTGAAAATAATCTATTAGTATGCAATTTATGTAGGAAATTAAAATAAATTTGAATTTAAATTCGCTTCACATAACAAAGGGTGGGGCGATTTAAAATTTATAATACTTATTCTAAGGTCGAGACGAGAGTGTAAATAAACGCTACAGCAATAATTTTTGCCATAAACTGGATATATTGGGATTAGGCAAATTTTACGATTTGTTAATAATAGCTACTAGTATCGAGTCGATGGCTGAGGTCACAAGTACTTTACATCCAAAGATATCGGCTTCGTTGCTAAGCGGATCCAATTGAGACGTCGAAAGAGACAGCTGAAAGCTGCCAAAAATACGCTTTAGCCCATTGCGCTACAGTGGCAGTATTTAGATTAGACTTGATTAGATTTTAACACAAATAATTTTGTTTTATACACTGAGGATACACACTGACAATGACTGCTAGTACAGGGTGCCCAATATGTATGGAATAATGTATATAACTTTTTTTAAACACTCAGTATAAAAAAAATTTTCAGATAAAAGTTTTTTAGTTAAGTTTTTGTATCTTTTGGTAACTTTGAATTTGTTTCGGAGCCAGTACCTACTTTCGTTGCCACAACAACTAATTTTGTTTTTTTAAATGGCGCCGCGCTATTTTATGTATTTATTTAATCTAATTGACGGACAGATAGCGACCTACTTTTCCGTAAGTTCCATTATAGCAGTGACCTCTATTGCCGTTAAGGAAGATTTATTCCTATCCAATCCTACTTATTTATTTGAGGAGATGCTGAAAACAACTATTCCACAGCCTATGTGAACTTCGTCTAGACTTGCACTACTCGGGCATCTCCATGGAAGTAGCCGCATTCTTTATATCGGTTTATCGAGACCAACCATCAGACACTGACCCGTTTCGCACTTATTCTGTGTTCATCAGAGTACCATAGGTAGTGGACCCGATGAACTCGAAACTCGATAGGAATAGTAGGTACGTATAACCTTATATCGCTGAATTTTTCTTAAGAAGGAATATCTATTTATAAAAGAATGTCAGTATAATATTATAGCTTCGTGAAATATATTGCTCAAAAAAATAGGAAATATTGCAGAAAAGTGTTAATTTCTATGTACTAATCGACCTCGTACAACATTTTTTTAAATCTCAACTAGAAAAAAAAAAAAAGAATTTTGTTTTGAACACACAGTAGGTATCTTTCAAAGTATTTAATCAACATCACTTGTGATTAAAAATAATTATTTCCTTGTCTAATTGTGAAATATGGCTTACCATTTAGCGAGGTATTACATTGTACTACACCACATGTTTGTTTTTACACCACTTTAATAAAAATTAATAGACCATTGATATTTATTTTGAGCACTGTGTAACATAACGTGGCTAGCCTGAAGGTACCGGTTTTAACGCCACTAGATTTCATTAATGGGTGTTCCTAAAAATCGCGTGTATAACAGTAAGCATTGTAATAAACAAAACATTACCAGTGAAGTGAATGAGAGTAGAGCATATTATATAATACTAGTATATCTATTTCCTAAACACCAAACGACAAAAGATATAGTGCTTTACTGTTCCAGAGACCCTTTGTTCGATTTGCGCATGCGCAGATTTTGTCGATATCCATGGTTACGAAAGCTGACACCATATATATAATACTACTATATCGCGGGCAGAGGCTCAAAAATTCCGAAAACATCACGGCGCCGACATACAATCTCTATCCATATCGAGAGTACCTTAGTCAAATATGCGCATGCGCACGAATTTCGCGACATCCAATAAGCATGCAGCATAAATACTGCATCTCTGTCTACCGACTTCTTTTTAAAAAAAAGTTGAAAATTGGAAAGTCAACCTATAAACAATCTGTCAGCTTTCGTAACCATGGATATCGACAAAATCTGCGCATGCGCAAATTGAACAAAGGGTCTCTGGAACAGTATAGCACTATATCTTTTGTCCTTTAATGTTTTCGGAGAAACCGCTTATGGGCTAACATAGGAAATACGCTATATAGTAGTATTATATATATGGCTGACACATTGTTTCCAGGTTGACAGACTTTAAAACTTTCAACGTTTTTTTTAAAAGAAGTCGGTAGACAGAGATGCAGTATTATGCTGTATGCTTATTGGATTTTGCGATATTCGTGCGCATGCGCATATTGACTAAGGTACTCTCGATAAGGATAGAGATGGTATGTCGGCGCCGTGGTGTTTTCAGAATTTTCGGGCCTCTACCCGTGATATAGTAGTAATATACAGAGTGAGTTTTATGTATGGGACGCCTCAATTATCTCGGAAACGGCTTGCCCGATTTTTATGAATTTTGGTTTATAAGGGTTTTGTAATATGGCCGATATTATTGTGGCATTTACATTGTTGTCAGATCTTTCGTTTTTCCGGAAATATACTGAAATTTGTTATTTCAAATGGATCACCCTATATTTTTTTTTGTTTTTGAAATCTCTAAGAAATTTAGAATATTTTTCATGTAATGTTCCCTATACCTAATTGCCATAATTTCGGAGTTACAGCTACATTTGCAATATCTCCGCCGAAGTTAAAATATTACATCAGGGCGGCTATGTCTGCGACAAAAACAATTTTGACGTTTTAATAAATTATTATTGTTGGTGTTTATTGAAAGTTACAATGGACCGTTTATCTGAGAAAGAACGAATTGAGATTTTAATGATATTAGGATATGGTGATGTGCGTAGAAGTCAACAGGAAACGTGTAATATTTTTAATAATTTATATCCTAATAGAAATCCCATAACAAGATCTACTGTGAGTAAGTTGTTAAAAAAGTTTAACCAAACTGGAGCCATAAAAGATTTACCGAAATCAGGGCGTATAAAAACTGCAACAACTGAAGACAAATCTTTAGATGTTTGTGTTATGTTAGAAGAAGATCCACACTTGAGTACTAGACAAATATCCAGGGAAGTTGATATTTCTCAAACATCCATAATGAAAATTTTACATGCCAATAAATTCCATCCTTACAAAGTAAGATTGGTTCAAGAGTTCTCAGATGATGATTTCGATAGACGTGAAGAGTTTGCCGACACAATGATGGAAAAATGTTACGATCAAAATAATCCAAATTTTTTAAATAATGTTATGTTTTCCGATGAGGCCACTTTTTGTATTGATGGAAACGTAAATCGGCATAATTGCAGATACCGGTCACGTAACAATCCTCGTTGGATGAGAGAATCCCACACCCAATTTCCACAAAAGATTAATGTATGGGCTGGAATAATAGGCGACAAAATAATTGGTCCTTTTTTCATTGAAGGAAACTTAAATGGTCCGGCGTATTTAAATTTATTACAGAATAATATTATACCTGAGTTGGCTCGGTTATTTCCAAATCTAAGTAAGTATTCTCAATTGCCTGTTAATTTAGAAATTTTATTATTTGAAACTTTCAGACAATAACAATGTCCCAAATAACAATATTTGGGTGCAACAAGATGGAGCTCCACCTCACTATGCGCGTGACGTGAGGCAATACCTAAACGATGTGTTTCCCAGAAGATGGATTGGAAAGCGTGGTTTTATCGAATGGCCCCCGCGATCACCCGACATGAATCCTTTAGACTATTTCCTGTGGGGTCACTTAAAAAATATTGTTTATAAAACCAAGCCTGCCAATATTCAGGAATTAAAAGATAGGATTACCACAGAGATAAGAAGAATTGAGCAGTCAGGAATGTTACAAAATGTACTGCAAAGTTTTAAACATCGCATGGCTTCTTGTATGGAAGTAAACGGACAACATTTTGAGCATCAGCTGTAACCGCCTTTACTTTATGTTTTCAAAAGATCCTATGGGATTTCTATTAGGATATAAATTATTAAAGATATTACACGTTTCCTGTTGACTTCTACGCACATCACCATATCCTAATATCATTAAAATCTCAATTCGTTCTTTCTCAGACAAACGGTCCATTGTAACTTTCAATAAACACCAACAATAATAGTTTATTAAAACGTCAAAATTGTTTTTGTCGCAGACATTGCCGCCCTGATGTAATATTTTAACTTCGGCGGAGATATTGCAAATGTAGCTGTAACTCCGAAATTATGGCAATTAGGTATAGGGAACATTACATGAAAAATATTCTAAATTTCTTAGAGATTTCAAAAACAAAAAAATATATACGGTGATCCATTTGAAATAACAAATTTCAGTATATTTCCGGAAAAACGAAAGATCTGACAACAATGTAAATGCCACAATAATATCGGCCATATTACAGAACCCTTATAAACCAAAATTCATAAAAATCGGGCAAGCCGTTTCCGAGATAATTGAGGCGTTCCATACATAAAACTCACTCTGTATATATCGAGTAGAGACTCTAGAGAGCAAACATAATGCGCAAAGACGGATGCATCGCAACGGAAGGAGGTCATCTAAAACAGTCAATTTTTGGGTGAGGAAGCTCCTACGGCTGGTTGTAAATTAACATGTATTAATTACTAATTTATTCTGTATATTAGAATATTAAAAAGTTACTTAAATTTAATAATCGTGGGTGCATTGTAGAATTTTTTAGTATATGTCAGATGCTAAATTTCACTGATGGGTGTATAAAATATGAAATTTTAAATCATACCTGGTTACCTTTAACAAGGTAACCATTTAGGTATATGATAAGCCGTATATTTTTATGTATTTACAAATACTTTCAATGGGGCCAAATTATTCGGAATCAAACAGGTGGTATTCGGTAAAATAAGAAATGTCAAAGTAATTTTAATCAAACGGAGGTCAACCTCTATATCATATTTTTATATAAGATGCCTAGCTATATTTCATAATTGATTTGGCAATAATATTGTTCATTGGCATGTTAGTCATACTTGAATGAGAAAAATGAATGATTGTTTTCCGTTTAAGGAAAGCGATGAAAAGTACTTTGTATATAAGCAAAAGTTTGTGAGAAAGTTGTTAGATTTCTTTGTGTAGTTACTAGTTGAACAAAATTGCGGCAGCAATATCAGTAGAAATGTCATTGTTAAAAGTCGCATTTACAATAGAGTGGCAGTAATTTTATTATTATACAGTAGATTAGTTCCTCTCTTACTTTTGACTACAGGTATTTCTAGTAAGGATAACTAATTAGGTTCCAAAGTCTAATTCATAATTTGTTTATCGCTAGTTATCGTTAGTTAGTTCGCAAATATCAGCTAGATATTTTTACAAATATTGATATTCAGTGTATTCGAATATGTCTTTTAATGCCGATTCAATATCGGGAAAATAGCCGTGTATTTAGAAAAATACAGCGTTACCAGCTTGTGGTGTACAATTATTTGTGCAATTGCAAATGCACACTCTTTAGGTTTTTTTCAGATATAAGCAGTTTAGAAATCAAACTTGGCCTGTATAAGAGCAAAAAATCTGGTGGTGATTTGTAAGGTTTTCCGTACAATGACACAGTTATACAGGGTGCTTCAAATTCGATGCAATACATGGGGATCTCGGAAACGGTAAGATATGCAAAGTCGGTTAAATGGAGGCAAAGTTGCGTATTCAGGGGGGTAACATAATGGTGAAAGGAAATCAATGCTAACTTGATTAGTTTTCGAAATATTTTGAAAAAACCGAAAATTTCGATTTTCGTTTTTATTTTTTTGCGGGTCTATTCGATGAGGTATTCAAAAATAAAGAGCACTTTTCTATAGCAACTTTTTGCCCTTTATCGAATAGTGTTAGGTAATTTTCCGAAAAACGTTTCGTTTCCCGGACACCAACATCAACTTAATTTTTTTTAATACGGACCTGGATATTTTTTTAAATTTCTTGGAAGCATTTTTGTAACTTAATAGGCCACCATAAAAGGAACCAGATTTAAACGTTTTGTCTAAGAAAAATCCATCATTAGTATTTTTGTTTCGACTTTTGTTAATTCTAGATATTAAAAAAATCTAAATCCCAACGTTGAAATCTGGTTCCTTTTATGGTGGCATTCTATCAAGTTTCAAAAATGCTTCCAAAAAATTGAAAAAAAAATCCAGGTCCGTATTTAAAAACATTAAGTTGATGTTGGTTTCCGGGAAACGAAACGTTTTGTGGAAAATTGGCTAACGCTATTCGATTAAGGGCAATAAGTTGCTATAGAAAAGTGCTCCTTATTTTGAATACCTCATCGAATAGGCCCGCAAAAAAATAAAAACGAAAATCGAAATTTTCGGTTTTTTCAAAATATTTCGAAAACTAATCAAGTTAGTCTTGATTTATTTTCACCATTATGTTGCCCCCCTGAATACGCAACTTTGTCTCCATTTAACCGACTTCGCATCACTTACCGTTTCCGAGATCCCCATGTATTGCATCGAATTTGAAGCACCCTGTATATGTAGTGTGTACAGCGATGTATATCTGTATATGTATGTGTATCTTTTTATTAATCTTAATTTATCTACAAATAGCTTAAAGTAATATAGATACAACGCTACCATAAGTCATATTTGTTTCAGTTCTTTGATCATGATTAATAAATTTAAAAATTAATTATAGGTATATCTAAAAATGATATATACTTCATTGCGTGTTGTCATGAAAAAAATGGCTCATGCTGTCTGCACTGCAGGGAAAGTTTCCATTTAAAATTAAGCATTGCCAAAATACAGTGGAATTTAGGACAAATCGAGTGTTGAAATTTCTCCGAGCTTGCTGCAGAAGGTTCAAAAAATTACTATTGAAATACAGTGGCCGAAGAAACTGAATATTAAGTACTAAAACCTCAAATTCATATTGTAATTGTTTATTTTTAATAACAGTACCTACCTGTTCGATGTTTGCAGAACTTTCAGTTGTTAATATATGGCGCCACGTATGTGTGTCCATAATGGCCTGCTTTTTTGCGATAATAAAGGAGCTTCGCATTTAACAATATATATACTGCTTGAAATATATATAATGGCCGAGAAAGTGAATGGAACTGACACCCACAAACGTATGGCTAAGTACAAATTGTTTATTTTTAGAAATACTTCATTTTGTTTATAAAACTCGATTATTTGAATAGAAGGTACTTATTCGTACAAGTGTGATATTTGCCTTCTCTTATTTTGGTTTCATACCGTTAGCCACATTATCTAGTATTTTAACTAAAACTTTCCAAAACCAATTCCCAAGACATAAACAATGCAAATATATACAGCGTGACCCATTTGAAAATAAAATGGGTTCATTATACGATTTTAACTGAACTTTTTTTAAAGTCGGTCCATAAAAAACTTTATGGTTAAAAATTTAGGGATTATTTTCGATTTTCGACTAATGACAAAAATGGACAAATTAGATTATCAATTTTTTTTTATTGAAAATCTAACTATACCACTTTGTTTAGAAACCTTTTAAATGGATAAGTTTCAAATTTAGTCATTATAATTGAACATCTTCAAATTAAGAAATCTATTCTCTGATTATACTTTTCCTTATTTATATAGGAAATGCTTATATGCTTATATATTTTGATATTTGTATATATGGTAAATTTCTTTGATGTTTCTTAAATTAAATGACAATTTTTTATTAAATGATTTTAAGAGGTTTTATATTATTCAGTATACAGGGTGTTAGTTAAACATGCGGCAAAAATTCAAGAGGTTATTCCTTGGATTATTATAAGGATATTTTATCCTTTGATGATTTTTGAAAAAGCGCTCTGTTGCGAAGATATAGGGCGAAAAAAATTTTCAACAAATCCAATTTTGGTATTTTTCACATTATTAATGTAGGTGAAATAAAAGTATGGCGTACTACAACACAGGACGTATCAAGTAAAAGACATGTGAGAAAAAGGAGTTGTTTTTTCTTACCAACATCCCGTGATACTTCGGAGTGATTATTTTGCATGTTTTTGTATGTTGCGTTTTTGTAGTTTGTATGTGTCGCATTTGTTAAGATTGATTGACGTTTGGCTAGTTGACGTGTAAACGGTTTTTAGTGAAGTCCTCTATCGTGGCTCGCTATACGAATGCTGAGATGCCTGACATGCATTTTATTTATGGACTTGCTGATGGCAATGCATTAGAAGCTAGACGACTGTACATTGAACGATTTCCTAACCACATTGCTCCCGATAGAAAAATCTTTCCAAGTATTCATCAACGTCATAGAGAAACGGGAACATTGAAGCGAAGTGGAGGACCAGGAAGGCCAAGGACTGTAAGAACGGTAGACTTAGAAGAGAATGTGCTGGACATGATAGAAGAAGATCCAGGTACTTCTACGCGAAGAATTGCAAATACCTTGAATGTAAGTAATTGGACTGTTTGGAAAATTGTGAGAGATAATTTGTTGTACCCATACCACATTCAACGCGTTCAGGCACTTCTTCCTGCGGATTTTGCTCCACGCATTGCATTTTGTCAATGGCTTTTGCACACATTGGTTGAAATCCCTCAACTACTTACGCTGATTCTTTTTACCGATGAAGCCAGTTTCTCGCGAAATGCAATAAGGAATTTCCACAATAACCATGTGTGGGCTGACGAAAATCCACATGAGATTTGTGAGGATCGGTTTCAACATCAGTTCTCGTTGAACGTTTGGGTTGGAATTGTGGGTGACTGGCTAATTGGACTGGTATTTCTTCCAGGAAGACTTACCGGCGAAGTATACCGCAACTTTTTGGAACAAACGCTACATCAGTTTTTGGAGGATGTACCATTGGCTACAAGACAGGCAATGTGGTTTATGCAAGATGGTGCACCACCTCATTTTAGTGTAGTTGCTCGAGAGTTTTTAAAAGCAACATACGTAGTTCGTTGCAGGTCGATGTGAACCTCACGTATGGCCTGATCGATCCCCGGACTTAAACCCCCTGGATTATTTCATATGGGGCAATCTAAAGTCATTAGTTTATACTAGGCCAGTGGAAGAAGTGGACGATTTAAGAGATCGGAATATTGCTGGGTGTAACTCAATAAGAAACGACCCTGGTGTTTTTTCGAAGAGTTCGTGAGTCTATGAGGAGAAGATTGGATGGTTGCATCCGAGCTGGAGGTAGCCATTTTGAACAATTCTTGTAGGTTCAGAAATATTACATGTAATTTTTAGTAATAAATTGTTATTTGTGGAAAATTTTTTTCGCCCTATATCTTCGCAACAAAGCGCTTTTTTAAAAATCATCAAAGGATAAAATATCCTTAGAATAGTCCAAGGAATAACCTCTTGAATTTTTGCCGCATGTTTAACGAACACCCTGTATTTATATTCCATTTAAACGAGTCTCTTCGTTATATCATTTGTTTCATTGGTGTAGATAGCATTGTTTACATATTTCTTGGTGCGTTATGTATCTTATGTAGACACTACAAATACAACCAATACAAGTGTGATACTCTGTATATGGCTATCATTTATCAAAAGCTCATTATATTGAAAATCGCATATCTTACAGCTATATTGCAAAACACCAGCAGAGTAAATTAATTTATCAAATATATAAAAAGCAAAATTGTTTAAACATTAACACTTACATTCGAGCCAATCAGGGTCATGACGCAAGAGTCGGCGCCAGCTGAGCTAGGCCGAATTGAAAACAAACTGGTCGACGTACCCCGAGTACCATGGATAGTACATAAGCGTCCGAAGGGGGCAGTTGTCCAACTAGAATTTAAAAACTGAGAACGGAGTCCTAGGAATTTTAAATGTTAAATACCAAAGATGGACAATAAAAAATTGCTTATTATTATTGTTTGGCAGTCCATATAGTATGTTTTTATGTATTCGTCTAACTTCAAAAATCAATGAAAAGTTTGTGGAGTAGTATATTATCTAAGCGATCTATATATCTAAGTTATTAATGAAATTATTAAATATTATGGTTCAATAAAGTTTTTAATTTTCCTCGTTACCTATAACCTAAGGTACGCAAAGGAATATCCTTATTATTTTAAAGATATGTAGAAAACAACTACTTTGCGGGCCATATGCATCCCCCAATATTGAATTATGAGGGAAATTAAAACTTTATTGAACCATAATATTTGATAATTTCATTACCTAATAATTTATCTCTCAGTTAACTTTTTGACTTAATTTCTATATAAAGAAAAATAAACAATTACTTAAAAGTTTGAAATTTTTTCAGCTGTACCTAAGTTACTTACCAGTTTTTATTTTTATTTCATTGTATGTTCCTTTGAAATTATTGGAAATTTAAAGTCTAGGTACTTATATTACCGTTAAGTATATTTTACTTTTTGATTTGTATAGGTAGACAAATAATTAGGTACCTTTCTCACTTAATCAGTTTTACAATAAAAGTTATAAACTGCCCAAACCAATTTTGCATATTGGAAAATAGGTTTAAATAATGTATTTCTAAATAATACATAATTTTTTATTCTGTACCTTCCACAAAATTTTCTTCGACCGTCTATGCGTGGGCTCCATTTGAAGGTACTGTTATTATTACATCACATCAATGCAGTGAACAAACGACCTTCGAAGGACGATGGCAGAGCGAACGCATTAACTGTAAAATACCAGATCGTAGCAGTTATTTATAAACAATAATACTATTTACATATCCAATTAGCTATGTTTGAGAGAAAAATATTTGTAAGTACTTATTGCTTTTCTTTATAGATGTTTTAATTTATACTCTTAGCATGGTCAGTGTTAGTAAAGTTTCCATTCACCTAAATTTACTTAGATGTAAATTTGCAAATAATGATTGATATTGACCTTTAATATACCATTTGTTCTAAGTTTTAATTTGTACTTATTAAGTTTTTCTTTATAAAATTGATTTAAAAATATGGCTAAGAAAGGTTGCTTGCTTGTTTTATTATTGAAATCTCCAATTCAATTGCTTCATTTAAACTTTGAATATTATTTGGAACAACGAAGAGTGAAATGATATGAGAGCACGACTATGATAATTTCATTATCTGTATAATAATATCCATTTTATGCAGAAAATCAATGAAAAACACCGATACAATGAACGAACTGGCTTTCTTTTCTATACATGCAGCCGAATAAAATTATGTTTTTGTCCCTGCGCATGTAGGTATCTCCTCTAAATTATTTAGTAGATAGATATTTTGACTTCTTAACAAAGAAGTACCTATTAAGTAATCAATTTCAGCAATTTTCACTTTCTAATTCCATTATCTATATGCCAAATATTTACCAACATGAGTGCTGAATATTAAAAAAACTTTATGTCAAAATTTAGATACTTGTAGCCATACTTTACACATTTAAATTATGGGTAAATTTATAATTATGGTTTTACCTAATCTAAGGACATTAAAATATCCAAACTGATTATATTTTAAATTTAATATTAATAAAAATATGATACAAGAAAACTGAATCCTTAGATCAAGATAGTATCTATAATGTAGGTATACTATATTGATCTAAAAATTCAGTTTTCTTGTACTTATCATATTTTTATTTGTTAAATTGAAAATATAATTAATTTGGACATTTTAATGTTTTTAGATTAGCTATAGCTATAATTATAAATACAATTACCTATAATAATTTAAATGTGTAAAGTATGGCTATAAGTATCTAAATTTTGACAAAATTTTTTTAATATTCAGCACTCACTCATGTTGGTTAATAGGTATTTGACATAGAGATAATGGAATTAGAAAATGAAAATTGCTGAAATTGATTACTTAATACTGCTTTGCTCAGAAGTCAAAATATCTATTTACTAAATAATTTAGAGGGGGTACGCATGCGCAGGGACAAAAACATAATTTTATTCGGCTGTATAGAAAAAGAAAGCCAGTTCGTTCATTGTATCAGTGTTTTTCATTGATTTTCTGCATAAATAAATAGTCGTTATTCATTTCACTCTTCGTTGTTCCAAATAATATTCACAGTTTAAATAAAACAACTGAATTAGAGATTTCAATAATAAAACAAGCAAGCAACCTTTTTTAGGCATATTTTTAAATCAATTATTTTGGAAGAAAAATATAATAAGTATTGGTAGGAGATGCCGAAAACAACTACTCCACGGGCAATATGCCCCGACTGGCGTTGCATTACATCAACATCTCCATGGGTGTCGTCACATCCTTCATCAAGACCAAATACCAGACAATGACCGGTTTCGATCTTGTTATGATCTCATCAGATTGCCATAGGTATCGGAATCGATGAATGATCTGGCGACATGATTTCCTAAGGGGCATATGTGAATGTTTGTAGTGGCGAGATACAGTGAAATACACCGTAGTGCCCTCTTTGGATCAGCAAAGACCCATAGAGGGCACTACGGTGTATTTCACTGTATCTCGCCACTACAAACAAATATAATAAGTACCTATTAAAACTTAGAACAAATGGTATATTAAAGGTTAATATCAATCGTTATATTTGGAAATTTACTAATTAAGTAAATTTAGGTGAATGGAAACTTACTAGGTAGGTATTAACACTGACCATGCTAAAAGTAGATATAAATTAAAACATCTAAAGTAAAGCAATAAGTACATACTTATAAATATTTTTTCTCTCGAACATAGCTAATTGGATATGTAAATAGTATTATTGTTTATAAATAACTGCTACGATCTGGTATTTTACAGTTAATGTTCACTCTGCCATCGTCCTTCGAAGGTCGTTTGTTCACTGCATCGACGTGATGTAATAATAACAGTACCTTCAAATGGAGCCCACGCATAGGCGGTCGAAGAAAATTTTGTAGAAGGTGAAAATAAAAAATTATCCATTTAATAGTGCTTTGAAAATAGCTCAAATAACATTTTTAAACAAATTTTGTGATATCTCTTTATATAAGGTGAATTTATCTATTCTTTTAAATTTACCTCCAAATCCAAAAGACGAACGGCACTCTTTGATACTTTTTGGTGTTTCTAAGGAAGCAGAAACGATTGTACATATCCTAAAATATTAAAATTGTTTGATCCAAAGTGTTCCTACTACTTTTGATTTTAAATGTATATAATTTTAATTTGGCGCTTATTCCAAATTTTTATCTACTAATTATAGACAATTAATTGACTGAAACATTAATATATATATATTATTACTCACAGATGTGCAATAAGTAACTATAATTAGTAATTTAATCTTATATAGCACGGCGTCTTATTAATACACGAGGCAGGTAATGAAATAAAAATCAATATAAGTATATCGAGGCGTTACGCAACTGTTTGTGGCACGCATGAAATTCGCCGCGATAAGGTGGAAACCAGTCGTGGTCTGGCGTGCTCCAAGGTCTGCGAATTCCCCGGGCATCGGTGAAAGCGGGAAAGTTCTACATCAAAAAAGATATATAAGAATTGGGTGTTGGCAGTAGGTACTTACAGCGCGCCTTGTAAAAAAGAGCTTGTTTTTGGTAAAGCAATGCCCTACCCAGACCTAGCACTAGGGGATTGGGGATTGAGGAGTGTGCATATAAGCAACATGTCGGTTCATTTTAACAGTTTTTTTTAGTATAAAAGGTAAACTTAGAAGTTTTATTTGATATTACACTTTCGATATTTATTTTGAATAGTTCTAGTTTCCTGTTTTTTATTATTTTGCAGGTGGTGTAATCCTAAAATAAAATACAATGAATACCCACAAATGCATCACAAATAAGAGCACACCTTATATTATTTAGGCGAGCCGGTGGCTCAGGGTTTAGTGTCTCGATCGCTCAACCCAGAGGTCGTGGGTTCGAATCCCCAGTCCACCAGACAATTTTTCATTAAATTGTCTACTCGTAGATTAAGGCCTGTTCGCAGGGGTGGGTTCCTCTTACAACTAATCCTCCTGCTACTATAGGATTTAAGATCACAGAACGTGGTTTGTCTATTAGCTAAAATTGCTAACAAATTTCACAGGAATGTTGTAATAGTACCAGGATATCAAAAATTATCTTGGTGAAGGGTGGTTGTGGAATGTAAAACGTGTGTCTTACTTTAAATTTGAAATAATTATGTCACTGTCACACTGACATCATCAATAACCTACAAATTTCATACCTATTTATTTCAGTTGTAAAACAATAATGAACTACAAATTATGAAATAACGGTTTTAGTAACAAGAAAAACTAAATTACAGTAATTGTTGGAAATATCCCCCGTTTTGTTCGATGCACAAGTTGACGCGCCTCCTCATGCTGTGAAAAGCGTTTTGCAGCATTTCTGCCGTTATGGTTGCACATTGCTGAACAATTCTTTGTTGCAGTTCTTGCAAATTATTTACCGGAGTTGGGAAAATCTTGTTTTTTAAGTAAGGAAATATAAAATAGTCCATAATTGTCAAACAATGATCTCGGAGGAAACTCAACTTCTGTATGCAAACTTATCAGCCGGTCATCAAAAAACTCGAGGAGGAAAGCAATATTTTCTCGTGTAGTATGTGCTGTTGCACCGTCATGCTGGAAATAACCGTACCGAAGTTCATCATCGTTTAACTGTTGCACAAATTCTGCCAAAAGTTGTGTCTGTACCTTTACGGTGAAATCGAAAAAAATTGGCCCAATTATTCTTCTGCCAGAAACTGCCATCCAAACACCAATTTTTTGAGCATGTAGTGGCGATTCAGTAAAAACATGAGGGTTATCATTGCTCCACATTCGCATATTTTGAGAATTGATGTATCCCGAAAGGTGGAACCACGCTTCGTCAGAAAAAAAAGTTATGTCCAGAAGATAGTCATTCATTAAATTATTGATAAACCAATGGCAGTAAGCAAGGCGTCTGGGGTGGTCTGCGGGTAGAAGAGCTTGATGTGCTTGCATCTTATAAGGATGCATGTTCAAGTCTTTCTTTAAAATCTTATGACATGTTCCATAAGAAAGTCCAATTTCCTGAGAAAGACGTTTCAAAGGTTTTGCAGGCTCCTCTTCCATACGTTGACGAACGTCATTGACAACTTCTTCTGTACGAACTCTTGGTCTACCAGCACCTTTTTTATGAGTCACACAACCAGTTTCGCGAAACACTTCAACACAATTTGTAAGGCACGCATAAAAATTGTTCGGTAATATTGCCACATTTGGGAAGTGCTCTCGAAAATTGTCCAAACACAAACGTTGACTGTATTGCCAATTTCCATTAACTAGCGCACCCGTTCGAAAATAGGCTTCAATCATGAAAATTTTGTGCTGTGTGGTAAGAGGCATGATTCAAAAACTGGATTAGAAAATTTCAGCACAATGACTTGACAGATTCTGACACAACAAAACATATTCAAAAATTTAAAATAAGACACACGTTTTACATTCCACAACCACACCCTTGACCAAGATAATTTTTGATATTCCGGTATATTGTGTACCTAGGCGGGAAAGGGAATGTTTTCCGGGCTGACAGAAGATATGGACAGGCGAGGCGAAGCCGAGCCTGGCCACTTCTGGAAGCCCGGAAAACCGGCACACATTTTTTATCCTACAGAAGAAAAAATCATAAACGTCAAACTTTTTTATATAACAATAAATAAATTACAACAAAAATTAGTTCTTTGAAATATTGATATTAAAATACAGGATTATGAATAGTGCAATCAGCAAAGGCAATACCTTGTTCACATAAACTCAATAACCGGGTTTGTTCTAAAACTGTTGCTGAAATTAAATCATGATTTTCATGATGATATGTCACTTCTGGAGGTTCTCTGACAAGTGAAGCTTCCATACAGTTTCTTCCATACTTTCATCACTTTCAGAAACTTGAAATGTCCCCAGGATACTTGTCTCGTCCATTCTTTAATAATTAATGGTAACAATAATGATGTGTACACTTAAAATTACTTTATAATGTGAAATTAAATGATGCTACGATGACAGATAATGGAAGCGCCACCTATTGATAAAAAAGTTAAAAAAATTTCGCGCCTAGACGTGAAAATGCCTACTTTCGCGCCGCTAAAGGCTCACGAAAATAGGATTTTCTGATAGTGTAGGATAAAAAAGACATTTTCTTAAAAAATAATCGGTAATATACATTGCAAGGGACAACTACTCATAGTACAATATACCACAGACATTTTTACAAAAAATTAAATAAAAATAAAACATTAATAAATAATCATAGTTTTTTCTCACTCGCACACAACACGTTACAGGTTGAGCGTCAGCCACTTGTAAATGTCTGGATACCGAACGGTACCTAAGACGGGTGAGGAGGGCGGAATAAGTAGCGCAGCACGTGGAGGAGATTGGGGTGACTTAAATGTCTTTAAACTTTGTAATAATCGAGATAGCTGTACAGGTATCTAAAATAAATTTTCTCAAAACAATTTTGTATATATAAACCACTACCGTCATTTTAATCGTAGTACCGGGTGGTGAAGTTTGGTCCATTCTTTAGAAATCGCCCTATAAAACTACCGTTCAGCGACGTCTACAGATGCTATCAAAACACTTAAATGCTTACACGCTACTGCATTATTCATAATGTTTTCTCTAACCTCATTAAATCATCTCACGGATAGCATAATGAGATCACCGTTTAATCTCGGGTATTTTGGTCATTTCACGAGTTTAATTTCATATTGACTTGTGCGTCGGAAGATGACATAATACGTGACCGTAGGCTAGGTGGAGAAAGTTACGTGTTGGGTATGATGGTAATATATGCATAATGTATTGTCAGCTTAATTATTACAATGGACTTTCTTCTTGTTGACATTATTTATGCGGAACTAGGCCCGCACCATAACTTTATTTCATAATAATAGAATCAATATTAGGTTTGTATATAAATCGATGCAAATTAATTGAAAAAATAACAGTGTAACGATGAACGTAATAAAAATTGTTTGCTTGTTAGTACAAGGTGGAGTTATGGAGTGACTTAAAGATTTAATAGTACCGGGATATCAAAAATTATCTTGGTCAAGGGTGGTTGTGGAATGTAAAACGTGTGTCTTACTTTAAATTTTTGAATATGTTTTGTTGTGTCAGAATCTGTCAAGTCATTGTGCTGAAATTTTCTAATCCAGTTTTTGAATCATGCCTCTTACCACACAGCACAAAATTTTCATTATTGAAGCCTATTTTCGAACGGGTGCGCTAGTTAATGGAAATTGGCAATACAGTCAACGTTTGTGTTTGGACAATTTTCGAGAGCACTTCCCAAAGGTGGCAATATTACCGGATAATTTTTATGCGTGCCTTACAAATTGTGTTGAAATGTTTCGCGAAACTGGTTGTGTGACTCATAAAAAAGGTGTTGGTAGACCAAGAGTTCGTACAGAAGAAGTTGTCAATGACGTTCGTCAACGTATGGAAGAGGAGCCTGCAAAACCTTTGAAACGTCTTTCTCAGGAAATTGGACTTTCTTATGGAACATGTCATAAGATTTTAAAGAAAGACTTGAACATGCATCCATATAAGATGCAAGCACATCAAGCTCTTCTGCCCGCAGACCACCCCAGACGCCTTGCTTACTGCCATTGGTTTGTCAATAATTTAATGAATGACGATCTTCTGGACTTAACTTTTTTTTCTGACGAAGCGTGGTTCTACCTTTCGGGATACATCAATTCTCAAAATATGCGAATGTGGAGCAATGATAACCCTCATGTTTTTACTGAATCGCCACTACATGCTCAAAAAATTGGTGTTTGGATGGCAGTTTCTCGCAGAAGAATAATTGGGCCAATTTTTTACAGAAAGGTACAGACACAACTTTTTGGCTGAATTTGTGCAACAGTTAAACGATGATGAACTTCGGTACAGTTATTTCCAGCATGACGGTGCAACAGCACATTCTACACGAGAAAATATTGCTTTCCTCCGCGAGTTTTTTTATGACCGGCTGATAAGTTTGCATACAGAAGTTGAGTTTCCTCCGAGATCACCTTGTTTGATAATTAGGGACTATTTTATATTTCCTTACTTAAAAAACAAGATTTTCGCAACTCCGGTAAATAATTTGCAGGAACTGCAACAAAGAATTGTTCAGCAATGTGCAACCATAACGCCAGAAACGTTGCAAAACGCTTTTCACAGCATGAGGAGGCGCGTCAACTTGTGCATCGAACAAAACGGGGGACATTTCCAACAATTACTATAATTTAGTTTTTCTTGTTACTAAAACCGTTATTTCATAATTTGTAGTTCATTATTGTTTTACAACTGAAATAAGTAGGTATGAAATTTGTAGGTTATTGATGATAATTGATAATTATTTCAAATTTAAAGTAAGACACACGTTTTAGATTCTACAACCACCCTTGACCAAGATAATTTTTGATATCCCGGTATAAACCGTAGGCAACTAGGTATTGGATTTAAAAAGAGCTTCACCAAAAGGCATAAGTAAGATAAGGAGCAGTGCATATTTTAGTGATTTTTTTGCTTTTGTACATATTTCCATATGTTTTAGGAATTCAGCTAATCTGTGTTTTAAATTTTTAACCTAAAATAAATATATAAGGAAATTTCACATAGGTTGGCAGCAACTCACAATATTGAAAAACAATACTTGTAGCGTCAAACATAATATAATCAGAATATGAATATGTATTATAGAAGCAGTGTTGAAGAATACAACTTTGGACTTAAAATGATTATAATGTAGTGTTTTTAAATTATGAGGTAAGTTATTAGACAATTTCAAATGTAGTGAATTTTTTGCTGATTTGGTTTAACGAAATCTATGTGTCCTCAACAATCATCACCATCACCATCATCAAAAAGGATCAAAAAGTAAAAAAAAAATTGCACTTGGGCGCATCTGAGTGAATCGACAATTGGAAATTTTTAGTACTTTTGTAGGATACGTTTTAGTACTTTGGAAGTACTTTTATATACAGGGTTCCCCATAATAGACTACCCATTTTAATAGCTCAATAAAATTGTTGATACTTAAAAAAACAAACATTCTATTACACTTAATTACAATTTACTCTTTGGGATTAACTGTAACATACGACTTATCCTAACTTTTAAAAATTACGTCTTTTAAGTGACCGCCGTCAACTTCAATGTACTTTTCAAGATTGGACAAGAACTGATTCATGACACGATGAAGCAAAACCTGATCTATTCGCCGGACTTCTTCAGCAATTCAAACTTTGAGCTCTTGGATGTTTTGTGGACGAGTTGCAAAAACCTTTGCCTTTAAATAGCCTCACAGAAAAAAGTCTGGTGCAGTTAAGTCTTGGGACCTCGCAGGCCAATTTCAATCCCCAAATCGTGAAATGAGTCGCCCATTATAAACACTTCTCGTAGAACTCTCATAGAGTTTCTACCGGTATGTGATGTTGCTCCATGATGTTTTACGAAAAACAATTATATCCTAGTTTTGTGACAGGAGCCTACTTGATTAATAACATGTTGATTAAAATCACAAAGCCCATAGAAGATAACGGTATAAACAAAAACGTACTGACTTATCTTGTATAGAATTTATTTCAGTATCAAAATAGGTAGTCTATTATAAGGAATCCTGTACTTTGAAGATATTGAATTTTCGAAATTTGAATTAATTCACACCATCCTCTATCTCGGTACCTACCGAAGTGTTTTCGGATGTTTCAAAAGATTTATAGAGACCTTTTTAATATTTTGAATAAAAGAAGTAGGCCACCGGTTTTTTGCCGCCTATTTCTAAAACATATTTTACACCTAGACGAGACTTTTGCTTTACGTTTGTTTTTTACAAAAACGCCAAAGTCTGAATTGTTTTATGAAAAGTTTGTTTGAAGAGATATTTAATTGTTTTATTGGACATTGTTTTATGGAGAGTGACAGAGATAATGTAATATTGCCCACTGTGAATAGAAAAGCCTATTTCCCAATCCCTGCGTCTAACTATTTAGAACAACCACCTGCCAAATTGTCGAACAATGAACATTTGTCTACTTTCTAAACAAACACCGACTCATGCTTTTATCGCAAACATCAACATACAGACGATTACATAACTTGTAGACAGTTATGCCAGCAATTTGAAAACGAATTTAAATTCACATGGCAATTGCTTCAGAGGTCCACAGAATGCTGTAATCACAAAGGTCAGGTCTGGAGATTCACGGCCATGGGTCCACCTTCCAGAATAAGTGGCCACGACGAGAGAGTATCCGTGTGGGCCACACGGAGTGTCGATTTACGTAGAGCATGTGCGCTTTCTCCCACAAATTATCATCTTCGCTGAATTTCCGGTGATATTAGTGTTTTACGTTTATTTATGTAAACATGTGACGTCACTGTCATTCATGCATTGATGATTATACCAGCATAATGTGAAAATGTGAATATACTCGGTAATTATATAGAACTTTTCGGAAAATATACCACAGCCAGTTTCAATTGATTTTGATGGTGGACAATTTCGTATTGTTATAATTGATTTTTAACATTGAGAGTATAGACGCGAATTGATTGAATAGTGTTCAATTTTCACTATTTAGACCTTGGAAAAAATATAATAGAGTTGGAAAATCGCATAGTCATATCATATCATATCATAGATAGTCGAAAAGGAAATTAATTAGGGAATAACTAGGGGAGGCAATAACAAATATAGAAACTGGATAAGTCGGAGCAAAAGAGATTAAACAGAATAGGAAATCATGTTAGTTTCTAGACGTGAAGAGCAAATAGTGGTTACTTAATAATTTTACAGTAAGGCATGGAAAATAGAAATAATTCCGGAAGAATGCGAATAGAACAAAATTATACCAATACATAAAAATATTATACAATACATTAAAATAAAACATATTTCTTGTAACGTAAACACCGTTATTAGACAGATAGTTACTTTATTTTGTGTTAGTTTTGAATAGGTACATTAATGAAAAATTAAAAGTTGTTCGAAGTTCTGTATTCAGAATGAAAGTTAATGCTTTCCTCAGGTTTATGCCTATATACACATTTAGATCGGAACGTGGAGAGAATACGTGCCTGGAAATAGTACATTTCCGTGTATATAGTGCAACGTATTTCTACATCCAGTAATACATTTCTACAATAGTAAGAAAAGCCTACATCCCCGGACCATTGCAAAGAGAGCTAGATTAACAACAAAGAGTACGAAAATGTGGTGATACACATACCATTTTTCTGTCGGTTGTTAAAAAATCGGAACAAAACCAGTATTCAAAATAAAGATTCAGAGTGTAGTTTATTGCATATTACATATTGTTTTTTTTTTCGAGGAAAGTTTGTCTTGGCATTACACTCTGACTCTTGTATTTAATACTTCTGGTTTCCTATTTTTATTATTTTGTAAGTAAACAAATTATGATTAATAGTAATTTATTTTTCGTTACCTAGTAACTTTTAGATGTATTGTAATATATTGAGTTTCTCCAATAAGACTCGTAAGAAAATAAAAAATTTGTGTGGTATCGCCTGAGAAAACATTGATATAAATTGTATGTATTAAATTGAAATTAACGTGACAGAATCAGAATCAGAACGTGTTTTAAGATTGTCGAACATAACAAAAAATAAGCGCATTTTGCTCTAATAAAGCTATCTATATAAAAAAAGGATATATAAGGCTATAGGGTATAAAATCTAACAATTTGCCGAATTCCAATCCATAGTTTTTACTGTTGTATTTACTTTTCTTGAGATGTGGATAAAAGAAAATAAAATCTTAGTTCCGGATTAATGCTGACTTTTTCGATAATATTTATGGTCTTATTGAAATTACTATTATCAAAGAAAACATGCACTGAATCAACTTCCCATTCCATTTCTGTACACAGTCCTTGGTATAAACTCGGTTGATTAGTAGATACTCAAAAATTATCAATGTCAGGGTTAATTTACAAAAAAATAACTTCACAAGGGTAGAAATTAATGGATATATTAGGTATTTATTTTTACCTTCTAATGATCATTTTTTTATCTAATATCTAAAACAATTTTTGAAAGCCAAAAGATATTATCAATGACAATGACTATATTATCAATTTAAAATATTTTTTTATCTTGTCTGTGAAATTACCTTACTATATTTCCTGCACATTTTAAATATCATCTAAAGAAACAATGGCCGGTGTTCTCTGAATCGTGTAATAATTAACATTTATAATAAACTTCAGTGACTCATTTATTCAGGTAATTAAATAAATACATTTTCACTTCTTATTTAGCCACCATTTGATATGTAATACAGAAGCTTGGACAGTTAGGTACGTGATTTTTTTTTTTCGAAAAATGTAATAAAATATTTTGTATACAGGGTGGACCAAACAATGTAAATGTAACTTAAATGAATAAAGTAACATTCCAAAAATGTTATTTGGAAACATTCCTTAGAAATGGAACCAGGTATCAAGTACACTAAATGATTAAAACAAATCACATTTTCTTATTTTTTTCTGTATAGCTCTCTGTATCACAGAAAATGGGATATTCTAAAATTTGTTTATGAGATAAGGTGAAAATCTGGTCTAGGATTTGTTTCGCGAACGAAAAAATTACATTAATCGAAATTGCTATATTAAAAAATCCAATTTTTTGTGTCCTGTTTTAAAGACATGTAGGGCTTTTACATTTCATTGGTTTGTTTACCACTTCCATTAAACTAATTTTAAATTATTTAGTTTATGAACCCAAACTATTTCCTACATGCAAAATGTGTCTGCTTTCCAAAATATATAAAATGGAGTTCCACAGGGCTCAATTTTAGGTCA
This sequence comes from Pogonocherus hispidulus, assembly GCA_963924545.1. Lineage (NCBI taxonomy): Eukaryota > Metazoa > Arthropoda > Insecta > Coleoptera > Cerambycidae > Pogonocherus > Pogonocherus hispidulus. The sequence continues at coordinate 18,554,219 of OZ004693.1, forward strand.
TACGCAATAATTGAAGAATAAGAAATCTCTTTAATATACCGGTATAACAGAATCACAACACTGGAAAATTTCATTAAGTTCGAAAACTTCCTTAAAATAATAAAAACTATTCTTATTTAGTATTTTGTAACTGCCTCATAAAAATCTCCAATTTATTTAAAAGTTGATTAACACCTCAGGAGGTGCTCACTCCTCATTTTTAAAACAGCTTATGAAATACCTACCTCACTTATTTCCTCTGATTTTCCTCCAGAAAAATGTGTTCAGTAAAAAATCCCTAGAAATGCAATAGTTATCGTTTACCGTTTCATCATTACTAAGTAACGTTTTTTGTTACGTAGAGGTTAACAGGTTAAACTCTACCAAAATCACAAATGTTTCTATAAAAGTTTCAGATATAGGTAGATAACAAATCGCTGACTTTTTATTTCAACGATCAGAGTTGCTGATAATGTTGACGGTTTCGCTAGTGTCGACAACAAAATTTACGACTTTCTTTTGCACTCGTCTCCACAACAACACTAGTTTTTGTACTTGCTCTACTAATTTGTTTCTTTTAATGGTGAATTCTCGACAAGCGGTCGATATAAGTATGTAGTACCCTTCCATTATAACTGCTCTTTTTTGTAAACTTGGCTGTACTCAGTATCGGTGTGGACGGCGTAGACGTTTCCATCTCGAGATAATAATGCAAGCAGCTGCTAAAATAATCATATCATTCTCGTTCTGCATGTTGTTGGTGACTAAGTATCATGCTTCCGATTTCTTTCATCATCAATAAAAGTTGTCGATGAATTCGACAAATATCATTTGGGTGGAGGTTCGCTCTGGTTCTATCTGGGTTAAAACAAATCAAAAGAAGTACTTCCTAACTCAAGGATTCATCGTTTTCGTATTCTTATTACCATAACAGTTAAATGAAAATTAATATCTTTTAACTGTAAAGAAAGTGTGAGAAATAATAAATAAAGTAGAATATAAATATAAGTACCAACCTAAAGACCTAATAACAAGTATGAGCTACCATTGTACCAGTGTCTACTTCTTTTTCTATAAAAACTACCAAAAAGGTTAGTTGTATGTGCTAGTTTAAAAGAGAATGTCTAAAACGCAGAAAGAGCAAGCATAGGTGTGAATCGACTTGATTAAGATTGACACCAAAATTTTGTTAACTACAGATTATATAGCTATTTGTCTATTGTTCTTTTCACTTAAACAATAATCGACAGGTAACTTATAATTAGAGATTTTCTAGATAAAATTGTAAACTTTCTCTTTAAATCAGTGTGAAGGTGTATCAATCCTTGTAGATAAATGGGGATAAATTACGTATATGTACAAATTAATACTTACTGTAACTAACGTAATAGGTAAACCTCACATGGAGAGAAAATGTTAATAACAGTATTATACAACTAACAGTATGCACTTGACATGACAATTAGAATTTCTTTATTGATTGAGACATCAGTGAGACCATAGACTTAATAAGAGGAGACCTCACGGTTCATTCATAAATAACCTTTTGTTTTGTATCAATCATTGGCAATGTGTATGACAAAGAATACCGAGAGAAAGGACGGCAAAATTCCGACTCCGTGCAACGTTGCAAAAGTTTTGGGAGAACTTGCTTCCGACGCCAAAGGCGTACTGTTTTTGGAAGGGTTGGGTATGATAATAAAACATCAAAAAAGGAATTTTAAGAAAATCAGTACTATACATTGCAACAGCAAAAGCTTGTGAGATTAGAAATTAAATTAGTATCGGAGTTTTAATGTAGGGAATATGAATTGAAACTTGAACACTTAAAATTCTGAATTAAGTAAAGGTGGTACACCTACTACATTACAAAAACTTATATATACAGTAGTGTAAAAAAGTATTTTTCAGTTTTTCAAAGATACCCAAACTCTGTATACAGGGTTCAATTACATTTAAAAGTGAAATATAATTTAAAATAAGAAAGATGTACATGGTGTTAGTTTTTAATTCAACTTTTTGTTTCAAGTTATTTGACTTACTGTTTTCAAAATAACTCTTTAAAAGCCTGATAATGGTGATTTTTTCTTAGATTAGTATATAAAGGATACCTTTAAAAATTACCTTGGTTACGCAACTGATTTTAATTTTTGTGTGCAAACGTTGCATGTTGGCTTCACACTTACCAAACATTATAGGTTTTTTAATTTGTTATGCAGCAAAGTGCTGAATGATGCCTTAGCTTCTTGCTTGGATTCTTCTTTTGACCATATTTAAGTATGTGTGTAGGTAACTCCAAAAACTAACACATCAGCCATATTTTAAAAAATAACAAAAGCAATTCCATAATATAATATAGTATATATATACTATATTCCGTAAAATGATAAGGAAGCCAGCCAGCACGCCCCTGAAAATCCGTAAATATGGCGTGACAAATATAGCGACCGAATAACCAAACAAAACTTGGCAAAATTTACCTGTGGAAAGAGTTTTGAATATAAAGAATTCATTTTTCCATACACTTGACACTGACGCACCATTTTCTGAAGAATAGTAATAAAATCCTTACGAAAAACACTGAAAAATTCACAAAAGCAAAATTCCGACTGCCAGCAACACCGCACAAAAGAAATACTATAATACACTACGATTCACGTGGTTGTTACCGGCATCAATGAACATGCGGATTGGAGTAGAGAGCAATGATGCCTGTTCATTCCATTTTTGCGTTATGAAGTTAGTTTTTACTGCAACGTTTTTAACAAAATATGATTTATCAACTTAACTAGGAAACGGAAGAATATTTATGTAATATTTTAACTTTAACCTATAATCATTGTACTTTAAATGTGAAAATATAAATCTCATAATTGATAGTTTGGCAACAGTTTTTCGTACAATCATAAAGTAGACCACGCAGTTGACCAGATAAAGAGTAAACAAGGGGATGTCTGATTGCTTTAAAATGTAAACAATTACATCTCCCTTGTCTTATAAATCTATGGGTGAGACATATTCCTGAGCTCAAGGTTATTGGAAAACAGTGGCAATATAATACTTTTTATTATACAATTATAAAGTTTACATAATAATGATTTATATTTATGTTAAAAAAAAAGTGTAAGATAATACGTTAATAATAAAATATATGTACCCCCTCATTCTAATCTCAAGGATTAACCCGAAAATCTGAAGCTTAGGTGGGAGAGGGGGTGGCATATTATATTTAGTAGACCACATTTGCGACTCAGGAACTACGGATTGCTACAATTTCAGTTTTGTCAGTAAAAATTAAATTTTTATTTTGTGACCAAAAATAATTATTTTTAATGTGATGTAGATGCTTGTTTACTATTTCATTATTTAAAAGATGTAGATAACACTATTAAAAAGAAAAATGTATTAAAAACAATAAGTTGAGGTTATATGAAGGTATGCCGTTGTGATTCAATGTTACGGGGGTGCATATTGCACGCAAACTAGTTGTTTTCGGCATATCTTAAAAATAATAAAGTTATTCCTTTGCATACCTTGGATTATAGATAACGAGGAAAATTAAAAACTTTATTGTACCATAATATTTGATAATTTCATTAATAATTTATCTCTTAGTCATCTTTTTGGCTTAATATCTATACAGGGTGTTTCATAATATATGCGCAGGACTTCAAGATGTTATAGCTCGTCCAAAAATATGAAAAAAAGTTTCTATTAACTTACCCTCTAAAATGCACCATTTTAAAGATACAGGGTGTTGAAATAGAAAAAAAAAATTCGTTTTTTGCGAATATCTCCGGAACTGTTTATCGCACAGAAAACAGATTTTGTAAGCATTTTCTACTCATAATACACTATGTTTTGTGCGGGAATTTTTTTTAAAGTCATAATTGGTGAAGGTTTTGAAGGGGTAGTGGGTGTTTTTCTCCCCAACTTCTACGCTACTGGAAAAAGTGCGATTTTGAGACGCCCATTTGAACCGCCAAAGTTTTCTACACAAAAAAGGTACTCTTGGTCATAAGCTCTAAAGTCGATCGTTTTCGAGAAAAATCAACTTTTATGTTGAAAAACATGGTAAATTTTTTGAAAACATGGTCAATTTTACCTTTACGGTTTGGGGAATTTTGAAAAGACAACTTTTGTATCATTTTTTCATTTTTTTTTATTTTGCCATTATGAAGTTAACGTTTGGTTTCGTTACTTGTTCTAACGTTTAAATAAATTTTGTTTAATTAGTAAGAAAAAAAATTTATTTAAAAAAATTGACCATGTTTTTCAACATAAAAGTTGATTTTTCTCGAAAACGATCAACTTTAGAACTTATGACCAAGAGTACCTTTTTTGTGTATAAAACTTTGGCGGTTCAAATGGGCGTCTCAAAATCGTACTTTTTCCAGTAGCGTAGAAGTTAGGGAGAAAAACACCCACTACCCCTTCAAAACCTTCACCAATTATGACTTAAAAAAAAAATTCCGCACAAAACATAGTTTATTATGAGTAGAAAATGCTTACAAAAGCTCTTTTCTGTACGATAAACGGTTCCGGAGATATTCGCAAAAAACGAATTTTTTTTTTCAATTTCAACACCCTGTATCTCTAAAATGGTGCATTTTAGAGGGTAAGGTAATAGTAACTTTTTTTCTTATTTTTGGACGAGCTATAACATCCTGAAGTCCTGCGCATATATTATGAAACACCCTGTATAAAGAGAGATATTATATTATATATAAAATATATATATATTATATATATTTTATGCCAGTAATAATTCCAACGTAAAACTTCTTGTCCATGAACAAATGTAAATTTTATTCTCATTCATAGACAAGTATCAGAATATTTGTAGCCAATATGTCAGTGCCATAATCTTCTAAAAAATGGAAAGAAAGGACATGCGTTTACTTAATATGATGTCATACATTGATTTTTGCGCTTATCTATGTATAAATTAATATTAATATTTGAATGCTCCTCTCTCTTTAGAGAACACTGTAACCTTAATATTATGGAAAATATGAATATATTAAAATCAAACTCAGCTGAAATAGAATTGATAATTTGGTTTTAAATCCTATTCGCAGGTAAGATTTACAACAAATATTATTTGATATATTTTCTACATTGGATTTATTACAACCAGATATGATTACCAGAAGAGTAATGTTTCATTGTAGTTTCTTTTGGGATTACATCACCTGTAAAATAACAAAAAAAAACAGAAAACTAGATTAAATATTTAATTCAAAATGTCATCAAATGCACTGATCACTATGATATTATTAATTTTCCAGTAGTACCATCATTCTAGAGTAGAGGAAGCCACGTTTGATCCATGAATATTGTTTCTGACGAGATACAGTTATCACGATTAAGTTTAATAAAAGCACTTTCTTTTAATTTTCTTTTAACTGACTTCCCTTAATCTTTAACATAATTTTTATGTTCGCGGACCCTTATTTGTACCGGTCTAGATGTTTCACCAATATAATATTTACCACATTCAGAAGGAATTTGATAAATATATTTTTTTTAATTTTTATCATTATTAATTGGTTTTGTTTTTGTAAGTCTTGATCTTAAAATGTTTTTCGATTTAAATGTCGTTCTTATGATAAAATCATTACCAAGCTTTTGAAGTCTTTCAGATATCTTAGAATATAAGGGCTCGTAATGGTTGTTATTGGATTTTCCCTATTTATTCTGGGAATATTATTATTTTGCTCATTTCCAATTTTTATAAATGTTTCTTTAACAAAATCATTAGGATAATTGTTTTCCTTAAGATATTTTTAATAACGTCTTTTTCCTTATTAAAAGCATCTGAGGCTGATGATATTAATGTTGCTTTGTTGTCATATAAACATTTAACTATACCTCTTTTGATACTTCTCTCATGATAAGAAATAAAATTTAGATATCTATTTGTATTGGTCATTTTTCTGTATAAATTCTGTATAATTTCAAAATTTGATTATGATTTAATTACTAACATGTCTAAAAATGATAGTTTATTATCATTTTCAATTTCTATTGCAAAATTTATAGTTGTTTCTTTGCTGTTCATTTCTTTCAAATCATTTAAATTATCATAGCTATGGGGCCATAGAAGTATACAGTATGAAGGCAATGCCTTCATACTGCACTTTAAATATTTAATTTGTATGCTTCTGGTTTACCGTTTTTTGTGACTTTACAGGTGCTGTAATCCCAAAAGAAAACCACGAATCATGAAAATGCACCACAAATAAGTTACAGACATTATGTATAAAAGTAATGTGTTCGAGAAAGACTTTATTTATAGTGACTGTAGCCGAGCAACGAATCGATATTCTCTTTCTAATTCATTATTCTTATGGGACACTCTTTTATGTAAATCTCCCTCACTATATTAGGTCTATATAAATGTGTTTGTGAGAGGACGATCTATACAAATCTGTAAAAATACACAGGGTGTTCAATTTAAAAAATAAGAGTTGTGGTAAACCTCTCTTCTCTGGAACACCCTGTATAAATATCAATACTATAAAAATGTACCCCCCCTTCAAATAAAAATCCAGCTGTCTCTGGATTTTCCTTAGAAACCAATCCTTTGACAGATAATCAGGGATGAAACTTTTCATTGACTCACTCTGTATATGCTTCAGAAATATATTTTTACTAACCCATACAAGTTTTATTTCTGAAGACTTTTACTTAGAATACAAACAATAAATTTACTTAAAGATTAAGTAGTCAAATTAACAAAAAGAAGCGAAGTGAAATTTGTTTAAAGTCATGGCAACATAAATATATAACTGTTACATAAATAAAACCGTCTCCATTATTCTGAATTTGTCGAAAAACAATTTCTAACTGTAAAATCGGAAGATTGAAACTCGACAAACTATGCGTAGATATTAGTACCATTTGTTTTTGTTTATAATATAATATAATATTAAATGTTTACAATAACAATGGTAAACATTTAATTTACTATTTGCCTTAGATATGAATGAATAATAAATTATTTGCACCACTCTGAATTTCGATCGTAATCAATCGGTTACCAATTCAGAAAACATTGAATACGAATAGGTTTGAACTAACTAGGAAGTGTTGATAGACATGTGATTTTTTTTAATAACTTATCGGAGTCAAGCTAGCTGTAAACCATTCATTATATCTAGTACTCGGTGAGAGGCAATTCGCACTTAAATAAAAATTATTTATTTAACATTAATACACATTTCATCATTTCTGTACAATTTCCTCAATACTTCTTAGATTCTGATAATAACTACTTCTTAACTAGAGGCAATCATTACGCTCTTATAGGTAAAATTATGTCATACTAGAACGTACTTTTTTTTTATTTTCTGTACCTATTAAAATAGGATTTCGTTTATAATGTGTGCTAAACATTCTTTCAATGAACGTTTTTGAGGAGAGGATATTGGAGATCGTAGTTTATTTTATTATGTAACAGCTTTAGATTCTAAATCCTACAAGAAGGATGGTGAAGGATCTTAATACAATTTGTGATTGTGTTGAGTGAATGATATATATTGATATTGATATATATTTTTAGATTGATTATATTGTCGGACAAATATCATACGCCAATAGAGGGCACTATTGTCTTACCATTATTATCGCAACATGAGTCAGGTTAGGCCTGATGACCTCCTGATAGATCTGAGTTAGGCTATCGTGGTTCACGATAATAGGGAGATTTTGAACGCCTTAATTTTTAGCTATATTGTAATCGTTATATTGAGCTTGCATAGTTCCGAAAACAGTATCCTTTTTGGCACGCCAGCTCAGTGTAACGATTACGATAATGATAAGATAAAATTTAAAGGTTTCAAAATCTCTCTATTATTTAGTAACTTTGATTATGGATATCCGTGTCTTCGTAGGTGTCTCCATCTAAGGAACACTAAAAAATTCGAAACCGGTCTATGTCTGGTGTTGGCGCTGACGAATAATATGGCTTCTTGTATAAAAGCACTGTAATATGGCTATATGACTTTTCGGTATACCTAATTCAGTAACATAAGATTATTAACATTAACATTAGGTATATTTCAACACTTCTGGAAATATCAAAATATAATAAAATAAACCCTTACGCCGAAAGAATTATATATTTTTAAAAGCGAGTTTTCCCTAGCCAAAAATAAAAATTTTTACACTGAAAAAAAACTATTATCTACTAAATACCTACCACACTTTTTTGTTGACGTTTCGGATATTCACTATTTCCGTTACTGCAAAAAGTACCTAATACTTCAAATCAAAATTATTTTGAATTTTAAGTATGATCGGTTGTGATAGTACAGTACCAATCCTTTTATTGTTGATAATAATCCTTAATTATCTAGATATCTAGGTATTGATACTTTTTATACTGATTACTGAGGTACTGATACTGATTACTAGAGGTACCGATTTCAGTCAAAATATAGACGAAACTTTTTAGTCAGATGCCTAGTTGTAATGGATTATAATAACTACTTTAAATTGTCTTGTGAACGAATATTATACAAATAATAATAAAGACATTTTTTATCAAGAAAGTTAACCGAAATTATATTATAAGTAGGTATCTATTTTTTTTCTTAAGAAAGTAGCAAAACTTTTAAAAGCAAAATAATATTCCTATATTTAATTTAGAAATGTGATACTATTATGAAAAAGAAATGTGAAAGGAATATGTCGTGTTTCTCTGTTAATGAATGTTTTTAAGAGTTTCTAATCTGTGAAGTGTCATCAGTCGTAGGTAGATGTTCACTGCATTTTCTCGTAGATAAATTGCGGAACTTGATCTTAATAGTCTAAAATAGTTAGCTTATATCTTGATACAAAATATATATTTTATCGGTAATGTACTAGCAAAGTTTACAGAATAAATATAATTCTGTAAACTTTGGTACTAGTCCTAAATAAAGATATTATTGATGCTGTTATTAAAAGTGAAATATTTCCCATATACAATTTTTCTCTACTATATCGTAAATAATTGCTTGTTCCTTTTTACTAGAACTCCGTTTATTTTCACATTTGACATAGCCTTTGTTATTTGTACACCTTGAGTAAAAGGGAAGCAGCAATTGTATTACTGAGGATTTGGTCATATCTGAATAGATTCAAAAGAAATGTAATTTATCTTTTAATCAGATGTTGGTTTTATAAAAGGTGATGTATTCCTAAAAAACTACTTTTTGGTATTAACAGTTTGGTTTTAGTGTGTCTAGTACTATCGTTTTTACAATTTTTTTTTAAATATAATAATAATATATTGATGCCAATACATAAAAACAATATTTAAGCAGGTCACAGAAAAAATGGCACATGGCATAAGTTTATAAAATAAAAATACAGTACATAATATATAAAACATTATAAAATAATTCACACTATCAAAAACTACAAATAACACATTTAATATTAAAACGACTAACAATATCTGAAAAATCAACTTTAAAACATTTATCAAATGTATAAAAAGCTTTCATTTTAAGATATGATTTTATTATTGTTTTAAAGTGACTTTTAAAGTTGTATACACAAACATTTAATTTCCTTCGGCAATATTAAAAAAATAAGAACAGTAGTCGCGTTTGCAAAAAGTACAAAAGTGGCATTCTTGTCTCTATTTGGCAAATCATTTATATAAATGAGAAACAATATAGGCCCAAGAACAGAACCCTGCGGCACTCCATACTGTGTATAGGTAAACTTATTAACCTAATCCCATTGAAAGAATAGTAGATTGTTTTATAAGTTAAGAAAAGTGATTGTTTTCCAGTGAGTGTAAACGTTTCTATTCACGAGCGAGCGTTAGCGAGCGAGTGGAGGAAATTTACACGAAAATGGAAAAATCACTTTTCTTAACGAGTTGAACATGCTATTTTTTCGTGTACTTCATGGAAATTAGTGTAATTTGAAGAATTATTAAAAATTATGAAAAATTCTAATATATCAAGGTTGCATTTGTGGCCATAGCAATAATAAACATGCGAACATGTAAACAATTTATGCAAAAGTTTTCATGTCACATTCACGTAAAATGAATTGCTTAAATGAATATAATGAGGAATTGAAAAATGATTGAGTCAAGTTTACTACCTGTAAAGTCCAGAGCAAAATATGAGAAAAGTTACCAACAGTTTTGCCACTGGAGGAACGAGAAAGATGTGCAAGAAGCCAGTGAAGACATTCTAATTGCGTACTTTTGTGAAAAGGTTTGTTTTATTTATGATTCCTCATGTTTAAGGATTAATTTAGAAATATTGTTATAGGTGAAAATTCTTAAAGCTTCAACACTCTGGTCACTGTACTCAATGGTGAAAAGTACTCTGCAAATAAACGAAAACGTAGACATTTCTGCCTATAAAAAATTGCTAGCCTATCTGAAACGTCAAAATGACAATTATTTAGCAAAAAAGTCGAGTGTTCTGTCGATGGAGAATGTGAAGAACTTCCTAAAAGCGCTTTCTTCAGCTTCTATTATAGCATTTAATAATTTAAGTAATTGTACATTTGTAATTAATTCTAATAAAATAAATGAATGAAAAAAAGTGTCGCTAACAAGAAAACTGTTGCTAACGAGAAAAGTCCCTCTTTTTTTAACGATTTTGGATTAAACAATATGGTCCATTTCCATGAAGTATACGAAAAACAAATTGTTTCCTGCCACTTAGATATGACATAACAAGTGCTATGCTGTTGTCACTTATATTTTACCGAATAAATTTGGATTGTTTAATGAGAAACTGTTTAGGTTGACAGTTTTTCGAGTTAAATTGCTAAAGGAAACAGCTTAGAATTTAAACAATACGAATTTATCCGCTATCAATACAAACATCGAGTGTAATTCGGCAGGACAATTTAATGAATAAGACATTTAGAAACATCAATGCAAACTTTATTTATGAAACACTGAAAATAAACATATTTTTATTTGAACATCACGAATCGATTCATCGTTAGTGTTCTATAGTGGCGTTCGGTAATTACATCAGATTGATCTTTTTAGTCCGTATCGTTCATTAATTACATCTAGAGGTAGGGGAGGTAAATCTTGATCGTTCAGAAATTAAATCAGATCGATCAGAGCAAGATCTGTTTGCTCGAAGCATTTTGGTCGAGGAGAAAGATTAATCTGAATTTGTGAGGTTGTGGTGGTCATGGTTGTCAGTTGTCATTGACTTTTTAAAGTTGTAGTTGGTTGTAGTTAAGTTGAGTTGTCATTTTTTGGAAATGGAGAAGTAGATTTACAATTATTTGATTTACAAAATACAATTACATTACATTTACAATTTACAAAAATTTGGCACTGTTTCATAAGCGAAGTTTTCATTTTTTCCAAACAATTTGTACATTCTTCATCTTGATCTTGAAAAATTATTTCATATCCTTGGACTGCATTTAAAATGGTTGATTTTACAATATTCGTTATTTAAATAATTCGAAATAGAATATAAACAAACCGTCAACAAAGTCAAAACAGAAAAGGTGAGGTTATCATGGTTATATTATGCCTTATGCAATCGATTTCATTCATTTATTTTCTATTTGTCCGTCTCATCTGAAATCACGTGACTGTAATCTCGTCGCATCCGTGAGCATATTACCGAACGCAACATATAACTTGTTGACAGAAATGTCAAACTATTTATTTTGGCAGCGGACACCGCGATAATTGATTAAAAAATGAATAAGTGAAAAAACCACTAGTGCAATTGTCGCTGTAAAAGTTGCAGGTAACTTTTGTCGCTGTCAAAGTGACAACTGCACTGTGGCATATGCGATTTTTTATATATAAATTAAATTGTCATCAAAATTATAATCAGAAAGTTTGCTGATTAGGATATTATGGTTAACACAATCAAAGGCTTTTTAGTAAGATCATAGAGTGTACCGTTTGTGATGTTTTTATTCTCAAACTCACGTAGTACTGAGTGTGATAAATTGTCAATTGCCAGAGTGGTAGACCTCTTGTTACGAAAACCATATTGACACGAATTAATAGGTCATTTTGTTCAAAATAGTTATTTATCTAGCTCTTTAAAATCTTTTCTAAGATTTTGGTTACAATAGGAGTTAAGGAAATAGGTTTATAATTGGGATCATTGGAGGGTCTTTTTTTGTGAATTGGAATCACCTTGGCTCTTTTAATAGATACTACACTTAATGCACACAAATACATACATAAATACATAATACAAATATACTTAATATAGCAAAGTTTTAAAAATCTATTGTTATAAATGCAGTTTAATAAGTAAATATTTAACTTCTAATGAACGATTAGGTGGAAGATGGTGGGAGGAAATTTATTGTTAATATTTACAAATCAGACGCCCACTTTGTTGGCGATAGGTACTTAAATATTTGGTGTTTTGTGTGAATAAAATAAGTGTGCCAATGTAAACTTGTGGAAATATCAAAATATTCTTGTTATTTTTACGAGACGTATAATTAGAATATGACCTAGGAGAACAAATTGCTATTGACATTATTCAAATTCCAATTTCCAACCAGTTTCACATATGATTTCGAAACTAATATAACTTTGAATTCGTTTACAAATACAGCAATACAGTATTTAAGTATTTTTTACAGTATTTTTTCTTTATTATTTTTACTCTGCATGATGGAACTGCTTTAATATAGATGACCTTGCTTAATTCTTATACCCAAAATACTAAAAAATGTCCTACAAAAATATACCTATTTACCAAAATTTTACAGAATAGTAACATTGATTTCTACAATATACAAATGTTATCTAAATTATTGTGATGTGATGTTTCTTAAATTAAATGACAATTTTTTATTAAATGATTTTAAGAGGTTTTATATTATTCAGTATACAGGGTGTTAGTTAAACATGCGGCAAAAATTCAAGAGGTTATTCCTTGGACTATTCTAAGGATATTTTTGTTCTTTGATGATTTTTGAAAAAGCGCGTTGTTGCGAAGATATAGGGCGAAAAAAATTTTCAACAAATAACAATTTATTACTAAAAATTACATGTAACATTTCTGAACCTACAATAATTGTTCAAAATGGCTACCTCCACCTCGGATGCAACCATCCAATCTTCTCAGCAATTATCCGATCTCTTAAATCGTCCACATCTTCCACTGGCCTAGTATAAACTAATGGACTTTAGATGGCCCCATAGAAAATAATCCAGGGGGTTTAAGTTCGGGGATCGAGCAGGCCATATGTGAGGTTCACCTCGACCAATCCAGCGATCTCCGTATGTTTCTGTTAAAGACTCTCAAGCAACTACACTAAAATGAGGTGGTGCACCATCATGCATAAACCACACTGCCTGACTTGTAGCCAATGGTACATCCTCCAAAATTTGAGGTAGCGTTTGTTCCAAAAAGTTGCGGTATACTTCACCGGTAAGTCTTCCTGGTAGAAATACCGGTCCAATTAGCCAGTCACTCACAATTCCAACCCAAACGTTCAACGAGAACTGAAGTTGAAACCGATCTTCACAAATCTCATGTGGATTTTCGTCAGCCCACACATCGTTATTGTGGAAATTCCTTATTGCATTTCGCGAGAAACTGGCTCCATTGGTAAAAAGAATCAGCGTAAGTAGTTGAGGGATTTCAACTAATGTGTGCAAAAGCCATTGACAAAATGCAATACGTGGAGCAAAATCCGCAGGAAGAAGTGCCTGAACGCATTGAATGTGGTATGGGTACAACAAATTATCTCTCAGAATTTTCCAAACAGTCATTACTTACATTCAAAGTATTTGCAATTCTTCGCGTAGAAGTACCTGGATCTTCTTCTATGATGTCCAGCACATTCTCTTCTACGTCTACCGTTCTTACAGTCCTTGGCCTTCCTGCTCCTCCACTTCGCTTCAATGTTTCCGTTTCTAGAAGACGTTGATGAATACTTTGAAAGATTTTTCTATCGGGAGCAATGTGGTTAGGAAATCGTTCAATGTACAGTCGTCTAGCTTCTAAAGCATTGCCATCAGCAAGTCCATAAATAAAATACATGTCAGCCATTTCGGCATTCGTATAGCGAGCCATGATAGAGGAGTTCACTAACAACCGTTTACACGTCAACTAGTCAAACGTCAATCAATCTTAACAAATGCGACACATACAAACTACAAAAACATACAAAATAATCACTCCGGAATATCACAGGATGTTGGTAAGAAAAAACAACCCCTTTTTCTTACATGTCTTTTACTTGATAAGTCCAGTGTAGTACGTCATACTTTTACTTCACCTACATTAATAATGAGTAAAATACCAAAATTGGATTTGTTGGAAATATTTTTCGCCCTATATCTTCGCAACAAAGCGCTTTTTCAAAAATTATCAAAGGATAAAATATCCTTAGAATGGTCCAAGGAATAACCTGTTGAATTTTTGCCGCATATTTAACTAACGCCTTGTATATAAAATATATAAAATACGACTAGAATACGAACACGAATAAAATGTGTTGGAGAAAGACTGCCTAGCAACGAATTGATACTCTCTTTCTAGCACATCGCTCTTATGGTGTACTTTTTTGATCATATCGCCGTTATTATTAATGATAGACCCATCAATATCTATATTAGTGTATTCGCGAGACAACTTTTTATTGAAATATGCAAAAATGTATAGGGTGTTCCATTTAAATAAACACAGTTAACATCCGCGGCCATTTTGTTTGTACTTCATTTGTTTTTCTACTATAATTTTTGAAAACTTCATAAAAAATCGTGCAACTTTTATATTCCGCATTTTTTTATAATTCTGTACAAAAAGTTAACAAGAGGGTCAAAATATAGTGAATCACCCAGTACATCAAATCAACATATACAAAAGTCTAAACATTAAATACCTACATATGAGCAATTATCAATACCTTTTATGGTTGCTTGTCACAACGAGGAACAGTTGAGCGAGTAAATTTAAATACTGCAGTTGAACTCTGTCAAAACAAAATACTTAATTTGTCTTCAAATATCTATCTGAGTTAAAATCCACATTTAATTGGTAATAAATTAAAAATGATGTATTTTTTGAGCTACCTAGTATCTATAAAATGTTGTCAACTGTTGATAATTTCTATGCCATTATGCAATAGGCGAAAACCTTGAATTTAACACGAAGGGTATTCTTTTATAATAAGACATAGGTCAGGGTCGATATTCTGATATAACAAAGTATTTTGTTTTCTTATAAAAGTACGTTGATGCGTAATGCGTAGATATACAAAAGGGCAACAAAGATTTTAGTGAAGAGGGTGAAAAGGAAAGGGTTAATATTTTAACTTAAGGGTCCATTCTCTGTAGATTTGAAAGCCATGAATGCGGGGTCGAATTGAGAGGATGGGTAGCCGATGGGTGAAGACTTACATATTTCCACTATCGAATTATTAAGATTTCGGAGGTGCACGTAAAGCCGATGTAAAAAGGCACATGGAAATAAAGTTAGCCCTCATTGCAAGGGTACCGGATTTGTCTTATAATTGCAACAAAATTTCTTTTTAGTGTTATAAATTATATATCACCGGAAAGATCAAAAGATAAACTAGATCCCTATAGTAGCAAATTTTTGTTTAATACATGTATTTTAGAGAAAATAATTTTTGAAAATACGCTATTTTAGTACAAGATTGTTTGCCTGGAATTTTAAAAATAAACAGAAATAACAAAAATTACTACTATAGGGACTTAGATTAAAGTCTTATCTTTCAATACTTTTTTACTAAAAGTCGCTATCTTTTATAGTTTTTTTATAATTAGACACGACACGAACACCGATTTAGGGCCTTATTTCGACCTAGTGAATGGACTCTTAAGTACCAAAATAAAGCCAAATTGCTTATTTTTCACGAAAAGTAGTTGAAATATGAATTATTCTATTGTTAATAAAAAATTAACACATGTTGTAAACATACCAGCTTCAAAAAAACTTGTAGAGTGGCAGAAAATCGGTAAAATAACGAACCACCGCGCCTTTAGATACATAAATATTTGACAATTAAACAACTATTTTTTAAAAGAATATTTCATAACTAATTTTCTATAATAGTACTCTCGACAGATCTATTTGTTTCATCCTGACCATTAAAAAATATCATACTAGTGGATAAATATATATAGTTATTCATTATAGTCTCTTTTGGGATTACACCATCTGTAAAATAACAAAAAACAGTAAACCAAAAGCATACAAATTAAATATTCAAAGTGCAGTATCAAGGTAAACTTCTAAAGTTTGCCCCAAAAAAACACTATTTAATATGCAATAAAATAAATATTTGATAAATTAGCTAAATTTCATGAGTGGTTTTTTTAGTTTTATATAAAATTCTGTAATATTAAAAATCATATTTTGAATGATGTCTAAATAAAATAATTATTATAATAATATTTAAAATAAATTAATCACTTAACGTGCTTTTTTCTAAACGTTTCAAGTTGATCCTCAACTCGTCATCAGTAGAAGGTTTGTATGATAACTAATATGCATTGGAAAACAAAAAACTAACTGGTACCTACCTACAATTTAAAACTATATTGAAAAATTAGCTTATTTTATGAAGTTAAGTGTCTAACCACTTCAAGCTGCTGAGTAAATGTTAGACGGAAGCGCTTTTTCATGCCGCTTATCAAAGCGGCTATTTAAAAAAAAACGAAATAAATATTTATGCTCTGAAGGGCTAGAAACAGCTACTGCTCCATTTCTGACTTGGGTCTTCCTCTGATATTGGAAATCTTCTTGATAATTTGAGGGCCATTTTTCGCTTTTTTTCAAAATAGCATGTTTTAATAAATGCCTGAAAAAAGCGCTTTCGTCTAATACAACATTTACGCAGCAACTTGAAGTGGATCAGACACATTAACTTCATAAAATAATTATAACGGAAGTTAATTTTTCAATATACTTATTTTTAAATTGTTTTACACTACCAGATATTTTTTGTTTTCCAATGTACAAGTTAAAGTTATTTCAAAATATTTTTTGCATCATACATGTAATCTCATTTTTATGGCCTGCTATGGAAGGAATTTTATATTCAGAAAAAATGTTTACGGACTAGCCTATTTCGCAGTTTTAAAGTATGGCATATTATACATCAGAAAAATTCGCTGATTTCGAAAATGATAAAATCCAATATCGGATGCATAAGATAAATAAATTTACTGTTATTTTCTCGGACACCATCAACTAAAAAAAATAATCAACTACACCACTGTAATGCCCTTAGAAAACTAAACCAAACCGTTCAAGATGTTTTTCAATCGTATCACCAATACAAAAGTTACAGCTGTCTTTAAAAAATGACAATTTTCATTTTTTTCTAAATAAAAACGAAACAAAATTCAATTGTTTTGTCAGCGGAATGTTGATCCACATTAAATTTTGCACTACTTTCCCCATTTAAGCGTGCTTGTAGTTCCTATAGTTTCCGAGATCTCTGTAGTGGTAATCAAATTTGGTTGGGCCTGAATTTTAGAATACATTTTAGGGAAATTTAAATATTCAAAACATCTAACTCCAACTTTAGACTTGAATTATCAGTATTGCATTTACCCACTTGCATGGATTCACAACTTTATAACATATACCTACTGCTATAATTTAGCCATTTGTAAAATGTTCCATGTCTAACACTAATTTGTCTAATTATGTATACGATCTGAGATATATAAATTCCGAGGTTATGTAAGTTGTGAATTTTGTGTAAATTTATTCAAAGCTGATATTGATTCGTTGGAAATATTCTCTTCTTAATTTTTATGTCAGTTTAACACGTTATTATTACTTTCCTAACAACTTGGATGTTATAAATAATATAAAAATGTTGATATAGAACTATATATATATATGGTTTTTATCCAGGTAGATCAACAGTCACTAATCTGATATGTTTAACGCAATATGTTGCAACAAATTTGGACAATGGTGGGCAGGTTGATGTTGTTTTTACAGATTTTTCTAAAGCTTTCGATCGACTGGACCATGGTATCCTACTATTAAAACTATATAAAATAGGTTTGACCACTTCATTTGTTCACTTTTTCACTTCTTATCTATCTCAAAGAAGACTTACCGTGGGATATCGTGGTGTCCAGTCGATTGATATTAAGGCGACCTCTGGAGTCCCCCAAGGCTCAGTCCTTGAACCATTATTATTTTTAATTTTCATAAATGACATCATCCTGTCCCTGAATTGCAGATATCTACTCTACGCTGATGACCTTAAGCTATACCTCTCTGTGTCCGACATTGGTGACTGCCTTATGCTTCAAGATGACATAGACAATATTCACAACTGGTGTACAATAAATTCCCTTCCCCTTAACTTTTCGAAATGTAACACAATGACATTTACTAGAAGCAATAACCCCATCGATTTTAACTATAGTATTGACGTTAACATAATTAAGAAATGCACGACCATTAAAGATCTTGGAGTAACACTTGATAGTAAATTAAGTTTTGTGGAGCACATTAATAACATCCTACGGGAAGCTTCTAGAAATCTTGGTTTTATCTTGAGGAACTCAAGACAATTTAGAGAAATTAAAACGGTGTCCTTACTTTTTAATGCATGGGTACTCCCAAAATTAGAATATGCCTCTCTTGTGTGGGACCCAGGTTATCAAATTCACATCAGAAAATTGGAACATATACACAGGAAATATGTTAAATACTTATGGTTCAAATCTGATGATATTTATCCACCCCGTGGAATTCCTCAAGAAAATTTACTCCAACGATTTCAACTTAATGATTTGGCCACTCGTCGTATGTGTAATTCGTTGGTGACTCTTCACAAAATTGTAAACAACAGAATTGACTGTCCGGATTTGTTATACTCTCTATGTCTTCGTGTTCCCCACCTTACCACTCAGTTTTCATCATTGTTTTACCTTCCGACACCCAAGACCAACCTATTAAAATTCTCTCCGCTGTACAGAATGGACTATTATCATTGCAAGGTGCAGAATTTCATTGACATCTTTCATGATACTATACCATCTATTAAAAAGAAAATTTCTGCTACTTAATATCCGACATACAATTTTATAACCTTAGAATCTTATTATTATATTTTGTGTCCTGTTTCTACACTTTATTCACTATCTATGTTAATTTAATTTGTTATCTATGTTACTTATCTAGTGTAACAACTAACTTTGTTGAATGTGAAGAGAATATGCGTAATATTCTTTTTTATTAGTATTGTATGTTTTTATTCCTTCATCTTATTGTTCTTTTTTTAATATTATTATATCTTTTTGTAATTTTTACACTACTCCCACCCATTAATTGGCATTGCTGTCGGGTGGTGTACGCTAAATAAATAAATAAATAAATAAATAAATAAATAAATAAATAAACTGTTGATTAGTGAATTGGCAGCTAGCGTCCTACTTAAAATTTAGGAATTTATATTTAATCAATTGTATATATCTATATATGTCTGTATTCTCATCTTCATTGTAACTCTGTACTAAAATAATATGTTCAATAGATGTTCAGTGACAAACCGTGTTTAGTCATCTTCACATTTTCACGTCATTGTTAATTTAACCATTAAATTGTGTAAATAATTAAATCCAAAAGTGGCTTATATGAAGTAATAATAAAATAGGAAAAATTCCACATCAATTCCTGGATGATCTACAGATCATATTTAATAACATTGTTAGTGGCGGATGATAGCAGGTATATACTGGGGGTGTGCAAAGTCTAACCATTTCACAATAATAGCACGGTTAGTTCCCTATAATTGGCTCTATTACACTGAGTCGCGAGAAAATTAATTCACCAACGGTAGGTATTGGTAGCCAGATGTTATAATAATTATTATGATGATTCAAATCGCTTAGTGCATATGATAGGTATAATTTTTATGATGATAGCTCATAAACACCCTTGGCCAAAAATTACATTGAGAATTTAATGGAATTGATTATTAAACGGGTAAAAAACCAATATGAAATAGATGGGAAATACTATCAGCGAATTTGATCATGATTTTGTTGTAAAACTCATCTTGGTCAAGCTGCTTCCGTCAATGGCACCTGCAAAGACATTTTTGAAACAGCAAAATTAAAATAGGACAATCTAATAGGTACAATTAAAAAATATGATAAACAATCTAAGGTATGACTGATTTAATTTTTTAGTTTACAGCTCCATAAAAAAATTACCGGAACTGCTCATTAATTTCTTTGACTTATAATTTTTGAAAAAAATACTTTAGTATTAACTTTATTTTTTTTTGTAGGTATAGCCAGCGTATTAAATTTTATCAATCCCTTATCCCTTTTTGTAATTCAATTAAAATTTTGTGTTACCTACATAATAACTAAGAAGAATCTAAAAGCATATAGAAAACTCAAATCAAATTTAAATTATCTTACTCATAGTAAGGTTTAGAATTAGTATTACTTCGAAAAAAAAGTTAATGTCCAACTCTAATGTTTAGAACACTACGTCCAATATAGAAAAAATAAAATTCTGTTATTTTCTGGGTAACAAAAAGAAATAACTAACTGCCCATTGAAAAGTAGAGAAGCCTATTTATTAAAAAAATTGAGCAAAACGCTTTTACTATTTTTTGTTGATCTAATTACAGATACCTACAAACGTTAATTGCACCAGAAATATTTTTAAATTACAGTTTTTTCTTTTTTCTAAATAAAATCGAAACCAACTGAAATTTTAGTTGTTTACTAATAGAAATTTGATACCTACATAATAAATTCCGCACTGATTTTACAATTTCAGCTTGTTGTGGTTGCTGGAAGGCGACGCGATTACCCGCTGCACTCAGGTCTTTCGACCCATTATGCCTGTCGCTAGTCAAGAGCTATTGGAAGAGACCCGTGTTATGCGCATTTGCCAACATCCGTTCCAGGGGAAGTTCTCTAATGTCCTGGGGCAGGAGAAATGTTGCACCCAGCTGTTTGCGTTTCTTGATTATGAGGCAGGCACAGCGACAGAGGATGTGAATGTCCTCGTCATCGTGTCCTCAAAACCTGCATCTTCTAGTTTCACTAAGGCCGATAGTGTTAAAGTGCTTGTTGAGATGTCCTTAACCTGTCAGCAGTCCTGTGACAATGCTGTTACGACTTAGCGCACGTATTGATCGAGTTGCGTTCGACCAAGGCCTTTCAATTAAGAGCCTGACTTGCTCAGTCCTGTTCGACTATTCTTCCTCTGATCTTTTCATGATCCAATTTTCAATAGACCTTATTACATAACTAGGCGGAAGCCCGAGAACTTGTTCGGGCCTGGTAAACTGTATACTTAAGCCTCTTTCTTTCTTTCTTGAGCCAGTGCATCGGCCTCCTCATTTCCTGTTATATTGTGATGACCCGATACCCAGGTTAATTTTACCTAGTTGTTCTATCCCAATTGGGCCAGACCATTAATACACTCTAGGACCGCCCTGAAGGTGATCCTGTAGGAAATCAAGGCACGTAAAGCCGCCTGACTGTCAGTGCATATCAGTAATATGCTGATTAGAGTATCTCCTTTTGAGATTTTCGATTTTCCTGAACACATGCAGAGATAGCAAACACTTTCGCCTGAAAGACCGTGTAATACTTCCCCAGGGAGAAGGATAGTTTCGCCCCCGGGCACACGCCCCGGGCTCCCGCCCATGAGCCCTGGTCTGTCATGGACCCATCCGTAAACCAGACGAGTCCATACGAGACCTGAGTATCAGGATTTCCGAGCCAGGCGTCCCTGCCCGGTATCTCTACTTTAAAAGGTTTAAGAAACACATAAGTGGGAGATATCCTATCACTGGGTGCGTCCAGCAGACTGTCTCCTCCCACAAGTTCCTCAACAATACACCATTTGAGCTTTCTTGTATCTAATAATTTCTGAAATTCTTATAGTGTACCTATCAATAATAATTTAAGTTGCAGTCCTATTATATTACAAATTGTAGGTATTACTTTCATTTGCTAGTCGCGACTACTGTCTTTCTAGTATCCGTCGTTTATTTGTACTTGACGTAATTACTGTTGCATAAAAATGTTACTAAATAGGTACCTATATATTTGCTAAGTATTTAAATAAACATATTATATTATTATAATAGGTATCTCTTTTTTTACACCTAAAAGATGATAGATAACCTAATAAAATCTGAAATTATTTCGGAGAAAAATGTCTCCTACATGTCGAAATTAATAAGAAGTTATCTGTAAGAAAATTTATATACAGTGAAAACACTAAGCAGTCCGGTATACATGTAGGCGATTGTACTTGGAAAACTGCACACCAGCCTACATGATTTGTACAAAACAGTATCATTTATCTATATAAGTTAAATCCACTACTTAATATTTAACAACAAATGAGTATGGATGCAACTACTTTTAAGGAAAAACTACTATGTAGGACCTTGTTGTTTTCTCTTGTTCATTCAGCATTAAGATATTATTTGGACTGTATCGCTTATGAACCTTGCATGTATAATAATTGAACTATTATGTTTTATAAATCTATAATGCCTTCAAGAATACGTTTCGTAATCGATTTCATACGCTTTACCTATAAGTCGCAAATAACCTTAATATAATAACAAATAATGCAAAATATAGGGCAAGAAGTTGGTGTCGTGTGGTTGAGTAAGCTATATTAAACACTTGCGACATATTTTTTCAAATGGACACTATTTTATTACTTCGTAATATTTAATAAAATATAATCAGCATACTGTATTAACAAATATTTCGCCCCACATAAATGTAATTGCAGCAGAGAATAACATTACTTTCATCACTATTCAGTTATTCACTAAGGTTTTGACATCATTATTAAAGTTATACAGCCCTTACCAGGAGCCTGAATCCCTTTACAAAAATTTTAATGTTCACCATTGGTATCTCGGAAACGGTAAAAGATACAACGTGGCTCAAATTAGGAAAAAGTTGTTCAAGTCATGCTAATTCAAAATATGTGAACAAGTTTAATATATTCCGGACCAATCGAAAGATATGCAGGAAAAAATAAAATTTGCCAGTTTCTTTTATGTCAAATAACTTTTCTTGAAATAAATGTAGACTTTTGAAATGTGTTAAGTTTTACATAGTTTGATGAGAGCTTTCGATTGCCACACTAAAATATATTCTAGGTATACTAGTTTTTCCAGTCGACCGGTTCCCTAGCTCCGATTCTCAGGGTTGGCCGCTGGTGGTTAACAGTAGCTATTCCCCACGTAATTGGGGTGAATAACTACTGAGTCCGCGAATCATGTGCCCTGACTAGACGTAATGAATCCAGAATGACCGCCTTCTGCATTCTTCCGGCTATCTACCATGCCGGTATGATCTTCAGTTCGGAAAGGAGTCTGAACATCTCTTGCTCCACCGAGCGGTCCTGTTATCAGTACCAATAATAATATCTAATAATAATAATAATAATAATAATAATAATAATAATAATAATAATAATAATAATAATAATAATAATAATAATAATAATAATAATAATAATAATAATAATAATAATAATAATAATTATTATTATTATTATAATTGTTATTATTTTTTATTTATTTTTTTCTTAAAATTCAGTCGACCGGTTCCCTGGCTCTTGACTCCGATTCTCAGGGTCGGCCGCTGGTGGTTATCAGTAGCGACTCCCCACGTCCGTGGGGTGAATAACTACTGAATCGGAATCGTGTGCCCTGAGTAGACGTAATGAACCCATAATGATCGCTTTCTGCATTCTTCCGGCTCGCTGATCTGCCGAATTTTAGCATGCCGGTATAATCATTCAGTTCAGAAAGCAGTGTATCTCTTGTTTTATGTATTTATTATTATTATTATTATTATTATTATTATTATTATTATTATTATTACCGTATTACCGGTATTACTATGATTATTATTATTACTATTACTATCACTATCACTACCACTATTATTATTAGGTATTATTGCCACCAATACAACAGCTGCCACTTCAAAATGCGACTAACGATGCAAAAGGTAAATGAGGATTCTACTTGTCTACTAATATATTATTTTTAAATATATTTGTGTAATGTATGACTGAATATATTAATTATGTAGTGGTCAATAAAATTTCATTCTATTCTATTAGTGTTATTAATTTTTACCTAAAAGTTAAACTGAACATTATGTATCAAAAATTAAAGTAATTAGTACTCAATCAGATTAAGATGAACATTCTAGATGTCATCCCTCTAAGTATACATAATGTATCGAAAAATGTGCTCTAGAGTGCATCGAGAAACATGCCAGAAGAAGATAGATAATTGGGGTCTAAAGGAGGAGATTTGATAAAATCTGAGAGCAATAAATTGATATCTATCCAAAAATATATGTTTGCCAAACTGATGAACAGTTATTGAATCTAATAGTTCTAATACTGATTTTTAACTTATATAAAATTTGACAATTCCTCTTCATCTGACGACGGTAAAATGTTCAGAATCTTAAAATTATTGGCACTCTGATTGAATCACGCAAAACATATGAATACTTTACCTGGAAAGCAATAAAATCATTTGTTGCTATAAGTTTAGCAAATCATGAATCATATTATTATTTATTATTATTATTATTATTATTATTATTATTATATCACCAAACGATAAAGGATAGTTCTAACAGAATAAGCTATTAAAGTTTTTCTTCTATGTGTATTAGTTGCATAGAACAGATTTGATGATAGTTTCAGTTTTATTTCATTAAAATATAATTATTAGAAATGGATAATCAAAGTCTTACATTAACTAACAAATTAAAATGTTAACGGTGAAGTTTATTTGCGATTTCTTCGAGATTGATTTAATAGAGTTTAATAATTAATATTATAATCAGTACCTAACGTTTTTACTTATAAACAATTTTAATGAAAAACGGCATGGAGTGTCTATCGAAACTTAAAAATGGTCTATACAATACCTAAACCAGACTGTTATACTCGTGAGAACTATTTTATTACTTTAGATTTGTTTTATTAACTTTTTCTGAACTATTTTCTGCTGGTAAATAATTTACAACTTTCATTACGTTGGTTTCGCTTTTGTTATCAGCGATAATAAAATGAGACACTAGCTAGTTATACTAAACACTAGACAGTAGCTAAAAGTAGCACTAAACAGTAAACAGTAGACAGAGACAGTAGCTAGTTACACTAAATTTATTTATGATAATATACAGGGTACTACAAATTATTTTCTCAGCAATTTTACATAGGAAACGATTCGAGATTCAGAAAAAGTTCAATTATAGCAAAATTGTGTAGTGTGTGTGATTATATTTAAACATTTTTGCATTTTATAAATTTTAGATTTTTGTCTTTTGGGGTTTTACTTGAACTAAAAACTATAGGTGCCTTTTGTATGCCTATAGAAACTTTATCAAATACACGTGTGTACTTTATCACATATTATATATCACTTTCGTTATTTTCAGACCAATAGCAGATTAATACATCTTTTAAATACCGGGTGTCAACGGATCTATTAGACAAGCCATAACTTCTAGAGTATTGGATGTATCAAAATGAGATTTGGTATAAGTAAATGGTAGAGGAAGAGGAAAGTTTTTGCATATTTTTCACGTTTAGGTTACTTCCGGTTTCACCGGAAATGGCTTCAATTTTGAATTTTTAAATGGAACACCCTGTATATTTTTACATATTTGAATTTCTGAGACAATTTTGGACTAGAAAATGACATTTTAAAAAGTTTTTTCGTCTACTTGATTTTTTAGAGCCATTTTTAATATTGCATCTAGGTAGCCATGATTGAGCGCAAACTAATCTGAAGGCCTTAGATGATGTCAGAAAAATGTAATCGCAAAGTTTTAGTGATTAGTATGGTAGATAGGAATGAGACAAGTTGGCAAAATTACTTTTTTTTATCTAACTATTTTTTTTCAAATGGCAACACTTTTTAGACAAGCACTTTTCAAAAAGAGATTTTTTTGCGGATCCAACGATACTAAATTCATTGTGATTGGATTAAAAATAAGCTCAGAAAATACATTTACTTCAGTGAAGTTTTTAATAAATTCGATAGGAGTATTATACTTTAAAAGTTTTAATGCCATTTTCTAGTCCAAAATTGTCTCAGAAATTCAAATATGTAAAAATATACAGGGTGTTCCATTTAAAAATTTAAAATTGAAGCAATTTCCGGTGAAACCGGAAGTAACCTAAACGTGAAAAATATGCAAAAACTTTCCTCTTCCTCTACCATTTACCTATACCAAATCTCATTTTGATACATCCAATACTATAGAAGTTATGGCTTGTCTAATAGATCCGTTGACACCCGGTATAGATCTTGTACTTACATTTTTGGAATGTTTTCCTATCCTCAGGGTTTGACAAAAATTAGTACTCTACTAATGATAGTAAGAATGCCTGTGGTTAAAAATGAACTGAATCTTAAAAAAAAACTTAGCTTAAAATCTTAAATGTAATGTTAACTTTAAACTTTGTAAATATACTCTACATTTACCTTAGTTTTATTCTGGACCATTCTATACTACTGGAATGTCTTAAACAAGAAAATATGCAGGGTTGCTTAAATTACAAAAAGGTTGTGCGCATTTTCATGTTATTTAAAATTATGAAAGCAAATTTATATTCCTATTATATTTTTAAACGAAATATCTTGTAAAATTGCAATTTCTTATTTGTTTTACATCATTTTTATTACTGAAACAGATGCAATTAAATTTAGTATGGTTACCTACAAAATCGAAAAAACCCAAGCCTACTAAATCTTCATGTTTTCGTATACATCTTTCGATTTTCTCAAGGTTTCTTCTTATTCAATTTTTTCACCACTTGGGTGGAGAATATAATTACGATTTCAACGATGTACCAGTGTGGGTTATCTAACTTTGTTATGTGACCTAAAACCATCCTAAAACCTTAATTATAAACATTTACTGAGAATATGTTAGTTGCCATGAAATAACCAATGCACTTTTTGGTGTTTCAGTTTAGTGTTAAGCAAAACAGTCACTTAGTGCTCTAATTAAATGCTAAAGTGTTCTTGAGTGTTCTCATTATTTATATTATTATAAACTATAATTACTCAACCGCAGTGCTGACATCATGTAGAAAAATGTAATACTATCAAGGTCTTTGAATTTGATTTTGGTTATTTCTATAAATTCACGAATTTCATTGGTCAGTGCACACCACAGAATATCTATAAGATGCACACGTTATCCAGCATGACATCTATCCGCCACCACTCTACTAATACGGTAGAATAACTATATATCGTTATAAACAAAGATACGTAGTAGATAATAATACGGTACAATTTTTTTCAACCAGTTTATTTAGCGTATTCGTTTATTTACCCATTATAAATAAGAAAACCCAAGTATCTCAAAGTGAAAGACTTGTACTTATGAGAAAAAATGTTCTTCTTCCTGAATATGATTAACAAAAACAATATTTGGTCTATTGAGTTTACAAGTATGTGAAATTAATATTGTTCATAATTGTATCAAAATTATAGAAATAGACACATGTTCCACTGTATTTATCAGAATGGAAGCTCGTATGACTCCTGCTAAAAACTTTTTGTCTATAACATGTCACTGGTTTACCTACTATTAGAATACAATGAATTCTTGTATCACCATCATTTTTATCCTACCAGTAGTGATTTCGTTTTATTCATTTTAGCCTGGTGGTAGACCTGAAGCCGATTTCACGCTGGACCTTCCACGCTCCGAGTTGCTGTCGAAGAAAATGAAGGAAGACAAAAAATGGAGATGTAGATGCAGGCTTCTTACTTCCTTCCTTGGTCTCATTTTCTTCCTACTGTCCGTTATGGCTGTCAGTCTCATGCTCACCAGGGGAAAAAGAATGTTTGGATCTATGGTCTGAGACGATCTAAGGGATTACTGAAACATCTAGAAAATATATAATCGAATGCAAAAATATCGTACAGAAACACGCAGAACAGAAATCTCGAAAGAAAATATCAAAATCCGTAATTTCGGATAAAAAAGTGTCGATATTCATATTAACATATAACATCGAATAATTAACTAAAGAAAGCAAGAATATTGAATTACTAGTGAATAAAAACTTGTTTTGAAAAAGGTTGGAACCTTTGGTGTGAAGATAACACTGACGTAGTTTTCCACATAACACCAAAATAGTATACTGAAATCGACGCGCGTTTCGCGTTTAAACCAGATAATTAAAACTGGTTTAAACTGTTTTATCCATTTCCAGGTGATGCCAACGTAGTTGGCGGAACATGCGTCGAGTGCAGTATAGTGTTTTGGTGTTATGTGGAAACTACGTCAGTGTTAAAGACTCGTTTGCAAGTAACTTGTGACTAGCAAATAGTTGCAAGTTACTCGTCAATTAAATGCCTGCTGGAAAATTTTAAATTAATTTGAATATTTTTCCTTTTGGTGATTTTTTCTATTCAATATTGGGAGCCTTGATTCATTTGTTTTCGATCTTTTTCTTTAACATAAATTGGGTACCTACCTACATAAAACCTATACATTATTTCTCCTGTTGTAAAAATACATCCATTATCTAATATGAACACTAACGATTGGTAATGACATTGTTTAAGAAAATTCATTTTGAATTTAAAAATAAAAGTAACTTACAGAACATTGTTTATTTAGATATTTTGCCGAGTAAATTATTATAAACATGTTGTGTCTGTATAATACGTTATTTGCTTTTTTATTTATAGTTATTTGAAAGAGTATAGCCATCCAAAAGAGAATTCAGATGCCAAACTTATTTCATTACTACACAATTACACTACAAATAAAGAAAAATATATTTATAAGTAAGCAGGACGGAATTAGTGGGAAACAGATTTAAACAAAGAAATAATTTTTAGAAATTCGCATAAACGCATATCTACAAAGCAAACAATGAGGCAGCGATTTGGTTGTTTTTGCTCCTCTTCAGCAATGTAGCTTCATTAAAGAAAAGTGCCTGTTAAACTCTGTATATGCTATCCTAGATTGCAGATAGATAGAAGAAGTGTAAAAGCTTTTAAAATTGATGTCTGTAACTGTCGTGCCATTGGTTCATTCAGGGGCTACCTCAAGAAGTGTTTGAGATCATGTTCTATATAAAAATACAGAATAAACGAACTATGATACATTTATTTTTTTTGCAGAGTGTTATTTTATTCAAAATATAGAACCATTTTGATTAATTTTTAATATTAGCATATATCCTGCCAAGATAAATAGGTATATATTTTTTTATCATTAGATATTTGATATTGTATGTTTGGATCATATTAATTACTCGATTAGAACCATACATTTTATTTTCATATTATTACAAAATCTCAGGGCCCTAATTCATGCCCTGAATTAAGAGAAAATTAGTACTTAAGGTACTTATCTTATTTTTATTAAATGTATTATAATCATTTTAAATGAAGTGCAGAAGAAAATTTAACCGAGGTAAATAACAAATGGATACTGGAATACAGATTAGGTCTACCTACTTAGATATTTCCTTCACCAGCAAAATTTTTTCAATTCTGTATATTTTCAACTTAAGAAATATTGTATAGGTTTTTAAATGAGCTTATTGTATGTATTATACTTAGGGTGACCAGACGTCCTCTTTTAACCGGACAAGTCCTCTTTTTAAGGTTCAAATTTATGTCCGGTATATATATATATATACATTTTATGCTAAATGTCCTCTTTTTTATCAGGCAAAAAAATACACTAAAAATCTGAAGTATTTCTAAACAATGCAAGTTACAATAAGCAACTAAATTGGAAATCATAAATTATTTGAAATTCATCCTAGACCTCTAATTGTAACTCTTTCTCTTTCTGTTAACTTAAATCGAATAAAGAGGGCGATGGGAACAAACATATGGTTGAAGAATCCCACAAATGCCGCCC
This sequence comes from Pogonocherus hispidulus, assembly GCA_963924545.1. Lineage (NCBI taxonomy): Eukaryota > Metazoa > Arthropoda > Insecta > Coleoptera > Cerambycidae > Pogonocherus > Pogonocherus hispidulus. The sequence continues at coordinate 18,584,118 of OZ004693.1, forward strand.
TTATTTTACAAATTTAAGTAAACAATATTAAAAATTACAAAGTAATTATTTGTTTTTATAAATAAAGACCAATAGTTTATAATGTTTTGACGAAATAATGATTGTATTTTTTAGAAAATATTTCCCACAGCACCTTTGTCCTCTTTTGTTTTTCAAGGAATCTGGTCACCCTAATTATACTCAGATTAATCAGTATATGGTTAATCTGAGGTATTATAGGTATTTAAGGAACGTATGTACAACGGAGACAGTATAGAATATAGGCAACCAGTAATTTTTCCACAAGAAGTAAATAACATCGACATGGAAAGTCTTTGAGTGGAATATAATACTGATTGTTTATATTTATTTTGTCCATTTGGATGATTGTTAAATTTAAATTATTACTAGCACTGCCATAAATATTGCTCATAACTTAATGTTAGAGGTGCCAAATAGTTACCACGTTTATTGCAGTATTGGTTCTTGTAGAGCCTTCTATAGATTTGTGATAAAAAATGATAAGTGTCATTTTAGCTAATAGTTATGTGATTTCCTTTATTTATAATATTTATAATTAATAAATAATAACATATTTTTACCAGCAATTTAACAAAATACACTGAACTTAACAATATTATATCAAAATGTGATTTCAAATAGACAATATATATTTAATGTATAATGTACTATGTCTAATTACCTATAATTGTATTAGGTACCAATCAATCATTAATGTAATTTCTTATTTGAATATTTTTTCGAGATAAGCTTCTAAAAAATCCCAAAAAATCTTTGAATAAGTGTAAATAAATTTGATAATTAAGTACCTATTCTATAATTACTTATATCCTAAAATTTACACAAGTACTATTAAATTATTCTTTAAAGCATTGCATGCATAGTAAAATGCAATATGTGTTATTTTCAACCCAATTTGACAATGCATGAGTATTTTGTTAAAATTGATGGTATTTGTATGTGACTTTATATAAACTGAATCACATTAACAAATATTGATTCTTGAGTATTGTTAGAGATCTTTTAGATTTAATTTAAGATTTTAAGTCTGAGTGTAAATTAATGTGAAAATGTGATTGTCTCATATTATATTACAATATTGTATAATACGTAAATAATAAACTAAAATATTTAAAATTTTTGTTTTATATTAGAATATCTTCATCTATTTTAAAAATATTTTCTATTTAGTAAGTAATTATTCTTGTTGCTCCCCATCAGGTAGTTTTGTCCCAAATTTTAACAATTATTAACTCTGTATAAATCACTTTCAATATAAAAGTAAAGTAGTGGTCAAAAACACTCATCTACACACTTTTATATCCATTGTTTAGATAATAATTGAAGTTACTAATTTTAAATTTGGCAAATCTAATGCAATAGAAATAATCTACAGAACCAGAACTCCATACAACATATATAATTTAAGTATGTCAATTATGTCATTATGTTGTTGAAGGAATTAGGAATTATTAATGAAGATCAAACAGAATATAGAAATTGTATTCTTGAAAAAAATTCAGTATAGTAGATATCCTTGTTCCAACGTGACGAAGAAGCTATTTATTATTTGAGACCGCAACTACTAAACAACTAAACTATAAAATATACTGTACTATAGACAAACATGATTTACTCTATGACTGTACTAAACTGACATCCACAAGCGTTTAGTGTCCGTGCGACACGGGGCAGGGGACAAACTTGCTCCAGTAAAATAAGAACCCGATCTATTCTACTTGCATAAAAAAATTTAAAATTCGCTACTAAATACTAAATCCAAATCCAACGGTCACACAATGCTAGTAGCTAAATTCAGTGACTACTTTAGTTACTTTACCCCTGTAAATTCACCATTATAATATTAGAAGTGTGATTGTTGCCTCCTCAGAGTCAGCCTGTTTCAACGCAACCATTCTTACAACAATCTCCTTCTGGTGGCATATACTTTGTTGAAGTTTTCATTTAAAGAATATTTCATCAAGAAACACAGCCTCTAAATTATTGCTCTAAGTAAATCAGGACACCATTACATAAACTGAATCTTCCTGTAACAAAATAGTTATACCATAAAAGGCATATCGATCAATGTAGGTATGAGGTCAGTGAAAACTGGCATACGATGGGTAGGTCTGTACGTGGTTTGCGTGTAACGTCGCAGTGGTTTTCACGGTTTTAATACACCTAACACATAAGTACAGTATACTTACGTTATATTTAAAAATATTAAGATTAGGGGTACCTACCTAGAAGATAATACTTTTGAATCGTTTACAATGCGATTAAGTTATTTAAATAGAGAAAGAGAGAGGGGACCAAACAGCAGAAGATCACTACCTACTTAGTTCTAGTTCCAGTAATATTTGAGTCTTGGTCACATATTGGGTTTTACATTTTTGTTTGATTTATACTTTCGGCAATACAAAAATATATGGTAGTTTTAGTATAATGAGTAAATGATTTAGTATTATGTATGAATTAATAGTTAATTATTAATGCGGATGCCTTCTATCAGGTGGTGAGGCTTAGTTTCTAACTTGCTCAGATCGTACCTACCAGGATTATAGATGAGGTGAATCCGATTAGAAAAAGGGTTTGGAGAAGTCAAATATTTACGCTCAATGCTTTCTTTATACAAACAATTTTTTCTTCTATGACCGACTATTTAAATAGAAACCTGTCTGACTCATTATATAATTATTTTATCGATGACAGAAGTATATTCAGTTTATAAGAATGAAAAAATACCCTTTTAAATTCAGGCAACCTTAGATATACGGTGTTTACTTGTAGCTGGTTGAAATTGATATAATCAAGGAAAAAGAAATGAAAGCCTAAAAAAAATAATGTAGGTATTTTCTTGCATTAAAGAAAAGGACATTGTCTTGTAATGTTACAATATTGTCAGTGTTCTTGGCCCTTGGGATCTTGGGCATCAATTGATTATGATACATTGACGATATAGATACATTGAACATTGATCATTGTAAATACATATAAATTGAACTTTATTGCAGAACTTCTAATGCTGCCCCTAAATGGGTGAATAAGAAAAACCATAACTGCTTGTACATTACAAGAAGGTTCTGCATTGAATGACCTTATATTTTTACCAAGAAAATATTTGAGTAAAAAATAAGCATCCCAATGCGATCTTCAAAGCTGTTTGGAGAAAAAGAGCAGGGATGATCTATCTATATCTTTATTAATAACAGAGTTGTCATGATATTTTGCGGTTTCACTAAAAACTAACCTAGGTAGGTACTCCTTTAGCTTTGAGATTTCATGAGGAAATAGATGCAAACTAATTGGTTAGATAACAATTAATAAAGGTAACTTATTGTTACAGTTTGATAAATAGATTTATGTAATGTATCTGTTAGATTACGTATAGAAATATACCTACTCTCCTTTACTAAGCATGGTTGTAGTAAGTAGGTGGAATGTACACTGATAATGTTTTCAATATTTTCGGTTGTGGTGTAAAATTTTAATTGTTAATTTGTGAACACCGTGCTCCAGTATAAAAAGTCATATTATCAAAAAGAAAATAAAAATTTAATGGATTACCACGAATGGTATGTTGTTAAGTAAAATTATGATACATTCAGTCATCGATCACGTTTTCGTAGAAGTTATTTACAGTTCTCTTGAATTCGGAAGTAGTAAGTACATTTATTTCTCGAACAGAAGAAACTTCTTCCGCGAGTGGAACTGCCAACCAGCTGATACTTTCTTACTATTTTATAACAGATCATCGGCGAACTCGTTGTTTTTATTTTCTGGTATTATCATAGCAATATCTCCTGGTGAATGTTAATTTACCTCTACGAATATAGCAAGTTCAAATTAATGAAGAAATTGTTGCATATTAAGGAATTTGCTGCAGCCAACTGCATATCTGAGTGCATATAGCAGTGGCGTTGTTAAAAATTCTTGGATAGGGTTACATTAAATATCAATGTATAATATTTTATTATCTAAGACATCAATATTTACTCTTCTCGTTTGTTTAGAATTTTTTTCTAATTAATACATACATTATACGTAGCCAGTTCCTATAGATAATTGATTTTTTTCAGTCTTAGATATAAAAAAATTTCAGTCTTATAAAAATTAACACATAATTGAGCCACAGTAAATACAAAATGTTTACCATAGTTTCTAATTATGTCACGTCATGCATTTGAATAAACAAAAAGAAATAAATGAATTTATGTTCATTTTTTAAAATAATTAGATATTTGAAACGATATAACAACCCAGCCACTGTTACATGTGAAGATACAAATACAAATTGTAAAGTGGAGGAATATAAGCAAGCGGCTATTAGTATGATTTTTAAAACTTCGGACTACGAAATGGAGATTTCCAAAGCGTATTTGATTCACAAATCACCTACAACTCCATAATTATTTATCTGAAATATGTTCACGCTATAATTCAACAGCTATTATAGGTTTAGTGTTTGCAGAGTATACTTCAATGTTCGTAAAACGATCCTGTAATAGCCTGTTGACCATGCACTAGTAATTTCATATGACTAACGTTACTCATATGAGTAATTTCAATATTTTCTTAAAATTAAATTTGATGCTTATGTGTTCAACATTTTACTGTATGTTCGCACAACCTTTGTAACTTACAAATATGTGAAATCGTAGTAGTATGTAGAATATAATGTATATATGTATATTAATTCAAATACGTATGCAAGAAATAATGAATGTAAATAATAAATTACTCCCAATGTGCTAATTGGAGTGTCCAAAATGTACCAAAATAATTAATTAAATAATCCAATTTAACGAGATTCCAAAAATTTTACATGTTCTTTTAGCATGTGAAATTGTGAAACGCTACTGCCTCACAAAATGTTACGCCTAGTGAGCTTTTAAATCCACAGTATATTAGAGAGGATTCAACCCATGCATTACCATCATGGTACTAATTATTATATTATAATGAACCCCTCCAAAGCCATATCGCGACATATATAAAAACAATCACCCCCCTGAAAAAATCATTCAGTGTCCTGTTGCTCAACTGTCTCTCATCGTCTACTGTGTGTTAGCTGTGAGTAGTAGGCTGAAATTATAAGGTCACATTTAGTTAACTATATTTTTTGGTTTCAGGAAAAATGTTCGGGATTTGCATATTTGCTGCTTATGCGGGTAGGTACCTACTTTATTTTAAATATAACATTTAATTACTATACAGTTTTTAATAATTCTCAATGTCTGGAATCTTAGGAAACTATAGTATACCTATTTTAATAGTTTCAAACTTTTGAAATTTTTCCTTATAACAGAATTCAAAATTTATATTTTGCATTTGAAGATACAGATAAAAAATACTAAAACAAACAGGTACAGATTTCTTTACATAACAATAAAAATGATTATACCTTGATACTTCATTTACACCTGCTTACCTATATACAGGGAAGCTCAATATTTTACCAGTGTTTTTTATATGTTTTTATATTATTCACTGGCTTCTATGTTTTTTGTATTTATTTGTGTGTTTTATATATTTTTTATTATAGTTAAAAAAGCTAATAAATAATAAAAAAGTATAACAATAAAAGGCTACAAGATGGCATAAAATAGGCCAAAATAAAGAAAAAAGAACTTGAAATTATTCTCTTGCATATTTATAGTGGATAGGTAATAAGCAAAATAAAAATTGCATTGTTCTATAACAAATAGATAACTTAATTAACAGTATAGCTATGCTATGCTATGCTATTAGCAGTAATCTCTATGAGTTTAAAAATTTTTTTTGGCTGAATGATACCAGTGTTCTATGACTGAAAATATGTTTTTTCTATCATTATATAGCCATGGATCGAGAAATAGGCTACAGTATATTAAACGGTGCACCTTGATACTGATTTCTTGTTTAGTTAACTCCGAAACTGCTTAAATTCGCTCTATATCTTTTTTGTAACTTGTAAGTAATATTTATGGTCTCAACAGGATATGAAAAAAGTAATAATAAAATTAATTAAGTAGTTCTTCAGTGAGTAATTATTATACTGTTAAAGTAAATGATGCTTAAAAAAATACAGGATTCCTCATTTAAAACTATCTTCACACTAAAACGCTTTCTACTGATACGACCAATTAATTCGATATTAGATTAGACTGCTAATTTGACTGAATTGGTATCTCTAAGATTAAAATTACAGTAGTTATATTTTTGATATAGCCTCTATTATTCACCCGAGCAAAGAAAGCATTGGAGTAAACTCACACTGGCTTTGTTTTTATTAAATACATTATCATCATTTTTCAGTTGGCATCATTTTGGCCGGTGTTCCTTCCCAGAAGCTAAAGATTGTAGTTCCCGAGCAACAGGCCCAAGCTACGCACACGTTGGTGGCCGTAAGCGATGACGGACATGGGTTTGATGGTGGCGACTATGGTGGAGCTTTCGAAGGCCATGGTGGCGTCGAGGACAGAAAATCCAGTAGTGGTGCCGAACTGACCAGCCTAGCGCATAGCTCTGCCCTCCAGGCCAAAAACGCTGTTCAAAACCAGCAGACTGCTGGAAGTCAGGCTGCCTTCGGAGTCAAGAGCAGCCTGGCGAGTGCTGCTATAGGGGTGAGTGCTTCTTTCAGTGCTATTTGTCAAGAAAGGGTTGCTTCAAGGGATTTGGGGGAATTTTGAAGTTTCGTGAACTTTTCGATTTATTTTTTAAACTAAATTTCTCTCGATCGCTTACTTCTGTCGGTGTATTAGAATAATGGCAAGTTATAAGAACATAAGTTTTGCCATGGTTGCTGTTGATTTCACAAGAAAATCTATTATAAATAAAATAGAAGTTTCCTACAACTGTCATCTGATAATTTTTACGAAAAATTAATCATATTCGAAAACAGAACGGATTTTGAGGTAATTTCCATAGACCCCGATATTAGAGAGGCCAAGTCAGTGTACCCCCTTCGTTCTTGTATAGTAAAACTCATACTTAGATAATACCCGTGAGGTCGAGGTCAGGATTGGTATATTTTTAACCTTCCGAGTAGTCAGTTTTCGTTTCATTTTGAAATTTTGACCAGTAAGTACAATACCATTGTTTTGAGACGGTCTGTTTAAATTGAACCAATACTTCTAATTTAAAAGGATTTCATGAAATAGTAATTTGCCAATAGGAGGACATAAAAAATAAGAGCGCCATGTTGTGACGAAAGATTTGTTTTGCTATTTATTGATAATATAAGCTTTTGCGTACGCATATCATTATCTACATCCTCTTATTTTCCTAAGAAATACATAACTGAAAGGATGGCACTGGCACTTCAAGTTCAACAGTTTTTGACGTTTTGTAACTCAAACTTAGTATCTTAGCCTTAGGTTTATACAGGGTGACCCATTAAGAATGGAAACACTCGCGTACAAAATTTGTTTATGGACCGATTTGAACCGGATTTTTTTGAAAAGATAGATCTCCAAAAGCTCTATGTTGATGCAAAATTTGAAGACGAAATTTTGATTTTCAAGGCCTACTACGATTTTTTAAGTGAAAAGTAGCAAAATTTTGTTAGCGATTTTTTTATAAAAAATCTGACTACACCACTGGATTTAGGAGCCCATCGAATGCATTTTTACCAATTTTTGCGACAAAAAGTTTGTTCCTAAAAAAGTTATGACAATATCGGCATCACCAGTGTTTGCCTTTGTCGGTGAACATATTATTTTATAAAAATCGAATAGAAACCAAAGAGAAACAAAATTAAACAACTTAAACACTGGTGTAATTATTAATAAGAACCATAAAAACCAGTATACACAAAATAACCAACAATAACTCTAATATAAACAGCAATTGATAAAAAAGTAATAATTAGAAAATTACATTTTGAAAAATGAAAAAGGAGTCTGTCAAATTGATCCACACTTTTTGAATAAAAAATTATAATGTAGTTATTTTTTATTTAAGAAGATAATATTATAAGTTTTGGCATAATAACCACGAAATAATAATAATTTGATTAACTTACCAATCAATTGTTGTTTATATTAAAGTATTTGTTGGTTATTTTGTGTATACTAGTTTTTATGGTTCTTATTAACAATTCCACCAGGGTTTAAGTTGTTTAATTTTGTTTTACTTTGGGTTTTATTCTAATTTTATAAACGAATAGGTTCACCGACAAAGGCAAACACTGGTGATGCTGATATTGTCATAACTTTTTAAGGAACAAACTTTTTTTCGCAAAAATTGGTAGAAATGCATTCGAGGGGCTCCTAAATCCAGTGGTGTAGTCAGATTTTTTTATAAAAAAATCGCTAACAAAATTTTGCTACTTTTCACTTAAAAAAATTCGTAGTAGGCCTTGAAAATCAAAATTTCGTCCTCAAATTTTGCATCAACATAGACCTTTTGGAGATTTATCTTTTGAAAAAAATCCGGTTCAAATCGGTCCATAAACAAATTTTGTACGCGAGTGTTTCCATTCTTAATGGGTCACCCTGTATATAGATAAAAGTACAAATACTGATAAAACCACTTTTCGTTTTAACTGATATGAATATCTTGTTATTTTACTTACCCACCTATAACAATTCTAATTTTGTAGGCCGCCCAAACTGCTCAAGCTGCCCTTGTGGGCAAACGCGCCATCGTCCAGAACCTCAAGAAACAAGCCGCCGAAGCGCAACACCAATTACAAGAAGAAATCGCGCAGTACCAACAGACTGAAGCCGTCGTCCAAGCAGCCCTAGCCACATCGCAGCAAGCTCAACAACAACTCAACACCCTCACGGCTGCCCTCGCCGCCGCCCAAAGTGGGGCACAAACGGCCGAACATGCAGCAGCCGCAGCGGCGAATGCCGCAGCTGCCCAGCAATCCATGGTTACCGAAGCTAAACAACGAGTGGCGCACATACTTAGCCAGCTTCACACAGCGCTAGACCATTTGCAAGAAACAGAAGTATCTGCTTACAGGGCAGCCGAGTCTGCTCAGGTTGCGCAATCGAACGCAGCAGCTGCGGGATTAGCAGTAGCTGCAGCGAGTGCAAAAGGGAGCCAGTCTGGGGATTCTGGCTACCATCACCATTAATTCTATGTTTTTTATAGCAGTGTATGTTTTTTTACATGTATATTTTAAATAAAATGTTTTACAAAATTTGTTGTTATTAGGTTGAAAAAGTAATCGAAAGAAAAAATATGCTAATAGGTAAATATTAATACGAATATGATAGTAGTAGTATTTGTCAAAAAAATATTTGACAGGTAATATACAGGATATTAATGTAGGGTTTAACGATATGCCACAAATTTCTAAAGAAAAAACAATAAAAATGGAGCTGCTGAACAAATAAAGGATTTGTGGAACCAATGGGCCTTTTGTATTTTAAAAATTAAAAAAAAAGTATTTTTTAAAATTTTTTTCTTCGCCAGATATATTTTGAGAAAAACGTTAAAATTACCATATATTTCAAATAACGCGCCATTTACGTCATAATCCAGTTTGTTGTTGTCTGTTGGGTGCCCTGCATTTTGTGTTCTGCCAAGTGAAGTATCCTTAACCTAACTTTTGTTTTGTGTTTTGATTAATTTGATTTAAAATGAATAAAATTGAAGAGGGATATCTTAGGCTGATTCAGACCCACAACTCAATTTCAACCCTCCAAGAATTGACAGTGAAATGGTTAACGATTTCTACGTCACAAATATGAACTTTCTAAGTCCTGAAGTATGCAATGTTAAGAAAAGAAGATTAGTTTTTATAACCTAAATTATCAAATCATCATTTAATTGATTCTAGTATAGATTATGCAGTGTTGTCACCTTTAGCGAAAAATACCTAAAAATGATTTTCCTCAAGTGATAAATTGTAAAATAATCATGTTGATTTGCTTTAGTAATAATTTATGGAGAATATTTCACCTAAAAATACATACATATTTTCATTTCAAAATTACCATTTCACCTAAAAATACATAATATTTTCATTTCAAAATTACCAGAATGTAAATTTAATCGTTGCCAAGAAAAAAGTAAAATTATATGTGGAAACGTGCAGCCGTTTTTTAACTTGTCTACATTTTATTGGCTACTGGAGTGTGATGTCAGCGAACCGCGGAGTTTGAAATGATTCATGAAGACTGGTCACTTTGTACTTGGATAACTTCGCTTAATTACAATTCTCTAATAAATTGGGTTTATTCTACCTTTACTTATGTACCAGTACAACGTTTGATGTTAATAAAATAGTAAAATTCAATTTAGTGGAAAAGGCCCATTAGATTTAATTGCCACATATCTGTACCTGGGTGTAGCCGCATTGTGAATAATTTTCTAGCTTATGGAATCAATATATCCCCAGATTTTTATTGGATAACAAATAATATATATAGATATATGACCCAACTGTTCATGTAAGTACAAAATGTAATACAATTGTATTGTACTTTGTTCCATTTTCATATCTAAACAAGCTTAGATCCTAGAACTTGGTAGTATCTATGTCTGTCTCTGCGTAGTTGTTTGCTTCTGAGGATTATGGCTCGAATATTTTTCTTCTTTTGAAATATTTACCGATTAAATTAAATCTAGTTTGCCAGCAACTGATCAAACTACAAAGAATTATAATATTGTATTGTTAATATGGTAAAAACTATATTGGTGAGACATCAAGACCACTAAAAGTTACACAAAAGTTATGTTGAACATTACATGGACAACATTACATGTTGGTAAGTCTACATTAATTTTGTTTATTAAGCTGTGACTTAAATATGTGTGTTCGGCACAAGCAAAAATCATCTAAAAAGAAAAAAATAAAAATAAAAGGAAATTAAAAAAAGTGATGATATTATTATAAGCCACCTATAATACAATGTTTCATTTGGTTAAGTCTTGCTGCAAAATAACTTACCATGTGAATCAAACATAAAAACAACTCGATTTTATTTCACAATTTATCGAATCTTTGTTATTATATTTTGAACAATAATTTTTTGAGACAATCTTAAAGTTTACCATATTGTTTGTTGTTTTACCAAAATAACTTTTTCTAGGATTCTGGTTTTCTAATTATGGGTGTTTGATGATAGACATTTATTGATGATTACACGATTTGGTTACAGATATGTAATTTGAAAAAGTATTACGTTTTGTGTAATACTAATGGCTATTTGTAACTATCTATGTATTTTAGAGTATTAAAATTACAACCCTGCATACAAATCTGGGGCTTCTATATATGTTTCTCAATTCAGTTTCCACTTACACATTGATTGATCATTGCATACTCTATATATTCAAACCTACGTTTGAAAAATTAGTGATTGGCCTCCAAAATATAGAATCTACCCCTGTAAGCTTTGCTCGCCACTTTGCTAGTATGAACACCACCCGCCAGATGGGGCTGTATTAAATCGCCGACACAGCTTGTCTCGATCACGGTAAGGGTCGTTTTAGAGCCCCAGAAAAGCATACTTACCTGGCGTAGGGGTTACCGTGATCAATAAGGCGGTTCCCCCAGGGTGAGGCCCTTCCATTGCACTACGGTTGGGCTGACCCCTGCGATTATCCCTAATGCGGATAACTCGGGCGCGTAATTTTTGGTAGTCGGGACTGCGTACGCGCTGTCCCGGTGAAAATTAATAAAGCACAAAATTCTCTATATCTCTATCTACATATTCCAATGGTATTCCATTGCTTTCATTATTTAGATACTGTGTACTGGATGTTGAGTGTTGAGTGTTGTGGAGGTGTGGTATAATATTTGAAAGCTACATTCTACAATCACAACTAAATATTATTTTTTTTTTTACTCCAAGACTCATCAGAGCTGAGAGCTGACCAATATCGCCAGTTTATGAAGAAAACTAAGGTCTATTATGCTACTTAAATATCCAAAATTTCTGATTAGCTGATTTCGTTGATAGATACACATATCTGTTCCAAAAGAAAACTAATTAGCATAAATTAGCATTATAGATGAATAAGTAATAAATGAATTCATTTTCTCTCAAGAGCATCACTTTATTTCATAGGTGAGATTAATAACCTTAATAGTAGGATTACAAAATGTAACATAGGCAACAATTTAATTAAACAATCTGAGCGATATAGATTCATGTTGCAGATAATAATTTACTAAATACAGTTAGTAGTGCAGCTAAATCGGTACATCTTACATAATAATAGAACAAGGAAGGTACCGTCACTTTCAGAGATTGCGATAATATATTTTCTATTTTAGATTAACGAACTTCCTTTACAAAATATTATTTAAATATATATTTTTGCCAATGTGTGCAATGTGCATCTGGTCTGATTATTTAGCGCCGTAATTATGAAATGTGCCGCTGATTTGATGTATAAAAAATTTCGAAACGTAAATTCATAAATTTTAATGTTCTTAAAACTGTTCGCTTTTAATAAGTACGATAAGTAATTTATTAAAATATTGTTAACGACTGTGACTGAGTAGACATTGTGAAGGAAATATAGGAAAACTTTAATGAAGTATTACGACTAATTTTCACACGATTAATTTTCTTCTAGCCTTAAAACATGGATAAACGAATCCTTCTGGTAGGTTATAAGAATAAATTATGCACGTATTTATATTTTTTAATAAAATATATATTACTAAGTACTTCTTTTTTTTTAAACTGCTTTGACTACTTTTTCAAAATTTCAAAATCTGGCGCAAGGATCAGTAAAACGTTGGCTCTTTAAAATTCATCTTTCCTTTACCCAAACAAAACCAGCCGATTTTCAGTCTGAAAAAGAAAAAAGAACTAATGGAAACAGTTGGAATGAAAAAAAAATTATATTTTTCTACTACCCAGTAGAACAAAAACTAGTAATATGTAGTCAACAAATACTTGTTGACTACATATTAAAGTTATTAAATAATCCACTTTTAATACAGAAAATACTTATTAGAAGGTACACGTCGCCATCGTCTATTCTGCGGAGCTTTACAATCGCTCTTTCTCTGTCTGTTACATAGATATATGTATCTATTGTCAAGTGACATTGATCCATAAATAGCCAGAAAGATGTTACCTTCTTTCACTTTACTAATATTAGGGTAATCAAATTTTGCATAATGTTTTCTAAATATTGAACCAGGATTAATTTGAATCAGTACTTATTTCTACTCGCTTAGTGAAAACCCAAAATTTTAAAGAAACCTTAACCTAAAACTACTGTTTTTCAGATTTCAGACGTTAATAACTGCCTTATTTGTTTTTTAGGTAAGCTAATATCGTACCAAATTGGTATCGTATCGTAGATCCAAATAGTTACCAATAGTTTCATAAACAACTAACCTGAAAATTTGTTCAGCTCAGTTATACATCTATACTGTTTCCATTATATATTGTATTTTGATAAAAATATTTTTAAATTTAATAAATTTTCGAACTTGGAAAATGATTAAAATAGCCCTTGATAATGCCTTAAAATGTATAGTATTGAGCTAAAATACAGTTTTGCAATTTCTCTTGACATCTTTCTTCAATTCTAAATTTGAGTTCTTGCATAAGAAAAATTAAATTCTACGTCTAACTGTAATTAACATGCCTTCGAAAAATATAGGAGGACTTACCCCCACCCAAACTCCTATTTTTGTGTGTCAATATAGCAAAAAAAGGTTAATTAATACTTACCGTAATCCATAGGATCCCAGCAATTACAATCAGACTCATTTTGGATAATCCTGTTCTGAAATTTCCTGAATGGATATAAGTCGCTAAGGATGCAGCAAATCTTATTTTAATATTCGGTTGCATCTACTCTTGCTTAAAGTCATCAACTTACTATCAAAAATGTCTAAGTAGTCTTTTCGGTCCCCATTAATTCGTTATCTAGTAGTTTGAATTGAAGCACGTACTCTCTTTTTTTGGTAATACTTTCAAACTCTCTAAAATTGATAACCAACCATTCTTCATCAACTTTTGACAGATAATATTTTTCATTGGAATACCTCTTTCTGAATTTCACATAAAAAAGAAAGTAGAAACAGGTAAGGAAGTACCTAGTGAAGAATGAATGAAGAATAGGACTTAATATTTAAAAAAATAAGTCCTTTTTGAAATATAGGTGTTAAAAATTATTTTTACTATCTGTGGAATTTGTAGAAAAATATAACTAATTATTATCAGATATAAATAATATTAAGTACTCTTGTTTATTTGGGTATTATAGTATCATTATATTATAAAAATATAAATACTTCGCACATTTAGTAATGACATGTATTTTCATTCCAGTCTTTTGAGGATAAGTTTTCGGGATCACTTGAATATTTATTTCAAAATTGATTGTTTAGTATCTAACATTCACAATCAAATAATACCTAGGAGCTGCTCAAGTGGCACACTTTCACACCTTAGAGCATTTTTAAAGTAAAATTAATCCTTATATGGACAATTACGGTTTCATAGACATTAAAACATAATCCCAAAAAAATCAGTGGTTTGCGTTTAGGGTAATTTCAGCAAAATATAGGTAAATACACATATTTAAAGGAGCGATTTTAGACTGTCTGGCGGTTAATAAAATGCAAGTTGCCTTATTAATTTAATGAGTCTCGGTTAAAGATTCGCTACAACCAATATTTTAAAAAGGAGGGAAATGGCGAAGTATATCGTGATATGGTTTTATTTTACACATTACCAACCATGCCTAATAAAAGTGTAATGAGGTATGAATTTACTGTGGGAATTGATTTAAATAAGTACCTACTATTTTAATTTATATACAGGGTTACAACATTTTAATTGTCCAGTACAGGTATCTTTCTTATTTTAAGAGATACAGAAAGGGTTAAATCAGTAAAAATGTGCAGAATTTTATGCCTGTCACAGATCTCTTTTTAAATTTAAAAAATTCCGGATAGTTCCGAAGATATTCGAAAAGAAGATATTTTCAATAATAATTAACACATTAAAATAATGTTTTAACCAAATGTTTACACTTTCTAGATTGAATTGCATTTTACGTAACGGTTTATTTATCGAAGATATTTCACATTTTTTAAGTCGCCAATGCCTTAATGGTAAATAACTTATGTAATAATTGAATATGGGGAAGACTATTGCAAATGGAAGCTAATGAAAATGGGGGCATATTCATAGACCAAAAAATGCATTTAAGGGCAATATGAAACTTCCCTGAAATTGAATTTAGGTTCCCAAATCTTGTTAAATTGCTAATCTGATTGGTGTGTGTATAATAATGGGTCAATGGGTCAATTTTTAAATCTACATATATATACCGGGTTGAACAGGAATGTGACTCGCCACTGTTTACATTATTTTTGTTATGCAAGATATGTCATCTAAATTTGAGGAGTAGTTAATAGACCAAGAAATCTATTTAAGGGCAATATGAAAGTGAATCAACCACTTCCGGTTTCATTGAAGTGACCTTACCTTAAGTTTTAAAAGTTGAATAGAATACTCTGTGCATTTTTACATATTTGGATTGAGCGAGATACTTTTGTAGTATTATTGTTTACTCTATTTTTGACAACTTATATTTTTCATTTTTTATTTTTCTATTTTTCTCAACAAATTTTATGTTTTATGAATATGTTTTTTCTAGCGTTTAGTTGGTGGTATTAATTGATTCGTTAGAGGCTAGATTCTTTTATACCGAGTGATCCAGTATCCCTATCTAAATCCTCCCATTCTAAATAAAACAGTTTTTTGAAGAAAATATTTTCTGTTTTTTTTTACAGGAACAGTGGGATCAGCCAAGTGACATAATTATTTTGTGATGGTTGTGATGTGATTTAATTTGATTGACTCACTTTCATATTGCCTTTAAATGAATTTTTTGTTTTACTAGGTAGTTCTCAAATTAGTTGTATATTGCAAACTATTAACTACATTTAGTATTTTCCAAATATCTCTGTATCTTATGAAAGAAATAAGATAGTGACTTGAAAAAAAGTGTTAAGAGACTAAAATATTGCTTAAATAAGTAAGTACTTTAGGCTGACACTTCACATCCAATGATTATTGACATCAACTTTATTATTTTAAACGGAAGGCTGTTCAGCTATTGATTGTAGTGAGAACTGCAATCACAATTTACGAATTTCATTGCCCTGTACGAGATTCAGCAACCTTGAAGATATCGTTAGAAAGGTTATGAATTTAACCCTCTCCCATGTAAATATTGTCGCTCTATATTTCTTAATATAAAACACACAGGGCTTTAAGCTAAGTACTGATTGTTTTTAAAGAAAATTAAATATTTACGTTCAGTTTTAGGAATAGGGAAACTTGATGGAAATGACATTCAAATTAAAATTATTTAATATAACAACGTTACCGTCACTTTCCAGCACAACTGGAAGAGCTACAGGGACGCAATAATTTTATTTGAATATAGCAAACCCAAAAACACCAGAGTGCTAAATTTCGAAATTTAAACAAGTTTTCTCTGAAATAATCTAATAATCCATCTACTTTTAGCCATCCGGTATAGTTGCCCCATTCTAAAAATACCTATAATTTTATGATCTATTAGTTGTTATCATACCACACTGAAAATGATAACATATTTTAGTGCTTATTGAAAATTTATGATGCGCAGTTTTCAAATAATATTTCTCTTATTTTTACTTTTCCACTATATAACTAGAATCAACAGTAATGGTACAGCGCGAAATCCTAATTACTTAGCATGCTTATCAGTATCCATAATTATTGCTATTAACAACGTCAAATTGTAACAATTTTCCAATCCGTTTTGTACTCGCTCCTATCATTAAATTATAGAAACAAATGAATTCCAACAAACCACATATTTTAGTACGTTACATTTCTGTGTGTGGCTGTTGGTATTAAAATAGGGTAACAAAAAATGTAGGTAATCCAAACTTAATCCATAAATCCAAACTTTAATAGTACAACAGCGGCTTGCATAAAGTTATAATTGACTGTGATTGACTTGAGTTTAATATTCTTCTTACACCACTGCATAGATCAAGTAATTTATAAAGATAATATCTTTATAAAGATACTAGTCTACTAAAGATAATTAATTAATCGGCAGCGCAAATTTTCCGTTACGTTGTGCTTGATTTAACACGAAGCCGTTTTACATAAAACCTTGCATAAAACCTGGGAAGAAACTTCATTTATAATTATTCTGATCAAACGCTAGCGGCTAGCGGAATATGTACTACCATAGATTAATTAATAATTACTCTCGCAGAATAAATACGTAATATAATCGTCCATATTGACCATACATTTTACTACCAAAATATAGATAATATGTGAGCAGCGTCTAACATTGATATTTTCGAATGGTAATACCTCTGATAATTACCATTGAGATCAAAAAATTATTTCCGCATTTTGAAAATATATTGTCGACTTACTTTATATCACAAAGTAAATTCTTAAAAAATATATATTAAACTTATTTACTGGCCTTCATTTCCTATAAAGCCGATACTCTGATACTTTAAAATATCACTCTGATCACCCTATACTTTATATTTAGCATTTTACTTTTATTATTTTAATACCTACATCAAATGTAACTCATTTGCAAACACGGAGTGTGGAAGATCGAATTTTATGATTTCGTTTCTTTCAGCAGTTATAGGGCCATAACATTTTTTATTTATAAATCTTTTTTCATAATTCTACATTACACGTGAGGTATACCTTCATTTAACCCTTAGCGCTAATATGGCCTAGTGCATAAAATATGACAAGACAACATGGTAACAGGATTAAAAAAAAAATGAAATCTCGAAATAACTTAAGAATCAGGATCTAGACGAAAAATCCACCATAGTAATGTCAATAAAATTATATTCCATCTGAGCCAATTGAAGGTGATGTCAAAGTCTACATATATTCTAATATATGTAGACTACATATATTCTAATATATGTAGACTTTCGTGTTGTCATTTCTTACCATTCGAACAGTCCACATCCTCGAATTTGGACGATGAAATAATAATTGCAAAAGTAATTTAAGGTAACTAAGTTAAGAGCTTACTATATTCAACATTATTTAGTTATTATTTTTCTGGGCCATTTAGAAAATAGGAGTAGAACATTTTTAAGCCATTTTCCTAGAAGTTAAGAGATCTTTCTCAGATATAGATTCCTTTTAAAACGACATCGTGTATTGTCTCGTCGCGAGCAGCGAGGCGATACTTTCCAATGATACCATATCAAAAACTGCAGAAGCACATACACATTGCGACGCATCATTCAAGTTTTAAAATTGGAGACTTCAGATCTTCACTTCAGTTGACCGTTTACAGTTCAGACCGTTTCTTCAATTCTACTCGTCAGGGCTTCGTGGCCGCGACGACGACAAGTCGCCGCCGCTGACCGCATATGCAATTACATTAAGGTACTGTCCATTTGAGAGCAACTAGCGCGAGTGACTCTCGATAGTTACTGTTAAGAGGGTATCCATTTGAGAGAAATTTGAGGAATTTTTACTGTCCGATAGATAACGAAACACTCGCCGAGTGCTTACTCTCAGAGATATCTATCAGGAGGATATCCATTTGAGATTTCTGTTTCATCAATTTCCTTTCTTTGTGTGTAATGTGAAAGAAAAAATTAGTGAGGCGCAGATAGATAATCAATCATGAATGTACAAAAACTTCGAGCAATTGTTGTTGCACGTTTAAGAGAAAGCAACAAAGAAAGAAAAAATGTAGGATCAAGCCATGGATTCAGAGAAGGTGTGAATTTGGAGCATGTTCTACACTAATAAAAGAACTTAAAATTGAAGATGGCCAACAATTTCCAAACTTTGTACGTATGAGTGCAGTGGAAGTGCACTTAGTTGGACCAGTAATTGTCAACATTGATACAAAATTAAGGAGAGCTATTTCTGTTTATGAACGCGTTATGGTTACATTGCGTTTTCTGGCATCATGTTTGTTTAGAGTTATTAATGGAATGTGAAAATGGAAATATACAATTTTGCGAATAGCTGACATTATAAATAATTATGGCGAGAACTGTCACAATACGAAACGTGTTCGTATTTCAGAAGTAACTGTCCGCTAGTAAAAATAATATGTATACACTTGAGAGCAAAATGCTGCGAGTAAGCTATTTGATAGTAAAATGAATACTCTCTGATAGTTACTCCCAGACGCGTATCCACTTACGAGAACTACTACTCTCGAGAGGTTCTCGCGCTAGTAACACTCTCAAATGGATACGTACCTTTAGAATGTATCTAACAAAGTTATTCGTAACTTATTCAGAATATACTTAATACGGTGGTTTGGATGGTTTTAGTTCCAAATAGCAGCACTTGTTTTCAGGCGGTATAAATTGTACGACGTCCATATTGCGAAGACGCGTCAAGAAATAAGTGAAAATAAATAATAATAGTC
Source organism: Pogonocherus hispidulus (assembly GCA_963924545.1). Taxonomy (NCBI): domain Eukaryota; kingdom Metazoa; phylum Arthropoda; class Insecta; order Coleoptera; family Cerambycidae; genus Pogonocherus; species Pogonocherus hispidulus. The sequence goes on from OZ004693.1 coordinate 18,603,495, forward strand.
TCATCGCTCGAGAAGTATCGAGGGGTTGACTTGTACAGGGTGGGCAAATAAGAGAGAACGCCGGCTGTATCTCGGAAACCGCTTATCGGAGAATTTCCGGAAAAAAATTTTAATAGTAAATATGGCCAAGAGATGCCGCTGGAAATTATTTTCAAGTTCCTGAAATGACCGCTAGGGAGCATAACATCCATGGCCAACCAGAAAAATGAACTTTTCTCGAAAATTTGCCTAATAAAGTAGTACCGGAAATAAGTAAATATTAATCTAGAGGAAATTTGAAACTTTTTCGTGCAACTCATTTTCTTCTATCTTTTAAAATAAAGTGGTGGGGGGCGCCAAACTTTCTTTCCTTTAAACGTTAATAACTCGGCTTATGATAAACGGAATCTAACAAACTCAGTCTTATTAGAAAGGGCTTTTTTTATGCATATTTAGAGTCATGAAAGCTGGTTTTGTTACTTTTATTATAGCCGCTAGAGGGCGCTGTTTGCTAACATAACAAATATGGCGGATTTTCTAGAAAATTTCAAATGGCAAGGTATATTTATTATCACATATTTAAATAAAGGGCAACAATCCCTAAAATTCAGTGAAAACCGCAGCTTTCTATCTCATTCCTAGCGGAAGATATTACCAAAGAATTGCAACTGGAGATTTGTGATGTAGCCCTGTAGCCTTTATGACGCAACTTAGCATTCAAAATGGACTCGTGATGCCTATTATTAATAAAATATAAGAAAAAAAACTGTTGCGGAACTAAAAAGTCGTTAGTGCTTGTAATTTTTTAAAAAAATATGATATGAGTTAAAAGTTATAGTTTAAAAAGTATAAAAAAATTTAAACAAATTAAACGGATGCGACAAATGCTGACTTTATAAATGTATTCTTTATGAAATAATGTGGTGGTCCTGAAAACGACTAATTTATTTGGAGACGTGATGTTCAAGGGCCTCTCAAATGTTCAAAATATCGCCCATCGTTTTCAATACACAGTTCCAACCGTTCCAAATAAATCAGTCGTTTTCAGGACTACGACATTATTTCATAAAGAATTCATTTACAAAGTCAGCTTTTGCCGCATCAGTTTAAATTTGTCTCAAATTTTTATAATTTTTACTTTTATCTCTTATTATATTTTTTGAAAAAATTACAAGCACTAACGACTTTTCAGTTCCGCAACAGTTTTTTTTTTTCTTATATTTTATTAATAATAGGCTATCACGAGTCGATTTTAAATGCTAAGGTGAAAGACTACATCACAAATCTCCAGTTGCAATTCTTTTGATATCTTCCGTTAGGAATGAGATAGAAAGCTGCGGTTTTCACGGAATTTTAGGGATTGTTGTCCTTTATTTAAATATGGGACAATAAATGTATCGTGCCATTTGGAATTTTCTAGAAAATCCGCTATATTTGTTATGTTAGCAGACAGCGCCCTCTAGCGGCTATAATAAAAGTAACAAAACCAGCTTTCTTGACTCTAAATATGCATAAAAAAAGCCCATTCTGATGAGACTGAGTTTGTTACATTCAGTTTATCATGAGCCGAGTTATTAACGTTTAAAGGAAAGAAAGTTTGGCGGCCCCCACCACTTTATTTTAAAAGATAGAAAAAAATGAGTTGCACGAAAAAGTTTAAAATTTCCTCTAGATTAATATTTACTTATTTCCGATACTACTTTATTAGGCAAATTTTCGAGAAAAGTTCATTTTTCTGGTTGGCCATGGATGTTATGCCCCCTAGCGGTAATTTCAGGAACTTGAAAATAATTTCCAGCGACATCTCTTGGCCATATTTACTATTAAAATTTTTTTTCGGGAAATTCTCCGATAAGCGGTTTCCGAGATACAGCCGGCGTTCTCTCTTATTTGCCCACCCTGTACTTTGTCGTACAACTCTTGCCGTGACACGTATTAGGTACATTTTTAACTAAATTGTCACATTTTCATAAAATAAACAAATGTCCCCTATTTTGGGACAGCATGGTATATTGTTATATACTATAACTAAGATTTATTATTACAATACCGACTGCACGTTCAGCTTCAGCGCTTCGTAGGATTACAAGACTTGTCCAATCTTAAGAAATTAGAACAGAGTACAAAAAGTGATTGTTAAAATCTGCAGATAGCTTAATTAATATATGTTTTTGTTCTATATGTAGGCGTTAACCTGCACGATGGAAGCCTGTAGCGAAACGTAAAATCGATGTTTTTAAAGACGTGGGGCGGTGCTAATATGAGTCAAAAACGTATCGCCAGAATGGTAAAAAGTTTATACAAGTAGGTAGACTAAGTAGACGACCAGTATAGGAAATGAGGTCTCAATTTTTTCGTCAGTCTGAATATGAATCTATATTTGATCTTATGATGACTATAGAAAAAAGAAAAAGTTAGTTACCATTTTAAAGCATACATAATTGACACTGCATGTGCATGTTATAAAAAAGCCGCGTGACGAGGAAATATGTAGCATACAATGTTCAGATGTAGATATAATTTCACAGTCAGAAATTTTATATGGTGATGATTTACTTATACTAAATTATTAATAAATGTGGAATTTTGGAATTAATTCCGACGAGTATTACTGTAGAGGTAATTACAATATAAAAATATTTATTTGGCAAGTGAAAACAGAACAAAGGTGTACAGGGTGAGTGAAACTCGATGTCTCAGCTCTATTATAAGAAAAGGAAAAAACAAGGGAAAAAATCTGAAAAGAGGTTCTTAAATGGGATTGAGTAAGGTCCATTTTAAGCCAAATTTGCATATTTTCCAAATTTGGAAACGTCAAAATTGGAATAATGACGTCAATTTCTTTTTCCAAAAACACCTATATTTTTAGAAAGATTACCTATTAAGAGATTAGAGATTATTATTATTATTTATTATTAGATTATTACTAGAGATAGAGATAGAGATTATTAAGAAAAAAAATTGATATATTCTTCCGCTAAAAACTTATAAGCAAATTTTTAAAACGTATTATCAAAAATTGGCAATCGTTACGATTTAATCAAGTAGCCTTTGGAAACATATAGCAGTCGCATCTGTCAATATTTAAACTAATAGTTGACAAATTAAATATTGTTTTGTTGTCATTTGACTTTGAAAAATTTCACGCACAACGAAAAAGTAGTGCAACGTAGTGAGCAATATCTGCAATTTCTTCAATAACAATTTCCTGTGCTTCTCGAAAATGTGCCATTACAGCTGCGAGCCATGTGTTTCCAACATGACGGAGCTCCATCGTATAAAGCAAGAATTGTGCAACAATATTTAAATGAAACTTGGATAGAGGTAGCTATAAATGGATCGATACAGTGGACGCCTAAATCACCGGACTTAACCCCAGTAGACTTCTTATGGGGAACTTTGAAAAATAAAGTTTGCAGAACACCATCTGTTATCTTGGAACATTTACAAGAAAAAATCAGAAATGCTCGCGATGAACCATCTAGAGAAATATTATGTAAGGCTTCAGTAAGAGAAGTAAGGCGGAGTTTGGATAAATGTTTTAGAAGTAGGAGGTGGTCACATTGAAAATTTGTTGTAGTGATTGTCTATACTTATACTTTATTTCTTTCTGTGGTAATAGTAGTAATATATTAAATATTTTTCAATGTTTAATTAATAATCAATAATAATAATTAATAATGTTTAATTGACAGATGGGACAAATTTCCTTATAATTTTTTTAACGGAAGAAGATAGCAAATTTTTTTCTTTACAAAATTTGTTTTTTAAATATTCAAAAATATACGTATGTTTCCGGAAAAAAATTCGTTGACGTCATTACTCAGTTTCCAAATTTGGAAAAATATGCAAATTTAGCTTAAAACAGACCTTACACATCTCCATTTAAGAACCTCTTTTCAGATGTTTTCCATTGTTTTTCCTTTTCTGATAATAGAGCTGAGACATCGAGTTTTGCTGACCCTACATATGACTGGCCTGTACAGAATGTAACCCGCTAGTATATTTTTTATTGCAAAAGATTAATTAATATTATGTTAGCAACTAAGTATGAACTAATGCTTTTATGATATACAGTGTTCAAAAGAAGTCTGGACCACAGTTTTGAACTGCATTATTTTATTAAGAAAATTACTCGAACGCGTCGATTCTTTTTCTTGCGTAATTTTTGACATAATTAACTAATTAATAGGTGATTTTATTTTCTTAATTGCATGGAGTATTTGTAAAAAATAGCTATTGATCGCAAACTAATACTTTCATGTTTACGACATCTTGTCACCAACAAAACAGAGTTCAAGGTTGATCAGTACCGTAATGAGGGGGTGGCGAAAGAGGCGCCCGCCACGGGCGCAACTGGATTTGGGGCGCAAAGCAAATACCGTCTCAGTTGAGAGTTGTGCGTGGTTTTTAGGTTTGTTCCTGCAGGAGTCCAAAACTGTCAGTAACTGTCAGAAGCATGCGCATTACAAATCTAAGCGTTCCAACAAGAGTCGAACGACAGTCCAGGATTTCTTGTTCTCTGTTCCAGCTTGAGTCAGGGCAGTTTGCTGATAGTTTGAAAAGTTCACTGATTCTTCGGAAACTCATAGTCCGGTGCATGCGCAATGCGCATTAGCCAAAACCATTTACCAACTCTAACCTCAATTATTGTACGCTACCTATTATTAATATTATAACTCAACAAACAATAATTATTTGTCAGAAACGGATGATATTTCTCCATATATAGGTTAAAAAATTATTAGGTTATTGTTTATTGCACTCTTCTTCTTTTGCTATTAAGTTCTCTAAAAATCCGGTGTTCCAGAAAAAATCAGAAACTAATCTAAGATCAGACATGCGCATAAAATAACAATCCCTGACTGTCAGGGATTTATCAGAGGTTCTATGCAGGAACAAACCTTTTATTTTACTTGACCATTCTAATGAATCAACACCGACTGTATTATTGCGCGCGCATCACACGTCCTCTCTTTTTTACTCTCAAGTTACATTGGATACGTTTACGTTACGCTGCTTTCCAGTGTTGCCGATTGGCGGATAATTGTGAGATTTTCGGATAATTTGAGATGATGGCGGATAATTTTCTCACCCTACTAAAAATCGGATAAAAAACGGACAATTTGAATCCGCTTGTCTGGAACAATACTCCTAATAAAATAAACCGACCGACACCGACCTTCAAAATTCTTAAGAAACTTCTTGTATTAACTTTTAACTTAACCCCTTCTTTATGCAACTCACTTCTCTGTCCTCTAGGCGTCATGACTAGACTCTAGTCAGCTGTGCATTTTGTGCTGTGTAGAATTCTATGTTATCCCTTGAAAATTAATCTTAGTTGTACTTATGGAGGGTAGAGGTAGCTGTACTACAGACAGTACACACACATAAGGTATGTTCATTTGCGTTGATTTGTAGCATTTTTAAAATACGTTACCTCTCTCACACTCACAGTATCTGCCATAGCACTATCTTTATTTAACTACTTAAGCTGTTTTAAATTATCACAAATGAACATACCTATAACGGTAGTGTCACAGATTAGAGAAGAAGAAGAAAGGTAGTATAAGGTAAGGCAAAGAACTAGGATGTAAGTTCTTTCCTTGGTGTAAAGAACAAGGAACCAATGTATGCTTTTATCATTAGTTACTATCCTTATACTGTGCTTTTATGTTACCCGTACCACACTATTTCTCTTTTTCTCACCCGCACAAAATGGGTTAAAATTTGAAACTAAAACGCCTCGTGAAAGACTTAAAAAGCCTGTTTTTTATCTAGAGATTTAGTTAGTATCTATCTATATCACATATTATGTCTATTAAAAAAAACGGATAATATTGAACAAAATCGGATAATTTTAAGTAGGAAGGTGGATCTTTTTATCTTCAGCCATTGGCAACACTGCTGCTTTCTTCAGTGAATGCAAGAGTGTGTAAGGAAGACGCTACAGTTTTTGTAGCGTTTCTCGTTTATAAGATTAACTGTGTTGTTGCTCTGTCGTAATTATTTTTATATATTTTCTCCCTTTTAGTATATAATATATAATATATTTCACCAAGTAAAATTTAACTTGTTACCTACTTTAAAAATATATCTATATATATATATATATATATATATATATATATATATATATATATATATATATATATATATATATATATATATATATATATATATATATTTGTCATTATTGGGTTATGGGGAGGCGCAAGTTAGACACTTGCCACAGGCGCTTCATACCCTCGTTACGGCACTGAGGTTGATAAATCATCCTTATCATGGATGTAGCATCCGGGATCCCTTCATTTTAGACAGACAGAAACGTAAGAATAAGCTTTTTAATAACGTATGGGAACAAGTCTTAGGATAGATTACGTAGAATAAATTGATTTATTTATCATAATTTAAAATTTAGTAAAAAATATGTATACTTTATTTTGTATTTATATGATATTAATAATTACTTTAAGCTTTCCAGCACTAATACAGAAAAATAATTTAAAGAAATAAAAAGAACAACACAATATATAACATAAGAAATGTATCATTAAATTTTGGTTTAAAATTGCATACAGCCATGAACTTTTAAGGCCGCATCAACATTTAATATAAAATTTAATAGGGAATTTCCGATGTGTTACAACATTAAAGCGTAAAATTTGCACACTTTTATTAACACATGTTTAATGCACCATATCAACGAATTTGCGAAAGCATTTTTTTTTCTAGAAAATCTATTGTTCAAGAAAACCAGTTATGTACCTACTTATATGGTTTTAATTTCTTTCGAGATCTATTCAGTTCGCATTAAAGCATACGTGCTATATAAACAATTATTCACAAATTTTTATGTTTAGTAACACGCCACAACTAACGTATTAATCAACATTCTTGAAATATAGGGAAAAACAATATCAATTTTTATTTCAGCTTTATTTTTTAATCGACTAAATACGGGGTGTCCCATCGAAAAGTATCACATTTCGCCGCCTTATATCTCGAAAACTAAAAGAAATATCGGGATGCTGTTTGGACAGAACGACTTCAGATTTTTGTAAGTTTTTTTTGACACTGTTGCCAAATCTCCGAATATATTGGTAAATTTTTTATTGAATACGCTCCTCTTTGGAGTAAAATTACTTGATTATATTAAGTGGAACATCCTGTATATTTTGCCATAATCAGAAAGCCTAATCACTTTACTTTTCAAAAAGGTATACATTGTTTACATTATCTTGAGAATTGGAGCCACAAACTTCAGTTTAATGGGAGCACCTCTTACTTGAACAGTTTGTGAAGCTGCTCTTCGTTTTCACAGTAGTCATGAAAAACAAAAGTACAATAATAAACTGTATTGTCAGTTGTGTCAAATATTTAAAGTATATAGTTATTTTGATTATTTTATCTGTTATTTTTATTACTGTCATTGTGCTTTGTTGTTATTGTTAACAGAACTCGTTCCTACCGATTATTAAAGAATTATTCTTTTCTCCCTATCTTTTTTCATTTAAAAAGCAAATGCAGTCAAGTTCCACATCAAGTTTGATAAGAGATTTTAAAATGATAAAATATATAGGGTATTTTATTTAAAATAAGTGTACAAAAACTTAAAAATAACTTTACAAAGAAGGAGGTATTTTTTCATTCGTAATAACCCAAATAAGAGTACTTCTAACAAATTTAATTTTGTGGCTCCAATTCTCAAGATAATGTAAACAATGCATACCTTTTTGAAAAGTAGAGTGATTAGGCTTTCTGATTATGGCAAAATACACAGGGTGTTCCATTTAATATAAGCAAGTAATTTTACTCCAAAGAGGAGCGTATTCCATAAAAAATTTACTAATATATTTGGAGATTTGGCAACAATGCCAAAAAAAACTTACAAAAATCCTAAGACGTTCTGTCCAAACCGCATCCCCATATCTCTTTTAGTTTTCGAGATATAAGGCGACGAAATGTGATACTTTTCGATGGGACACCCTGTATTTCTTAAAATAGTTCAGTACGCATTTCCTAACACTGACGTGCTTGTATGGAATTGTGATCAATATTCAATAGATTTTAGGAATATGGAATAGTCTTATGCCCGTTTGCACCAGTCGCTCTCATGATAGATGTTTTATTGTATCATGAGTCGCTCTTACGTGAAGCTACACTTATATCATACATTTTATTTGCATCATTCACACTTTAGTATTAAGCTGCCCTTAAATCTAAGCGGAGGTTATTCGGTGGCTTAACTTGGGCTTAAGATATTCATAACCTCAAACGTGCTATTCTTGCGGTCTGGGGTAGGTCAGGAGCAAGGATTTTTAACTTATATAGGATTGCTCGATCCCTATTCCTCAATGTTGTCCGATTTGGTGACGTCACTGCGAGACCCGATACTCTTTCTCTCTCTGTATTGTGCGATTCCTTATCTATGACGCGTTGACAAGTTACTGTCCCTATCTAACTCATTTATTTTTCCGATGACGTAGCCGCAAGACCCAATCACGTGATACGGCTAATCGAGCAATCCTGTATAAGTTAAAAATCCTTGGCTCAGGAGTGGCTGTGTAGCTGGGAATGCAGCTGTAAAAGAGACAACTGGCCCATTAGCTTTGCGCTTGGTAAGGGAAGGGTACTCGAAATGAATCCGCTGTTGGCGGTCGCGGTTTCGAGGGGAGGTCTTGGGGTCGTGTTTTTGGTCGTTTCGTAGCCCTCTACTCTTGTTCCGGGTAGAATCTGAAATATAAGAAGATCTTACTTTCTTCCAGGGTCCAGCTGTTGGAGTCTTGGCCGTTTTAAACTCAAATGGAACACCCCGTATTGTTCCAGTCTATCTTGTGCACATTGAAATTCTGTTTAAAAAGTTATGGCTGTTTGAAATTTCCAAAATGTAACAGCGAAAATGGATACTTTGTATAATATTTTTAAACATATGGAAAAACCATAATTTAGCGTCGCATAATTTCTCTAAGAATACAAAAAATCAATTTAATAAACTAACTTTCTTAAAACTTAACCATTTCTTCTAAATAAAATAATCTTTAAATATTAATAACTCAAAATGCGTAACTCCTTGCTGTAGGGAATGTCACATAAATTGACCTTAAAAGTTTCCGTAAAATCCAAAAATGCAATAATATATAGGGTGTCTCATTTAAAACAACAAGTTCATATCGACTTTCGTTATAACCGGGAGTGCTGGAGAGTTCTACATATTTTGGATGTGTTCGCCCTAGAGACCTTACAATATTGCCAAATTTTCAAATATTTCGAATTAGTATTTTCCCAGATATCGATCGACACAGTACCTGGTGAGACACCCTGTACATTTTAAAAAGACTGAGGCAAGGTTGATGTTGAAATATTTTCTAAATCAGTAATATAATTAACAAATATCTAATAACGAATTAAAGTTTTCTTTTATTCTTAATATTCTCTAAGATTAAAAGTAGCTCATAACATTTTCCTGACTTTATAATTTGCAAGGTAAAATTACCTGAGACTTGCATGGGCTTCTGACGATTTTTCATATTTTAGCAGGCATTATTCCCAATGCCACCTTCATTTTTACAGCTGTCTTTCATGGTTTTTATGTTGATGTAAATCTCTGCATACATCTCGTTCCCTTCCTTATTTGTCCGGATTATGAAAATAATCCTGCTAATATTTCACAACATTCAAAGCAAGGCTGAAAATCACTACAATTAAGTTATTATCACAGTGTACCTAATCTAATTGCAGAGACCAGATTTTACTAGAAAAAAAGTAGGCGATTTAGTTAAAAAGATATCACGATGTAAACTGAGTGACCAACTTCAAATGGAAACTGGGTTCATTTATTACTATAATGTATTACGCCTAGAATTGTTTCCAACATATATAAAAAGAGAATTTGGCAAAAGTTGTCTTATACAAGAAAACGTTGAAACTCTTACGTATGATACTGTATTGTTTAACCTTAACACTGATCATCGTACATGAACGGTAGTCGTTGTTTGCATTCTATCCGTATTTTGACGGGCCATGCCGTACTGTGCCGTGTAAACTTTTTATTGTAACATATTATTATTACAATATGCGGTACAAAAGTAGTTTTCATCTTATAACCTAAATAAAACCTTTCATAAAAAACCTAGTTATACCTCATTTAAATTAAATTGGTACTGATTTTTACATATTAGGTAATTAGTTATTAGTTACCTACTTTATATAACAATTTATCACTATACTGGCAAATGTTTTGACAGACTACTTACTCTAAATTTTATTACGTACATGTGTGGTAATTAGGTATAATGACTAAAAATGAAAATAAGGAGTTCAGTCACAATTCAAAGTAAAAAATTCTTATGTGTTATGATTGTTTTATAAATTAGACGTATGCCACTTGGGCCTAGCCCACCCTTTAATGGAGATAATTTTGCTGTTGGATATTCTCAAGCAGAGGATCAACAGAGCATCTACATACACTTTGGTATCCTTTGGAAGGATACATAAGGATGGATACCAAAGGATAGACATCAAAGGATTGATACCAAAGGATGGATTATTTCCATCCTTTGGATAGAAAGTATCATTACAATTGCAACATCTTTTACATTAGTAGGAAAAAATAATAAATGCAAGATGCAATCCGCAATACATGAGGTAGGTAAGAATGTCTAGAGTGGTGCAAACCCACTCTTTTGTTACATTTTCAAAGACATATTTTTTTTGTGGTATTGAGAATAATTATGACTACTCTGTTTTTGTAATAATGTTTCCTATCGATATATCTCTAATTTAATTGTCCTTTTACGAATATTCCGCGTATTATGGTAGACATATTATGATTTCAAGTTTTATTAAAAACATATAATGAAAATACATTTTTCAGTTCCCATTTAACTGATACATATTTACGACTTTTTCTCTTATTGGATTCAAGACTTTTCAACGAATAATTAGTTTATTAATTAAAATAGTATTAATTTGATGTCAAAACATACCTACCTACATTCATTTTATGTAACCACCCTATATAATATGGCAGTGATTGTCTCTTGATTGTTTTACGCCTGCTGCACAAATGCATAGGTCGTGATTTTACCAATATAATCTACTACAGCGTGACCCCACCTATCTCGGAAAATAAGGTATATAAATATTAAGTGGCAAATTCTAAAATTATTCACTGCTTTCCTCTTTCTCTTGTAATTTAAACGATCTCAACTCTGTGATAGTAAGTATACAAATTTTCAACAAATTTGTAATCACGTTTGTAAAGCACATTAAATATTTTTCAGCAAATATGTTCAGGTTCTTCGTTATTGCTGCTTGTGTTTGTAAGTATAATGGTTTCATATACTGATATTATTGTTAAAACTCAACCACGAAGCTGTTAATAGAGAATTATTACTTTTTATATTACATAACTTGTGTTAGTATGAGCTCGATTAATTTTTTATGACATGAAAGATAAATAGAAGATGCATAGAACTACTGGAAATATTTATCTAGTTTTTTTAATATTTTCTGAATACAATAACGTAAATAATGTGAATCATTTTCAGGTTTATTGATTAGATAAACAAATTAAAAAAGTACCTAACACATTCGTATTTACATTTGTTTTGCATAATCCAATAATAGTTGACATATATAATATTTTTTAAATGCCATGAAAAATGTAAACTTTATTAGATCTTAATATTTGAATAACTGTATTAATAATATATCTCTTAGTAAATTTTTTGGCTTAATTTATATAAATAAATGTTGAAATAACCATATTAAATATTTTTCCAAGTTGCACTGAGCTTTGCTGGAGTTTCAAAGCAACACAACGTAGTCATTTACGGACATGGAGGATACGGTGCCGGTGGAAAAGACAGTCATGGTGCAGAACTCGCTAGTCTAGCCCACAGCTCTGCTATACAAGCTAAAAATGTTGTATACAACCAACACACAGCAGGCAACCAAGCTGCGTATGGGATCAAGAGCAGTCTTGCTAGTGCCGCTTTGGGGGTAAGTTTCATTAAAAGATAAGGAAGGTCAGATTATCATATTAAATCACATCAAATACTTGAAATAATTAAGTTAAATTCATTCACAAACTTTTGCAAAAGATTCTTGAAAACCTTGCAAGTTTGCCGTGATGTTCTACTTGGTCTTCAGTAATTTGTAAGGAAATACTGACTTAGTAATTTTGAAATATTTCAGGCAGCTCAAGCTGCACAGGCCGCCGTAGTAGGGAAACAAGCTATTGTCTCCAACCTCAAACAAGCACTGAGTGAAGCTGAGCAGCAGCTCCAAGGGGAACTCACCCAGTACCAGCAAACCGAAAACGCTGCCCACGCAGCTGAAGAAGCTGCCCAGCAAGCACAGACGCAACTCAGCGCTATCACAGCTGCAGTAGCTGCAGCGCAAGCTGGTGTCCACCACGCCGCACAAGCTGTTGCAGAAGCTGCGAATTCGGCTGCCGTGCAACAGAACATGGTGGCCGAAGCTAAGCAACGTGTGGCTCATATACTGGCACAACTTCAGGGCGCCATTGCTGATCTCAAGGACACAGAGGCGTCAGCCCATAAGGCGGCGGAAGCTGCCCAGATCGCCCAATCGAATGCAGCTGCCGCCGGAGCTGCGGTCATTGCTGCTGGAGCTAAAGCCCATCATTACTAACTTTATTTGCATTTTTGTATTTTTGTATTAATTTAGTTAATATAGTCTATATGAATTTTTATACTAGTCTTCTTATACTCTTAGCAAAAGTTTTATATTAATTTAATGATTATTTATTCTCGAAACCAGAAGTAAAAGCACATAAAAAACTAGAAATAAAGTAATTAGGTACCTAATTGTATCTTAAATATCGGTATTAGATGTCATTTTCCAGTTTATTTTTATTTGCGGTGTTGTATATAAATACGACATTCTTTTCGCAATTCAGAATTTCCTATACAGGGTGTCCCAACCAAAAGTAGACACCATGTATAACTTTCTAGGTAAAAATTTTCTGAAAAATTGGTGAAACACATCGACCTTGTTTCCAAGAGAGCATGTTTTAATGTAATACTTCTATACCTATTATCATCCCCCTACCCTACACAGCCACCACATCAAAACATTCAAATGACAAGGGCGATAGAGTGATCCATCCTTTGAACTGTATCCTGATAGAGTGATACATCCTTTGAACAGTCTTTCAAACCACAGGTCTTTCATAGGAAAGAATTAATTTTTTGGGGGTGACAGACGGCGTGGCAAACTATTCTGTGCATATTTTCTCAACATAACTGTGTGTTTTTTAACTTTTATCGATTTGTTCCTGAGTAAAATAATTTTATTTTTGATGATTGCACGCAAAATCATTTAAATGATCTAAAATACTTCACACTAGATATTGAAGTAACTACATTTTTTAGTGCTGTGAAGATAGCAGTACTGATAACTACACAGTATAATTTCAACTAAAACAACTTTCCTTGTTTGTTTGGTTTTAAACTACTAAAAGATTCATGGTATTTGATAGTCCTTGAAAATTAATTTATTCATAACTAATATTAAATCCAGATACATTTTGCCAGAGTCAGTTCTCAAAATGGTTTATACCCTTCAGAAGAGAATAGATAGTTTTTCAGTACATTTTACAATTATTGATGTACAAATTTATGGAAACAGGTTCTGTGAGAAACAAAAGCATGAATCTCAGCGACCGATTAGGAATAATTCTTGGATATCATCGGAAAATTCTTGGAAATAATAATTTTTGGATAATAGGTTTCCTGAGCGATGGATTAGAAGAAAAGATCCTGTTTGATTTCATTCTGTGGGGACATCTGCATCTCTGGAAGAGTTACATAAAAAAAATTGTTCAAGAATGCCGATCATTGACTCCAGATGTGTTCAGAAATGTTCGTACAGATTTTACTTCTGCATCTATAGAACTTGGTGGGGGTCATTGTGAACAATTCATACGACAATTCAAACTTCTTTTCTTTTTATTTCCTGAACCAAAAACAATGAAACAGTTATTTTTCAGGTACGAATCGATAAAAGTTAAAAAAAAAACAATTATGTAGAAAATTGAAAGACGTTTCAAACGATGTATCACTCGACCCCCCTTGTCATTTGAATTTTTTGAGGGGTGGCAGTGCAGGGTAGAGGGATTTGATGATATTGAAGATATTGATATGATATGAGAGAATTGATGATATAGGTATACAAATATTACATTAAAATATGTCGCCTTTGGAAAGAAGGTCGACGAGCTTCTCCAATTTTTAGAAAATCTTTACCTCAAAAGTTATTCAGGGTGTCTATTTTTTATTGGACACCCTATATGTATGTAATTTAATATCCAAGTACAAAGAGCTATAATTATTTACTCTAACAAATTATTTCCACACTCTTCTGTATAGCGAGATAATTGTTACAGGCTTTCTTTCCTAAGAAAACACTTGGAATACAAATTTAGGCTGGCCTGGAGGACTGTCTGTATAAAGACACGTTATATTTCATTTGATAGTATTATGGAACCCAAAAACCCGGATTTTTTGTAGAAAAACATATACTATTGTAATAAATGTTAAGTTATGTTAAGAACGGTATCCTGATTAGTAGAATGGAAGTGTAGAAACGCAGTGGTTCAGTTGGAAGAGTATTGGTCCGGAAAGCCGAAGGTCTCGGGTTTGATCCCCGGCTGCGTCGAAACATTTTTCATTCTACTTCAACTTCAGAAGTGGGATAGGGATCCAACTGACAGCACAGTTTCGCTTATGTTTATGAATTATGTTTACCGAGGTGTCGGATTATGGCCGGCAGCCGAGAATTGCTGTGTTGGCAGGTATATATGACCAAACTGTAGTAAATTATGTTAAGTTATGTTAAGAACGGTATCCTGATGATTAGTAGAATGGAAGTGTGGAAGCGCGGTGGTTCAGTTGGAAGAGTGTTGACCCGGACCGGAAAGCCGAATGTCCCGCTTTCGAATTCCGGTTGCGTCGAAATATTTTTCATTCTACTACACTATAAAAAATTATACTATTTAAAATTTACAAAAAACAAGTTATTATCAATTATAGTTTTTAAAGTTTGAAAATTAGGTTACCACATTGGTGTAACGGCAGAGAACAAGAAACTAGCTACACCATGGTGGCTGGAAGAAAGGAGCTATTACAGGTATATAAAGATAGGATAATATTTAACAGTAAAGTATATATAATATTCACGTGCATCAATTGTTAATAATTTATTATATACCAAATAAGGAAAAATCTTGTTAACGCATGTCGAAATTATTAAGAATAAAATTTAAGTAACAACATAACTCCTGATTTTGAAACAGGCGAGAGGTCTTTTATTATATTATTATTCCAATTAAATACTAAATAGACTCTTCTCGCGAAAGGATTGGCCATTTTTTAACAGCACATTCCGGCTAGCTATATTTTTGTCGAGTAAATAACATGGTAAAAAGTACTTGTCGAATATAGAATCAATTAAAACATATTTTTTCAAATTAGAAACTGTAGTTGCTTAGATGAGGACAGCTTTTACACATAATGAGTCAGTATGTATATATATACGTAGATTATTAGAATAATTAGATAATATTATAAAATAAACTCCAATAAAAGGAACAATCCGAGGTTGTTTCTTTTAATTTGGTTGAGCTTTACAAAAAATACAATTCGCAAATTGAGTAGATAAATAACACAGAACACTTAACTTTTTCGTCAACCTTTCTTAAACTGTGTCAAGTTTAATCACTTTTCAGTCTAAAATAGCTTGAGAATATCTTAAAACAATAATTCAGCTGGAAAAAGCAACAAACAAGCAAATATGAAATTGCTATTCCCCTAGCCCCAAATTATGCATAGTCCTCATTTATCGGACCAGACCCATTCTGTGGGATAGTAAAAGTCACACAATGAAAAGGATAAGAACATAAAAATTTTCCTACTAGAGGCTAACTCCACAGCAAACGTAAGCGAGCCAAATTACACTTTCAGCTGAGACATCATCAACTCAAATACCGAAAAAAACGAAACTTGGGAGAAAAGTAAGTGAATTCTCTATTAGTTTATTTTCTTTGCTAATACAGTCCAAGGACCAAGAAAAATCTTGGGTTCACTGGGACCTAGAGACATGGAGAGGGAGAGTGATGTTTCTTTCGACGGGAAGCGAGAAACTATTTTGCTGCCTCTTGTTATAGAAGACAAGCGTCAATGTATTTTATCCCCGTAATCTAAAGAAGAAAAAAATGGATGATAGTGTTTTGACGCGACTAATATAGCCAAAGGACAATCTCTAATTAGGATCTATCAGGATCATCTAGGACTAATCTAATATGCATCTAATCTCGATGATATGCGGGACTGGTTTGCACAATTAATAATATCTTACTATTTTCAAAAAATTCAGACGTGAATACTATTTGCACTTGGTTTAAGAAATAAAAACATGAATATCCTGACAAAGTAATATAGCACATAAAATTAACAAAATAGTTAATAATCTTTTTCAAAATTCACAGCGTGTGTTAATTTATTTATCCTCGAAGTAATAATGATTTATCTCATGCGATGCATCTATTTTTTAACATAAACATTCAGATCTTTCGTAACGGTCATTTCCTCTTACATTTTCGACATGCCGATAGTGGACAAAATTAAGCCTCCACTGATTGAAAGTGCGGATCCGAAATCGGTTTATTCATAGCTTTGGGTTTATTATAGTAAGCGCCTCATTGATTCAATTTACTTATTCGCCTATTTCATGCAACATTATCAGCTTGAGCTTTACTTTGCTATAATTTGCCCCAAATTCTTCCGCCTGATTAGACAATTAATTATAGAGGAATGCGACCAAACTGCGTTAACTGTTTTAGTATATTCAATGTTAACTGATTAATACATTACTAAAATATTTGGCCTTATTGTAGTGCGGTTAAAAATTTGTTAATAGTTCTTACAGCGATTGTATCCGTTTATATATATTTGTTTTATTTCGAATTAAACAATATAAAAATAAATATATACGCTGCAATTGAGGTTTGCATTGCTTCGACATATTTATCTTTTCACGGTGCATGCTATACCAGCGAGTAAAACTGGGAATGTATGCAAAAAGTTATGTTAAACCATGTTTTAAATATTTTAAATTACATAGGAAAAGAATTTGTATGCAACCATGGTGGGTGGCCAATATATTAGAAAACTAAATTTCACTATTTAAAATAATATGTACAGCTTCGTCACCGACAGTTAGTAAAAAATATTGTTTCT
Organism: Pogonocherus hispidulus; assembly: GCA_963924545.1. Taxonomy (NCBI): domain Eukaryota; kingdom Metazoa; phylum Arthropoda; class Insecta; order Coleoptera; family Cerambycidae; genus Pogonocherus; species Pogonocherus hispidulus. The sequence goes on from OZ004693.1 coordinate 18,620,741, forward strand.
TTTTAACGGAAAATGTTTTTATAAAGAAATAAAATACCATGTCATTAAAGCATGAACTTCATGCAGAGTCTGGTTCAGTATTAAATTTGTGTAAGTTCGAACACCTTCACGAATAAAAGTACTGAAATTTTCTGTTGTTTATACCTACCATATGTTACAATCAGTATCATAGATACAGAAATCAATTCCTTCCCCTGAAGTTTATTAGAGATATGTGTTTTTAGCATCTAACAATTCCCTGACAATCCCAAAAAAAAAATGTCTTTTGGCTTTGCTTTCTTTATTTTATTCATAAAATAAAACTCGTATAACGTAAAAAAAGTTGTAACGTAAAATATGAAAAAACGTCAATGCAAAAGATGATTTTTTTGAAAACGCCAATCAATGCATTACAAATTAAAATATGTTTTATGTGGATAATTTGGAACAATCCATGGTAACAACTTAGCATTAATAGATATCATAAATATGAGGACAGAATTATTACTTTAACGATGATGAAGGCTACTGATGCAACGTTACTTACTGTTAGTACTTCGATAATAGCCTAAGGTGAATTTACAGATATTATATAATTCTCGCGAGATTGATGTAAAAGACGTACCATTTCTCGGAAAGGACGTTAAGCCAGAGGTCCGTTATCTATCCGTAAGTAAAGAATCCCTACTACATATACTACGAGTATATCTTTAAATATGGTAACTTGAAATTGTCTCTGTCATTGTGCCTGCCTCATGGTCAAGAGACACAAACATCTGGGTGCAGCATTTCTCCTGCCCCAGGACATTAGAGAGCTTCCCCTAGAACGGGTGTTGGCCTATGCGCATAGCACGGGTCTCCTCCAATAATAGCTCTCGACTAGCGGCAGGCACAATAGATCGAAAGACCTGAGTGCTGCGGGTAACCGCGCCGCGTTCCAACAACAACAACAACAACTTGAAATGCACATTTCAAAAAAGTAAAATTTTTAAGAACATAAAATTGATTTACCACAGATGTACTCAACCTTGGCATGGAAAATTACGAAATTAAGTATACTAGGTACCGAGCATACTTCCCAAAAACTATAGCGAAGCTATAAACGACAAATCTTAAATCACCAATATCCATTGACCATGGTCATGATCTAGGATGTGTTACCCTCCCCATCACTGTAGGCCCGGACTACCTCGTAGAGGAGGACCCTATCCTTCACCAACCCCGATCACAAAAAGTGATAGGTGTGGGCAATTCGTGGGGTCTCCTCCTGTCCTGGCTCTACTCTGCAGGCTGGGTAGGATCTTCTGGTGATCAATTTTAAATCAAATGATCAAGTTTTGTTTCAAAGCCGCCCGCGAAGAAACGTTATTTGATCAAGTTATAAAAATATTTTTATAACTTGATCAAATAACGTTTCTTCGCGGGCGGCTTTGAAACAAAACTTGATCAAGTTATAAAAATACTGTATGGAGCTGTATAATTAAAATAATAATACATATATCAATTTAAATTTCTACCTTTAGTTTAGGTAGCTATTTACTATACCTATATCTAACATTAACAGTATGCGAATAAATAATTTGTTGCTCTCAAAATGTCTGTATATAACACTACACGTAAGTCTATAGTAAAGGCTAGACACGCTTTTGCCGTAACTGTTAATGTGTCAAAAATATTGTTTTTATACAATACAATGTAACTTTTCTTGAAAGGCGTAGCAAGAGCTAAATCAATACATCAACAGTTTTTTCCCTCGCGCCCGTAATAGTAAGCAATAATTTATATAAAAAAGGATATATAATTTATATACAATAATTAATCACGATTCCCTCCGTTTGTGTGGTTTTCAGACGCATAAAAAGAAATCACGGACTGATAAATTTTGTTATGCTTTTTAGTAGACGACATAATTTTACAGCGAATTAGCTCTCTCTGGCTGACATAACTAAAATACATAAAATGCGTTGTCATATATGATGGTTCTATTACATAAAATAATACACTAATAATAATAATCATCATATCTCTTGCCCTCATTCTAATCACAAGGATTAGCCTGGAAGTTTTACACTTGTGAGGCAGAGGGGGCGGCACATTATCATTCAGTAGGCCTCATTTGCGCCTCAGGAACGACTTACTTTGGCCCTAACCATCATTCACTGCTGAAATGAGGGAGACCTGGAAAACCTCATTAGTTAGGGGACGCATCTAATATGTTTAGTAATGTTTGTATAGTTTATTTTTCACAAAGATAGGGGCAATGAAATGAAAGATGTTCACGGAGATAATGATGAAAAAGTAACACGAAATTCTTTGATCTATCCATTAACATCAGTACTGTCTGGAATATACAGTGTGTGTGAGTTTGCATTACACATTGCTTCGTAAATGTCAGATATTAAAATTTTTCAAAAAGTACTTCTAAGTGACTTTTTGTGCTCTTTTCAACCTTCTGGTTAAAAACGCTCTCATTAAAAAAACCAAAGAGCAGCGACATGTAGATACGGTGATTTTTTTAAATGGAACACCCTGTATTTTATTTCATAATTTGAAATCCTATCAAATTCTGAATATGACACCGTTTTTATTTTTCCTTAAAAATGATAAATAGCAACACAAAAAATTATCGGTACTAGCGAAGTTTACAGAATATTTATTCTGGATTGTATAATTGAAACAAAATATTTATTGAAATGAATGAAAATAATATCATTAACAAAGTTATGAGTTATTTGCATAACTTTTTTCTTCATAAGCATGCTTTGTTTTCAATAATTGTGCAATGGACGGCCTACTACCTATAATTTTTTGTATTCCTATTTATCATTTTTAAGAAAAAATAAAAACGGTGTCATATTCAGAATTTGATAGGATTTCAAATGATTTCCATTTAAAAAAATCACCGTACATGTCGCTGCTCTTTTGTTTTCTTAATGAGAGCGTTTTTAACCGGAGGGTTGAAAAGAGCACAAAAAATCACTTAGAAGTACTTTTTGAAAAATTTTAATATCTTGACATTTACGAAGCTACTGAGTGTGTAATGCAAACTCACACACTGTAGAGTATCATTACACTTAGCTTAACTATGTTAAAACTATTAATTTGGTAACTTTTCTCTTTCTAGTGGTCCAGTCCTTTAATATGTTTCGTTCCTAACGAAACGCTATTAATACAAATTATTTTTCGATTTGTTTCCACGGAAGCTGTTTTTTATTTTTATATCAGGGTATTGTTATCATTTTTAAGTTCTCTTATGTGTAAAAGTTGCACAATCATTCACGTTCTAATGTTTTGTAACTTATAATAAAATCACCACAATTTCTAGTTATTGAAATAGGCTTGTTTTTGCAAACACACGTACAAAAAAAAAGGAGCTTTCTAAACGAGAAATGAGGTACAAACTGCTGAATGTTTATTTTTTGTTAATACGACACAACTGACGGCGGGAATGGGGAATTAGTACATATTTGTCTTCAAAGACTTGCCTTCACATAAACTATAAAGATTTACTTCAGGAGAAAGAATACTTCAACTTTTACTTGTACCTATTCCATTCAAGTGAAATGAAACTGCTATGAAAAGAGTTATAATCTGGAATAAAATATATGTCTTTGTATTCATTCGCATTTTTTTCTATTCCTATATACGTTACATGATGAAAACAATAATAATTCCTAAATCACTTAAATAGTATAGTACGGCCTGCCGAAAAGAGTCTAGTGTAGTTTGTAGCATTTTAAGTAGAAATAATGGAAAATGTTCCGACAGGTCGAATTTTATTTCAAGGCATATTTTCATATTATTGTCATTTGTACAAGGTGTTCCAAAAAAAGCGGTTTACCACAGCTTATATTTTTTAAAAGGAACACCCTGCGTATTTTTACAGACTTGGATAGTGTCTTCTATATTCTCTCACGAACACATCGATATAGGGTTCGATGGATCTAGTTCTAATAATGAAGGAGATATACATTAAAGAAATAGTAGTGGTGAGAAACACACCGTAGTGCCATCTTTGGGTCTTTGCTACTACCCGTCTGACAACTATTGTCAAATTGTCAGACAGGTAGCGACCTGCTTTTCCGACCTTGATTAACAATAATTGTCAATATAAAAAACATATTGATGGATTGGATAAATGAATATCAAACGTACTTATATGTTCGAAAAGAAAATTGAGAGACCTTTTATATGAGGCGTCACGTGACCCCTATTCCCTATTTAAAATTTTGACATTTGTGCTGAGGGGGGAGAGGGTACATGTTGCCACGTCAAATTTGGTACCAAAATATGTCCCCCTCCAAGCAAAAATCGACCTGTCTCGGGATTTCTCTGGAAACAAAACAGTAATAGTTAGGGTGGCTCGTTTTCATTGAAATGCTCTGTTTTGTCAATATGTCAATCAATCAATATGTCAATCAATATTTGTAAAGTATGCTTTCTTTAAAAACGTCTGTACATTCAATACTTGTTTCTATATTCATGAGGACCACAAGTGTACCGAAATCTGTAAATAACGTGTATGATAATATAACGTATTACATTTTGTATTTCATAAATTTCTCTAGAAATTGAAACAAGAAATCGCAGTAGGTGAAGATTTGCAAGCTTTGGTTGCAGTAGTATCTTCTAGAAATGCACCTTCACATGATCTAATGAAGAACAAATCACTACAAAAAACTGACATGAATATATTATTTACACACAAATCGACAGCAAATTACGCCGACGATTCCTGCAATTCTTGGATATAACTACCACATATTTGTAGATTGTAATATACAAACATATTCTATTACAAGCTATAAACAATATTTGTAGTAATTATTTGTCTTAATGTGTCTCTTAAAAGGTTAATATCTAAAACAATTTAAAATTCGATCTAATCAACGAATACATTTTTCAGAAATATATGCATGTACTAAATTTATTAGAAATATTTCACAAAATGGTAATTCTAAATCCGAAAACCTTTTAGTTACATATACAAAAATGTATAAATATAAATAATATGTATTTTTCCATAATATCAATTCCTTTCATAATTTCGTTCTAATGCGGAACACCGAACGGCAGACAAGAGAAAGAAAGATGATTGAGAGTCAACCGGAAAATTGCATGTTGCACCGATTTACGACCAGGCGTCAAAGTGTCAACTCACTGGTCTTTAGCACGTTCATGGACATTTCTTACCATTTTTACGCTTTATGCACAATATACGTAGTACATGAAATCGTTACATTTAGTCCTACCCCTCCTAGGGAATGAATGGCTAAGAAATATAGTATAAATATTCGTATCACTCAAAAACTAATCATTAACTTCAGAGTCCCTTACCGCACCTAACTACACATATTAGTTTGTACTAATCCTAGGTAAAAATATATAAAATCTTTAAAATTAGTGAATATTTAATATTTTTGTTGTTTCAGTGAAAATGTTCAAGTTTTTCGTGGTTCTTTTCTGTGCTTGTAAGTATTACCTTTTCCGAGTAGTTCAATTAGTAGTTAGAAATATATATATACAGGGTGTGTCACGAAGAGGGCCCAGTAGGATTATCTCAAAATGTAGTCAGAATTGAAATCTGAAAATTTGTATACAGGGGTTTATCAAAAAGATCTATACAATGGAAATAGTGTGAACTTCCTCGCACTTCCGGTTATACCGGCAGTCGTCATCAACTTGCTTATTTTAAATCTAACACCCTATATATTGTTTTATTTCTGGATTCTACATGAGATTCTAAACAGATTTCATGTAGAATGTCCTTTACCTATCTTCAACTGTCTTTGAAATATTGACAGGTGAATATTGACATTTTGCAACTTTAACACCCTGTAAAATCTAAGCGGTTTGAGATCAAGTAAAACGGTTTGCACATTCCTATCTTAACTTTTCATAAACTATCGCTTGACACAAATTTCAGATTTAGCGAAAAATTAAAAATTTTCGATTAAATTTAATGTAAGTTAGATTAGCGTAAGTTTTCTTTTCGAATTACTTAATTCAACACAAAAAATAATTGTTGCAAGATTGTTGTGGAATTTTTTTTTATTCGTTCATTAATTGCTTCTGTGGTTAATTTTTTAACTATATTAACTACCTACGTATTTTGTAAAATAATATCATACATTCTGAGAAATGTAGGCATACTTCTTGTAACTTTAAATTAAAAGGTATTTGAAAATGAAGCAGAATATTTTGTTCTGTTGTTAAAAAACAAACTTTACCTTTTCAAAATTTTATAAGCTAGGAAGTTGGTAGTCATACTCTACTTTTGCGAAATCAAATAGAAAATAAGATATTTTATTTTTCGCACACTTGAAAAGAGAAAGCTATATAGGCATATAATATATATATAGGTACATGAAATTCGATTTTAGATCTTATTATATTTATAAGAACATTGTGATAAGATAAGTGAGTTTTTAAGTAAATCAACAAGTTCTAACAGTTATTATTAAACATTAAAATAATAGTCGCTTTCAATTAACATACTGCGTTTAGTATACACAATATGTAAAATAAACTCTAGCCATTAATGAAAAATGTGCAACGAAGATATTCAGCTGCAGTACAGGATGAAACGAGATAAAACTATTCCCAGCTATTCAGAATAGCTCTTTTATCTTCTATATATTATTCGATGTGAAAGCAAAACGCAGCGGGCTGTGTGCTACTGCCTGTTATTTTAAGGTGGTTATGCATTTGAGAACCGTACGGTTCGCGAGCCGCTTGTGAACCGCTCGTAAAGCATTTGTTGAAATTATGCTTTCAATGAACTTCCAACGATCTATGCGAAAGGAACGAACGGCAGACCACCTCAGTCATTGCTACATCTCGGGCTATCATCTCAAGAAAATTGTGATAAAAGTAATTATTTATTTCAGCAGAGTTTCAACTTATTATACAGAAGACAAATAACTTGTTGAAACATAAACAAGTAAAACAGGAAAGAAGAAAATTCCAGATACTTCCTAGACGTACCTAAAATAGTTTACAACCTACCTTTTCCTGTTTCCCTTACTGCTTCTTACTTTAGTTTTCTCACGCCGGTAACAGAAGCCAGCAAACATATCATTTTCTTTTTACATTTGACCGGACATATATTCATCTCAGAACCTATTTCCCTCCAGGCATCCTCTTTAAAGTTTTTTTTGAAATGGTCCTTGTGTTTAAGACCCAGAGTAAAGCTTTGGTTTTGTAAATATCTATCAATTTCAGTACATCTTCCTCTGACCATTCCAGAATTAAAAAAATGGGCGATGGAGACGGTAAGTTCGCGAGCAGAAGAAAGCCAACGAACTGTACACAACGCCCTCCCACTGTGAACTGAGAACGTCTTTGTGTTCGCCAGAAAAACCGACAGGAGTCGGATAGCCACGAACGGTTCAAAAGCCGTTCGTTCGGCGCTCTAAACCATGTCCCAATCATGCGAACAAGCGGTTCACAAGCGGCTCGCGAACCGTTCGGTTCTCAAATGTTACATATTTCAGAATAAACCGATCAATGAACATAATTGTTTGAAATCTGACAGCACCTGATGAAAATCAATGAATTCCAATCCCGATTTTCAAAATGTGTTATTTACTAGACGTTTTTGAAGAACTAAGGCGTATTAAATATTTAGACCAGTTGGTCTTTAATTATATTTAACTTTTCAGTTGCCCTAGCTGTAGCTAGCGAGCAAGAACATGAGGACGACGTAGCTCTTGACTTGGACTCCGAGGCTAGTCAGCACTATGATAGCTACAACAATGGACACGGTTACGTGTACGACGGAAAATACAGCAAAGGCGCAGAACTCGCAGGTTTAGCTCACAGTTCCGCCATACAAGCTAAGAACGCTGTCCACAACCAACTCACGGCTGGTAGCCAAGCTGCCTATGGGGTTAAAAGCAGTTTTGCTAGTGCCGCTTTAGGGGTAAGTTCGTTTATACTTATTAGAATAAACAATTGTTTATTGTCTTAATCGAGAATCGTTTTTGATACTGATAGTTATCGAGTTTTATATATTTCTAAACTTATTGAGGTTTTGTGCCTAATAACAGCACCTTTATGTAAGTATGTGATATACTTAACATTTTATTGTGAATTTAAGTTGAACGACTGCGTCTAGCAATTGCCAAATATCTAGTTTGGTGATGGGCGATTGTATACCCAAAGAAAAAAATATTATTGCAAGGATGAATTTTCAATTGCAAACAGCCTGGTAATCATGGTTATATTATTTTATCTCACTTCATGTCTATAATGGATATATTCTGCAAACAAATGTAATACAATTCTATAAAACCATGTCAACTCTTATAGAAACTAAGAACAATTTAATAACGTGCTTATACATTAATTTTTGTTTTTGCCAGCTTCTAATTTGTATTATCTTATTTCTCCAATTTAGTTTTTTAATTTTGTTTATTATGATTACTGCGGATTCACGGTTTTGCATGAAGAGCGAAAATAATCAAAAGTGATTTGATTATCACAAAAGTGAAACTTTAAATCTAATGCTACAAATATAGAATAACTATAAAGAAAAGAAACATTTCCACCAAAGCAGATTTTGGTCAAACTTAGTCTCCCGTTGGCCGTATCTTTCTCTAAATGTAAGTTCTCTGGCGATATCTGAAATGCGAAAATATTCACAAAACAGTTAGTTGTTTGCTAACTCCCTCGGTAAATTCGATATTTATGCATATTTTATTTATTAGATATTATATTCAATTATCTTGTATTTTCTTTCATATCATATCTTTTCATTCTTACATATACAATTTTAAATATTATTTAAGTCTTTTAGACAATTTATTGGTTTCGGTATAGCTATATGTCTTCCAATTTGACTATTTTCTGCGATTTATTTTGTCTAACAATTTCTGTATGACAAGAATTTTATAAGGTACCCAAACTCAATGAATTACAATTATATTAAAAATCTGCGTCGCATAAAAAGTTGAGTCTTTATTTTCTCCCTCAGATATGACTTGCACACCTTGCAATAACTTGCCGTTATGGCAAGGTGTTTAATTTTAAACCTTATTTTTATATTGCTCCTATCTAATTTTAAGTTTCTAATCCAGATAACTTTTTATCTTCATACAATGTGTTTTAATCCAATGCCACTATAATAGCTTGATAATAATAAAAATTTAGATTATACGTATTAAACAAACATACATACACCTCTGCCACTCAACTCGACGTGGAACCGATATATTTTCTTCAAATTCGGTCTATTTATTTCAGGCTGCACAAGCTGCTCACGCCGCTGTCATAGGCAAACAAGCACTGCTGGGAAACCTCAAGAAACAGTTAGGCGAAGCCCAGCACCAGCTTCAAGGAGAAATCGCTCAATATAAACAGACCCAAGCTGCCTCTCAAGCCGCCCAAGATTCCGCGCAGCAAGCCCATGCCCAGCTGAATTCCCTCACGGCCGCCTTAGCAGAAGCACAAGCCAGAGCCCACCACGCTGGACAAGCTGCCCTTGAAGCTGGAAACTCCGCCGCAGCCCAACACGCCATGGTTATCGACGCTAAGCAGCGTGTCGCTCAAATCATAGATCAGCTGCAAGCTTCCTCCAAAGACCTCCAGGATACTGAGGCGTCTGCTCAGAAAGCGGCCGAAGCCGCCCACGTTGCCCAGTCTAATGCAGCCGCCGCTGGAGCCGCCGTGAAAGCTGCAGCTGCTAAAGGAGGCCATTATGGATATTCCAAGGGGTACTACTAAAACAAAATGTACCTAGATCACGTTTGTATAGCACTTTTTCTCTTAGGTTCGGTTTTTTATTTTGAATAAAAAAAATGTGTAAAGCAAAGTTTTTCATTTTATTATGACAAATATCACAACCTTTATATGTAATTGTACGTTAACTACTTACAAGTAAACCATATGGTCAAAAAGTAAATTTTTACAATTTGAGTTTTTCTATTGCATATTTGACAATAGAATATCACTAGAGCCAAATATCACTAGTCACATGCGAGAGTTATCTATTTATACTATGAGGTCATCGTTGTTTCGTCGGTTTAAGACACACTGTATGTGTACTATGTACTATGTACCTGAATTCCTTATAACGCATAAAAGAGCTGTGCCATAAATAGACAGTATACAATATTTGTTTTGCTTACATTTGAGTAATTAATTAAATACTACCAAATCATATGTAACGCAAGACACCCTTAAGATATGTAAGGCAAGACATTACATATGATGCAGAGGCATAAGTCGAAGCAGAGATGATAATAAATTACTATTTATTGTCTCAATAAATTCACCTACTGTATAATGAATCTTTATTTGTTACTCTGATCGGTCATAAAGTAACCTACTTTATGGATCAGTGATTACCATAACCATTGAGCTTTTTCTGTAGCTGTAGATAGAGAAACCGAAAGCATTATTATAAAAAATGTGTGTATGTCAAAATACTATACATTTTATTATTCCCACATGTGAGTTCGCAGATTCGAAATATTCCAATAAATAATATAGTGGCTGGCTGATACATGCTGATTATTTACTAGTTAACTAGAAAACAATTGCTTATTTTGAAAAACAAGTAATTTCCACACCAAAAACATATTTCATAATACGTAAAAGTTACAGTTATCGATTTAATACAATGTGTAGCGTGGCGGTAGCCGCTAATATTTATTTATTGTTATAAGTTATCAGCATAACACACAAATTTAAGAAATTGAGAAATACGAATGGTTTAATTTTATTGTTTTTATTTTATGGACACGTCACCCAATAGTAGCGAAACCAATTATTTATTTATTTATTTATTTATTTATTTATTTATTTATTTGTAATACACCATTCAACAGACAGAATCCAATTAATGAATGGGGAAAAGACTATCTAGTAAATTTATATATATATAAAGTAAAAAAAAATGGGAAAAACAATAATCACTATATAAACATTTAATAGACAAAAAAAATGGAAAAAATGGAATACAGTGACCAAAAACAGTTTAAAAAAACAATCATATGAATAACCGCGAGTGGTAAACATATTTATTTCAATAATATTTTAATATCCCTAATGCTACAAGAAAATAAATCTATTTTGTCATCAACACTATTGTAATTACTACACATAGCATAAATAGGCGAGCGCTTTAGTAGGTTGGTGCGAGGGGTTTCCAGATACATTGGCTGAGAAAAACGACTATTTGCTCGTGGTATTTGAAACATTATACGTTCCAGAATGTTTGGACTATCAACTTTAAAATGAATGATTTTATACAAAAATATTAAAGACTGGATGAATCTACGATTTTCCAGTGACTTATAGTTAAATGTATCTAAAAGGATATCTTGCGGAAATCCAAGATATGGATAAACCCCCTCAGCTCTAAAGTACATATATTTCAAAAATTTTCGTTGAATAATTTCTAAATTCTTTTTATTGACCAAAGTATGCGGGCACCAAACAACCGAGGCATATTCTAAACGAGGTCTTACAAATGTGTTAAAAAGCAGCATTAACGTATTAGGGTCGGCAAAACCTTTACTATTTCTAATAATGAAACCCAGACTCTATTATAGGATGGGAATAGTATATTATTGTGTTAATTAACATAATAATTTAAGAAAAGGTATATGCGGAACCTATATATTTTATAGATTCGGTCAGTCGAAAATGAATCTACCAGGCTCGGTGTCTCATTACGAAGCACCTGCCTAAATGGGAGCATCTGAACGTCATGCCGATCTGACAAATTCGGCTGTGCTGAACTCTGATGGCACAGTCAAACACTGAAGGTAATTTTATTTGTACTATCCAATTCTATTATAACTTTAAAAATAACAGAATTGTTATAGGCTAATCCTACCGTGTTTTGCATTTGGTATTTTAATTGGCTAGTTATTTTTAAGTGGTTCTAGCAATATTTTATTTTATATTAATATTTCGCTCATATATATTATTGATTTTTTAATTACCGTTGGTTATTTTGGTCTAAGCACTGTTTCAACTTGCAGGGGACAGATAAATTATTAGTAGTCGGCCAAGTGAGAAACTTTGGGCGGAGTGGTGATTTCATAAGTTTTGTAACTAATTTATTTTATCTGCTCCTACTATGGTAAGTAGACTATTATCACATTGTTTTCAAGCACGTAAGTTAATTTTATCGGTAAAGTGCTAGTTGCTATTGACGACGGGCGGTAAGTGAGTTACTTACCTCCCTTGGCCAAATAAGTTATTTCGGAATCATGCAAATCAAAAGATGTTGAACTTGAAATTTTATTAATTATTAATTAATATTTATAGTAATTATTACAATTAGTAACATTATTCACAAAATTTGGATAACTTCCCTCACGTTTGTTAACTACCACATTTTTTTCAAAATGGTCTAACTGGTCCATTACAATAATACCATATTTACCTGGGGCTCAATATTGTCTGACTGATCCATTGTAATAACCTGATGCGACGTACTACTGGAACCTGTAGATGATGTTTTATTGTGAAGAATTCTATTAGCTGCTTCATTTTTGTTACACAAACTGTCAGCAACATAACTTTCTGCAATCGTCGCGGATTTCCAATCACGTGCCTCTTGATCCCTAAACATCCACTCATGTATTTGTATTAGCCAGTAACGTTACCGACGTTCTCCTGAACGAATGTCCTGTATATGTTTTGGGATTTCCCAGATTCAAAAACTGGGCTATCTTATTAGGAATCGTGGAAATGGTGTTCTTGCCGTCTTGCCGACTGGTTCATAGCAGCATCTGCCTGATTGATAACGCACAAAGAAACGTGAATTGTCAGTTTCTTGCCTCTAATCTAATCGTGAAATATTTCTTGACAATTCCTAGATGGCAAACGTAAAAAAGTAACGTAGTAACTGCATAGGTAAATGAAAAATATCCGTCAATTCCTTAATAGGGCATAGATTGGATTAAATGATACTTTCTATGTTTTTCTACAAAATATCTTTGTTTTATACTGTAAACACTGTTGTATTATCCTGGTTCTGTACAGACGTATTGTTATAATGTAAACCTATTTTGTAATTATTATTTAAAACATGCAAACAGTAAACATTTTCATTATATTATTAGACATATCTTTATAAATATTGTTCCTTTGTTAGTATTTATTCCTTAATTACTGTACTTCCACCTATTTATACTAATACAACTAATTTAGTTACAACAACAACTCGAGTTTATCATATTTTTCATTTCTATGACTATATTATTTGACATTATTTATTTATTTATTATTATTATTATTCTACATTAAATTTATTTTTAAGTATATTTTTTAAATAAAAACAGATCTGAGTCTTTTTATTTAAACTTAATTTGAGTGATGCCTCGCCATCCATATAATATAAATGATAATCATAGAGGAAGGGCTAAGGTCAATCTTAAAATTATGTGTCTTGTTCTAAAAACAAATTCAATAGAGGAGCAACATAATATAAATTAAAATTTGACATAATTGGAAAAGTCTGTTCCTTCCTAAATAACTGTACACCAGATTGATAATTTGATTTTGAGCTTAAACAAAAATTCTAATGCTTGCTATTGCTATTCTATTATTGCCTTTCTTGCTTAATAATAATAATAATAATAACACAGCGCTAAGTTTATTTAAATTCTTTTGTTCATTTTAACCAGTAACAGAACATTAAAGACAAACTACAATTATTGCCAATTAAATGTAATCTGATAACGATGATTTACGTTCGAATTATATTTAAGATTTTTAAACCCAATGTATCAGTATATATTTAAAACATTCTGTACAATTATGTGGATATATAAGCAGGCACTGAAACATATCACTTCCCTAAACATACCACAGCATCCTTTCATAATCCTGACAGATGTTTTACTTTCTTCGCTCGATCATTCATTAGATTACGTAACTTGTAATAGTTTAATGTATACTTGGAGTACTCTTATTTTTGAGACATTTAGAGCAATTAAATATATATATGGGTGTGGTGAAGTGTAAGTCTCTGTACCTCCCTTGTAAAATATTTTAAGTAGAAAGTGTAACTATTACGTAAATCGGATATGTAGGAGTAAAATAAAAATACGATTGACTTTGAAAAAATGATTCAGTTTTGAATATTTGTAAGTTTGTACTACCGTAAATAATTAGTAACGATAATGAAGGTATTTAGTTTGAAACATTAATTAGTTAACATTAATTAAGGAAGAGTTTCTAATTATGATACTCTGATCACAAATATAAATATTTACCTTGAGGAAAAGGGTCCAAAATTTCACCGTTAATATGTTTTTTTCTCACTACGTTACAGAAATATGTAGTAGATATGCTAATTTAATTAATTCTGTAGATTATAAACTTACAGGTAATTGTATTGTACAGTTTGAGTCACCAAGACAGCTCACCCACTTTTCATTTTCTTATTTTTATTTAAGAAAAAAAATTAACATATGTCTACGAAATGGTTTGTTATTGGCTAAAATTTAGATACATTAATTTATGTACAGAGTGTTCTAATTTCTGATGCCATTAAATTCAGAATTTTTTGAAATGGAAATACATAGATCTATAGTTGGTATCTGCTTTCATCCATTTTTGAAATAGCTACTTAAATTTTGAAAAATTAGCCATGCTATTCATAATTTTCGCACAAGTTATGAGTGTGCTATGAAATAAGTGGCATGAATTTACATAGTAAACGAATTTGAACCAACTGAACTCTCAACTAGTGCATTTGCAATCAATAATAATAATATCACCATGAAAAATACGAATAAAACAGCTTAAACTTTAATAATTTTTCAAAATTTAGTACCTATATTTGAAAAATGGTTGTAAGCAGATACCAACTGCCAACGCTTCATGGCATCTCTGATGATTAAAAAAACTATACATTTCCATTTTAAAACAATGCCGACTTTAATGGCACGAGAAATAAGAACACCCTATACATAAATTAATATGTCTAAATTTTAGCCAATAACAAACTATTTCGTACCCATATGTTTATTTTTTTCTAAAATAAAAATAGGACATTCAAAAGTGGGTGAGCTGTCTTGGTGACTCAGACTGTACAAAACCCAAATTGGAATCTAAAAATATTTCAGACAGATTTTAGATTTAAGATGAGTTTTAATCCCTTTCATTTACAAGTCCAGTAGCACATGCAGTAGTTCGAAAATATGTTTAAATTATTTCGTATCAATTATGATAATCACAACGAAATAAAAGAAAAAGACCATTTGGTATGTTTCGACGAATTGCTGTGATTATTATATTGTAAGATACGATGGGATAAGATATTACTCAAACTATTTCAATCAGATTTATATTGATTCAATATTTATTTTTTGCTGGAGGCAATCTGTAAGTACACAGTCAGCCTCCGTTCGTCATCGTTCAGCTACCACAACCATATTTTATTGCCTTAGCAAACTGCATAATATGTGTCTTTAGTTACTTAGCCTAAGAGCGATATTTCTACAACTATAAGCTACCTATTCATTAGAACATATTTAAGTTTTGCATACGGGGTGATTTGATATTTTTATCTAACTTTGGGAACAGATAGATTACTGAAAAATCGTGATATTTTGTCACATTAACTTCATTTTTTAAACATTTAATTTTTGAGATACTATTTAAAAATATCTTTAATATTATTTTTTCCCAACCATACGAATAAGACACTGCAACATTAAATTATTTTGAATAAAAAGAGGTCCATTTCGGGACTGTTTGAGATCGCCATAGCAACTGTACAAAAAAGAGATTATTGTACAGTTTTACAGTACCGAAAAGTAATTTGACATTGACATTGCATGTCACATAATATATTGAAGTTTAATTAAATAGAAAAATAGAAACAGATAGTGACTCCGATGAATCGGTAAAAATATCATACAAAGTTTTTTGCATAACTGTCCTATTTTGATAATAAAATAGATAAATTTAATAAAATCACATTTTGACATCCCTTGCCAGTTTATTATTTTTTGACGTTGTCACTTTTAATGACAGTTGTACAAAAATACGTTTTCGAGACTAGTAAAATTGCCGGACGACGCGTAGCGGAGTCCCGGCAATTTTAACCCGTTCCCTCGTCCCGAAAACGTGTATTTTTTGTACTAGTTAAACAAATAACTATTATTAGCTCATTTCACGATTTATATCTTTCTTTATATAAGGCGGTGTGACACGGTACAAGTACACTGGTACCAGTTGACTGGTACGAGTAAGCTAGCATTCTAGTTCTGTTGACACGGAAAATTAAATCACCTTATGCCAGTGAAAATTAAGATGGCGGAAGTTACTGTTGTACGCGCAGGAATAGCTGTTATTTGTGACATGCTAATTGAGAAATTGAGGGAAATTCAGAAAAAATACCGTAAGAGTAGGAAGCGAAGAGTTTGGACACGCGAGTGGATTAAAAGACGTGATAATTTATTGTGATTGATATAAATCATCAGTTCCTATTCCTTATCGAACAGCCTTTTTCATTTTTGCAACTTCTTGTGCGTACGTGTTTCTAATATTTTTTATCTTATTTTTAACTTCATTTGCGCCAAAATTCGGTAAATTCATACCTTCTGATATTCTTTGCATAGCACTGTCTCTTGCATTTTTATTCTTGTAATTGGAATTACGAAAATTCCACAAAGATTCCTCATTTTCGTATAATTCTACAAACTTTAAAGTCAACGGCTCATGCCAACGCTTATTTGTCGCCATTTTTAATTCTTACTAGCATGCATAAAAGTTGGAAACGACCAACTTGCTGGTACCAGTTGACTATCAATACTATCATGCAAGCAGGGTTGCCAGGAGTACAAATTTTTTCGGGCCAGATGAAGTCATGAAAAGGTCCTAGATTATTCTTTCATCGTACCAACTGCCAACGGGGGGGGGGGTAGATTATTGGCATATTACTGTAATTTTCAGAAAATACCTATTTCTAAATGTCCTACTTAAATAAAAAAAAGGAAAAAACTGTCTAACCATAAAATATATAAGAGATGTCTGACTGACTTCTGACCCTAGATGAATTAAACCGACTTCCGACCTGAATTCGAATTTCGAAGATGAATGTGAAATGAGAATTGTAGATCGTAGTTCGTAGTATCATAGATCACAGAAGCACAGAAATCATAAATATCAGCATAGACCAAGAACGAAATACGACCATGGCTAAGGTTAAAGGAGCACCAGATTGCCATTTATAGAAATTGAGTAGGGATACCGATACCCGTTAATTTTACTACCCGGGTACCCGTTTCCAATACCCGGTATTTACCCGATACCCGTTAATTACCCGCTACCCGTTAATAACCCGGTATACCCGTTAATTACCCGTTACCCGTTATTTACCCGTTACCCGCTATTTATCTATTATGCTATATCAACCCATAGCCATTCAACATAGCAAATATTTTCCGATTCATATCATATTTTATATCGCCAAACCTGCGCCAACGCCAAACCGCAAAAAAAACAAGTTGTCATATGAATATGAGTGACATAGAGGGCGACCGAGTGCAGGGGCTTAGAGGGTATTCGGGTATTTAACGGATTATCGGGTTTTTAACGGGTTATCGGGTCCTAAAATGGGAACCGGGTAGCGAGTCGTTATCGGGTACCCGGGTACCCGGGTACCCGTCGGCATCCCTAAAATTGAGCAAAACGTCCCAGAAATCAGTGCTCTCGTACCGTGTCCCAGATTTTATTCAAAAGTGCCAGATCTGGCACGAAAGTCCCAGACCTGGCAACCCTGCATGCAAGTTCACTGGCGTGATGTGTTGAGACGATGCTAGTAGCGTGCTAGTGCTGCGCGCTCAACTATGCTAGTCGACTGGCACCAGTGCAGTGGCACTGGTACCGTGTCACACCGCCTATAAGAATTACGCTAAAAAGTTAACTAAGAGCGTTGAGTGAGCTATATAATTTGCTCACTCAACGCTAAGAGATAAATTATTAATGAAACTATCAAGTATTATGGTGCAATAAAGTTTTGTCTTTCTTCGTTACCTATTATTTATTTATTTACTTATAGATACTATTATAGATATTATCCTAGGTATGCAAAAGAATAACTTTATTATTTTTAATATATGTCGTAAACAATTACTTTGCGTACAACAGGCACCGACCAACATTGAATTACAACGACGTATCTTCATATAACCTCAACTTATTGTCTTTAATACATTTTTATTTTTAATAGTGTTATCTATATTTTTTAAATTGTGAAATATTACACAAGCATCTATATATTCAAAATAAATATTTTTGGTTACGTATCTTTTGTGTTGAATTTTAATGAAAACATTTTTATTTTTTATTTTTCACTGACAAAACTGAAATTGTGGTAATCCTTATACGTATTTCTGGTTCCGGGGTCTACAGGGACAATTGTGGCATGTAGGAGCTTTAACATCTAAGAATTGTTACAAAATTACAAGGAATAAATAAACTCAATAAACAAATGCCTTAATATTACACTTGCAATATTTATCTTTAATACTTATTTTTCTTTTTTTATTAAAAAAAAACTGTACGTTCGTAATAGTACCACATTTATAATGATTTTAATAGCTGTAATAAAATATGTTGCATTTTCCTTATTCTGCGAGGCTTTTGTAAAGAAATCTGAATTATTACAAGATTCCAATGTCAGGCATAAAAGTTATAGAAAAAATTGAATTGAAATAATTAGAATACTTTTATTTAACCTTACATACTTTTAGTTACACAATTCTCTAGAGAAAACGAAATGAGTTAATTAAAAGAGTATTAATTAGTCCCGTCTATAGAGATATAAATAATTTTACATATCGTCACAGTACATGCACCTCTAATTATTTTTTTTTTAAGTAAATCACTTCGATTACCCCACTCTAGCAAAGTGGTAACCGCTTCACTTTTAGTATAAAAACGTATTAGGATTTCTCAGATAGGCAGTGGTTTCTAGCTCATAACTATTTGGATTACCTCCCAAATCTATAACAGTAAGTAATTACTACGTTAATCAACTTATTCATATAAAAATTTGTGTTTTTCTTTCAGACATCATGTTCCGGTTTATCTTGCTTGCTATCTGTACCGGTAAGTAATTTTTTTTGTACCTTTTGATATAAATTCTAACAATGTCTGAAAGACTAAATTAATGTACTATGCTAGACAGTCAGCTAGCATGTTAAAATGTTAGCTATACATCATTTTAATTTACTGTCATGTTTTCCTTATATACCATCCTACTTACATCCTACTTCAAAAATGAAGTAGTGATACTTTCTCTTAACAAATTTTGATGGTCACAGGATATTTCATCAAATTATAGTGACGATTTATATACACACGCACATTAAACTCCCTGTATATCACTTCATGCATCCGAATTTGATATAAAATTATAAATCTAGAAGCAATGGCACTTAATCTTGGATTTAAACTTGTCATTGGGATATTTCTCCAGACAATACAATTATTTAAATAAGTTTCATTAGAACTGGAACAAAGTATAGAACAGTTATTTCAATTCAAACCCAATTGTAGGTAATTTATTGGTATATTTATTAACAGAGGAATATTTAAAATAAATATTAAACCTAAAGCTAAGGTTACAGTTCGTTCATATACTCGAGGATTCAATCGATGAGATAGATGGTGTCTTGTTCTGACAATTTCAAATTGAGGCCGCAGTCTTGGGTTAACCGCAAATTGGTATAGATCGTCAATTTAGTGAATAATAACGCTACGGTAACTTATGTATATTTTTTATCTCACATTAATCTTCTATGATATTCTCCAACTAAGGATGTAAATGTTTTGTTTATTTTAGTCTTACAGCTTACAAAAACAAATTAAACATATACCTATAGCTAACGTGTATTTTTTCTTTTTAAACTTTTAGCAATAACCAGCTTTTCACGTAGCTAATTCGCTACTATTGTAAACCATATATACATTACGTTTTATTTGTCTTATTCAATCTACTATAAGCCAGAAGTAGCTTATTATATATTTTTTTTATTTAGTCTTTTATGCCAATCGGATCATTTACTAATCAGTTCTGATAACACTCAATAGTACACCTAAAACTATCGAGACTACCATTGCTTTGGATAAACTAGGTTAGTAAAGTGCTACAAATTTGAGATTAACTTTCATTCATGGTATATTTTTGTTCACAATCATATACAGAGTAACCTATTTGAAAGCAGGCCACCCTCATAACTTTTTTATTTATGGAGCCATTTTGATCCAACATTTTTTGAAATGTGAAGGGGGGAAAGTGTATTTGGGGTCAAGTGGCATTCCGTTTTTTTTAAAACCAAGGCCTAGTAGGTCACATTTAGAGGCTGAAAATTCCAGAAATCATATTAGCGATTTTTTTATAAAAAATCTGGGTACTGGATTCGGCGTCCGCTAAATTGGTTTGTACCAAATTTCATGAGTATTGGATATTAATGATTCTACGACTAAATTGCGAATCGTGATGTTCATTATGAATGTAAGCTTCTTATCCAGTAATCCATGTGACATGATAACAAATGAATCACAACAAATTTGTTTAATAACAACATTTAGTAGACAAATAGTTTCTAAGAGAAATTGTATAGCATAATTAAAAATTATAAATTGTCAAAATACTTCGAATAGTCGTCACGTTAATTACAATTTTGTAAGTAATTTTGCTTATAATTATTATCCTTTAGACTTTAGGGTGCTATCCGATAAACTTAAAAAAAAATGTCTACTCCACAGTTATATTTTTTCTATTTCAATTTCGTACAGCAGAGTCAAATTATCAGCCATACTTATTTGATGGTGTACTTGAGGATCAATATGTAAATTTCACTAATGAATTAATAAATTTGGCATTTCATCTTTTGTTCAGCTGACTTGTCATCTGTAGCAACTTCAGTAATTTCAAAGACTGCTATTAAGAATAATGTTCATCACTATGGAGCTGTATGTATTATTAGAGCATGTTTAATTAGGGATGTTGTAAATAAAACAAAGATTTCCAATAATATAATAGTGGATAATATTGGCTGAAGCCAACGTTTCAATTTTGTGATATTAGACAATAGGATTTGATTGAATGCGAATTTGAATTTCCTTGTTAGGAGCGAGCGATAAATTTGGTGATAGTAATTGAATGTAAAGAAGCTTTAAATTATTAATAAGTAGCCTACACAGTGGTTATTCATGTCTGATATTATTCTAGCCGGTCTCACCTCCGCCGGCGTTTCCAAGCAGCAACCCCAACCCGCCGACTCTCAGACTCAAGCAAGCCACGATTTGGGAGACATCCACTCCGGTGGTTATGAAGCTGGCGGTTACGGCGGAGAGTTTGTGGAGCACAGCAGCGGTTCCGACAGCAACGGAGCCGAGCTGACCAGCCTCGCACATAGCTCCGCCGTACAGGCCAACAACGCTGTCCAGAACCAACACACAGCCGGGAGACAGGCTGCTTTCGGAGTAGCCAACAGCTTTGCCAGCGCTGCCTTCGGGGTAAGAAAGTACTTTAAGGCCAGTTGGCATTTTTGTGCGTCCACCTAACAATGTTAGGTGGCGGTGTAGCTATACGTTCCATGCTATTAAGTGGACTCTTAGCTGCTATTTTAATAGATAGGGATTAGTTCCTGGTAACGAAGTGGCCGGCGATCACTCGAACGGTTATCTAGAAATTATTGAAACATGATATTTAATTCGTTTTGCCATTAAAATCACTAATACTTAATATATATCTAACTACCTCTATAATAATTATTATCTCTATATAAATCCAACCCAATAATCCATCTTGAAAAGGGTTTGGAATCTTTGGTATGAAGATAACACTGACATAGTGTTCCACATAACACCAAAACACTATACTGCACTCGACACGCGTTTTTCAATCAAGTTTGCAACATCTGGAGATGATTAAAACTAAACCTATTCTTGCACTAGAGTGAACCGTTGCAACGGCTCAGTGAACCGTCGTAGTATCAGTGGACCATGATCTACTTACTAACCAATAAAGCGGGCTGTATGGGATTGGCCCTCTTACACTATTCATACTATTTTTACACTTTACAATTTCGAAACTCTCAAATGCATCCATCTGTCTTAAATTACTACTTTCTACCGATAACCCATAAATCCAAAGAAAAGTTGAAAAGTAGGAATTTAAAGAAGATATACGCCTGATTACCATTTCAAATATACCTACATATAAAAATGAATACATATTTTCGTCCAATGTAACAGAACTATTTCTTTCCTCAGTCCGCCCAAACCGCTCAAGCAGCTCTGGTAGGGAAACAAGCCATTGTCCAAAACCTCAGAAGGTATCTAACCGACGCCCAACACCAACTCCAACAAGAAATTACCCAGTACCAACAGACGGAAGCTGCCGCTCAGGCTGCCCAGGTAACTGCCCAGCAAGCTCAAGCACAACTATCCAGCTTGAGCGTAGCTGTATCAGCGGTACAAAGTGGCGCTCAGAATGCCCAGCAAGCCGCTGCTGAAGCTTCCAGAGCGTCCGCTTCTCAGCAGTCCATGGTCGTCGAAGCTAAGCAACGCGTTGCCCATATCATCAGCCGTATCCAAAACGCTGTTGCCGAATTACAAGAGACTGAAGTCTCCGCCCAAAAGGCAGCTGAAGCCGCCCAAATCGCTCAGTCCAACGCAGCTGCGGCTGGAGCAGCTGTAGCGACAGCTAGTTTTCAATCAGCTGGGTCTAAAGATGGTCATCATTATTAAATTATTGTATCCCAAACACGATATTCCTAACGAATCTTGACAATAAAGTTTAAAAGCATATTCTGTTTAACTGAAAAATATTTATCTACGTCTAAACTAAAAAAAATTACCTACTGATGACATAAGTAGCTGGTAGGATAAAAAAACAATCATAAACCAATCCAAATGTGTTTGTGATATTTAGTAGGCTCTAATGTTTAACTGAATATTTATATATTCAATAATAAAAAATATAATTTTATTATTAGGTAAATCCATTCTAAAAAAGTCTTACTCATTTCTAAATACATTTCTTATATTTTGTATGTTACTTTGAACATCTTTTATAGTCACATTTGTATAATTTTTATTTTTTTATATATATTAAATATTCATAGACTTCTCCATTTTTATTATCATAGTCTGGATCTATTATTTTCCATAAATACACCGTTCTCGATATAAAATTTGGTCAAAATCTCTTTTTAGTAGTGGTGAGAAACACTCTGTAGTGACCTCTTTGGGTCTTTGCTACTACCTGTCTGACAATTATTGTCTAATTGACAGACAGATAACGACCTGCTTTTCCGCAGGTGCCATTACAGCAGTGACCTCTATGGTCTTTAAGGAAAACAATCCTACTTATTTATTTGAAGGAGATCCCGAAAACAACTACTCCACGGTCAATGAGGCCCGACTGGCATTACATTACTTCGGCATCTTCATAGGAGTCACCACATCATACATCGAGACCAACTTATGTTGGTAAGTTATTATAGTATAAAATTATACTTATTATATTAACTACCTAGGGCACTAGGTAGTTAATATAATAATAGCACTGATGAGCGCATAATAAGCGCGAAACCAGTCAGTGTCTGGTTAGTTGGTCTCGATGAATGATGTGGCGACTCCTATGGATGTGTTGAAGTAATGCTATGCCAGTCGGGCACATTGATCGTGGAGTAGTTGTTTGCGGCATCTCCTTCAAATAAAAAATCTTTTTATTTTTAAATGTATGAGCAACCAAGACTACGTTTATTGATGGTAAGAAGAATAACTTGACATATAACTGACAAGACAATAAAATAAAAATAACAGTGACCTGTTTCTTCACTAACAGCCTATTTCACCGACTGGGTTCGTAGTAGGCCACTAACTCACGTGGCAAAGTGAGAGACATGGTCCGCGACGTACCAGACAGTACCAGATCATCCAATAAGTCTGTGGGCACTCGCTAAAAAGCAAAGCTATGGATGCGGTCTCTATTTTTTCATTATTTTCTGAGGTTCAATGACAACATTAATTGTCATTAATGGTTATTTTTGTCAAGCCCGCGTAATCGCGGGATTCCGTCTTTAGAATATATTTTTGGTAACTTGAAATATGTCAGAAAATCTGTTATTCAATTACATTTTAATTACTTGAAAATCTGTTGATTTTTATGTTGGATTGTCACATTTAGTATAAAAACAATACGGTAGCAAATCCAAGAACTACTTTATTTTGTAATTATTATTATTATTATTGTGATGTTTAAAATATCAACAAGACTTTTTGAATCAACATTATACCTACCATTAGGATACCAACTTAAGTATACGTAAAAGTGTTTCTAGCATTCGATTCCCCTTTCTACAGAAACAATAAAAGGAGTCACTTAATGGTGTTAAAATATAGAGCACGCATTTAAGTGATGTATTTAAAGTACCGTCGATTACTGTTAAATATGGAGTGGTGTCTACCAATCAGAATAAATAATAGTAGCTAAAACGATATAGATTTAATGGCTAATAGATGGTTACATCACAGAGTGTCAGTATGTTATCCTGGCTGGGTTAAAAGTCCTGGCATATCCACTGACATGATAATTATCACGACAGTACTGGTCTCTCTGTGATAACAGTAAAGGCGGTGTGACACAGTACAAGTACAATGGTACCAGTTGACTGCTACGAGTAAGCTAGCATTCTAATTCTGTTGACACGGCAAATTAAATCACCTTATGCCAGTGAAAATTAAGATGGCGGAAGTTACTGTTGTACGCGCAGGAATAGCTGTTATTTGTGACATGCTAATTGAGGAATTGAGGGAAATTCAGAAAAAATACCGTAAGAGTAGGAACCGAAGAGTTTGGACACGCCAGTGGATTAAAAGACGTGATAATTTATTGTGATTGATATAAATCATCAGTTCCTATTCCTGATCGAACAGCCTTTTTCATTTTTGTAACTTCTTGTGCGTACGTGTTTCTAATATTTTTTATCTTATTTTTAACTTCATTTGCGCCAAAATTCGGTAAATTCATACCTTCTGATATTCTTTGCATAGCACTGTCTCTTGCATTTTTATTCTTGTAATTGGAATTACGAAAATTCCACAAAGATTCCTCATTTTCGTATAATTCTACAAACTTTAAAGTCAACGGCTCATGCCAACGCTTATTTGTCGCCATTTTTAATTCTTACTAGCATGCATAAAAGTTGGAAACGACCAACTTGCTGGTACCAGTTGACTATCATGCAAGTTCACTGGCGTGATGTGTTGAGACGATGCTAGTAGCGTGCTAGTGCTGCGCGCTCAACTATGCTAGTCGACTGGCACCAGTGCACTGGTACCGTGTCACACCACCTTAAGCTAGAAGGTATTTTTAGGTGACCATTTACGTCATGACTGTACCAGTGACAATAATGCTGCCTTAAGCAGCGTTTACATTGTACTAACCGCTGGTACCAGTAACTAGCTTGCCAGTGAACTATCTCAAGTCCAATGTTAGTAGGCGTTTACACATAAACTATGTTTTTCAATACTAGCTAGTAGCTACTAGTAGCAGTTTCGATGTTGATATGAAAATTTCTCTTCGTGGTCGTAGAATTTCGCCTTCAAAAATTATTCTGTTAAAAAAAGATATATTAAAAGTTGCCCAGACGCCAGTGTCTGACGCATGAAATCAATGACATATCAGGAGGAACAATGTGCACGGAAAAAATTGTAGGTTAGAAAATGGATTAGTAGAAGGACTACTAGAGTATTTGATTTGATTTGAGGATTGATAATCGCATTTGATTATTGCGATATATGACCGCAGTAACATTTCATAAACTTTCCTGGTCTCTATTTAGTTCAACAAATTTTACTGTGTCTCGCTTCAGACCACCTCTTTTTCACAGACATCAGATTCCACGTGCTTACTAAATGCATATACTAGCACTCAAAAAATATATAACTAGACTAGCACTGGCGCAAAACTGTTTACATTAGGCGAGTATACATAATATAAGTAGCGCGGACAGCAAACCGGCTACGCTGTAGCCGGTTGCTCCCTCCCGGATACACCCCGGTGCCTTCGAGGGTTCAAAAATTCGACGTTTTCCTATCGAGGACTCAAATGAGAGAACGCTCCTTAGGAACCTGCCAGGGATTGCTCCCTTCTCTTGCTTTCAAGAATAGACGTACAGGATAGTAAATAACCTAGAAAGCTATTTACTTTCCTCCCTAATCTGCTAGTACCAGTACTGGTACATGCCACTTGCTACAAGTTTACACTGGATTAGTTGCTGTAGTTTGGACTAAGTAGTGGTTTCAATCGCTCCTTATATAGTTCCTGTAGGTCTCGTATAATTTTTAATGAGATTATTCTTTGATTTTGAAAAAATTGTAAGTATTTTTTATATTGTTCATTTTCTTACATTTGTTGTCATTTTTCGTTATTCAGAGTATTAACTGATAGTGATTTACTCCACTTTCCACGTTGTATATGTTATTATTAGATATTATTAACTTAAAGTAATAGCTTCGTTAAGGTTACATGTATTTATTTATACAATATAAAGAACACATTCTGAAGTTAACGATACCCCCAAGTTCTCGCCGCTCTTGTATATCAATCATTGCCAAAACGTTTTTAGGGAGCCCAGTGACCAAATTTTTATAAAATTTGGAATCCTTTCACTTTTAGAATAGAAATGTAAAGCCGGCTATACACGGTCCGGCACGCCTGTCAGTTCAAACTGTACAGTCCGCCTAAAAGCCGGTCGCTTGAACGTGTATATATTCCAGTCGATCTGTCCGTTAAGACTGTTCAGGCGGCTGGAGGAAAATTAAAAATATGTTCGTTCATCCGACCGGCCTGACATAATCAAAGGCAAGTCTGAACGTGTGTATGGCATGGTAGCCTGTCGGGTCGTCGGGCTATCAGTTCAGACAGTTCAGTACTAGTAGTGAGCTCATACACCATGTCGCGTTTCTTTTTGGGTTTCTTTTTACCCAAAACGACTACTAAACCAAAAAGTACTAACGCGTCGTCGGAAGTAGAGGCCATGATGATTGAGACAGAAAAATATTTCAGGTTCGCCTGAACGTTTGGAGCGTCGTCAGTCCATCCGGCGACCGGCCTTCAGTTCGAACTGACAGGTTTGCCGGACCGTGTGTAGCTGGCTTTAGAGTGACTAAAACATTTTTTCATCGCGGTCGGCCTTGAAATAAAACGTATCACCATTATTACAAGAAAGTGAATGGAATTCAAAAATTCAACAGAAGATATAATTTTCCACTAAAAATAGCGAAATTTAAGGCTATTTCAGGTTTAACCGGAAGTAATTGTTGATTTAAAATATTTTAATTGAATTTATTTTTATTTATATTAAAATTTATTAACTTTTTATATCTTAAGGATGCATTTACTCGGTATATCAAGTTCTCTGAATTAAATTTTGATGGTAACTATTAATGACAACGAGTTATGTGAAACACGCTGTATAGAACATTACCTATATCCATTTACTTACTAAGATATGCTCATAACTTTCGTTTGTTTGCGCGTGACGTCATTCGTTTGGGAAAAATGGCGATGCGATGTGAAAATTCTTAAGGGCAGTGAAATAATTATTTTCGTGTTTATCAATTGTTTTTCCTCGTAACTGACGTCACTATGCGCATTGGCATATCTGTGTAGTTGTATCATGCATATAGGTAACTTTTTTGTCAATATATTGACAAATTTGAGATTCTAATCGTCATTCTCTGGTACTGACCTCTTTTTGGTACTAATCTTTTTTCTTTGGACAGAAATGACAGAATACCTTTTATATGTTATGAAAAATTATTTAAAAAAATAAAACAAAATCTAAACAATTGTCTTCTTTAATGAGCTGACGTAACTTTAGACTAATACATTTTCGTTATGCAATGGCCAGCGAAGTTAGTATGATATATAGGCAGTGTTGGAATCATTCAAAATGCTTTTACTTTCTAAGAGGGTGGTCACTGTGGAATTTATGACATGATAATATCTTAAGCAATTTTTCATAACGTATTTATTAACTGGATCAACTGCCTTCCTTAACTTTTTTAACGTCATATCTCTATATGGTAAAATATATTTTTATTCTGTAAAGACATCTTTCTTATCACAAGTTATAAAAACATAGTTTATAGTTTTCTTTTCCGTACTTTAATTGCATTCCTATAAATTACAAATATCCCTGTAATTTACATTCCTCTTCATGCATGAAGAACTGCAGAAAAAAGTGCAGAAATGTCCTTGTGATACTTTTGAACATATCTAATACCTTTTAATATACATTACCTAGAAAGAATATTTGAATCAGCTATTTAAACTGTAAAATTAAAATGGGGCGATATCCCTAGTTTCTTAAATATTCTACTTTATAAAACCATGAACTAGCAGTTTGTAATCATATAATCCAGTGTCTTGGTCTTTAGATCCAAAGACTTTTAATTCTTTCCTGCCAAGCAGACTCGGCAAAATTTTATTAAATAATCGACTGAAATGCATATTCCAGTGGACGCTATTGAGTTAGACGCTTTGTATGCATACATAATTTAATATGTCTTAGGACCGGCCTTTCCATCTCCCTATAAACATCATTTTAAATTTATCTTCCTTGTAACTACAAAACGGGTCTTTTCACTGTGTTTTAAATTAAATCCTGTCTTTAAAGTTCTCTATCTGCTCTTTAACTTATAGGTCACTTTTACTTGCTTATAAGTTGTTACAAAGAGATTTTTAACCTCAGAAATTTTACAATTTGAGTGGTAGTACCTAAACAATTTGATTAATAAAACGTCAAAACATATACCTATGTTTATAAGGGAAAACATTATTAATTTTTAAGAAGAAATATTATTAGATCATGAAATTATAAACATGGTAAATATTGCAAACCGCGAACGAAAAATATATGCTGTAAGGCGTCATATATACAATTTAAACATCTGGGATGATGAAGAATTTATGAGGAGATTTGGTGTATCAAAAATAACGGTGTTAAATGTTCTAGAAAAAATCGAGCAACATTTACGGCATCACACTAACAGGTTAATAATAAAAAAGAAATGATATCTAGGTATTTCTTAGATTTTATGACATGTTTTATTGAATCATATTTTGAAATAAGGCCTGAACTGCTATGATTTGTACTAGTGAGTGAGGGCCTCAAATTCTTGGGCAATTTGGTTCCAAGTCTTTTTACTGTATCATCCTGGGAAGACATTTTTACACTTCTGAAAATTAAATTTAAACTAGAGATCCCAGAAATGACTAGAACTTAAAGAAAGTTGTACTTAGTTATGTAATCTTGTCATAATTGACATATTTTGTTGATTATGATTGACGCATTTCATCTGTCTCACTTTATTATATAGACTTTCTTATTTAATCAGTATTGCCAATATCATTAAACAGTCTTTTTACAAAAGAGCAGTTAAATTGTGTTGGAAAGACGCAATTTTTTAACTGCCAGATAAATTTACTTGTTAACTTTAAGTTTCTTTTAGTTAAAAGCAACTTTATTAAGAGATAGAAAGAACGGCCCTAAGACATAATAAAGAATTTTTAACGTCCTATCAACTTTATTACAAAAGGTAGGTATTGGTCCTTTTAATTGTTAATCAATTAGGTTTAATCTATCAGTCTAGATTAAGATCATATTACAGTTGTGATCTGAGGTACAGCATTATTAAAGGTAGTAGATGATATACTATTGGAAATGGATAATAGTAGGTATATTAAGTATTAAGTAGGTATTATACTATTTTTTCTATTTTGCACATTTTACACCTATGAAAGCAAAGAAAAATCAGCAGAAAATTAAATTCCTGAATAGGGATTTTTATACATATTTTGGGACAGTTGGTGTCATTGACGTTTATCAACTTTTCTTTGCTTGAAAATTTAGTTAGGTTGATTTATATACCATTTATATACCATTACCGGATACTAAGTCTATGACCATTACTATAGCACACCATACAAAACAAAGAATGTAAATTTGTTGCTACCAACATTTAAAAACAAAAAGTTGAGTGTCGAAGAGGATTTCTTTTCGATACACCATTGCGTTTCATAATGACTTGTTTATAGATGCAAAATACAAAAAAAAAATTAACCATTCTAGTGCTATTTAACAACTCGAAAGAATTGATAGAATCAGCCAAAGTACTACGTTAGAAGTTCTTCACTACTTGGAATTTAATTGGAACCTTTGGTGTGAAGATAACACTGATGTAGTTTTCCACATAACACCAAAACACTATACTGCACTCCACGTGCGTTTCGCCAACCAAGTTGGCATTATCTGGAGTTGATGCCAACCAAAACGCGCGTCGAGTGCAGTATAATGTTTCGGTGTTATGTGGAAAACTACATCAGTGTTAAAAATTATTTAGGTAATAAACAGCAGTAGTGAAAGTTGGTAACAGCATCTCAACCTTTCTTTTTAAATATACTTTCAGCTTCAGGAGCATTTCAATGTTCGGTTTTGGGTCCCTTATTATTTACATTGTATACCTCTAGCTTCTCTATCAATTGCCGATGACACATAAATTTAGTCTACTTTTTGAAAACATGAATATAATTCAATTAAACAGAAATTACCTTCAATCAAGCCACTTGATGAGAGTAATTTCTAATTTGTAGGTATATTAACGTTAGTATCTGAGAAATTCACCTTAACAATCAGTTCACTTAAATCAAAAGAAATGCGTTTTGGACATGGACAGCATATCTGTATAAATCATAAACTGAGAAAATATAAGTTTGTATACTTGAACAATTAGATTCTTGAAATTTTTAATGTCAGCAAAAAAAATTGACTTCTTTATAGATTGTTTTCTGAACACAATAAAACATTTACCGAATTGAAATAATTGAAAAGCTTTTATCATTATTTAATTTTTATTTGTTGCGCAATAAAAGTTGTGACACCTCTAGAAAAAAAAATGTATATACCTACCTGCGGGGACACAAAGTAAGTGTAGTTTCTTGCATACCCTGTTTAAAGTTACTCATGCCTTGACTAAAACACTCACTTTGCTACCATAATGCATAAATAATAATTAAGGCATATCCTAACCGATCACTAATGCCATTGTAAATACTTTAAATTTGTAAAATTGGAGTCACCCTTGTAATCATACGTACAAGTTTTCGAACAACCTTTTGTTATAGATGCGATCGAACAAAATTTACGTTTAATAATTTTGTTTCTCTTACAATGGCATAACTTCATGAAATTACAATGCAGAACACTTCCTTCTATACCACACCGTAAATTAATTGGACCAGGCAACTAATCTCTGCAATATGCACAATTTCGCAAACGGAGCAAGCAGAGAGCTATACTTTCTTGCTTAGTTGGGATCGGGCGTAAACGGACGAATAAGTTATTTTGATATAATTTAATTATCATGATTGCTAATCCATTTAGTGAACGTTGATTCATGGGTCTGCAACCCAGGATCACGTCTTGAAGACTTTGCTACTCGTTGGGAAACAATCTACGCGTCAGTGGCGGGGAACCCTAAATTTGTAGCCATACAATATACCGAGGTGGTAATCCTGCCAGCTATAATCTTTAATTATTACATAGACATTCTCATAAGAAGAAAATTCATCTATTCCAATTAGAGTATCTACTCTTTATATTTAGGTACCTATACAGGTCATTCAGTTGGAATCAGATCAGAGAATTAGGTGATATTGTCGTCTATAGTAATTGTTTAAAATAGCTGCCATGGTCATTTAAACATGTATGTGTCCTCTTCGAAATATTTTAAACGGCCCCGTTTAATATACAAGGTTATCATAAAGTAAGAGATATATTTCAGCTTATTATGTATTATGTAACAATGGGATTTCTTATGCCCAACAACTTTTTTTTTTGGTTTTATTTAACGTCGGTCTATTTCCGCGACTAAGGCTAATCACCGACGCCAGGAGACGAGCAACCCCCAACCTAGAGATTTTGCCCAACCCCCTCTTTTTATAGCAGGGTAGGGATCTTTTACTTGCTTATCATTTCATAGACAAGGGATCTCCGGCTTTACACCCTCTCCAAGGGATGGTACGTCTTCTACGCAAACCTCGCCTAAATTTGCATAGCTTCTGTGAATTCACCGACGTACAGGCCACTAGAAGATGTGGGCAAGCACCTACGGTCTTCCCTGCATGGTCACCCATCCAAGTACTAACCGCGGCCTACATGTCCAACAGTGGTTAACGCAAATGTTCGATATGTCGTCCATTTTGCTGCTGTACAATCACCAACCGTTCCTCCAAATTGTATACAGCATTATTCAGCATTTCGGGTTGAATTGCAGCAATTTGCTCCCTAATAGTCTTTTAATCCTTCCAGTGTTGGTCGTGTTCTAAACATCAATTTTTTTAAATAACCCTACAGCCAGTAATCCGCTGGGTTAAGATCAGGTCATATTGGAGACCATGAATTTTCAAAATGTCTGCTTATAACACGATTTCGAAAAACATGAGTTACGTTTGACACTTGTATAAGCAGTTAACACGACAAGTCTTTTGTTTTTTATAGATACAGTAAAATCCAATTATTGAAGCAAATATATTTCATTTACTTTTTGCTACTTGCTTGATTTCTTAAAATTATATAAGACTCTAAAGTATACCCCTGACTTTATGATGACCCCATATTGCCTAATTTCACGTAGAAGTAATTCTACGCTATTTTTTAATTCTTCCACCTTCCCGTAAATTCTCCCATACATTTTGTCTATATATATACCCCATACCCTATAAAAATAATCAAGGAGGTTCAGATGTGGAAATCAAGCTGGCCACAAAGTGGATCCTCTAGTACCAATTTACTTTTATGGAAATCAAATTTACCAGTACCATCTTCCATCACGCTCGAAGAATAAAAATATCATAAAATTCCATTCGTTAATGCATGAAGTATAAATTTTGTATTTCCTAGAATATGTAGGTACATATATGATATGTCGTCAATAATAGTTCGTTTCCAGGGCCAACTATAAAATATGCATTATTTGTTGATTTCTCCTCATTTTCAAAATTTTAATATGGCATATATCGTTATAAAGAGAATATAACACTTCATCTGCTAACGTAAAAATCCAATATACTGTCCATAAGAAATAAAAATGTTGACTATCGCATCTCAAAATCTAGAGTGCTTAGAGAAAATCTAACTGAATTTTTGGACCAATGTCAATAATGTATAAGTTTCAAATTTGAAGTTTAGGTATATCTTTCTTTACAGTGACATATTTTAGCATTTTGGCAGTTTTCGTTTTTCTCGCGATAACTCACGAGGTGCATATATGGCAGATAACGTACCGCAATTTGATTCAGCATAAAATTGCGGTACGGTTTGATTCAACTTTTTTCTAATTTAAGCCACCCCGTATCTCTTGCCGTTTCTGAGTGCCTAATGGTGTTCAAAATTAAATATAACACCGTGTATAATACTATCTACCTATAAAATTGGATGTAAATTATCTATATTACAATATATAAGCTCTAAAATTATCGGCATGATACTCATTAAGCTAGTTATAAGATGGCTTACAAAAATTAAACATTAACACTCAAATCAAAACCTATAATTGACTGAAGACAAGTGATAAGACATCTCTCTGAATGTAAGTTGGTTCCTTGAAAAAGTAGAGTAATATATCTACATCACTGCTTGATGTTTTACATTTTTTACGCTAAGTGAATATCCAATTTAAAATATAGAGAAGGTAAATTTGAACATCATAATGTGTTACATTATAAATGAGTCCCACCCAAACAGTTGTGGAAACGTCTTGTATAAATACAACTGATGGGGAGCAAAAATCATAGTGCCTTCTAGTTTCTCAGCCCCTTAAGATCTCAATCCTGTGATAACTCGTAAGTAGCCGTAGGTTCACGTTCTCCTGTAATTAAGTTTGGATTTTTGTTGCAGCCAATATGTTCAAGTTTTTCGTCTTTGCTTGTGCTTGTGAGTATAAACTTTTTTTTAAATAATATTCATTAGGTACATTTTTTTTCATTTGATTTGTATTAAATATTATTCTTATAACTGTGGTATAAGTACTTGTTCAATATTTATTCTATATTAATTATTATAAGTTAGTATGAAAATTAATATGTTTCTTAGACTTGAAATAAAAAAAAATGAAAATTAGTTCTTTATTGAATATTATTGTCGCACTAGGGGAAATTGAATTTATTCAAATGTATTTGCTTAACGAAATTAATTGTTATTTTAAAACATAATGTCCTCATTGTTGTACTTCCAAAAATTTTGCATACCCTCAACAAAACGGCTGTAGGTAAATGATTCCATGAAACTTGATGTTAATTATACAATGGCTTTTTTTATTCTATTATTTCTTAAATTAAACAAATCACTAATCGAATATTAATGAAAATTAGACACACCTGTTTTATTTTAAAAACGTTTAGTAAATCTAAATTTAGTAAAATTTAAATTTAATTTATATTGAATAAAATACATTTACATTGTATATTATGTCCATGACAGTACAATCATGGCGGCGGCTCTGATCGTTAATAAGTTTTAGACGACTAAATCTAAATTTCCATATATAGCATATTTTATATTTTTGAGAAATACTTTTTACTATGTTTATTTTTATTGTCCCAAAATTTCACTATTATATTAATCTTTATTTTTATACCACTAAACTGTTGGTTAACTCACTGTTAATATTTTGATTTCCTTGCATTTGCTAACAACTTTGCATTGGAAAAACATATGCAACTATTTTCTAATAAGTCATACTTTCTTCAGTGATTAATAATTAATGTTTATACACTGGTATTATCCAATCTGCCGGTTATCCAAAACTGTCGTCACTATATTCCTTGAAATGCAGTACTCGGTGTATTTTTTCACAATTAAAAAGAACGTTTTCGCGTGAGGAGATCCTTATGTTTAAAATGACAGACCTTTTTTAAGAGATTTTCGTTGTCACTAAATCCTTCGCTGGCATTAGGCACAGACTCATCAAACTCTATATTAGGGGACTCGTGACTAGATTAGTGAGGTTGAAGGGGGTTGGAACCTTTGTGTGAAGATAACACTGACATAGTTTTCCACATAACACCAACACCAAAACACTATACTGTACTCGACGCGCATTTGGCCAACCAAGTTGGTATCATCTGGGGATGATTAAAACAGATTTATTGATCTCCAGATGGTGTGGTTGGCGAAACGCGCGTCGAGTGCAGTATAGTGTTTTGGTGGTATGTGAAAACCTAGGTCAGTGTTAGATTAGTGAGATAATATTTTATTCAGGACTATTAAAATGCAGAGGGTGTTCTATTGAAAACAAGAAAAATCTAATAATTTTCTGATATCTTGATATTGATATCTTGAAAAAAATATTATTCTAAAAAAACTGTTTTTCCCAAAACGATGACTACAGACGTGTGCATTTTTGATTCCACTGAAAAACAGGCGGGAGAAGCCTCTTTGAGTTTTTGTCATCACCATAACTGTTTGTATTAGGTAATTAAACAATCAAAATATTCATATTAAAAAACTGGGTTTTAAAAGATGTTAACATAATATAAAAATGAAATAAAAACTATAGAAATTGGAATATCTCGGTAATGTACTTTTAATAGTATCAGAGACATACATCTACAGTAGTATCTACCTTTAAAAATAAAGAATGAACTCACTTATGAAACGGATACTTTATTACAAACCGCATACCAATTTATGTATTAAGTAAATGATTTTTGTCTTTATTTATAGGTATAATATTGTAATATGTATAGATTCGTAATATATTATGACAACGACAAACAAACAAACAAACAATGTCAAATTTCCAACTGACATATCTGAGAAATCATGGCTAGCGGGAGCGGGAGCGACTTCAACGCAGGACTAAAGTATGTAGCGGGATACCTAAGCGCCTACATGAAAGCGACGTCCCGCCCATATATCCCGCCATATACTTTGGTCCCGCGTTAAGTCGCTCCCGATCCCCCTCCCGTCGTACCGCTCTGGTTTGAGGGATCCTTAGCCTTTTCTTTAATACGTCTTGCTAAATATAAAGTAAGAATTATTATATGCTTGAAGTTAAATAGTTACTATCTTTAAATGATAATCACAATTCGGCGATCCTTCCAGTTTCCTTAGCCTCCGCTGGAGTCTCCAAGCAGAACGTAGTTCTTGAACCCCAACAGCAATCCAGTCACGGCATTGAAACCATCGTTGAGGGGTACGAAGGTGGCTATGGCGGAGGGTACGACGGCCACGACGATGGTGGCGACGGCGGTAGCAACGGTGCCGAACTGACCAGCCTGGCCCATAGCTCTGCCGTACAAGCCAACAACGCTGTCCAGAACCAGCAGACCGCGGGATCCCAGGCAGCCTTTGGGGTCTCCAGCAGCTTTGCCACCGCCGCTTTGGGGGTAAGTGGGTGCTCTTGGAGTAGGTGTTAACATTGATCCAAGTGTTATAGAGCCTCCTGTTATAGCCTCCTAAATACTGCATCCTTTTTGTGCATTTTTATCTTCACTCAAAATTAAATTTATAAGAAATGAATCCTTCCAAACTGTCAATCAATACATGCTCTCAACGACTATATTGCACCATGCAAAATAGGCGCTAAAAATTAATTTAATTACTAAGTAGACAAATGCTCTTCTGTCGTAAAATTATCATTACTATTATTATTGTTATTATTATCATTATTCTTTAAAAGGGTTGGACCCTTTGGTGTGAAGGTAACACTGACGTAGTTTTCCACATAACACCAAAACACGACTGCACTCAACGTGCGTTTCTTAACCAAGTTGGCATCATCTGGAGATGATTAAAACTGTAGTTTCAATCATCTCCAGATGATACCAATTATTCTTATATACTTATTCCAATAAATTGTTGTGGATTTCGCAGGCAAAATTTCCAATTTTATTGCACCAATCAATGGTTTTTTGAGAATTGTAAAAAGAAACATGGAGATATCATATAAATAAAGATGTGTAAATGTTTACCATGCCCAATAATTTTTATTATGAGAGATTAAGAGATATTAGAGAATCATTTTCTATCAAACGATATAGGTAATTTGCTAGCATTCGCAAATGTATTACTATAAATAATAACTCATAAATTGGATTAAAAAGATAAAATTTCACATTAGTGCTAGTATTTCAATTTAAAAAATTGCTTCTAAAGAATTTTTCATAATTGGTTTAAACATCACTTGGTTCAATGGTTTTACCCTTAATTTGCAGCAACATCTTGTATATCAGAAATATTTGAAACACCTGATCACATTGAACTAAAACTGATTGGACAATAGACATAGATAAACTCATAGAATTGCTGCTTCGAAAATTTTCGTTGTAACTATCCCCCTCCCTATCTAAATTAGGAAGAAAGTCAGGGAGTGATAAATCTCCTATTTTTATTTTCTGTTACTCCTTCAACTTAAAGGACAATAATTTTAGCGGCCTAAATTGGGTTTAACATGTGTCTGTGCAAAAAAATTCTATGACATTTTCTTAAATTGTCATTACGTCTTTTAGGCCGCTCAAACCGCTCAAGCTGCCCTCGTAGGCAAACAAGCCATCGTGCAGAACCTCAAGAGGCAATTAGGAGAAGCCCAACGTCAACTTCAAGGAGAAATCTACCAATACCAACAGACTGACGCTGCTGCGCAAGCCGCCCATCAAGCGTCCCAGCAGGCACAGTCGCAGCTGAGCACTCTTACCGCTGCCTTAGCTGCAGTCCAAGGAGGCGCTCAACACGCCCAACAAGCCGCCTCTGAAGCAGCCAATGCAGCAGCAGCTCAACAGTCCATGGTCGTAGAAGCTAAGCAGCGCATAGCTCGTATCTTGGGACAACTTCATCACGCTTTGGAGGGATTACAGGAGACTGAAGCTGCTGCTCTTAAGGCAGCTCAATCCGCCCAACAGGCTCAGTCCAACGCAGCTTCCGCTGGCGCAGCTGTTGCAGCTGCTGGTTTTAAGGGAGGCTATTCCGAAGTATCTAGCGGTGGCTATCATCATTAATAAGTTTTTAGGCGATCAAATCTAAATTTCTGTATATAGCATATTTTGTATTGAGAATAAAACTATTATTCCCATTTATACGTAGTGTTTATTCGATAACTCAAAAATTTAGTAAGAATCCTTAAAAAATACAGTTCCCAGATTGAATAAGAAACCTTTAAAAATATAGCTCCAAGATCTAAACTATTAATGAAATTATCAAATATTATGGTTCAATAAAATTTTTAATTTTCCTCGTTAGGTATCTATCGTCCTAGGTACGCAAAGGAATAACCATGTTATTTTTAAGATTTGTCGAAAACAACTACTTTGCGTGCAATATGTCCTGGTTTATATTATTTCATAGATGGTATATTTAGAAAATAATTTTTGATAACAGTGCCACAAGCACGTTAAATAAATATATTATAAATATTTTGTCGGTACTAAATGAGATTTAAGATATGTAAAAAAAGATCGACTCTTTCGTAAACTAAGACTACTGTTATACCACTGTTATGGTTTGTAACTATTTAATTAAATAATAACAGTTTATTTCATTTAATTGTTAATGTCATACTTTTTTTATATCTCTCTAATATATGTTGTATTTCCTGTGTATCTTCATGCACATGAACATTTTGTTTTTAAGATGTAACTAGCAGGTAATCTTCTTAATCATGGATTACAGATTGATTTATGAGATATACAAGAAACTTGCACCGCATTCTTTAAAGCTGCAATATATCTTTTTTAAGATTCTACTTTATATAAAACATTAAATTAAATTACATACGTGACAAGAAAAGAAATCTCATTATAACAAAAATTTATTAGCAGTAACTTTGTCGTGCGAAATATAATTAACTTACGACTTTACATTACGTAATTTTATGTAACAGCCTATAAGACATGGAAGATGTCTGATAAGTATTATGTATTTGCCAGTCAAATCAGAATTAAGTATTGTAAAGATGATATTGATAAGAAAGCTCACCCATCTACCTTGTTTTTATTTTGTGCTATTCCTTATTTTATTCTTGTTACTTGTAAGAAACAAATATCATACAAGAGACGAACATTTGCATCATATATTTTTCCAACCTTCTTGAGTTCACTGTACAGGGTGGACAAATTTTGATATTTATATGCTATCTCATTAACTATAAGATAAACTTATGAAAATTAATTAATTATGATAATGAAAATTAACTCCTCTTTGCCTATCTTTTTGTTCTTGACCAACCAAAACCAAAATGGCCCATCTGTCCCATCAATAGTTTTTGTTTTCGAGTAATAAACAAAATTTCGATTTTGCAACTTTCTGGTACATGTCCATATCTTGGTGGTTTGGGAGACAGAAACGAATAATATACATATTATTCAGACATATTTTTCAGTTGAATCCAGTGTCATAATGTTGTGTTTCTTAAAATACAAATCATAGTTGGCTATAGCGTAGCTAAAAAGTTAATTTTTTTCTCTTTCTACTGATGTATATTATGTAAAGGTTGTCAACTATCTTTAAGATACGTAATTATCAAGATAAAAACTCAAATGTCATAATTTAATAACAAACTATTCTACAGTATCTAAATGATACTGCCTACTTGAAGAAAATAAAAATTTAAAAAATTTGACATCCAGAAATTAGTCTAAAAAATTAACAAATAGCACATTTCACACATACATAATATTAATTCAATAAATAATATAATTTAGTAGAAAGGTAAAAAATAACCTTCTATAGATCTAATCTAATCTAATATAACCCACAGCCAACTATGATTTGAATTTAAGAAACACAACTTTAAGTCATAACTTAAAATTTAATATAGGAGCAAAAAATTGGCACGCTACTGGATTATACTTAAACCAGTGTCCGAATAACATGTATATTACTCTTTTCTATCTCTACATACAATGAAAAGGTATGGAGATGAACCCGGAAGTTTAAAAATCGAAATTTAGGCCAAAGAACGACAAAAACACAAGACGATAGGCCATTTTGTTTTTCACAATCAAGTTGGTCAAGAAAAAAAAAGTTTTTCAAGAAGAAAAAAGAAGAAAACAAGAAAGGAGGGGGGCAATTTGCCCCCCCCCCTGTACATATACCCATTTTTTTTTCATATTTTTCAAATAAAAACATTTAATTTTGTAAATAATACTGAATAGTATAGTAGTACGCTTTTCATTTCCAGTATTATTTTAATCATAATAATTTAAATGTAGCCTTGAGCACTTACACCGAATATTATTTTTTATATAGTTATAGGTTTTGTATTCCACATGTAAAAAATATTCATTAAATTAATCATAGTTATTCAATTAAAAACAACAGAAAACATCAATTAAACTGTCATTAATCATCTTTCTTTTTCCCTTTAGGGGACTTTCTGATGTAATTTCGTGCAACCTTGACAATTTTCAATAGTATATAAATAGTTATTGTAAAGATCAATAGCAATATTGATATGATATCAATAAGGAAGTACTCAATCCATGAAATATCAGCGGTTGGACTTCGGAGATGTTTAGTTCCTTTATGCCTTACGACGTACTCTATCCACCAAATAGCTTTCTCCATAGGGGGCATAGGCTCATCCAGAAGCAATGTCTTGAGTTTTTCTATATTTCTTCTGTACCTGTGAAAATATACAGAAATATTAATGAAAAACGTAAAGATGACTTGAATTAAATTTTGGGAAATCATGACATGACATTTTCATGACTTTGACCTTTAATTACTGCATCACAGTGTTAAATATTCCAGGTTTAGCTAGAAATAAGAGATTTTATCATTTACATAATAATAGATAATAGAATAAAGATAATACATTTTATCATTTTAAATCTAACTTTGAATATATTTAATATAAGGAAGGAATTATCATTAACACATTACCTACCCTAATGTGTTAATGAAATATTTGTTTAAACTGCAGCTGGAGTATTTAATATCATTACATACTTACTATATTCTACAAAAGTGTAGAAAAACCAAACTTTTTTTATAGGTATATTGTTTTTAGAAGAATTCAAGTTTCAATTTGAAATGTCGAGTTTAAACTTGAAATTTTCATTAAAAAAAAAATAAAAAAGGGTAGCCCCTCTACGTTTTCGTAATATTCCCTAGTATAGATTTAAAAATAAATTTCTTCAGTTTAGAAAGCATCAATGCGTTTGCGATTTGAGAGGGGAATTTTGAAATAACATTCGTTCCTCCAAAAATGCCAGTAGACGTGATTCAACAATTTTTTCCCAGAAATTACTAATATTTTAACATTTAAAGTTTACACTTTTTATAGTAACACACTGAATATTGTCTGCACATACGTTTTATTTTCAGCCACCTCAATGATTGCATTCTTCAGTTCCTCCTTCGTAACCGTTTCATAATCCACGCCCAACCCAATTCCGATTTCTATAATTCTTCTCGTATTCATGGTTTGATCCGCAATAAAGGGCATTCCAATGATAGGTACACCCCGATCTATTGCTTCTTCCGTAGACTGGAGCCCAGTCTGTGAGATAAATGCCTTGATATTGGGATGAGCTGTAAATTTTAAAATTAATATTTATGTAATATATTTCATAAAATGTCAATAAAATATACTATATGCCAACTATAAAAAGAGACAACACATACATCTAAAAATCATTTTCAATCGGTCGTACACCAAATAGCGAAATTAGTTGCTCAACAGTAGTGAAATTAGTAGTAGGAAAATGTTCATAGGTTATTTAAAATTATAAAACACAAGTTATTCTGTTATTGATAGGTAATAATTTTTAGTACATCTTCTTTGATTTTTACAGTTTGTATGGAAAAGTACAGTACAGTAAACGATGCAATATGCTGAAAAATAATTTCTAAATGGATAGAGCGATACAGAAACAAGCGAGGTGAGTTTAGATGCTTGCAATTTTATTATTTAAATAAATTTTCACATTTGGTAATTTATTATTTATGTATTAAATATCAATATTTTTGTTTATATGATACAACCTTCTGAATATAATTAGTGCTATTGATTGAGGCTTTTTTATAAAAAAACAAAACAGGAAAACTGTCTGAAGAATCGAAAAAGTAGAGATACATTCAAAGAAGGACGAAGGGACGAATTGTGTCTGAATAGAGGTGAAGGCTATTATTATTATTTAATTTTTCCTGTTTCTTGGAGCTAGACAGGAATCCTTCTTAGCTATTCATCATTAAATACTGTATGCAACTGTTTGAGATGAGGAAATTATAATACATATATAACTTACCAAGTACGTCTTGTTGTGGCAGCCATTTTTTAATAATAACATTGGACGGTCTTCCTGGTAAATCCTCGGATTCGTATTTCCATAAAATGGTGTATGGAAGTTCGGAGAATGCTTCGTTCAGCACTCTCCTCAATCTATCTGGCATATTGACACTTTGAACGTTTGATCCCAAACTGAAGTAAATCACCCCGTTTTTCGCATTATCCAAAAGAGTTTGCAAGTCCTAAAAACATCTAATAATAATAATAATAATAATGCCTTTATTGCCCAACAGATAAAATCCATTTACAGGACAAATTATAATATATAAATTTCAGAGGAAAAAAAAAGAAAAATAAATAAAAGATAGCAAAATAAACAAACAGAAATAAACTATAATAATTTAATCATTGAAATGCTGGTATGCTAATCTTATAAGATCAGATAATGAACAACAAAAAATATCACAAAACTGACTTAAAGAATTAAAAGTATTACACATAATATGTATCGGTGATCTTAATAACAAGTTAGAATTAGGCGTCTTGCAACTGAAAGTTACATTTTGCCTTGAATTCAACCTGGGTACATAGAAGTTGATAGCAGAAAGCAGATAGTCACAGTCAATATTATTGTGAAGCAGTTTAAATAAAAATATTAAGGATGAGCATTTTCTCCTTGCCTCAAGACTTGTTATTAAAAACCTGTTGGTTAAAACGTCATAAGAAATCCCTCTCTCAGGGTAGACACTATCCTCCTTAAACGCTAGATATTTCAAAAACCTTCTCTGAACACGTTCTAACATTGACTTCTGATTATTGTACAAAGGATACCAAACTAAAGCACCGTATTCAAGTCTTGAACGCACATAAGCAAAATATAGAATTCTTAATGAGTTAGTATTAGTAAAATCCTTACAGTTTCTAATAATGAA
Source organism: Pogonocherus hispidulus (assembly GCA_963924545.1). Taxonomy (NCBI): domain Eukaryota; kingdom Metazoa; phylum Arthropoda; class Insecta; order Coleoptera; family Cerambycidae; genus Pogonocherus; species Pogonocherus hispidulus. Next base: position 18,663,943 of record OZ004693.1, read on the forward strand.
ACCATAAAATTTTCAAGCATCATTTGTTATGAGAGCTAAATGCTCATTAAAATTACACTTTGAGTCAAACATTACACCCAAATCCCTAAAAGAGCCGCACCTGGCCAAAGGAAGATTGTCTATGTTATAATTGAATTCACAAGAAGTTTGTTTCCTGGTAAAGCTGACTACCTTACACTTTGAAGGATTCAGGTGCAACCTGTTTATTAGACACCAATGCTGGATATTATCAAGTTCCAACTGCATATTTAAACAATCATCTAAAGTAGATATAGCCGAAAATATCTTTAAGTCATCTGCATATAGAAGCTTGTAACAAGTTATAGTATCAGTCAAATCATTTATGAATAATAAAAATAGAAGGGGCCCAAGAACTGAGCCTTGAGGTACCCCCGACGTGGCAATGTAAGTATTGGAACTAAAACCATTGTAACTAACAAATTGGGGTCTTTTATGAAGATATGACTTTAGTAATTCAATAAAGACGTTGCATAAACCAAAACTTGCCAGTTTGTGTAATAAAACTTCATGACTGATCCTATCAAACGCCTTTGAAAAATCTGTGTAAATGACGTCCACCTGCCCTCTATTATCAAGTATATTAGAAATATATTGCGTTAATACGGCTAAATTTGTGACGGTAGATCTACCTTTCATAAAACCATGTTGATATGGAGAAATTTGATTCCTAAGTGACAAGTAGATACGATCATAGAGAGCAATCTCAAAGACCTTTGAAAAGATGCAAATTATGGATATAGGCCTGTAATTTTCAACTAGTGATTTGTCACCGCTCTTAAAAACAGGACAAACTCTAGCCTCCTTCCAGCGATCTGGGAACGTATTTGTTTTAAGTGCAAGATTAAATAAGTGACATAGGGGATTCGCTAAAACTGCGGCACAGTCTTTAACAACAAATGAAGGAATATTATCGGCACCGGATGTTAATTTATTTTTTAATTTCTTAATGGCACCAAATACTTCAGTTTCTGTAAATAAATATAACATAGTACTACTATAACAGAGAAAGCATTCACAATATCATGCGGCACGAAACCTCGCCCGGTATCTACAATATCTCTAATTCTAATATTACTAATTATGGATTATCTTTACAACTTTGTAGTAGCGTATTTACTATCAAGGTTATATTTCTTAAAAGTAAATTAACTTTATCATCAATGAAATAGGTAGTAATTATAAATTACTCACTTCCATTCGGTTCTCTTTAAATAAATAATAGAATTAAGCAAAAAACTTATACCTTGAACGAATACCTATTATCATTTTATTGGCGATCAAAATTTTACTTATACTGGTTCTCTCTGGATTAATTGAGAGACTTTAAATTTTGAAATTTGGTCCTTCGAGGTTTTTGGGTACTTATGCTCTCTTCAAATGAAATAATTCAATGCAGTTTCTCCGGTTATACCGGAAGTGACGTCATCTTTGTCATTTTAAATGGAACACCCTGTATATTAAACTGTAAAATTAAAAGAGGTGGACCAAGAGAACCATATTATCTATCGAAACAGAATTCAATACCTCATCTAAATTTGGAAAGATGTACGGGGTGTCCCATTGCAGACCGAACTTGCTATTACATACATTTTCACCAACCTGTATGATATTAAGCAACCTTGATGGTATGGTTACAAAGGTAATGGATTTAATTATTTCCCCTGTGAATATTATCGGTCAATCTTTTTTACTATAGAAAACACAGGGTTTTAAGATTTTAAGCGAACTACTGATTTTAGATTTTTTTAAATTAAATGTCTCGAAAATACTTTGTTAATTTTAGGTATAGGGAAACTTTATGAAAGTGACACTAATATTTAATGTTGAATCAAAAATTCAATAATATACTAAAGTAGAGTCAGGATTTCAAGTCCTCCACGTTATGACTATTTGTAAATAAATTGTAAGAATAATGAAAATATATAAAGGCGAATCCACTTTTAAGCACTGTTATTTAAATTGGTCCACATAATGTCTACTTTTAATCCATGAAATAATTCTAAATTAAGTCGGCAACGGCAAGGGTTTCATGGCTTCACTCATGACGTGTAGGACTTGAAATATTGACTGAACCATACTTTTAGTCACCTTGTGACTAAAATTTGATTCAAGTCGTCATGACAGGCCCTGTATATGTAGCAAACGTCTTGATATAAAAAAGGCTATATATTAGAAAGGTTGGAGAATAATATAAACTCTAACCGTTCTAAAATATTCGACTGCAGGTAATTAAATAAAGGAAACCTGCAAACAGTTTTCAAAAACAAAAATGTAATTATTATATTTAAACAACGATGTACTTGATTTAAAAGTAAACAGATGATAATGTCAAACAAAAGCAATTTGTTTTAATTCCTCCCTATTTTGATAAAGAAGTATTTAAACTAAATTAATAACAGTAACTGCTTCGCAGCGTGTTCTATATATCTATTGTGAAACAAGAATTTTATCTACCATAAATATCATTTATATTGCTTAAAGGTATGCTACAATACTTCATAATAACTTACCTGGGGCAAAGGCTTTGGGGGCCGTATATGCAATCTTTGTACTGGTATAACAGTTGGTACTGTCGGTCTGGGAGGATAAAATATGGGATTTGTAGTTAAAAATAAAAGACTAAGATTTTTCTCCACCTCTGCCATATAAGGCAAATCGTTGCCTAAGTATTTCCTAGCTATTTGGTCACATTTAGGCAGTGCTACAAAGGTAAGGTAAAATCTGCTCCAGAGATTATAAAAGGTACTAAGGAATCTTTCATACAAAGTCAACTTCCCGTTGTAAGACAAAAACATTTCCGAGTATATTGATGAAGGATTGGGATTGCCCATTGCATAGTGAGTCCCAATGTAACCTCCCATGGATGATACTCCTATTAATGGTGCTCTTAGCTTGTATCCTAAGCTATACATAATGGGGCTAATATAAGTTTGTACTAATATCACATCAAATGTTTCTTTAGTATTGTTGTATATTTTTATAAACTGTTCATTCGAAAATATTGCATTTGCCGCGTCATAATTTATACCAAAAATCTTCGGTATTTTTGTATGGACCGCAAATTCCTTCCGCATGAAAAACTGGAATCCGTGTCGTTTCATGGAGTCTGAAGCATAACTCATGTCGATTTCAGTAAGATTCACCAAGCGTGGGTCCTTCAAAGGATAGGGAGTGACAACTGTAACGTCATGTCCTCTCAAGGATAATTCCTTCCATAGAGACTGAAAGACACTCTGGTGGCTTACGGTTGGCATTTGGAAAACACCCAGTATACGAGCACATTGTGACGAACTTATTAAACTAACTAACAGTACTAAAAACAAATAGAAATCCATGTCAATTATCGTACTAGCTGCCAAAGGCTTACCGGTAGTATTTAAAGTCAAATATTTATCAACAGTTTATCTGTTACACAACTTTACGACCAGATTGTATTAATAGGCCGCTCTATAGAAGGCATTATAATACTACAGACACAAACCTTTCACTAACGTTGGTGTCTAGAATCAAATGAATAGACTTGGGAGGTAAATCACGATTATCTACGACCGCCAACGAAAAGTAATATCAAAACCGATAGAGAATTTTCTGTAGCAGCTGTAATTTGTAGATAGGCAATACGAAATATTCTTTACAAGGTGAAACTTTTGATCGTGTTAATTAATTTAATTTTACGAATTGCAAAGTTTAAGATTAATCCACATTATTTGGAAAAAATATAACAAAAAAAAGTTTTTTAAAAATAGTTATAGGTGTACTGCGGCGATGGTTCAGTTGGTTAAGCTGCAGGTTGAGAACCACTTCTGCCTGGGAATGATTTTGTCAGGCAATGTGCGTTTTTTTATGACCCCCCCTCCTCTCACATAAGCCTGAGGCTTTTGATCTATTTTTGTGGCATGTTTTGTATTTTTGTGTATATTATTGAATAGTATTTTAGTTCTCTATCCCTCTGATCCGAACCGAAATGGCAACTTTTGCTCCTGTCATAAAAATAAGAATTATTGCGAACAGAATTTTTAATGGGGCATCTAATTACTAAATAATTAGATATAAAGAACAGACCCGCTTACGTAAAATATTCTAAAACTGAAAAAATTTATCCATATATATTAAAACGCGTCGATTCTGTCTCGCTCTAAATTTCGTCGCCGAATCCACAAAGTTTCAATTAATCTCCTCCGAGGGGGGATCGTGGAGCGATTCCCGCGGGCGACCGGAGGTCGTCCCCGGCCTTTCTCCAATCCGTAGGGGTATTTTCGTCCCGTTTCCTACGCGTTTTCCCAATTTAAACGCCTTTTTAAAAAACTTCTGCAAAATTTTCGTCGATCGCTGTTCAGCGAGAGAGATGCGGCTAGCACCGGCGTTTGTTCTCGCGCCTAATGCTCCCGTCACGCCCGCCGAAATTCCGACTTTTCGCGGGACCCCCAACGCCCCTTTTCTAATTTTTTACGGCTTTGAGAACCGCTTCACGCGAAACTTCCGTCCTTTCTCTAATCCTTTGAGATTTTTTTTCGAGACCGTACGTCGGCTCCTTCTACGTCTATTTCGTCTTCGAAAATCTTGAGTCGCGTCCGTCTCTCTTTCTCATTTTATCTGCCGAAGTGCCGATGTGAGATTGCACTAACGAGACAAGCACCTCCTATACGAAAACTGTCAAATTAATTAAACTTCAGATAGGTTATTTTCCTACGAGAAATATTGCTAACGGAATCGATAGTACTGACTGCCAACCACTTCTGATTACTAAAATACTGAAGCGAAATACTTTTCCAATTAGAAAATCGGTAGAAATTATTTTTTCAGGTTGACACGTACTGTTTACATCTTAAACGTCTCAGGGTACACTTTTGAGAACAGACGCGATAGCGCAATGGTAAACTCATAGGATTTTAAACGTAGTAATGCTGGTTTCGCGAGTTCGAGTCACGCTGGAGGCAATTTTTTTTTAATTTTTAATTCCAATTATTTATTAGTATTAGTGTTTAGTTATTCTGTTTCATTATCCGTAGCTTTTATTCTTTCTGCACGTAAAGTTTGGAATTAATTCGTTCATTTTGGCAGTCTGTTAAATTCATCATTTTAGCTTACAAAAGTAAATATCTACAATATTTTTGGTCCCATTGATAAAATTGACCATAATGTTTACTGGAAAATAAATTCTACTTTCAGCACTTAAAAGATTATGATGTTTTACCATCAAGAATAGAGTACCCTTAGAATTCATCGAAATATTAAGAAAAATCGTTTAGTATAACTACATCATCATTCCAGATACAAAATTTCTTTAATATGTATTTTCTTAAAAATAATATTATTCTAGATGCTTTTATCACCCAAAGGGTGACCCCAGGCCGCAGGCTTGGATCCCCGGTAGGGCTAGAAATGGGAACGAAAATCGCGAGAGCGATTTTCTCCCATTTCTAGTATATCTTTAATACAATACAAGTAGATGTTTGATAAATATTAACCATTTGAAATTGATTTTGATGAGCTATATCTTGTTTTTTTTTTATTTATTATTTTCCAATACTTAATAGGAATGTCTATGATAATAATATATGCGATGATTTTAGAGGTGTAAAAAAACAGAATAGTTTGTATTATGGCATACAGCGTATTCCATATGGATGGGTTCTATCCTGATATGTATTGTTTGGTTTAGTTTATAACGCTTTCATGGCAGCTTGGTTCGGGTTCTCTAATTTACGAAGGCTCAGAACCTGCGCAGAACTGTCAACGCATTAATCAAAATCCAAAATTGTTGAGAACTGGATCTGGATTCTAGAAAAATCAAAATGAGCTTATCCGATTGACACATACTTTTGTTGGCGTAGTAGTGAATTAAGCAGATGAGTAGGTGATAGATCAAGTCCGAATATATCGATAGACTTTTGGAGGTTATTTTTCATGAATTGCAAAGTTTGCAATTGTTAAAAATAAATATTTTTTGAAAATACAATGAACTTGTTAACTGTCAAAGAGTTTAAAGAACACTTTACGTTGGTAATGCAAATAATAATAATAATAATAATAATAATAATAATAATAATAATAATAATAATAATAATAATAATAATAATAATAATAATAATAATAATAATAATAATATCTCTACCCCTCATTCTAATCACAAGGATTAGCACGAAAGTCTGAGACTTGTGTGGGAGAGGGGGCGGCATATTATTATTTCGCGGGCCGCATATGCGCCTCAGGGACGACTTACGTTGGTAGGCCCTAACCACCATTCAGTGCTGGAATGAGGGAAACCTGGAAAACCTCATTAGTTAGGGGGACAAGTCAAACATCAACTGATTTTAATCTCTCACATTAACACCAAGTTGACATTCTTCCCATCCCAGGCCATCGCTAGGATGGTTGCCAAGCCATCCCTGCGAATAAGCCTTGATCTACGAGTAAACAATTGTTTGGTGGAATGTGAATTAGAACCCACGACCTCTGGGTTGAGCGATCGAGACGCTAAGCCCTGAGCCACCGGCTCGCTAAAATGGTATTTTTAGTGACGTAAAATCACCGCTAAATTACTTTTGGGTTATAGAAATATGATGTAAATCATGATTATTTACCGATAATTTTACATGACTAAAAGATTTAAGAGTAGGTATATAGATTTAAGGGTATATATGCACAAAATCTATTATTTACTTTGAATAGTACTATTTTATATTTGGTGGTGGCGTATACTAAAATAATTTTTGATGAATCATACAGTTGTGCCACAAATAAGTTACAGAAATAAGTGTTATAATTACAAAAAGATATTCAGTTTTCCGAACAAAATTTTCTTCTATATTTTAAGAATAAAATAGTGTTTTCAAACTGGTTTTCAAATGTGTCCAGAAGAAACGAGGCGTTCTCAAACAAATTATTAATGTTTATTTGACTGAAAGATTTGCTGCATATAAATTATTATAAAGTGAAAATGTTTCTTTAGTTTTTTCTTAATTTCATTTACGAATAAATCAAAAGCACTATGCTTATAAATTGACAGAACACGTGTAAAATTTGTTTTCTCCTCGACTTTAAAATAATAAAAATAAAGAAAAAATCTCCGCTACTTGTATACTAATAATTCAAAAATTAATAATTACATGTTAATACTTAAATTAATATAAAAAATATTGTAACAAATTTCATTTAAAACACAAAACTAAAACATTACCTAACTTTAAACTTTCTGCATCTAAACCAAGAAACTAGGAATCTTATAATCACATTTCTTATGTACACAACTACTAAAAGCACTCCAACTACGAACACAATAATATCTAACAGTAAATATTCCACCCATGAGATATCAGCTGTAGGACTTGTAAAATGACTTGTTCCCTTGTGTCTTACAACATATTCAGTCCACCACGCAGCCCTTTGTAATCCAGTCATTGGTATGCCGATTACAGTATTGCTCTCACTTGGAGATAATTTTGTTGTACCTGAAATTTTGAAATTTAAATAGGAATCCATACGAAAAATCGTAAATACTGAAACTATTACACTTTAAAACAACAGCTGACTGATGCTCTTGACCATAGATCTGTCTGTGCTAATATTAACTGCGAGTTTTAATAATAGCCCTGTTTAAATTTGACATTATGCCTCGAGAATTCTGAAACAGTGAGAAATCAAACTCCTCAAGTACAATACCAATATATAAGTTTTTCTCAAATTGCGAAATATAACTTTTAAAGGGAAATATTTAAAAAAGTTTTTGTCCAGCCTTAAATATCATAGAAAATGTTACTTATATACAGGGTGATTCAGCTAACCCGTTCATTAAAAGTTGAAGGACTTCCCTTTGGAATATTTTTAAAAAATTTGGATACAGGGGTTTCCGTTTTTCTGGCATTTCCGGTTATACCGGAAATGGCTTCAACCTTCTTATTTTAAATAGAATACCCTATATTTTTAACATTTTTTATTTCTACGCTAAAATCTACGTTTTTTAATATGGCCCAACCGATACGAGAAATTAATAATTTTTTAGATATTTAAATTTTTTTGAAAAAAATTGATTTTGTAGTACCTTATCCTAGACAACGCAAGTTATGGTAACAAGTTTTGGGCTATGGTTAGGCGAATCAACGAGCTTTCAGATTACGTGTAGTTTTTTGTATGGTAAGATGATTTCAATCGTTATACTTTATCTATACAGTACAGAAATTAATGATTGCGCTAGTATATGTACAGTGTTATTCAGAACTTATCCATAATAAAATTTGGGGATGTTCAACAGACATGTAGAAATGTGGTACCTAGTGCAAAAAAAAATTTTTGGCGGGGTCTGAAAATTATTTAAAAATTTTTCATTGCACGCCGCTGGATACTGGTCCACTGTAATGAAGTGACCTTGGGACTGACAATGCAAACTGGCTAGCACAAAAAAAACTTCGGAAGATCTGAGAGTATACCGACACCTGGCGCAAAAAAGATTTGCAGCGTTTTTACTTTAAAACAAACTTAAAGATAGATAGATCTGACCAAAGTGACGTGTCTTTAAAATGAATAAAATTTTGTTACACTAATTTTGAAGAATTGCGCTACTTGATTACTAGGTATTAGAAACATTAAATTTAGGTATAAAAAATTTGCACATATCTTGTTACAAAAGCTTTTCGAAATAATATTCCTCGACTTGTACACAATTTTGGGCACGCCTTATCCAATTTTGCCCCACTAAACCGAATGTTCCTCCTGGTTGCTGATCTTGTAAACGCAAATTATTAAGTAAATTGGGGATTTTCAGCATTTTGCTGCAACAACCACTCACAAAACCTAACTTGTAATTGATAATTCACTGGTAACAGCATTACTGTACACATGAGCCATTTTGAAAATTTTACAGTTTAACACTCCTACGATAAATAAAACACCGCACTCCTACGTTAAATAAAACACCGGTACACAGTCGTCGTTCGAGGTACAAAAAACGTGTTTACTTTTTTTACCACATTCTTAGGAATGTGGTAGGTATATCAGATGTTGAAGTACAGTTGCCCATCTACGTAGTCCTTTATAATGGTATAACTTTAAATATTGTTTACGGGAAATCCTAAGACTTTTATTATAAATTTTTTTGGTGATATCGATTTCTTATTTAAGGATGCACATATCCTCAAAGTTTTAGAGATAAGTTCTGAATAACCCTGTATACATACTTCAGAGACATCTTATATTAGATCTGTGTATTGAAATTATTGTCACTATGTATTAAATAATCTGTATTGAAATAAAATATATACATACAAATTTAACAAACTACGTTAGTCAGCATATAACACTAAATCAATTTTAACATCCGTATCCTCCGTTGGTACTTCATCCGCGATTTGTTCTTTGAAAGCTACTGCTATAGTCGCAGGAGGAATTTCTTGCACCTCCTTCAGTTTCTTTTGATATTTGTCATAATAGCCGCCTCCATGTCCTAGCCTTAATCCATCTTTAGTAACATGAAACATGAAATTTAGGTATAAAAAATTTGCACATATCTTGTTACAAAAGCTTTTCGAAATAATATTCCTCGACTTCTACACAATTTTGGGCACGCCTTATCCAATTTTGCCGCACTAAACCGAATGTTCCTCCTGGTTGCTGATCTTGTAAACGCAAATTATTAAGTAAATTGGGGATTTTCAGCATTTTGCTGCAACAACCACTCACAAAACCTAACTTGTAATTGATAATTCACTGGTAACAGTCCATTAACTCAGCAATACTGCACACATGAGCCATTTTGAAAATTTTACAGTTTAACACTCCTACGATAAATAAAACACCGGTACACAGAAAGTACACAGTCGTCGTTCGGGGGACAAAAACGTGTTTACTTTTTTTACCACATTCTTAGGAATGTGGTAGGTATATCAAATGTTGAAGTACAGTTGCCCATCTACGTAGTCCTTTATAATGGTATAACTTTAAACATTGTTTACGGGAAATCCTAAGACTTTTATTATAAATTTTTTTGGTGATATCGATTTCTTATTTAAGGATGCACATATCCTCAAAGTTTTAGAGATAAGTTCTGAATAACCCTGTATACATACTTCAGAGACATCTTATATTAGATCTGTGTATTGAAATTATTGTCACTATGTATTAAATAATCTGTATTGAAATAAAATATATACATACAAATTTAACAAACTACGTTAGTCAGCATATAACACTAAATCAATTTTAACATCCGTATCCTCCGTTGGTACTTCATCCGCGATTTGTTCTTTGAAAGCTACTGCTATAGTCGCAGGAGGAATTTCTTGCACCTCCTTCAGTTTCTTTTGATATTTGTCATAATAGCCGCCTCCATGTCCTAGCCTTAATCCATCTTTAGTAAATGCTACCCCTGGAACTATTAGTAAGTCTAAACCTGAAAAAATTGTCGGAATTAACATTATTGGCATATTTCTTATATAGATTATTCAGTTTCCTATCACACATTGTTTATAGAATAACATGTTAATAAAAATACTCTATACTTATATAAATAAAATGTTTAAGTGCCGTTCTGACAATAAGAAATTGAAAGTCACTAAATAAATATTTAGTGTTAAAAATATATGTTTTACCTGCATCCAACGCATCTTCTCGTACTTCCTTTAAAAGTGGTTGCTTGATATTCCATTTGGTTAAAGGTAGAGTTTCCCAGTCTTCCATGGAATTTAACTTTACCATTTCCATTCCTACTTTCTGGTATCTAAAATTTACTCTAACAATAACACCAAACATCATATTTTTTTTAAATTATAATAAAATAAAAATATACTAAAATACGAATGAAATTATATACTAGTATAAGAAACAGTAAATTTTACCTGGGTACGAAACATTTCTTTCCTTCTTCAAAAATTTTTCGCACTATCGGTTCTGTATCGATTTCATTTTCCATACTCAAAAATACTGAAATATGTTTTGCCTCCTTAAATTTTGGCAAGTTAAAAAGCTAAAACAAAATATTTATGTATAGGTCAGTTGCAAAATAAATATTGTTGTGCTTGTTCTATATGTTCATCAATTACTTAGGCCTAAATCTCCAAAAATCATGCAGCTATCTGCTCTATCCTGATCCCGTTCCTTAATAATTTACAGGGGGTACCTCCACAAATTTATCCACTTCCATATTATTCATTTTTGTTCTTTGAAATGTCTGACCCGAATATGGATGCCGCTTTTTATAATGGTAAGTTTTACAGTTATAGACAAAATACAACAGTTTGCAACTATAACACTAACGTATCAGTAGATCTTCTTGGTCAGTAATAATAATGTGCCATAATTTTTCTATAAATGCGAATTATAAAAGCAGCGAAACCTATACAACTATTTCCTTTATAAGTTTTTTCCCAAAATTATAAAAGAAAAAAGAAAATCGGTATATATTTTTTTAAGCACAACAAATAATTTTAGAAGGAATAAAAATCCGGAATTATTAAAATTATACTCCTAAAGGCCAAAATTCGATAATATAATAAATAATATTTCAAAATTAATTACCTACCTTCTCTACCACAATTTTCGATTGCCTCTGTTTTTCCTCTTTAGAAATTTGAGCGATTTTCTTCTCGATTTCAGTTCGAAGTGCAGCTTTAGCAACCTTAATAGCTGACATGTTGCTAGAACAAATTTAAAGTAGATACTTATTTACTTAACAAACAACACTAATTTATTTCTATTTTGGAAGAATATACACAGATAGGTAGGCCTTCAGTTACAATTTGAATATAATCTAATGTTTACAGTTTCTTTATTATTGTATGCATCATCGTCAGTCACATGCAAATTATCAAAATTATTACCAATTGTTTATCTCTGGCTTTATTGATCCTTGAACTTATTTTTAAGTTATATTTGGAACAATATTAAGAATACATGCAGATGCAAAGCTATTTTCTCTATTAATACAATATTTTACATAATTTGACTTGTATAGGTATATGTATACGGGCGCCCTATTTCTTGACCCGTTGCATTGGTAACTTTTTTATTAGTAGAGATACAAAAACGCTTAAATGAGCAAATTAGTGCAGTTTCGTATTAGTAATTCTACGGTAAGGCGAAAAATTATATACGGGGGAAGGTTGAAAAGTTATTGACAAAAAACGGAAAATCCAACTTTTCTATTATCCCTCGTAGCTCGTTCATTTGAAGAGTTAGAGAAAAATGCTTCACATGTTTTTTGCAGTATTTTTCATGTAAAATGACATGCACTTGCTCCTTTTTATATATCTCTTAAAATGGTTGAGAATCACAGTAAAATATATTTTTTTTAAATGTAATGGATAGGTGGTTGTGACATTAACCGAAAGTCCCCTTTTTTCTCTTTCAGATGATATAACATAGTCCATATTTTATCCTTACAAAAGTAATAATAATCGTTGTTTTTAAAGAAAGTTTATTGTCACATCAAGAATGCTATGGAAATAAAACAAAAAATAAGATTCCTAATATTTTTAAAAACGTCTAGTTGGCATTTAATTATTGACAGATCATAAGTGACATTTTTAGTTTTTGTTAAGTAGTTTATTGTTTATTATTAATACTGCATACAAAATAATAGTGTTGCAAATATGTACACAAACGAAGAGAAAAATGATATGCTATTTTGTTATTATAACCAAAATCGAGATGCACAAGCTGCAGCGAATCTTTATTTTGAAACTTACATGGAACGAAGACAACCCCATCATAGAATATTTAGACAGCTGGAAAATAATATACGATTATACGGTTCTTTTTCAAAGCCTAAGGATGAAAGAAACTTCAATGAAGACACTGAAATAAATGTTTTGGCTTATGTAAATTTTAAACCTGATTCTTCAACTGCAGAAATTGCACATCACTGCAACACTTACAAGGAAACTGTAAGAGCTATTTTAAAAGGTAACAATTTAAAGCCTTATCATTATTCCATATGCAATACTTTATATCCAGCTGATAATCAAAGAAGGATGACATTTTGTCGATGGTACATTTCAAAATGCGAAGAGTATCTAGACTTCTGGAAAAAGATTTTATTCAGTGATGAAAGTAGATTTACCAACAATGGTATTTTTAACCGCCATAATAACATAATGTGGTGCCGAGAAAATCCACATCTTGTTTCTGAAAGAAGAAATCAACGTCAATTTGGGATAAATGTGTGGTGTGGAATTTTTTGTGGCAAAATTATTGGCCCATATTTTTACGAAGATAATTTGAATGCGAATAATTACCTTCATTTTCTAAGGAATACTCTAACAGAGGAATATTTAAATGAATTACCACTTCATATTTTTAGAAATCTTAAATACTTCCAACACGATGGAGCACCTGCGCATAATTCCCGCGAGGTAAAACAATATTTACATGAACAGTTTGATAATGTTATAGGAAATAGAATGGATATCGACTGGCCAGCGCGAACACCTGATTTTGACCCCCTTAGATTTCTTTCTTTGGGGGTTATTGAAAGATAAAGTTTATGTGACAGCTCCTCTAGATATAGAGGATCTAAAAGTCAGGATTCAAGATGCAATTAGAAGCATACATGGACATACAATAAATAATGTTTTAAGAAGTATCCAGAAACGCTGCTTACTATGTATCCAACAGGATGGTGGTCATTTCGAACATTTACTTCAATATAATTAATTAATTAATAATTTCTGTTCTCAAAACATTCTTTTGTTCCATAATCCATAGCATTCTTGATGTGACAATAAACTTTCTTTAAAAACAACGATTATTATTACTTTTGTAAGGATAAAATATGGACTATGTTATATCATCTGAAAGAGAAAAAAGGGGACTTTCGGTTAATGTCACAGCCACCTATCCATTACATTTAAAAAAAATATATTTTACTGTGAATCTCAACCATTTTAAGAGATATATAAAAAGTAGCAAGTGCATGTCATTTTACATGAAAAATACTGCAAAAAACATGTGAAGCATTTTTCTCTAACTCTTCAAATGAACGAGCTACGAGGGATAATAGAAAAGTTGGATTTTTCGTTTTTTGTCAATAACTTTTCAACCTTCCCCCGTATATAATTTTTCGCCTTACCGTAGAATTATTAATACGAAACTGCACTAATTTGCTCATTTAAGCGTTTTTGTATCTCTACTAATAAAAAAGTTACCCATGCAACGGGTCAAGAAATAGGGCGCCCTGTATATGTATATATCTATATTTATATGTAAACGTAATTCAATGTTTGCAACGGTAATTTCCTCCACTTGGTACACTACGAGTATAGATGTTGTATCATAATACAATATACTTCATACTTTTATATAAGTAATTTAAATTGATGGTATCAGATGAGTTTTTCGGTTGAAATTTACTGTTCGATTCCAATGAGAATTGGAACCTACTTGGATATAGAAGTAGATATACTATACCGAAATTCAAAGTAATATGTGTGAATCGGTTGGAAGTAATAGAAGTATGTGGTAAATACACGGTTTTTATGTACAGATAGTGATTGTCGTAGATAGTTTAGGCTTTTTTTTATTCACTGAATACCTTTTTCACTTAATGATAGCAAACAGTAGATTGTCGGATTTATCCGATCTGTATCCAACACTGTAAGTCCATAAGAAATATCTTATTTTTTATTATGGCAAGATATGCCATAATTTAGAGGGTATTTAATTAAACTTTATTAGAAATACAACTTTTGAAATATAAAATTTTATATCCAAGGATGATAGCTATCATACCGCCATCTTCCATCAAGATGCAGAACTATCACATCATTTCATGCAACATTCGTACCTATAAGTTCAGGGGCTTCGACATTTGACTTAAAGATGGCAAGCTAGTAAGCAATGATATTAAATAATTTACATTTACAATCTCAGTTATTATCCTATGAAAACGTGGGTAAGATGAAGTCTCAAGTTGGCCACTTGAAACTTCATTTGATACCACTTTTTATTCTTATAACTATAACCTAAACAGAACATTTAATTCATTCCTTTAGGCTTTAAATGGTGTTATTATTAGGTCTATTAGATAGGTAGGGTACTGACACTTTAAATTCATAGCTAGCCTACCTACTAACTTAAATAATACAGGGATATTAAAGTCATTAACTTACCTATTGCAACATAAGTTATCGATGATCCTTGTGCCTCTTCTTTACTTCATTCTCTTTATATAGTTTTGGAGGGAAAATCCAGCAGGTCAGGTATCAAGTCTAAATTACCCAACCACATTCTTCGCAGTTACCATGTTACCAACATTATGACGTATGATAGTGGCCAGTAATGTTATGTTACTAAAAATGCACTAAATCATAAATAATATTGTTAATATAGGTATTCTGTGCTGTTAATCAGATAGCTCGAAGTAAAAATTAAATTTATTTATTATTATTAGCAGGTATTCATCTAGTTCATTAGCAGTTTTCATTCAACGTAATTTACCCACATATAAATCAGTAGGTAGCAAAGTAGTAGGTACCTAGGTAAGTATTTAATTTACGGTAGGTCACGACGAGTTAAATCGTTCTGTATATGGAGAGTGAGAGTACCTACCAGTAGAGGTAGATTTTTTAAAATTTGCATGTGGGGCTAATTTATAGTGCTAACTTTTTCTAAAATATTTTTAACTTCTTGGCAATTCCAGTTATACCGGAAATCGATAGCAACTTCCTTATTTTAAATGAATTACTATATTTTTTTGCATATTTGAATTCCATGATAAATTTAAGGGTCACTTTATTCAATATTCTCTTTAGGTACCTACCTAAAATGTACCTACCGTTTTTGAGTTATTTAGTTTTTTAATTCTGACACAGGTTTTACAATATGTATAAAATTTTAAAAATCAAGTCAGCAAAAAAATAATAGATAGAATAAAAAGCCCTAACACACTTCCTTGAGGAACTCCTCAACTAGTGTTTTTAATATCAGACATTTGATCACAGCAGTGCATTCGCCGATGTCGGTTTGATAAATAATTTTTAAAAAGCAAATAAGGAGTACTTATTGCCAACTCTAAAATATTTGATTATATTAAATAGGATTTGATGATCAAGCGTATCAAAAGCTTTATTCAGATACAGCAGATTTAAACAGGTATTTTGATTTTTATCATTTGATCTAAAAATGTTATCAGTAACGTCTAAGAAAGCTGTCATTTTACTATGACTCGCTCTAAACCCTGATTGATATGATGGAATTTGTTTTTTGGCAGTAAGATAAGCGGTAAATTGTTCACATACTTACTATTTTCTCCAAAACCTTAGATAAAGTTTGTATTATACTTATAGGTCTAAAGTCAGTCATTTCTGGTACTTTGGTACTGGACAAATAATTGCATCTTTCCATACATTTCGGAACTCTGCCGTGGGCAGACATCTATTTATAATAAATAATGTAAAGTACTCAGATATTTCAGGAAAAAATATATCTAATATCTTCATGTTTAAACTATCCATGTCTGAAGCATTAGGCTTTAGAGTTCTTAATACAGTATTTATTTTTCATTATTAACTTCAGGGAACTCAAAATTTTCGTCAATATTAGCACAAGTATAAAGTATATATCTTTATACTTGTGATATTATAGTATGCAGGTGCTGATAGAGACCAGAACCGATAGGTTGGGAACAGAATTTATAAAAAATTCATCGATTACCTAGGTACTTTAGAATTTTCGGATGGAAACACTGTTTTTTGTATTTTAAGATTTAAGTGTGAAAGTGAAGCCCAAAAATGCTTTGTGTCTATCCTAAGTTTATATTACTCTAAATATGCCTTTTTCTGTCCTTTGTTTACAAAATTACGCATTTCCTTGTAGGTATTCAGTCCAACTAAGTTCTGTACTCTTTTGTTCGTAACGAGTAAAAATTTTGTCTCTAAGTTTCATATATATTTTTTTTAATTGCTGGTTAACCAAGGGGCTGGTACGTTTGTAAATCTAGATGTTTTATATGATGCATGTTTATCAAGTAATAGATTATAAATTATTATTGAATTAATTAATCATTTCTTCAGATGTGCTTAATGTGTGTATATCACTCCACTGGACGCTAAACAAATCAGCCAAGAAAGAATTTAATTTTACATGTTACAAATGAGTGATCAGAGATACCAGACATTTTAATTATCTTATTTTCTGAAACTAAATTGATATCATTAAGATTAATTAAATTAAGTGGGTAAGGTTGATTTGCTGTTACACGAGTAGGTTCATTTATTATTTGTAGCTATACCGGGTGTCAACGGATCTATTAGACAAGCCATAACTTCTAGAGTATTGGATGTATCAAAATGAGATTTGGTATAGGTAAATGGTAGAGGAAGAGGAAAGTTTTTGCATATTTTTCACGTTTAGGTTACTTCCGGTTTCACCGGAAATGACTTCAATTTTGAATTTTTAAATGGAACACCCTGTATATTTTTACATATTTGAATTTCTGAGACAATTTTGGACTAGAAATTGACATTAAAACTTTTAAAGTATAATACTCGTATACGAATTTATTAAAAACTTCACTGAAGTAAATGTATTTTATGAGCTTATTTTTAATCCAATCACAACGAATTTAGTATCGTTGGATTCGCAAAAAAAATCCCTTTTTGAAAAGTGCTTGTCTAAAAAGTGTTGCCATTTGAAAAAAAAATAGTTAGATATAAAAAAGTAATTTTGCCAACTTGTCTCATTCCTATCTACCATACTAATCACTAAAACTTTGCGATTACATTTTTCTGACATCATCTAAGGCCTTCAGATTAGTTTGCGCTCAATCATGGCCACCTAGATGCAATATTAAAAATGGCTCTAAAAAAATCAAGTAGGCGAAAACACTTTTTAAAATGTCATTTTCTAGTCCAAAATTGTCTCAGAAATTCAAATATGTAAACATATACAGGGTGTTCCATTTAAAAATGCAAAATTGAAGCCATTTCCGGTGAAACCGGAAGTAATCTAAACGTGAAAAATATGCAAAAACTTTCCTCTTCCTCTACCATTTACCTATACCAAATCTCATTTTGATACATCCAATACTCTAGAAGTTATGGCTTGTCTAATAGATCCGTTGACACCCGGTATGTAACTAAACTATATTTACTTAAGATCTACTTGTAGCTCTAGAAGAATCAATTTTCATCATATCAACGTTAAAATCACCTCCTACAAAAACATAATTAAATTCTGGTCAATATTATCATAATCATACGTATACAATTTCATTTTAATAAGGTTTAGGTATATATGGATACCTTTCGTATATAATGTATAAAGTTTTAGAAAAATTTTGACATATGTAGGTACGTATTCTGCGGTTGCTTTTATTTGCATAAAGCCGGTCTTTGATTGTCGTTATATTCTCTACGAAATACGTAGCTGTATTTCTCCAGTTTCCAACATATTCTCGCAATTTCAATTTGGCCTTAATCAATAAATAATATAGTGTCCAAAATATCATGAATGGAATGTAAAGCAAAAATTAATCAATAATGTCGCTAATGTCGTGGAAGAATGGAACACTCCGTACAAAAACAAACAGAACCATCTCTATAACCCCTGACTAATGAGGTTTTCCAGGTTTCCCTCATTCCAGCACTGAATGGTGGTTAGAGCCTACCAACGTAAGTCGTTCCTGAGGCGCAAATGCGGCCCGCGAAATAATAATATGCCGCTCCCTCTCCCACACAAGTCTCAGACTTTCGGGCTAATCCTTGTGATTAGAATGAGGGGTAGAGATATTATTATATTATATTATTATTATTATAAATGTGTTACATCTCAATAATCGGGGTGTAACTAGTTAAAGGCTTACCCTGTAGAGCGATGTAATATAAAATATGTATTTAATGAGTAGGTTTAGTAATAATATAATAATAACCAAAATTAATTAAAATTTTGAAAAGGTTAATTGTCAATATCCATAAAAAGTTCTATTATGGAAGTCGGTCAAGGCTCAAATTTCGAAAGAATGATCAAACATTTCAGTTTGCTTTTGAATCCTAAAATATGGTTCATTAAGTTTCATTTCAATGCGATTAATACAAAATTAGACTAATTTAAAAAAAATAAGTCCAATAAAAGCTGAATTTCAAATACACAATAACCAACCCTATCCACCCTAGAATAGATTTGTATGGCAGGTTCAATCGTTTTAATATTAAAAATGGCATTTAATAAGAATCATTATTACTGGCGTATGAAATATCACGTAATATAAATTGGAAACGTATGAAAATATCTGACTTTTGGAAAATGCCTATAAAGTTAAATTCAAATGACAGTTGCGTCTTTAGACTTCGTTTAAAAATATGGTAGGGGAAGGTCAGGCAAATTGCACAGGTAGATAAAATAGTTGTCCACCATAATCTTTAGGGCTAAGTGTTACTGAACTAATGCATAGTGAAATATTTCAATACCTAGTACCTAGGTAGTAAGTGTGATTTCAGGGTGTTGTAAGTGTGAAAAAGTGATACACTGCCTATGTGTTTGACGAAGGACATTGAAGAAGAGAACATACAAAAATTGAAGAATATATTCTGTCTAAACAAAAATATGATACAGTAAGTAATAGGCTCAAAATGCATCTGCTTTTAGATATTGGTTTTCATGTACTTTCTGCTATTCTTATGTTTACATTAATAATGTAAAAGAATATATTGTTTTTCGGTCCTTTGAGAAATAACAGCTTAAGCTGATCAAAAGACCTTTTGACCATATTTATTTATACACTCATGGACAAAATTATCGAATATTTTTAATTTTTGCACTTTTTCTTTTGTATTTAAATTTTAATGAAAGAGCAACATTAGACAAGAAAAACTGTTTTATTTTACACATTTTAAGTGATCGATTCTAAGTTTTCATTGGCAGAAAGTCATAAAAAAGAACGAATACTAAATGCTATGAAATTTGGAAAATTATTTTAACCTTAAATACTACTGGAATAATCAAATCTTAAGTCTATTGGTCGAAATAAGAATATAGTTAATAACGAGTATTCCCACCTCGAGCTCTAATTACTGCTTGCATTTTTCTCAACATGCTACTAATTAGACTTTGAATATATTCTTGAGGAATTGCGTTCCATTCGTGAAGTGCTGCAAATCGAAGTTTTTCTCTAGTAGTTGTAACAGGATTTCTTTGTCGTATGCGGCGTTTTAGTTGATCCCACATGTGCTCAATGGGATTTAAGTCTGGGCTCTACGGTGGCCAATCCAATCTTTGAATATGGGCTGCATCAAGGTAATTAGTCACTGTATGAGCAGCGTGTGGACGAGCGTTGTCGTGCATAAACACAAATCTGTCGTGTCCAATACGGTCTACATATGGCAAAACATGTTCTTGGAGGATATTGTCGATATACCAGTCACTAGTCATACGTCCAATGATTTCCACAAGTTCGATACGTCCTTCCCAACTAATGCCTCCCCAAAGCATTATTCCACCACCTCCAAAACTAACAGTCTGTATGAGATTACAGTTCGAGTATCGTTCCTCAACTCCCCTATAGACATAATTTCGTCCATCTGGCTTCCATAGTTGAATTCTAGTCTCATAGGTGAATAGAATATGTTTCCAATTGTTGATATTCCACAGAGCATGTGTTCTGGCAAATTCTAATCGACGAGTTTTGTGATTTTGGAGAAGACGTGGAACTTTGGCAGGCTGTCTTGACCTTAAACCTACTTTTAATCTACGTCTAACCGTTTTCGAGCTAACATTAACCTGTCTTACATTTAGCAACTCAATTTTTAAATGTGTGGATGTCAATGCGCGATTTCGCCTGAAGTTTAATACCAAAAAATGGTCATCAATTGCTGTCGTACATCTTTTGCGCCTTTGACCAGGTCTTCTTACTAAACTTTCATTGTCCTGATACCGTTTTATAATCTTAGACACTGTAGATTGTCCCCGTCTGACATGTTGTGCGATCTCTTTTTGTTTTTACCCAGCATCATACAGAGTTACAATTCGTGACGCTTCAGCTTCACTACAGAGTCTAACTGGTGGCATGATATGTATTCTTAAGAAGAAACAAGAAATGAAAATCACTAGCACTTACTTAATTTCACTATAAATAATTTAATTCGCTATAACTTTTAAATTAATGAGGAATTTTTAAACTGCAAAAAACGCGCGATAGACAATAATCGCCCTTGAAATGATTTAAAACGCATTAAACGTCAAAATTTTAAAATAAATGAATATATTCACCTACTAGACAAATAACATCATCATATACATAACTTTACGGCGATAATTTAAAATTATGTTTGAGAGTAATGGTGATAAAAAAAATATTCGATAATTTTGTCCATGAGTGTATTTATGTATATTTTATATTTTTTGGGGATATTCTGTAAATGGTCAATACATCTGCTTACTATTATTATTATTATATTCACGATTTCTTCTATTTTAATACTTAATTACTAATTTGCTTTTGGATGTATTATACACTGAGTCTGGTAGAGGATTATGAAAAGATTAAAGCAGATATATCTTGAAGAGTGAAAATGGTAGAATCTGCAATATGACCATTAATTGGATTTGTAGTTTAACATTAGCTTCTAAAGTTAACATTCCATAGGAAAACAGCTTTGCCGACTTACCACTTTTGTATTAGATACCCTTATATTACCCCATATATATCATCTGCTTTAATTTTTTAATAATCCTCTACCACGCTCGGTGTATACCTACATCCAAAAGAAAATTAATATTTATTCAAACAGAAATAATCGTGAATATAATAATAATAATAATAATAATAATAATAATAATAATAATAATAATAATAATAATTTTAATGCAGAAAGCTGTAATTTTGGCCACAACTGCAATAGTTCGAAGAGTCTTCTCTAATTAGTAGCCACCTCTTACGTCCTTGGATATCCCGGATGTACGAGCTACACCCAGAGTAATCTGTGAAATTAAAAAAAAAATAAAAATAATAATAATAATAATAATAAAAGTAATGATACTAATAATAATAATAATATAATAATAATAATATGCCACTTGACATAAGTATACAACATATTTGAACTTATGGAGGGTCTAACTTCTATAAAAGTTACTGATGAATATTTCTTGAGCAATGAGTGATTAAAAAAATTTTAATTGTTTGGATCTTTCATATGCGCAGCTTTTATATACCTATTAACTATTGATTCCATGCTACGAACTACAATTTATCTAAATAAAAATGTAAATATTTTAATATCAATATACTCCACATACTCAACATGGATTAAAAGATACCAATGTGAGTGCACTTCTAAAAAAAAAAGAAAATTATTATAGCCATAAGAAGTCGAATATGTGCCAATAAGAATCATTTAATGGCTTTTGACAGAGGTATATGAAGAGATAAATTAGATTCTAGCTATTCATCAATGTGGAGCCTACACGAGGCAAGGAAGTAAGATATTGACTGAAGATATTAAAGATACTTCTTTGAATGCTACAGAAGGTAGCATTCAAAATTCGATTGGAAACAAAAATATCACAAAGAAGTTTAAGGGGGAAAAAAATTCACGTAGAATACTAAAAGTCTCCCTCAGCAATAAAGGAATGCAAGTATAATCGTCAGCCACAGCCTTCTTTAGTAAAAGAAGGCTGTGCGTCAGTTTATCTTCAGTCTTGTATTCCAATGTGCAGTTTTCCAATTTAAATAACTGTGTAGTAAATATAAACAATTTAAAAATAAATTTTTAGGGTTTTCACATTTACGCATATGAGGTTAAAAGAAGTTCATTTCGAAATTAAAATGACAGTTGCAAAATCCTTAAATGACAAAAGAAAAACAGACAAGAGAAAATATAGGCAGTTATTTATGCATCAATGCGTTTTATATATATATATATAAACAAGGCGTTTTTGTCTGAATGTTATATAACTCCCTAAAAATCACAAATATTTTCAAAATTTTACTACGACTAAGAAGTTTCTTGAAAAAAAACACCTTTAAAACCACCACCACATACCACATTTAAATAGAAACATAGAATGCTCAGAAACACTGTTAAAATCGTGCTATCACACAAGGAACAAATTGGAGTAAATATATAGTGACTAACAAACTAACACAAGTTTGTTGTAAGTAGATCGTAAGTTTGATCGTTTTTACTAAAAAAAATTTAGCAAATTGCTCAAAATTGGATGAGGAATACGCCGACTACTTCCTGGATATTTTACCGAATACGCAGGAAAGAATAAATCTCGGTAATTCCTACATTAACAATTAAATATAAAATTATTCGATGTTAAAAGTCAAAACGACAAAAAGAGTCCATAAATAGATAGATAGATAGATAGATAGATAGATAGATAGATAGATAGATAGATAGATAGATAGATAGATAGATAGATAGATAGATAGATAGATAGATATTTTTATTATGTTCCTTGTAACAAAAAAATTACAAAATACTCAGAGAGTGTAGAACGAGTCACAAAGCAAGAAAAAAATAGGTAATCTTAAAAGTAACACTATAAAACAAACAACAAAAACAAAATCACAAATCTTAAAACCTAAGCAGTCATAAAATAAAGAAAACACATTAAAACATTATTACTAGTAACAGAATAAAATTCAAGTAACCTTAATTAAAAAAATCGGTATACAAATATAATAAAAACGTGAGACAAAGAACATTAAATTATAAAACAATAATATCATTAAAATATTCGTCCAGACTATAATATGCTTTTTGAGCTAGGAATGTGCTGAGTTTTTTTTTTATATTTTTTATGGATAATGTGTTAATGCCAGGTATTTTATTATATATTTTTATGATAGAATATGGAACATTTCTTTGAACATACGTATAATGTGGTATATTTGGTGTTAAGTTGTTTTTATTTCTTGTGGCGTATGTACACTCCTTTACATAATTTTCAAATAAAGAACTGTTTTCAGCAATAAAGATCAGAGCCTCATATATGTACAAACTTGTTACAGTCAAAATATTGTTTGTAATAAAAGCCTGCTTACACGATTCTCTTTGTGACATATTGAAAATATTTCTCACACACCTTTTTTGCAGTATAAAAATATTTTTTGTAGTGGTAGATGCACCCCAAAAAATAATACCATATTTTATCCTGGATAAATGAATAATACGCTATTAAAGCTGCTTCTGTATTTATATTTTGTGATATAATCTTAAGTGCGTAACAGTATCGTGCCAAGTTGGTTTCTAGTGTTTCAATATGGCATTTCCAGTTCAAAAGGGAGTCTATTTTCACTCCTAGAAAAGATATATTTTCAACGCTTTTTGGAATATTTGGAGATAATGAGGAACTATCAATGTCACATTTAAAGAACCCCAATACTTGTGTCTTATCTTTGTTGAGTTTTAAATTTATGGACGTAAAATATGTTTCAAGCTTATCCATTGATGTTCTTATACTATCTTGTAATGTTTGAAAGTCATGCTCACTATAAATTGCTGTACTGTCATCGGCATACTGTATTATACACTGATTTATTACAAGTGGAAGATCATTGGTATACACAAGACATAGCAGTGGTTCTAATATTGACCCTTGAGGAACACCTCTTTTTATTAACATTTTTTCTGATTTAATTAGTTTACCACATTTATTTGTTTCGATAACATATTGCATGCGGTTCTGTAAATATGACCTTACTAAGTCTCCTGCTATACCCCTTATATATATACCCCTATAGTTTGCCTATGGCAAAAATTGGCTTGTAAATAAGGTTAAAGGCTTAGTTAATGATTGATAATATACATAAAGTATATTACTAAACATCGTAGTGCCCTCTTCTGGTCTGTGCTACTATCCGTTTGACAATTATTATTGTCTAGTTGAGAGGCAGATAGATTATTATTATTGACTTTCGTGGAAATTCCGGATTAATGCAGTGACAGTCGGGACACATAGTTCATGAAATAATTGATTTCCTTGAAATATATACATAAAGTATGTTCGTAAGACAGGCTCAGGGGCGGGAGTCCGGGGCGTGCGCCCGAGGGCTAGACTATCCTTCTCCTTGGGAAAGTATGCCACGGTCTTTCAGGCGGAAGTGTTTGCTATCTCTGCATGTGTTCAGGAAAATCTCAAAAGGAGATATTCTAATCAGCATATCCAGATATGCACCGACAGTCAGGCGGCTTTACGTGTCTTGATCTCCTACAGGATCGCCTCCAGGGCGGTCCTAGAGTGTGTTAATGGTCTGACCCAATTGGGACAGAACAACCAGTTAAAATTGACTTGGGTACCGGGTCATCATAATATAACAGGAAATGAGGAGGCCGATGCACTGGCTAAGAGAGGCTCAAGTATACAGTTTACAGGGCCCGAACCAGTACTGGGGCTTCCGCCTAGTTATGTAGCAAGGTCCATTGGAAACTGGATCAAGGTAAGATCAAAGGAAGAATGGTCAAACGTGACTGGGCTGCGACAAGCCAGGCTCTTAATTGAAGGGCCTTGGTCGAACGCAACTCGATCAATACTTGCGCTAAGTCGTAACAGCATAAGGATTGTCACAGGACTGTTGACAGGTCACGGACATCTTAACAAGCACCTTAACACTATCGGTCTTAGTGACACTAGAAGGTGCAGGTTTTGCGGACACGATGACGAGGACTCCATTCACATCCTCTGTCGCTGTGCCTGCCTCATGGTCAAGAGACACAAACACCTGGGCGCAGCATTTCTTCTGCCTCAGGACATTAGAGAGCTTCCTTTGGAACGGGTGTTGGCCTATGCGCACAGCACGGGTCTCTTCCAATAGCTCCCGACTAGCGGCAGGCACAATGGGTCGAAAGACTTGAGTGCTGCGGGTAACCGCGCCGCTTACCACCAACAACAACAACAACAACAACAACAACAACATATTCGTAAGACATTACATAGAAGTTATTTTATAGTTTCCTATCTCTACGAATACAAAAGCTATTTTGACCGCGCAGCCGCCATTAACTATAGCGATAGTCAATTTGTTTTCTGTTCTTGGCACTGGGAAACTCAAAGGTACCCGTTCATCACCAATATGAAAAATCATGCACTACTAATATTATAATATACCTACCTCTCATCGATGTTGAATTTTAAACTATAGCAAAAATGAATATTTAAGAAAACTTAAATACACTTCTTGACGATTTATAAATAAATAAATATAAAATCGACAAACACTTGTCAGTCTTGAAACTCTCGATTATTTGACATTCATATGAGGGTCAGCCCTTTTTGGGAAAAATTTATTTGAGAGAAAAGGTCCAATATAATAACTCAGATTTAATAAATTAACATCGAATTATAGGCATGAAACTATTCCAATCAGTAGACGTAACATAGAACTAACTCTATACGGATAGGCTTCTTATGACCTCAGGGTGTCTAAACTTGAAAGAAATAACAAATGAAATAGTTTCCTAATACATTTTTTCACTGCGTTTATTTCATCACTTTTATGCCGGCTTAAAGCCAAGCGTCTTGAAAAAAGATTGATATTGATGACTTGACGCTTAGAACTGAAATTCCAAGCGGCTTCAAGGAACGGAACGTTCAAATCAATCTTAAAATATTATAGGATTGGTTTGACCCAAGCTGATTTAGATTGTGATATAAACATTGTGATTGGATTTAATCATACCTATAATGCACGCAAGACGCAAGGACTATAATATACGGATTGATAAAGGATTGAACAGGGGATTGAGTACATTTTTATTATTTCTACGAGATAAATATTCAGGATTGAGATTTAGTTTCAAGCGGCTTTACTTTCAATCGCGCTCGAAATTGACGAAATAAACGTAGTTGTGATTGTGTTTTGACAACTTGATTACGTATTTCCACAACTTATTAACATATTTACCCAATCATACAATTTTTTCAGGTTTCTGATAATCTGCCAAGATCTTTTTGTATCCAAGTTATTCTTTCTATCTTCTTCTTTGTTCCCTCATTACTCGCTTTCCTTCGCCATACCTTAAGTTGATTTTTAATTTCATACTAGATTAACTGTTCAAATTTTGAGCTTTGTTGTAATCATTGATTATGATACTACTGTTTTTTTTATTATTTATACTGTTAAGAAAATGGACTCACCCAGAGTAATAGTTTACACAAAATGTCATAATAGTAATAAATTAGATTAACTATGAGTTGCCCGCTTGAAAGCACGTACTAACCGAGTTCATTCATTCGATAGCTTTAGAACGATATACATATAAAAGAAATTTCCAACCTTTATATTTCTTCTTTTTTTAATAAAATGTATTAAAAATCGAAAAGGGATTTAACAATTTCAGAAGTGGGATACTAATTGGTATTTTTATTGTCTCAGTGTAATTTGAAGTGCCAGGACACACAGCGAAACTGAAGTGCGTAGTAAGTGTTCATACGTACACCGTAACGTCAGATCGTCGCCCAAGTTCTACAACAAACATTAATTGACAAACATGATTGTCAAAACAAAGGCCTTTTCTACATGAACCGCATGGGAAAAGGAATTACAAGTCGCATTTTCTGCGCATAAGGGAGTTGCTTCCAAATTAGAAGACTTTGTCACAATTGACCGTAATCCTAATCAAGATTTGATTTCCTTTTTCTATGAAAAACTCAGTTCAAAATACTCAAGCAGAAAATACACACCAGTGTTTTGATGTGAGGGCACACATGAAGGTGGTGTGATTTGATGGACCACACCTAGAGGAAAATCTGTATAGGACGGACACGTATGTAGACAAACTTATTGAAATTTCCAGACAAGTTATGCCTGAAAGATGTCAGTTCCAGAAGTATTGAAAATTTGGCGTTTGGGAGTGGATGTTTCTAGGTGAAATATGTAGAAAGGAGTTGAAAAAATATGGCGTCATAAGGAACAAGCGTAGAGGGATACGAAGCGACCAAAAAAGCGATTCTTAGACCCTCCCCTCGAAGCCGCGACCGCCGACACCGGTTGCGGGCTCACTTCGAGTACCCTTCCCTTACTTTGCAGAAAGCTAAAGGGTCAATTGGCTCCTTTAGAAGTGCATCCCAGACAACACAGTCACTTCTGACCTATCCCCCCAAACCACCACCCAGGACGAGAGCGGCACTTGCCGCCCCCGCCCGAGACAGACTACCCCGTGGGTTAGACATGCAGGCGAAGAAAGAAGACAAGACAGATGAGTGCCAGAAGATCCTACCCAGCCTGCAGGGCAGAGCCACACAGGAGGAGACCCCACGAATCGCCTACACCTGTCACTTTTTGTGATCGGGGTTGGTGAATGTTGGGGTTCACCTCTACGAGGCAGTTCAGGGGTACAGCGATGGAGAGGGTAAAGAGCGATAATCCCGCTCGGCCCCAAACCATCCCAGGTCATGACCATGCTCAATGGATATTGGCGTATGATACAAAGTGGTATTATTATTTACACTTTCCTATTTACAATAAATTTACACTTTCCCATTTTGAAAAAAAATAATTTTATAATTTTGTAACGATAGTAAACTACTCTAAATTTATCCGAGCCTTGACGAAATTTTGCGAGGTATGGCAAAGACGCCAGTCACTATCAATGTATTGGTTACGACGCGACAGAAGGACCCAGCCGAAAACGACGTCACGTGTAAACATTAACGCAACAACTTCGCCGAAAATAATCGAGTGAAGTTCTGCATCCGCGAAGGTGCACGAGTCTCGTCAGTTTGCTTTGAAATCGCGACGGTTTCGTGCGGGAAAACAGTGGAGTGTCTATGTTACTGGCGAAATAATTTCTTTCATCGCATGCATAGGTAGGTAAATATTATTTTATTTCGGATCTGAATTTGAAGCACAGGCTGTTTATTACTTCAGTACAAAACTCTCGCATTGCGTTCTTACTTTTGTGTATGGTTCTTTATAGTTATAATTATTTAAGCAAGAAAAATGCACTTAAAATCATTTTAAAATTCTAAAAACTAATGAGACTGCAGGCGGTAAGAGATTGTTTTTAACTTAAAAGTTATATGTTTCATGTTGCACATATACTGTAATATCTACTACTTAAGGACAATACTTTTATAAAATATTAATGGTGCAAGTAGGTAGGTAAGATACTAAAAATTTATATGTTTAATCTTTGAGGTTAGGAAGGTAAACAGTATAAATTGTTTAGTGTACTTGACTAGGGTATATATGAGTATAGGGAATAGTAGGTATAAGGTTTTATACCTACTAGTAGCAATAAACTGTGAAAACATTTATTTATAATCGGTCGGTAGGTACTTTTTAGATTACTTAATTGGTCACACTTTTCTTTGAAAGATAAAATGAACTTTAAATCTAATAAAAAAAAAATAATAATTAGGTAAGTATCTACCTAAGTACTTATCTAAACTAAGATTATAGGTACCTAGGTAAATTAGCACTAATCCCTGGATTTCCTCAAAAATTTGAGAGATAACTGATTATAGGTACTTACCTATATGATAAGTATCCTTTCCGTTATTGCATAGATTGTTTTCAGTGATCCTCTGGGGACTGTGGAGGGACCCAGTTTATTAATATTGTGCAATCTTAATCTTAGTGTGCTTCTGATAGGAAATGCTCGAGGAAGTCTAACAGCTGCAGTTTGCAACCTTTAGCCACCCTGGGGTGTTGCTGAGGTGAGTTCCTTTACCGGTTTGAGATGCAGGCAGGGTCTCTCTCAATATTGGTTATTCTTATTGATAAATTAATCACAAGTCATAAACGTAAAATAAATAATTGGATACTTAAGATTACAGAAACGCAATTTTTAATTTTAACAGATTATTTTTAGTTATGTTTTATGTTTTATGTTTTAAATTTATATAAGTAATAATAGTTAACATTTGCTCTGTTGTGCCTTCTTTATACCTACTAAACTAAGAACACAAAGGTTATTCCGTAACCATATTATTTTAGTATAAATTTACTTTGTCTAAAATCCAAAATATTCGAACTAGAAGTACTAGTATAGAGAAATATCCGTCAAAAGTAATAAAACTGAGTATTAAGTTTATTGCGAAAGTGTTTCCTCCAATTGAAAAGGATTTTACTACAAAGGTTAGAAAAACCTTCATTGATTGATTTGATTGAATTGATTTTTCATTATTCATCAATCTTAATGAAGGGTTGGTCCAAGATTTATATTCCCTTCCTACGTTTTGGTTCTTTGATGTGGGTATTATTCACATGGCGGGTCGAGGATTAAGCAGACAAGAGTGTGACACGATTTTCAGATAAAAATACGACAAAACTGCTCCAAAAAAATAAAGTATTAAGACAATACCAAATTGAGGCAAACTGTCCATATCACATGGATAATATTGCAACAAAGTTCAGTGGTTACGAAGCAGTTTCATAATCATGTGGCGATTCCACCAAGAAGGTCGTATTACTTGTAGTAGCCACTAGCCAGTAGCTTTATCTTCTTCTCTTCACCGTCCAATGTTATAAAAAAGAATCGCATTTTGGATGAGACCAAGTTTAAAAAAAACAAGTCAGTTATAATTCTAGGATGCCATAGATGCTCTCTGTATATTTCTATTAAACAAACTTGCAGGTATTTTCCGTATTGTTCTTGTTTCTCCTAACATTTTTTCTGCAGACACGGTAAACAAACGTTGTAATACACCACAATTATCCAATTCGTATAGTGTTTTACGTTTGTCATACGCCGTCCACAATGCCCCGGCGCGCCAAAATTTTGTCGTAAAATACACGGACAAAACAGAAACTCCTTGATCTTTTCCGACTCGAGACGGGACTTGCAAAAGTCTCCGAATTTGGAAACAAAACCAAAATAGACAAAAAATTCGTAGAAATGTATTTGGTTTGTCACCGCTTTGTCTTGATACGTGACCCGGCAATATATGTTAAACCCAAAGCCGCTTGTAACACTCCAATATCATTTTTGAAGGATATTTTGATTGAAACAAATTACAAAATTAACTCTTCATCATGAAAGTAATATTAAATAAAGAATTTGCCTGTGATTTTTCTATCCTACGCTGATATTGTTAAGTAAGGTTTCATTAATAAGCAAATATATGTAGGGGAACTATGTTTTGTTAACCCAGTATTTTAAATTATGTTGATTTAGGTAATTGAGGCATTGAAGCAATATTAAAAGGCATTTATTATTAATCGAATCAATTTACATCTGTTGCAACACTTTTGTTGACGTTCTGTCAAAATTGGACCAGAATTAAATACATATTATCGTTGAGTAACTAAATTATACAAGAATTAAGCCAAAAAAATTAACTAAGAGATACATTATTAATGAAATTATCAAATATATTATGGTTTAATTTGTCCTCGATACCTATAACCTAGACACGCAAAGGAATAACTTTATTATTCTTAAGATATGTCGAAAACAACTACTTTGCGTGCAATATGCACCACCCCCCCCCAAAAAATTGGATTACAACGGCATATCTTCATAAAACCTCAACTTAACTTGTCTTTCCATTTTTCTTTTTAATAAATGTATTAAAGACAATAAGTTAAGGTTATTTGAAGATATGCCGTTGTAACTCAATGTTGGGGGCTGCATATTGCATGCAAAGTAGTTGTTTTCGACATCTTAAAAATAATAAAGTTATTTCTTAGCTTATCTAGGTTATAGGTAACGAGGAAATTTAAAAACTTTATTAAACCATAATATTTGATAATTTCATTAATAATTTATCTCTTAATTAGCTTTTTGGCTTAATTCCTATATAAAGAAATATATAAACAGTTAAATAAACCAATAAATAATATTAAAAATAAACTATAAGTTATACCACTTGGCCACTCAACGATATTATATTGTTTTATGTTTCGGTGATTTGATGATACGTGCCATGTCATGAGTGCAGGACGTCATTCGTCGTGAGAGTTTAACTTTATGAGTTTGGATTTTAACCGATACTCTAGCTTTCCATCAAATTAGTATACTTTAAATATCCTCTTAGATCCTTAAAATTCAAGTTATTTTATTGAATTCACAGTGGCTTAAAGCATCACTATAGGTATTAATTAAGTTAGTCAATGCTTAAAGTCTTACTGAATAACATATATATCCGAGGGGCAAAAACAAGGTATTAAAATTTTTCATGTTAAACCGTTGAGTGACATGTTAAATCCAGACTAAGTAAAATTAAGACACAGATTAAGTAAAAAGATGTATATGCTATTTCCTTTAGCCGTAAAATTTTCCGGATTCATATGATGTCGATAAATTAGTGACTAAGTAAAATACCGGTCTTTGAAAACAATCTGCGACAATTATAAAACATTTCGGCAATTTTTTCTTCTAATCTAGAAATATAAATTGTTGCCATCACAACTTAGTTTTTCTCTTATTCTCTATGCCCGAGTGTAATGCTATTTACATCAGGTACACATCTAGCAACACTAAATAATGATAACTACTTTAAAAGTAGATAGTATGTACGTTTTCACTTTTTGTCTTCATGTAAAACATAAAATACATGGGTAGATAGGTACCTAGTTTTTAATACGCACAATCAACATTCACAAAAATAATTTATTACAAATGTCGCTGTTCTTCTTTTCTTTTAAGCGCTTTATCAGTAGGTTGCTACTCCGAAGTAACAATTTAAAATACATTTTTGTCGGTAACTTGTTAGAAGAATAAATGATGATCCCCAGTGGCGGCTGGTGACATTTGGATATGGGAGGGCGCAGAAATAAAAAAATTTTGCATATTTCAAGGTCAAACCCCTTAAAATTATAAATTAGAAATTCGCAGAGCAAAAATATTTGCTTGAAAAAATAACTTTCGTTACACAAATATCCTCCTTTTTAATACGATTGACGGAAATCTCGACAAAAATTGTTTAAAATAATATTTAAATAGGTAATTAATATTTAGATATCAAAAATTTACATATACGACGTTACCTTCAAAAAGCTGAAAACGAGAATTCAGGAAGCAGGAACATAATTATTTTTAGTTTTTAGATATCCGTTAATTAAAAACGATATGGCACAATCACAAACTCAAAAGTATTTTAGTTATTCAATTTATAGTTATCAAACGACACATTAAATTATTACGTAGGTAAACAAAACTTCATACAGTTATTTATACACGGGTGCACTCACTTTCTAAAATTGAAATCAGCTCTACGGTCTTTCATAGAAGTAAATTTTTCCATACCTTTTTCATCGAAATTATTTATTGGCCAGGCAACGCCCAATTCTTTTATTTATACTTTATTTTCCAGTGGAAGATTTGCAAAATTAGGTCTAATTATACTACTAACAGTATTCATGTTAAGTAATATCAGAGACTTATATGTAGATTCTATAAGTCTCTAGTAATATATAAAATTGTCTTCTCACAAAAATTGAATAAGTAATTTAATAATGTTAAAAATATGTTATACTTAATGTTTAATAATCTTCGCGTATGGCCGCGAAACAATTGCGGCCAAATCTGCATAATATAAGCATACGGAGAGTATCTAACGAGTCTAGTCGAAAAGGAGATCGGGTCGGTTGCCATAGTTACCTGGGCCGCGACTCAAAGTGCGGCCACGAAGCTGTGATGCTTTGCTCACTGTGCAGTGGTGTGCTGTGGTGATCCAGTAATGTGGACTGTGGCATTATGAGTACGATAGCTCAAGCGCTCGAGACTTTCCTAATAATAGTTTTGTACCACAATACATGTTTTAACATTTGCATATAATTTACAATAATGATAATAATAAGGATTTCTTTGGTATTTTTGGAGGGGCGCACGGCCAAGCGGCCTTAAGGAGGAGCCGCCACTGAATTGATCTCTGTTTTGTTTCGTCGGTTTTATGGACAGATGAAGCCATTTTTACGAGAGACAACATTACAAATTTTCGAAACTTTCTTATCATTTCCGTCAATTTTCTATCAATATTTGGGGAGAAATCTTCAGTGGTCTTTTCAGTTGAAGTGTCAGCAGACATTTTAGTTGCTGCATATAAATTAGCAGTGGATAAACACGTCTATGATACTGACAGACATTTTCAGAGCAAGAACGTAATTTGAATTGATTAGGTGCTCGTAATTAAATCAACGGATCTGTATCCACACTGCGAGGATGTTCTTTCCCTTTTTTCCCTCGTAAAATTTGCATTTTTAATATGTTCATTATAACTCCAGCTGTGGCAACAAATTCGCTACGTCGGGCAGCCAAGGGGCTGCAATTTATGTTACAATAGCACAGCATAGAAAATGTTTTCTTTGCTGTGACAATAGGTCGCCGCATATAGGATGGAATTTTTAGGGATCGGATAGGAGCAGATCGCAGGTCTCCCTACGTAAATGTATTTGGTTTGTCCCAGTTTTTACTTTGGATCTTCGAAGATGTGGGAATTTCAATTATGTGAAGGTGATGCGATATTGCCAAAAAAATACCGATTGTATCATGAACTGCCATCTATAGTATCGATAGATGTAATCACTATATTTACTAATTCATCCTAGTTTCATAATAAAGATAAATATATTCCACTAAGAAAAATAGTACAAAATATATGCCTATTAAACTCGTAATTATGCGTATAATTATAGAAGTCGGTTTTTAATCGGAAGTGATAAAAAAAATTAAGGGTTGAAAATTAACAACAAAAACTGATTACTAATCGCGAGATATGACTTTATACTGCGTACATTGTTAGATGGAGGTCGGAGAGCAATTTTTTAGTTTAAGTACTCATACCTCATTAAAATATAAATTAGTAAGTGATATAAAAACTTATAGGTATGTGGATATGGAAAATCATTATAAGATTATAACCTAGACTCCGTTTAGATAAAAATCTGTTACTTTCTGTAAACATGTCTAAATTTTATGGAATTCAACAAACTCACACGACTTAATCTTTTTGGCCGGCTACATTTTTGATTGATTGATTTTTGTTCACCAACAGGAAAAATTGCATTCTCCGGATTCCTAATAATGCCAGACATGGAAATCTTCCAAACCTCCGACCAAATATTATATAGACAAATTATAACAATAAAGTTTTGTTTCCTCTCATTATTCAAATCAATACTTTTTGTTTACTTTATTGCCCAAACAAGTGATCCAGTCAAAAATATGTACAAGGTTTTTATTTTTAACAAATTAAGTTAATAACAGGATGTGAAAGAAATTAGATTCCTTAAACAATGGGATTTTTTTTGTCCACCAGTGGTTCGATATGTCGTCCATTTTGCTGCTGTAAATCACCAACCGTTCCTCCAAATTGTACACAGCATTATTCAGCATTTCTAGTTGAAGCAATTTGAGTCTTTTAATTCTTCCAGCGTTCTCGTGATTTCAACACCATTTTTTTTTAAATAACCCCACATCTAAGAATCCGCTGGGTTAAGATCAGGCGATCTTGGAGGCCATGAATTTACAAAATGTCTGCTTGTAACACGATTTTGAAAAACATCAGTTAAAAATTCTTTAACTGGTCGGTAAAGATGCGGGGTTTCAATTCCTCCGTGCTCGTTTTGTATCCGTGGAATGGCATAATTTCGTGACATATGCAGATATCGTTCACCAGTAACAGTTACAGATACGGCCTCTCCATTCTGTATCTCCTCAAAAAAGTATGGTCCAATGATAAAATTAGATGTGAAACCACAGCAAACGGTGACTTTCTTGTCATGAAGACCTTGCTGAACGATTGTGGATTATTTGTTGACCATATTCGACAGTTTTGTGTATCGACTCCACCATTTAGAGAGAAATGGTCCTCATCCGTCCATGGGTAGCTAATTAATATTTTGCTAGTTTAGAATTTACTGTAAAAAATTATTGCTGTAGTTGATGTAGTGCATTTAGATACCTGCAAAACAGGTATTACACAAACTTCTCACGCGTGAAAACCTCGACCTATACATACTAAGAGTAATAGCTCTCTTTCGCCTTTAGGTTACTACACCATATAATAATAATTTTCACTGACATAAATTTATTCAGCTATTAAATAGCTGAATTATGCCACCATACTGATGGCCTACCTAAATTACTTTCGAACTCACTTCACTGTGCTGTGCCCGTCATAATTAATAATTTAACAGAAAAAACTGCCTAAAAGTTGCTAAATTTTGTAAATTCATTCGTTTTTTACCAAATTATAGTTAGAAAAATGTGCTATTAGTTATTCTTGTACGAAACAATTAATTGCCTTGGTACTTTGTAATTTGACAAACTTTTAAATTAATTTTTTTAAGAATAAAGTTTTCTACAAGGCAATTTTTCCCTAATTCTGATATTCATTAACATGGAGAGATCAATAAAATAGCAGCGGCATTGTACTGTTTTATTAAATCAATTAACTGAAATGATTTATTAAAAAATGCTCTTCATAACTTTTTTTATTAATTAAAAAGGCCTGCATTAACTGTGGAGACCGACCAGCAATCGATAAAGCCACCTTTGCTACTTCTTGGGATATAAAAGGTTGGAAATGAAGGCATAGATTTAATTTGGTTGTTGATTGAAAGAATATAAAGCTGGGACGTTAGATTGTGCGCATACGTGATGATGCATATTTGTATGAATTAATATTAAGAATCGAATGTCACTAATTTCAATACATAACACATGAACTATATGATCTGTTCTTTTCTAACAGCGGATTTTTGTTACAATTAACCAC
The DNA here is from genome assembly GCA_963924545.1 of Pogonocherus hispidulus. NCBI lineage: Eukaryota > Metazoa > Arthropoda > Insecta > Coleoptera > Cerambycidae > Pogonocherus > Pogonocherus hispidulus. The sequence goes on from OZ004693.1 coordinate 18,700,561, forward strand.
GTACTTTGTCGTTGATAATGTCACACATTAGTCACGTATGTGAAAAGATTTAGCGGACCAACTATATGTATAAGATACATGATTTGTTTTCATAGGAAAGTGCGCCCAATATAATATTAATAACGAATTTTAAAAAAAGCATAAACAGAAAATCCTATTTTTGTATGATCAATATGTTCAATGATAAATAATTTTGGTTGTTTCACTTTAACATTTTTTTTCAGGAACTCAACTCATTTATTTTGATCAAGGTTAACTAGATTAGTCTACAAACCATAAATGTGGTGATTTCTGTTCTATTAGAATGAGATATTGACACCAAATATTCGTATTCGTATGGAAATATGAATTTACTGCTTTGCCCAAATTATAGAGTGATCATGAATATTATTAGATCCCTTTTAGTATTCACCATAATAATCCTTAACAGATACATACAATGATCATGTATAGAAATTTAATGGCCCCTCGCTACGCATACTGATCGAGATTATAATTTCGTTGACACATCTCAGAAATACTTTCCTGTAATAGTAGAATAAATCGAAAATGGCGGTATAGATGTGAATACAGCATAAAAGTTTTCATGCAAGTGACGTAGAACGCGTGTTTTTTGTAGGCAAATTCTGTTTGATGGGGGTCAGTTATTACATTGTTTTTACAGTTGTTTTTACAGTTGTTCTTACAAGTGCGAGAACTACTTGACTTTCTAGTATTCGGGTTAGACCTAATTTAATTCAATTTTAATTACCTACTTTTATAATATTTTTTTAAACTCAGCCCTATAGAATACCGATCCTGCATACTTCATTCATCAAACTACTCCATATGCTGGTAATGAGCCACTCTCTATAATTTTGGCTACATGCTATACACAGATTTACATTTTTCAGCTTATGAAAGTGGGTATTAGTATTTAAAACGAGTAATTTAAATTTAAATCTGGTTTTCCAGCCGTTGTAATCGATGATACATGTAATTTAAGTATATTCAATGTTTTTATGTGCCCCAGAGGTGTTCAAAACGATTTTGCTATTATTTAAATTTTAAATAACAATTTCAGCATACAGTAGCTTACCTATAGGTATTCTTTCATTGTATAATTCCATAAAACGGACAAATAACTCAGTAAATTGATCTGCTACTGTTTTTAAATATTTCATCTAAAAACTCTAGCTTATTTTGATGAGTGAATAAAATATTCCTTATTCTTAAATATTCCTATATTTCTTTAATATATTAGACCAGAATAGGAAAATATAGTAACTCACAGATTTAAACCAGAACATTATGATTAAGTTAGGTAGGTACTTCAGACTTCCACTGACATGCTCAAATATGTTGTTTGAATTAATATTTTTTAAAATAACGAATTATATTAGTTTAATTTCATTTTCGCAATACTAATTGTAAACTATATACAGGGTGATTCAGCTAACCCGTTTATTTAAAGTTTAAGTTTTCCATTGGAATATTTTTTTGAAAATTTGGATACGGTTTTGGAGTTTTCGAGAAAGTTCTATTCATCTAAAGTATTGCCATTTTTCTGGTATTTCCGACTATATCGGAAATGTCAATCAGCTTTCTTATTTTAAATGAAATACCGTGTATTTTTTACATTTTAAAATATGACGGGCTTCAAATACCGTGTGTCTCACCTCATATCTACACACCCTTGAATCTTTCTAATTTATTTTCTAATTAAGTTCAAATTTTAGTCAGGTGTGCAAAAAACAGAAATTAATATTAGTATTCATACTAATAGTATTGCGCAATTGTAAACATTAAGGAAATGCTAGTTTAACTATCTACTCGGAATCATATACATTAGTAAAAAGAAATATTTTTCCCGTGTGTGTAAGGTGAGATACACTGCATATGGTATAAAAATAATCACAAAATTTGTGATTATTTATGTTCTTGTACACCATGTGTACAATTTGAAACGTAATACATGTTAGTGTTATAATTATACACATATAATTGGCGAGATAGAGCCTGAGAATTTATCTTGATATTCTCGTCTATATTTATACACCATAAATGTATTTTATGTTTGCATTGTTGTTGTTGTTGTTGGAAAGCGGCGCGGTTACCCGCAGCACTCAGGCCTTTCGACCCCCTGTGCCTGCCGCTAGTAAAGAACTATTGGAAGAGACCCGTGCTGTGTGCATAGGCCAACACCAGTTCTAGTGGTCTGGTGGAAGCTATCTAATGTCCTGGGGCAGGAGAAACGCTCCACCCAGATGTTTGTGTCTCTTGACCATAAGGCAGGCACAGCGACAGATAATGTGAATGGAGTCCTCATCATCGTGTCCGCTGAACCTGCAGTTTCAAGTGTCACTAAGACCAATAGTATTAAGATGCTTGTTGAGATATCCGTGACGTGTTAATACTCCTGTGATAATCTTTATGCTGTTACGACTTGGCGTAAGTATTGATCGAATTGCGTTCTATCAGGGCCCTTCAATTTAAGAACCTGGCTTGTTACAGCCCAGCTCCATTAGACCATTCTTCGTCAGATCTCTTTCTGGTCCAGTTTTCAATGGACCTCGCTACATAACCAGGCGAAAACCCGAGCACTGTTTCGGGACTGTAAACTGAATATTTGAGCCTCTTCTAGCTAGTGCATCGACCTCCTCATTTCCAGTTATGTTGTGATGACCCGGTACCCGCAGGCCAATTTTACTTGATTGTTCTGGCCCAATTGGGCTAGACTATTAATGCACTCTAGGACCGCCCAGGAGGTGATCCTGTAAGAGACCAAGGCATGTAAAGCCGCCTGAATGTCAGTGCAAAATCTGGATATGATGATTAGAATAGCTCCTTCTGAGATTTTCCTGAACATAAGCAGAGGTAGCAAACACTTCCGCATGAAACACCGTGGCTTACTTTCCCAAGGAGAAAGATGGTTTCATCCTTGGGCGCACGCCACGAACTCCCCCCACTGAGCCCCGGCCTGTCTTGGACCCATCCGTAAACCAGACGAGCCCATTCGAGACCTGACCATCAGGATTTTCGAGCCAGGCATCCTTGTCCGGTACCTATCATGTTTGCATTAAAATATATGTCATTTTCAACTAATTTGTACGTACCATTAAACAACCCAAATCCAACTCAAATTAAATTTTGTGCTTGGTTTCGTATAGATCGCTCTATATATGGTAAAAGGTATAACAAATTTCTATTCTGCATAGGTATGAATTGCAATAATTATCATGCACCGCTATAAACATTTAATGTTCATTGAATTAATTGGGACTACGTGTATGTGTGAAATTGATATCACGCTAAATTTGTCGATGTAAAATTGGAGAATAGGGGTGCTAATGATATAGGTGGAGCTTTATCTGTGAATGGAGCCATGGAAATTACTGAAGCGGTAACCTGGTTAAATAGAATGCGATAATTATGCAATGGTCGTTTTTAAAGCTAGAGTTGGTTACATTATTGGTAATCGAAAAGTTTTTTTTTTATTTCTATAAACATTTTGCTTAACCATTCTTTCTTTATAAAATTTGGCCTGCTAGTGAGGGAATCATTTTGCAACATAGTTTAAAATTTTTGAAGGTAGTAGCGTTTACTTTCAGATGCCTCGGTAAAATTAATCATCAAAAAGGATCTACGGTGCGTTATCGACATTTTTCATTATTGAGAATAGTATTGCATAACAAACTTATTTGTGGTGCATTTTCATGATTCATCGTAAGCTTGTTTGGGATTACACCATCTGTAATATAATAAAAAACAAGTAACCAGAAGTATCCAAATTAAAGTTTCAAGGAAAACTTTAGAAGTTTGCCTTAATACGTAGGTATCAAGTAAGTGTAGTATCAAGCAAAACTTCTAAAGTTTTCTTTGATACTACACTTTGAATATTTAATTTGAATACTTCTGGTTTCCTGCTTTTTATTATTTTACAGATGGTGTAATCCCAACGCGGCGTTGTGGCGTCCACCAACGCTATCTTAAAAACCGCCTACATCTGATCTGCATAGAACAATTTTTTGTGACTTCATTCACCGCATTATTACGATCGCAATGCGGCCATGCCGCATTCGAGGAAACCAGAGCTTTGTCTTCACAAATCGAAAAAATGAGTCAGAAATAAATAAAATTAAAAATAACACTACACAAACTAGACAACTCCCAAATCCAAAGTAAAATGTTGTCCGGAAGGGGATAGGTACACATTGAAAAAACGCAAACACTCCATATCCATCCACCGATATTGCCAGTGCGGGAGCTGGAGATCCGGGTGTATATATTTATGATAAAAAAGAAATATACACTGTATCCAATTTAAGATGAACTAACTGTATATTCTTCTCAGAAATCATTAGAGACACATAGTTAAATTGGGGAAAAGTTGGGCAATTTTAGACCCAAAGAAAATCCAAGGTTATATTTCCAAGAATTCCTTCCTATAAGTAGATACAGAGTGAAAACAAAAAATGTGTATTTTCTGCAAACATCTATAGCTCGTTTATTGTTAAAGATACATTTATATAATTTTCTGGATATTGATAGCAGTCAGCAAGGACTTCAAAATTGACCTTTAAAAAAATTTAGGCCACTAGATTTTGCGCTAGCGTACTCAACTTTTGTTTTTCTTATGGGCGCCATATAATATGCATATGTTCAAAAACGAAAAAATACGAAACATGTTTACCTCTGCAATTTCATACGATCTTGCATATAATTAGTTTTATAGATAACCCCCCACACAAAAAAGTTCAATGGACTGAGATCCAGTGATCTAGCAGGCCATTTTATCGATCCGCGGCTTTTTGACCATATGTATGTTATACATGGTTGAAAAGCACTTTGTACGGAATTTTCGAAAATACGAAAATCCATTATGGCACCCATAAGAAAAACAAAAGTTGGGTATGCTAGCGCAAAATCTAGTGGGCTTAAATTTTTAGAGGCCAATTTTGAAGTCCTTGCTAATTGCTATAACCCTGTCCTGAAAATTTGATGAATGTATCTTTTATAATGGAGCGATTTCCAGCAAATGCACATTTTTTGTTTTCACCCTGTATCTACTGAAGTTAAGGAATTCTTATTAATGTAGCCTTGGATTCTGGTTGAGTCTAAAATTGCCCAACTTTTTTCAAATTTAACCAACTTTATTACCTCTAATGGTTTCCGGATGCATATTAAACTGAATACAGTTACACATCTACGAATTTTGTGAGCATTGTCACATTATTTTAATTTGTATCTGATTGAAGGCTTAATTAACTGCAATGCTTCTTTTTTTTTCAGAGCCACAACAACAAGGTGGTCTCTGAAACAATGGTAGAATTAGTGTTGTCTAGTGAAATCACGCGCAGCCAGCATGAGGAAGTCAAAGTTGCATGCGAAGACGGTGAGCATACTTATTAATTTTCCTCCTATTTTCTTACAATCGTACATCATCGCTTCATCCTCATAAAAGCTTTTTATGTTGTGTTATGAGTTATGATGAACGGATAAGTTTTAACTAGCAAGCAAAAACATGTTAAGATTTTCGTTCATTTTCTTATTTTCACATTTATGTGTCCAGTACACGCGCTTATTCCATGCCGCATTGTAAACATGCATTGCTTGATGTCACTTAATAAGATATTTCAAAAATCACTCATACTTAAAACACCACCAAGTCGTCTAAATTAACAGGTAGTGAAATAGTATTTCGGTTCAATACACCGTAGGCCAAATTTATTTGGAACCCTTTTTGATCTTTTATAATTTTTTTGGTTTTAGTCCGACTTTAATAAAACTTGAAGCACAGAAGATCAAAGCATATATGAGTTTTCAAATAAAGGAAAAAAGTTAAGGGGGCCTAAATGGGGTGCATTTTTATAAACCCTTGATTTTAAGATTGTTGCAAAAATAATGTTTTTAATAACACTGGTGTAGTTTTCCACATAACACCAAAATACTACATATACTGCACTCGACGTACGTTTCGCAAACGCGCGTTAAGTGCAGTATAGGGTTTTGGTGTTATGTGGAAAACTACGCCAGTGTTATCTTCACACCAAAGGCTCCAACCCCTTTCAAAATTTCATTAAGGCTATTTTTATGGGGGAAGACTTTAAACTGTTGTACAACGATCTGCAAACATCCAGTGCTTTTAGGTGTTTGGTATTGAGGTTACTAATATATATATATATATATATATATATATATATATATATATATATATATATATATATATATATATATATATATCTATATATATATATATATATATATATATATATATATATATATATATAGTGTAAAACTAATTTGACACGGACAAATCGATTGCAAGTCGTTAAAAACACTTGTTCGTAAAAAAATGTATACAGTTCAAAATTTCTAAAAATCATCCTATAAAGCTAAAACGTTAAGTTTGAATAGCCCACCTCTTTTATGTCGGTAAAACAGGAATATGTTTTATCGATATAAAACATTAGTTCAGAAAACCACCTTAGTGTCGTATCGGTTAATTGCCATTTCACATAGTGCCAATTTTTAACACTGAAAAGAACACTCTCTTTGATGAACGTTATCCCATTACGGATTACATTAAGGATTTACCCCTTTACGATTGGTTTAGATTGTGATGCGAAAACTACCCAGAGGTGGCGCCAATAGGGCTTTCGTACACAAGACTTATCTATTGTGCCAAATACTCAGGTCTTCGCATTCGTAGGTATTAGGTATGCTCACTTATATTGCACCCCGATGAGATCATAAAAATGTCGAAACGGGTCTGCAATTAGTGGCATCCTACAATGTGTGGTCTGAGTATTTCCTCGTAGTTTTCGTTGCAGTCCGAATCCTTGTATTTTCGATTCTAACTGTGTTTTGTGTTTAGACCAAAATACGGCAAATCTTGCTTTGTAATTCAGCGCATATAACCAGGAGAATAGCTGTTTGGGCTTGATTTGTTTTAGTCCTTAGTCCTTATTTAAATAAGGCGTTTACAGATGGAGGATAGTCTTAATGATGTCCTTACTATTCGTAGTTATTTGCTACTCTCTTTATTTTTATACTTGTTTTTTTATGATTAATTGATTTGTAAATTAGAAGAAAAATTATTGACCAATTCTATCACATTATTTATATGCGACGTTTTTGTCTGGATACATCGCATTGAATACTCTGGCAGTTCTATGCGCACTCAAAGATCATTTTGAATCGTTCTAACACTAGAGTATGCCCATTTTAAATGTTTCTAAATATCAAAGTGACGTAAAACGTGACTGAGTTAAATCGGGAAGGTAATATGACAAAAATGAGAAGGGGCATTAAATAATGATTCGTAAACAAGCAGGTAAAACTTCTATGAGAGTGTTTTTTTTTAATACAAAAGGATACTGAATGTTTTACTAACGATATAATGGAGTACTTAATTCTTTACTAAATTAGTCTGTATCCATAAAATGTAGCCTAAATTGATCGGCACATTTTTCTCCTAACTCGCGAACAAATCAACCGATTTAACGCTATGGTTGGATAGAGAATTGTATGCCCATTCCAACGATGTATCACTCGATGGGGTTGCCATTTGGAATTGCAAAGTGAGGGTGGCTGTGGAGGAAGGAGTGACAGCTAAAATTGAATCTAATGTATAATTAAACTCGCCCCTCAGCATTTCAATTGCCATGTTTTTGTATTTTTTAAATTTCCTCAAATTCAAAAGATATTTAGGGTGATTCGTTTTGAAATGAAAACATCCACCACCATTCATAGTAAACCATAAACCAAGCAGCCATTCATAATAAAATAGCAGAAACGTCATCACCCGTCACAAGAATTTGTCATACATAGATAGTTGTCTAGACTTCTGATATCAAGAAAAATGGTATCAAACATTTCTGTATATAAAAACTGTGTTAACCATCTTTTTTATTTATTTAATTATGCATCATATTCGTATACGGTGCCAGCAGTTCAAATATGCATGATATGTTTATTTTTCAGTTAGGTATAAATCTAACACTACTGAGTGGGTATATTTATGGTTCCCCGCCGTTTTGAAGTTTCTGTTTTGAAATAATTTTATGTATACAGAATTTCCGGGGGAAATTTGATTTAATGTCTCTCGGAAATAAACAGCCATTGACTAGCGTACTTTGCGCGATATTTTATGAATTCAAAAGTCTATTAATAATACTTAACATACTTGTTATCAAGTATTAAACGTATTAACTGCATCATAAAATTAAATTAAATGGACATTTCCATTGCTATTGCTATTTGAATTGCTATTTTTTATCGTCAATTGTAGTTACTCGGCATAGCTAATGCCTCCTTCCTTTCATCCTTTCATATCTTGAATAATCAGTGCAAATGATTATATTTTCATTTGCTATAGGTATATAGGAGTTTTATAAGTAGGTAATATACCTAATATATAGTTAATTAGGTATTATTATTAAAATCTTCTTTAGCGATACGTTTTTTCTCGTTGAAGTAATTACTTTCTTTTATGTCAGCAATCACTATACGAAATTTTTTTATTACCCTTTTCAGCTCTTACTTAAAAACCATCTTTTTCACGCAGCCATTTGAATATTTTTCTATCCTTAGTGAATTTTAGCTTACTATTTAACTTATTGACAATATTTGTCGAGATTTCATTTCTGCAAGCTTCTCTGGCAAATCCTTTAGAGGAATCAGGAAGGTATTGAATTGAAATTTCAACATCTGCAATAATCTCATTTTTTCTACTAATGCCACAAAATTAGAAGAATTTAATCGACACTGGGAAAGCAACTGCTCCTATTATAAAAAGAGACTTTGGAGTCTCTAATCAAAATATTCAGCATGCAAAATTTTTTTCTTATATAATTTCGCTATCAATATTTTTCTAGTTGTTCACCGTCATAATCCGTAAAAATTTCGTTTAAGGTCTATCGCACCTTAAACGTAGTCACCAGTCTGGAAATAATCCTAGCTTAAAAGAATCAAATAAAACACGAACACCCGAGGTCATAAAATAAACATCGCAAAACATCATTTAATACTCTAACTTTTTAGTAGTGGTGAGAAACACACCGTAGTGCCCTCTTTGGGTCTTTGCCACTATCTGTCGGGGCACATTGGCCCTGGAGTAGTTGTTTTCGGCATCTCCTTCAAATAAACTATAATTTTTCTTATCTTTCAGTTTTTCCAAGATATTTCTTAAATAATTGTAGATTGTTGGTTGTATTTGGATTTATGTTCAACTGCTGGGTGTTTCAGCATATCTTGTCATCCGTATGAAGTTTTGTATAATTTAAAATTGGTATCTAATAGATTCATTTCCCTATGATCTCTGTACTAAAAAGCGAATTCACTTGATACCTGATAATTATTTTCATTGGCACCTATTTGGTTAACCTTGATCATGAACAAAGGACTCCTACGAATTGGTGAATTGTTAAGAGATGCAAATATTATTGCACACATGTGCAATAGCTTATCAGAGTACATTATAATTTATTTTATTTATAAATCGTCTTTTATCAGTACTAGACAGCTCCTTAGACACACATGCTCTCTCTGATTGCAGTTTACGTTATCAAGCACTTTCCGATTACCCCATTTTATCAAAGTGTCTCAGTACTTAGAGAATCAGTTTTGCAGAAATATCATTTTTAAATTTATACCACAGCTGCAACTTTTGTGTTCAATTCTAAGGATCTTCATAATATATTGTATATTTGTGCACTTGTACTATCAGATAATATCTGTAGGTAACTTATTTGTAGTGCGTTTTTATGATTCATAGTTTCTTTTGGGATTACACTACCTGTAAAATAACAAAAATCAGGAAACCAGAAGCATACAAATTAAATATTCAAAGCCCAAGTAGTATGAATTAGTAGTAGTATCAAGGCAAACTTCTAAGGATTGTCCCAAAAAAACACTGTATAATATGTTATAAAATAATATTTGATAAATTAACTAAATTTCATCAGTGGTTTTCAGTTTAATACAAAATGTTGTAATATTACATATCATGTGTTTTAATGTTTTTTTTTTAATTAAAAGCCAACTATATTTTCTGAAAATCTAAAAATATACCTATTGAATTTATATATAAATCAGTATTTCTGACATTTGTGAAAATAATTACATTTGTTATTGTATTACTCTCGGCTTCTTCAATCATCTTCATACATTTCTTCTTGGGGAAGAGATAATATTATTATGACAGGAAGTAATTCATATCCATAATATGACTATCAAATAACAACAATCATGATTTGCCTAAATATCAATAGTGTGACGTCACGAAGAAATTCGTCGTTTGTCGGTCTCCGTCGTAAGTGCGGTTGGAAATAAATCGGGAAATTATTTAAATTTTAATCAGAAAATACATAAATATAGCGTATAATCATTTGTAATTTTATTGAAACTTGACTTTTTACACTATTAGGTAAATATACAAAGGATATTTTATTACACTATCTATTACTATTTACTAGGCTATTTATTACTAAGGATATTATTACACTATCCTTTATAATTGATTTTACTTGAAAACACACATTGAACTTACTTTGAAACACAAGTGCGCTTCCCCAATTGAATGTAAATTCAATAATTTCTGAGATTTCTTAAAATCCTAACGAATTGACCACGCTGTGTACAGTTTGGTAAAATATGGTTCAGTCAAGATTTCAAGTCTTACACGTCATGAGTGAAGCTATGAAACCCTTGCTGTTGCCAACTTAATTTTAAATTATTTAATGGATTAAAGTAGACATTATGTGCACCAATTGAAATAACAGTGCTTAAAAGTGGTTTCGCCTTTATATATTTTCATTATTCTTACAATTTATTTACAAATAGTCATGACGTGTAGGACTTGAAATCCTAATTACTATATAGTAATATAATATATTAGTAATTAAAATTAATTAATGTACCAGCGTTTGGAATAGATTTTGTTAATTTTGATACCAAAATTAGTAATTGCAAACTGCCTGCGTTCATTAAAGTGTAATTAATATCTGTTAAATAATTATCGGAACTGAATATCGTAGAAGTTTATTCCTTTAATAATAATTGATTCATTTAATAATCCTTTGATTGTATAATATTACAACATGCAAGTTACTTATGAACTTATCGAATTATGAGAGCTCATTTCGTTTAGATTTTGTCTCATAAAGGTTTTTCGTATGGTAGTAGCACGTTCATATTTTACAGGGTGGAGAAAAGGTATTGTAAAAATAAAAAACGTTGAAATGCCTGTCCGTAAATAATTTTTTTGCGTTGCATTATTGAGGGTATTTGAAGTCCAAGTTGTAGTCGCAAAAAGGGGCATAATCAATTTTCAGATTTTTTAGTTAGAAATATATTATTTCTAAAAGGCATTACAGGTAGTAATAATGACACGTGTACATCTTAGAAGGAAAAATGCACTATTTCGGGAAAACATGATTTACCTAGGCAATTCCACAGTATATACTGTATATCTCAAACTAAATTAAATCAAATATCCTCAGTAATGCAACACCAAAAAAATTATTTACGAATTAACAGACACTTAAACTTTTCCTATTTTCCTACCACATGAAAAACCTTGGACAAAATCTAAAGAAATGAGCTTTCATAATCCTAAAAGTTCATAGAAATTCGTTGACCCATTTTCGAACCATAGCAATTTGAAAAGGGTGCTAAAAATTGCTTGTTCCGTTTTTTTTAACGAGCAGTTTATATTAAAATTACAATTAATAAACGCTTTTTACAGAGAAAAAAGATATCGAGCTAGTCACTAAGTCACTAAGATATCTAGCTTTTGGCCAATACTCATTATTATATCATTATCATTAATAAATCAGAAACTTTAAAAACATAACATAAAGAAGAACAATAAGCTTCACAGTTTCTTTTTTGGATATTTAAACTTCAGAGGGAAGTTCATCTACAGAATATATATTTTTATTAAGGCATAGAAATAACTATAATTCCTGTTCAGAATACTGTAAACATTTATATGTTGAATATTTTTGGTGATTTAACTGTTTGGAATTTAGATTGAAATACATATAAATCTTATTCTAAAGTTAAACGAGATTGACACTAGGTGTATAAAATTTTTGTGTTAAAAACGTCTAGCCTACTTTCAGGAAGCACAAAGTAGACAAACAATGTTTAGATAATATGATTTTAACATCATATATAATTTTACTTTGTCCACTGATTTTTTATGTCTTATTATATATTATTTATTATATGTCATGTTTTCATATGTTTTATTGTAGTTATGTTTTATTGTAGTAAGTATTTACGAGTATACAGTGCTTTCACAAAGTATCTAGTGGATAAATTCGTTATTTTATAAATACCTACCTAATTTTTTTAAATATCGCTCGAACCTGTCGGTTTTCTTTTATTTTTGCCTTTATTTTGGATATATTTAATTTTTTACAGGTTAACTCAGTGAAGCTACGTGGATATCAACTTTAATATTTTAAATGGGACACCCTGTATTTTTTACATATTTGGAAATAACTGTTTTTACGAATACGTCATATAAGGTTTGACCTATGGTCTGTCTTAAGTTTATATCGACGTAGCTTCATTAAGTCACCTTGTAAACATGAAATATGTGGAAAATAAGGGCAAAATAAAAGAAAATCGACGTGTCCGAGCGATTTTTAAAAAAACTGTTTATTTATAAAATAACAAATTTACCCACTACTTTACGAAAGCACTGTATATACTTTTATGTAAGTTCAACCTAAACATACACATAATCCCAAAACTGTTCACTAAAAATATAAACTAATAAATTTGTTTAAGCAGCACTCGATTGGTATCAGACTGTGAGAAATATTTGCTCATTTAGTTCCCTTAATGTTATTAGTACCTAATTAACTTGTCAAATATCTCTGACGATTTGGAGCTGTTCCAAAAAAATATATGCTCGATCTACCTAGTTTTTGCCTTGTTATAGTTTAGTATCATTATCTTTATACAGGGTCCTGCACCACAGCTCCCTTCTTTTGTAGCTCATGAACCGGTGCCTTTATAAATTTCGTTCAAATTTGACTGCAAACTATTCGTAGAGAGGCACATTTTGAAAATATTTTCAAATATACAGGGTGCTCTAAAAACATGTACCATACTAAAGTTATGTTTTTTTAAATGGAACACACTATATATTTTTGCATTTTTTGATTCTACCTGAAATTCTAAACACATTTCATTTAGGATGTCCTATACCTATCTTCAACTGTTTTTGAAATATTGACAGGTGAATATTGACATTTTTGCAACTTTGACATCCTGTAAAATCTAAGCGGTTTGAGATCAAGCAAAACGGTTTGCACATTCTTATCTTAACTTTTCATAAGCTATCGTTTGGTACTAATTTCAGAATTATCCAAAAATTTAAAATTTTCTGAAAATTTTTAAAAATTTTTATTCCTGTATAAATTTGAAATTAGTACCAAACGATAGCTTATGAAAAGTTAAGATAGGAATGTGGAAACCGTTTTGCTTGATCTCAAACCGCTTAGATTTTACAGGGTGTCAAAGTTGCAAAAATGTCAATATTCACCTGTCAATATTTCAAAAAAATGTTGAAGATAGGTATAGGACATCCTACATGAAATGTGTTTAGAATTTTCTGTAGAATCCAAAAATGAAAAAATATACAGGGTGTTCCAATTAAAAAAAACATAACTTTAGTATGGTACATGTTTTTAGAGCACCCTGTATATTTAAAAATATTTTCAAAATGTGCCTCTCTACGAATAGTTTGCAGTCAAATTTGAACGAAATTTATAAAGGCACCGGTTCATGAGCTACAAAAGAAGGGAGCTGTGGTACAGGACCCTGTATACTATCTACCTATGTATGTATATATTTTTAACAATTTTTTTCAAGAGATTTGCTAGTTGAAAGAATATTTGAAAACTAGAACCACTAGATCAAAACATTATTTGTGTACCTAACTGATTAATAATACAATATTGGGAAATACCCGTATATCAATAAGTCATATACCAAACAATAGTCATCGCCTATGATAATTAGTTGACGGTATAAATTCGTAAAAGATATGTCATTGTGTTAGGGAGGGGTCGAAGTAGTTTGTATTGGGGTGAAATTAGTGATACGCACAAGTATTGAAAACACACAACAATTAGAATCGACGGCCAGATCAAAAACAATATAAATGAATGCTTATTGTTTAAAAATAATATATAGTTTCTTATGCACGCTCCACCTTTTCTGTCACCTCTGAGTGAGACCCCGATAGCCGGCTCGGAATATACACCGTGTCCCACTAAGAAGGGCCGCGATCGATATATGGAAATGTACGTACAGGGTGATTTTGAAAATGTGGTTATTTACTAAGGTCAGTGGGGCCTACCTTTTTAAAATATTTTCACATTTCTGACACTTCCGGTATAACCGGAAGTCGACACCAACTTGCTTATTTTAAATGGAACATCCTATATATTATATGATTTCGGGATTCTACGTAAAATTCCAAACACATTTCATGTAGGATGTCCTGTACCTATCTTCAACTGTTTTTAAAATATTGACAGGTGAATATTGACATTTTAAAACTTTAACACCCTGTAAAATCTAAACGATTTGAGATCAAGCAAAACGATTTGCGCATTCCTATCTTAACTTTTCATAACCTATCCTTTGACAGTAATTTCAGATTTCACCAAGAGATTAAATTTAATCGGACATTTTTAATTTCTGGCTAAATCAGGAATTTCCTTGATAGCTTTTATTCTAACAGGCAGATTGGACGGCGAGGACCTCTTGAGTGGCCTGCTCGTTCACCGGATTTGAGTCCATTGAATTTTTCCTATGGGGTTACCTTAAATCTAAGGTTTTCATTGCCCAAGGAGACAATCTTTTGAATTTGCGGTAGAGAATCACCGAGTGTGAATCTATCCCCAGGCAAACATTTGACAACGTGCGCCAGAAAATGTCTGATAGGTAGGTTCTTCTATTGTCAGGAGATCCAAGGTGCTCATTTTGAACAAAATCTTTAGTTACTTATTCCTATTAAAATATTATTTTCTTTATTCAACTGTTGAATTTGACACGGATGTACCTACCGATTTCAATTTTTCTAAGACTATATAGTATGCAGAGAATTGAGAGACATTTTAAATAATATGCAACACGTCCCACCTTATCATTTAAAAAAAAATTGACAGCGACTATGGCGCCATCTTTGGCGCTCAAAAAATAGAAATTTCTGGAATTTATTAGAAAGTACAACACTTCCTAGCTGTAAAGATATGATCAGTAATTTAATTTTACTAAATAAGCCCATTACCGAGCCCATTGCTATGGAATACTTTGTAGAATAATTCTTATTATATTCACACTGTAAGAAGTTTAAGTTAGAAGTAAAATTCTAAAGAAATACCCTAGCTGCACTACACACTTCCGTTAGTGATGAGAAAACTATTTATTAAATTTATAGAATTTGGGCGACATAATAGATAAGGCAAATAGGATCAATTTTATTTGAAGCACGTACGCCTCGATGTACGCTTTCAGCCTGATCTTAGATATTTTAGTCACGACATCAATATATGTTTGGAAAACTCCAAAATACGTTTAGGTATAAAGGTACATCATGCAGGAAATTAATAATTAGTTCTAAGTTTAGTTTATAAAATAGTATGTAATACTTTTATACTAATTCGTACAATAAAGGGTTCCCCAAACCAACGTGGATAATCGCAACACCTGCGGAAGTTCGCACCGCTTGCGATTCGCATCATATTGTTTCCATGCAGTAAATATGCAAGTTCAGAAGACCAACACAATTTTTTTCGTTTAGACTGCGAATTGTCTGCGTTTATTTCATACGGAGTTTTTGTTGGTAATTGGCTGCGTTTTTCTCGGATCCGTAGTAGTTTCGCAGTGTCTTAAATAGGAAAATAATTAATAAAATAGGAAAAATCATTGAATTAGTGCGAAAGTGTCCTATATTATACGACCTTTCTCATGACGATTACAAAAATATTCGAAAAAAGTAACAAAAATATAACATCGATTCTCGTGTTTTCGTTATTTGCTTCATTAATGTACGAAATTCCCCATATTGTCGTCCTTCTTGATTAATATCGTGAACCCATTTTCTTTTCTTCCTAAGGTTAGATACATAATATGATCAACACATTTACTTTTAAATAATAATAACAAAGTCTACATATAATTAGAATATATGTAGACTTAACAATAATTTTACCTTAAATTGTCTTCTTCCAATGCAAGCAACACAAGAGCTTCTTCTTCATCTGATGATGTATACATATTTTGTGTATGATAGATAAGTATGTAATTGTTTTTAGTTAGCAATCAGCCTTTTCGATATTAAAAATATCGCATATATGATGCGATTACATTCGCTTTGGTGTGAGGTTCTCTACGGATTCCGCCACGAATTTCGCTGTGAACTTTCCGTCACGAATCCGTTGCAAATAATTCGCGTTGGTTTGGGGGAGCCTTAAATCGTGATTATAGCTCAGGAATGTAGATGTACAAATGAATGCAGATTTGAGATCTATTGTATTTTTGCAGTTTGCCGCTGTTTAATTTCCTTTAAAAAAGATGAAACCATATATGTATTTGATGGTAATTGTTTTGAAAAAACACAGTCCACATTTAGATGTTTCAAGAAATATATAAAAACATCTAAATGAGAATTCAAAAAAAATATTTTCGCGATTCATAAAGAACCATCCGCTTCCAGTATCCACTTTATATTTGATGGTACTTATGAAGTCCATATATGGATGAAGTTTAAAATTATTCACAGGCGAAGAACTGGGAATCGGTCTGGCATATTTGGGGAAAAACAGCCAGATAAACTAATATCGTTCCTCGACAGTAATTTCGCCTACAGAATACAATTACATAATAATATGCCGCACCCTATCCCATACAAGTCTCAAACTTTCAGGCTGATCATAATGATGAGATCGAGGAGTAACGATATTGTATTATCATAGTTATTATTATTACATATTAGATTATTTCTATTTTTACATACATAAAATGTTTTTGGGCCAACCTTTAGATGTTTGCTTTGACACTTCAGTTTTGTTTAGAATGCTTTGTTTTCTTGTTATATTTTACAGGTGGCATGTTCTCAGAGGAATATTTGATAAATCGTAGGTAGCTACGACATATTTAGAATTCTTAAATTTATTTGTAAGGCTTTACCGCTACCTCACTACCCTCTTTCGGTAATGACAAATGAATAAGTATGCTCATTCTTTTGTTATAGACGGAGTTGGAATAATATTAAAAAAGCGGAAGTCTATCAGTCGTTCGTAGTGATTTAGGCTCGCAGTTTTAAGAAAAAAATGCAAATTAGGTACCTAAAATATTTCATAAACCATATTTATTTCAAAGAGTATTTAATTAAACATAACAAACTTAGTATCTCCCAAAATAAGATAGATAATTTCACTGAACTTTTTGTTTAAACCTGCCTGATCGTACTTACGTTAGAGAAAAGCTTAAGAAATGCAGTTTTTAATTTTTTTTAGAGCATTAATCTTAACATATTTTAAGCTCTATTGATTCAAGTATAAATATTTTTCCTCTAACTCTTCTATTTGTTGCAACAGATGTTGTTGTCCGAGAATTATTGTTTTACACATTACTTTTGTTTCAGATTTATATCTAAAACATTTACCTTACACAAACAAATAATTTTATTGTATTTCAAACATTGTTCATTCCCAGTGAACAGTTGGATTGAAATATATTGTTGGTTAGACATTACTGGCATTGCTTTACCTGTGGAGCTATATTAGTAACTAGCCTGGCAAATGTGAGGTTGCTGTTCCGGCAGTTTCCATTAAATTCAGGAAACGACAAGTAGAGAAGTATCACAGACAAATAATTACTTTCTTGTCTGTGGAAATATATTTGTCTCTTAGTTGTGTGGTAGAGCGATATAGTATCATCATCCATATATATTAAAACGCGTCGATTCTGTCTCGCTCTAAATTCCGTCGTCGAATCGACAAAGTTTCAAAGCTATCTCCTCCGAGGGGCGATCTCGGAACATCTCCGCGAACCACCGGAGGTCGCCCCCGGCCTTTCTCCAACGCGTAGAGGTATTTTCGTCCCGTTTCTTACACGTTTTCCCAATTTAAACGCCTTTTCAAAAAACCTCTGCAAAATTTTCGTCGATCGTCGTTCGGCGAGAGAGATGCGGCTAGCACCGGCGTTTGTCCTAGCGCCTAATGGTCCCGTCACGCCCGCCGAAATACCGACTTTTTGCGGGACCCCCGAGACCTTTTTCTAAGTTTTAACGGCTTCGAGAAGGGCTTCACGCGAAAGTTCAGTCCTTTCTCTAATCCTTTGAGATTTTTTTTCGAAACCGTACGTCGACTCCTTCTACATCTATTTCGTCTTCGAAAATCTCGAGTCGCATCCGTCTCAACTTCTATCTCATTTTATATCCCCATGTGAGATTACACTAACGAGACAGGCACCTCCCACGAAAACTGTCAAATTAATTAAACTTCAAATAGGTTATTTTTATTATTTTCCTATGAGAAATATTGCTAACGGAATCGATAGTACCGACTGCCAAACACCTGATTACCAAAATACTGATTCGAAATGCTTTTCTAATTAGAATATTCATAAAAATTAATTGTTCAGGTTAACACATAAAGTTTACATATTTAACATATTTTGCGACATGAAGTGAGAAGAGAAAATTTAACGCAATGGTATCGTCGTAAGATTTCAACCCTGATATCGCGAGTTCGAATCGAGGAAGGCGAGTTTTTTTATTTTCAATTTTTATCATAATTATTTATTAGTATTATTATAATATGTAGACTTTGACATGAGTGGTTGGTTATTCTGTTTCATTGCCCGTAGTTTTTATTCTGCAGATAAAGTTTGAAATTAATTCGTTCATTTTGGCGGTCTGTAAAATTTATCATTTTAGCTGAGAAAAGTAAATAACTTCTACAATATTAATTTGTTGCAACAATTATGACAGCAATATATTTTTTAACGCCGCCGTTACACCTTTTCGAAGAGCGGGCGCGGCTTCGACCCGTAGCGGAGGGCCCCAAAACAGCTTTTTAAACGGCCCTCGCCAATATTCTCATTTTTGAGTAGGTATACTGAACACGAATTTGAAATTATTTTTTTGATTCCGGTCGAACGCAATCAAAACCCTTTGTACCTAACTTAATGTGTCCACAATCCACAATGTTTATAATTAAATATATAATTGTTAAAAATAATAATATACAAATTTGGTGTACTTACCTAAATTTAGGTAAAAATTTATTTTAATTATTTGTATTTATTTGGTATCTTTTGTGCCATCATGTGACGTCACAATTATTAAAAATGACCGATTTAATTAGTTCATATTGATTACTTCACATAAGATAGGTAAGTAAATATTTTTTTCTACAACAAATTTATATATTTTTAACAGTTATATGTTATATATTTAATTATAATCATTGTGGACACTTATATCGGGTACAAAGTGATCAAGTTAGTGTTAAATGTTAAAATTAATTTCTAAAGAGTACTTACAGAGTATGACTTTTAATTATTTTTTTACTACAAAACTACATACCTAAGACTGCAAAAGAAAATCAGATTCGCGTTCAGCATACCCCAAAATTGGGGAGGTAGCCAAAATTTTAGAAAAATTTGAGTTTTATGCTTAATTAAATAATTACCTTTATAATTTCATAAAATTTTTTCCTTCAATATACACCAAATCTATGTATCTTTAACAGTTACATATTTAATTACAAGCATTGTAGACATATATTAGGTAATAAAGTGATCAAGTTACCGTTATAATAAATTATGGAAGTTCTTGAGAAAACAGTTTCACAAAATGTTTACTAAAAAATGAATTATACTTTCAGCACTTAAAAAAATAATGTTTTACCATCAAGAATAAAGTACCCCTACAATTCATCAAAATATTATTTAAAAAAGTCGTTTGGTATAATTACATCATCATTCCAGATAAAAAATTTCAGCTTTCTCTCTCTAAATTTATTATTTCATATACAAGGGATTATCTCAAATTTCTTTAATACGTATGTATTTTCTTAAAAATAATATTGTAGAGGCTTTTGTCACCCGAAGGGTGGCCCCAGGCCGCAGGCCTGGACCCCCGGTAGGGCTGGAAATGGGAACGAAAATCGCGATAGCGATTTTCTCCCATTTCTAGTTACATGATATTATTATCCGACAATACCAAACATATACACGTAAGAAGTAACAACTAATAACTTGTGTTATTTTCAGTAAACAATCACTTTATTAAAAATATTCAAATGTGTGGCTTCAAAATATACTAAATAGGGGCTTTATTTGTTTTCTTCCCTTGGAAAACTCATTTCTCAACATGTAAGGGATATTACTTAAGAAAAGCTATATTTTCAGATAGACATAACTGTCAGACGGATAGTAGCAAAGACCCAAAGAGGGCACTACGGTGTGTTTCTCACCACTACTATCATTTTTTCTGGTCTCCGTTTTTTATTAAGAATCAGCTCATGCATGTTCTTGATTATCAGAGGTTACGAGGTTGTCAATCTCACAGCTTGTGGTGCTTTAAATATAATTGTGTTTTATTTTAGAGTTTTGTATTTATGTTTTGTATTTATTTTGTAGTTTTGCTGTAATACAGCATCCTCAGCTTCAGTTCCCAAGCTAATTCGATTTTTCCTACACTAATTAAGATGCTCTACAGCCATGTTTCCATCAGCATATATAATTTACCTAATTTACTTAATAGCATAAAATCTACCTGATTATATGCTATTAAGTATGTATTCCAATTATAAGTAAATCATAAAATTTTGGTACACAAATTGGGTCAGTTTGGTCTCAGTAATAATCTGCTTGCACTTATTCAGTCTTATCTTTATCAGCGACAGTTATATGTTGCGTATAATAGTTTTAAGTCGAGAATTTTTTTTTAGCCACTTCCGGTGTATTCCAATTGTCCAACTTGGGACCGCTTTTCTTTAATTTATTCGTGAATGATTTGTCTCTTTCTCCGTTGAGTGAGCTATATAATTTGCTCACTCAACGCTTTCTCTTAACAACAATTATTTGTTTTTTGCGGATGACTTGAAGTTGTTTTTGAACATATATACTGTCGACGATTGTTCAGTGCTTCAGGCTCTCTTAAATCGTGTTGTTACATGGTGTTCGGATAATCACCTAGTATTAAATATAAACAAATGTAAGGTTTGCTCTTTCACACTCAAAACTCAACATTTTCTATTTAATTATTCTATCAATTCGGTGCCATTAGCACGCAGCAATAATATAAAGGAACTTGGTGTCCTTTTTGACGATAGATTATCTTTCGCTAACCATATAGCTGAAATAGCTAATGATGTATATAGAGCTCTTGGCTTTATTATTAGAAACTCATCATCCCTTAATAATGCTACTGCTTTAAAATGTCTCTATTTTTCTTTAGTGCCCCCTAAATTGAAATATTGCAGTCTAATTTGGCACCCTTACTATAATATTCACATTTATCATATTGAAAGAATACAGCGGCGTTTTCTGAAATTTTTGTCATATCGAATTGATCTTTACTACCCTGTTAGAGGTTATGAGCATAGTCTGCTTCTGCAAAGATTTAACATTCAGTCTCTAAGTGCAAGAAGGTCACTCGCTAGCTTGTCATATCTATTTAAGCTGTTTCATGGGGACTTGACTCTCCTACTTTGCTGAGTATGTTTAATATGCGGGTGCCCAGACAGGGATCTCGTGTTGATCATACATTTTATTGTCAAAATGCTAGAACTAATTTACTTTTAAAATCTCCAGTACATATAATGTCTTATGTACTTATTTGTAATGTTTGCTACCTTCATAATTGTAGTCTCAATGAATTGTTAGGTTTGGGACTGTTTCATTTCAATGAACATTAAATTGTAGTAGCTCGTAGCATATCTTTTTTTTTCTTTTTTATTTTTGTTTTTGTTTTCTCTTTTTTTGTTATTAAGTTTGTCTTAGTTTAAAATTAGTCTGATGTCAACAGACGCTATACTTAATATTATACCGCTATTATATTGTACTATTTTGTTTTGTCCTGTTAATGGAATACGTTTCTGTTGGGCAATAAAGGCATTATTATTATTATTATTATAAGTAATCTGTATAAAAATCCTTCGTATTTACAGTATCTATTGTATCAGTCAATGACTTAAACATCCATAAGAGATTTTCATCGGAGCAAAGCATGTTAGCTCAAGTATGTATATAATTTGGCACATTTATTTCTGTATATCTATGAAATTCTCGCAGATATTCTTCTTTATAACACCATTGACGAACTTATAACACATTACTTTATATCCGCTTTCTACACATTGTTTTATTATGCCTTTGGTTTGGTTGTAAATTCGTTGAGTCGAGTCAAACAAACGTACTTTATGCTCCTGTAAAAATTGTTAGTCGGTGATTTACAACCACACTGTTCCAATAAAACGAGTAATCCTCACCTCTGACAAACTATACAAGCTATCCTGATGCTTATTTTCCGAGGTAATTAATTATTCTATAAATAAATTATCGATTAAAGCAAAATAATTGTTGCAAATTCAACGGTTAATATAAATTTGAAGCAAGTCAATTTCGAACATCATGATAAATTAATATTAGTACGTCAATATACGGTGTTTGAAAAGTCATAATACAGCACCAAAATGTACAAAAATGAGTTTACTATATGGTTTTACTATACTATATATACATAAGGATAAGCAATCTTGAAAGGGGTTAGAACCTTTGGTGTGAAGATAACAGTGGCGTAGTTTTCCACATAACACCAAAACACTATATTCTGTACTCGACGCGCCTTTCGCCAACCAAGTTGGCAACATCTGAAGATTACTAAAGCTAAACCTATACTATCACTGTATCCTATTTACACCTAAACTATTGATATGGTTCGGTGAACCATTGCGAAGGCTTATTGAACCGTCTCGACGGATCAGTGAACCGTGATTTACTTAAATCACGGTTAAACCAATAAAGCGGGCTGTATGGGATTGGCCCTCTCTTGACACCATTCATACTATTTTTACACTTTGCAATTTCTAATTTTGCAATTAGAAATAGTGAAGTAAGTAAGAATTTGACATACACAGAAGACATCTTCCCCCTATAAATAGGGAGAGGATTGAAAAAGAAAAGGCATTGATTAGGGATATAGCTGCGAGTAATGGATATTCTGTAAATTTAATTGATAAAATAATTAGGAAACGTAAATTTAAAGAGACACTCCGAAATTCTTCGACTTTTCAAAATGAAAGAGAAAATCCAAAATTCATATCTGTTCCATCCAATCCTCGTTACATCCGTGGTTTTGGTAAGGTTTTTAAAGATATAGGTATCTCAGTGGTTTATTCATCGATTCAATAATAAACTACAACAACTTTTAGGCAATCCAAAAAACCAAATAGAAACTAAGAAAAGTCGGGAATTTACGAAATCAGCTGTAAAGACTGCAATCAAAAACATGTTGGACAAACTCGAAGGTCTATTCAGACTAGATTCAAGGGACATATGGCTCATCTCAAATATGATAGAACAAATAAGTCTAGTGTTGCCCAACATGCGTTTGAGAACAACCACAATATGGCTAGTACCAATTTGAGACTATTTAGGAATGTAACAAATTCTAAACATTTAGGGGGGGAGGTACTTTTGAAAATTGGGTAGAAAGAAAGGGTGACAGAGGGCCAATCTCATACAACCCGCTTTATTGGATAGTAAATCACGGTTCACTGATCCAACGCGGCAGTTCACTGATACGTCGCAACGGTTCATCGGACCGTAGCAGTACTTTAGGTGACACAGTGATGGAATAGGTTTAGCTTTAATCATCTTCAGATGATGCTAACTTGGTTGGCGAAACACGCTTCGAGTGCAGTATAGTATTTTTGTGTTATGTGGAGAACTATGTCAGTGTTATAAGTATAAGTATTCTATGTAGAAGGAAACATTCAACTAATAAATGTAATCTGCTCACGTCCGCTAATATTATCTGTACTATAGTCCTTTATGAGAAAATTTCGGTCTATTTCAACCTCGATTTAAACGCTTGAACAAGCAATATTTAGCATGGTTTGCCAAATTTACATCTGAAATAGTGAACATGTTCATAGTGGGAAGTTTACTTACTGCCGAGGGTTTCCTGGGAAAACATGTAAACTGCGGTAATTAAGTATTCTTCACTCAAATTAGCCTTGCACAGTCTATTCAGCTAGAAAATTAAACTTTATACTCTGTAGTTTATAGTCACTGGCACAAAATACGGCATAACGATGTTTTTATTAGAAAATTTTGATAAATTCGTTAATGACTATTGTTCCGCTTCTTGGAAACCTGAAATTTGTATTTGTTTCACTAGTACAAAAAAATACACGTTTTCGGAATGAGTGAAAAGGTGAAATTTCACGAGACTCGAAAACTTATATTTTGTATGAGTTTAACATAATCATTTTTTTCAACTAGTGTATGGAATAGCTATTTATGATTCGAGTGTTATAAGGTGCGTATTTGCGTATCCATTTTGCGAGACTGCCTCGCGCGGCGTCCTCGCAAGGCTGCCTCAAAAATTGTTAATCAGAGGTTCAAGGCAATTGGTGCAAGGCAACTATGACGTCTGTTTCTGCTTGTGCAGCGATGGCTTTTATTTTAATACATAGAATTTTAAAAACGAAAAAGTAACGACAAAGACCACGTTGGTGGGTTAAACGTTTATTTATTTAATTGTTTTTTATTTTCATTTTTTCATTCATTCATTGTTTGTTTATTTAATTTTGTGTTTTGGGTCCCATAAGGACCGCTGATTTTTATACATATCAATAGGTCTTAAGGGAGGAATATCCTTCCTTACAACCAAGCTGAGAATAAGGACACCTTTTTCTAAAAGAGCGTACTATGAAATATAAAATTGGTGGGTTAAACGTTTATTTATTTAATTGTTTTTTATTTTCATTTTTTCATTCATTCATTGTTTGTTTATTTAATTTTGTGTTTTGGGTCCCATAAGGACCGCTGATTTTTATACATATCAATAGGTCTTAAGAGAGGAATATCCTTCCTTACAACCAAGCTGAGAATAAGGACACCTTTTTCTAAAAGAGCGTACTATGAAATATAAAAGTTTAGCTTGAGGAATATTTAAGGAGAAGTTACACTTAAGGAATGGCTATAAATATGAAAATAGGTAATTTCAGAAATTTAGCAATTTTTTTAAGTACATATCCAACGTTATTAATGTCGCTAACTGATTGTCTAATGCACTTTCCGTTTCTATAAGCAAGAAAACATGTTGTGTTTTCAGTAGGTGAGAGATATCAGATATTCAGAGTAGGTTTCAGTGCAGAGATATTCATTCCAAGAAATATTTTAAAGAATTAAAGCTTTGAAATATTTTCATAAAAAGTGACGGGCCGCATATCATCTTTTTTTTTTAATATGTCGTCAACCCCTAAAAGACAAACTAGGTAATAACAATATAAATATAATGTTACGGTCCTCGTATTAATAACGAACGACTAACAAGCAAATCTGTTAACAGAAAATGCAAATTAGGGGCACGAGTACAACCGCAAATGTAAATAATTTAATTTTTAACGGAGAGAAATCAGTAGGGGTTAATATATGCTAACTGGTCGCCAAGGCAAGGATCACGCACATGAAATTCATTAGCATTCAAAATGGAACAACTGAATTGTTAAATTAATGTACGCTTTGAATTCATTTTTGATTTTGTTATTCGGCGGTCTCTTGCGAAAGTTCATGCACGTACACTTTTATTTTTTTTAATCCACTTTTAATTCCATAAAGTATATTTAGCAAAATAGCGAAAATCACTGACGTTGTGTATCTAATATAAAATATTATTTTACGTACTGCATAAATATAAAAATAGCTATTACAGTCGGAGCTGTAACTAGTGCTGCAATTATATGAACAGTATTAAAAAAAAAATTCAAAAAACACCGCCACACATCATAAGACTGTCCGGAATGGGGTTATAAACTGGAAAACACAAATAAGCACCCCATACCCAGCGATATTGCCGTAACTTCAATTCCCACTTAACGCTATAGTAAAGCTATAGACATCGATATTTTGGAATAACGTGGTCGCAATGGTGCGATATGTGAGCCGAATGTGAACATCAACGCTAAGCAGCTGTCGTTCATTTAAATGTACTGTATAAATACATGTCATTGAGTTCTGTTCATCATCTATACCGTCCTAAAACAAATTTGTCCCCCAAATTTTTTGAGCTAAAACTTGACACAACTTATAGATCTTAAATGATAATTTACTTAAATACCTACTTTTATATAGTAAAAATCATCAAGGCAACTCCATAATGGTGGTATAATTGTAGTGTTGGGGAAACCGAGTGATTTCAATAACCTACTAATGGGTATTCAAGTGATTTAAAAAAATCGGATGATCACCTGAATGATATCACTTGAATAGAATCCTGATTTATGGGCATATTTATAAATTTGGCCTTAACGCATGGTTCGCTAAGAAATCACAAAGTCGCGAATACAAATAAAATATACTTGGGAGCTAATGGGTTATTTTTCACTCGAGTGATCCCTACACTATATAATTGTGAGATTTTTGATGTAACTCCACTGAAGAACAGTCCTTAGACTGTTTTCAGGGTCACGAATTACGAATTTTTAGTAAAAAATTGTAAAATCGAGATGGGGCGCTAATATTCCACTGCAAATCAATCTGGAGGGGTTTTTAATATATTTACGAGTTTTTCGTTAGCACGGTGGCATGAATGGTTAGCAACTCGAATTTCTTCGATGTAACTTGAAAATGTATCCATCCGAAATATTACATCAAATATTAAATAACCTTTATTGGTCATATGAATTCTGAAACACTAATATCTGGACAATGCCATAGTAACGGAAGAACTGTGGCTAATGCAAAAATTGTTTATTATTTTTAAATACATTTATTGTTTATTTCAACTTCGCATATTTCTCAAAAAAGGGTGTCCTTTAAGATTTTCAGCAATTTTCAGGAGAAGTATCAACATACGTTTTTAAAATAATTATTCAAATAAACGTTTATTTCTTAAAAATATTATAATTTATTAATATTATAATAATTTATAATATTTTTTGTTGTACCCACTATTACATACTATAGTATATAGACTTACCTATTTATTCTGACTGAATTTTAAGAGTGAAGGCATATTGTAAATAGAACTTATCAAAGATTCAGTTCCTCAGACTGCTGATATTTTCCATGTCCATATACATATATTGTGGTATTATTATGACGCTGGTTTAATGTCGCACGAAGGTATCCGATAATCTATGTTATCTTCTCTTCTTTTTCTCTTTTATCAGGTATCGAACGGAGATTGTTTTACATATAAGTTAAGGGTTTCTCAGGCAGATTTATTTTCCAATTAAACATAATATGCCTCGATGCGCCGACTAGATACTTTTATGGAATATAATAGAGCGGCATTGAAATATCCTGGAAACAATAACAAAAAACCTCACAAATGGCCAATGCTCTTCTTTTCTTTTATGTAGCTCGTTAGCGTTTGGCGGCGTTTCATGCAAAGCTTTGGATTTGATCCTCGGGCAAGTGGCACGTAAAACAAAGAGTTAAATTGGACAGCGGATTTTTATCTAATTGTGTGGCAGTGCTTCATCATAAAACTTTTATTAAAGATTCAGGACTTTATAGATAAATGATGGGATATACTTTTTCCTCATTTATAATAATTTTTTTGTTCTTTTTTTATTTGTCTGAACACTCTGAACTTATTCTTTAAATTGTTCTCTCCTGTCATGTAGACATTTTATCAGTTCCTCATTTTATTCTAGTCAAATTTACCACGCACGCATTTCAATTTTATTAATAATAATAATAATAATAATAATAATAATAATAATAATAATAATAATAAAAATGGCTACATAAAGCAACCTTACTGCATGAACAATAGGTAAAGTCTCTCCATAATTATTTCCTTTCTTCCACCAACCCTCTTCATATGACAATAGTTGGAATAGATGAGAAATACTCACCGACTTGCCGTCCCGAATCCACACCAACGAGCTGAAAGCTTACAGCAGATGGAAGAGGAGTGGAAGACCAAGGCATTGCATGTAACATATGCTGCAGATTTAAATAAAGATGATTTAGATCGGAGGATGTCCACAGTTTATCTCTCAAATGGTCTCCTTATGTCTGAAACAGAAGGATTTATTAGTGCTATACAAGGTCAAGTAATACCAACAAGAAATTACAGAAAATACGTGCTGACAGATGTAGATTATGATTATGTCCCAACACTACGGAATCTATACAACATCTAACAGCTGGATGCAGTTACTTGGCGCCAAAGGACTACTTAGATAGGCACAACAAGATTGCTGGCATCATACATCAAGAAATCTATAACGTAAAGGGTTTACTAGCTGTAAAAAAACCGTATTACAAGTACTTACCTCAAAATGTACTTGAAAACGAAACAAATTTTTATTTGGAATTCATTAAAGTGTTCTCGGATGTAGCACGAGTGTGTCACATGTTTGAAAGTGTACAATGGAGTAATGTACTTATATCGTTTTGTTAAACTGGTTGTTAAATATTTTAAGCTTTGTTACATTGAAGAGGAGCAAAAACGCCGGAACATGGCTGGGTGTAACTGTGTCATTGTTTCACTTGGAGACTATAACACTAGTTCTTTTGTTTGACAACTTAATAAGAAATTGCCCAATGATTATACTTACTATCTGACCTGCTTACTACTTACTATTATGTTAAGAAAAACTGAGTACTCTAGTGAATGTTATGTAGCAACCGAGATAGAAGAATTAATAGAAGTTAATGAAAGTGGAAAAACTCTCTGTGTATCGGAAACCAGTCTATCCTTGACCATCTAGTTATTCAAAATTTGGTTGCTTTTCTATCCTAAGCACAACCAAAGAGTTTGAAACACATATCAGTTTTTTCTGTCTATCACTGGTTTGCTTGAACTCTGTAGTCTCAACAAAAATGAGTTACACCGTACATTTTATAATCATACTCATTGTAATTAATTATCTTCAAAGAGAAAAGAGAAACATCATTTCAGTTATATTTTTTATGTGAAGTAAAAGGGATTATGGAATTAGATTTTATGTCAGTGCCAGTGGCATATTTATTTAAAAATACAGGAAATTATTTCTGTATTAAGCCTATTCGTTATGAAAAACATCGTACAAAGCTCAAGGTATGTGTACAGTTTTATTCGCCATGTTGCTGTTTATTTGAAAAGCACTTGTGCAGCATCCACTGTATCATTTCTTAAAAGCAAATAAAAGCCATTATCTTACAAGCGTACAAGCTTCTGGTACAGATACATTCTAAAAATATTCACTTTGTAGTGAATAAGTTACTGCGTTTGAAGCAACTGTATATAAAGATGACAAAACATACGTAAATGTTAAAAATATTTCAAATTTATATAAACTACAAATTCCTCCTTTCCAAATATCAGTTAATACGGAAACATTATCCTTCCAAAGAGTTATGACTTCGATTAAACAATAATTAATTATACAATGCTCGCCGTAATTAATAATACGCTCTCATATGAATTATAGTTAATTGGTTGAATGTCAAAATAGAACAAGACATTTAATTCTAAATAATTATTTTTCTGAGACTATTAAATCTATTACTAACATACATACACCGAGCAGGTGGCTCAGGGCTTAGCGTCTCGATCGCTCAACCCAGAGGTCGTGGGTTCTAATCCCCATTCCGCCAAAACAATTTTTCATTAAATTGTTTGCTCGTAGATCAAGGATTATTCGCAGGGATGGCTTGGCAACCATCCTGACGATGGCCTAGGATGGGAAGAATATTAACTTGGTGTTAATGTGAGAGATTAAAATCAGTTGATGTTTGACTTGTCCCCCTAACTAATGAGGTTTTCCAGGTTTCCCTCATTCCAGCACTGAATGGTGGTTAGGGCCTACCAACGTAAGTCGTTCCTGAGGCGCAAATGCGGCCCGCGAAATAATAATAATATGCCGCCCCCTCTCCCACACAAGTCTCAGACTTTCGGGCTAATCCTTGTGATTAGAATGAGGGGTAGAGATATTATATTATTATTATTTAAGAATCTATTATCCAGCAGTAATACGAGTATCATATTCGTACTTGGGATATTGGCGGCATATATTAACATTTTCTTCAGACTTCAGACACCATAGATAATGAGGCATCCTTGGTCCTCCCCCGCAAAAGCCAAGTTTGTGTGAGTGGTAATTATACATTTAGGAAAGAATGAATGTGTTCACCTTGTGACTAAATGGAATGAATCCTTCTTTACAAAATTGGACCTGGTCGGACTCTTGCAGGAAGATTCTGACATAATATAACCCAAAAAGATTGTTTTCGATCCGATTATTTTGGTATTGAATTTAAAAAGTACAAACTCTTATTTTATTAACACGTCGGTTCATTACGTAGCTGTAAATAAATTTATAAAGAAAATAGCAGTCCGACCAGCAAATGCAACGTTGTCAGCTATTCAGGAAAATAAATGCTGGAAGTATACAGGGTGCTTCAAATTCAATGCAATACATGGGGATCTCAGAAACGGAAGTCGGTTAAATGGAGGCAAAGTTGCGTATTCAGGGGGGCAACATAATGGTGAAAAGAGATCAAGGCTAACTTGATTAGTTTTCGAAATATTTTGAAAAAACCGAAAATTTCGATTTTCGTTTTTGTTTTTTGCGGGCCTATTTGATGAGGTATTCAAAAATAAAGAGCGCTTTTCTATAGCAACTTTTTGCCTTTTATCGAATGGTGTTAGCAAATTTTCCGCAAAATTCGTTTCGTTTCCCGGACACCAACATCAACTTAATTTTTTTAAATACGGACCTGGAATTTTTTTTCAATTTTTTGGAAGCATTTTTGTAACTTGATAGAATGCCACCATAAAAGGAACCAGATTTAAACGTTTTGTCTAAGAAAAATCCATCATTAGTATTTTTGTTTCAACTTTTGCTAATTCTAGATATTGAATAATATTTTTGAGGTTTCATTTTTATTTACGATAAATAAACAAAAGCTTATAATAAAACAACGCATTAACAACTATAAACTTTGATGTAATTGAATAAACAATGAATAAAACAACAAAACATGTTAAAACTATAAAAACCCTAAAGCAGATGGTGAAATAACCCTCCCTCATTATTCATGCAGAGGCGTATTCGTCTTTTTAAGTTTTGAATAGATCTTTCGATTTCCCTTGTGGTATTGCATTCAGAATACGAAAATCGAAATTGTCGGTTTTTTCAAAATATTTCGAAAACTAATCCAGTTAGCCTTGATCTCTTTTCACCATTATGTTGCCCCCCTGAATACGCAACTTTGCCTCCATTTAACCGACTTCGTATCTCTTACCGTTTCTGAGATCCCCATGTATTGCATCGAATTTGAAGCACCCTGTATACTGATTTATCATGTAATTAGGCATTAAAATTTGTTAAATTTCTGGCATAGCTCCTAAAAAGAACGACGCTGCAGCCACAGACATCGATGTTTCAAGTTTCTGCTCATCTACATCGGTGTGGTGTTGTTAATCCAATGAATTTAGTTCCAGATCTATACCTTCCTTGATTCCTTCCTATAATCTGATGAGGAAAACAATGTTGGGACATCGACGTCTATAGTTGCATCATTCATTCATTTGCGAGCTAAGTATACTAAAAATCGTTTTACTGTTTTAACTAATTAGGTATAGATATCTTATTAGAGGTCGTGTTGAAGGAATTATCTCATTGATTTCAAATGAAAAATAACTTATTTCATTAACAATCTTTTAAAAATGAATGTTCTGTAAAGATGAGTTATGTGTTTTAAACAATGGGAATTTCTGTAATACAAGTCACAAGGTAGTTTTCTGAAAAATAATTGTTTGGTGTTGCAACTCAACTAAGATATAAAACCCCATTTTATATAAAAATTCTAAGGTGACAAAACATTGTTTATGGAAACAATAATAGGTTTGTTCTAGCACGAAATTTCGGATGGTTTGAAGCCAGTTATTGGATTGACCAACTGCGCATGTTCGTCCTAAAACTTGGTTACAAACGGTTTGGGATTTCTAATTTGCTAGAACGCTTTGAAGCTAATTCCGTGACTCTTGCGATGTTCTGTGGTGAACCGCTGAACTTAAATGCGTCAAATGTCAAATATCGGTATAAATGTATAGGTTATAATTTTTGATGTTCGATATAAATGTATTGTTCGTTTTTTTTAAATATTACGGGTGAATCTAGTCCACGGCTCTAGAGTTTGCTGCAATCCAGAAATTAACAGAACAAAAAAATTAAAAATATAGGTTAACTGAATAACATAAATGTATCGTCACGTGGCGGCAGATATCCCGAACTTCTGCGCATGCCACAAACTGAAAATCCAAAGGAATTTCTGTGGACTACTTTGACGGTTTTCGACTGGTTTGTAAACGGGGTTTTGCTGTCGCTATTACTATGCGCAAACTCCGTACGATTGGGAACCGTTTGAGATTGCTGCTAGAACAAACCTAATATCTTTTGTCGGGTTTAACGATTTCTTATTGATTTAACAACTCTGACGTACCTATACATCAAGACCTGTGTTTTTTGCTAGACTATAGTAAAGTTGCCTAATTAGATTACAGTCAGATAATCTATTTTGTATTATATAAATAATACAAGCTAACTTAACTAAATCCAGTCGCCTGATTGGTAGATATAATAATAAAATTATCTTTATTATGTAAGTTAAAAAACGATTTTTCATATAAACCATGATACTAGTTAATCTGTTTTATGTCCACATATAAAACTATAAAATTAATCGCAAATATTGACAATTATCTCTTATCAATTCTCTACTAATATCAGAGTTATTTTTATTCAACTTTTACTAAAATGCTTCAATGTATACTATAATAATATCGTTTGTTTTGAAAAAAAGTAGCCAACATTCTGTTACGCAGATGAAAGGGTTATCTAAATATTGATGTTGAATATTCCAAGCACTTATACTTTTTGTAAACATCAATCCGTCATTTTTAAATTATTTGTGTAGCCGATCTACCAATTAATGTAGTCGAATAATTCCACTATCGTTTCCACAGGTATTTTACATTTTCGGAAAAGGGGTAATCTATGGAAGTATGGTGCCTATGGTAATATAGGTATATAATATTATGATGACTTATTTATTACTGTCAATGCTGCGTTCCATTTTACTTACCAAAATATGTTGGTAAATTTTCTTTATTCTAATTTGCCGAATAGTATTTTCCATAGCACAGATTTATTCATTTAACACCCACCACATTTCACTGAGAATGTATATAAAAACTATATCCACTCCTAGCAGATCCATTCCATTATACGAGGACTGTTCAATGGAAACAGGTTTGATCTGCGTAACCATCAATTCAATTTTGTATATTGTTTATTTAAGTACTTATTAGTGCCGTGTCTGTTAAAAAAAATGCAGTTTACTCTTTTCTACGTGTGACTCCGTTGCACCGAAAAATGGCCCTATAATAGAAAATCCGCAAAAAATAATCTGCGTGCCTTTATTCAGTTTTAGGCCACTGAGAGGCATCAACGAATGAAAATTTATACAAGAATGAAAACTGTACCTATATAGGGACTAAATCCTATGGCGTACTTGTTCTCATAGATCAGTGGTTGAATGATCCAATAAATTTCAAGGAAGAGAATCCACTAAAAATTTGGCCGGTGCAGACCTGCACCTTTGACTATACTAACTCAGTGCCTGCACGCATCAATGTTTGAAAACTTTTTCAGATGTTGAGAATTGTTTATTCCATTATTCATAGCCTTGACTACCTCAAAGTTGCTGCTGAGTGGATTCCACGACTACTTACTGATCAGCAGAAGAATTTGCGTTCGGCCTTATCATTACATAATTTGATGGGGTAACAACGACAAGGTAATGCCTTTATGTACCAAGTGGTTGTCGGTAATGAGTGTTGATGAACTATGAACCAAAATCGAAAAGTCAGAGTATGAAATGGAAGCATGTTCAATATCGGAAAGCGAAAGTATGTCGGTCTCAACCTTCAGCAGGAAAAGTAATAATGACTGTATTTTTTTAATATCATGGTGTACTGCTCATAG
This sequence comes from Pogonocherus hispidulus, assembly GCA_963924545.1. Taxonomy (NCBI): domain Eukaryota; kingdom Metazoa; phylum Arthropoda; class Insecta; order Coleoptera; family Cerambycidae; genus Pogonocherus; species Pogonocherus hispidulus. Next base: position 18,734,802 of record OZ004693.1, read on the forward strand.
GTTTCAAGAAACCTGGTGTCAACATCAACGCTGAGCGATATTCAGATTCCTCAAAACGCTTACGTGTTGGCCTGTAGAAAAGACTTCCCGGAAAGTTCACAAGCTGCGTTATTCTTCTTGCATGATAATTGCTCGACCCCATGTAGTCCAAACGGTTCAAGATCTGCTTGGTCATATAAATTAGGATGTCTGGAATTCTGGAATAGTTGTTTTACATAAGACGTAAAATCGAAACTTAAAAACGAAACGTAAAATGAAAAGTGGTCTTTCTTACCTTATTGAGAAAATAAGTAATTCGCATTTCTACAAAACCCTAATAAACTCAAATCAGAACAATTGAACTGTACAGGAAAAGACAAATGGGGTACATAATAATACAAAATCCGAAAATCCGCCTTTTATTACTAAAGCTGCGTACAGACCGAAATTCCAACGCAAACCAAGGTTACCACAATAGAAAACATGGTAAAATAATTCCCGTACATGTAAATAATACCTTCAGTCAACAACTTTTACTTGTCATGGGATATATTAAATAAAACATATATATTATGTTGATCACATAATGTATTCTTTATCGTAGGTTATTTTATATAATTCTATAAATAAGATAATAAACTTGACCTAGCCATACAAGGACAGGCTTTTGACTATGTCAACATATAGAGGGCGTTCTATTTAAAATATAGATAACAGCGCTGCCATATTCTTGAAAATAAACGCGAGTCTAAAGTTTCCTCCACTCTTGAAGGGTGTTGGAATCTTTGATGTGAAGCTAATACTGACGTAGTTTTCCACATAACATCAAAACACTATACTTAACTCAGTACAGTGTAGTGTATACAGTATATGGTAGTATTTAGTGTATATAGTAGAGTGCAGTTTAGGGTAATGTGGAAAACTATGTCAGTGTTGTTTCCCCCACTCGTCTAAATTTTGCACTAATTATGTTTAAGAGTTTGAACCAAAATAAGAATAAAGAACTTTATGGATGTTTATTGTTCGTAAATAAAGATGGCGTATCAAGCGTTGTTAATTAAAATGTTTAAATTACAATGGGTTGCATATTAGGTATACTTTCAAGAAGGTTTCATTTCCCTACATATTTTTTATTCCCTACAAAATGAAAATTGAGTTACCCATTCTCTAGTCTATGAGTTTCTTGGGAAAATGCACAAATTAATAAAATAATTCTGATCGACAGTTAATTAAACAAAAAATAGTTTAGTAATAATCAACAAGGTTTTGTGTATTTTAACTTATCATCATGTGCCTAACGGATTTATACGACATTGTGAAACACTTAAATGGCCTGCTCACGTACCGGATCTGAGCCTCTCGGACAGGTGAAATACTAAAATTTGACGAAATATCGCGCGAAGACGATTTTGATTTCTGATTTTTCGTGATTCTGGTCCTACACTATTAATACTTATCAACACTAGATTAAGTTGGTATTAAAACTATTAGATTTAGTCTGAATAGACTATTTCTAACACCACTATATTTTTTAATAATATTTCAATTGGAATTTCTTGCCTATATGGATAAAGTATAATAAACTAGAGTAAGCACCCCCACAATGATCTGTCTTTCCAAAAACTAAAATATTTGTCTATCCTTTCAACAATTTACGTTTTTATCGTAATTACAAAGTAAACATTCTAGTAGGTTTATTGATGGTTTAGAATGAAGAATACAGATTACACATACATATAAACACAAAGTGAATTTAACAAATTGTACAATGACAACATGTCTTTTTATTAGTAACGTGGATCGGGTAAATATTTAATTAATTTAATTTAGAAACATTTTCCCTGAATTAGACGTTCAAAATAAACCTACTGAATTCAAGACGCATGTGTATTGTGTTATGTTGGTTTTATTAATTAATGCTCCATGCCAGCTACTAATTAAAAGAAAATATATTAGGTACCTATACATTGGTTTTATAATTAAAAGAAACTCTACATGCTCTTGTCATGAATTTGTTTATTTATTTTTTATGTATGTTTTGAATGAGCATTCATAATAAATTCTACTTGTGTTAAAATTGTTTTAATAACTATATGTAACGATTAGCTAATGATTAATTTAATTACGTATTATGGCAATTAATATCCAAGCAATAATTATAATCTTATTTTTTATCAACAACTTAAATATAATTATGTATTAATCCTTTTTAATTTTCTTCAAAGATGTCTGGCAACCATTTAGGTAATCAGGTTTTAATTTACAGTGAAGAAATAGTATATTATATACCTAGATTGAGAAGTGAGCTATTATTTACCGAGAAATTATATCCTGAGGCGCGGTCGGACAGTTTTGAATTTGTCAAAAGTCTATTGATTTATAATTCCACGATAATTTTATCAACTGTTTCATAGAACAGGGTATAGAAAAAGAGTTCTACAGCTTAACAGATGGTTAATGTAATTAACAAAAACAAACTACTACGAGTGTAGTAAGGATACCCCATATCCTCCATCTGTAAACACGCCTTATAAAATAAGGACTGAACCAAATTAGGCCAAAACAGCTATTCTCCTGGCTAATGCCACGCCGAGCGCTGAATTACAAAGCAAAATTTGACGTATTTTGTCTAACAACGTTAGAATTCAAAATAGATACAATGTTTTGGATTGCAACGAAAGAAGTTGCACTGAAGAAGTCCAGAGTATTTCCTCGTAGTTTTCGTTGCAATCCAAAACATTGTTTTGAATTCTAACGTTGTTAGACAAAATACGCCAAATTTTGCTTTGTAATTCAGCGCTCGGCGTGGCATTAGCCAGGAGAATATCTGTTTTGGCCTAATTTGGTTCAGTCCTTATTTTATAAGGCGTGTTTACAGATGGAGGATATGGAGGTATCCTTACTACACTCGTAGTAGTTTGTTTTTGTTAACTGTTTGATAGTTCAACTGACCATTCCGAAAATATGAAACAATGAATTTTTGTTTTATGTAAACAACACAGGACTACCTACTCTTATGATTGTTTGAATTCAATGTAGTATTAAATGAAATTAAAAAATAAACAATAAAACAAAGCGAGTCGGTGGCTCAGGGCTAGCGTCTCGATCGCTCAACCCAGAGGTCGTGGGTTCTAATTCCCATTCCACCAACAATTTTTAATTAAATTGTTTACTCGTAGATCAAGGCTTATTGGCAGGGATGGCTTGGCAACCATCCTGGCGATGGCCTAGGATGGGAAGAAGGTCAACTTGGTGTTAATGTGAGATTAAAATCAGTTGATGTTTGACTTGTCCCCCTAACTAATGAGGTTTTCCAGGTTTCCCTCATTCCAGCACTGAATGGTGGTTAGGGCCTACCAACGTAAGTCGTTCCTAAGGCGCAAATGCGGCCCGAGAAATAATAATATGCCGCCCCCTCTGCCACACAAGTCTCAGACTTTCGGGCTAATCCTTGTGATTAGAATGAGGGGTAGAGATATTATTATCATTATTATTATAATACTTACAAGTTCTACACTAAGAAAAATGTTAAAAATGACAGATCTTTGCCTATACATGAAATTCGTTAATTTAAAGCAGCCGGCGCGGCGATTAAAATACCTCAACGTTATATAGAAACTGGTTAAAAAAAAATTATTATATTGATTAGCTTATTACGAGCGTGTGCAGTTCTTGCATTTGGCTCAACAATCATAAATTATGATTTTGAATTTGTCTGCCCTGTCAGTTTTAATAAACATATTAAACAAGAGAAAAAACGCAGCATTATAAATTTCAAAGGTTTTACATACCTGTAGACATCTTAATGTTCAAGTGTTCATAAAACCCCTTTCTATAGACATAACAGAGAATACACAACTGTATACCCTCATATTAGTGATACACCCTCATTTTAGGCTGTTTACTTCAAATATCCTATAGTTTGTAATTTTAAACAAAAGCACAGTGTTAAATTTCGTAGTTGTGTACCACGAATATTAACTCTTCTGTTGTTTTCAGCATTCGTACGCATATCTGAATAAACCCCGAGCAAAAGTAAGTTACGTGTAGACCTTTGGCATGTGTACAATGCATATGCCTACAAATTAAGCACAAAGCTTTGAGCACACATATATATTATTTATATTAGCATGATGTAGACGTTTATGTTTGTTATTAAACTCGTTAAAACTAGTATAGTTATAAGTGTTTTTTATTTTGTCCTATAGTTATTGTATCTACTTTAGATTAGTAGATATTTTATACAATGTAATAAATTAGTGTATAATTAGTAAATATAAGAGGTAGTAATGCATTTTTTTATTCTGTAGATTGTGTAAAAACGTAATTATAATTCCTTAAAATGCTAGATAACTAAACTAGGCATCTAGCTCTTCTAAAATATTCTTTTTATTTATATATGCATGTGAAATGAGAAATATTTAGACCTATTAGATGTGAAATGTATAAAATTTAAAAAATGTAAATTGTGCGGCAGTTTAGGAAGGGCTTCATTAACAAACAACAAATAAAAAATAATATCCCTTGATACAAACAATTGTTTTTTATATTTAACAAAAATTACAAACTAACGAAATACGAATGATTAAACGAATCGACAGTTTTATGTGCGGAAGAACATATTTGATTGTTAAAGCCAAGTCCCACGGTGCATCGTTTGGCAAACACAAGAACATTGTCTGATGGGAGAAACTTCATTGCGAATCAATTCAATTAATAGGAATCGTTAAAGTAGATATACTAGGAGGGTTCTGGCTCAAAAACTCCATGTAAAAGCCTATAAGCCAAAAACGTGGTCAAAATTTATTCCCAAATAAATGCGCAGACGCTTTGAGGTGGATCAAAGTCTCCCAGGGCCACTCAAGGTGGTCCTTGGTAACCTTGATCCACCTTGAGCGGTCCTGGGTGACTTTGATCCACCTCAAAGCGTCTGCGCATCCATCTGGGAACAAATTTTGACCACGTTTTTGGCTTATGGGCTTTTACATGGAGCTTTTGAGCCAGAACCCCCCTAGTATATCTACTCGTTAAACTGACCGTATATAACACATGTTCCTGTTTTCAAATCACATACCCTGCTGGTTTCAGTTTCAGAAGTGTAAACCATTCAGCAGCGAACATCCCCATTTTCGCATTCCCATCACAATGAATAGAGATGATCGATCTTTGTGTTTCCGAGGATCGTAGTCGAGTTGTCCAGGGTGTCAGCTTTTTAACTAGTTACTACATCGAAATAATTTTTAGATAAGTAACCCACAAGAAAGATTCAGTATAAAGGCTCATTTACATTTGTGTTGCATCCAAAGTGTACATTAAAAATGAACGATGAAAAAATCGACCCTCTACCTATTTTTGATGAAAGAGATGTACCCTGAACCGATGATTCATCCAAAGTGAAGCCTCAGTGTAAAAATATAAATACGATGAGTTCATTTTCGCCGCTCGCCGAGTTGTATACAGCCTCGATAACCTCGGGAAAAAATAGGGAGAATGTACTTCTTGGAGTTCTGTACAGCGCGCTCAATGTACCAATATTATCTCTAGTCTCCAGATATCGTAGTAGTTTCATTTGTAGTTTTATTTTAGAGCTCAAAAGTTCTCGGAACCAAGTATCCTTCTTTTGGATTAACGGAATAACTTTTTCGAGAAGATATGCGAATTGTTCCTCGTTCATTCTTAAATGATTTCTGTACTCCTCAGGATTTTCTTCTGCCCACTCTCTTAACAGCGTGGACGAAGCTCCTAGATTGTCTCTCCTTGAAACCCACGGTTTCACCCACCAACGTCTTTTAGCACGGATAGTTGTTGATATAATTGAGTTCAATTCATTTATCAGTCCACTTGAAATTAAGTCAATGCCAAGTTGTTACACCAAACACGAAATGACGAAATTCTTAGGAACAGTGAATAGTGACAGGTGAAACCACAAAACTGGATGAAAATATGTAAACAAGGATGATCACTCCGGATGATTTCACTCTGGATGATTCACATTGGATGTACATCAAAAGTGAAACAGTGTAAATCCCGCTTAAGATTCAGATTTACCCACTGGTAAAGATTCCAGTATAAGCTGGAAGTCCTCTATCCCCTTAACTTACACAAATATTTGGCTTCTAGTAGTTTCATCGGTAACTTTGCAGACGGTAATAACTAATTTTCAATCAACCAATTTTCTGTTTCTATTACTATATCTGCGTGTAATCCAATAAAAAAAAAATTGATTAAAACTATTTTAATAAAATAAAGCCTTATTCATTTAGTTTTATTTAACATCTCTTTTAAGATATACCTGTTCTGGTTTTTTAACTAGTTATTATAATAGAACAGTGCCTTTACTTCTGTGGCAATTTGTTTAGTTTCAGCAATATATTGCTGTGGACATTTTCTTATAGTTAAACTACGTTATTGAATGTAGACAAGATATTTGATAGAAGTGCTATAACTGGTGGTCAGAATCCAAGCAGTATTAGTTTTATACCAGTCTAAAAATTACTACTACAGCACCGTTTTTCTGAGAGAAATTCTCCCGGCGGTCGTTAGGAATTCAAACAAATCAACTTTTAGGACATGGCTACGCCGGATATATTTATAACTTCCCCACACTACAGATCGCAGTTTTTGTGGAAACTTTCCTGTAAGTTTAAAGAGATTACTACTTGGTTCGGCAATCCCAACTTTTTACTATAATTTTTCCAATAAGCGTTGAGTTTGGCTCCTATCAGTTTTGTCTCTTTAGCATATATCTACAGGGTATCTCATAGTGACTAATTAAAAACCACACTGCACCGCTTTGATAATTCTATCATTTTAGTTTTCTTTAGAAACCCAAAAGTATTTATTATATTATTATTATTAGAAGTTTTTTATTGTATTATTAAGGTTGAAACCCCATAAAAACGAACATAAATGTATTCATTGTTTTCGTAATTCAATGCTGGTGGTTGCAAATAGAAGTACCTACACGGAGTAGGTACTTTTCAACATACAGGGTGGCCCATTTGGACTTAGGACACCTCTGTAAAATGGATATTTTAAGTCCGATTTTGATGATTTTTTTTTAGGTTGTTACTCATGGAAAATTGCATTTTGTGGCAAATAGACAGATTCCTGTTACACAAATCAAGGCCTACTTTGCAATTTATTTGGGGGCGAAATTTCGAGAAATCGTATTAGCGATTTTTTTAGACGAAAACTAAGTACGCCACTGTATTCTGCGCCCCCTCAAATAGCTCTGTACCAAATTTCATCCTAAAGTACAGAATATTAATAACAATTCTCACTAAATTAATTTATGCCCCAAAATACGTTGTGAAGATCAAGTAACCCATGAAATAAAGAAATCTGTCTATTTGCCACAAAATGCAATTTTCCATGAGTAACAACCTAAAAAAAAATCATCAAAATCGGACTTAAAATATCCATTTTACAGAGGTGTCCTAAGTCCAAATGGGCCACCCTGTATCTATTAAGTAACCAGGTTATTTTCTTTGCATACATGAGTAGTACAACATTGTTTATATAAAATGTAGTAAATTAAGTGGTACCACAGTGGTGCCACTATGTAGAAATATCTAATACCACCAAGGTCGTAGAATTTCATTGGTTATTCCTTTAAACGTATTAATTTCGTTAATCAGAGCACACATTATCCGACGTAATATCTGTCCGCTATCCACTCCTACTAATACATTTAATGCCTATGTGTATCTCTATAAATAAGGATTACTTGTAACATTTTTATATCATAATATTTAAGTAATTTCATTAAGGGTCCATTCACTAGTCCGCAATAAGCCCAAAATCGGTGTTCGTCTCGTGTCTAATTATAAAAAAACTATAAAAGATAGCGACTTAGTAAAAAAATATTGAAAGATAAGACTTTAATCTAAATCCCTATAGTAGTAATTTTTCGTAATTCTTTTTATTTTTAAAATTACAGGCAAACAATCTTGTACTAAAATAGAGTATTTTCAGAAATTATTTTCTCTAAAATACATGTATTAAACAAAAATTTGCTACTATAGGCATCTAGTTTATCTTTTGATCTTTCCGGTGATATATAATTTATAACACTAAAAAGAAATTTTGTTGCAATTATAAGACAAATCCGGTACCGTTGCAATAAGGGCTAACTTTATGTCCATGTGCCTTTTTAGTTCGGCTTTACGTGCACCTCCGAAATCTTAATAATTCGGTAGTGGAAATATGTAAGTTTCCGCCCTTCGGCTACCCAACCTCTCGACTCGACCCTGTATTCATGCCTGTCAAATCTACAGTGAATAGACTCTTAATAAAGTATCTCTAGTTACATTTTTTAATTAGGTTACGTTAAATGCGTAAAAAATTTCAAGAAACACGGAGAACATGCCCCTACAGAATCACGATGCACGTAATTATATTATATTAAATTTTAAAGAATGTTTAAAAGGGTATATATTGTTCGCATCACTTCTGAAATTAAATTCTAGACGTTTTTCAGTGGGTGGGTTGTAACATTTTCTTTCATAAAAGTCATCAATAATGATGAGGGCGTCCCCTCTATACTGGTATCTTTAATGAACTGATACTCTAGTACCCAGAATTTATTTATGTGTGAGTATACAGGGGTATACTTTGAAAATATTTTGAAATATAGAATACGGTAGCTGTCTATAGTGAGACACCTTCAAGGTACATTTTTTTAGTGGATCACTTTGTATATGTTTGAATCCGACTTAAAATCATCTATTAGATGATCCTCGAATTTTTATTTTCGACTAAAAAAAATTTTCAAATTTTGATTGAGACGCAATAGTATAAATTAAATCGATGTATAAATATTAGGAATAATTAAGAAAAAAATACCTTCCAGCCATATAGCCAATTGACGTAAGTAAACGACAGTATAATCAAATGTCGAGTATTTTATACAGGATGTTTGTTAGATAAACTCCAAATTAGTATATTTCAAAGAGCATTTTGTCATTTTTTCAAACACAACACCCAGTATATTATTTTGTTTATTTTGAATTTACCTATTAATTCTCTATATTTTTGTAAATATTTTTAAAATTTATCTTGTTCAAGATATTCACTTTTTCGGTAAAAAAGGGGTCTTTGACCCCTCTGATGTGGGTCACCGTGTATGTTTCAAAATATTTTTAAAATGTGCACCTTTTCACAGTGCATCACTTTCCTGAAAGTGTTTTTTTTTTTCAAAATCCTGCAATAGGACTTAAACTGGACTTTAATGCACTATTGGGACACCCTGTATATTATCTTTGGGATGACATATCAATTTTATCATTTTCTGTAGTAATATACTTACATTTCAGAAAATTATACATGAATCTACACTTCAAGTTTGGCATCATATGGTCGCAATTCTAGGACAATAACAGGAAATATCACTGCAATGTTAAATATAAATTCTTCTATAATAATCGTTCGAAGAATTCCACTAACTGTCCATCCAATTCACATGTTTCTTCATGTTAATGGATTATTTACCTTCCCAATGTCTGACTATGCCAAGTATAGTAAATAAAATAAGTAGAACTTGAAAGTTTAGCAATTCGGAAAACCAACAAACTGAAATTATATAAAATATGTGTATCTATCTGATAACCACTCACGAAACCTAAAATATAGCTAATTGGTACGTGAAAACATTCCACGGCCTTCTGACTAGCCCGTATTATGAACCCAACGAAGATTCATTAATTAGCTTTAGAATAATTAGGAGATATCACGAATACACTAGAAAAGCATTAAAAACAATATAATAATAAATAATATGAGAGCCAATATATTTTGTCAATAGCTTTAGAATAATTAGGAGATATCACGAATACACTAGAAAAGCATTAAAAACAATATAATAATAAATAATATGAGAGTCAATATATTTTGTCAATAATTAACGTGAACTCCTTTTATGAAATAATACTCGGCAGCCTGGCAGCGTCAAAATTTACAGAATTATTTATAGGTATTCTGTAATTCTGTAAAGTTTGGTAGCGTGCAGTTTGTCCTTTAAATATGAAATAGCATAAATAGTCAATTTTTATTTTAAGACCTGTGCTGAAAACTAGGTATTACTTTTGACATGATGGCAGGAAATCTATATAATACATTTATATAGTTGTTGAAACTTGATGTCAAACTTGATCTATAAAATAATTCAATCGCATAATATTTCTCATCACTCACGTCCTGTCAACTAAACGTAAATCAACTTTTATTTCATATAGGTATCCTGTTTCTTGGAAGTCATAATCAATAAAGGATAAGGAATTGTGACTGACTATGATATACATTTAAAGCATATTGAAGTATAACATTGATTAGTGTAAGTAACCCTTTTTCTTCTGCTGCCTTTGAACGGCGCAAAGTTAATAATTATTATACGAATTTGGGGTATACATATTTAATTAAATAAATTGTGCTTTTATGCTCGTACATACAATCAGTAATATGCGTGGCACATGATATTTTAAGAATTGGTCATTTATAATTCCAGTAGTATTCAAATATTACAGCATTATGCCTGTTACATTCAGAATGAAAATCTATTTCAAATGTAGAAATTCTCTATTCCTGAAAATAAAAAATAACAAAAGTGACACTCGATCACTGATTTTAATCACTCAAATGGCAACTTCGATCTGATTTTAACTATTTGTCATAAAAAAGAGACGCTTTTGAGATACCTACATAAATTCTTTGAAGAATAAACTTTAAACAATTAAACCAGTTACATATTTAATAGAAAGTCTACATCAAAGTAAGAAGTTCATAATTAATTCTTTACCCGAAAATAAAATTTTTATTTTATTTCGATATAGCATGAAAAAGAGGAAATTTCTCTTGTTCTTGTATTACCCTGTATACATCATGAGCCGACCTGCCAATATGCCAATATCCTTTGATCTTGGTCAGGCCCTGGGATGGTTTGGGACCGAGCGGGATTCTCGCTGTTTACCATCCCCATCGCTGTATGCCTGGACCGCATGCCTTGTAGAGGTGGACCCCATCCTTCACCAACCCCGATCACAAAAAGTGATAGATGTGGGCGATTCGTGGGGTCTTCTCCTGGCTGGCTAGCTCTACCCTGCAGGCTGGGTAGGATCTTCTGGCGCTCTTCTGTCTTGTCTTCTTTCTTCGCCTGCATGTCTCACCCTCCGGGGGTAGTCTGTCTCGGGCGGGGGAGGCAAGTGCCGCTATCGTCCAGGGTGGTGGTTTGGGATAGGTGAGGAGTGGCTGTATAGCAGGGGATGCACCTCTAAAGGAGCCAACTGGCCCTTTAGCTTTATGCAAGGTAAGGGAAGGATACTCGAAGTGAGCCTGCGACCGCTGTTGGCGGTCGCGGCTTCGAGGGGAGGTGTGAGGGTGGCTTTTTAGTCGCTTCGTAGCGCTCTACGCTTGTTCCGGGTGGAATCCGAAACATAGGAAGATCTTACTCTCTTCTTGGGTCCAGCTGTTAAAGTTTTGGCCACGTCTCCTGATGACTTCTAGGACTGGAACATAGTCGAGGTCTCGGTATATATCGGCTGTCCGCAGGTACCAGGATGCACCTACCGCGGTCCTTAGCGCGATATTTTCGACGGCCTGGATCTTCTTCTTAATACGTCTTTGCAGCAATCGTCCATGCTGCTGACGCATATGTCAATTGGGGTTGGATAACATTCTTGACAAGTCCTGACCAGCTTCGCCTTCGCCTGACCACTTTCTCGGATGAGCCGACCTAAGTCCCTTAAATTTAAGTTTATTAGAATAATTGGTGAAGTCATTGATTTATTTTATGTAACAGTGGCATAAGCGGGTAATCTTATAATGATCATTTATGTTTAACAGTTAACATATATTTACATATTTATAACTAGTACCAATTTTATATGCTTAGTTATGTTCTGAACGCAAATCTCCTTCAATTACATGAAACATGGGATACAATGTTTGCAGCTATGTCAAGTATTATTCTCATCTTACCTCTTACATTTATATTAATTCCTCCTTTCTGTCCTCGGCATCTTAAATATATTTAACTAGCAAGTCACACCCTACTTTAGTCAGATTTACTTCTCGAATTCCCTTTTAACTCATTTCGTCGTTATTCCGTCCCTTTCCTCCCCTGTTATTCCATTAATTTATATTGATAAAATTATATTGCCCCTTTTAAAATACTAGACCATTTTTCAATTCAAAAGGTATGCAATAGAAGTAGATTAACAAAACATATAAGTAGTAATTACCCAAGGTTTCTAAAGGAGTAGGTTACCTGGTAACATGGGGGTTAAGGCGACGCGAACGGGGTGCATATGTCAACCAGACGACAGAACAGAACTTACAGGACAAAACTCAAGCTCCCTTAGTTTGTGTACGTTGCTTTTGCAGTGTTTTGTCGATTTTTGTGCAGTTATTGTGAGTTACGTAGTTCAATTTGAAACTATTTGAAGTGGAACTTTAAAAAAATACGTCCATTTTTTTAAAGGTGATATTATTATTTAGTGGAAAAACTATTAAAAATTGTTTATTTTTATCAAAATTTTCATTGTGTGAATTTCAATTTCATTTAGAAAACAGATATCAGTACATAGTACCTATATGTTCAATCATTAATTTCAACAGAAAATCTGTATGTACAAGTAATTAAGGGTCCATTCACTGTAGAATTAACAGACATGAATTCGGGGTCGGGTTGAGAGGTTGGGTAGCCGATGGGTGAAGACTTACATATTTCCACTACCGTATTATTTATATTTCGGAGGTGCACGTAAAGCCGAAATAAAAAGGCACATGGAAATGAAGTTAGCCCTCATTACAAGGGTACCGGATTTGTCTTATAATTGCAACCAAATTTCTTTTTAATGTTATAAATTATATATCACCGGAAAGATCAAAGATAAACTAAATCCCTATAGTAGCAAATTTTTGTTTAATACATGTATTTTAGAGAAAATAATTTTTGAAAATACATTATTTTAGTACAAGATTGTTTGCCTGGAATTTTAAAAATAAAAAGAATTACCAAAAATTACTACTATAGGGATTTAGATTAAAGTCTTATCTTTCAATACTTTTTTACTAAAAGTCGCTATCTTTTATAGTTTTTTTATAATTAGACACGAGACGAACGCCGATTTTGGGCTTATTTCGGATTAGTGAATGGACTCTTAAATGATAACTTCTTCTATAAACTTATATAAAACTATCATACATATAATGTTTTGTATCTTATTTTTATAAAAAAAAAGAAGTATAATTGTTTTGTTTATGAAATTTAACATTTAGAAGACCAGTTTAAAACAGGTCGGTTAAGTGTATAATACCAATTTTTATGTACCTATTGCATAATGTATAAATCCAATTTAATGTTATTGATAAAATGTAAATAATAAATTTATTCCAATTGCCTCTACCTATTTAAGATAGTTCGACTAATCTGGCTTTGACATGAAGAAAGTAAAATTAATAATAAATCGGCCGAAAATATTGCATTAATATACTTGGTACTGGTACTAATACGGGGTGTCCCATCGAAAAGTATCACATTTCGCCGCCTTATATCTTGAAAACTAAAAGAGATATCTGGATGCGGTTTGGACAGAACGACTTAAAATTTTTGTAAGTTTTTTTTGGCACTGTTGCCAAATCTCCAAATATATTGGTAAATTTTTTATTGAATACGCTCCTCTTTGGAGTAAAATTACTTGCTTATATTAAGTGGAACACCCTGTATATTTTGCCATAATCAGGAAGCCTAATCACTTTACTTTTCAAAAAGGTATGCATTGTTTACATTATCTTGAGAATTGGAGCCACAAAATTCAGTTGAATGGGAGCACCTCTTACTTGAACAATTGATGAAGCTAGTCTTCATTTTCACAGTAGCAACGAAAAACAAAAGTACAATAATAAACTGTATTGTTAGTTGTGTCAAATATTTTAAGTATAGATATAAAAATGTTCACTTTAGAAGGATCGCACACTTTTGATCATTTACTACTAAGGATGCACAAATGTATATTGAAGTAAATGGTGGGCAGTTAAAACAAATTGTTTTCTAACTTATTCAAGTACTTTTTATTTATTCAGTTATCTTGATTGTTTTATCTGTTATTTTTTTACTATCATTGTGCTTTGTTGTTATGGTTAAAAAACTCGTTCCTACCGATTATTAAAGAATTATTCTTTTCTCCATATCCGTTTTCATTTAAAAAGCAAATGCAGTCAAGTTCCACAATCAAAGATTTTAAAATGATAAAATATATAGGGTATTTTATTTAAAATACCTAAGTGTACAAAAACTTAAAAATAACTTTACAAAGACGGAGGTATTTTTTTCATTCGTAATAACCCAAATAAGAGTACTTCTAACAAATTTAATTTTGTGGCTCCAATTCTCAAGATAATGTACACAATACATACCTTTTTGAAAAGTAGAGTGATTAGGCTTTCTGATTATGGCAAAATACACAGGGTGTTCCATTTAATATAAGCAAGTAATTTTACTCCAAAGAGGAGCGAATTCCATAAAAAATGTACTAATATATTTGGAGATTTGGCAACAGTGCCAAAAAAAACTTACAAAAATCCTAAGTCGTTCTGTCCAACCCGCATCCCGATATCTTTTTTAGTTTTTGAGATATAAGGCGACGAAATGTGATACTTTTCGATGGGACACCCAGTATAATAATATTGCACTAATAGAGTTGGTACGTTTGCTTTGTTTATCTGGCAAGATATTCCTTTGGAAAACATGATGGTTATATTATTAAAATCAAAATAGATCAATTAAAACTTGGTGACAGTATCAATTTATCCTCATGCGTCTACAATGAATAGTATACACCGTTCTCGAAAAACAATTGTCTCGCCGGCTAATACGACATACAATTTAAATAAATTTAACAAGAACAATGCAACCATAGGCGTCTATACAGTAATTCAGAGGGGTGCAAATTGATTGGAAAGCTGATTACCTACCTGCGGCAATGCGTAATCATTTAATCATAAAAAAATCTTATTGGACGTCTTACATTTAAAGAATGCTGTATAATTTCTAGTAAAATTTATATCCTTTTAAAAATGTAATGTTTGGATTATTAATCTCAACATAATTTAATCTTCAATCTATTTATATCATACCATTCAGAATTAAAAGGGCCTATATCCATTTGGGCACTTCTGAGAGTTACACTGATTTAGTTGGTTGGGGTACATTAAAGGGTTTTGTGTTTTTAAAATGGTTTTGGGGTGTATTTTAAAAATAGTTTTATATTTTGTTAAATATACTGATTAAATTAAGATAACTGCATTTTAAGTGGACATTGGCCCTTTTGTGACATTAAAAAATTGGTTAGATGGAGTTAGGCCCGCTATTTCCTCCGGAAAGTCAATAGAAAAAAACAAAAATACAGTGGATATTTGTTTATTTAACGAAATATTGCTAAATATTTTTTTTTAACAAAAGGAAGTTTAAAATATTTCTTCCTCCTCCGGAATCTCTGCAGAACGTTGGATATTGGCCCTTTTAACTTTGTCGCATTTAAACTTAAAAGGACCGATGTACATCGTTGGCCTTTTCTGGAGATTGGCCCTACTTCAGATACAAAAATCTGAAAATGAAAAGACTCTAGACCTTGACTTCTTTAGTAGACTAGTCAAGCTAAAGATTCTTTAGCTTGACTAGGAAGTACCTAAGTCTTGATTAGAAATGTTAGAAATGTACCAACTCCAAATAAGCTAAAATGGAGATTGACCTTTTTAGTACTCAGGTTCAGAAATATTGTAACATCCAGAAAAAAATTGTAGTGATTGTTTTTGTTGAATTCATAGCATAACCTGTTAAAAGCTTAACATAATTTGTGAATATGATTGTTGTGAATGTGAATAGTTTCGTAAAGGGTAGGTATAACATAGAAAATAAGAAAGAAATGAAATAAACCATTTTGAAATACGAGGTTGTAATTTCACATTTCGATTTCATTGCCGTTTACTCCTGTCTTATTCTTTTTGAAAAGAGAATTGGTATAAGTATAGTGAAAAATTACTTGAAAAATGAGAAATAAAGGTGAAATTCTTAGGACTAATTACATTTTTGCACTTGTCATTTCCAATATGCACAATTCAGCTGTGGAATTATTTAAATATTTAATTCATAAATAAAAAAAGTTACATATATTACGAACATGTTATTTACTGAATTTCTGTAGTTGTATACTCAGGTATAAACTTGATATAATGCAGTTAATGACTATTTTAGTGTGGTACAGAACCTAGGGGGTGGAATTGCATCTTTTTGCTCCCTCCTATCGGCGCCCATGAATATTACGGATACGATAACGTCATCCACGACGGCAAGCCATAACTTATCTGCCTGAATAAATAAAATTATGATTTTCTTAGTGTTAGATCTGGGACTGCCCTCCAGCGTTTATTTGTAACTTGTTCTGTGATATTAACCGCGTGCGTATGTAGGCTTGTGTGTAAAATGACTTTGACAAAAAGTGACATAGTTAATTTTTCTCACAGGATCGGGGGTAGTTTCCAAGAACTAAATCCTAAAGCGTTATGGCGTAGAATACATAAAGTAATAGATCAGGTAATACTTTTTTCTGTTAACTGAAAGTTTTTCTTCCAATATTCAAGGCACGGTGAATTCTAGTACGTAAATTATGTTTAAAGCCTATCTGACACGGTTCAAAAATTTATTCAAATTCTGTATGTAAAATTGATCCTAAACGTCTATGATCGTGTAATATAGCAATTAGTAAGTGGTACAAAATTTAGAATGAAAAATAGGACCTGCTCTATTTTTATCCAATAATTTTGTTTGCGAACATGCGCGTTCCTAGCGTTGACATTGAATTATGATTTTATTAAAATTTTTATAGGACACAATATCTTCTTGCAGGAGTTCATTCTCAACTATATTGAGAACTCCACGTCCTTTGTCTCTTCGCTGTAACCACCGATGAGCCCATCGTTTTTTCGCTTGGTTTTCTTTTTATGCAGTAATAAACCAATCATGTATAATCAGTGCACTACAAACTCCAAAAACTTTTCCAGGAAAACGCATGCTTGTTTTATATTGCAATTTAAAACCTTTAAATTCACAAAATCCTAAACTCTTATTCTCTTATTATTAATCTTATTAATTTCCTAGCAGTTATTAACTCAACTCTCAACCTCAACCACAGATTGTAATCTCAATCCTTGTAATAATTAATCTATGCTCTCAACTGCGCATGCTTCCACTGCAAACAAATGGGCTCAGTGTCAGACAGTCAAATGTTTATAAATGTAAATTTGAATAGATAATACATTCAATTTTGGAATGCAAATTAGTGTCATGTCATACGGGCTTAATATACAAAATTAAACTGTTTAATAACACACAACAACAAAAGAAAAATGATCCCGGGAAACCCTTAGCCGGAGATGTGCCACTAAAAAGTCATCATAACTTTAATAATTGTGTTATGAATGAGGTTATGATTTGCCGGTCAACTTTCAACCAAGTTTGTGGCTATCACCATTTTCTTTCACATGATTGGCTACATAATGGGTATTAAATGAAAATTTGCATGCAATCACAACTTCAATATTATTTCTCCTGAAAACGGTCAATTTTTATATACACAAAACCTTTTTTTTTGTTTAAAATTTTCCTGGATAAGAATAACTTCTCCAGATAAATATTAAAGATGTAAAAGTCTTCCAGAGACAACTTTCACAATAAGATTTCAGAGTCTCTCCAGACCTCAAATAAGTAAATGACATTTTTAATGACTAAAGCGTTGTGCAGACCCCACTCAAAAATTAGATTGTTCCCTTAAGAGGTTTTAAATTTATGTCCCAAAGTGATTACTTTTTTTAAATTTAACATCCTTTACTTTCGAAGAACTTACGAGAAGAACTTACGAAGCCATATTTTGGTCATATTCTTTATATTTATTCTTCATGTTTATTGTTTTGTTATATATTATTCTGGGCATGATAATGTAGTAGTAGTAATCTTTTGTTTTTTGTGAACCTTGTCTTGTAATTGGGTTTAGTCTTGTAAGGCAAGTAATGGAGATAACTAAATAAATAAATTTCTAAATGTCAAAACATATATTTTTCACAAAAAAAATAATAGTTATGAAATAATTCTGACAATTTAATTTATATATAAAAAATTGCATATGCGATTGTCACAAAGTGACAATTGCATTATGTGCAATTGTTACATTGACAGCGACAAAAGTTACCTGCAACTTTTACAGCGACAATTGCACTAGTGGTATTTTCATATATATAATACTACTATATCGCGGGTAGAGGCCCAAAAATTCCGAAAACAACACGGCGCCGACATACAATCTCTATCCTTATCGAGAGTACCTTAGTGAAATATGCGCATGCGCACGAATTTCGCGACATCCAATAAGCATGCAGCATAAGTACTGCATCTCTGTCTACCGAATTCTTTTAAAAAAAGTTGAAAGTTGGGAAGACTGTCAACCTATAAACAGTGTGTCAGCTTCCGTAACCATGGAGATTGCGCATGCGCAAATCTAACAAAGGGTCTCTGGAACAGTATAGCACTATATCTTTTGTCCTTTAATGTTTTCGGAGAAACCGCTTATGGGCTAACATAGGAAATACGCGATATAGTAGTATTATATATATGGGTATTTTCACTTATTCATTTTTTAATCAATTATCGCGATATCTGCTGTCAAAATAAATAGTTTGACATTTCTGTCAACAAGTTATTGAATTATTATACACTAACAATAAATCGATTCGGTGATGCTCAAATAAAAATATGTTTATTTTTAGTGTTTCATAAATAAAGTTATTCATATGTTTCTAAATTTCTTATTCAATAAATTGTCCTGCCGAATTACACTCCATGTTTGTATTGATACCGGATAAATTTGTATTGTTTAAATTATAAACTGTTTTCTTTAGCAATTTGATTCGGAAAACTGTCAACCTAAAAAAGTTCCACCTTCGGTGTCGCGTTTTTTATAGTTGACAGTTTTTCTCGTCTAATTGCTAGGCAACAGTTTCTCATTAAACAATCCAAATTTATCCGGTAAAATACAAACCTCTTGTGCAATTATAAGTGACAATTTAATTTATATATAAAAATCGCATATGCCACAGTGCAATTGTCACTTTGACAGCGACCAAAGTTTCCTGCAACTTTTACAGCGACAAATGCAGTAGTGGTTTTTTCACTTATTCGTTTTTTAATCAATTATCGCGGTGTCCGTTGCCAAAATAAATAGTTTGACATTTCTGTCAACAAGTTAGTGAATTATTAAACACTAACAATGAATCGATTCGGTGATGCTCAAATAAAAGTGTGTTTAGTATTTCATATATAACGTTTGCATTCATATGTTTCTAAATTTCTTATTCATTAAATTGTCCTGCCGAATTACACTCGATGTTTGTTGTTTTCTTTAGCAATTTGATTAGGAAAACTGTCAACCTAAAAACGTTCCACCTTCGGTGTCGCGTTTTTAATAGTTGACAGTTTTTCTCATCTAATTGCTTGGCAACAATTTCTCATTAAACAATCCAAATTTATCCGGTAAAATACAAACCTCTTGTGCAATTATAAGTGATAATAATATAAACAATCCATTACTTACGAAGAAAATAAAATGATTTTGCATAGCTGTCTTAAAACAGTAAATAAAGTTGCTTCAGCCGGTTTGTTTCAATTCAAAATCTGGACCATTTTCTGGAAAACAAAACGTTTGGGGACACATGTTTAAATGAAGTTTTTTTGTCAATATGGGACGTAGAATCTACAATTAAAATGCATCGTTTTATCCATGCCTTTATAATTAACAAGTTTTATCTCATAATAATATTCCTACATAATTTATTTCTCGAATAAACGAATTTCTCTTGTTTGCACATTAAGCGATATGACAACATCGCTCGTCGCGAGATATATGAGTAGATAAAAATAACTTCTAGAAATGGGATACTCCGATACTCATATTAATCGCGTTCTGGTGCTTGTGAATTCGTAAAAATTTACGGTCGAATATGGGCGAGTCATTGGCGTATTCAGAAATGTTTTATCGTTGTATTAGATGCCGCGAAACTGAACTTTGGCTGTGATGTTTCTGTTATTTATAAAATGACATTATCGAAAAGTTTTTCTCATAGGATTGGTGGCAGTGTTCACGAGTTATTTCCCAAGGCCTTGTGGCGTAGACACCAGCGTAAGGTTAAAGAGGAGGTAAACATAAGATAAATTGATATTAGAATTGTCTATTTCTTGTATTAATAACTCTGTTAAAAATGAAAGTATTTTGGATATAACGTTGTCGAAAACCAATTCACGAGTTCACGAGTTATTTCCCAAGGCCTTGTGGCGTAGACACCAACGTAAGGTTAAACAGAAGGTAAACGTAAGATAAATCTTGTGTAGATATTAGAATTGTTTGTTTTTTGTATGAATAACTCTGCTAAAAATCGAAAGTGGGAAAGTCGAAAGCCAATAGCGGCAAAGCATTTTATCCAAGGGGGTTTATCGAGACCTGCTATCATATAATTATGTCCAATTATATACCTAGAAAAATCGAGAGTACCATTTGTATTTGAGTTATGAAGAAAGCAAATATACCTAGAAATTTTATTTTTTTTCTAGTCGTTTGAAATGATAAAAACTAAGAAGAAACATGCCTAGCAAGAGCAGACACAATGTCAACGTAATGTTTGTTTTATTTATCTGTTCAAATAAAGCCAGAAAAGACACAATAAGTTGGCAGAAAAATAATAAATTTCACTTTAATTTAAGTTGTAGATATCCCAGTGATGGGAAACGGAATTGTTTCCCTTGTATACATAGTATTCTATTCTAAATTCTGGTATTCTAAAGTGCCTACCGGACATAGCAACATAAATTTATTCTTGTCACAACTTTAGAACTTCCAAATTGTTTCCCACGCCAAAGGAGCTCGTTTGGTACGAGTTAATGTCACTTCGATGCATATAATAAAGAAATATTCATAAGTACTTAGAATACATATTCAATGATTGGAGAACTTTCTACAACTTCATCAAATTATGATGTTAAGTGTATTAATTTGGACTAGGTACATGCAAAGTCTACAGAATATAACTATATATAATTCTGTAAACTTTGGTATATGTATAATATCGAGTAAATTCCATTTTTGCAGTTAAATTAGACACATATTGAATAAATATGAAGTAGAATTTTTTCTTGACTTCATATTTCACGAACATAGTACACAGCTTAACTCCAGTGAGTTTCGAGTAGGAAGTTTTTCTTCTGATTTATTAATTTTTTTCATCGCAAATATTTCTCATATATTTTCCTGCGGTGGAAATAAAAAAATAAGCGGAAAGTTCAGAATTTATAGCCTAAGATTTAAATTTACTGGAAGTACTTCCTCTGACTCATCAGACATCACAAATTAAGGGGCGAACTTAAATAAAATCTCTAAAATAGTATGAGTAATAATTAATAATATTCTTTAAATTGAAACGACTAAATGAGCAGTAACGTTTTTTTGTGCTGTGAACTCTACCAGGTTTTTCAATACCTATTCCTTTCTTGATGGGCTTCCTATAAACGTCTTCATATGAACTTATTAATCTTGATAGTTTTTGCCAGAGCTGGCATATATGCCCTGATCCTAGATCTAATGAGTTGCTTGCAGTATTTACGTTTATATAATATACAGTGTGTCCAAGATAAAGATGGGATAGCATTTGGATCTTGGAAACGGTAAGAGATACAAAGTTGATTAAATTATGAAAAAGTTGAGCAGTTTGAATACCTTTTACATGGACTTTGCAAAAATAAGTTATCTTTTTTTGATTTCGAAATATTTGGAAAAACATTTTTTTTGCTATATTTGTTTTTATTTATTTCTGGCGTTATTTTAACAGCTATCAAAAAATAAAAAATACTTTTCCATTGTCACTTTTTGAGCGTAACAAGATTCATCAAGTTTTTGTCCGACGTTTCGTTTCCGAGAAACCATCATCAACTTCTTTTTTTTTTAAATACGGCCCTGTATTTTTAAATAGAAATTTTGATACCATTTTTTATTCTCAATTCAATGATGTATCACAAGTAATAGTTTAATTACGTTTTTAGCTTGTTCTTGCTACCATTAAAAATTAACGAGGAAAAGCCTCCTGAGTTTAAGCTCTTACCGTTTCCAAGATCCCAATGCTATCCCATCTTTATCTTGGACACACTGTACATTTCGATGGCCTAAACCTCTGCCTGGAAGATGTTGCATAACTTAACTAACAACTCAACAGAAAAATTAAATCCCTACCTGCTAAACAATTTCATATAAATAAATGTGAAGACTTAAACCTATAAATTCCCAAAACCAGATTGTTTCTCGCTTTTAGTAAATTAAATTTTCATAAGTTGGTATTTAAAGAGGTAACTACGCAAGACTTAACAAGAAGTAACTAGACTAAAAACCCTAAACCAAAGAAGACGTCAAAACAACAACACTAACAATATTCTATTGACAAAAAAATTGTTAACAATGACATAATCATTGGGTAGATTTTTTGTTAATTAATATCAGGTGTAAGTTTGGTTGCTGAGTTTGGTTTGGTTTGGTTTGGTATCACGATCGCGTGGAATTTGGGATTTTATAAATAGCCGGTATAATACTGTAAGGGTGATAAGAGTAGCTCTTAATTAGTTGCGCTATCACTTGCATGGTCTAGCTAGGGAGAATACTAGGCTATATTTGCAGGGAATAGCAGGTAATTAAATAAAGCTGCTCTGGAATATTTCTAATTATATAATTAACAGTTTGTTCAACATGAAAGTTAATTAGTACGCAGTGAATCAAAAGACATTAAAACACGATATTAAAATGTCAACATGATATTAAAATTTCAGTTAAATTCCGTAATTAAAAGTGCCTTTTGCGTGTCTCGGCGGACTCTAGAAAGAAAGTAACATCATTACTTTCTTTCTAACATCTATCCAGGAAATATTCATATTATGAATTTCAGATTGTGGTGTCCGTAGGAATTAAATTAGGATGTGACGTAATTTATAGAAGTTGAAATATTTTAATGAGCAACAGCAAAAGTAATTGACAAATACTGAGCTGTTGCAGATAGTCATCCCGTAGGTTATCGTTGTGGAAGGAAGTTTGCAATAAGTCGTTGCCACTTTTTGCAACAACTAATATCTTTACTAAAAAGATTGGTCCAACGACGACTCGTTCCACTCAGATTCTTATTGTATGTAAATAAAGTCTGTGTCTTTCTCAAAGACAATAGAGGTCACTGGTGTAAAGGCACCTGCGGAAAAGCAGGTCGCTATCTATCTGTCAATTTGGCAATAATTGTCAGAGGAATAGTAGCAAAGACCAAAAGACCTACTACAAAAGGCACTACTGTGTGTTTCTCACCACTACTAACATACCAGATGCCCTTTAGGCAATGGTGTCGGAGCGTCTTTCTTCGAATCTGCTACCTATAGCACTCTGATGAGCATATAATAAGTGCGAAATCGGTCAGTGTCTGGTGGTTGGCCTCGATGAAGGATGTGTTATAGTTTACGAATCGTGCGATGTGACGACCCCTACGGAGATGCCGGAGTAATACAATGCCTGTCGGGGCACATTGCACTATGTCAAATATGCCCCGCTCTCAAAGTTTGTGACACATTTTTTAACACCCTGAATAATGTATCCATCTAATAGTGCAGTACCAATAATGGGTACTGCACTATTAGCAATAATTATGATTACTGTTACATTTATACACACAGTTAGCCCATCGCGAGTTAACACTATACAGGGTGTCCACCTAGTGCGCGTAAGTCCAATATCTGGGTTAATAAAAGAGATAACTTAATTTTTTTTTCTACAGGGTTGTCTAATATCCCGAGCTGCACAAAATGAAAATATATTTACATATTCAGGGTGTTCAGTTTTTCCTGGACAGGTACCAACTTCATTTTTTTAAATGGAAACCTATATTTTTTATGGCATTATCGAATTCTACGTAAAAAATTAGTGGGACTTTGTGCATAACACTGCTATTGAAATATTGATAGTTTTCGAGATATTTGACTTTAAATTTTTTTTTCTTATGTTTCGTCACTTCTAATAGTTGACATAATTATGGTTGTATGACAGCTAGAAATTATTTTTTTTTTTCAGAAACTGTAGAGTGAAGATGGCTCTTTCGAAAAACGTATCAAAAGTTGACCTGCGATATACAGGGGGCAACAGAAATCGTGCCAAACCTGATGGTTTAAAATTTAAAAAATCTCGACTTTTTCAAATGGAACACCCTGTGTTTTATGATTTCATTAGATACCTTTCTGTAGACTCTACAATTTTATAATAGCTTTCCCTATGGTAACAGTTCGGCATACCACTTTTAACGATTTTTATAGAAAGAAGCAAAATATCTTTAGAAACACTGTTTAAACACTTTCTAGTATAAGAATTAGGTGGCGCAAGGGCTTTTTTCTACAAAAATTCACTCTCATTTTGGAAAAAATGGGAAAAATATGTTGACTAATTGACAATTTTCCAGAAAACACTATTTACTATTTATAAGTCATAATCAGAAACAAATCAGTTACAGTTATGCAACTTGACACACCAAATTTTACTATGAGATGGGACATGACGACATAACAATAACATCTCATATAAGGCGTATGTAAATTGGACCGTTTTTTTCTGTAGGTGCGTTAATCTTTGATGTTCTCGCTGTCTCAACCAACTGGCACAGATCAAAGAAATTTAATATCGCTATTATCGCTACTAATATCTGATAAAAATACTAAAATAAAGCTCCATGTAAACATCTATAAAAGTACCTTTATAAAAATGTATTTTTTTTTAAATAATAACAAATAAAATACAAAACAAATTATAATTTCATTATTTCCATATAAAAACAAATTCATAAATACTGTTGAAAATATTGTTAATCAGGGGGCGAATATAATTTGCTTATTGCAATAAGAAATTCATGTATATTAGAATCTGTTGTATTATATGTTCTTTTAAATAGAAATTCTGCCAAATATCCAATGAAATGATGCTCCTTTCTCCCATAACGTGGTATATTACCCCTTACGTCCCTCCAAGTTCTTTCTATATTTTGTGTGTGAGTGATAGGATTTGTAGGATCAACAAATTGTATGGAATGATTAATTTGTAAATGTTGGAAACCTTCATGTTGTAATGAATAATAGGCTTTCCAACAATCCGAAATAATAGTTGTTCCTGGATAAACCCATTCTTTAATGATACCTATTAAAGTTTCCGCACTTCGATCTGGAACAGGTACAAGAAAAACCTTCTTAGAATTCCTCTCATACCCACCAAAAACCCATTGCCCTTCTATTCTCCTGCCTCTATTATATTTTCGTTTGCCAAATTTGGCTTCGTCAATTTCTACTATTTTCCCATTGCCTCCCAATTTTTGAGAATTTTCTAAAGACCAGTGAATACAAACTTCTCTACAATAACTGGACCAATTCACAACAGTTTCTGAAGAACATTTTAATTCTTGTTGAATTATTTTCTGACGCGGAAAAGGAAGTCGTAGCCAAAGAACTGTCATATAGAGTATATCCTTTAAAGACAGTTTACTTTTCTCAAACCATGTACCTTTCCTGCTACTAAAATCAAATTTACATTTTCTAACTTTTTTGTTTCTTCTATAAATCTTCCTGCACGTAAATAATAAACTATTTATATTTAAAGATATATTACTTTTACAGGTGGGGCATGTTTTTGATTTTCTAATTAAATTGTGATCTATCAAAAAATCTAATAATTTTCTTCTTTGCGAAGATAGAATAATACACTGTCTAATAGTTAATTTACAATTATCACAAGGCATGTTTATGTCAATTGCTTTAAAATATTATTTATTTACTCACTTTGCCACTTATTTAAAATGAAACTGCAACAACCACTCCACTTGTTCTCTTTACATAGTAGAATTGGTCGAATTTACTAGTTCCAGAACGTTGGAGAACAAAGGTACCAACTTAAGCAGCCACGCCACACCACAACAACTCTCTATAATCTGTGACCACAACAAAGAACATTCTGCGCGAGAAAGAATATATCCTATAAATAAGATTTTAAATAACAATTTTTTAATAGAGAAAGTGATTTTTTCAAATATGCGCCCCTTGATTATAAATTAGAAAAATGTGTACTATCTGTTAAAACAGTTAATTTTACAAATGGTATTGTATTAGCAAAAAGTGCTATACCGAATATTTACCTTCCCTATACCTAAGTTGCGTAGTTTTTGCAAAAAACCCACTTTTATGAAAAATACCCGATTTGCGCACGTTCCTTTCTCGGGAAAAACGCAGTGAGCGTCTGTCACGCAATAAAATTTGTGACAATCAGTTTACATGTCATTTCTTCCTTTACTGAATATTCACGTACGAGTTTAGAGTAAGTACTAAGCGTGCATACAATGAACTATTCAAAAGAAGAATTAGTGAAAATGGTTTATGCCTTAGGAGAAGCTCATGGAAATTGTTTGCTAGCAGCACGTATTTACGAAGCAAATAATCCAGATTTACAGAGATTTCCACGTGCTGACTGTTTTGAAAATGTGAAAGAAAGATTTGAAAGAACAGCAAATGCGAATTATGAGAAAACTACCAGGAGACATGACGGTAACAATGACGATATTCAGTTTAATGTTGTGGCGTCTGCTGTTGAAAATCCAAATATTAGTGTCAGGAAAATCAGTAATAATCTTGGAGTTTCCAAAAGCTTGACAAACAAGATACTGAAGAAGAATAATTTTCATCCGTATCATATTAAAAACCATCAAGCACTGTTACCTCAAGATCACCTAAACCGCCTGCAATTTTGCCACTGGGCATTGGATAAAATTCAGGAAAGTCCAAACTTTTTTATGAATGTCTTGTTTACTGACGAATCAACATTTTCAAACACATGCTTACCCAATCGTCGCAACTTTCATCACTACGCTGACAATAATCCAAGATTATTGAGGGTACTAGATAATCAGCATCGTTTCAAAGTGAACGTGTGGGCTGGAATTTGTGAAGAACATATTGTTGGACCGTACTTTTTTGAAGGCAATTTAAATGCCAATGTGTATTTGCATTTTTTGCAAAACGAACTTCCCCTTCTACAGCTACAGAATATGCCCGCTGATTATTTGGTTCAACAATGGTTTCAGCATGATGGTGCCCCTCCACATTCCACTTTGGCGGTACTGTGATTATTTTATTGTTGTAGTACTTTTCCTATTATCTATTCATATTTCAGATTAGAGAACACCTAAACCACGTATATCCAAATAAGTGGTTAGGTCGTGGTGGTCCAGTTCCTTGGCCTGCACGTTCGCCTGATTTAAATATTCTGGACGTTTTCTTGTGGGGTTATATCAAGGAGCGAGTATACGAAGTACCACCAACGGATATGCAAGACTTGAAAGAAAAGATCCAAAATGAGTTTCTAACCATAACGCCCGAAATGTTAAGAAATGTTCACATTCATTTTCGTCGTAGATTAATGCTTTGTGTTGAAAACAACGGTGGACATTTTGAGCATTTACTTTAGGTTAGCTTGCTTGTATGAGTATTGCGTATTCTTTTTTCAATACTCTATGTATATTCATCCATTTCACTAATAATTTTTCTAACTACGGTAACACCGTTTGGTTTTCAATATGATACGTATGAAGCTTCTTCAATATCTTATTTGTCGAGCTTTTGAAAACTCCAAGATTTCTACTGATTTTCTGATACTAATATTTTTGGATTTTCAACAGCAGAAACCACAACATTAAACTAAATATTATCGTTGTTACTCCCATGTCTCCGGGTAGTTTTCTCATAATTCCCATTTGCTGTTCTTTCAAATCTTTCTTTCACATTTTCAAAACAGTCAGCACGTGGGAATCTCTATAAATACGTGCTGCTAGCAAATAATTCCCATGAACTTCTTCTAAAGCATACGCTAGTTTTGCTAATTCTTAATTACATGTAGAGCTTTTATGATTTTTTACTTTTATTTACAAATAAATGGTAACTTTCCATAAAGACTTGTTTATTAAACTGAAATTATCTAAATTTTTCAGTTATTTTCATTTTAAGAAGTGTAAACTAATACATTTTATAAAAATAAATAGCCTTACAATATTTTTTCCGTCAAAGGAGTGCGCAAATCGGGTATTTTTCGTAAAAGTGGGTTTTTTGCAAAAACTACGCAACTTAGGTATAGGGAAAGCTATTATAAAATTGTAGAGTCTACAGAAAGGCATCTAATGAAATCATAAAACACAGGGTGTTCCATTTGAAAAAGTCGAGATTTTTTAAATTTTAAACCATCAGGTTTGGCACGATTTCTGTTGCCCCCTGTATATCGCAGGTCAACTTTCGATACGTTTTTCGAAAGAGCCATCTTCATTCTACAGTTTCTGAAAAAAAATAATTTCTAGCTGTCATACAACCATAATTATGTCAACTATTAGAAGTGACGAAACATAAGAAAAAAAAATTAAAAGTCAAATATCTCGAAAACTATCAATATTTCAATAGCAGTGTTATGCACAAAGTCCCACTAATTTTTTACGTAGAATTCGATAATGCCATAAAAAATATAGGTTTCCATTTAAAAAAATGAAGTTGGTACCTGTCCAGGAAAAACTGAACACCCTGAATATGTAAATATATTTTCATTTTGTGCAGCTCGGGATATTAGACAACCCTGTTGAAAAAAAAATTAAGTTATCTCTTTTATTAACCCAGATATTGGACTTACGCGCACTAGGTGGACACCCTGTATAAGCTTTGCATATACCAGTTTAGCCTGACTTTAGAAAAAGCATATTAAATTTACTAAAGATGTATTTACGAAGTTAAGTTTTAGTTATAATACCAAAAACTGTAAATATACCCACGCCCGTAAAACTACCTACCATAAACGTTGTGCCTCATTTAAGAATGTGTTTGATAGCGGGCGCACTAGAAATAAATATTGCGATATAAATTTAGACGGTTTATTTTTATTTTCTCAAACTAACGCTGCTAATCCACATGGTTTCATAAAACTGAAAACTTTGGTTGCTCTCGTGGTATCACGTGTTAGCCTTTTACCATTTCATGGCATGATGCATTATTAATTTCGTTGTGTGCCATGCGCCATGAATTCTGCCCTCAGAGCTTAGATTGGCGCTTAAGTAAGCAGGGTCAATCTATTTTAAATGAATTTGTAACCGTGCTGCAGCAGTCTAGTTAGTTATTTTATAATGGCCAGTGGAGATTAACTGTCACAAATTAATGCTGACCTTTCCATTGTCACAAATACGAAGGATCAGAGATGCAACTGGATAAGAATTCGGATATATTACCTTACCATGGTAAGCGCTTGCATTTATTGTTAACATATTAAAACGTCAGTTTGAAAGTATTAACAGTCAAAAGTAGATTTTATTGTTGAAAGGCAAGTATATAATACCAGCATGCATGCGAGATTCTGCCCATGAAAATACAAAACAAAAAACATCCATATTTAGGCCAGTCACAGTAGACACAAAAATCGCGTTAGGTCACAAAAAATTGCAGAGTTCTGATTTTTTAAAATAGTGTTAGGATAGGTACCAATAGTGTAAAACCAAGTTTGCAGCTTCGAAAGACCTGTGCTAACTGCGTGATGCTCGAAAAACCTTTTTTTTCGGACTTTTTTCAGTTTTTGGCTTATAACTTCTAAATGGTGCATCCTACGGAAAAAGTCGCCCTGTCCAATTTTAAAGTAGACAAAATTTACTACTATTTGAGAGCAATTCCACTGAGTTATCTCTTTCTTATTCTTTACAAAAGTCCTGCAATTCGTCAGACACCATTTCTTGAAAAATCTCATTTGCCTTAATTTGTTGTTATTTCCTGATAACAAGAGAACTATTGGCCTTACAGTGCTTCGCTTATACTTAAATTAAAGCTAAATAACTGTTCTACAACTTCATTTCCCATTACTTTCCTCGTAGGCTGAGTATTTTAGGCGATATTCGGCTCGGAAGACGGCTAAAACAACAATTTCCAACTTTTTGGGAAAAATGGCCAATTTTTTAAGAGCTGTATCTCGGGACCTATTAGACCTATAGAGCAGCGGTTTTTTGTCTACTTTAAAATTATACTGGGCAACTTTTTCCGTAGGATGCACCATTTAGAAGTTATAAGCCAAAAACTGAAAAAAGTCCGAAAAAAAATTTTTTTTCGAGCACCACGCAGTTAGCACAGGTCTTTCGAAGCTGCAAACTTGGTTTCACACTATTGGTACCTATCCTAACAACATTCCAAAAAATCAGAACTCTGCAATTTTTTGCGACCTACGATGTCTTAAATGACTGGCCTATATTTGGAACCAATTTAGTGTAGTTTGTAAACAATGAAATTTTGATTTAGAAACGGAGCAGTCGGATTGGAGTTTTAATATGAAGACAAAAATGAGGATGATTATAAAGAGTACGTTGTCAAACGATCTAAAAAGCTATTTTCAATTCATCCACATAATATTTAAATATGGTATACTGGTAAGCCTTTCTCGAAGGCGTCATACTGAGGTATAATCATTATAAACCGTAAACCTGTTTTCATAAATAATAGATTTGAAGTTATTTCCCGTACTTCGTCACTCAACGGTTACGGTATAACCCTTTTTCCAGCATAGCCATAGGAAAGAAATGAATGCTTGCTCACTTCAATCTATTCCATCTATTCCAGGTAATAAAAGCAAACTGATAATGTCAAACTGAGATACTGCGATTCAAAGATAAATTATTATGATTATATTATTAAATAATATGTTTGACTAATCAAGAATCCTCACACTAAAGAGCAAATTAACAGAATACATGTACTTAAAAACGTTTACGTTTCGAAAACTTTTCCGTTATCAAAACTTTACGTGTGACTGACGTGCAGAATAGTATGACAGTTTGTAATCTACTTTAATGTAGAACTACAACATACGCAGATCGCTGGATTGGTCGAGGTAGACCTCACGTATGGCCTGCTCGATCCCCGTACTTAAACCCCCTGGATTATTTCCTATGGGGGCCATCTAAAGTCATGAGTTTATACAAGGCCAGTGGAAGATGTGGACGATTTAAGAGATCGGATAATTGTAACTCAATAAGAAAGACCCTGGTGTTTTTGAAAGAATTCGGGAGTCTATGAGGAGAAGATTGGATAGTTGCATCTGAGCTGGAGGTAGCCATTTTGAACAATTCTTGTAGGTTCAGAAATGTAATTTTTAGTAATAAATTGTTATTTGTTGAAAGTTTTTTTCGCCCTATATCGTCGCAACAAAGCGCTTTTTCAAAAATCATCAAAGGATAAAATATCCTTAGAATAGTCCAAGGAATAACCTCTTGAATTTTTGCCGCATGTTTAACTAACACACTGTATATTGTTAATCTGCTTTTGAGTGTGAGATTTCTTGACAAACACAGTACAGCAAAGTCACGCGTGTTGTTGTTAAAGCTCAGCGGCAATTCTTCTGTTCTAATTAAAACATCTACTTTCAATTAAAAGATAAAGCCTTATATAAAGTTGAGCAGGCATCGGCCTTCGACTAAAACATAACGAACAGACAGTAAGTGCCATAACATTTAGCTCCGGTGACCTACATCTGGCAGCAACCCTGAAAAACGTCCGACCTGCACTGTGCAGAGCTCAGCATTTTCAAGCCCAGACCAGCAGCCAGCCGTACATTTCATCATGAACTTTTGATGCATCAAACCTGATTTCATTAACTCTTCATGTAGGTAGATGTCAGAACACGGGGTATTTGAGTTTTCCGTGTGTTTGGAAAATGAATATTGCTTTTAGTTGCATCTCGTGTCATAGGAAATTTAGTTGGCTGCAATCTAATTTAAGTGATAACTAGTTAAATGCGACATTTCAGTAAATGTAACAGGACAATTTTACGATGGATATGTTTACAGTGTACTTTTAATCTTAAACTATTCATATACTACAATTTCCGTATTCTGAGGTTTAAACTTTATCTAATTGTGCCACTGATGTGTCTAAAATCTAACAAGAAACATTGTTTAACATCAATCAATTTATTGGATTTAATAATTCCCCTGTGTGTAAGAGTTTAAATACAAATAAGAATGAGGAGAGAAAAGAAATACTTGTGCTCTTTAAGAAATGTACTGTATCAATGAATAAGAATACTGAATGCCTATACATATCTTTCTATCGTTCAACAAACTGTTTAAAGTAAAAGTACATTCATCAGAAAAACAAATTAAATATGAGTTAGGATCTTGGTCTAGTTAACTTTTGCCATTATTGTTTCACAGAAATCAATTCTGCGGTAAATGTATCTTATAAGGTTTATCAGAATTTGTTTTTATAATGTGGCAATAGAGGAACTACGACCATTCCCTATCAAGGTTACGTACAGAAGTGTAAGGATCCTCCACAGAACTCTGCTATACTTATTTTAACAGCATTATTATTTTTATTAGTTACAGTTATTGGCCATCGAGATCAAGGCTTATCTTACACAGATCCCTTTGTTCAAACCTCCATATTATTTTGCAGGCAGCAAATGTTGATTTTGGCGTTTGGTGTGGAAAGGTATAACTAAATAATTGAACCACTTTATCGACTAACCTACTGAGAACGCCATACCCTCTCATCATCAAAACAGTTATTCGATCTCATTCATTTAGGGTATAATGGGCTAAATATTTAAGCACAAATTCAAATGATTTTTAATAAAACTACTTTATAATTAAATAACAAATTCGATTTACATGGTTATTACGCTACAACCATGATTTAATCAAATATTTTTGTGAATTAGTAGTTGCGTTCGGTAATATGTTCATGGATGCGACGAGATTACAGTCACGTGATTCCAGATGAGACGGACAAATAGAAAATAAATGAACGAAATCGATTGCATAAGGCATAATATAACCTCACCTTTTCTGTTCTGACTTTGTTTATATTCTATTTCGAATTATTTAAATAATGAATATTGTAAAATCAACCATTTTAAATGCAGTCCAAGGATATGAAATAATTTTTGAAGATGAAGATGTAGAATGCACTAATTGTTTGGAAAAAAAAATGAAAACTTCGCTTATGAAACAGTGCCAAATTTTTGTAAATTGTAAATTTAATGTAATTGTATTTTGTAAATCTACTTCTCCATTTCCAAAAAATGACAACTCAACTCAACTACAACCAACTACAACTTCAAAAAGTCAATGACAATTGACAACCATGACCACCACAACTTTACAAATTAAGATTAATCTTTCTCCTTGACCAAAATGCTTCGAGCAAACAGATCTTGCTCTGATGGATCTGATTTAATTTCTGAACGATCAAGATTTACCACCCCTACCTCTAGATGTAATTATTGAACGATACGGACTAAAAAGATCAACTGAGGTAATTACTGAACGCCACTATTATTTAGCGTTAATAAAGAATATGTGTAACGCCTTTGTTTTCTAAAATTTTTCTAAAACATGTACATTCTTACAAAGACAATGAAATCTTATCTAAAATGTATTATTAACTAAGATATCTTGCGGTTCCGGGACTTTATGAACACAATGTATATCCTGCATTTGCGTCAACTGTGTGCGTCTATTTTTACGAATATGAATTATACAGTATTTCTTTTACGCTCCTGTAACTTGGAATTTGGAGTTGATAGCTTGCGTAATTAGCAAGTGACGTCAATTTACAGAGGGGTGGCTTAGATTCTATAACGTATTTGTTGACGCATTAGCAACGTAAATGTCCATTACAGCGCTTAATACCGGTCCCTATTAAATATTACACCATGGGGGTGGAACCGATTTATAAAAATCCACAGTAGCGAAATAATGTCTATATCCTTTCCGAATACATAAGTTGATGATAGATGATAGGCAAAATGATTAATTCATCAAAATATATGATTAAACCATTTTTTAATAATATGGGTTAAAACATTACCAGCGGTTTTGATCATCAGTGTAAACATGTTGTGCAGCCAAATTTAACAAAAATATCATAACTCTTTGTTAAAATTATTAAGTAATAGATACATAATTGTGTGATATGCTTGTGCAAAAATTAATTAAAACACCAGTATTAAACAAAATGTACATATATGTCAGCAAATAAATTTTATGGAGAGTTGTTTATGCTTAGCAAAGGGCAAAATCCGCATCATTTCGACTTTTCACATAAGCCTCCTAAGAATACAGCCGGCACGATCCTCCTGCTGAGTCACATGTGACATGCAAGCCAACGAAGTCTGCCGAGTACTCACGAGCCTTTAACGCCGGAGTAATGAGAGACCAGGGGAGGAACTCTGTAATATACCATGATAGCGATTAGCGATTGATATCTTCAGTTAAAAAAAGAATCAGTTATGAAAAACATGTATATAATTCAAGAGAAAGATGCAATGCAGTCGCTTTCGCTATTTTTAGTTCCAGAGTTCCCGAACCTGTGGCACCATTTTTTTAATTTGTAAAATACAGGTATTGGAAGGGGAAGGTATACTAGGTTTACATATCTTGTATTTTTTATGCCTAAGTTGTGTTTCATACGATATGAACGATAATGAACTGTATGCTACTGCTGAGAACCGATGAAAGAATTTTGGAAATTGGCTCACTGAGATTTGCAAGCGACCTATGGCTCTACAAGAGAATTTTCAGCTGAACATTACTTTTCTTTATTTATGACAGAAAACATTTTCTACAATTTATCTAGGTCAAAATCATTTTTCGGGTAACAAAAATGTACTATCCCGTAACAACTATCTTACCTTTTATGTTTGTCTTTATTTAAAAACTATCATTAATTACTACGCTAGTGCTCCAGTT
This sequence comes from Pogonocherus hispidulus, assembly GCA_963924545.1. Lineage (NCBI taxonomy): Eukaryota > Metazoa > Arthropoda > Insecta > Coleoptera > Cerambycidae > Pogonocherus > Pogonocherus hispidulus. The sequence goes on from OZ004693.1 coordinate 18,769,680, forward strand.
ACTTTGTCCCTTATTGTTGTAAAGTTCTAATAGATGAAATGTAGGAATGAATAGTAGAGAACTTGAAATAAAACACTGATTTCTGTTGTATTCTGTGTATTTATGTACTACGGTTTGTATTTATCTAGATACACACTAGAGAATACATTAAATTAGATTTTGTAGGTATTTGTCTAGAGAAAGTATCATAATTAATTATTTTTTGAGTGAGGAAATAGTACACTCAACGGTATAAAATTAAAAATTAAATTATGCTAATAACTTATTTGTGGTGCATTTTCATGATTCATTGTAGTCTTCTTTGGAATTACACCACCTCTAAAACAAAAAGAAACAGGAAACCAAAAGTATTCTAATTAAATATTCAAAATGTAGTATTAAGGCAAACTTCTAGAGTTTGCCCTAAACAAACATTGTCTAATACGTATGGAAAATTCTAGTTAAGTGTTTAATTTCTTTTAAACTTTATTATAATAATTATTTTATTTACCTACACATAATTAAAAATATGATTTGTGTATTACACAATTTTGTATAAAACCGAAAAACCACTGATGAAATTTAGTTAATTTATCAAATATTTATTTTATTGCATATTGTACAGTGATTTTTTTTGGGCAAACTTTAGAAGTTTGCTTTGATGCTACACTTTGAATATTTAATTTGAATCCTTCTGGTTTCCCGTTTTTATTATTTTACAGCTCGTGTAATCCCAAAACAGACTGAGTGCAATGAATCATTAAAAATTAAAGTTACCATCCAAAATGAGTTCTATATAATTTGAAATAAAGGAAAACTTTGTTATTAATTCTCAGAAATGTTTATTGTTGTGAAGAGTTCTTGTTGAAAAGGGGCTATAGAACATGATTTTGTTCCAGAAACTTTGGTCAAAACCTTAAATTATTTGACAGCACCTGAAGTATACTATATTTGTTTAGAATGGTATTTTAATAACAATATAATGATAAAATAATGTTGCTACTCCTCACGTTAATTACATAGATTAGCCCGAAAATCTAATACTTGTGTAGGAGAAGGGCGGCATATTATTACTCTGAGAGTCGCATTAGCGACTAGCAACGACTTAGGTTGGTAAATCGTAACAGGTGATTCCTGTACTAAATTACCATTTAGTACAGGAATTAATACCTAAATTCTGGAAAACTTTATGAGGACAGCGGGTATACACATACCGGCATTAGAGTATTGCATTTGCAGAGTCGGTTGCCAACTCATCTCTCCATATAAGCCCTATATACGTGTCACGATTAAATTAAAAATTGATGGATCTTCGTCGAAACCAACACGCCATCTATGGGTCTACAGATGTATATACAAAGCCCTAAATAAAAATTTGTTCAATTTGGAGACTAGGACGGGTCGATAGTAAGTAGAGTGTATGTTCAATAGAGAAAAAGAACGATGCAGGGGTGGGAACCGAGATATCAATATCTATGGGTGGAAGACGTCACACCTAACATACATTGTATTAACATTATTTTTCCTTGGGCCAAATGGTATGATTCTGGGCTTGTATGACAAGACTCATAACAGAGCACTGCCAACTCAAGAAACATTTCTATAATTTAACATTGGTCCGGTCTCAGAAAGCCCGGTACCCTATGCTGGGCTGTGATCATACAGACAAGATTGCGCTGCACATTCTGAGTGAATGTGAGGGATGAGTGAATGCTCATATGGAGCTTAAGGCTGGTTTACACGGGTATAGTTGCGGGTAGAGTAGAGTAGCAAGTAGAGTGCACTCTACTGTCCGCTGTACCGTTTCAGCTCTGGGACTGGTCACACAAAGATAGTACTGATGTTAGTATAGTGTGGTGTTTGTTGAAAAATGAATTCAAGAAAAAGAAAGTTGATTGAAAATTGTTTAGCTACAGTTGCAAATGCACTTGTAACAGAAGTCACTGAAGCTATCGATGAGGAAGTAAACAAGCAAAGAAGTGAGTGGTGAGTGATTCACCGAAGTTTCATCTTCGGTGAATTTCATTTTATTTAAATAAGACACAACGTGGCTTCAGCCGGAATGACAGCGTTCTCACTCTCCTACCTACTCTACTCTACTACAGAATAACAGCGCGTTCCATGGGTAGAGTACGTAGGCAAATGGATATTTTCACGGTGGTGGTGGTAGTAGAGTAGAGTTACTTTGCCACATGTCGCTAGTGACTCTACTCTACCAGTTACTACACACTCTACTCGCTACTCTACTTTTACTGAGCGTTTATACGGGTAGAGTTACTCTACTATACCAAGTACTATCCTCATTACTCTACCCGTGTAAAGGGGCCTTTATACACTCCTGGGTAAGCCATTCTCGGAATGAAATTTCAGCGATTACACCTTATATAAAAAACAAAGATGTTCGCTGAATAGGAAACCAATGGGATGGACAATAACCCTATCTGTAGCCCCAGTGCTTTGTGACTTCCCTTAGAGAAACCGACCCGCAGGAAGAAGAATACATATTATTTATTTTTATATACCCTTATCTGGATATCAAGTCCTGCCTGCACTAACTTTTATTAAGAACAAGCAGTGTAATACTCAAAGTTTACTATTTATTTCGAATTTTATGGACCATTAAATCGGCCAGTACTTTGCAATAGTCGAAATTCATTGTATGGTAAATTTTTATTTTCAGTGAAAGTTGTGGACTGCAATAACTAACTATTCTAGGGTAGTTAGTGATTGCATTATGTAGTCATCATGAGTAGATGCATCATCATAATCATCAATATACATACAGTTTATCGCGCTTTGTACTATAATTCCGTATAAGTTACAAAGTAGTTGCATTCATTTACAGTTTCATGGAATGATTTTGAATGCTACTTCCTAAATTATCGATACAATTATTGAGTACCTACATCTAGCGAAACGTAATTAAAATAATAATAAGCGTATAATGAAAATAAATACAAGTGAAATTTAAGATGTATATATTCTTTAATTCATTTTCATATTGAAGGAAGACGAGGATATCTATATTTTGTTTGAAATCAACGAATTTGTCTTAACATTTTTTTGCTTCTTGCCATTCTAACAGAATGCTATCTGTTCAATATCTGTGTAAATATTTTCTATAATGTCCATCTAACATGTGTGATTTTCTACAAAATTTCAGCACCATCATGGCATATTTGAATCGTTAGTGACTTCATTATCGACATTTTTGTGGCCCGTGGCAAAACCTTTTACTACCACCCCAGTAAGTTTTTATGTTCCACATTTTAACAAGTTTCTAAAATATGTTTAATACTAACCAAACGTGCGTACGATACTAACTGGATTGAATTTATTTCTGTCGAAATGTAATTTATGTGTTTGCTTGAGTACTAGTAAGATTAAAACGGTTTAAAAATAAATTATAGAAAGATAAACTTTAAAATACTGTTATAACTTGGTATTATTTCTCTCCTCTGCTGTATGCATTATATATGATTTTAGTTCACCGTAACTTAGAACAATATTAAATTATATTGATTGGATGTACTGATGTATAACTTTATTGCAATTAACCTTCATAAAGAGTGCATTTAGTTCTGCATTTCCGTATTTTGTTGCATGATTTAGGTTGGGAAATTATCAATAATTTGAATACAATATAGTAAATAAATGTAAGGAAAAAACTTCATCCTTCAAAATTGGTTGTCATGTTACTTGGATTAATATTAATAATAATAATAATAATAATAATAATAATAATAATAATAATAATAATAATAATAATAATAAGACGAATAATATCTCTACCTATCATATAATACTTGTGTGGGAGAGGGGCGGCATATTATTCTTCTTCTTATTATTATTATTATTCGGTGGGCTGCATTTACGCCTTGGGAAAGACTTAGGTTAGGTTGGTAAGCTCTAACCACCATTCAGCGCGGGAATGAGGGAAATTATGATTTTTCCTGAATGTTAAAGGGAGATACAAAGAAAATTTATGGCTGTAATATATTTGTTGAAGTTTTAGTTTTCACTTTTTTATTCATTTTTGAGGACAAGAAATCAAATATCTTGTAATATTGTTTATTATACAGTTTTACGCCATTTCCTGGAAAAACTCTGAATAGCAGTAACTGAAATAAAAGCCAAATTATTGTATGGAGATCTGCGCAGTAAGTATAGGAAATAATTGTTGACTGTACAAATAACCAGCATGAGTGAACACGGTTTATAAACTATATTACGAACCGTGATCAGTGACTAGGTACAAGAAACTTTCAATTGTGAACACAATTAAGTTTTGCAGATACAAAAATCTGTAAAAACTAGTAAACGGCGTACCCATGTTCTGTTGATTTTTATGATCGAATCAGAAAGGGAACTGAGTATCATATCGTGCAGATATCGGTAAAAGTTCGTTTTTAATTAGGATATTCTGTCGATTTTGAAAGGTTTGGATAGAATACTTTTTTCGGGGTATTCTGATGTAATGCTCGTTGAATCTATCTCTAATAAGGGAGATGTGTTCCAAAGGCTATATTACTAAGATATAGACCTATAAAATCAACGTTAAAACCCCGTTAAATACCCGTTTGCCAATATGATCGGCTTGGTATTTCTAATAATAAAAAAGTTAGCAATGGTACACATCAGCTATCTCAATTTCCTTTCTTTTTTTATCTTTACCGTATGGTTCGACGCTCCAGGAATATAGTCAGTTTTACAAGTTTAGATTCACAGAACAGAAGTTAGACGTAATCTATACGAATCCGATCCTAACTGATGAGATCAGGTCATATTACATTTGAGTAAACTAGGACAAGGTGGGGTAATTTTGTACCCCACACTTTTCCACAAAACATGAAAATGGCTTACGTAATTGATTTTTAGGTAATTTTAAACTAAAATTTCCAGTTTTCATTTTATATATTTTGTCCCAAACCTATTTCATTTCTTTTTCCACTTGTTGACCTAAACATGTTATAGAATATATGTTGGTAGAATTAACAGAAAATTTTAAAGAGTTGAAGTTGTAAAAAAATTAACACACATTTTTTTGCACCATACCTACCTATTGCTGGTCGCAAAATTGGTGATAAACATTAGCTCAATTTAATGAGCTATAAATTTCGTACGTCTTAGTTGTTAAAGATCGAATTTGTTCTATTCTGTACACACTGTTAATTTAAATGTTTGTTGTTAAATTAATCATATAGTATGCATCTATTGTTATCTCAAAAAATGCCTTGAAAGTATATTATGTATTTGTCTAATGAATGTTTTGTTTGTCCAAGGTATGAGTGAGTCTCTCAAATATCAACTCAGTAAATTGCTTTGGTCGTATTTCTAAATAATAGCCGCGTATACCTATGTTTTTATGACTCTTTATTTTGCTCACAGTTTTATTACCATGATATCGTTATAGCACAGTAGAGCAGTTTTATATAAGGTGGTGCTTAGGTTTTAAAATTACCTCAAGTTGAAAATTGGCTCAGGAAATACAAGGTGCTTACTGAAAATGCATTCACCAACTTTATCTTCTTCGTTGTTAAAATATTTTTAGATTTAATATTATCGTCATATGTATTTTCTTCTATAGGATTTATTTAAAAATTTTCAATATCTTACTCTACTTTTTTGTCTAGATATTCACGTCATTTGAACACAAAAAGGAGTAACAGTAATAAATCAATAGTAAAACAATTATTATTGTAGTGTTAAAAAATAATTCGATTTTTTGAACTGCTCAATTTTGTTTGATCATTTACTTTTAGGTCTCTGATTTGAGTCCCTACCATTTTTTTTAATAATAAACTTCGCGGTAATATTCATTTTTAAGTGAGTTTTAACATCATTTTAATATATTATCATTTTGCAATAAATATTCATAAGGAAGATATTTTTTTCAGATTTGGCCTTTCATCACTGATTTTATTTATCTTACAGTGTCGATGGAGAACAGTCTATTGATATTTAGTAATACAGTTATAATTTCCAGTTACTAGTACATTATTTAGTATTCAATACATTATAGCGAAATATCTTCTACGTCAGTTAGATTTATAGATTAAACTTACAACATGGAGCATAATTAAATATATAACAACTATACCTTTTGATATAGAGTCTTGAAAGAGGTCTCCAAAGTAACAACCACTTAGTAAGCTTAACAACAAATTTGCTGTAGTATATTGAGTACAGTAAACAAACGGTTAAGGTTTGTTAGTTGACTTAAACTGCAAAACAATATCTATTATAATTGTTTTGAAAAAAACGTTGATCTCATTTAGATGTTCCAAGAAATATATAAAAAATATATAGAAATATATAGAAAAATATACCTATATGTGGGTCAAACCAGTAGAAGTATTGAAACTAGAGTAAAAGAACATAAAAAGTCCATATTAAATAACGCAAAAAATTCAGGATTTTCGACGCATTGTATAGAAAACAATCATTTTATAGATCAGAAAAATGTAAAGGTACTGCATCGTGAAAAGAAAGGAAAGCGCTTAGATCTGTTAGAGCAATTAGAAATAAAAAAAAATTTAATTATAAGTCCTTGTACTACGAATGGTCAGATAGATTTTACACTTTCGCCCTTAGAAAAGGTACTAAAAACTCGGGCTTTACCAGATGGTAGGCCCGATCAATCGGGGGTAGGTGCTCGTAAACAAATAAATAACGAAAACATGCTTGGAAACATTTAGTAATAGACATTTACTCTATTGAAAAAGGCCTAATAAGCCGAAATACTAGTATATAGAGTGTTTTCTATATATTTCTTGGAACATCTAAATGAGATCAATGCTTTTTTCAAAATAATTATTTTCACGATGTTTCACAAAGAACCATCCGCTTCGAGTATGCAATATCTATTGTTAGAGTTGTTTAAAAATATGTACTATAATTTTGTAACTAACAGAATTAATGGCCGGTTTGTCTCCAGTCCTCTCAAATGTAGTCAAAATAACAACGAGAGAGCTGGGTGTGTAACAGAGACATATACAGGATACAGGACTTAGACTTATACTTATAGTGGACTTAGTTTGGAATGAGGCAGCGTATGACGTTTGTTGTTATGATTGAATGTCTTATACATATAGTACTTGTGTTATCTGTTTTACGTAAAAATTAATAAAAATTGTGAATTTGTTGTTGTTTTCTTGTGTTTTAACAGTATTTATGTGTTCAATTTAATGACGGGTAATTAAAATAAGTGAACTATATACTGCAATAGAGTAGCATATATTATTTTCTATTATTGGGGAAGATACATATTTATTATTTGTATTCACATTTACTAGTAAATGAGCTCTTTAGCAAAACAATTCCAGCAATAGATGACTATTTATTATGGGCATTGGCATTCCAATTATGTGAATGAAATCAGTGTGCCTCTCTAAATACATTATGGCTGGATGTGTTATCTGGCGTTAGCAGCAAATTACATTATACTCATTTTATTTTGTTTCGATATGTACATTAATAAATATATTAATAGTAACTCAGTCACAAAATTATTTATTATATAGGTACTTTATGTGTATATGATACGATGAAATCAGAATCATCATATCACAATTTAAGATCATAAAAAAAGTTAGAATTCGGAATTAGGTAATTATTTATTATTAACTATTATCTAAAATCTGGGATGTTTCCGCTCTTTATTAAAATGTATATTATTATAAGTTATTTTCGTGCTTTTTTCTGTTAATGGATAAAATATGGATTCCATTAAAATTGCAAGCCCAGGGTTGCAAACCCATGACATAATCGTTGACCCCAGAGGTGACGGGTTCGTTTCCACGCGGATTCAACCATTTTTAATTAACTTGTAACTCGTATATAAATAAACTTTATGTGGAGACCCTGCATATGCGCCACGATGGGAAAAATATAGTACATGGATAGATGTTTAACTGTCTACTGCACAAAATGGTGGTTATGGTTTGACCAACATAGGTCCAGTCCTGGGCGGTAACGCAACCTACATAATACAGGGCGCACATGTCGTCGTCCCCTCTCCTATACAAGTCTCTTACTTTCGGGCCAACCCTTAAGATTACAATGTCAGGGTTCTCAGCGTCAGGGAAAACCTGAAAATGTCAGGGAATTCATACTCTGTCAGGAAAACGTCAGGAAATGTGTCGATAATCGTAAAAAATCAGGGAATTTTTTTTGTCATCAGGGAAAAATTTGTTGGGCGCTCCCTGTATGTTAAGATTTGGACGCGCCATTGCGATCGTAATTTATATTTCTGTGGCTTGTTTGGCCTTCAAAGCCAAAAATTTTATTTGATGAAATTTAAATATTATTTAATAACAGATAAAACTGTTTTACCCAAACGTGTTCCGATATTTATAAAATAATTTAATAGAACTGTTTTACCTGAAGTTGTTTGAGTTTCCTTGGTATTTATTGGAAACTAAATATTTTTATTAAAATTGTTTCGCCTAAAATATTTTTAATAAATGAAAATCCGTTTTCATGGCATTAGACAGGAAATTTTGTAAATACAAGTCAGGGAAAACCTGGAAATGTCAGGGAATTTGATATTGATAAATTGCTGAGAACCCTGAATGAGGGGTCTATATTACACTATTGTATTTATTACATCATACATCTTTAGTAAACTGTTGAAAGTAATAAATAACAAATTAGTTTTATGGTTCATTCATCTGCCTTGCATAATATATTCCGATATTATTTCGTTTCCATTCGATTACGAACAAAGAAAGTTGAAAGCAATAAATTGTCACATATCGTTTTGTGTGCCATTGTAAAAGGGTCTTTTGAAATTTAAATCATTAATCCCGTCTTTATACCTGAAACCTGCATTAACCAGTTCCACTGTTAACTTAATTTCTCCCTAGAGCTGAAGAAGTGTTCATGGTTCAAAAAATACACAAGACCTGCAAACGTCATGCATAGAATCGAATAATATTCAAAGTATAGCATACAGGGTGTCAATAGAAATTTCTTAAAAATATAGAATGCTTTTATAGAGATTGAAAATGGTCATCCTGTGGAGAACACGTGATTCTTTTAACTGTAATTTTCTGTATTGGAGGATAAGGTCGCACTAGCAGCTAGCTTTTCATTACCTGCCAGACGGGAAATTCTAAAATCAGATCATTTTACACATTAAGCGGATTATTTTCAGTGAGTTTGAATTTTTCTCATATTATACAGTAAAATATATCAAAAAACAGTACGAACACCAAATACACAAACAATTAACATACGCTGACATACCACAAAATCTATCTGTTAATTTTAAATACACAGTCGGCGTGAAGTTTACGTCGCGTCGAGTAGATTTTTCAACATTACCATACACATATATTTTCAACACATATTTGGTTCGAATCCAAGCTGTCCATACAAAAATTTCCTCTAAAGTGACGGATTTCCGTGTCCTGCATCGATCTTTAGATGTGTCGTGTAATGCCTTTTGGCATTCTATATTGTTTATGATTTCTATGGTCAGAGTGTGATAAAATGTTCTGACTTTGACTGACTATCAAAACATTGATTGCAGTGATGAAGTATAAAATAAAGTTACGTATAATTATATTTTATATATAATCTATACAGTTTGGTAATTTGAACAGTTAAAATTAAAATAATATTTTTATCTCATATATCTCTATATACAGAGTGAGTTTTATGTATGGAACGCCTCAATTATCTCGGAAACGGCTTGCCCGATTTTTATGAATTTTGGTTTATAAGGGTTTTGTAATATGGCCGATATTATTGTGGCATTTACATTGTTGTCAGATCTTTCGTTTTTCCGGAAATATACTGAAATTTGTTATTTCAAATGGATCAAATCTCTAAGAAATTTAGAATATTTTTCATGTAATGTTCCCTATACCTAATTGCCATAATTTCGGAGTTACAGCTACATTTGCAATATCTCCGCCGAAGTTAAAATATTACATCAGGGCGGCTATGTCTGCGACAAAAACAATTTTGACGTTTTAATAAACTATTATTGTTGGTGTTTATTGAAAGTTACAATGGACCGTTTATCTGAGAAAGAACGAATTGAGATTTTAATGATATTAGGATATGGTGATGTGCGTAGAAGTCAACAGGAAACGTGTAATATCTTTAATAATTTATATCCTAATAGAAATCCCATAGGATCTTTTGAAAACATAAAGTAAAGGCGGTTACAGCTGATGCTCAAAATTTTGTCCGTTTACTTCCATACAAGAAGCCATGCGATGTTTAAAACTTTGCAGTACATTTTGTAACATTCCTGACTGCTCAATTCTTCTTATCTCTGTGGTAATCCTATCTTTTAATTCCTGAATATTGGCAGGTTTGGTTTTATAAACAATATTTTTTAAGTGACCCCACAGGAAATAGTCTAAAGGATTCATGTCGAGTGATCGCGGGGGCCATTCGATAAAACCACGCCTTCCAATCCATCTTCTGGGAAACACATCGTTTAGGTATTGCCTCACGTCACGCGCATAGTGAGGTGGAGCTCCATCTTGTTGCACCCAAATATTGTTATTTGGGACATTGTTATTGTCTGAAAGTTTCAAATAATAAATTTCTAAATTAACAGGCAATTGAGAATACTTACTTAGATTTGGAAATAACCGAGCCAACTCAGGTATAATATTATTCTGTAATAAATTTAAATACGCCGGACCATTTAAGTTTCCTTCAATGAAAAAAGGACCAATTATTTTGTCGCCTATTATTCCAGCCCATACATTAATCTTTTGTGGAAATTGGGTGTGGGATTCTCTCATCCAACGAGGATTGTTACGTGACCAGTATCTGCAATTATGCCGATTTACGTTTCCATCAATACAAAAAGTGGCCTAATCGGAAAACATAACATTATTTAAAAAATTTGGATTATTTTGATCGTAACATTTTTCCATCATTGTGTCGGCAAACTCTTCACGTCTATCGAAATCATCATCTGACAACTCTTGAACCAATCTTACTTTGTAAGGATGGAATTTATTGGCATGTAAAATTTTCATTATGGATGTTTGAGAAATATCAACTTCCCTGGATATTTGTCTAGTACTCAAGTGTGGATCTTCTTCTAACATAACACAAACATCTAAAGATTTGTCTTCAGTTGTTGCAGTTTTTATACGCCCTGATTTCGGTAAATCTTTTATGGCTCCAGTTTGGTTAAACTTTTTTAACAACTTACAGTAGATCTTGTTATGGGATTTCTATTAGGATATAAATTATTAAAGATATTACACGTTTCCTGTTGACTTCTACGCACATCACCATATCCTAATATCATTAAAATCTCAATTCGTTCTTTCTCAGATAAACGGTCCATTGTAACTTTCAATAAACACCAACAATAATAGTTTATTAAAACGTCAAAATTGTTTTTGTCGCAGACATAGCCGCCCTGATGTAATATTTTAACTTCGGCGGAGATATTGCAAATGTAGCTGTAACTCCGAAATTATGGCAATTAGGTATAGGGAACATTACATGAAAAATATTCTAAATTTCTTAGAGATTTCAAAAACAAAAAAATATATAGGGTGATCCATTTGAAATAACAAATTTCAGTATATTTCCGGAAAAACGAAAGATCTGACAACAATGTAAATGCCACAATAATATCGGCCATATTACAAAACCCTTATAAACCAAAATTCATAAAAATCGGGCAAGCCGTTTCCGAGATAATTGAGGCGTTCCATACATAAAACTCACTCTGTATATCATATATATCTCTATATATTATCTCTATATATATCTTTATGTCTTGGAGCTCGGTGTCCAAGCGGTTAAGACGTCTGGTTTTCAATCGTTCTCCGCGGTTGACGACGGTTCGAATCTCACCTTGGTCAACTTTTTCTAATTGCTCCAATATTAAATCTGTGTGTATAAGGCTAGTAGCGTTCTTAATATGCAACTAGTACTACAATATCACTGTATAAATGGCTAACAACCTACTGTACACTTTAATTAATAAGGTTTTCCAGGCGTCCCTTATTCTCGAACTAAATGGTAATTAAAGTTATAACATCGTAAGTCGTTCCTGGGCGCACTCGCGGCCCGCAAAATAATAATATGCCGCTCCCTCTCCCACACAAGTCTCTGACTTCCGGGCTCATCACTAAGATGAGAATGAGGGATAGAGATATTATTATTATTATTATTAGGTATTATTATCTGAATTAAAACAAGTAATGCGATTTCGTGTAACCCGGAAGTGTGATTTTACGGAAGCTGGTTTCACTCTTCCCGAAAATATTCCCGTCGTTACACAACGTTACGCATTTTCTAAATGGTAACTTAAGTAACTAACACAATGCATTTAAATGAATCCACAAAAAAAGGTCAGCGGGCTAAAATCTGGTAATCTGGCTGGCTGCTCGATACTGCTTTGCTGAGCAGCTGGGTCTCATTACTTGTATGATGTAATGTAGTTTTTTCAATCTATTTATCCTCTGTCTCAATAGTGAAAAGGAACACTTTTTCGGTGAAAATAAAGATGTAGGTTGAAGACCTATATCTTTACCTTCAGTTCGAATTATATATAATTTTTTTTCTCTGACTTGAAAGTTTTTCGAACTAGGTTAGTTGGGTATCATTGCTTCAGCAACTTAAGAGTCCATTCACTAGGTCGAAATAAGCCCTAAATCGGCGTTCGTGTCGTGTCTAATTATAAAAAAAACTATAAAAGATGTAAATAAAATGATAAAAGCGACTTTTAGTAAAAAAGTATTGAAAGATAAGACTTTAATCTAAGTCCCTATAGTAGTAATTTTTGGTATTTCTTTTTATTTTTAAAATTCCAGGCAAACAATCTTGTACTAAAATAGCGTATTTTCAAAAATTATTTTCTCTAAAATACACATGTATTAAACAAAAACTTGTTACTATGGGGATCTAGTTTATCTTTTGATCTTTCCGGTGATATATAATTTATAACACTAAAAAGAAATTTTGTTGCAATTATAAGACAAATCCTTAATAAGCCCTTGCAATGAGGGTTAACTTTATTTCCATGTGCCTTTTTACATCGGCTTCACGTGCACCTCCGAAATCTTAATAATTCGATAGTGGAAATATGTAAGTCACCACCCATCGGCTACCCATCCTCTCAATTCGACCCCGCATTCATGCCTGTCAAATCTACAGAGAATGGACCCTTAAGCTCTTACAGATCTGTAAGATTAAAAATATTAATTAGATTTGTAAATTTTATGTTTTATTAAAAATTAACAAAAAAAAAACACTCGGCAACAACACGAAAAGTTCTTTTACTGAAATTCCGCAAAAAATAAGCGAAGGCCTGGAAATATCAATCAATTTTATCATAAAATATTGCTATCAACCCCGGATATTTTATAATTAGATAGGTTCCATTTTCTGTTCCAATGGTATTAGATATCTAAGCAGGGAAAGAGGTAGAGCTTATTAAAGGTAAACTAAAAGCACGTTAAAATTATGCTTTTCAATTAGTGCATAAATGAAGGTGTAGGTTATAATTTAAACCATTGGATTTAGGGTTGGAAAAACGACTAATAGGTAACCAGATTTTTTAAGTAATTAACCAATCATAAGTACCTACACGTCGTTTAAGACTTAATAAATAAAATTATTAAAAATACACTACACTAAATAATTAAAAATTATAAGTACAAGGAAAAAAGGACTTTGGTGGAAATGGCAGTTTTTTCTCTCACATTTTCACAAGTCTATTACCAATAAAAATCTACAAATCTAAAAATCTAAATCTAGTATCTACCTTTTTTCAGGCACCTGCAAGGAGCTGGATCGAAGCAACTTTTCACAAACGAGAATGCGCAAAATTTATTCCTTACTCAAAGGATCCATCGAGGTAAGCTGATATTTTAAGTTTCCCTTTTTGCGTTGACCGCCGAATAATATCGCCGAATTGGCGGAATTTACATTTCCGAATTATACCTATCCAGGATTTCACTACCCAGTTCCTTAACAATAGAACTTTTTTGTACGAAGCGAAAAACAAGATTTTATAATCACATGAAATGCCCTTTAGTAAGGACTAAATTTTAGTTTAACTAAATCGATGGATAAAATGTAATAAGAAAGCTTTTAACCATACATTCTGTCGTAGGGACTCCTTTAAAATACCACTAATGTTACTATATTATTATTTTATTACTTAAATCGAACATTTTTAGTGTTTGTACAAGTAAATAATTGTTTTGTTTTCCTTTTTGTATACGTGAGCTTTATTTTGGTAAAACTTTCATAACGGTTTTAGACTACTGCGCAGCCGCACTAGTTTTTTAGTGTTTTGGTTTATTTGGAACTAGTTCTGAACTGGTTCTCAGGAACTCAGGAACTTTTTCAGCGGTGTTTTTAAGCTTGAATTTTCTTCAATATTAGTGTAATATTTTTACCTGACTCATTTTACAGAACTAATTCCTGAAAGTTTGTTGGTTTTTATAAGTAATTCTATACTTAAGAAAATCAAAATTGTATTTTATTATTGACACATAGGTATTACGAACAAGCAAATTTTATAATTGATACATATTAATGTTAATGTTAGTGTTTGGAACATTAGAAATATTAATAAAAGTTGGAACACTACTTACCGAGGTGTCCTTCAATGACATGCTAGATCTTGAACATTATTTGAACTTCCAGTAACATAATCTGAACAGATTACTTCCGATGAATCAAGCTTATCCCTCAGTTATACTTGAAGATCTCCATCCCCACGCCTCTTAAGTGTTGTTATGTCACTATTGCCATCCACAGGGAAAGTGGCTGAAATAGGACGTAAACAGAGTCTTGTATACAGTTCGGTTTCAGGCAGACGTAGATGAGAAGCAATTTTTGTTGGAATTTTCGCGAAGTATGCAAACCTACTAGCTAAACTGAACATTTCCCACATTTATGATAGATGAATAATCGATACTTCTTATATAGGGAAATGTTAATTCCATCATTTCCTTCAATCACTACAAAGCTCTTTGTTTTGTAAATGTTAATATCTATGCGGAATTTTGAGAATCCAAATCTTATCTTTGTCATCAATATTATCCAAACATAATTTGGTCAATTCATCGCACCGTCACGCCTGCTGCTAAATCGATGATTAAAACAATCAAGAAGTAAATTAAGAAACTTTGAAAAAGAAAAGAAAATAAAAAATTTGGTAAATAGAAATAATAAAACCTTCATAAGGAATAAAAATAAACCTTCATACGGAATTTCCTTGTCTCGAGTCTCTAATAAAAACTAATAATTATTTTTCAAAAAGGCAATCACCTTGCAGAATATAACAATGTTCACACTATTCTTTCATTCTATCATTGTGGTTGATTTGAGCATCGAAAAGGCACTTCACGGACTTAATGGCTTATGAATTTGAGCTCGTTCCCCAAAATAAGCCAAAAGCATCTTAGAACGGGTGAGAGTTGCAAGTATTTTCCTTGTGAGGTAACTATTATGTAAGTAAAGTTCAAAGGTATTCAGAAATATGTAGACCATATACAATTTATACCAATTTGAGATAATACCATCATTTTTTCAGTTAACCACAGAATAAGTCTGATGTAATTGAATGAATTTCAATACTTCGATTTGATTAATCAGAAATCTGTTTGTTATTCCCAGTACAAAACGACACGTGGGGCTTAATTTGCGGAAAACACATTCCACGTTCATATTAATAAAAAATAAGCCGGGAAGACAAATGGAAAAAAGTTGTGTCTGAAATTAGATTTAAAAATAAGCAACCACCGTATTTTTAAAACAGAAACATTATAATACAAAAAAGAATATAAATGAATTTGTTCATTACCAGACATTGTGTGTAAAATACTAATTTATAAGAACGTTATTTTTTCAATATGTTGTGCCACCGATCTTGTACGTGCTTTACACGACAGTATAACTTTTACACCAGGGTCCTCATCAGCCTGCAAATACAGCTGTGGTGTGGTGGATATAGTAAGGTGGAAAACTCACTCAGGGGATTTTTTATTTCAGGGAATTATTGATTACGTGAGGGATTTTGTGTGCTTACTTCTGTCCAAATCTTTTTACATCTATCTCATTTACTGTGCGTTTCACGAAGTTGTATCCCGGATTGGAATGTTAGTATATATCTCCAACGTATGGAGCGTCGTCATGTTATTAGTTAAATTCAATGCATTGGCACATCTCGGTTACGGACCGCTACAAATTGAGGTGGTGTGATTTAAGCGCGCGTGCCAGTCTCGCACAGGATTTGCCAGCGAATCCTGACAATCCGAACATTCCAATCCGGGATACAACTTCGTGAAACGCACAGTATATAGCTACTTAGGTAGCTTTAGGTAAATCATTTCCTATCTATTGTTTCCTATCGTATGACATTAATAATCTTTGTCGTATGCCTCAATAGTCTCAGCATAATAATAAAGAATATAAACCTGTATTACAACCACATTGGTAGTTGTTGGTGTACATACATACGCATTTCTACATACATGTAGGTACATTTCTTTGGAATGCTTAAATCATTGTTTTCTATCTCTTACTGATGTGCCTAAAACATATACATTACGAATGTAAAGGCTCTGTTACAAATCCGCTCCTCATCATTGGGATCTCAGAAACTGTGAGAGATATGAATAAGCTTCAATGGGGGCAAAGTTGCAAAATCAGTGGATCAATATAATTCCCCAAAGAAATTAAGGTTTAACTTGATTAGGTTTTGAAATATTGATAAAACCTATATTTTAGAAATAGAGTTTTTATTTTTAGTAGCCTTATTTGAGTAGATATTGAAAGAATTAAAACGCTTCCTCAGTCTCATTCAAGTTCTTCGCTGCAACATTCTGTCCTATATTGGTCAGGATATTCAGATTTACAATGAGACGTTTCGTTTTTCCGGAACCATTATCCACTTCATTTTTTTAAACACGGACCTGGAATTTTCACAATTCCAGGTCCGTGAATAAATTAGTTGTTATTACAATAGTTAATACATGGTAAACTTCCACATTACTTAATATAATAATAATAAATGATTACAAGCCAAACCCAGATTTCATATGTTACAAATCTATGTTGCCACAGTCAATTTTTAATTGTTTTTTATGTATAATAGTGTTTTATGTATAAATGGTGTAGAGATTCTTATCGGTAATTTAATGTTTCTGCTATGTGACGAGGATTTATGACTACATGTCAGAGGCGCTTAAATCACATGAAATATCTTATACTTCAGAAGCAATTTAAATTTTTCTTTTGTTATTGTTATATGCCAAAAAAAAATTTAAGTTAAATTTATTATACTCTAGTTAATCGAAGCAAATTTGGATTTTTCCAAGCTTAAAGTTGAAAATTGATTTATGGGAATCTTGCGGTTATATATCACTCATTTTATGTGTTGCATGTCAAAACAGTTTTCACTCGGACGCGTGTTTATTCACATTCTCTCATCGATTCGGTTCCGTGTTGCATGAGGCAACACCATTTTCGTTGTTTGAAAGTAGTATTTAATAAAGTGATTTGCCCGACATTGTTTAGTTGACATTATTTGATTTCAGTCAGTTTTAGTGTTTTCAGATCGTTCTGAAATAATTACCATGCACCATTTATTATTCACAGAACACAATTTTCAGGAAGATTAACAACAAATTGTAACGATTTAATTTGTCTATAATTCTTAATTTGTAGTTGCAACTACCAATTTGCAGTTAACTGTATCAATATAAGTATACAATATCTGTAATTATCAGAAAAAGGTAAATTATCGATTTAACTTTAAAAAACTCGTACACATTTTCTGGATATTACAAACGTAAATACTTCCATTAGCCCATACGTCTTCAACTTCATTGAAAGACCTCCACATGGAACAGGGAACTAGTTATATGTATAATTTAGATAACTACACTGCAATTCAAGCCGTTTCAAGTGGCTCAACTATTCATTACGTTCAATTTGTTTGTGATGCATTTTAATTTTGCCAGTATCATCACTAAATGCCTTCTGATTTTATAATTGGAAGGTTAAATAAATGAGGATACAATTATTGTAGAAAAATACTGAATAGTTTGCAAAAAAAGAATGTAATATATTAAGTTTAACTAGTTCTAATAGAACAAAATCAAATTAAATTATACTGTATGAATAGTAAATCATCATACACCATCATTATTTTATAATTTTCTAATACAAAATTTAATAAATCTGTTATTATTGTGTATATATTTATATCGATTTAATGCTGTGTGAGGTATTTTCCTGATGTATAAATTAGATACCTAGATTACCTACGCATTCTAGGCTACTGTAGTAGGCATATAACTATAACACTATAATTTATTAACCATCATATCGCACTGTCAATACAATACCAACGCAAGTAAAAAATTAGCATTTCGAGAAAATCGCCGTTAAAGTTTTTGATCCATGAAAATACCACTGTATATTTGTAAATAATGTAGATATCTTTATAATATTTGTAAATAATTTTGATTATAGTATATTCATTAACATCATGTGCAATTTTTATGCATATTGAAATATTTAAAAGTGTTTTAACAGAAAAAATTAAACTTATTTTGAGTTACGTTAGTATTGCATGATATTTCATTTAATTCTTACCAGATACGTTACCCCTTAGAATTAATGATATTACAATCTTTGTTTTCAAATTAAACAAAAATGTAAGTGAAAAAACGATTTATTTATTCAAAAGTATTCGAGTTATTGTACTTTAATATCGAAAAAACACATCTATTTCAGTTTTCACACTGGAGATTTTCATAAAAAGAGTGATAAGGAGTTTTTATCGCTTTACTGTTACATAAAATTATTAAACCATCCTTTTTGTTTTTCGATATTTTAGGAGCTTCTTTATAGGCTTTTATTGGGATAATTTTCATGTCCTTCTCATTCTTTCTGCCGCTTCTTCGTCCTCGTAGGTACATCAGTTTGAAAATAATCTACTTGGTCATAATTATACTTATAAAAGATAGAAAAAGGATTATTTTTAGTAAAATATAAAATCTTAATATCAGTCCATCGTACGTGTTTCTTGTTAGTGTTTACACTATAATTTGTGCCTATATCACTGGATAGTGTTTTAAAATCACAAAAATTCAAAAGTGTCCATTTCAAACACTGTAGGGACTACCTGTTTTCTTTGCCAAGCGTATCACAGGAATCCACTCAGATGCCTGTTGGTTTCCTTGGCTTTCAATGGCCATTTGAAGCATTAATTTGGCTCTTGAACTCATTATTGGTGTTTATAAACAAATAATCACACTATTTTAATGTTTAAAACAAACTCTCAACTTCTCTTAAGCCACAGACAAATCAACATAAGTGAGTCAACCACGGATAGTCTTGGATGCAATACTACCACAATTTAAAATGTGGCATACTGTTCACTGCTTACTTCGAAATATATCTAATACAATACTAACACAACTCAAAATACGTTAGTATTGCATTAACTATTTTTATGTTATGTCATAATTCTAACACATTGTACTTTTTAATAGAATACAATATGTGGTAGTGTTGTATTTGAATTTTGTGTACTTATTACATCTATTTTGCGCCTTAACTCAAAATCGACATTTTTTGAGTTACGTTGGTATTGTATTGATAGTGCGATATATTATGAATGAAGAGGGAAAGAGAGAGAGAGAGAGAGAGCCTTTGTCTATATCGCCAGCATATCACTTCACTTGTAATTATGAAATTAATATCTATTAACTTGTAGTTTATAACAAACGTGACATTAATGATCGTAATGAAAGATTTTTTATTAGATATTAATGATATTTAAATTGATAATAATATGATCATTTTATAACAATAGTATAATGGTTTTGCTTTGGTATAAATAATTTTAAAAGAGAAACAATATCAGACCTTTTTATACCATAAAATTCTAGTAGTGGTGAGAAACAAACTGTAGTGCCCTCTTTCGGTCTTTAAATCAGTATTTTTCAGTCGCTAGAAAAGCATTATTAATATCATGCATTAGTGGGATGTTATATATCAAAATACAGATCACGCAACAATTTTTTGCTTACTTTACAGTGCCACTTTTGATCGAGAACATAATAATTGGCTACAGGTCAAGATAACAAGTAGCACAATGGTTTTTCTTATTGTTTCTTACTAACGAGTGACTCTAATTAATTGGCATTGTTCATTACAGGAGTGGTGTTCTCTTCAACTAACAAATGCGGTTCAGATTCATTTTACACAATTAGAACACCTAATAGAAGGCCTAATTTATTACGCAGTCGTTCTAACATAGATGTATGTCATGCCGTCCCAATGACCCATAGCTTTCTTAGACAACGAAAGATTAATGTAACGTTATAAATTAAATCAAATAAAATTAAAATTCACAAAAAGTAAGCTCACCACTTAAAGTCATGTATAACTTGAAAATGTAACTTAAAAATAATTTTATTTGCAGTTACAGCTTCTAGACTCAACAGCAGAAAATATTTTATACAAAATCTTCCATTCGTAAAGTGTTTATTTCTATACAAATGAAAAGCACACTCACACATTGAATTTAATTTGAAATTGTCTATAAAACTTAGTATTATATTCACTATCCATAAAGAGGGTGTGCACTAATTGTAGTACCTACATACATAGTCATTGTGATGGTATTTATAATAAAAAAATTAGAACAAATAAAGGAAAAGTAAGAATCATATTATTAACATTTTTTTGGTAGCAGGAATCTAAATTTATTGATTTAATTTTACTTAATAAAAGATTAGTAATTATAATTAATTAATTTAAATTATTTATTTTTATTGATTATTTATATTTATTAAACTAATATCATTTGGATGTACAGTTTGCTTCATATAAAACAGCCATAATTCTTATAATATTTGTAGCTAAACAACAACTAAACACATAGCTATTTTAGATATGATTTATAGAAGACATTCTTTTCTTTGTACGGTAGTACACATTTATTTAAATTTAGCAATTATAAATCAAATTCTTCGTAATGTTACTAAACCTTGACTAAAAGCACGAATAATGTCAACATTGTATTAAAAAAGTGATCCACGAATAAAATCGATGATAGAGCTACGATTGATCTACGATTTCCATTAAGAGTTGTGTCAATACATAAACCATTTTTATCGATTTGAATTTTTTCTAGATATTCATAAAAAAATATTAAAACACATGTTATCCTATTAATAGTTTAAAGTTATACCATGGGATAAACAAACCTTAAAATTATATAAAACACATCTAACTCAGTATGACTTGCTTGCACCGAAATATCACTAAAGGTTCAATTTTTTTAATTTAAATATGAACAATTAAAAGTACATGTAGGACTTAATACTTATATACCGGGATATCAAAAATTGTCTTGGTCAAGGGTGGTTGTGGAATGTAAAACGTGTGTCTTACTTTAAATTTTTGAATATGTTTTGTTGTGTCAGAATCTGTCAAGTCATTGTGCTGAAATTTTCTAATCCAGTTTTTGAATCATGCCTCTTACCACACAGCACAAAATTTTCATGATTGAAGCCTATTTTCGGACGGGTGCGCTAGTTATTGGAAATTGGCAATACAGTCAACGTTTGTGTTTGGACAATTTTCGAGAGCACTTCCCAAACGTGGCAATATTACCGGACAATTTTTATGCGTGCCTTACTAATTGTGTTGAAGTGTTTCGCGAAACTGGTTGTGTGACTCATAAAAAAGGTGCTGGTAGACCAAGAGTTCGTACAGAAGAAGTTGTCAATGACGTTCGTCAACGTATGGAAGAGGAGCCTGCAAAACCTTTGAAACGTCTTTCTCAGGAAATTGGACTTTCTTAAGGAACATGTCATAAGATTTTAAAGAAACACTTGAACATGAATCCATATAAGATGCAAGCACATCAAGCTCTTCTGCCCGCAGACCACCCCAGACGCCTTGCTTACTGCCATTGGTTTGTCAATAATTTAATGAATGACGATCTTCTGGACTTAACTTTTTTTTCTGACGAAGCGTGGTTCCACCTTTCGGGATACATCAATTCTCAAAATATGCGAATGTGGAGCAATGATAACCCTCATGTTTTTACTGAATCGCCACTACATGCTCAAAAAATTGGTGTTTGGATGGCAGTTTCTCGCAGAAGAATAATTGGGCCAATTTTTTTCGATTTCACCGTCAACGCAGAAAGGTACAGACACAACTTTTTGGCTGAATTTGTGCAACAGTTAAAAGATGATGAACTTCGGTACGGTTATTTCCAGCATGCCGGTGCAACAGCACATACTACACGAGAAAATATTGCTTTCCTCCGCGAGTTTTTTGATGACCGGCTGATAAGTTTGCATACAGAAGTTGACTTTCCTCCGAGATCACCTTGTTTGACAATTATGGATTATTTTATATTTCCTTACTTAAAAAACAAGATTTTCGCAACTCCGGTAAATAATTTGCAAGAACTGCAACAAAGAATTGTTCAGCAATGTGCAACCATAACGCCAGAAATGCTGCAAAACGCTTTTCACAGCATGAGGAGGCGCATCAACTTGTGCATCGAACAAAACGGGGGACATTTCCAACAATTACTGTAATTTAGTTTTTCTTGTTACTAAAACCGTTATTTCATAATTTGTAGTTCATTATTGTTTTACAACTGAAATAAATAGGTATGAAATTTGTAGGTTATTGATGATGTCAGTGTGACAGTGACATAATTATTTCAAATTTAAAGTAAGACACACGTTTTACATTCCACAACCACCCTTGACCAAGATAATTTTTGATATCCCGGTATCTACTTAAAGCTACGTGTTCAATATTTTTTTAACTATAGTATTATCACATTCTGACATATAAATTCTGATATATAAATTCCTTTATAGTCTTACCCAGTATATCATTACCAAAATTTAGTATTTTGACGTTCAATTATGGGTCATTATTTAATTTAACTTTGGCACTGTTTCTGATTAGGCAGTTAAATTTATCTTCAAAGTTGAACTAAAGTACCACTAAATATATCATGCTTATATTTTTTTCTTACCTCTAATATAGCTTCAAAGGTACCTAGACGATATTTTCCTCGAAAATGGCACAATATATACCTACATTGATTTACAATTCCAATTAAAATGATTGGTTATCCATCCGGGACTCGGTCATCCCAAAAATGCCCATCCGAAGCAAAAGCAAGGGACACCAGCAACAATTTCCGAACTTCGGATTTTTTATGTCAGCTAAAGTATTTTCCTTTCAAGTTGTCAAGTCAATTTTAAGCTGATAGTCTCAACGCTACGTAGAAGGGGTCAACCTCATTATAGGAGGTCCCCTTTCAAGGTAAGGGCTAAAAATAGCAGACCCAGCTTTTTCGTCGCATCTGGCTATACTTAGGGAGAATCAGGGACTTCTGGTTCTGAGCCTGTTGCGGTAGTCGTTGTACCTGTGGATGTTGCTAATCTTTCGCGGAATTTAAAAAGAAATTTGATCGTAAAAGCGAATAATTTAAAATAAAAATACTTTTTATCCAACTAATAATTGTGTAGAATATCCCATGGTATCGAAATTATGTGGGTATTTTTTCAGGTACAAAATTATAATAATTGTATCGCCACAAAATGTTGGAAAATGTTAGCGATGGCTCGCTCTTAAGGCGGCGGTTACATTTGTCACCACAAACTCAGCTAAGCTAGGGATGTACAATTCCACTAGCTTAAGTTTATGGACATTAGCTCCGGTAGCTCAGGGAGATTTATGAGACTCGGGCGTAGTATTCTTAGGACTGTTTTGACTGTTGACAAGTTATTTGGGCACCAGGATAATTTTTAGATATAAGATAAAAGAAAACTATATAAAAGTTAGTTGAATACACTATAATCAAATAAACAAATTGAATGGAATTTACAAATGAATAATAAAGTGACTATTTAACAATAATTCAAAAATGATTTAATATTGACTAAAATATGAAAAAAATTTGAAAAATGAAATTTTAAAATTGGCTAACTTTACACAATTTTAAGAGGTTCGGGGTCACTCTGAAAATCTCGTTCCTTCTTTATGAGGTCAGTACTCTCACCCTTAACCTGTGCTGATGATTGGATCCAGGTGGACTTTCCGTGGCAAAGTGGGGAAGCTAGAGCTCTAGTCCAGATGATGGTCACGTACTGCTAAGTCCAATCCTCTTATCTAGGGATCTGCAGGTGGTAAGCGTCCAGAGTTTTCAGCAGGTTATAGATCTCGCAGTCAGGTTACAGCAGCCTCGTCTCAGAAGAGTACATACAAAGAATTGTTTGTGTTAAGAGTGCCCCAAAATTTACAAATATATAGATGAACGTTGACGGCTAGTGTAGCCAAGATTAAAAATTATAAATAAATTCCTGAAGGGAATGTACCAGCAAATCTGGTATGGAAAAATCCTCTGTGATTCTCACAGGGAAAGTAATTAACAAATGAAAACAAAACCTGGAAGGTGTCAACCTTTAGTGACCCTACCCAGAATGAAGCAAATAAAATTACCCAAAAAATTGCATTCAAATGAACTGATTACAGTTCAGCACTCGACAATTTCTTAATAAAAAACTCTAATCATTACTATTTAAAGATACAATAGTTCAGAAGGAACAAAAATAAATTAAATAAAAAAACCCTCTATTATCTGACCCAAAATTCCAAAAACAACGGTTTCATAACCGGTTAAACAAGGAAATATTACCACTCTAATTAGGTAAAAGAGAAAAATTATTTCATTAATATTTCAAAAACTGAGTGACAAGTTATAGAAATTCGTATTGATTTATTGTACAAATTTGTTGTCAAAGAACAATAATCAATGAATTTACTATGTTAGGAAACAGGTTCCAGTCTTCTAATCGGCGTGAATGTGAGTTATTCAAATCTATATAAAGTAACAAATTACTTAACCTAGTGCAGAAATTACGATATTAGCAATTTTCTATAGCTCCAATCATATATTATAACTATAAGATAAGAGAAGATAAGATAACGATAAGATAATTAACTTAATTCCCAAAGGGCACAACACGTGGTGGATAGTCGCAATCCGATTCAAACAAAATGGAGGCAAGAAAACTCAAATTTATTGGTTTTGAAAAAACAATGTTTTCTATAATCTCCTGACTAGAGCACAGCTTCACAAATTTATAAAATCATATTGAAACTATTTTCTATTGTTTCGAATCGTACTACATTTCACCATATAGGGTGACAAAAAAAATCTCACTGACCACGCCTAAATAATTTAACTAAAATCCAGGTAAATCCTGATTATATTTGAAATATAATTACTTAATAATGACAACAAATCGCTATTATCTTATTTCTGTACTAATAATTATAATCGTAACCAATAATGAAAATGAATAAATTATATATATCAAATAGGTAAATAACTCACATGTGCCTATCCACGAAGACGGAAACTGTCTCTCCTCCTACCTAATTCACACCGGCGTCTGTTGAATTTTGGAGGGGCTACTTAGCCAATGAGCGTTCTCCAACGCAGATTATTTGAAAACGGAAAACTTAAGCCACCAACAATTAGGTTGGGTGTTTTACGGGGTGCATAATAATAGTGAACCTCATGGAACGACATTAAAATGTACGTTACACATTGGATGCGGATTCGTACGAAATTTTATTCTTACGAATTGGTACGAATTCGTACGGACTCGTCTGAAGTAAACAAATAAATGCTTCTTTATGTAGGAGGTTACAGTGCATAAGAACATTTGTTACGATTTCGTACGAACTCGGACGATGTTCTGATGCGACCAAACTATTTTGTTTTTTTCGTCAGTATTCGTGCGGAGTGGAAGAGTCCAAGATAGATTGCGAAAAGTTTATAACTTTAATACAGGAAAGAAGGTCTTTGGCGGACAAAAAAGTAAACAGTATCATAATAGAGACTTAACTAAAAAAATATGGAGGAAAGTGGCAGAGAGATTTTTTATTTGTTTCTTATAAGTTATTACAGAACCGATTAATATAAGTAACAAAATTGATGTATTAAAAAAATTATTTATTAAAATCGAAGAATTTTGGATTGTTCTCTATAATTTCTGTAAACGATTGTCCAAACTCTTCCTCATTCTGCTTTATCCTAAGAAGTACCTAATCGTCAACACAAGAACGACAGTTTTACAACTGGATTCATTGTCATGCTGTTAAAGTATTTACATATGCAGAGTATGCACTACTGAACTGCCTACTACTGAATACTGAATTGCACTGTCAGTACGCATCTAATGTAACCAATTTTAATTACGTATTCGTACGAATATATTTCTTATGAATTCGTACGAATAAAAGTTCGTACGAATTCGTAAAAAATCTCATAAAATCCCATAAAGACCTTCATTCCTGTATTAAAGTTATAAACTTTTCGCAATCTATCTTGGACTCTTCCACTCCCCACGAATACTGACGAAAAAAACAAAATAGTTTGGTCGCATCAGAACATCGTCCGAATTCGTACGAAATCGTAACAAATGTTCTTATGCACTGTAACCACCAACATAAAGAAGCATTTATTTGTTTACTTCAGACGAGTCCGTACGAATTCGTACCAATTCGTAAGAATAAAATTTCGTACAAATCCGCATCCAATGTAACCGCCGCCTTAGGTGTCACATGAAATTACACGGACTTGAAAATTGTCGACACAAAATAAAAAACAATCTAATGTAGTCAAAACTATTATTCTTTACTAGTACTATAGTTTACAAGTACTATATGTTGAAATAACAGAAATGCGAGATATTTTTGTAATCCATCCATATGTTTATTTTGAATTAATTTAATTAATTGAAACGTGCAAAACAATTGGAATAGTGGACGTTTGAATTAATTAAATAATTTTATAATCTCAAAAAGCAGATTTATATTATATTTCAGTGGATACACGTGTCTAACTAATACTCTGCGGATTGAAAAACAATCACTTGTATGTGCTCTTATCCGTTCAGTAGTAAAAGTCATCTGAAAATAGTTCGCCGCGTGAATCAACATCTTATTCTCCTTGACATACAGAAATAAACAATGTTTGAGATTTCTATACAAGCGGGAAGTGTACTAAGTTCAACAAAAATGTCGGGACTATTTCTAAATAGACCTTGCTTTATCTATTATTTACTCAAAAAACATTCGCGTGAATCAAATTAAGTATATCTTTGTTTTATTTTATAATTATTTTTATTTTGAATATCATCTAGCAAAAAAATAATAACAAGCAAGTAATATCGGAGTGTCTTTCCTTTTCCAACATATTCTTTTTACTTATAGTATATTGTTTTGGGCATATTTCTACGAAGCCGTAGAAGAGCCATGTATGAAATTTTTTTAAAATTCAGACTTTAAACTCTGAATTCAGACTTTAATCTCTGAATTCAGACTTTAATATCTGAATTCGGACTTTAATATCTGAATTCAGACTTTAATCTCTGAATTCAGACTTTAATCTCTGAATTTAGACTTTAACCTCTGATCTCAGACTTTAAACTCTGATTTCAGACTTTAAACTCTGAATTCAGACTTTGAACTTATATCAACTGTTATGCCTGAACGTACGACTGCAATTAGGTAACGGGATACTGTGCCTTAAGAAAGCATCTACAAAATATGGGCGTATATAACGAGAAATTAATCCTTGGACTCTGTAATGAAGGCTCTGAACAAGTAACTTATACCGTCTATTATGAGTGTCGAGCGGTAACTTAGTGGAAAAACCACCTTTTGGGAGATATAAATTAGTTAACTTAACATTCAGTTAGGTAATATAAATGATTTGTTATTAAAATGATTATTAATACACCTTATTTTTGCAAAATTATTTATTTGTTTTTCATAGCACTACACTTATTATTAGTGGTATCATAAGTACCATTATTAGTGATATCCCGAATATATGACCAGGAATGAATTTTAGGTATAGAACATTCTACATAAACTAAAATTTGAGTTTTTGGTGATTTTTTTGATTTCGACTTTGACCTGAAAATTTGAAGACCCTGTATTATACTTTCAGGACATTAATGTAGTTGTTCATAATGAAGTCTGAATTCAGTGTTTAAAGTCTGAATTCAGAGTTTAAAGTCTGAATTCAGAGTATAAAGTCTGAATTCAGAGTTTAAAGTCTGAAATTTACGAAAGCGAAAAAAAATTTTCGACGTGGCCCTTCTACGCCTTCGTATATTTCCCTTAAAGGTATACTTTTGAAATCCTATATCGATATATTGTGAGGGCACATACTATACAGATCTGTAAAAATATACAAGGTCAAGGTTCTCTAGTTACTAGTTTGTTTTTATTGGAATTTTTATCATGTGTAAATGTTAATAATTTGAAAATATATTCCCTTTTAAATAAAAGTCGGACAGTTTTTGGATTTTTTTTAAAACTCATTCGTTTCTAAGTTACGGGAGTCAAATCATCATTGAAACAACGTATATTTATATCTTTATACAATATAAACACATAAAGTTATTTTAATATGTCTTAGTGCCTATAATGTAAGTAATACCTACCATACTTGATCTTGTCATTTTGCACCAGTCTCCCATTGCTTGCTTGAACAAATCGATTTTCATAGTATTAAGAAAATTACCAAAACATGTATTTGTCACTAACTTAACTTTTTGATCTGATATATGATCATGTTACCGCACATCAAATTTTTGCATGCAATTATTTAAAAAATAAGCGAAATTATACAGGGTTCCCCATAATAGACTACTCATTTTAATAGTTCAATAAAATTGTTGATACTTAAAAAAACAAACATTTTATTACACTTAATTAAAATTTACTCTTTGTTATTTACTGTAACATACGACTTATCGTAACTTTTAAAAATTACGTCTTTTAAGTGACCGCCATCAACTTCAATGCACTTTTCAAGATTGGACAATAAATGATTAATGACACGATGAAGCGAAAGCTGACTTATTCGCCGGACTTCTGCAGCAATTCAAACTTTGAGCTCTTGGATGTTTTGTGGACGAGTTGCAAAAACAATTGCCTTTAAATAGCCTCACAGAAAAATGTCTGGTGGAGTTAAGTCAGGGGACCTCGCAGGCCAATTTCAGTCCCCAAATCGTGAAATGAGTCGCCCATTAAACACTTCTCGTAGAACTCTCATAGAGTTTCTAGCGGTATGTGGTGTTACTCCATCTTGCTGGAATAATAAAGCATTATTTAGTAATCACCTTCATTCTAATTCAGGAATAAAAGCGCCTCTAGCATATTTACTAATTTACTAATTTATTAGAAAAATGACATGTTACGAAAAACAATTGTATCCTAGTTTTGCGACAGGCGCCTACTTGATTAATAACATGTTGATTAAAATCTCAAAGCCCATAGAATATAACGGTATAAAGAAAAACGTACTGACTTATCTTATATAGAATTTATTTCAATATCAAAATAGGTAGTCTATTATGAGGAACCCTGTATACAGGGCGCCCTATTTCTTGACCCGTTGCATGGGTAACTTTTTTATTAGTCGAGATACAAAAACGCTTAAATGAGCAAATTAGTGCAGTTTCGTATTAGTAATTCTACGGTAAGGCGAAAAATTATATACGGGGGAAGGTTGAAAAGTTATGGACAAAAAACGAAAAATCCAACTTTTCTATTATCCCTCGTAGCTCGTTCATTTGAAGAGTTAGAGAAAAATGCTTCACATGTTTTTTGCAGTATTTTTCATGTAAAATGACATGCACTTGCTACTTTTTATATATCTCTTAAAATGGTTGAGAATCACAGTAAAATATATTTTTTTTAAATGTAATGGATAGGTGGCTGTGGCATTAACCGAAAGTCCCCTTTTTTCTCTTTCAGATGATATAACATAGTCCATATTTTATCCTTACAAAAGTAATAATAATCGTTGTTTTTAAAGAAAGTTTATTGTCACATCAAGAATGCTATGGATTATGGAACAAAAGAATGTTTTGAGAACAGAAATTATTAATTAATTAATTATATTGAAGTAAATGTTCGAAATGACCACCATCCTGTTGGATACATAGTAAGCAACGTTTCTGGATACTTCTTAAAACATTATTTATTGTATGTCCATGTATGCTTCTAATTGCATCTTGAATCCTGACTTTTAGATCCTCTATATCTAGAGGAGTTGTCACATAAACTTTATCTTTCAATAACCCCCAAAGAAAGAAATCTAAGGGGGTCAAATCAGGTGTTCGCGCTGGCCAGTCGATATCCATTCTATTTCCTATAACATTATCAAACTGTTCATGTAAATATTGTTTTACCTCGCGGGAATTATGCGCAGGTGCTCCATCGTGTTGGAAGTATTTAAGATTTCTAAAAATATGAAGTGGTAATTCATTTAAATATTCCTCTGTTAGAGTATTCCTTAGAAAATGAAGGTAATTATTCGCATTCAAATTATCTTCGTAAAAATATGGGCCAATAATTTTGCCACAAAAAATTCCACACCACACATTTATCCCAAATTGACGTTGATTTCTTCTTTCAGATAGCATTCTTGATGTGACAATAAACTTTCTTTAAAAACAACGATTATTATTACTTTTGTAAGGATAAAATATGGACTATGTTATATCATCTGAAAGAGAAAAAAGGGGACTTTCGGTTAATGTCACAGCCACCTATCCATTACATTTAAAAAAAATATATTTTACTGTGATTCTCAACCATTTTAAGAGATATAAAAAGTAGCAAGTGCATGTCATTTTACATGAAAAATACTGCAAAAAACATGTGAAGCATTTTTCTCTAACTCTTCAAATGAACGAGCTACGAGGGATAATAGAAAAGTTGGATTTTTCGTTTTTTGTCAATAACTTTTCAACCTTCCCCCGTATATAATTTTTCGCCTTACCGTAGAATTATTAATACGAAACTGCACTAATTTGCTCATTTAAGCGTTTTTGTATCTCTACTAATAAAAAAGTTACCCATGCAACGGGTCAAGAAATAGGGCGCCCTGTATATCTGCTACAGTGAACAATTTTCGATATCCTTAATTAATAATTTGCAGATCTGGCCTTAAGTAAAAGCCTTTTATAATGGGTTGTAGTAGATAAGTTAAAAGGAAAGTGGAGATCCCAAGAAAGCTTTTGCTGTAAGATCAAAGAAAAGTGGTTAACCTAAATTAAAGGTAACTTAGAGGAGGCAAATTAATCAGAAATGTTTATGCAACCGTATAAAAAAGAATAAGAAAATTAATTAGGGTTTTAAATTTATGATGGAATTACTGTTTTCATTTCAATTTGTGTAAAGGATTTAGATAGTGGCTCGTAAACTTGTCTATTTATTCTAAGCTCGTGTATTTGTCAGGTAATTTTTTGACTAGGTACTTCTTAAAAAAATGCATATAAGCATGTGTCAAACAAAATAGATAGTAAACACTATGTATTTATTATAAGAGTTACTTGTGAAAATAAATCCTATATTGTAGCCTTTTGACAAATAGAGGGTAATTAACTAGACAATAACTAGGCTTTAAAGAAATAACAACTTTATTGGAGCGACCGTTTAAAGACCTTACTCACAATATTAAATATATTCTGCTTGATCTAATCACAGTACTTAATGACTTAAAAATGACCACACTATGAACAAAAATGCATATTCTTGAGATCTGATTTGTAAATAGTACTATTATACTCCTATTGATATACAACTTATATTACAACCTCCTGAATTAATATGTGTAAAAATTCCACTTTTACATTTTTAATCATGAAATGTTTTTAAAGTGTTTTAATTTATTGTAAATGCAGCAAGGTATCCCTTATCCGATCGCTTATTTTTTAGCAATATACCAAATTGGGCAGAATTACAAGAGGAATTCAGTGCCTCCTTCAAATTTAATTTTAATTTTCAACTTTTCGAGATATTTTGAAAAAACTGAAAATCGCCAAAATTTTTAAACTAGAATATCTCGAAAACTATAAAAGATACAAATAAAATAAAAATACTGTGTAATAGTGTTTTTTACGTGGTCTTAAACGGTGATATTGAAAACTTCACGGGCATGTTAGTTTTTCAGAAAAAAAATAAAGTTATGTTTTTTTTTAAATGGCAACCATAGTTGGCTATGGTATCAATAAAAAGCTTATTTTTTTCTGATTTCAAAAATATAATATTTAATAAATCCTATTTTTCTTCGTTTGTGTACATTTCACAATAACTATTTTCAGATGAACGTTTAATTTTGACGTTTATAATGTGACTTTAGTGTGATCTGACATTTATATTTTATTGTTGTTTACTGATCTACGTTGGTTTTTCATAGCTTACTATGTTAATAAATTATTTGTTCATTACAGTAAACAATAGAAAAGAGAAAGGTATATTAAATATCATACTTTTTAAATCAGAAAAAAATAAGCTTTTTATTGATACCATAGCCAACTATGGTTGCCATTTAAAAAACATAACTTTATTTTTTTTCTCAAAAACTAAGATGCCTATGAAATTTTCAATATCACCGGTTAATTCCACGTAAAAATCACTATCACACAGTATTTTTATATTATTTGTATCTTTTATAGTTTTCGAGATATTCGAGTTTAAAAGTTTTGGCAATTTTCAGTTTTTTCAAAATATCTCGAAAAGTTGAAAATTAAAATTAAATCTGAAGGAGGCACTGAATTCCTCTTGTAATTCTGCCCAATTTTGCTAAGTTAAACAATTCTCTATCTCCACTATCAACAAAGTTAGCCATATAAGGAGATAGATAATGGGCACCTTGTATATGATGTAATTAATATATTATTACGAAATAATAATCCGTTTAATATGTATTTTTAGTGTATATGTCATCAATTTTAACTGGGCAATAAGAGTATTAACCTTATAGAATTGGTAGACGTGGTATATTTTAATATGTAAAATAAGTTAAGTATGTTAAATAAGCAACTACTAGATGTAGATATCGTTAGTATATGTAACTGGAACATTTTTAATTTATATTATATGGATACTGTTATATAGAACATTTCAAATATGGTACATTTATTGTTTTGTGATTTAAATATGTTATGCTCAAAAATGTTTCATTTTTAAAATAAGCCATTTTTCCATAATAAGAAAAATATAAACATGTAATATTTTTTGGATTATATACTTACGTAAAATTGACCCCCATTTTTTTTGTTTAAAAAACGAAATTCACGAGATTTGTCCTTTAAAATTTAGTTTACAAAATTTGAATTATCGGAAAAATGTAAGATAAAACCTAAAACTATTTTTATTAATGAAAAACTATATATTTTGCAAAAACTAAAATCTACTTTTTGTTAATCCAAAGATATGTATATTCTGTGTCTATATATGTGTATTCTTTGCGATTATTTTGAATGGTTATTTCAAATAAAACACCTGTAAAACATAATTATAGAAAATGTTAATCTTCATACTATAATTTTTTTTAAATTTTAGTTCGCAGACATATCCTCTTTTATTAATTTTTTTAAACGAGATTAGTAAGATATGCAACTCAATAGAGCGAGATATTTTGATACAAGCTATTTTTGAAGAAAAAAGACGAATATTGTCCATATTTGTCTAAATCGTTTTCAGGAAATTTAGAGTATTATCAGAGAAATTTAAATGACTAAAATCTCGATTTTACTATGTTCTATGTCCTAGGTACTGAGCTACTGTCACAATGGTTATTCACTGAACCGTAACAATAGTTTAGGTGTAAATAAGACATACTATTAGCATAGATTTAGTTTCAATCATCTCCAGATGATGCCAACCTGGTTGGCGAAACGCGAGCGCGTCGAGTACAGTATAGTATTTTGATGTCATGTGGAAAACTACATCAGCGTTATCACCACACTAAAGGTTCCAACCCCTTTGAAGACAGCATGATATACAAAATTATTTTTCCTAGATTTGATGAATTTCCAGGCGTATGTAGTGCAAAGCTTATTAACCTGGAGAAAAAATAAGTAGTAATAACAGTAAAACGAATTGCAAATTTTATGTCACATAATTTGTGGCAGCAACAGGCGACAGAATCGACTAGTGATTTATTTAAGGAGGCTATGCTACTACTTCTAACTGCTAATTTTATCGTATATTTGTTAAAACGCACATGGCAGGAATCATTATCTCTATCTGGGTATCGGAATTGTTATTATTTTCTTATTCGAAAATATGTGGAGTTCTAAAGAAATGAAACGTGAACCAGAAATGTATTTTTTCGCTCTTTTGATCTCAAGGATAATTCCGGTGCCAAAACACAAAGTACAAGAACAAAGAGCCACCCGGTTTGCACTTCCCTCCGCTTGCCAGCAGAACTTGTTGCACGCCTCCCTACAACCCACGCTCTCGTCTCGCCCAATAAAACTGTTGCCAAGTGAGGTGAAGTATATACAAATGAAAAATACCTT
This sequence comes from Pogonocherus hispidulus, assembly GCA_963924545.1. Classification (NCBI taxonomy): domain Eukaryota; kingdom Metazoa; phylum Arthropoda; class Insecta; order Coleoptera; family Cerambycidae; genus Pogonocherus; species Pogonocherus hispidulus. The sequence goes on from OZ004693.1 coordinate 18,804,068, forward strand.
TCCGGTGAAATTGACCCGTATTCCACATCAGTGGGATATTTTTGCTGCCCTGGTTGCTTTCGAGGTTCTTCCGGGAATCTCAAACTATATCCCTGCATCTCCGGAATGGCATAAGTGTTTTAAATTTTTTATGAGGGAGAACGCCGATGTATGCGGTTTATTACAGGATATAGAAAACGTAGGAAATTGAAATTCACGTAATGTGTTTCGTAGATCTAACGTTATTTCTACTAGAAACACTTAAACCTTTAGTTATTTATTTATTGAGGTCCCTCAACATCACTTGTTTTGTATGAGCTATGATGTCCGATATGCCAATTACAAAGTGAAACGCGCAAAAAATAAAACAACATAATCCTTTTGTTTTATACAGGGTGTTCCTTAATGTCATGTCCATACTGTAGGAGCTAATTCCTTGTAAAACTTTATGACTAAGAGTCCAAATAAACGTGTGTCCTAAATTTCCTCATTTTCGAGATATCTACAGGGTGTCAAGGTCTGTAGTCATTTGTAGTTATTATTTAGGTTTGTATATATTTTGCATTTTTTTTAGTGTTTGTAAAATTAAATTCCTGTTATAAAAATGGGAACATTCCAGTTTTTTACTTTTAACATAATAAACATTTAGACATGCACTATAATAGTATTTCGGGACGAATTAAAAATCTTTTAATTCCTAGTAGGCTATGGTCAATATCAACAAATAAAGTGACACAACAAAGGTTTATAACAGTTCTGTCAGATAATCAATTATGAACAGTTTTTATAGACAACAAGCTATTAACTTTGTATAAAATGGATACAACTACGAAAAATATGACATGCTGAAGTGTTTTATTCAATATGAAAACTTCCATAAGGCTTCCGAATTGTATTTTAACAGGTAAACACTTTAATTCGCTTAACGATAATATTCAGTTTAAAATGGAAAAGGAGGAAAACAATCAATTAAACTATTTGGATATAACAATAAGAAAGGTAGAAAATAAATTAAAATTCTCGGTTTATAGAAAACCAACAACTTCTGACGCAATTATGCCAGCAAGTTCGCAGCAGTCCTGGAAAATAAAAAAGTCGGTTTTCCATAGTTTAATACATAGGCTTTTAATGTTTCCGCTAGAAAAAGCAGATTATGAAAAATAATTAAGTACAATCAAACAAATTGCGATAAACAACGGATATAAAGAGAAACTAATAGATAACATGATATAAAAAACAAAAGGAGGAAATTAATTCGTCGGGAGTTTTACAATATTTGGGAAAAAGAAGGCACCCATAGTTATATTAATCACGTCCCAGGTTATAGTGAAAAAATAGCTCGCAGATTAGAACGAAACGGGTGTAAAACGATTAGTGTCAGCAAGCGTACTATTGGGAGGATTTTGATAAACAAGAAAGAAAGGGTTAATAAATTAAAACAATCGGAAGTATACCAAATTAACTGCGTGAATTGTAATGCCGTGTATGTGGGTCAAACCGTTAGAATTATTGAAACTAGAGTAAAAGGACATAAAAAATCCATACTAAATAACGCAAAAAATTCAAGATTTTCGACGCATTGTATAGAAAACAATCATTTTATAGATCAGAAAAGTGTTGAGGTACTGCATCGTAAAAAGAAAGGAAAGCGCTTAAATCTGTTGGAGCAATTGGAAATTAAAAAATCTTTAATTATAAATCCTTGTACCACGAATGATCATATAGATTTTACATTTTCGCCCTTCTTAGAAAAGGTACAAAAAACTCGGGCTTTACCAGATGGTGGGATCAATCGGGGGTAGGTGCCCGTAAAAAATAAATAACGAAAAGGCGCTTGGAAACATTTAGTAATAGACATTTACTCTATTGAAAAAGGCCTAATAAGCCGAAATACTAGTCTATAGAGCGTTTTCTATAGATTTCTTGGAACATCTAAATGAGAGCAATGTTTTTTTCAAAACAATTATGTAAATATTCGTTATGTATTGTTATGATAATTGTTGTTCAGCAAACTATATTTCGTTACACATATCCAGAACGAAGATGGTCAAACGAAAGACTATTTTTTGCCAATGAAATGTCATTTGATAAACTACGGATCATTTAATATACCAAAATGATGAAGTTACTGATCTGCAAGAATCTTTTACAAAAAATTGAAAAAGACATTGGAATAACCAAGTCCAAGTACAAACTACATATTTTATAATATATACTATATATAAATTTAAAACTTACAAAATAAAAATAGTGCATCATTTACATCCTGCAGACGGTGAAAGGCGTTTAAATTTTTGCCATTGATATGCAGAAAGTTCATATAAATCGATATTTCGGGAGAAATGTAATATGGTCAGATGAGGCTTATTTCTGTAGCGCTGGTATTTTTAATCGACACAATACTAGGTAGTGGTCTCGAGAGAATCGCCACTTAACTTTTGAGCGAGCACTAGAAGGAAGATTCGGTTTTAGCGTTCCTTGCTTTATATTGGGAACAAAAATTAAATATTAAATTTATGAAGCAGCCTCACAGCAAATTCGATATTTAGAAATACTGGAAGAGGTTTTACCCGATTTATTAGAAGACCTTCCTTTGGCTTATCCAAATAGGGCCCCAGCCCGTAACGCCCGAGTTGTAAGAATAATTGTAGGAGGTAATTTTCCTGATACATGTTGTTGCTACTGTTTCTATACTTGCCAGAACGGTAACACCATCCTTTTCACGATTTTCTATGTTGATAAGTTTTTGATTTTGGTATATTAAATAATCCGTAATTTATCAAATGATGTTTCATTCGCAAAACGTTTCTATAGAATATATATAGAGTGTGGTGATAAAGAAACGCACAAAATTCATAACTTTTATACGCAGTGATTTTTCAAAAAATGGACAGGTCGATTTTGTTTTTTAAAAAGACACGTGCTGACATGAAAAATTTTATTTTATCTGCTTTTGTTTTAGAGTTGTGACATCATCATACATTTTTTTAAATCGCAACGCGCTGCATTTTAAACAGAAATGCAATCCCCATTTTTTCTCAGTACAATGGTAGAGGAAAGTAGCCTAATTTCGGATAAATTTTCTAAATCAGCCATACGTAATTAAACATAATTTAACAAAATTTTGATATAACCTCATTTATTGTAATATATCTTCACAAAACGTTTGCATTGAGTAAGAAAATTTAAGTAGATTTGCAAAAATAAACTAAAAAATGGCGAATTCGTCAGTTAAAAATGGTATTCTAATTTCGGATAGGGTACCTGAATTTTTTTATTTTTTTTTCTAACAACATCTATTACCGTTTTCATGTTAACGGGATCCCACTGTTTGCTTTTCCCTCGCACTTTGAGCATCTTTTTCTATGTGATAAAATTTTATAATTAAAAAAGTTTTAGATTTCCTAATTTCGATATCTGAAATTGGGTGCATTTTAGTATCCGAAATTAGAACCAAACCTAGTTTTAACTTGAATTATTATTATTATTATTTTTTTTTTTTCAAAACTATGGGTGAAAATAACTTTTCTTTATAAACATACAACTATTATATCCTATGCTACTGAGCAATCTAATCCAAAGTTTTAAAATGAGAATAAATATCTCAGTAAGTACCACTCTCAAAATATCACATACAAAAGTGGGGATTCCATTTTTGTTTAAAATGCAGTGCATTGCAATTTAAAAAAATGTATGCTGAGATCACAACTCTAAAACAAAACATGTCTTTTTAAAACACAAAATCGACCTGTCACGGCCTTTTTTGAAAAATCACTCTGTATAAAAGTAATGAATTGTGTGCGTTACTTTATCATCACATACCAACTGTTAATAATTGATTATCTGACAGAACTGTTATAAACCTTTGTTGTGTCACTTTATTTTTTTTATATTGACTACAAAACCCTCTAGAAATTAAACGAATTTTAATTCCCGTCCAGATTTCAGTTACTTTTAGAAATACGTGTCAAGTAATATACATTTTTGAAAAGCTTAAAGCAGCCGCAATTCAACTAGTTTAAAATATACAAATTGTGCTTAAACATGACAAATTAATAATTTCACCCTGTAACTCAGAAACTAAGAGAGCTGTGTAAATTCTGTTTGTGGCATCTGTCGTTTCTCAAAAAAGTAACCACAGCCCTGCATCTTTATTAATAAGCGATATATTCCTCAAAGACAACGAAATCTGGACACTATGTATATTACAATATTAAAATCAAGCACGTGGTGCAGGGTTTTACGTGTTTTTGTGGTTTTACCAGAGAGCCTTGGGTACCAGTTATCGATGTGTAGTAGTAACTTTAAATTCTGCGAAATAACACTAAATAATTTAAGATAATTGATTTACACTTGAATCACAAATTTGTGTGTCGTTGTTAATTAATGTTGACATACTACGTAATTATAATTATTGCATTACACAATAAGACCATTATTAATTTGATAAATAAATATACAAATATAGCGATTATTTGTCATTCTGTGATTATTTGAACATAATCACATTGCTAAGAAAAAACAAATTAAATGGTTTACACATAAACCATCATAGAAGCCAACGAGTGAGACAAAAATATATAAAATGATTACTATTCGATTACCAAGAAAATAAAACAATACTAGCAAAGTTATAAACAAAGGCGGTATTGCCAAGCTCTTCAACATAAACTCTGTTAAATGGATTCTTAGACTTATAATAATAATAGTAATAATAATAATAATAATTATTATTATTATTATTATTATTATTATTATTATTATTATTATTATTATTATTATAATAAATGCTTAGCTCAAGTACGTATGGGTATCAAATATCTAAAGACCCCAGGATCCAGATCAACCATCTACTCTATATGGATGATCTCAAGCTATATGCCAAAGACAAAAATCAGCTCCAGAGTCTATTAGAACTAATAGCACACTTTAGTGAAAATATCCATATGGAGTTCGGCCTTAACAAATGTGCCTGTTTACATGTAAAAGGAGGGAAGATCTTGGAATCTGAAAATATACAACTAATAGGTGGCTATGAGATAGAGGGACTTGAACTTCAGCAAACGTATAGATACTTAGGAGTGCATCAGTAATTAACAATCGATGACAAACAAATGAAGAGCAACACAGAATCCGCTTTTCTAAATAGAGTTAATAGGGTCCTAAGAACGGATCTATATGCCAAAGCAAAAATATCGGCTATTAATATGTGGGCAATACCTGTACTATCTTATACGTTCGGCTTACTGAAATGGAGTCACACAGACCTAGAAGCAGTTGATAGAAAAGTGATAGTGATGCTGACTAAACATCGTTCTCATCACCTTAACTCATCTACAGCACGTTTATACTTACCGCGGAGTCATGGTGGACAGGGCCTACATAAAGCCATATTACTGCATGAACAACAGGTAAAGTCTCTACGGAATTATTTCCTTTCTTCTACCAACCCTCTTCATATGACAATAGTTGGAATAGATGAGAAATACTCACCGTTGACACTTGCTATCCCGAATCCACACCAACGAGCTGAAAGCTTACAGCAGATGGAAGAGGAGTGGAAAACCAAGGCATTGCATGGAAGATATGCTGCAGATTTAAATAAAGATGACGTAGATCGGAAGATGTCCACCGTTTATCTCTCAAATGGTCTCCTTATGTCTGAAACAGAAGGATTTATTAGTGCTAACAAAAAACATTTTTTTTCATCTGCTTGCTCGATAAATGATAATCTTCCGAATATATATTCAAATTATCTTCATCAAAATTACATTTGACTTCAGCATTTTTGGATTATTATAGTAGCACACGTTTCCACTCTTAAAATCTTTTTAAATCTGATTTTCGTATTATCTTATGCTTAGAAGAAAATAATAATATCCTTCAAATTTCTTATGGCCGTAATCGAACAATCGAGATATTATATTATGTATATTTCTTAGGTAAAGAGGGTTCACCTAACCAAGTAAGTAGGTAGAACCTCTCTGTATAAAGTGATGAATTGTATGAAATGTTAGGGCCGTGTCAAAGCTAGACAGATCTTAGAATACTCGGATCAGTTGCGTCGGATGTTAGTTGCAGCTGTCCATCTAATAAATGGCATTCAAGTAGCAATTCCAAAAAGAGAAAGATATTCCGTCCTTTTTTTAAGAATACGTCTATTTTAGATTTTATTGAAATAGAATTGGTTGGCATTGCGAGATTCTGAGGCTGAGACTGCTACTCGAGTCGCTTACTAATAGTATTCTAGATATAATTATAGCACACTAGATATTATCCAGACTGAAGCATTGAACAAATATGCCTCATTTTACTTAATTTATTATTTTCCGAAAAGATTTTGAATATGTAGGGCGTGAGTTTTAATTCTTGACAAAATGTAACAAGCCCACTAGATGAACTACCTGAATTCATAATAAATATCGATAGACATCGGTATCAGGTATGTCATTTTAATCTTTAAAAAATTCTTTGACATAAGCATTAGAAATGTTAATATGGGAAAATAGTAGTTGCAAACTGCTTTTTTACGTATATGTTTGAATGTACTAGCAGGTATTCCTTTACTGATTTTTGCATTTATGTAGCATTTTATACATGAATTTCCTATCTCTTTTATTTATATGTTATATGTGGAGCGTGGGTGGTATATTATGACTATTTATGAGGAAGTGGTGGGGGTCATATTATGGTATACATTATGTAAAATAGTAACTATTACGTAGGCAATACCACCCAAGAACGACTTAATTTGTAACCCCTAACCCCCCACATAGTATAGGAATTAGGGAAACCTGGAGTCGTACACATACCTCTCACATTAACACTTTATAGGTGTTCTTGCTATTCTTACTTATATGCAGAGTCGCCTGGTTTATAAAGAAGTTCACAAGTCACAATTTAATCAAAAATTGTAGGATCCGCATGAAAACAAATCCACCAGCTCCGAGTCCAAAGATGTATGTACAGGGTGGTTTGTTGGTGGTGGTGGAAAGTAGTAATGGTGGTATGGGGCGGCCAAGACCTGGCAAGTAGGCCACAAGCGGGCCCTTTTTACCCGCTCCCCTGTCGTCCCTACCTAGCTCCATCACCTCTTCCCTCATCGAACCTACCCGACCTTCTAATATAGGTCAGAATATCGGTCCATTCATGGTAACTGACCTCTTTCCCTTGCAACTTCCCACTTCTTGGCGCATTCTGCCAAGAAGTGGGAAGGCGTTTCGTCGCCCTCCCCACACTTTGGGCAGATAGGGTCTCCCTCAACACCCATCAATGATAGATGTCTTCTAAGCCTGCAGTGACCCGTTAAGACTCCCACCAACTGGTTTAGAGCCTTCCGGCTACGACTTAACAGCCAGGCCGTCTTGGTCTTGCTTGGCTCCACTATAAAGTTGCGAGCTTGTCTACAGCTCCCACTCCTTCTCAAGTGTTTACTTAGTGTCTTATGAGATCATTAAGAGCCATGTTGACCTGCCTTCGTTTAATACCTAAAATCAGTTCTAGCCCCTGGCTGGGTCCCTGAGATCCGAGTTGAGTCTGTTCATCGGCTCTTTTGTTCCCCGGGATTCCACTATCACCTGGTACCCATATCAATATGACCTCTTTTCCTCTGGCCAACTCCTCCAGGGTATCTCCGCACTCTTGGACAAGGGTGGATCTTGTCCTTGGATATACTAAAGCCTTTAAGGCCGCCTGACTGTCGGAGCAGAAATAAATATTTTGCTGATGGTGGTGGTGGAAAACAAACCAAATTGGTATGTTTTCTAGGGTTACCGAGAATCTGTACGAGTCCTCTTTTTTCGAAAAAAATAGTAAACGCGCAACCATATCTTTCTGTCTCTTACCGTTTTCGAGCTACAGGGCGTTTTACAAAGCCAACTGATGCCCTTTTCCCGTTTCCCTTTCAAGATATCTCAAAATGGTTTGAATATTTTACACGAACTTTTTAGACATACATTCGATGCCATAAAACTCGATGATTTTAACCACAACTTGTGTTTTTTTAAATGGGACACTCTGCATTTTATTTCTAAAATGAAAAGAGGATTGACAATGCAATCCAAAGTTTATATATTTATTTTTCGAACAATTTCAGGAAGATATGTTTGGGGCTTCTCTGGATATCTTAAAACCGTCGTTGAAACCCAATAAATTTGTGTAAAATATTATTATGTTAATTTTACTACATTGAAATTGTAAATACTGACAATTGGAAATAGATATCCTTTACTAAATTTGCATTTTCATTTCTTATATTAAAACATTTTATTAAATTGTATTCATCTTCATTTGAATAGTGAGCCAGTTGTATAAACTGACTTGTAACCTTCTAACAATGTAAAACGTATTTTTTTATATTTTCCCAGCCTTCTAAGCCAGCCAACTATACCGTAGCTATACTACCGTATATATTGAAAACTTTTCATATTAACTATATACATTTAAAATGCATTTTTAGTTCTTTTTCCATTTTAGAAACAAAATAAAGGGTAATTGTTTTGAAAAAACATTGATCTCATTTAGATCACATTCTAAATGAGATCAATGTTTTTTTCAAAACAATTATTTTCACGATGTTTCATAAAGAACCATCCGCTTCGATTAACCGCTTTATTAAAAATTAAGGGTGTTCCATAAAAAAAACACAATAAAACGAACAATTAAATCAAATTTATTTTTATGTCATCGAGTAAAGATGCCTGTAAGTGTTTAAACGATTTTGAAGTATTTTGAAAGGGAAATGAGAAAAGGGCATCAGTCGGTTTTGCCAAAAATCTAAAAACACCCTGTAGCTCAAAAACGGTGAGAGATAGAGAGATGCGGTTTGCGCACTTTTTATGTTTTTCGAAAAAAGAGCACCAGATTTGCTCTATCTATTAGCTTCTTGGTAATATACCAATTTGAACCGCCCTGTACATAACTTTTATAAAGCGTGAGCTGTCACATACATTTGTGGAATTTATCATCAAATAATTGAATGATTTGTTTGATTCATTTAGTTATAATCGTAAAAAAATACTTGGCTTGATATATTTTTTCATTCAACTGAATATATTAAAAATTTATTTGCATAGTCGTCTGTATATTGTATTGATGATATATCTTTGTATTTCTTATTTGTTGTTTTTTGTATTTTTACTCATGTTGTCTATTTTATGATTTTATATTATGTATTTTTAATGTTGTTTTTCAAACCTTGTTCTGTAACTGGGATTCGTCCCGCTGGACATTGTACTCTAAAATAAAATAAAATAAATAAAAAATGACATCATGTTAGTTCTAATTAAAGAATAAAGCAGTGATTATTTGTCAAACTATAGTCGTTAAAACTATTTAAAAGACTCTTAGACTCTTAACACTCTTTAAAAGTCGTTAACTGAATAAGTAGTGCACTTACCAATTATTGTTATTAAACATAATAATCATCTAACGCTTTCACATCTGGCTTGTTGTTCATCATCAAAGTTTTCACCAAATAGGGTCAATTAGTAATGAAGCTCTGGGTCAGTTGCCGAGCTATTCTTCTCCAGAGTGTGTCGTCCATCATTCCTAACTGTCCCTTTTTTAGCAGCGACTCTAATTAATGTGGAATTTATCCCACGCTTTTGATTACTGAATACATCAGCGCCAGAACAAAACGAATTACGCCAGTGTATTTTAATCCTTGTTTATTTGGAAGGATTTGATGTTTAAATGGTTAGTTTATGGCTTTGTTTCTGCTATAATAAATTTAAATTGTTCGGTTAGGCATTATATTTCTAGTAATTGAAGGAGAATTCCACTACTTTGGCGGATAGGGCAACTAAGATGGAACCGTATAAAACAATTTATACCAGTTTAACTTTTATAATCTTATTGATTAAAGAAAAATGAAACTCAGTGTAGCCCTTCTTAACTGAATAAGGGGCATGGACATTGAAAACAATACGTCCGTCATTTTAAACAAAAAATAAAAATAAAAGGTACAGTAAAATGTACAAACAGACCAAAAACCGAAAAATACATCTCTAGATAAACTTTCGATTGTACTTTTTTATTATTAATTTCTCTATATGATCATATGTGATCTTATTGCGCTAATATTTTATTGATTATATTTATGCATAGCTATATTTAAAAAAAAGTAGATTGAAAATAGATTATTTTACATTGCAAATAACTTTTCGGTAAATATAAATATTTTACGGAATGTTAAACCTGTAAATTGAAGGACTTATCTACAAATTGTGATTAATCTTCAAGTTTGAAAATCAGCAGAAAAACAATTGATAGATGTGCCTAGACTGCTCATGAAATGACGGAATTCACAATGTGGCTATATAGACCATGCGCTAGTGAATCAGGTGTAGGTAATGTGGGTGGGATTAATAGAATTATAAATTAAGTCTTGGTAATCACTAGAAGGTTGCGTATCTCTATCCAAAATTGTGATATTCAATATGGCGGCTATTTCAAATTGCGGGTAGACGAGTTTTTAATCTGCCCTATCTTCTAAACCAGTAATTCATAGATTAGCTTTTGGTTACATTTTTTTAGTAAACATATTTTATGTCTAGTATTATTCTTATTATTCCACCGAGCCGGTGGCTCAGGGCTTAGCGTCTCGATCGCTCAACCCAGAGGTCGTGGGTTCTAATTTCCATTCCACCAACAATTTTTCATTAAATTGTTTACTCGTAGATCAAGGCTTATTCGCAGGGATGGCTTGGCAACCATCCTGGCGATGGTCTAGGATGGGAAGAATGTCAACTTGGTGTTAATGTGAGAGATTAAAATCAGTTGATATTTGACTTGTCCCCCTAACTAATGAGGTTTTTTCAGGTTTCCCTCATTCCAACACTGAATGGTGGTTAGGGCCTACCAACGTAAGTCGTTCCTGAGGCCCGCGAAATAATAATATGCCGCCCCCTCTCCCACACAAGTCTCAGACTTTCGGGCTATTCCTTGTGATTAGAATGAGGGGTAGAGATATTATTATTATTATTATATTTCTTTAAAACGCTAATATAACGAGAAGCTAATGTTTATTCTAAAATATGATTTCAAAAAACATCAAAATCTTCATTTTTAAGTAAGAAACAATAGACATACACAAATATATACAATTTGGTAATGAATATAATATATCATATTTCTTGGCCATTTAAGATACATATGGTAAGTCATATAAAGAACATTAAACAATATAAATGTATATATTATCACTAATATGAACATACTAACAACAACAAAAAAATAAAACAATACATACACCTATAAAGGCATTCAGTGTACAGACAAAGTAAAGACTCGGAGTTCTCTCTGTAAAAAGTTCTGGATACTGTAAAAAGCGCCTTTATATAATAATTCCTTCTCTATGTTTGAAAATTTATTATAATTTTGTGTTTATCTAACTGGAGCAAGAACACTATTCTAAAGTATAATAATACATTATAATTAGGAAACTGTTTGTAATTACTTATACGGTGTAAAGGACTCGCCGTGCCTGGTACCATATGATGAGTGACAACAATTTCTATGTACAAATAAGCCAATATTCTTCTTTGTATATGTTAAACATTTTAGAATAAAAATACATGGAGTAGTTAATATCTTTTTAGTTTTTAAGCTCTTATGAAAGCACATTCGAAACTTTAATCTGACAATTATTTTCTGGGACACAAAAACTCTGCTTCGATCCGTGCAACTTCTCCAGGCAATAATATTACCTAATAATCAAAACTTTAAGGGATATCATTCCATGAGCATGATATTTGTTTTTTTCTTCAGATTTGAAATAGTATAATCATTATAAAATCCATGAGGAATAGAGGTAATTCGTCATAATCCTTGAAAAGTACCTACAATGTTTTGCAGCACCTCCATAAAACATCGACCACATTTATTTAATAAATATACAACGGTCATACACAATCATTCATTTCTGACAGTAATAATCCAATTGCGAAAGGAAAGAATTGCATGCCACCCTTTATTCGTCTGTGCGGCGGGAAGTGTCTGATTAACGCGCAAACGAAGGGTTGGAAATTGTATGATTTCTACCAGCTGTTAAAGTAAAATAAATAAATGTCTACAGTGAAGGTAAAAAATTGGCTCAGAGCAGAAAAAAAAAGGAGGAAAACTTTCATCCAGCAAATTGATACGTTAGTTTGGTGAACCAATTATGGTTCAGTCTGGATCTACTGATCTTTTCGTTTCGTCACAACGTCGCAATCAACGAATCAAAATCTCAATTCTTTGTTTTTCCGTTAACTTTCGTACCATTTTTAATATCACCAAAAAGGTTAAAAAACTAACCATGTAACCCAACGTGACCATGTCGAGATCACTCGCTTTTGCATGCCGCTAAGCGTTAATATTTTAAGAGACAGCTCCCATATACACGCGCCCAGAAGTATTTTCAGTACTAAAATATCTAAATTTTACACCTACTTTAGAATAATTTACGGAACTGTCAATATGCATGGCTACCTAGATGAATAGAGTCAAGGAATTGAAAAATCTGCATTTCCAAACTTGAGATAAGGCTCCTAAACTTGTTTTCGAGATAAGGCTCTAGCCTTATCTCGAAACCTATCAACTTTAAGGTCATAGTGTTGCGTATTACCATTTTCAGGAATGTTTTTTCTACTTAGATTTAATGAAACAAGTGGATGTCCTATTTAAAAAAAATTTCATGATGACGTCACAGAGATTGCCTAATACCGTCATAATCGATATAATGAGGTCAAAAGAAGCACAAATGGATTTAAAAATTGATGTGTCCGAGCGTTTTAGCGTAAATTATACAGGTCGTATTTCATTTACGGTTTCCATTCTAAATGTTCACACTGTGTAGTAATATGCTTTTTATTTATTTTTTGTATTAGCAACATACTGACAGCCGAATAACTAAACAAAATAACATGATGCATAAAAATAACATGATTAGCTAGTTATATACAAAAGTTGATTTTCCGAAGGATTTTCCCATCTGTGGTTTAACTTAGGTAACAATATATAGTTCTAGTTTAATATCCTAAGCATTATAAGCTATAATCCTAAGTGGATTATAGCTATTATATCGGTTATACTAAATTATGATTAATAATACTTGTAAATAGTTGGCAACACCTGGCACTAGAATTTTGTCAGCGATCCAGATGTGAAGGCATTAAACTAGAATGGAAAATTAATATATTAGTTACTGTTATGTGTTTACTATTTTACAAACAATGTGGGTTGTGCCAAATTGCAAAAGTTATTATACCTTAAAGCATTCGAAAATACTGTAATAACTTTTCTAGTATATTATGTCTGTTTAGTTATAAGTATATAGAAATTCTATGAAAATTACAGTTTGAGTATCGAAAAATACAAAGATTTGGGTAACGCATCTTCAATCCTTACTTCACATACCACAATAAGATTTTCTGCATATCTTTGAAACAGATCTCAAAAGAATCTTTTGAAAAGTTACTTTCAAATTTTCAGAGGGGAAGAATATTTTGGTCCAAGGCAGTAATAGTCCCATAATACGAGTATAAGCAATTCCCTTCACTGATTTACAAACGAAAATTCCGCAGCGCTGGTGGACTTGGCGAGTTCTGCACATATCCCTACACACAAAGCTCTAAAAGGCCTTTTAAAATTGTTAAACTGCCTTGCGGGTTTCGCTTTGACATCAGAGGACTTTTTGGCTGCGAGAGAATGAAGACGGTAATTACTTTTGTATTCTACACCCTTCAATTTAAGGATGGGTGTCCAGATTAGCCAGTGGCACACATTATTTCGAAGGAAACACAGGCGCCCGTCGTTTTTATTTTCAAGGAGGCCCTTTTGAAATCCTTATGATCGCCCTCCAAGTTACCAACGTACAAGAAGTCAAAGATTGGTCCGGATTAAAGCACTGTGCGGGGACCTACAGCTTATACTGGAATGCAAACCGTTGCCTGGGGACAACTTATTTAAACAGCATTTAACTGTCGGAAGGATGCGATGCCTCCATCCTTAAACGGTGGCTGAATCCATCTCTACGGATAATATCTATATCATTTACTGTAGTCGCATTACCATTCAGGTAAAAAAAACCGTGCTGGTGTTTCAAAGGTTCTCGGATTAACGGATTGGAGGTATTACCACATTTATATTAAATTATTTTTTAGAGATTAGATTAGAAGAATTGAGAAAAAAACACATACGATTGTGTATTTTTTAAAAACAAGCTTGTATTCGAACAATCATTTCAAATAATAGATTTTTAGATAGATTTTAAAATATATCACAATTTTTTCCAGGTATCAGTGTTATTTTGACTACCCCAGCAGAAAAGGGATCGATCATCTTATATTTAATGTAATATTTGGAAATAGAAATTCAAAGTAACTGGAAAATGTATACTTTCGAAATATTACATCAACTTGAATGATCAGTGCCAAGTTTTTATTATACCTACAGGGTGGCCCACGAATAACGAAACAAGCGAATTTTCGGATACTTACCAACTTTTTCTTGCAAATCGCTCGGACACATCAATTAAGTTTTCGAGGGGGAAATATTTTGCGCATATTTTCAATGTCGTAGTTTTACCCCTAAGCGAGGGTGAGGTTCACTCTTAAAATTTTAAATGGGAAGAGGAGTCGAGACAAACCTCATTTTAAAGCTTGAAAAAAGACCTTTACAATGCTACATACTTTTTTGAATTTGAGTCACTAGTTCTTGAGAAATTTAATTTTTTGTTTTTTATTTTTTTTTTCTTTCATTTTTGTAAATAATTGGAAACATTTTTAATTTCTTTTTCTTTAGATTGTAATATTGTTTAGTAAGTATTCTTTTTTAAAAATAATAATAGTCCTGGTCAGTAAAAAATAAATTAATTGCAATTCTTATACTACATAGGCCCTACGAACAGGTAGAAACGAAAATCTACTTATTAATATTTTTAGTACGAGTATTAATTTGACAAATGCTGAAAATGACCACCTCTTGCTTCCATACAGTGATAAAGGTTTTGCTCGAAGTATTTCCGAACATTACTTTCATTTTCCGAGCATTTCTGGTGTGATTTGATGTCAGCCTTTTTTGTCAGTACAGACAATTGTTATTTTACGATATTAAACGGAAATTTATACATCGGGTTTCTTGACGATCCAGATTATTATTACTACATTAATGTTTAAAAAGGAATACATAGTTAACAATATTACAATCTAAAGAAAAAGAAATTCAAAATGTTTCCAATTATTTTGCAAAAATAAAAAAAAATTAAAAATTAAAAATTAAATTTCTCAAGAACTAGTGACTCATTCAATTAAAAAAAGTGTGCAGCATTGTAAAGGTCTTTTTTCAACCTTTAAAAAGAGGTGTGGTTCGACCCCCTTCCTATTTAAAATTTTAAGGGTGAACCTCACCCTCGCTTAGGGGGTATAACTACGACATTGAAAATATGCGCAAAATATTTCCCCCCCGAAAACTTAATTGACGTCTCCGAGCGATTTGCAAGAAAAAGTTGATAAGTATCCGAAAATTCGCTTGTTTCGTTATTCGTGGGCTACCCTGTATGTAGGTATATTCTAGAATACTCTGATAGCTGGACAATAGTGCGGGAGCCAGAAAGGCCACAAAACGGTCACGCAAATAACATAACATAATTGTGTAAAATATAAATTATTTTTTATTTCTTAGTATCCGTATAAATATTTTATTTAAAGTCATAATTCAAATGAAAACAATTTTTTTTATATACGTTTTTATTGATAATGTCAACGTAATCTAATCTAATCCGTATAAATACCTATTTCTAATCAGTTAATTCTAAAGCATTTGATTCAGAACAGTTTATTGCATTGTATGTATTTTTTTTTCTTACCATGTTATTTGACTAGAGAGAAAGAGGAAAAGTGAATAATCAGTATTGATTAAATATTGATTTATATTATCCGTATTGCCATAGGTATTGCCTCAAAAATCACTTTAAATTCCATCATGGTGGAACTCAGACTACCGCCCGAATTATGACAGAATTTAGTTCAAAGATTTCGGATGACCTGTACTATCACTGGATATGGATTTCGCTATGATAGCAAGGTAATAAGGTAGTAGGTAAAATAATGTACAGTGGAGTATGTTTTTCAGTGAAATCGGACAGTAAATCTCAAGATACTCTTTTATATTATCGCCGCCATCTTGAACTCTTAAATTTTTAACAGAAATCTGTATATCGCAACCCTGGAAACTGCCCAAATACTGATTTTCAATATAATCGGACCACAGGTAGCAAAATGTTACCGTCAAACAGTTTTACCGTTTAAATTTTACATGAATGTCGTCCTTTGAATTTCTAGTAGCTTCGAACACTGATTGTCATTGAAATCGAGCCATAAGTGCCAAAATTCATCCGCCATCTTGAGTTGTGGCAAATGCTATGCTAATTTATTGGTCATTTGTTTATCGAATATTGAAAACAACTAATTACTGAAAATGACGTCACTTTAAACTTAACGTGAATGAAGGATTTAAATCCCTATATTTTATGTGAAATGAAATTTACGGCGATCCACTATATAGCTATAACTGAAATATATAACCTTTATATATACCTTTAAACACTCCCTTTTTTTATTCTCCAAAATCAGTTACCTGCTGATAAACATTTATCTGAAGAATTCGAACTGAACCGGAATAGATGCAGTTTTAGATTTATGCAAGTAAGAGCGTTTTAAAAGTTTTTAATTCATAATTATTCAACATACAAACAAGTGTAAGATGTCCAATTATATGTGATTAATTCTTTAGCCCCCGCCTGGGGACGGCACTGTATTGTTGCGACCCAGTTTCATATTTGTCGCGTCGCACATTACCAATTATTTATGGCAATTCAATTTGTGTTACATCTAGCGAGTGTATATTCAATTCCATCTTTGATGCAGAACACTCCGTGGTACCTTCAAACGGCATTTCTGAGTGAGAAATGTATTTATATAATAAATATGAGGTGTACCTATGTATCTACACCTACTCGTAGATAGTGATACATATAATGAATTGAAGAAACTGAGGAATCTCATTGGCGGACCTAATATTATTGCACAATTAATGAGGTATAGTGTTTATACGGACAATTGAAACTGGCCAGTGTTAAGGCACAGGACCGTGCGCACTTGTCTTCATATTTCGTCCAATGTATTTAGCAATGGTATCGTGATTCGATTAGTAACTAAAACTGTACATGTGAGTCCTATACTGGATATCTAATCAGCCCGATGAACCATCTACAACTGCGCCCTGGTGTAAAGAGAATAAACAGACTGGTCTGCTGGATGTAAATCATTTTTTTGTTTCCCATGCCGAGTGCTGAAATATCAGCAATAATTTTCCAGTGCAGCGCGTAAATACCAATAACCAAGCGTTCTTTAGTTTTATTAAATAAACAATAAAAATAACAATAATAAACATAAACAATACTTAACAATAATAAAATATGTTATTGGTTACATTGGCTACAAATAATAGGTAGGTACTAATAAACACAAAATAATACGATCTCTATAACATTTTCTTAATAGCAAACATTTCTACCTCCGCCCATGCAGAATAAAGAGATGCCGACTGTTTTTGCCGGCTTTTAGTTTTTATACGGTTTCAATTGTGCGTAAATACACTATATGAACAAACGAAAATGGATAATATCGTTTTTGCAAAAAAAACTATTTCAAAAGTAAGAAACTGAATTTTATTGATATAGATATTGACATTTTTGTAATTACTTATTTAGTACTTAAGGGTCCGTTCACTGTAGACTTGACAGACATGAATTCGGAGTCGGATTGAGAGGTTGGGTAGCTGATAGGTGAAGACCTACATATTCCCACTACCGAATTATTTAGATTTTGGAGGTGGTAAAGCCGAAGTAAAACCGCACAAGGAAATCAGTTTTGCCCTTATTGCAAGGGTACCGGATTTGTCTTATAATTGCAACAAAATTTCTTTTTAATGTTATAAATTATATATCACCGGAAAGATCAAAAGATAAACTAGATCCCTATAGTAGCAAAGTTTGGTTTAATACATGTATTTTAGAGAAAATAATTTTTGAAAATACGCTATTTTAATACCAAATTTGTTTGCCTGGAATTTTAAAAATGAAAAGAATTTCAAAAAATTACCACTATAGGGATTTAGATTAAAGTCTTATCTTTCAATACTTTTATAGTTGTTTTATAATTATTATGCACGAGACGAACGCCGATTTTGGGCTTATTTCGGACTAGTGTATAGACTCTTAAGTACTTATTGAGTAATACTGATTTTTTTCTCTACTTTATTATAAACACAATAGGTTTAAAACTGCTGATCATTTTAAAACGTGATATATTTAATCTTACAAAGAAGCAACTATTTTATTTTTCTAAAACCCAATCGTTCAAATCTCATTCATGTTAGTACTTGGTCATTTTGAAAGGAAAAAAAGCTAGTGATCCAAAAATTGTGACCTTCAATTCAATTTAATGACTGTCTGTAACAGCGGGTTTACATATGCATGGATTTACTGATACCAACGAAAATTGGCGCACCAATAAAATAAAGTTTCGTGTGTAAACATTAACTGTGCAAGTGAAAACTGTGCATGCATGGACCAAAAAAGTATGCAGTCTTCAGAAATTTGCTTGCGCCAGTGGTGAGACATTCACTGATAAAACCAACTTGCTTGTTTATGTGTGTTACATGTGGAACATGTTTTTAGTTGATTGTCGATTTCCGTAGATATATACTACGTTTATTTCGTCAATTTCAAGGGCGATTGAAAGTAAAGCCGCTTGAAACTAAATCTCAATCTTGAGTGTTTATCTCGTAGGAATAAGGAGGGATTGAATCACTTGTTCAATCTTAGTTGAACCCATATTGCTGCGCTTGCGTGCTATATATACGTAACTAACGACCTAACCTCAAATATATGTACCTATTGTTGTATTAATAATAGACAATTATAAATTCCACCGTTGAGTTTTCTTTTTGGTTTTCACAGGATCACTACATTCGTCACATGTGATTCTTCAGTAAGTGAAGCATATAAACTTCACAAGTTAGATCTGATTAAATCTAATCGAAGTCCAATCGTGTTTATATCGCAATTTGAAGGAGCTTGAGTCAAGCCAATCCTACAATATTTTAGGATTGACTTGAACGTTTTAAGCCGCTTGGAATCTCAATTCCAAGTGTTTCAGTCATCATTTTCAGCCCTTTTTTTCAAGCCGCTTGGCTTCAAGCCGGCTTGAAATTGACGAAATAAACGTAGTCATAGATAGGTTCTATGTAAATAGTAATATGGTGTAATTTATTAATTTCCTTTTTTCCAACTCATTAAATTTTTCTTGACTAACAACTTTTCGACAATTATTATGCCTGCTTTGCGAAGTTCAGTTGACATGACATGCATATAATAACTTGTAAATATAATAACTTGAATTAAATAAATTTGTTTTCTAAAAAGTGTTTTTAATCTTCAGCCACACAAATTTCATATATTTTTCTTTAAAATACCCACGTTTCATCTACAATCTGTAATCTCTTCTATATACATTTTTTTCATAGTGCCTCTAAACATGAGGGCATTATATTTTCAATATACGGTGCTTTAATTTATAAAGAATAAATACATTCAAGTTTCTCAATAAAAAAACCTTTATTCTGTTGTATCCTTTTGTATTTCGATAAAAAACGAATACAGCAGCATTCAGATTTTTCAATTAACGACCTGAAACTCCCTTGTTTACTTCAAATGTCTGTAAAGTACGAGGTAAAATAAGATCTAAAAAATAATTCATTAATACCTAGAGGCTCTTCCGCTTGCAAATTATCTTCAGTATTATTAATTTCTAGTGTAGTTTGAGTTATGGTTGAAATTAGCTTAGGGGCATTTATCTTGTGAATAAACATGAACTCGCATTGAAATGCAACCATTTGTTAGCTTTTCCGTCACCCAAATAAAGCTGTGCATAACTGCAGAATTAATTGAGGTCTCATATCAATAATTCACTGACTGTTAATAATTGATAAACATGGAAAAACACAAATCAAAATTAAACATGTCATATCGGATGCACTGAACCTCGGGAATTATTAGCTTCTTCCCTAAAGGTTCAGGGACATAGCTCCGGTTAGCTCTGGGCTCAAGGCGGGGATTGGATTTTACTGTTAAGCTTACTTTATAAAAATTTGGGCACCAGGTAATTTAAACGAGAAAAAAAATATATGAAGTTGTGAATGCGTGAATGTAAGAACAAACAAATTAAGTTAAGATAAAAGTATATATTACAAATTGTATGTACAAATAAATTTACGTTAAATTGAAAAAACTCTACCGCCTGAAGGCGTTTAACAAAATTTTACAAAAAGGAAGATTTTACTGGGCAGGGTTCACCAGTCTTCGGCCTACTTATGGATTTATCTCACCCACTAGCCTCTCCTAGATTAATCTGGAACTCCTGTACAGGTCCACGTCTAGCTAGACTTGCTGGGGTTGCATGGATCGAGGTAATTAAATCCCACGTAGCTAGGTTTTAGGTTTCAGGCTCCAAAGGTGGAAATAGGTACATGTAACAGATAGTATGATTAGCCCAGTCCCAGAGTTGTACAAAAAAATGATCCAGGAATTGGAATTTTGTAAACAATCAAACAGTAGAGTAACTATGTCTGAAGAACAGTATATAAAAATTCTAATAGAAAAAAAATAACTTATGACCGTTACTATATACTACAATAAAAATTACCAAAATTGCAGTAACAAAATTAGTAACTGTGCTACACAAAAAAACTGGTTAGCATAAAGGTGAAAATTTCTAATTCATACATGAGATTTTAAATGCAAAATTAACAATATCAAGTACAATGAAATAGAATTAAATTGAAACAAAAATTAATGTGAGACGGTCTAGAATACCAGCAAGTAATCAAAAATAAAATTCCTGGATATAATAGATTCTGTAATTAGCAGACAAAAATTATAGTATATAAAAAAATAACCATATGGTTATATATACAAACGCACTAATTAACCCAGGCTCTTCATAGAGAACCGACTTTTGCATACAGGGTACAACTTTCTTAAATCAGATTCAACTTATTAAGAAAATTAAATGTACTCACCCGTTTACAAAGTTCGGTTCCAACCCCGTGAATCCACCTCAAAGATGTCCTAAGACGTTCCGCATGGAATCTGATGGTTTACGAGGATTATCGTAGAATCCTGGGAAGATTAAGCCAGCGTCTCAACAACTCTGCAAAAATAAAAATTCGGCAGAAAATTTACACCACGTGTAAAATAAATTTGTTATCACATATCTCGTGACAACAACAAAAATATACTATAATATCGATTAATGAGATTATTACAGATAATAATCTATTATATCAGAACACCGATCACTAATAATCGTGATAATAATTCAAGATTCAAATTAAATTAAAATTTAAGAACATGTGCTTTCAATAAGCGTAAAAATTCAAACTTGCTCGCATTCTATCTAAAACCAGACTCTCCATTTTTAAAAATGTCTTAATTTCCTGTCCGTTTTGCGACCCTACCTTTTCATAAAAGTGACCAATCAAAAACACTTTAGAGGTAGACAACACATTACAATGTAGAGAGCATTATGGGTTGCTGGTATTCAGGGAAAAATATCCGGATTTTTTGTTATTATTTTTAGTCGTCCGGAAATATACTGCTTGTCATATACAAAGAAACAAAATGATTAAAATATTGTTACACGAAATAACATGTGATCAAACAACGGCCTGGTACATATATGGGGTCATCATAAAGTAAGGGGTATACTTTAAAGTCTTATATAATTTTAAGAAATCAAGCCAGTAGCAAAAAGTAAATGGAATTTAATTGTTTCAATAATTGTATACTGTATCTATGGAAAACAAGAGTTGTCGTGTCAACTGCTGATACAAGTGTCAAACGTAATCATTGTGATTTAGATAATTGTTCTCAAAATAAAATTGCTGTAATTCAACAAGAAATTCTGAATAACGCTGTGTACAATTTGGAGAAACGGTTGGTGATTGTACAGCAGTAAAATGGACGATATATCGAAAATTTGCGTTAACCACTGTTAGACATAAGAATTCCCATTGTTAAGTAATCGAATTTCTTTCATATCCTGTTATTAACTTAATTTGTTAAAAATATATAATAAGCAGAAATATATGCCTTACTTTATGATAATCTTGTTCTTAAGGAATAAAATATGGAATGGTTTCTTAGAGATGAATAATAATAACACCCATCCAACAGGAGAGATTTCGTGAGGAAATATTTTAAATCAATAAAAGGATTTATGTCATGTTCCTAAAGGAAGGCGATGTAGTTACATAGGTACATCAATATGTAGGATCCAGGATGGGTCTATAACGGTCAATATCCATTGACCGTGGCGATGACCTGGGATGGCTTGGGGCCGAGCGGGATTATCGCTCTTTACCCTCCCCATCGCTCTAGGCCTGGACTACCTCGTAGAGGTGAATCTCATCCTTTACCCACCCCGATCACAAAAGTGATGTGATGTGGGCGATTCGTGGGGTCTCCTGTCCTGGCTCTACCTGCAGGGTGGATAGGATCTTCTGGTGCTCTTCTGTCTTGTCTTCTTTCTTCGTCTGCGTGTTTAATATTCTATAGAACATGCCAAACATTTTTGAATAAGCAAAGCTAGAATAAATTTCTTCCTAAAGTGACTGAGAATAGATTCATCTGATATTTCTTCTTCTTCTTCTTCATGTGGGTCGGTTTCTCTGAACAAATCCCAAAGCACTGCGGCTACAGTTAGATCTATTATGCATCCCACTGATATCCTATTCAGCGAACATCTTTGTATTTTGCATAAAGTCCAAAAGTTTACCCGCTGAAATTTCCCTTAGCTGACAAGGTTTCAAGAATGGTTACTCAGGAGCATCAGCCTCATATGAACGTAGTGTGTCTCTCGTGTGCATTATCACAGACCCGGCATACCGAGTTTTCTGTTAATCTTAAATTATAGAGATCTCACTTGAGATGACGATGCTCTGCTATGAACTCTGTCATACTCCGATGTTTACTCACTCATGTCCAGCATCCCTATAGTTCTTTTCTGGGAAGGATCTTTCATCAGTGCCTTCACATGACTATCCAGATTTTAAGATTCAGTAATTTCTATGTTCTAGTCCCACCCATTCTTCCATATACTCCATAAATTGGTTCCGGAAGCCATTTCAGATGCCTTTCTAGCAAGTTCATCTGCATCATCTGACAATAAATTATTGTTAACAGTGAAAGTAAAAAATATGTTGGTTCTATGGTCTTTCAACTATGTTGGCGTAAGTTAAAGTGACGAATTGTATAAAGTGATTGTTATAGTAATGATCAATCCCGCAAACCAGAATAAGAATAATTCCATTTAAGATTTTTCTCCGTCGCCGTCGGCGAGATTTCAAACAACTTCTATTTGGGTTGTCACTAAACCTATACCGCTCCGCAACCATCTGCATTACACATTACATAAAATAACAATTCCTACCCAAAATTATATTCACGAGGATATCTTGAAAGTCTTTAACTTAGGATAGGAGGCGGCATATTGCTGTTAGGACTGTTTATGTAGGCCCTGGAAACAACCTGCTTTGGAAGATTGGGTTCATCCAGGGATAAGGAGACTTGAAAACATAATTAGAGGGACAGGGACAAGATATATATTATTCTTCGACTTGCATGTCAATATAATTTGATACTATGCATGTAAGGTATGTAGCAGATTCTTTCTTCGACTTGACACTGCTTTCGACTGCCTTAACTTAAATTTTATTGAAAATAAATTGTTCAACTTTGGATTTAGTGGTAAATTTTTGAACTGGCTGAAGACATTCTTAAAAGATAGGACAATTCTAGTAAAAACAGGGTCAGTTACGTCTGAGTGTCGTAACATAAATGCAGGTGTACCTCAGGGATCTCTGCTGAGACCACGTATATTCTTGTTGTTCGTCAATGACCTACACAAACATATTCAAAGTGACGTCATCGCATTGTTTGCAGATGACACTTTTTTGTCTTTGTGGTATTAGCGCAAACCCATGAAGAGATAGTCTCGTCCTCGGTAAATGTAATTGAATGTTTTGCAATATGGTGCAATGCAAATGATTTGATAGATAAAACACATTGTATATACCTACTTTTAAAATAATTTAGTACACAGAGTTAGATACATCATTTCAAAACTGTAAGATCAAATCAGTTGATAGAATTAAGTTTGTTGATATTATGGTGAATCAGGATCTTTCATTAGGGATTCTATGTCTTTATTTGCACTTCTAACTGTGTAGTGTAGCCTCGTGTATAGTCACCTGAGTTATAACATCGTGTTCTTTGGTAACTTCACAAAGAGTCAGGAGTTTTTATTGCACAGAAACGCATAATTCTAAATATATTTGGGACGCATCAGAAAGAGTCATGCAGGCCCCTTTTTGTGAGACACAAACTGTTTACTTTTTCTTTTATATTTATATACAAAATATTACTACACATGAGAAAGAATCTAAAAAATTTTAAGAAAAATAATATCAATCACGGCTATCAAACCAGGCATTGGGAAATGTTATGTATTCAATTTAAAATTTTAAGTGAAACTACTTTTAAAACAAAGTAAAAAGTTTACTCCTAGAGAAGGCTTATTATAGTGTAGATGAGTTTTTTATTGATAATTTAGTGTAAATCTGTTTTCTGTTGCTTCTTAAACTTAATTTGTTACAATAACAGGTTGTAGAAACTAGTTCTATGTTTTGGCTTGATTTGTTTTAGTCCTTATTTAAATAAGGCGTTTGCAGATGGAGGATCTAATGATGTGTCCTTACTATTCGTAGTTATTTGCTAGTTACTTTGTTATTTTAACATCTAAATGTTAACGTGTCCTATTCGTTTATATGTTTAAAGGTTTAATTATTTATTTATGAACTTTCAATTAAAGGAAATACCTATATCCAAAGAAATAGTTGTAGTCGATACACGAGTTGGCCTCGATTCTAGCCCTAACATTTTGATTTTGTCATTCATTGTCAGTGATTACTGTAAAATAAAGTAATCTTTTCAATTATTAAGAGAATTAATTATTGTTATGCTTGAAAGTAGGAAAGCTGAACAGACCTTACCAAACATATTTGTAAGTTTCTACTTCTCTGACGTTAGTATCTGATCTGACTTATAGGGTATGATCAGGAAATCCTGATATATTTGGAAGCGATCGATTATTACCCAAAGAAAGATTGCTAGCGAAATGTGTTAAACACAAATGGGTTTTTAAAATCTATTATAAAGTAAAAATACTAAATAGATAGAATCAATAAAAAAAAGTCATGAATGATCAAAGTTGATTTTTTTTATGAACACCCGATATGTTTTCTCTCAGGAATTTATTGATGTAACATTTGATGAGTATCTATAATAATAAGGAAGATCAAAAGAGTGTGCCATAAGCCTAACGTGTTGGAAAGAGAACATAAATTGTTTGCTAGGTTCTACAGGCTAATCTCATAGCACACTCTTTTTGATCGTATATCCCACAGATTTAATATCCTTCGGAAAAGATGGGTAACAGCCTATTTAAAAGCATTGGAACAAAGTGGCACAATCATGGGATAGGACTACGTGAGAATACGTAGAGAAAGTTTATGAGGGATAGAGATTCTCTTTTCAGTTTGTTTACATACCGATGAAATGGTAAACACACCCCTGGTTTTCCTCTTTTCTTGCAAACTATACACTTGTTGGTCATTATAAACACTAAATAATAAATATCAAAAGTTTTTAGAAGGATTTTATCAAATAGTATCACTTGGAAACACCGAAACACTAGACAAAAATAAGACTCACCACCAAGAAAACAAACGTAATAAAATATTACGGTAAATAAGTAAATATTTGCGCTGGTAGACGACGGATACGGCAACCGTAATAGTTCTGTTCTTGTCGAGAATTCGAGTGGGTGTGTCAAGTCGTTGAACGGTTGTCTCTGTTTACATTTTGTGTATCTAAAAGAGATGCATAGAGAGCCTAAAACATAAATGCATATTTTAGACATGTGCTATGAAAAAACCAGCGTAAACAAAAACAAAAGAGATACATCAAAATATTTAGAGAGAGATTTTTTATCCATATTTGTGATTTGGATACTCATCTTGTCCGAAGGATATTAAATCTGTAGTATATCCCTTATTAATCCTACCTTAGAGAACGTCCTAACCAAAAATGAAGGCAACTTTGTTTTTCAATGACTTTGATTAAACCTGCATACTTAATTTTTCTTTATTGTAATGTATTTTAAAAAACCCTAAAACTTTTGTTTTTAACATTTTTCGCTAGCTATTTTACCTATCCTATCCTATCCTATCTTACATTAGGAACAATCGACCATTTCCATGCATATCAGCGACCTTGGAGATGAATTAGATTAGGAAGATAACCTAAATTAACCTTTTATTTTCTATTAAAAGTAAATATTTTGTATTACTTTCTGTTCTTTTATTTTAATCGAGATAGAATGGATACCATGTAGGGATACACGTGTGTGTAATTGTTTTTACATTGACCTCAAAAATACATCATTGCCTTGGAAATATTCAAGAACCATTTCAACAATTATTATTGTAGTTTTATTAAAGTTTTTTAGAAATATCAATAAATTATTTCAAATATTAATTAAATATTAGTCCTTCTCGATAAAACGGGAACATCCTAATAGATGCCGATTTTCATCATGCCCTTGATGTAAAATATCGATTGGCTCAAGCGAGTCGTCGACCTTTACTAATCTCTTGAGAGAAAAGCCAGAATGCATGATTTTGCTTCTGGTTGCTTTCCCTCCCTACAAGTATCGTCAATGTATGCGAGACCTTCTGTCAGCAGAGTTAAACCCGCAGTGTAATAGCCAAATCAACGATTTCAGGCACTGACAGCTAGGAAAATACAGTAAATTAAAATAAGTATAAAACTCACAAAATAAATGCATATATTATCTGAATTAATCTGATACCTGGCCTGATACATCCACCTAGCCTTGAAAAAGTAGGTCAAGAATATGCATTTAATTTATCCGTAATTTTTATACTTTTTGAGCTACCCTAGATTCCCATCAAAAATGGACTGCTCTGTACAGTATGTCCTATTTTCGATGGGCATCGAGGTTATTCCAGAATCTATACAAGCAACTGAATTAAAAGTAGATGCATTTACGTTTTTTCTGCTGACAATTTTTTACTCTGTCCATTGACCAAATTATAGACTCAAAATCAAAATTATATTGGGAGCTTCTCAGAAGACTTCGTTGGCGTGATTTTAAGTATTCTATTACATTTAAATCTAAAGAGGAAAAGTTGAGTAGACTCAAATTAGGTAAGTGAGTTGGCTGACACGAAATAATAATATATATTATATATCGTGTAACTGCAAATCCCTAGTTCCTGGATACCTTCGTTTCCCATCGAAAATGGGACAATAAACTGTACATTCCCAGTGGACTACTATCTGAGCGTTCTCTAAAAATGGTGGAACGCGATTTATTTTTCGCCCTTTTATTGTAATACCTATGTTGTATTTTTTGCAGGGCGCTAGAGAGAAACCGTTTCGATTCTCCAACGTTAGATAGAATAGAACACAGTGTCTATCTCGGCTAACACAAGCTTATAGTTTAGCACGCAATTCTTCCATCTATTTTCAATCAAGTAGAATTAAGGCCCTGAAACATCTGTCAAATAATACACCAATTTATTTTGATCCTATCAGTACGCTGTTTTGTCTAAACGTATTTGGAGGCTTGCCCATGAATTGTTATATGTAGTATGTATAAATCCATTGTTTTCGGCGTCCGGTTCCGTTATTGAGTAACAAAAATACCATAATTAAGTACATAGCAAGTTATAATTTTGTTATAAGAAAATAAAAGTTAAAAATGCAATGTTTCTTCAAAATCCTAAGTTAATTTTTCCACCGCTCCATTTTAAAAAATGATAATTATTTTCTGATATAGACCAACGTCTTTGCTTGAGTACCATATGGGTATGGGAACTAGCCATGACTTTAAATAAACTCAATGGCCAGTTACTATTATAACGAGTTAGGCAGAATGAAGTATCTATTTTCTATGTACTGGTATTCATTAATGGTTAAACTTTAATCAAAAACTGAAACAAAATATTCTTAAGTAAACATGGCAATTTATTTTCTGAATATCACATCAGTCAAATGACCTCCGCCTCGCTGATGGCACTCCTGAAGTCTAGCACAAAAATTTTGCATCACTCGTTGCAACATTTCAATTGGGATTCCGTTAATCTCGGTTTGAATATTATGCTCCAGTTGTTCCACAGTTCGAGGTCGATTAGCGGATACTTTTGACATTAGATAGCCCCATAAGAAAAAATCACAACCTGACAGATCCTGTGACCGCGCAGGCCACGCGACATCCCCAAATTTTGAAATGACACGACCAGGAAACATTCTTCGCAGAATTGCCATAGGCTGCCTAGCAGTGTGGGAAGTGGCCCCGTCCTGCTGAAACCATAGTCTTCGTTATGAAGTTGTTAAAAATTTTGCAATACAAGCTGATATTGTTGCGATGATACACTGTCCCATTTTTACTATTAAACTGACGTTTCTCGCAAACAGTTTGGCAAAACTGTCATAAATTGCCATGAATCGGGAACACATAGCGATTTGATTTGAATTTAGATCTTTTTACATTATTGAATAAATCCAGTTCAAAAATGGATACGTCATTCTGCCTAACCCTGTACTAGATATTACTACTACCACATTATTTTTAGATGTAAGGGTTGTTTCCTCTGCACAGATTACATCGCGGTATACTCCATAATCTACAGTAATAAAACACAGTACCCCAGGCGAAAGGGAATTTCTGCTCGCTACAAAGGGAATTGGCGAATCTTTCAATCCTGAAGCCTACAATAGGACCTGCTAGTGGGTATAATCGTGGAAAATTACGTTATAATTACTTTTTTTTAATGTCAAATGAACATCTAAACATTTTAGAAAATTATTGTGTGTATAAGGTCTGCAGATCATGCGACCAAGGAAAATCAAAATTATTATTACGTTTTTCTTAGATCATTTGAAAGAGGTGAATTGATCTCATTTTTCTTGAATCGTTGAATTATATTATTTTAATGGCAGATAATGATAATTAATAATGATAGAACAGTCTGTATAGCGGTGAAGTAGTTTTATAATTTTAAAACTTAGACTACATGAAGCTCTTTATAATATCCTGTTAAAGGAGTAAGGAAATAGTCAACCAAAACAACATTTGTGGTATGAAATTGAATATGTACTTAAAAGAACAAGTATATAAACAAATAAATAAATAAATAAATAAATAGACCTTTTATTAATTATAATTTACTCAGATTCAGGTTCTCTTTGGATCTGTTCTAAACCAAGAGATTAAATTTAATCGAAAATGTTTAATTTCTAGCTAAATCTGAAATTAGTGTCAAACGATAGTTTATGAAAAGTTAAGATAGGAATGTGCAAACCGTTTTGCTTGATCTCAAACCGTTTAGATTTTACAGGGTGTCAAAGTTGCAAAATGTCAATATTTCAAAAACAGTTGAAGATAGGTATAGATGTCCTATAGGTACCTATCTTTCACTGTTTTTGAAGTATTGACAGGTAAATATTGATATTTCACATGAAATGTGTTTAGAATTTTACGTAAAATCCAGAAATTATAACGATTTCTCGTTATTTTTTTAGTTAAAGGTACAAAATATACTTACTATAGAGATGAAATTCTCCCTCAGGGTTGAGCAGTGTGAAGTATAGTAGGGTTTTCTATTATTTGCCAAACTTGGGCGCCATCAATTGATCTTTTTTGATGGTATTGTAAAGGTATAATTCCTATCTAAGTGAAGACAATTGAAGAAAAACACTTGACAAGAACAAAGTTAGTTTTACTCTAATGATATTCAACTATACATTTACGAACTCTCAATACATATAGAAACATATAATTTTAGATCTATTAACAAGTACTCTCAAATTCAGATACAGGAGAGAAAATTTGCCTATACTAAAATTTATATAGAAAGGTAGGAAATTTTTAGCGATTTTCAGTTCACGCGATAACGAAGGGCCCAATTCTCACGCACACGCGGCGTTCGTTAATTGTAAGTCTTCCAAAATAGATAGATATAAGGTACTCACAAATTTGCAGGGATGGTAGACATTAACGTTTTTTTTACGTTGCTGTCCAAGCACTTCCAAAATAGCTAGATTATAAGGTACTCACAAATGTCTGGGGATGGTAGACCTTAACGTTTTTACTACGTTGCTGTCCAAGCACCATAAAATAGTCATCCACGATCGTCTTCTTGCCTTTTTATTATAGAAAACAAATTCAGGATTCTGCTGTATCACACTCGTAATACTTTATTTTATTTCTTTGCCTTATTTCTATATTAAAATTCAGCTACACGTTTTCACCAACTACTTGGTACGACCATTTTTCGCCATCCCCTCGGCCCTCGGCTTCCCATCTCGTTCTCCCCTCTCTTCCATTTCTTCCCGTTCTTAACACGAGATGGCGTCACTATATCGTTATGAAGTTAGTTTTATATAAGTAATACCAACCATGGGGAGTGAAGTCGGGATTATCCGCACTGAATATACACAGAATACATAGAGTACTTCAAATACAGAATTTGTGTTTAACAAGCAGGTAAAAACATAGAATAAGATAAGAATTATTAGTTTAAATCAAGTAAGAAAGGTATCTTATTAGGTAAACAAAACGAGACCGTTACAAAATGATATTTCCATTATCCATTATCCATTATGATATATCCATTTAAAATAACGAAGTTAGGGTCAACTTCCGGTATTTCCGGAAGTACTTTTACCTGGAAAATATTTTTCATAAATAGATCTTATCGCAAAATGCACGTTGTCAAATTTTCAGATCAAACTAATTTTCCGTTCTCGAGATACTTCTAACAGACGCCCAAAATAATCATCCTTTACTACACATGTTTTCATGAAAGTTAAACTTATTTCCACTAACAAAGTTTATAGAGAGGCTAGTAAATCACCCTGTATAATACACGCCTGCCTCTCGCGCTGTTTAGTAGAGTATGATTTGCAGTAGAAGTAAAAATACCTACAGAAATAATTCAATTTTTATATACCAAAAGTTCAATTCCTAGAAATTCATTAATGTAGTACCACGCAATGTTTGAAAATCTAATTTACAAACGTCGATAAACGCGTAAAACAATGTCACATCTAAATTTTATTTGCAGCTTGGTGCTCTTTAATGAAATCTAGCGATTTACGTTCATGTGCACTCGATTCCCTTGTGTTACTCCATTTTTACTGCTATTTTAAACTGGGTTTAAGTTCAGGAAATTTTAAAGTTTTCCGAGTTACTACCCCCAAAGCTAAAATTAACCCTTGTGGTTTCAGTTGTAAAAGAACATTGTTTCTATCTATCATGGGCAACTACTACCAAGTAAATTGACTCTACTTCCAATACATAATTTTAGTGGCATAGATCAACATACTCAGTAGTGTAACGAATAGGGTGTTCTCACATATTTTTTTAATACCAAAAAATTGAGTTTTCCTTCCCTATTATACATATGTCTAGTTAAAAAAAATTACACTTGCATATCCGAAAAAAAGTGAGTTGAAATTTAAATTCGGCATTTGGCGCGCAAACGCGTCTACTACGGCAGACATATTTGTGACGTCATCAGGCATATAAACAAACAGTTTGACAGGAAGCTATCAACATCAGTCATTATATTTCCATTATAATAAAGATCAGCGTGTATGGTGACAAGTTTTTTTAAGTTATTTTATGAAGTACTAGTTATATTGTATGTTTTAAATATATATATAAAAAGTTCCAGTTCAAAATATGTAATAAACAAACACTAGACGGCGGCCATTTATATACTTAATAATGTCACTTGTGTTTTGGTTCCCGTTTAAAATAGATTGTTTTTTTTTAATTTTCTAACTTCGAATTTATTCTGAAAAATGTAAAATTTGCGTTTTTAACACATTAGAACTCCTTTGTAGATGTATTACTAAACATGTATAGGTTTATAACTTGATTCGTCACATACGGAAAACACCCTAATGGAAGAATATCTATAATATAGACTACGCCAAAAAAACATCAAGTCGAATTTCATTTTGAATTCCTTGATGAATGCCACATTGAAGTAAGAATCAAATGTATTCAATTATTAATTGTCATATCTTTTACCAATGTGCCCTAATAATTGTTTACTTATAAGTACTTTCAAATGTATACTAAAATTATTAATTTCCAAAATAATGTGTACCATTTAACAAACATTACGTCATAGCTCGTCCGTCTAAAGTCTTCATTAGTATGCTTGATATTTCATAATCTTTCTATTGCAATTAAGATAAACCAATAAAATCAAACGGCAAATACTCGACCAAGTATTATGCAGGTTTATTCAAATCCAAGAATTCAAATTGAATTACCTGCAAGTTTACATATTTCAATACAGTTTTAAATTACATTATTAACAGACATCTTGCATTTTAGTGCTTTATTATAGCCGTAATCTAAATGACTATATAAGTTTTAAGTTATTAAATTTATGAAGAGTACCTAAGCCTTTCATATTACATACTTTTTATTTATAGACGAGTTTATGTACACAATATCTTAATGTTGTCATATTTCAGTGTAGTTTTTGAAGCAATTACATAGTAGATTATTATGCCAGGAGCAGGAAGCTAAATCCGGTCATAATTTTAAAGATTTAAAGTTAAATAAACCAAATACCTACTACGCTTTCCTTATTAAATATTCATTTATAAACGAATTTACGGATGTAATAAAAAGTAAGCATTTTTTTGAACCATAAAATTAGTTCTGAAACCAAAATTTAGGTTAATTGTTTTGAAAAAAACATTGATCTCATTTAGATGTTCCAAGAAATATATAGAAAACACTCTATATACTAATATTTCGGCTTATTAGACCTTTTTCAATAGAGTAGTCTATTACTAAATGTTTCCAAGCGCGTTTTCGTTATTTATTTGTTTACGAGCACCTATCCCCGATTGATCCTACCATCTGGTAAAGCCTGAGTTTTTAGTACCTTTTCTAAGAAGGGTGAAAGTGTAAAATTATCTGATCATTCGTAGTACAAGGATTTATAATTAAAAATGTTTTAATTTCTAATTGCTCTAACAAATCTAAGCGCTTTCCTTTCTTTTCACGATGCAATACCTTTACATTTTTCTGATCTATAAAATGATTGTTTTCTATACAATGCGTCGAAAATCCTGAATTTTTTGCGTTATTTAATATGGATTTTTTATGTTCTTTTACTCTAATTTCAATACTTCTACCGATTTGACCCACATACACGGCATTACAATCCGCGCAGTTAATTTGGTTATACTCCCGATTGTTTTAATTTATTAACCCTTTCTTTGTTGTTTATCAAAATCCTCCCAATAGTACGCTTGTTGAGATTAATCGTTTTACACCCGTTTCGTTCTATTCTGCCAGCTATTTTTTCATTATAACCTGGGACGTGATTAATATAACTATAGGTGGCTTCTTTTTCCCGAATATTGTAAGTAGTTTTTCTTTATATCCGTTGTTTCTTGCAATTTCTTTGATTGTACTTAATTCTTTTTCAAAAATCTGCTTTTTCTAGCGGAAACATAAAAGCCTGTGTATTAAACTATGAAAAACCGACTTTTTTATTTGCCAGGACTGCTGCGAACTTGCTGGTATAATTGCGTCGGAAGTTGTTGGTTTTCTATAAACTGAGAATTTTAATTTATTTTCTACCTTTCTTATTGTTGTATCTAAATAGTTTAATTGACTGTTTTCCTCCTTTTCCATTGTAAACTGAATATTATCGTTAAGCGAATTTAAAAAATTGAGGAAGCCGCTCAAATTTCTTTTAGTACCAGTCCAAATACAAAAAATGTCATCTACATAGCGAGCCCAAAAGTGAACATGATTTTGAATTATTGTCACTATTGAACAGTGGGTTTTCGAAATGATTCATAAAAATTTCCGCTAGCAAAGGAGAAATAGGACTGCCCAAGGGTAATCCGTTTTTTTTTGTTTGTAATATTTTCCATTGAAATAAAAATAATTTTGTTTAATGCATACCTTTATTAAACTTATTAATTCATATTTTTCTGTCCTGTTTAATTTTGACTGATTTATTAAATTGTATTGGCGTTAATTCTGCGAGGGATTGAGTAATTATTCGTTAATTCTAAAAACTCAAAGGAGTTTTCACCAGAGTATTTTAAGTTGAAGGAGATCAAATTTGGGAGTTTGTGGCTTAGATCTTTACATAATTTATCCGCTTCGAGTATCCACTTTATTAAAAGTTAGGTTATTTTTTGAGATAATAGAGATTGGTGGTAATATATACAACACAACAGATAGGCTATGAAACCAGTTACATATATACATGCATAATACTGATAATATTTAATACTATACGTAGTACTCGTAGTTTGATATTAATATTATTATTATTATTATTATTAATTTAATCAACTTCCTGGCGCATTCGCCATTTTTTTCATTAAAATAAAAACTGACAAATGGGATGACTTCGTTGATCTTGATTTTAATAACTTGCTCTGCTGTTCTTTCTCTTACCCTTAGGAGTACAGAGCATTCGATTATTAATTTACATTAATAATCGAATGTATTGTACCATATACAGTAAAATATAGTTAAAATGTTTATAGAACTTCAGTTCTAAAATATTTTTTATATTTGAAAAACTAGTTTTTAAGAATCATAGTTCTTTTTTCTAAATATTTGCATAAATACTCCGCTAAAGATTAATGTATGTGTATTCTGAAAATTGTGCATTGTACGTAGATGGATTTGATTCCTGACCCCAACGTGTAGAATAAAAGGTCATGCTTTCAACGAAATATATTAAATGTTTTTTATAATTTCATACAATGAAGGTTGGCTTAATAATAATATAATAATAATATCTCTACCCCTCATTCTAATCACAAAGATTAGCCCGGAAGTCTGAGACTTGTGTGGGAGAGGGGGCGGCATATTATTATTTCGCGGCTCGCATTTGCGCCTCAGGAACGACTTACGTGGGTAGGCCCTAACCACCATTCAGTGCTGGAACGAGAGAAACCTGAAAAACCTCATTAGTTAGGGAGACAAATCAAACATCAACTGATTTTAATCCCTCACATTAACACCAAGTTGACATTCTTCCCATCCTAGGCCATCGCCAGGATGGTTGCCAAGCCATCCCTCCGAATAAGCCTTGATCTACAAGTAAACAATTTAATGAAAAATTGTTTGTTGGAATGGGAGTTAGAATCCACGACCCCTGGGTTGAGCGATCGAGACGCTAAGGCCTGAGCCACCGGCTCGCCCAAGTACTATTATCAGTTTTACTATCTGCGGTTGCAATCATTAACTGTCAGATTTGTCGTCCTAATATTTGTGATTTGGTAAGATGCGCACAGGCCATTTGCAACGAAGGCGAAATTTTCATAAAGAACTCATCATTTACTGTGGATACTGTGATACTTGTTATAAATTGGATAATTACCGTTAAAATATTAAGTAAGTACCATATATACTGTTTCAAATAGCACTTTATAATGTATTACCTAACTTGTGTATTTATTGTGTAGAATAGGTTTACCACAGTAATTGATAAACAAAAATTGGTACTGCCGTCATTTTGAGACACATCTAAAATGAATAAAATTCTATAATTTCTCTTGTACCAATAAATGATTTTGCAATTGATGTTTATTATTTTGTTAATACAAAATCATTTATTTTCATTATCTCCTAGATCAAGTTCTGCATTACGCCAGATAAATGCATTTACAGTAAATTCTCTAAAGTATTAAGAGGTTGGTTTCCAGTTCCAACTAAATCGTCGGCTCGTATACGAGCTAAATAAGCTGCGCTGGGAGCAACATTGCAGGTACATTAGTGTTTGTACTATATGTGCACTGAATATGCTTAAAGGTATACCGCGCTTCTAAGGAAACCTTAATTAATGTTTATGTTTAGCCAACATGAGTATCCCACATGTAATTATGATACTCGAATAGCTCTTGTAATCAAAATTTCACTCATATCGAGAATTTTAAAATAATTATAAAAGCAAAAAGGATTGAAATATACCAAATATTTTATTCTGTACAGTAAAACGTTACTGTGATTTAACTACATAACGACTGAATTAATACTGCTACATGCAACGGAAAACAAAAGTCCGTAAACAGGATTAAACAGCCAACTCTACGTGTTCAGCTTTCATTTATAATTTAACAACAACTACCTACTGAATTATGTATTATACGAATTGGGCGTTTTTTCTTTGTTATCATTTAAATTAATATAAAAAATACACATCAGATCTATCCCACAATTTTTAAATGACACTATATTTTTACATACATGGACAGAATAAGTTCGATGGTAAATGGTTTTGAGTCTAAGGCTCCTAAGAAATGTATTGAAAACGATACACTATAACGTATACACTA
The DNA here is from genome assembly GCA_963924545.1 of Pogonocherus hispidulus. Classification (NCBI taxonomy): domain Eukaryota; kingdom Metazoa; phylum Arthropoda; class Insecta; order Coleoptera; family Cerambycidae; genus Pogonocherus; species Pogonocherus hispidulus. Next base: position 18,840,639 of record OZ004693.1, read on the forward strand.
CATAACATAACATTTACACTAATACCTATCCAATAGAGTGTAGTGTCCCATTGTGGTGGATTGGAGTATGGTGGAACACTTTCTATCACCAGATGATATGAACGCCCATCAAGTGAGGTGTAGTATTTTGATGTTTGACCTTGTCCAGTTTTTGGAGCGGAAAGTATAAAATAACAGAGATGAGCGGTTTCAAATCACACTGGTGGTTTTGGTATCCTATTGATCGAAATAGTTCTTTGATTTTTGTTTTGTTTTTTGAGAAAAATGGTTCGTATCCGCCAATTAAAGGAAAAAGCGGAAACAGTTTTTATTTAAGCTGAAACCGGATACCATTACATCAGGCAGATGCATTTTTGATATACCCAGGCCTCCTGGTAGCTCAAGGGTACGGCGCAAGACCGGCAATCTGGAAGTTGTGTGAATATATTATTTCAAATAGAAATTTCTTCTGACTATATAACAGCGAGAGCGAGGAGAAAAGTTAAATGCGAAACAATATATTCAACATGCCTGTGGACTCGCACTTTTTTTTTACTCTACTTTTTCTTTTACTCTACTCTTTTTTTTACTCTACTGATTACTCTATTGAAAAAGGCCTAACAAGCCGAAATACTAGTATATAGAGTGTTTTCTATATATTTCTTGGAACATCTAAATGAGACCAATGTTTTTTTTCAAAACAATTATTTTCACGATGTTTCATAAAGAACCATCCGCTTCGAGTATCCACTTTATTAAAAATATTTCTAATTCTCCGTACCATTTACACTTTTAAAGTTGATATTCCCCTCATCGTCATTGGTATAGCCATATTTCAATTTTACGTCGAAAAATAGTAAATTCTGTTACATGGAAAGCATAAGATCTGCTTATATGAGGGCGTTTATTTACATCCGTATTATACAATAGATAATATACCGGGTTTCCCATTTCATTTGACTAATGGCAATTAACATTGTAATAGCCCATTACATTTCATTGAATTTTATATTCCCAGGGCACATTATGAGAAATATTGCTAACGGAATTGATAGTACTGACTGTCAAACATGTCTGATTACCAAAATACTAAAGCGAAATTCTTTTTTAATTAAAATATCAATAAAAATTCGTTTTAAGTTGAAACCCTGCCGCTCAACCAACTAGTCCACCGGATGACGTTTGACGATGTTTCTAAAACGGTTATGTAAACTACATCTATTAACTTAAAACGAATTTTTATTGATATTTTAATTAAAAAAGCATTTCGCTTTAGTATTTTGGTAATCAGACGTGTTTGGCAGTCAGTACTATCGATTCCGTTAGCAATATCTCTAATAGTGTGGCCTGAGAATATAAAATTCAATGAAATGTAATAGCCCATGTTAATTGCCATTAGTCAAATGAAATGGGAAACCCGGTATGTATGGGTATACCATACATACAAAAGGTGAAAATCCTTTACAAAGCCCTTTCATCACGAATCACCAAAATAGTTACACGCCTTGTTAAAGTTCATTAAAGTTGGGACTGATTGGATATGTTAAATCCTGTTGGACTGTTGTAGAATAAGGCTTTGATTACCAAACTTCTTTAAAAGCAATTGTAAGAGCCTTTAATAAGGATAACATATATCTTGTATGTAGGTAGCAGCAATATCCTTGCAGTGAAATATTCTATTAAAAATATTACATTCCCTAGATATGTGTAAAGGGATATATTAGACGATATTTTAGGTATTGTACGATTTCCGTATCTACGCTATGTAGGTATTGCGGGAACTTTCAGGACAATGAAAAAATAGAAAACAGCGAAGCTGCGCAAGGAATATCATATTTTACTCGTATTTCGCAAGACCTTCTACAGTTTGGTTATTATTTTAACAACGTATAGAAAAAAGTAGTATGATACTGATGTAGTTTTCCACATAACACCAAAACATTATACTTCACTCGACGCACGTTTCGCTAACTAAGTTGGCATCATCTGGAGATAGTTGAAACTAAACCTATGCTAACACTATGTCCTATGTCCGGATCTGTGAATTACTAACCAACAAACAGGGCTGTATGGGATTAGCCCTCTGTCACTAGTCATACTATTTTTACACTTTACAATTTCCAAACTCTCAAATGCATCCAACTGTCTGAAATTTGTTACATTCCTAATCCGTCTTAAATTGTTACTATCTATTTTATGGTTGTTCTCAAAAGCGCGTTAGGCAACACTAGACTTATCTGTTCTACCAAATTTGAGATGACATAATATGTTATCTAGCTTGAATTGACCTTCTAGTTTGCCCAACATACTTTTGATTGCAGTCCTTACAGGTAATTTCATAAATCCCCGACTTTTCTTTAGTTTCTATTTTATCTTTTGGATTGCCTAAAAGTTGTTGTAGTTTTTTTCCCCATGAATAAATCACTGATATACCTATATCCTTAAAACCTCATCAAAACCACGGGTGAAACGAGGCTCATATGGAATAAATATGAATTTTGGATTTTCTCTTTAAAAGTCGAGGAATTTCGAAGTGTCTCTTTAAATTTACGTTTTCTAATTATTTTATCAATTAGGTAGAATATCTATTACTCGCAGCTAATATCCCTAATCAATACCTTTTCTTTTTCAAACTTCTCCTTATTTAGGAGATAAATTAGAAAACTGAAACTCGCCATTTTGTGTTGAGCACAATGGTTAGAATTCTTGAGGATATATCTTAAAGTACTGGTATCATTTCTGTATGTCAAATTCTAGCTTATTTTCACTATTTCTAATTATTAATACATCTAAGAATAGTAGGTAGTTATCCAGAGTTTTCAATTTCATATGTAAATTTAACTGACACGAAACGACTGTTTAATTTAGAAACAAAGTTATCAATATCAGTAACTTTTGTATCAAACTCTGCAAAGATATCATCCACAATATTTAACCCAAACCCTGGGGAAATACTCGAATTCTTCTTTTGCCTCCGTTTCGAATCTGTTCATGAACAGACTGGCGATGTGACAGACAGAGTGACAAAGAGTTGCTGTACCCTCAAGTAGTATGGATAAAATTATGGATTAAAGTAAAATTAAATCTGATACATTCATATTGATTATACATGACTAAGTTATACATGACTATTATACTTACGTATGACTAAGTTGACAGTGGACGTATCCCGTAACCTAATTTAGTTTTAATTAAGTTATGGCTTTGGCCATGAGACGTTATTTTCAATCGACAGAACGTCGATTGAAAATAATGAAAGTTGCTAAACAGTTTCTTATCTTTAATAGAACACCCTGTACAGTTTTACAAGTTTTAATTGTGGTCTCTCACGAATATATTGATATAATTGATATAGGGTTTGATGAGTCTATTTCCAATAGTAAAAAGGAAGATAGGTGTATAGCGATAGCGAAAGAATGCACTAAAAACTAAATGTGATCGAATGAGAACATCCATTCGTTGCTAGGTGAACATACCTTCTCTTTGTCCAGCACATTTTGAATGTATATCCATTATTGTTAGAAATACATCTATCAAACCCTACATTTTCGAGAGAAAACACTATCGATATCAGTAAAAATATAAAAGTGTTTTAAAATAACTTGTCTACTTCCAGTAGAAACCTAATCTTATTTTTCTTAGTGGTCAATTCCTTTTGATTTATTATTTTTGGATTAACTAAGCTTTATATCATACCTTCCCCTACCTAATTTCTTGCTTCTACTTGGGCTGAGGAACTAGCACTACATTTCTATATTTCTATTTATACGTCCTTTGATTATTAAGCCTCTAATGTTGAACTCAAATAGCTGATATCCAATCGTAATAATGTGTTTCTCCTTGTAAAAAACAATGGTTTATAAAAAGTGGTGTACGTTTTAATAATTATTGTATTATTAATATTATGTAGTAACCGTTTAATATTTAGTTTTAGTAAATAATTGCATTTAAACGGGTTAAAATTAATTTATACTCAAGTATTTAATGAAATAATTCAATTTCCAAGCTTTCAACTTCAAAATTTAATTAAAACTTTAATATGTTTCCATGAAATGAGTTGACCAAAATTCACACTTATGATTCCTGATGGAATTTTTTCGTTTCGTTGTGCTTATATAGTGCAAATGGCATTAAACAATGTTTGTTTTAATTAAAATGAGGAACAAAAGTTTCATATTATGATAATTACATATCATTCTAAATACTCGAAAAAATTAAACCTGTTGTTGCTCGGGTTGTTCAGCGGGAAATGTTTCTGACACACTTCAGTATAAATAATTAAAACAAACTTCAGTTACATTTGCCTCATCGTATCGCAAAGTAGCATAAATTCAGATAAACATAACTTATAGATAACCTCTACAGGGGGTGAATATCAAACTGCATTCTAAGGCAACGCCAACTCGTCCATACTTATCTAACCATCTCTAAAAAAATATAAATCATGACTCACTGCGACATCACAAATGAGATCAAACGCCGATGGAAAAACTTCTTCGGTTTCAAAATTCTGTTTAATTGGCAATGATTTTTCTTATTTTTGAATATTTCTTGTTTTCAAAGATAACTTAACATCTTGAATATCTAGAAGATGTTGAGTTAAGGTGGAGTGCCAATCAGGCGACTGCAGCGGCTACAGCCGCGCGGCTGGAGACGCGCGACTTTTGCAGTACGACTGCAGCGGCCTACACGAGTGTCAATTGCGCGATTTCAGCCGCTTTCTCTTTATAAAGTTTCAGTTTTCAATAGACTATTATAGTATAAAGAGAATATACTCTGTATACTCTGCTATTATGGAGAAAGCAGTGGCTTTGTGGTGCGATTTAGAAAATGAAGAAGAAGAGAAAGAACAACTTTTGTTATTATTACTTGCGGATTCTTTTCGAAGCAGTCGTCATGATATTTTTTGTACCCGTTGAGAAGACGGTTTCGAAAATATGTTGGTTCGGAGACATCTATTACAAGTCGAGGAATTTCGAAGTGTCTCTTTAAATTTACGTTTTCTAATTATTTTATCAATTAGGTAGAATATCTATTACTCGCAGCTAATATCCCTAATCAATACCTTTTCTTTTTCAAACTTCTCCTTATTTAGGAGATAAATTAGAAAACTGAAACTCGCCATTTTGTGTTGAGCACAATGGTTAGAATTCTTGAGGATATATCTTAAAGTACTGGTATCATTTCTGTATGTCAAATTCTAGCTTATTTTCACTATTTCTAATTATTAATACATCTAAGAATAGTAGGTAGTTATCCAGAGTTTTCAATTTCATATGTAAATTTAACTGACACGAAACGACTGTTTAATTTAGAAACAAAGTTATCAATATCAGTAACTTTTGTATCAAACTCTGCAAAGATATCATCCACAATATTTAACCCAAACCCTGGGGAAATACTCGAATTCTTCTTTTGCCTCCGTTTCGAATCTGTTCATGAACAGACTGGCGATGTGACAGACAGAGTGACAAAGAGTTGCTGTACCCTCAAGTAGTATGGATAAAATTATGGATTAAAGTAAAATTAAATCTGATACATTCATATTGATTATACATGACTAAGTTATACATGACTATTATACTTACGTATGACTAAGTTGACAGTGGACGTATCCCGTAACCTAATTTAGTTTTAATTAAGTTATGGCTTTGGCCATGAGACGTTATTTTCAATCGACAGAACGTCGATTGAAAATAATGAAAGTTGCTAAACAGTTTCTTATCTTTAATAGAACACCCTGTACAGTTTTACAAGTTTTAATTGTGGTCTCTCACGAATATATTGATATAATTGATATAGGGTTTGATGAGTCTATTTCCAATAGTAAAAAGGAAGATAGGTGTATAGCGATAGCGAAAGAATGCACTAAAAACTAAATGTGATCGAATGAGAACATCCATTCGTTGCTAGGTGAACATACCTTCTCTTTGTCCAGCACATTTTGAATGTATATCCATTATTGTTAGAAATACATCTATCAAACCCTACATTTTCGAGAGAAAACACTATCGATATCAGTAAAAATATAAAAGTGTTTTAAAATAACTTGTCTACTTCCAGTAGAAACCTAATCTTATTTTTCTTAGTGGTCAATTCCTTTTGATTTATTATTTTTGGATTAACTAAGCTTTATATCATACCTTCCCCTACCTAATTTCTTGCTTCTACTTGGGCTGAGGAACTAGCACTACATTTCTATATTTCTATTTATACGTCCTTTGATTATTAAGCCTCTAATGTTGAACTCAAATAGCTGATATCCAATCGTAATAATGTGTTTCTCCTTGTAAAAAACAATGGTTTATAAAATTGGGAGATAGTTGCAAAAGCACCTATCTACTGGTTCTTAAAATTGTCGGCATTTTGTTTTGTAAGGATGATTAAAACAGAAAAATATTTGTAGCATTGTGCCAAATGGAAATCACATAGCCTATGGACATCGAGTTCTTGCTCCTCGTCAGTGTAACATCATAGCTAAAGAAACGATTTTATAATACTTTAAATAAATCTTATAAGTAACAAAATTTGGTGAAAACTAGGAATGTACAATGTACAGGGTATTCGCGTATATTTTGACCCCTACCTACAGGGGTTATTAAGAAAGTTAGGAAAAAAGTTTAAATACAAAAGTTGTTTGGTTTTTCACGTACTATATTTTGGCTAGGTCGAAAAAAAAATTTAATGTCGTATATTTGAGGAAACCAATTGAACATCATATTTTTAAATGGGACACCCCGTATAATTTTACACGCTTGGGTAAACATTTTATTCCTGATTTCAAAAATATACAGGGTGTCCACCTAGTGCGCGTAAGTCCAATATCTGGGTTAATAAAAGAGATAACTTAATTTTTTTTTCTACAGGGTTGTCTAATATCCCGAGCTGCACAAAATGAAAATATATTTACATATTCAGGGTGTTCAGTTTTTCCTGGACAGGTACCAACTTCGTTTTTATAAATGGAAATATATATTTTTTATTGCTTTTTCGAACTAAACCCTTGATTTTAGTAGGACTTTCATCAGCCTTCCCTATACCTAACTTAAACTGTTTTTGAAATATTGACGGGTGAATATTGACATTTTTGCAACTTTGACACCCTGTAAAATCTAAACGGTTTGAGATCAAGCAAAACGGTTTGCACATTCCTATCTTAACTTTTCATAAGCTATCGTTTGATACTAATTTCAAATTTATACAGGAATAAAAAATTTTCAAAATCTTCAGAAAATTTTAAATTTTTGGATAATTCTGAAATTAGTACCAAACGATAGCTTATGAAAAGTTAAGATAGGAATGTGCAAACCGTTTTGCTTGATCTCAAACCGTTTAGATTTTACAGGGTGTCAAAGTTGCAAAAATGTCAATATTCACCCGTCAATATTTCAAAAACAGTTTAAGTTAGGTATAGGGAAGGCTGATGAAAGTCCTACTAAAATCAAGGGTTTAGTTCGAAAAAGCAATAAAAAATATATATTTCCATTTAGAAAAACGAAGTTGGTACCTGTCCAGGAAAAACTGAACACCCTGAATATGTAAATATATTTTCATTTTGTGCAGCTCGGGATATTAGACAACCCTGTAGAAAAAAAATTAAGTTATCTCTTTTATTAACCCAGATATTGGACTTACGCGCACTAGGTGGACACCCTGTATATTTTGTTGACATTTGCACTGACAGTTTTCGAAATATTTAATATTTAATGTTTACAATAAATCATAAATATTAAAAAATGAAAATATTAGAAAATGTTTAAATAACTAAGGAGGTTACATCGAAAATCGTTAAATATTTTTTATTACTGTTGATTTCTAGTGTTAAATATTTCTAGTTCTTTGTATTTTTTGTATTTTTTTTATGGTACTCGCTGTCGAATATTTCGAAAAGTGTCAGTGCAAATGTCAACAAAATATATATATTTGAAATCAGGAAACAAATGTTTACCCAAGCGTGTAAAATTATACAGGGTGTCCCATTTAAAAATATTATGTTCAACTGGTTTTCCCAAATTTATGACATGCAATTTTTTTTGGGACCTAGCTAAAAGATAATACTTAAAAAAACAAAAAAAAATTGTATTTAAACTTTTTTTCTAACTTTCTTTATAACGCCTGTAGGTAGGGGTCTAAATATACGCGAATACCCTGTACAGTAGGTACTACCATACCTTATTTTGTACTTTCATGAACAATTAATAATTTACTATTATTTTAATTTTTTTACTGAATATCAATTTTGAAAGTGGTGTACGTTTTAATAATTATTGTATTATTAATATTATGTAGTAACCGTTTAATATTTAGTTTTAGTAAATAATTGCATTTAAACGGGTTAAAATTAATTTATACTCAAGTATTTAATGAAATAATTCAATTTCCAAGCTTTCAACTTCAAAATTTAATTAAAACTTTAATATGTTTCCATGAAATGAGTTGACCAAAATTCACACTTATGATTCCTGATGGAATTTTTTCGTTTCGTTGTGCTTATATAGTGCAAATGGCATTAAACAATGTTTGTTTTAATTAAAATGAGGAACAAAAGTTTCATATTATGATAATTACATATCATTCTAAATACTCGAAAAAATTAAACCTGTTGTTGCTCGGGTTGTTCAGCGGGAAATGTTTCTGACACACTTCAGTATAAATAATTAAAACAAACTTCAGTTACATTTGCCTCATCGTATCGCAAAGTAGCATAAATTCAGATAAACATAACTTATAGATAACCTCTACAGGGGGTGAATATCAAACTGCATTCTAAGGCAACGCCAACTCGTCCATACTTATCTAACCATCTCTAAAAAAATATAAATCATGACTCACTGCGACATCACAAATGAGATCAAACGCCGATGGAAAAACTTCTTCGGTTTCAAAATTCTGTTTAATTGGCAATGATTTTTCTTATTTTTGAATATTTCTTGTTTTCAAAGATAACTTAACATCTTGAATATCTAGAAGATGTTGAGTTAAGGTGGAGTGCCAATCAGGCGACTGCAGCGGCTACAGCCGCGCGGCTGGAGACGCGCGACTTTTGCAGTACGACTGCAGCGGCCTACACGAGTGTCAATTGCGCGATTTCAGCCGCTTTCTCTTTATAAAGTTTCAGTTTTCAATAGACTATTATAGTATAAAGAGAATATACTCTGTATACTCTGCTATTATGGAGAAAGCAGTGGCTTTGTGGTGCGATTTAGAAAATGAAGAAGAAGAGAAAGAACAACTTTTGTTATTATTACTTGCGGATTCTTTTCGAAGCAGTCGTCATGATATTTTTTGTACCCGTTGAGAAGACGGTTTCGAAAATATGTTGGTTCGGAGACATCTATTACAAGACGAAAGCAAATTTCGAACCTTTTATCGACTTAACATCAATCAGTTCAATTTTGTATTTCTATATACATTTCTCTTTAAAAATTTTACCAAAACACGTGGTTATTAGTAAATTTATCATAACATGTCACGGCGACTGTAGCGGCTAGATTGCTATTTTGGCAGACGCGTCGCCAGAGTCTTTACACTACTTTGCAGACGCTTCTGTTGTCACGCTGAAGTCGCGTCCGAGGAGAAGAGGGTTGTTGGTTGGGAGACATCTATTACAAGACGAAAGCAAAGGCTGATTGCTTTAAAATGTCTGCAATTTCCTTCCACGAGTTGTCTTTTATATATTTTGATTTTTATAAGGTTTGTTCTTTGGGTCATATAAACTGGGATGTTGCCCTACAAGTTCACTTAATAAAGAATCATCCATTTCTCTTCAAAAACTTTACCAAAACACGTGGTTATTAGTAAATTTATTATAACCTGCACGGCGACTGAAGCGGCTAGACTGCTATTTTGGTAGACGCGCCGCCACAGTCGCCAAACCAGTGACCGATGCAAAGTCGCCAGAGTCGCGCGTCTCGAGCCGCGCGGCTATAGCCGCTGCAGTCGCCTGATTGGCACTCCACCTTTAGTTAGGATTTTCCATTCATGCAATTAATATCGCTCTAATTTAACCTTATTTTTGTAACAGTAGACTAGAATAAAGTCTAGTTAGCTCCTAAAACATAAATGTAATGATATGGTTAACTAAATTTCAGAAACCGGAAGGACGTTATCAAAAGACAATTTACATATTTATATAAAAAAACAATTTATATAAAGTTTATTCTCAAAACGGCTATAAATATGCCGATGCTTTGCGATATAGTAAATTTAAATTAGTCCAGTCCAGTTATTCTATAATAAACAGACTTTCCATCACTGCAATCATGTTTTGCTATTTTTTTAAAATATTTAATTAACAGCTACATTTTTGTTTCAGGTAAGCAAGGCTTAATTAACTATTCAATTATGTGTAAGTAGGTACTAAATTATTATTCGAAATATTGAAACTAGTTTTAGACCATCTAATACGTTAGACACTGCTACTCTTTACAGGGTGGACCATTTTCGAGCCACATTATTGGGATCTTGGAAACCCTAAGAGATACAGGGTCGGAAAAAAACTGAAATTTCATAAAAACCATTGTATTTTTTCTGACGTTATTCGAAAATAAATTTTAAATAATTGAAAAATTTGCGATGTGTCATAACTTTTAGGGAGTCCAAAGGTAACAAAAAATTAAATAAAAAATCCAGGTTTGTGCGTTTAGTTTTTTTTTTATTTTATATCCTAACTATTTAATGAATACATACACCGACTATTTTGCGTACAGCCACAGACAAATATTTCTTATCTGTGGTACAACTACAAATTAATGCCGATAAGAAATATTATTTATTACTGTTAATTATAACTAATCATAGAGTAATGATAATTTCTTTCCAAAACAAATAATATTTAATTCAAGGAGAATTTGCATATCATAATTGTCAAAAACATTTCTTTCCTGGAATGGACTGCTGTTTACGAGGTTATTTATATACTTATACATGATAAATTCTAAAAATCCGGTACAGATAAATTTACTTCAGGTCAGTTACAATAATCAAAACTTGAACTCATGTAAATTTTTTCTGAATTAAATAATTAATCAAATATTTGGGTTTAAAAGTAGGTAGGTACACTATTTTCGGCTTCATGGGTGTTCTTTTTTCTTTCAAAAAGAGAATATTAACTAGTGACTAACCTTGCTTCAAATTGACATAAAAATAATGAAGAAGAAATTAAAGAAAAGGCTCAGTTGCGCGAGGGGGAAACCTGGAAAAACTTATTAATTATAGTGAACAGTAAGTTGTTCGCCATTTATATAGTGGTATTTCAGTACTAGTTGCATATTAAGAACCGTACCAGTTTTATGCACACAGATTTAATATAGGAGCAAAGTAGGCAGAGCCACTCCAGGCCACTTGTCTGGTCACCGAGCTCCGGATGGCTGTAGGTCCCCTATGTTGTCAAAATTGGTTCCCTCGCGCATGCTCAGAGGCGCAGACGTTCCATCCAAGTTTTCTGTTCCATACCTGTTTTCAAATACCTGTTTTCTGTTTTCATACCTGTTCTGTTCCATACATACGTGTTTGCAAATAGAGTTCATTCGCGTTAAGTTTAAAGTGACGTTTTTAAGTTTTAAGTTAAGTTTATATAAATAAATAAAAACTTGCCAACGCAGAGAAGGGTTGCCAAATATAAAACTCTTTGTAAGTGGCAAATGCTATGCTAATTTATTGGTAATTTGTTTATAGAATATTGAAAACAATTAATTACTGAAAATGACGTTAGTTTAAACTTATCGTGAATGAACTTTACCTGTTTTCTGTTTTCATACCTGTTTGCAAATATCTCTTTTGTGTTTTCATACCTGTTTGAAGATACCCATTTTCTATTTTCATACCTGTTCTGTTCCATATCTGTTTCCAAATACCTGTTTTCGGTGACATACCTGTTGAGCGTCTGGGCATGCGCGAGGGAACAAATTTTGACCACATAGGGGACCTACAGCCATCCGGAGCTCGGTGACCAAACAAGTGGCCTGGTAGTGGCTTTGCTTGCCTACTGAGCAATTAAAAAAAAGTTGACTGGCGGCGAGATTCGAACCGTCGATGACTGCGAGAAATGATTAAAACCTGACATTTTTAACGCCTATTAACCTGAAAATAATATAGAAAAATATGACGCCCTTATATTCTGTAAAATCTTTAAAAGTTTTCAAAATAAGCAGAAAAAGCTTTAAGGGAATTTAGCTGTGCTCCAGGAATTATTAACATGTATTTAAATAGTGGCATTGTTTTTAACATCAGCATTTTCATAATTCAGGCAGAAACTGTGTGGATTTATAAATTAATAGAACCAGTTGTGATCTGTTCTCTTTGTTTCATTTCCAGCCACCCTCAGGTTATCCCTAATTAACCTCCGCAAGTTTAAGTTACTCAGGCAATGGGGAGCTGCTAATTTAATATAACACTTTACAGTTCTGCCGAAAGAGTGGTTTCTCAGTCCCAATTCAGGATTCAGGGTTTAATAGTATACAACATCTCAAAAGTTTCCTTTACACCTTGTCGCAAATTCTACGCTTTTATTAAGGAGAATGAGCCTGATTTTATTCACCATGAAAGGTATTTCACTATTCATGGAATAACTTCTATGGAACTAACTTTTCATGGAATAAGGATAAGAATATATTTAGTTAGGTTATAGTTGGGGAATTTTAAGAACTCCGCATTGTGTAAGATTGAATACAAGATGTAGAATTTTTGCTGCAAATTGTTCTAGAAAATAAAATAAACTTTAGGTTTTGTTTTTGCAAAAGCTTTTGCTTTTACAAAAATTTTGCAAAAGTTTGAAATGATTAAGACATATTTAATTATGTTAATATAGGTAGGTTAAGTTTTCCTGAAGTTTTTTTCTCTTATTTTAGGTTGTATCGCTAGTAAGTTACATTCGGGTATTGCATAGAGATTTTATTGTTTCAGGAAATTGGTGACATTTTCTTTACCTACTTGTTAATAGTTAAAATATATTTTAATAGTCCTTATCTATTTGTGACTATAAATTGGTTTTCATTGGAAGTATATTCCTCTGCTTCTGGCCTATCTATTTTGCCAATAAGTATAGTTATTGCGGGTATAGATATTAGTCCTCTTCCTCCTTTTGTAGGAGGATTTATTCTTTGCATACCTAAAGCATTCTAGTTTTATTTATTTGAGATCTTGTGTTTATTATACAGGGTGTTAGTTAAACATGCGGTAAAAATTCAAGAGAGGGTCGAGAGGTTCGAGAAATGGGAACATTGAAGCGAAGTGGAGGACCAGGAAGGCCAAGGACTGTAAGAACGGTAGACGTACAGAAGAGAATGTGCTGGACATGATAGAAAAAGATCCAGGTACTTCTACGCGAAGAATTGCAAATACTTTGAATGTAAGTAATTGGACTGTTTGGAAAATTCTGAGAGATAATTTGTTGTACCCATACCACATTCAACGCGTTCAGCCACTTCTTCCTGCGCATTTTGCTCCACGTACTGCATTTTGTCAATGGCTTTTGCACACATTGGTTGAAATCCCTCAACTACTTACGCTGATTCTTTTTACCGATGAAGCCAGTTTCTCGCGAAATGCAATAAGGAATTTCCACAATAACCATGTGTGAGCTGACGAAAATCCACATGAGATTTGTGAAGATCGGTTTCAACATCAGTTCTCGTTGAACGTTTGGGTTCGAATTGTGGGTGACTGGCTAATTGGATCGGTATTTCTACCAGGAAGACTTACCGGCGAAGTATACCGCAACTTTTTGGAACAAACGCTACCTCAGTTTTTGGAGGATGTACCATTGGCTACAAGACAGGCAATGTGGTTTATGCATGATGGTGCACCAGCTCATTTTAGTGTAGTTGCTCGAGAGTTTTTAACAGCAACATATGGAGATCGCTGGATTGGTCGAGGTGGACCTCATGTATGGCCTGCTCCATCCCCGGACTTAAACCCCCTGGATTATTTCCTATGAGGCCATCTAAAGTCATTAGTTTATACTAGGCCAGTGGAAGATGTGGAAGATTTAAGAGATCGGATAATTGCTGGGTGTAACTCAATAAGAAACGACCCTGGTTTTTTTGAAAGAGTTCGAGAGTCTATGAGGAGAAGATTGGATGGTTGCATCCGAGCTGGAGGTAGCCATTTTGAACAATTCTTGTAGGTTCAAAAATGTTACATGTAATTTTTAGTAATAAATTGTTATTTGTTGAAAATTTTTTTCGCCCTATATCTTCGCAACAAAGCGCTTTTTCAAAAATCATCAAAGGATAAAATATCCTTAGAATAGTCCAAGGAATAATCTATTGACTTTTTGCCGCATGTTTAACTAACACCCTGTATATTTTGTCCCCATTTTGTCACAACACCACTACACAGGAACAAATAGATTTAAAATTGTTCTAAAGATAATAGAAAAAAATTAGTGAAATTTTAAATAAACTTTAAATCATATTTTTACTTTACTATAACTTTTATTTAAATGGTCAATTCCTTAATTTTGATAATATCCTATATATTGGCTTTGTGGCGTGTTCATCCATTTAATATATTTTTAAATTGTTTAATGTGTTTTGGCTTGGTTAATCACAGGTCTTGTCGAAAAATCGCAGTCAAGGAGGTTGACATTTATAGTCGTTTTAGTATACTCTCATCTTGCTCACATGACATACCTATTACTGCTCAACACTATTTTTTACATATACTAACTCCTATAGTAATAAAGAATAACATCCCGTATATAAATTATTTTATCATATTGGGATATACGTTTATTGAACATCAGTGAATATATTTCGCTAGGTTTTCTCGTACTATATAATATATTATTAGATCATTAATATCTCTTCGCTATCAAGAGTATCGCTAAGTATCAATTTTCATAACATGTTTTCTCATATTTCATAGTAATTTCACTAAAATCACTCTTAAAAATGTAATCGTCGTAGCATCAAACGCTGCGACTATGTCCCCTCTGTTACCCCTTAACATCATGTTCCGGTTCAAGCGTTACGCTGCTATAAATCACAAATCGACTATTATTAACGTGCCCACAGCCTCACACGGGTATATCGGCGTGAATTTAACTACTTCGCCCACTCGGCTAATAAAAAATCGGTAGGCGTGTTCGGTCCCAACTTATCTTGTTTCCACCTGTGTCCCTATAAATAAAATGAATAGTACTTAGCAGGAACCCGACCATAAAGTAACTCTAGAGAACTCATAAAGTTTTTATTACAAACTTTCCTTTTGCGATGAAAGGTATAATATAAAACTAGTCCAGTTCATTATACAAAAATTAGTAAAGAGTTGACAGAAAGCCTTGCATCTTATTTTAGTAATTGCTTTATATAAAAGAAAATTCGCAATTTTTGTTATAAGAGATTAACCATTAATGTGCAGTGTATAAAATTCTACACTGCATCTGGTAGTATGAAATTAATATACTTGGAGATATTGCAGAAGAACGTAGATATGTTTTAAATAGGTATCTCTTAAATATACCGAATATAAATATAAAATGGATATCATAAGGATGAAAATCTTATAATTTCAAAAATCCTAAGTCATGTAGTCAATTATGTCGTAAAGCCTTTAACTTATTTAGTAAATAGATCTTTTCAAGCAGGCATATTTCCCAAAATTTTGAAGATAGCAGGAGTAATTCCACTTTATAAAAAGGATGAACCATCTTCTATAGAAAATTACAGGTCAATATTATTGTTGTCGACCGTATCAAAGGTTCTAGAGAGGGTCATGTATGACAAAATAGTATCTTTTGCATTTCCACACGACATATTATCATCGGCACAACATGGCTTTAGAAAAAACATGTTTACCAAATCAGCTGTTTTAGAATTTTTGCAAAAGGTATATAACAATCTGAATAATGGTAATAAAACTCTTGGTATTTTCTTGGACAAGTAAGGCTTTTGATTTGATTGATCATACTTTACTATTGACTAAATTGTACAAATATGGAATAAGAGGCAATGTTTATGATTGGATAAATTCTTATATTTCTGGAAGGTGTCAGTTTGTGGAGATAGGTTTTGAAAGGTCAAGTACCCCTAGTATAAGTTGCGGTGTTCCGCAGGGCTCGGTGCTGGGCCCTTTATTGTTTATTTTATTTATTAATGACTTGCCAAATGCAGTTAATAATGAATCACTTGTAATGTATGCTGATGATAATAGTTATATATGCACAAACTCCTCGCTTCCTGAAACCGTAAATATAGCTCAAGATATGTTAAATAAATTCTCGCAGTGGTTCCATCAAAATAAATTAAAACTAAATGTTGATAAGACCGTTTTTCTTAATTTCACTCCAAGAATAAGTCAAATACACGAAAGCTATTTATTAAAAGTAAGTGGCAAGTCAATTACGCAGACTGTTGGTACAAAATTTTTGGGAGTACCTATGCCTGCAGAATTCTTTAAGTTGGGAATCTCATATCAATAACTTGTGCAAAAATCTATCTACAATTAGCTATGCAATTTACAGGTTAAGGGAATTAACAAATGAAACTCTGTACGATCGTATTATTATTCTCAGTTTGTATCTAGAGTATCCTATGGGATTATCTTCTGGGGCACAGCCTACGAATGCAAAAAAGGGTTGCCAGATCTATGATGGGGGCAAGTCGACTGTTTTCTTAATATATTTCGACAATTAAATGTTTTAACTTTGACAGGTATGATATATACTTGAAATATTGCTTTATGTAAGACAGAATATTAATGATTTTAGAGCTAATAATTTTTTTCATAGTTACTATACACGCGAGGGTGGTGACCTGTCGGTGCCAACACATAGTCTGACAACCTATGAAAGTAGTCCGTACTTTATGGGTATTAAGATTTTTAATAAACTGCCACTTTGTCTAAAGAGTATAGTTGATATAAGGAATTTTAAAAGAAGTGTCGTAAAATTTTTAATTGAACGGAGTTTTTACAGTATTCAGGAGTATTTTAATCATTGAACTTGTACTTTAATTATTGACCTTGTGTATGAGTTTCTTGTGTACCTCCTCTAGTTTACTATTGTTGTAGTTAGGTCTTTTCTTATGTATTTCTTATTGTTGTTTGTAGTTAAGTTTTTGGACGAATCCCATGCCATTTCTGTGCTTTTTTTTGTACTACTTGTTGGTGCTAATGGAGAATGAAATTATTATTATTATTAAATTCTTGCGGTTCCTTTCGTGTGAATGATTCGTCAACATCCAGTAACAGTTTTTATTTAACTATTTGTACAAGTTTAACAGTGATTTAATTAACACTAATACTAGTAATTTATTTACACTAATTTGTGAATCACTATTTACACTAACACCTGGTAACTATTTATTTATTACGAGTGACATTTATTTCGTACGCGGCCGATTATCAAGTCACACTGGCTTCCCAAGTTTCCAAGCTTCCGATGTGTGTTTTATAGACGACTCTCCATGCCAGAATATACGCATAGGTTGATGAACTTTACATTTGTATAACAAACTTTGGTATAACAGTTTCACCTTATTCGTTGGCCTTAGTCACCTTGATTGATGGATTACAAAGGATTTGTTCGCGGTTTCAAGGTCACGTAATGATGATGAATGCAAGGTAACAAATTCTTCATTTTGCTTGCTTGTCTGTTTGTGGCTTATTGTTGCAAAATCGATTGGAAACACATGCAAGAATAGTAATGGATCGCGTATGTTACATATTTACTAAATGTAACCTCAAAACTAATATATTCACAATAATGACACAACACGTTGAACCTGCAAGCTGCTACTTGCAATAAAATGTAAAATGGTCCGCTATTCTGCGATACTGTGCGAACTTATGCATATCCGAATTGTAGAGATGGTTTATTTTTAAAATTATATTGTTTATTATTAAGTCAGGATTTTAATAGGTATATAAATTTATATATTGTCAAACACTATTATACCTTAGTATTGAACTTAAATATTAAGTACTTTGAAATATTATCAATAGCCGAGATGGATTGGTCGAGGTACAGTCCATGTGAGTCGCCTAAGCAGGTTCCTCCTAAAAATAAAGGAAAATATGTATGAGTGTCCAGTTCTCTAATTCTGTCAAGCATTAACATTAATTAGTATTGATAATTCATAGAATTACATAATACAAGGGATGTAACACGCACTGTATTATTATTTAGTTTATTTTGTTATCAAGACGTAGCCACCAGGGGTTTGTGAGGTCACGAGGGGATGTAACGCGCGACGTAACCTCCCTGGATACTACCCTAGACGCAAGGGGATTCAACTCGCAATGCGCCTCACATTTCCACTGGTACTGAGGGGTGCAATGAGTACGAAGGGATGTAACGCGCAACATACTCGCTCCAGTTACCAGCGTTTTGGCAGAACAGCCATTATCTGAGTGGTGCAATGAGTACGAAGGGATGTAACGCGCGACATACTCGCTCCAGATATCTCATTCACACGAATTACCAATTAATTCATTATCTAAATTAATAATTATCAAACAATCACCTGAACAACTATTATAACAAAATATTCAAGAAAGGACACTCAGTGAAAAGCTCACCTGTATTAATAAATTTCTATTAATCACAAATTCACAGGATAGCCACAAAACACAGTTCAACTCACAGCCTCTAACAGAATGCTTCGCCTAATTTCAATAAACGTAAAGCTGGCCAAAATATGGGTAACATAAACATTCTTATCGAGGTACTTGAAAGGCGACGTGAGAGAGCTGAGTTAACGTACACAAACGACCGTGTCTGTTTAAATTCCCTATGCAGGGTGTTTTCGTTCGATGTGATTCTAATAATATGGTAATATAATAATAAGCAATATACAGGGACTTACATCATAAACCTTGTAAAGCCCAGCGTGTGAAGCTTCTTTAATATGTGCAAATTTGTTAATATAGATGGAATCTGTTAAATACAGATAATGATTGATCCGCCACATTATAGCCAAAATTCTCACGTACCATTCTTCCTTAAAAAATAACAGCTAAATAACTTTACACTAAAAATTAATAAAGGTTGAAAGGACATCCATACTTTTCAATAACAACGAATAATCAAAGGCAATTACTTATATATATTATTATTATTATTATTATTATTATTAAACTAAAGAGAAGAGCAGAGGTCGAAACCTATTATGCTCCTAAAAATAAACAATAGATTGACAAGAATGGCAATAGTAAATTGTTACAGTACAGCTAATCCTTATAGGTAACAGTATATGTACATATTTATAAGTAAAAGTAATTAAATAAAAATTACAAAGTACGACTTAAATAATATAACTGTATAAAAAGATACAAACAAGAATATATGTTCTGTGAAGTTAATTTGCAGACACAATACAGGATACCCAACTAAATGTCTTGTCTTTACATCAAAGCATTTCACCATTTTTAAATAAGTCATATTTATTTTTGAACGAGTTTACACTCACTGAAGTCACCACATCACTGGGTAACCGATTCCAGTTGTTAAAAATTCGGTTGGAATAGAAGTTCTGTCTTATCGTTGTCCTGAAATTTTCTTTTTTGAGTTTAAGTGAGTGGCCACGGAGTCGGTCGGCTGTGTTTAATTGTAATAGCTCTCTGATGTCTTGCGTAAAGTGATCATGTAGCAACCTATATGTGAAAATCATGTCACCTCTATTTCTTCGTTCTGATAGAAGTGGGAGATTTAGAGCTTGAAGCCGATCTTGATAGGATTGATTCCTCAGACACTGGACTTGCCTAGTAGACTTCCGTTGAACGTTTTCCAAGAGTTTTATATCTTTTATTAAGTGCGGTGTCCATATTATGTTAGCATATTCGAGAATTGGCCGGATATATATTTTGAATAAAAGAGAAAATAATCTAGGGTTAGGGTTTTGAAAAGTTTTAAACAATAAGTAGGACCTCTGGTTGGCTTTTTTTGCGACATTAGTAATGTGAGTGGACCAGGATAGGTTTGAGGTTATCGTTACTCCTAAGTCTACATGTATAATCTACATGTATAGTCTACAATATAAAATTGTTCAGTATCCATTGAGGTTCACATAACAAAATAGACTATTCTATTCTACTCTTCTGAAAATATACTCTTCATATATATAACAAAAATAATCTTGAAAATGGTTGGAACCTTTGGTGTGAAGATAGCACTGACGCAGTTTTCCCCATAACACCAAAACACTATACTGCACTCGACGCGCCTTTCACCAACCAAGTTGACATAATCTGGAGATGAGTAAAACTCAGTTTTAATCATCTCCAAATGATGCCAACTTGGTTGGCGAAACACGCGCCGAGCGTTGTATAGTTTTGTGGTGTTATGTGGAAAACTACTTCGTGTTGTAAAAAAAAATAGTTAATAGTCCTTTGCAAAGCAAATGTGAATAACTGCGCATAAAAGAATGTCTAAGGTAGTAAAAATAAAAACTTTTGTAGTATTATTTTTCAGTAGACCCATGTTCTTTAATGGGGTGTTTTCCTATTTTTTTTTTACATCGGCAATGGAAAGTAGTTGGAAAAATAAGAGATACTTACGTATATTTCTGGAATTTTAATATTGGGTTCATTTAAGTCCATAAATTATTTTTTTATTATGCGCGATATCTATGTGACGTCACTAAGCGAAAATTCAAAATTTGCGCCATTTTTTAGTGATTTCTAGGATATTTTCATTTGTGTGGTTGGTGTCACCGCGTGATAACTTTACTTTTGTTTATGTTTGAATTGTTTGGTTAGGGTAAACATCATGGTAAACATGAGACATTGTTTTTAGTTATATTTTTAAATACTTGTGAATTGTGGTCTCTGCCTGTGACTGATTACAAGTGTATTTATTGGTAATAGAAGTTCTGTTAATTGAAAATACTAACCTTACATTTTTCATCCCTCTTATTTCTGAACTTAAATAACTCATATTGTCCACAAAAAATAAAGATATCATAAAAAGATCTATAACCGGTAAATTGTCGGACTTAGCCTCTACAAAACCTTGCTCCATGTTTATTAATAAAAGTTTACTTCACAAGAAAACAACAATACAACACGTTAAGTTGTCAAGCCAAACACAAACAGGAAATTTCAAATGTCAATTGTCGAAATGGCTGTCGTTTCAAACTGAATCTAGCCACATATTATCAGTGTTGCCTCTTTATAGATAGATATTCCCTAGTTTTCGCTTAGTGACGTCACGAATACAGAATCAAATTTCAAAATTGAATTAAAAATTTTCTACCGATTCAATCTTAATAATTTTTATCCTAATAAATATAAAAAAATATATATTTTATAAAAATACAGGTTTCCACTTTCATTTCGATTGAAGGAAAAATACCCCATTGAACATTTCTTATTATAAAATATTACGAACACGTGTACTCAATTTACCTAAATATACAGTTTTCGCAGAATATTTTCAGACACTGACATCGAGGCACATGTAAATGTATTGTTGAGGAAATAGAACCATAAAGTTCCACGTTCCAGTATGTACCTATTAGCAGACCAGCAAATTAAATATGCTTTATAAATAGTGGATAACAGTAAAATTACCTCACTTCCTGAACTTGATTTGTGTAAAATAACAAATCGGCCTTATACTAAAGTATACAAAGGCCTTTGATAAATACAGAATAATTAATTGTACCTACCTACATTCTGGATAGTCAGTGCCTGACACGAATGTATCTGTTTTCAAATAAGTACAGGGTGTCCCACGGGGATCTCCATCGATCGATTATGGATATACTATAATTAGGAAAAATCGGTTAATAATAAATCGGTTTTTTGTAATCACCGAATATATAGAAATGAATATACGGTTCTTCACTGCTACTGATTTGTGTGAATTATTCTTATCTGTCGCCAGATGCCTGAAGTACTCGGTATAATGAACAATGTGCTGGTGCTGATCTTTTCCATTTTGTACGCTGTATCCCTCACAAAAAAATACTGTCACATTTGCCTTAAAAGAACTCTGCGTGAGAATAACTTTCGAATATATAACCAATGACGTTTTCTTAAAGTTTTATTTGTAAATAATCGTTTTTCTCAGTTTGATTCTAAAGGAAGTGTTATGTCAGAGTATTCGACTATAATTTATTGTGGACTGTATATGGTTGAATATGATAAATGTTATGGAGACTTACCCAAATTGGCCTTAGTCGTCCTTCTCGTTGATACTCCTCACCAAATAGGGAAATAAGGAGGGAAAGATTTAGGTGAAATAAGGATAAGGAGGCACAACCACTTATCAATTCTTTCTTTACTTATTAATTCTTTACTACACGAAGACCAAATGCTGACTTGGCTTCTATTCTACCTTTTTCTATCACCGGCCGCGCTACATTCTCTTAAAATAAGATAGATGGAGCAACTGCCGTAAAGTGGCGTAAACATCAAGGTATATCCAAATAAGTAAAAACGAATGTGCAAATTGATGATAATGCTCGATTATAGAAAAATGCTATTTTCGATTTATATAGTTATTTTAATACTTGTTTGCTTTCTTAGATTAAGATTAGTTACCCCAGAGCAGAACGTGTTTTTTTACCTATCGCATTCCTACACTGTTAACACATAATATCGCTTTTAACCATTTTTTATGTGCACTTTACGTGTGTACCTTATCGCCAACGCTTTAAACCCTAGTATATGAATATTTAAATGAAGAATTAACGAAGTGAACGAAAGAGGGTTGGATGTAATAGGGTTTCGATAAACTTGTGGCCACTGTTTTATTTGACGTTCAGACTTTAGACTTTCCGATAAAGTTAATGCGGAATCACAAGGATAGGGGCCAGCCTTTGAATTTATGAATGAGAAAAAACCAGACTTGAATACTTCAGGGAAACGTATTTATTTGGGTCTTTCTGATCTCGTTTTGGATACTGATTTATCACCGGTTAGAGCAAATCCGAGGCTACTAGATTTATACAAGCTGACCAATCCGCATATAGAAACCATATTTGTACAGGATGACCCATGAGTGTGTAATTGGCCCATAACCTTTTTGCTATTCAATATACCGACATGCGTTTTTCGCCACCCAGTAGATGTATCTATACTGTCATTTTAAAAATGTTTACATTATATACAGGGTGTCCGTATGTAGAGTGATGATTGAAGGTTATGCTTTTTTACATGGAACACCCTATATATGTTTACATTATTGGTTTCTATGTAAAAATAATAAGGGGACTTTGTATATACCATTATCGCTCTAGCTCTTTCCGTTTCGGAATTATTCAACTTTTTGATAGAAAAAACACCCACATTTGGAAAATCACAGCGAAGTAGGCCATGAATATATGTTTCGCAGTTCTTTGGTCACAGTTAAAGGAACTACATATCAGTTGCCGCAGTGGATTAAAAGTTCAAAATATCATACCCCTTGCCCCGTCGACCCGGGCGGACTGGTAGCAGTTAGCAATCCGCCACCGGCTGTATCGAGTGGCTCAGTTACGTTGCCTGTGTCGTTGAGAGCGCAATATACACGGTGTCTCGGGAAAGCGTTCAATTAGTACTTTAGTAATTTTGTAATAAAATGGACGGTAATAAAATTTGTTCTGTGGACGGTTACGAAAATCGACTTCAAGGCGGATTGTCAATTTTTAGATGCCCCAAAGACCAACGTAGGTATGTATCTGACCATTTTAGCACTTTTTCGGAGATAAAAAGTACTTATTTTATTATTCATTGCCCTCCAAGTGGTAAATTACTTAATGAAATAATAAGCCATTTGTTTACATAATATTTATTTTTTCCCAAACAAAATAAAGATGTTTTATAATTGCCAAATTTGGAAGAATGTTCTAGGCTTTACAGGATCACATAAGTACTCTGATTTTACGCCAGAACAATGTTACACGTCTATTAGAATTGGTGCTTTGCATTTTGATGAAGATAGTTTTGCCAACTCTTCTAGAAGTCGTATTCATAATTATGCTGTCCCATATTTGAGGTTAACGATCAAATCCGTTGAAAAAGGTAGATTTTAAAATTCATATTAATAATTTTTAGGGAATTATTTCTCTGTCTTGACATATTTATAGACGACATTCACACAAGTACAACAGACTATGACACATTTTTGTTAACACTTTTAATACTTTGGCCTTTGGGGAAAAAATTGGCAGAAAACTCAGAAATGAATTCTGTAAAGTTATTTATTCGTACATTCATCCTTGTAAAAACTTTCCCTTCGATTATTATTTGAGTTTATACACACGAGTTCGTATTTATTATACCTTAAAATTCATAAATATTGACATTAAAACGAGAAAATTAAATAAGGATAAAGATAAAAGTCTCACTAAATTAACAATATTAAAAAACTTGTAAACATTATGTAATAAAAAATATAAATGTTTCATTTTTCAATAAATATTGTTTTTTTTTTAATTTATTTTATTTCCTGTTCCATCTTAAAACAGACAAAAAATTTCGATATAAAATAAATAACGGAAACGTAAACCAGATTAACGTTGTTGGGAACTGCCACTATTAAATTGATTATTTTATTATATTATGTAAACAAGTTTATTTTATTATACCTAAACAAGGTTCTTATTTGGGTGAATTTCTAAAACTACAGATTAAATATTTTTTAGTAATATAATAACTCTCTTTATATATTACTTTTACGAAACCCCTCGTACACTAATATTCGCCGGGCGAAACTCAATTACCCGACAACCAGTGCGGCAACTGATATGTAATTCATTTAACTGTGCTTTGGTGTAAACAGTTATATACTGCCCATATATATTGCCCATTATATATTGCCCATATTGTAAATATACGAGGGTCGTTCGTCGTTCACGAAGTAAGTTTCTCTATTTTCGTATTCTGAGCGAAGCGTCTCACTCGACGAAATTCTTGTGAATCTTCCCCCAAACATCAATATCGCAGCTGCTAGCTGCGTCCACTCTTTGTTCCTTGTGAGGCTGTGTCAACAA
Organism: Pogonocherus hispidulus; assembly: GCA_963924545.1. Lineage (NCBI taxonomy): Eukaryota > Metazoa > Arthropoda > Insecta > Coleoptera > Cerambycidae > Pogonocherus > Pogonocherus hispidulus. The sequence continues at coordinate 18,865,538 of OZ004693.1, forward strand.
ACGAGGCACCCATCTGGCACACACTTTTGAATGTTCAAGTTCTTCGGTAACCACTTTTGAAAGTGATGTGAGGACAATTTGGATGTTTGGGGAAAGTTTCACAAGAATTTCGTCGAATGTGACTCTCTTATCGCCTTCAATAATCCTGCGGACTGCATCAACGATAACAGCTGAGCGTGATGTTAAAGGTCTCCCACTTCGTTGTTCATCATGAAAATTTTGACGCCCTTCAATAAACATTTATCGCTACCGACGAACCATTTCAACACTCATGGTCCTATCCCCGTAAACAGAGAGAGGCTCTCGATGAACATCGCCCGTAGAATAATATTTTGCTGTGAAAAAATGAATAATAAGGCACGCATTTCGCAATTAGAGGCAGGAATAACAAATACCTCTGTGGTTGTCGTAGTGATGGGAAAGAGCTCTGATCGTCTTGAAACTCATACGGCGTCGCCTCTTCCCCCCTATCAAAGACACACATACTTTTTTTTGCCCTCGACCGCTCCCGTACAGAAAACGAAAATAGGAAAACTTACTTTGTGAACGACCCTCGTATAAGTATTTGTAAAAAAACCAAAGTTATTAAGCGTGTTCCTGGAAAAGGAAGATGTTGAGAAACAGGACCTCTGTCCATCCACCATCACACCAGATGAATGTAATCATAGACGTTGAGTGACAAAATCCATTATTACTTAATTTCATAGAGTAAATAATAGGTTTGTCTATGATATAATATATGTAGTCGTGCCCTCTTGAACTTATAACAGCCACCTCGAGAGCCTGCTTGCTCGCAAATACTATAGACTAGTTAGTTTTCACAGGTCAAGTTGCGTACACGCATTGAAATTAACAATATAGAAATTCAGTATCCATTTAGATCAAATAATAAAATAGCCTAGACATGTAATAGCTTTTAAATATTTAGGACACATTGGTTTAATGTTAAATTAGTCTTAATACTTCATCTTTCAAGCCAAGCCATCACGCCAATTTTTGACTTAACAATTGTCATGCAAAAGTCAACATCGAAAATCGATAAATAAATAAAAAAAAAAGAACTAAAATTTTACTAAACAATTTTTTTTAAATAGTGTTTTGAAAAGTTGTAGGTACATTTAGTAACTAATTTGAGTTAGAAAAAGTTCGGTTTTCCTAACTAGTGCGGAAAAAATTTTCCCGCGCGCAAAAAATACATCCTCTAATAACAAATATGAATTGCATATTTCTTCAACTTCACAATTTATCTTGCTTTACCTTGTTTTTAAAGGGTAAAAATGAAAAATGTATAGTTTTACTTGCAATGAAATATAACACGTTTCTTAGCATTCTATATTGCGGTATCAGAAAACTCTGACATATGAAAGTACGGTAATTTGTTATACCCCTACAGACCACTTAAATTTGACTTTATAAAAAGTTCCGTCATCCATATTCGCCCTTCACCTGAGTGTTTATAATGCGGGTTTCATTCTTGTCAGACTTCCCGCATTGTATACTAATTGTTGTGTATAAAGCGTTGACGTCAAATCAGATATACGAGTTTATTATGTACTAAGTTTTTTGAAAAAGTTTCGCCAAGTAACTGATAGCAGTACTATCAGTTAACAGCAGCAGAGCTGTAGCAGAACTCTAGCACAGTTAAATGAATAATTCATTTAACTGTGACTCTAGCAATGTCGTTAGTTGCCCCTTAAAATTAATGTTAAAACATCTGTGAAGATATTTCTTTATACGTTAAGGATAAAAATATTAATATTATAATAATATATCTATCTCTCATTCTAATCACAAGGATGATTAGCCCGGAAGTCTGAGACTTTTGTGGAGGAGAGGGCGACATATTAATATTCAGTTGACCGGATTTTCGCCCAGGAGCGACTTACGTTGGTAAGTCTTAACCACGTGTGCTAGAATGAGGGACACCTGGAAAACCTCATTAGTTAGGGGGATAGTCAAACATCAACTGCTGTTAATATCCCGCATTAACACCAAGCTGATGTTATTTCCCTCCTAGGCACGCACGCCACTGTGGTTGCCCATTTTGTCCTAAGTCCTTTAGTCCTAAGGCCTTTATTTTTGTTTTTTTGAGGCAGTTTTGTACAGCGTGAGTCAATAAGAACGAATTCTTTAGTAGCTCCTTAAATAAAGGAGATAGAGCAAAATGTTAAAAAGGAGACTTGTTCTATCTCGTTTTTTCTATAATCCAAAATTATTTTTAGATATATAGGGTGCACCGTTGGGCGGTTACCGCATCCAACATTTGTTTTTTATATGGAACACCCTGTATTTTATAAGAGATTTTGATTAAACTTAAAATTCCCTGTACATTAGTGCCCCGCTTGCTGGTCTTGTATGCGGGGTTGCCAAGTTATTTCGGTTTTTTTTTAAATTTGGGGAAAAACATAACTTCGTAAAAAAATCATAGTAGCCTTGTTTCTGATAATTAAAGGTTGGGATTCGGTATTTAGATAATCAAACCCTTATACTATAAGCCGATATCATCGTAAAATGATTTGCTTGTACAGGGTGTTTTTTCTAAGCAACTGAAGTCATCTGAATTTATTGTGTAAAAACTCGTTTTTCTTTTATGGAACCCCCTGTATATAATAACACCAGACAAACGAGTATTAAATAAGCTCTCAAATGATATATAGTTTGCTATATCTAACTCTAATAGTTTTCAAGATATTCAAATTTATACAAATATGGCAGTGACTTCTTTGTCATTTAATTATTTATTTACTTATTTAATTAAGTATTTCAAGAAAAAAACACATTTTGTAACATTTTTCTTGTTTTGTTCAAAACTGTACTTAGTTTTTTTGACTTTTCTTACTGCCATGAACTATCTTTTATATCTTTTAAACAGCCACCGGTATTTCCGTAATTTCAAAAACACATCTGTTATAAAAATTTATAGGGACCTGATAAACATTGAAAAATATATTTTTTAAATAAATTATAGAAACCAAATACAAAATGAAAAAAGACAGACAAAAGATAGAAAAAAACAAAAAATAATGAGGGATGAAACAACATAATTTTAAACGTCCACAAACTAAATACATCAATTTCTAATACAACATTATAAGTACTGCTGAAAATGTCTGCCACATTGAGCAATGCATCGTGTAACACGTGTTACAAAGCAGGAGTCTCCAACGTTTGTGAGCATTTGCCTGTTTACATGTGCAAACAAGTTTCTTATTCTTTCTCTCATATCTTGAGGTGTTGTGGGTAGAGTCTGATAGACCATATCTTTTATAAAACCCTAAAGAAAAAATCCAATTTATTAAGATCTGGCGATCTTGCTGGCCACGTGACTGGACCACCGCGTCCAATCCATTTGCGTGGATATACCTGATCAGATAATGTCTCACTGCAGCAGCATAGTGAGGAGGTGCTCCATCTTGCTGAAACCATAATCTGCGGAATGTTGTTTCATCTTTCTTTAATTTATTTAAAAAATATATTTTTCAATGTTTATCAGGTCCCTATAAATTTTTTTTAACAGATGTGTTTTTTGATATAAAAGATAGTTCATGGCAGTAAGAAAAGTTAAAAAAACTAAGTACAGTTTTGAACAAAACGAGAAAAATGTTAGAAAATGTATTTTTTTCTTGAAATACTTAATTAAATAAGTAAATAAATAATTAAATGACAAAGAAGTCACTGCCATATTTGTATAAATTTGAATATCTTGAAAACTATTAGAGTTAGATATAGCAAACTATATATCATTTGAGAGCTTATTTAATACTCGTTTGTCTGGTGTTATTATATACAGGGGGTTCCATAAAAGAAAAACGAGTTTTACACAATAAATTCAGATCACTTGAGTTGAAAAAACACCCTGTACAAGCAAATCATTTTACGATGATATCGGCTTATAGTATAAGGGTTTGATTATCTAAATACCGAATCTCAACTTTTAATTATCAGAAACAAGGCTACTATGAGTTTTTTACAAAGTTATGTCTTTCCCCCAAATTTTAGAAAAACCGAAATAACTTGGCAACCCCGCATATAAGACCAACAAGCGGGGCACTAGTGTATAGGGAATTTTAAGCTTAATCAAAATCTCTTATAAAATACAGGGTGTTCCATATAAAAAACAAATGTTGGATGCTGTAACCGCTCAACGGTGCACCCTGTATATGTAAAAATAATTTTGGATTATAGAAAAAAAATAGTACAATAACTCCCCTTTTCAACATTTTGCCCTACCTCCTTTATTTAAGGAGTTACTAAAGAATTCGTTCTTATTGACTCACGCTGTATATAATATTCTCTTTATATATCGGTTTTTTGTTTCGTTCATCAGTTTTCTAAAAAATATAGTAATCAGGGTTCAGAATTCCCCAATTCCAGAATGTGTAACTTATAAAAGAATATAATTTTCTATTGTCTTGTAAGAAAAAGAAAAAAAATTCTATTTGTTCTAAAAATAAACCTTTTGTACTTAACGACGAATTTCTCAGGATTTTGTTAAAAATATTGTTTCAGGTCAATTACATCAAGTGCTCAGTAATAACTAATAACAGTATCGTACACGTGTTTGCGCTGCCGGTAGTCTTCAATTATAAATGCCGATACTACAAAGCCAGAAGTTTATTATTGGTTTCTTTATTCGAGTATCTTGTAGTGAAATTTATAATTTGATCCCATTTCAATGAAATGAAACGTTCCATTTCGGGAAATTAAATTAATCCAAAGAGCTTTCAGCAAACTCAAAGTTCTTGCCTTTATATTTCTTATTTCCTCTTTGAACGTGCCTCTTCACCTTACTTATTCTCCTCAAATTCCCGTTTTTATATCATTCCCCTGGAATATCAAAGATGGGAATAAAAAAAATCTATTTTAGTTCCTATAAGACGGAGATATGTATATTATCCAGATTGTAAAAAAAAACGCGACCAGATTTCAAAGAACGATATTAAAAAAATTAATCAGCTGAACTGTGTATGCACGCACATTCAACATAACAAATATTGATGGCCAATCAATCAATCACACAATTACGGCGCTGGACAATATTACAGTGGCTCTAGTTAGAATCCAAAGGCTAATTTGACTTTTTTGAGCAATTTGCAACAAAATTACTTTTGGTTAGTACTACCACTATCACTAGCTTTTTTTTCATGCACCCATGAATAACATTCTACATCCGCGCCGCTCTTGAAGATAGAAACTGCCTTGATACTGCCTTCAACCATCAAAATTTCGCTAATTTGTGACCTTCGAATTATTACATATGTCACTATATAAAACATTTAAATCAGAATTGTCTTTATTCCTAATGATAACTTTTGTATGGAAATATTGAAATATAAATGACATTTTTGTAGACATTAGCAAGGAATAAGGATCTTTCGAAAAACATTTTTTTTTGCCAAAATCATACCAGTCCTCTACAGACAGTAGGAAAGCGTACTTTTGGAACACAGTGTATAAATCCATAAGTATGTATCAATGTCCCAGTAACTTTAAATAATTCTTTATTATATTCTGACATGCTGGAAGATACCTGTTTGTATTCATGAATACTTTTTACGTTTTGTCTAGAGAAAAACAGAAATACAAGTTCATGCAATTTAAACCACAGTGTCTTGTAAACACGAATAAACGATAAAGATGTCTGCTACCGACAGCTCTGAGCCAAAATTAAGGGTTATTCAAGCTAGTTGACACAGCCTAATCCCAAAAGAAACGATCTACGTGTTGACTTCGGTCTTGAAAGCTTTCACAATGAAAAGCTTTATTTAAAATTACGACTTTTCAGTCGATATGACGGAGCTCTAAGATGATTAGTACAGGGTAAATAGCTTATTCAAACTAAAAACAATATAAAGCTAAAAATTTGTTTGAAGGTATACCTTATGGGTAAGTAAATACAATTTTATAGCCTTGCAGCTTATGCGTGATGGTGAGCAGCCGCCATTGACCGAAATAATAAGAAAAAAAAAATAGTTCCTCCAAAAATTTTTATTTTAAAAGTAAATCACCAAATCAATCAAATGAATTATCAAAAATGTGCCAAAGGAACCATGTTTCAAGTATTTCGAACCGCCATCATTTTGCTGGCCTATTAAAGCAAACCCAGTTTTAACCTATAACAAAAGAAAACCCCGTTGAACTGCTTGAAATCTGCCAATCGCATATCTGCATATTTAATTGCTAAATTTATTTTCTATAAGATTTAATATAATTTTCATACCTTAAACACCGATACTTCGAACAGTTTAGTTGGCTAATCTGGATGGTCCAGGTTCGTTGTTTGGTTGAGTATTATAATCCTCATCTAAAGGAGCATTTTTGTATCTCCGACTGTTCTTCCTCGACAACTATAGCATGGAAGTCTGTTGCTGCATGCTTCAGCATAGCATTTTCTTGTCTGAAGTGAAAACAAAAATTCTATCGAATTCATAAATCATGTATAATGAATTCATACTACTATTATAACTTCTATAATAATAGCAACGTTTTAAAATAATTTGGGCATTTAATTTATCTATAAACTACTGGTATTGGCGCATTCGCCAATTTTTAAAAAAATACCTATAGCAAGGCCAAATATATTTTTATATAAGTACATAAGTATACATACATACTTTATTGCAAAAATGTTTGAACAAACACCAATTCTTCCAACACAAATATTTTTCTTAGTGTGAAATTAAGTCGTAACAGCGGCGTCTGTGACAAGCCTATGCTAAGTCGTACCCGCATAAGGATTGTCACAGAACTATTAATAGGTGACGCACTTTAATACTATTGGCCTTAGTGACACTATAGAAGATGAATGTTTTGGGGACACCATGACGAGGATACCATTCACATCCTCTATCGGTGTGCCTGTCTCATGGTCAAGAAACACAAACATCTGGGGGCAGCGTTTGTCTTGCCCCCAGGACATTAATGGCTCTCGACTAGCGGCAGACACAATGGGCCGAAAGGCCTGAATGCTGCGAGTAACTGGGCCGCCTGCCAACAACAACACAATCATTTATTTCCAACCAATTATTTTCAATCATCAACTTTTTTATATACTGATATATATTTGTTGTTAAATTGCTCAATTTTCGGCCATTCTCAACCTTTCATACTGCATTATTTTTTTCTAATTCTTAATCAGAAATAAGTAGTGCAAACGGAAAAATCGATCTGAAATGAAGACCAAATGTTTTTTATTCATTGGAGATCCCTGAAACGACTTATAAAAAAAATATCTTACTCTCCCTTTTCAACTTCTCTTTGTTAGTAATACTGTAGCCACGTCCCACTTAAAATTACTAATTTCAATCGAGAACTTCATCGTTGAAGGCAATGGAAGCGTGAAACGGCGGCGTTGCAACAGGGACGTCCTTAAGCACTAATTTTGCAAAGCCTGGCGAGGACAGAAGAGCAAAATATATACAATGAAAATTATCATTTATTTGTAAAAAAAAAACACAAACCTACAGAAAACTATAAAACAACTCAATATTGGTAGGTAAATATGTTTACCCAATCAAAAAAAAATTATCCCTCTTTTAATGAATTATAAATTAGAACTATGTAGTAAAAAACATTTTTAACGGGAATTCACCTGTACAAATAAATTTTATAGTGAATTTCAACTATAAGCAGCAACAATTTCTTTAATTTCAAGAGCTTTTTAAATATATTTAAATAGCAAAAACTCTTGAAATTAAAGAAATTATTGAAAAAATTCCCTTTCTCTAACACAACACTTTTATGGTGTCAGGCTATATATAGAAATTATGTCACTACTAGAAAGATGACACATGTATTTCTAGAAATACGTAAAATTATACACAGTCAGTCCTATTTAATTTTAAAAGTTTGTACGCGTTCCGTTCAAACTTTGGTGAATGTAATTAAAGTTTTAACTTTAAGTTTAAGTGTAAGTAATTGTGGAAGTTACGGCAAAAAATTTATAAATCAAAACAGTTAATTTACTAGTAAATTTAGTTAATTATTAGCGAAACCAATTGCAGAAAAATTGAGGAACGAGTAGAACAAAAATAGGAAGCTTGCCTGGGAACGGTCCTGCTGTTGGTGAAATGGGTGGAACATATTTAAACGGTCTGAATCGGATATGGCCTCCAGTTCATTGAGTATCCCTTTCCAGAAAAGTCGTAAAAGCTGGAAGTTCTCTAACAGAGGTGTATCTACCAGATTAGATACGTACAAAGGACAAAGCCACGTATGTGAAGCCATAAAGGGTTATTCCATTGAAAATGCGACCGGTTCCATGGTATTATTAGAATATACTTAATATACTATAGAAATATACTTAATATACATTAATGCAACAAGTACCTACTGGCTCTGTGATGTTTTGATAAGAATATTTTTTTCTGTTCGTCCACAAAGGATTTTTTATATTATTGTGTTTGTATTTTACCGGATAAATTTGGATTGTTTAATGAGAAACTGTTGCCTAGCAATTAGACGAGAGAAACTGTCAACTATTAAAAACGCGACATCGAAGGTGGAGCGTTTTTAGGTTGACAGTTTTTCGAGTCAAATTGCTAAAGGAAACAGTTTAGAATTTAAACAATCCAAATTTATCCGGTATCAATACAAACATCGAGTGTAATTCGGCAGGACAATTTAATGAATAAGAAATTTAGAAAGATATGAAAGCAATTGAAGGATTTTACGTTTAGCATTACGAGCAGCTCGTGATGAATTAAACTGTACGTCGATGAAAGGCTTAAATAGAATATTGAATTCTTTGTAATATTTACATTGTAGCTATTTAGCGATGGTATTCCAAATTGTTGAAACTACCGCTTCTTTGTAGTCTTTTCCGTCACATTTTCGCATATTAAAAGCCCAATCTTGCAATATTATATTCAATTTCTCGATGGAAGTATCTGGCTCAAATTTATATCCTTTCGCATCGCAAAAGGTAGAAAATTATGGCCAGATTGATGATTGAGTTGCAACTGTATTAGCAGGCACACAGGTATTAACAATTTGACTAATTTCGTTGTTCGTACACTCACCGAATCGACTCATTGTTAGTGTTTAATGCAATAAGCTGTCGACAAAAATGTCAAACTATTTACTTTGGCAACAGACACCGCGATAATTGATTAAAAAATGAATAAGTGAAAACCACTAGTGCATTTGTCACTGTAAAAGTGACAATTGCACTGGGGCATAATATGCGATTTTTTATAGGTATATAAATTAAATTGTCACTAATATTATTAAAAATGTGATAGTTCTTGTATGTTATATTATATTTATATAAGTATAGAGATAGAAATGCGGGAGTTTACACGGTTGATTGGTAATAAATGAAGCGGGCTCGCCAAGTACACATACATAAGATATTTTTTACTATGCTGAAAAACTATCATACTCTCAATTCTTGAAAACTGTTAAAGATTTAATCACCAATTATTGGTGGTTGGCTCAGAGTTTAGTAGGTATGTCGGCGTTTTAACCTAGAGGTCATGGATCCGAATCCTTATTCGGCCAGACAAATTTTAATTAAATTGTTTACTCGTATATTAAGGACTGTTCACAGTGATTGGTCGGCAACCATCCTGACGTGTATGCCTAGGATGGATAAAACGTCAGCTTGGTGTTACTGTGGGAAATTAACATTAGTGGATGTTTGACATTCCCGTAACACTGAATGGTGGTTAGGGCTTATCAACGTCCTCCTAAGGCCTAAATGCGGCCTATTGAATAACAATATGCAACTTATAAAAACAATTAGAACAATTTCATGGATCCCCTCGCGCAAAAAGTTAAAATTCAATTCCGCCTTGTTTGATTTAATTCTGAGGGAGAAGAATAATTTGCGAAATTGCACGCGAAAGGTAACAAGGTGCAAGAATGAATTATTGCAATCTGTCTTGAAAATACATCACGACTGAAGTTGCGTTTTCTGCAAAGGATGATGCAAAGGAAACTTCATGCAGCTGCGAATAAAAATATTTTGCTCGAATATTTTAACGACGGCATAATTAATAAGAATACACAGCAATACTCGCAACTCTCGCGTTTGTAATATAACTGTTTTGAAATTTTTTCTAAGGCCCTATTTGAAAATTGACATTTTGAGGACCCTAGTTAATGACACAAACTGATATTTAAAATTGAAAAAATGTTAATTCGAACTGA